>OX451736.1:690706588-692012754 GCA_948472305.1 Vicia faba
AAAATAATCAATGCCCACCAATATGTATTTCTGGCTTTTAGAGGATACTGTTCGAATTTCTCCAATAAGATCTAAAGCCTAACCTCTAAAAGGCCAATGTTTCACAATCGAATGAAGTTCGCTTGCTGGTACATGCTGGATGCCTGTGTGCACTTGACATTCTTGACATCCTTTTGCAAACTCAAAACAATCTTTTAACATAGTTGGCCAATACAGTCCTTGTCGAAACAACAACCATTTCATCTTATGGCCTACTTGATGTGCTCCACATGCCCCAAAGTGTATAGTCGAAAGAGCTATGTATGCTTTTGTTTCACTTAGGCATTCAGCAACACACCTTCAGGTGTTTTCTTGAACAATTCATTTCCCATTAGTATATAGCTTATTGCCCTATACTTTATCTTTTGCTCTGTCGAAGCAACTGGATTTTTGTAAATAATCCACTATAGGCTTTCTCCAATCTTGTTCTGTTAGATTGTCTATGAACGAAATCTCAAAGTTTTCGTGATTAGTGTATCCCAACATTGTTGTTTCCAAATCTATTGGAGACAACTTAGTGGATGCTACTCTTCCTCTAACTTCGATTATTTGTTGTAGTTTCTCTTTCGAAGCTATATACCGGGAAGCGATCTGTTCTAAATCATTAGCCATTTGATTTTCCAATCTGGGTATATGTCGAATGTTAACCACTTCGAAATTCTTCAACCACCGCCTAGTTATTACAAAATACATGATAAGATTTTTGTCTTATGCATTTGTATTCTTTCTTAACTTGTTTTAGGACTAATTCTGAGTCTCCCATTATTCGACTCGAGTTGCCCCCAATTCCAACAAGATTTCAAGACCTACAATTAAAGCTTCGTATTCAACCTCATTATTTGAACAATCTCCTTCGATCTTGTACTTAAATGTTGTTGGAATTTTGTTTGGAGAAATAATGAGAACCCCTACTCCATTTCCGTCTTTATGACTAGAACCGTAGAAGTATAACTTCCAAGGTTCAATCTCCAAATAATTTATTGATTCTTTTGGTATTGAGTGGTCAACTATAAAGTTTGCTACCACTTGACCTTTCACAGCCTCGAGAAGCATAAATGTTAATGAATACTCAGTTAATGCAAGTGCCCATTTGCCAATTCTGCTGTGCAAAATGGGTTTCGACAACATATATTTGAAAACATCAAAATGAGACGAAACATAAACATTAACTGGTTTAATATATTGCTTGAGTTTTGTACATGAAAAGTAAAGACATAAACATAGTTTTTCAACTTCGTTATATCTAGTTTCCGCATCATTTAAAACTCTACTAAGGTAGTAAATGGGTCTTTCGACACCATTCCCATCCTCTTGAGCTAACATGCTCCCTAAGGTTTTGACAGATGCAGCTATGTACAATCTCATACTCCTATATGTACAAGGAGGTACCATAATTGGTGGCTTGATGGGGTACTCTTTGATTTTTATTAAAGGCCTCTTGCTGTTCTTGCCCCCATTCAAATCCTCCTTTGTTGAGTCGAAGTAGTGGTGAGAAGGCTTGCATTTTCCCACTGAGGTTGGATATAAATCTCCTTAGGAAATTTATCTTCCCAAGTAGAGACTGCAATTCCTTCTTGTTGGTTGATGCTTTGGCTTCCAAGATAGCTTTGGTCTTGTTTTGGTTTATCTCGATTCCCTTTTTATGGACCACAAAGCCTAAGAAGTCCTCTTCTTTGACACCAAAGGTGCACTTCAGAGGATTCATTTTCAGACCATAGCGCCTCATCCTCTCAAACATTGTCGAAGATGGTCCATGTGAGCCTGCCCTGAAACAGATTTGACAATAATATCATCAATGTAAATCTGCATAAAAGTCTCTATGAAATCATGGAAGATAGAGTTCATTGCTCTTTGATATGTTTCCCCTGCGTTATTTAGGACAAAAGGCATCACTACCCATTCGTAAGTGCCTAAGGCCCCAAGGCAACGAAAAGTTGTTTTCGACACATCTTCTTCAGCAATAAAAATATGATTATATCCAGAGTATCCGTTAAGCATACTCATGTGCTCAAAACCAGCGGCAGAATCGACCAATATTTCCGCCACAAGCATTGGATATTCATCTTTGGATGTTGCAGCATTCAGATCTCTGAAGTCAATGCACACCCTTAAAGTACCATTTTTATTTATAACAGGTACAATATTTGCAATCCATTCGCCATACCTGGTCGTTCGGATGAACTTGCATTTCAGCAGTCTTTCGACTTCCGTTTTGATTTTTGACAGAATCTCTGGTGCAAAGCGCCTTGGAGTTTGCTTGACAGGCTTCTTTGTAGGTTTTGTTGGTAATTGAAGTTCCACCAAGCTTCTGTCGAGACCAGGCATTTCGTCATAATCCCATGCAAAGCAATCCTTAAACTCTTTTAACAATTGGATCATTTCGACCCTGAGTTATGGATCTAACTTTGCGCTGATATACGTTGGCTTTTTTATCAGACCTTCACCTATATTTACTTCTTCTAAGGGGTCCTGTGCTAGCATTCTAACACCATCTGCCAACAGATCCTTTTCGAAACCCAGAGGTTCATCATCATAAATGGCATCTAACCTCTGATTTCGCACTTCTTTCTCTTCCAAGTCAGGAGGTTCTGGGTCGAAATCTTTCCCAGGGCCTTCTTGGGGAGATACCTGCTCATTAGCTTCACGAGCCATGTACTTGACTTCAGCCTCTAAGGCCGCTATCATTCTATTTTCAGCTACATATGCCGAAATCTTTTGTAGAGCTTGTGACTCAATCATCATCACCAAACTCACTTCCCCAGCCTGTTGGCCGTATATCATCAACTCCTCCATAGTCGATGTTTGACAAGTCCTCTCTATCCCACTGAAACCCATAGTCAGAGTGTAGGTACAAGAGCATAAAGCATTGGGTGCTGGATTCATATCAAATTTAGGAGGAGTGCATGGCCCTATATGAGCCAAATTCCTGTCGAAGCTATTTTTCCCGACGCTGCTCACCTTGCCTAGGTAATAGCTTTGATCTGCCTCGATGTTTTCCATGATGCCATCGGGACGCTAAACCGTAACCCTTTGATGCATCGAAGATGGCACTACACTAATGCCATGTATCCACTCTCGACCCAAGAGCAGATTATAGTTTGGTTTTGCTGAGATCACCATAAACATGGTGTGTTGAAGGATTGATCCCACCTTGAGATCTAGTTGTATGACTCCCATTGTGGTTCCAATGCCTCCTTCATAACTGGAGAGAACCATGTTATGGGGCTTGATGTCAGCATCCCCTTTTCCTAGTTTTCCCAGCATAGATTGTGTAATTATGTTTATGGTCACTCCACAATCAACCAGGATCTTGTTTATAGTCACTTCCCCTATCTTCGCTCTGATGAATAGGGGCTTGAGGTGATTTTTCATCGCCTCAGTTGGTGGCTCGAAGAAAGCGTTCTGCTCTTCCATGAAGCCATTATTCATTACATAGTAACACATTGGCCTATGTCTGGCCATTTCTTAATCGACCATCAAGTCAGTTTCCTCAACTTCGACCTGACGGTTATATTCCCTAGGAAGCACCGATATGACGTTCACCATGATGTCTAAAGTATCATCAGAGTCAGAGTCACCTTTGTCATTTGACCCACATTCTTCTGGCCACGCTAGAGGTTTCCTCTCCAGAGGTTTTCTTTGCTTTCTTTGCATGTTGGTGCTAGCCTCTGGGTGAGGCTCTGCTACAGCCTCCTTCTTGGCTTTTCACTGTCTTTGGAATCTCCGCCATTGTGAACGAGACATGGGGTTCTCCCCCTTGTAATTGCTCGATATGTGAGCCATTTTATTTGATGTAGAGGCATGGTACTCTTTTCTGTAGTCCAAAGAGGAGACCCTTGGCACGTCGAACGTCTGCCATTTTTCTTCATTGGGCCTTTTTCTGCCCATAGTGTTAAGCCAAGTACCTACAGGTACATTAGTTGGAGGCCTATAAGTTGGTGGCCTCCTTATCTGGTTCATGGGTCCTCTTTGATGTCCCCTCCTGGGATCGTATCTTTCTTCTGGATCCATTTTTGGTTGAGCATTGCTGCCCCATTTTGCTTTCACAACCCTCATACCTTGTATGTGTTCTGCGACTTTCTTGTCGAAACTAGAGCTGCATCTGGGACACAACATCCCTTCCGATTTTTTTCTTCTGCCATCAATGTAAAAACTCTGCCAGATCTTCATTTTCTTTAGGAAATGTGGTTTTGTTCACTTCCTCCTGTCGAATATCCTCTTCTGAAGCCTTGGCATTAGAGACTTCGACCATGTTGACCTCCATGTTGTTCTTGGCAACGAGGTTCAGTTTCTGCATTTTGGCCTCCAAGTTCTCTGTTGAAACTTTCACGGCAGCCAAGTAAGAACCCGTGGTGGTTCTTCTGTTGGAGCTTTCAGCAACTCCTTTGTTTCTGTATGGGTCTTCAGTAACCCTTTTGCTCGAGCCTTCATCAGCTCCTTTACTTAGTTTCAGGCCTTCAGTTGCCTTTTTGTTTGAGCCTTGGGCAGCTCCTTTGTTCAGGTTTAGTCCTTCAGTGGCCTTCCTCACTCCTTCGATAGTTTTCCTGGATATGTTTCCAGTAAAACTACCGAAGATGGGCTTGTTAACAAAATCTTCAGAAACTTCCACCATATGAATACCGACTGGCTCAGCATAATGTGCCTCCATCTGCAGTGGATTTGCGTCAATTTTCATTGCTGGCTTATCAACGAACTTAAGCCTTCCTTCTTTGAGTGCTTGTTGAAAGATCCCTGAAAAGAAAACATTGTGAGGTTTTATGGCCCATAAAATTGTGGTATTTACAAAAACATCTCTTCTTTCTTTGTTATAAGGGAGGCAACTTTACCCTTGGGGGCGCTATCATTTGGCCATCTTTGACTAATAAATAAAATATTTCATCACATTTGGATATGTCAAAACTATTTTTTTTCTTAGGGAATTTGTCGTTGTTTCTTTCAGACTCTACAGGATTTTTCCCATTTGACGACACTAGCAATTTACAAGAATATGGAGGTCCTTGTTTTAATTCTGCTAAGTCTATCTCGCCTTCTTCGACATCTATAGGATCACTAGATGTTTCTGGATCGTCATCATCCATTTTGACATAGGCTACTCTTTCTATTCGATGAGTTTTGATAGCTTTAGCCTTTTCAGCTTTAACGCATTCTACCTGTCGAACTCTATCGGCCAGTTGGGCCATGTCTCTCAAGTATTGGGTATCTAACTTTTTCCTAATTTAATAATCCAGGCCTCCTACTGCCATTTCGACCAGTTCATGTTCAGGAACTTGGGTAATACATCTGGCTTTAAGTAATCGAAACCTATTTAGATACTCATCTATTGGCTCAGTAAATCTTCTCTTCACACTAGCCAATTCTTTTAGACTTATTTTGGTCTGTCCCATGTAAAATTGTTCATGGAACAATCTTTCCAATTGATTCCAATTGTGGATCGAATTGGCTGGGAGGGTAGTGAACCAAGTAAAAGAATTCTTTGTTAGAGAACTTGGGAAATATTTAATCCTAAGGTTTTCGTTGTTTTCTATTTCCCCAGCCTCTATCAAATATCTCGCCATATGTTCGACAGTAGATTCTGTCGTATCCCCTGAAAATTTGGTAAACTTGGGGACTTTTCCCTTAGGGGGTAAGTCTGTTTGTAGAATATATTCTGACAATGGGGATGTGAAGTTTGGTCTGTGAAAACTAACATTCATCCCATTCTGAATCATAATCCTTTCGATCATGGTAGTCAGATTATTGTCTGTTCCAAAATTTTGGTGTCGAACTTGCTGTATCAATTCATCAGCATTTTGGTTCCTATTCACCATAATCACTCCTTGATCGATTTCTCTAGGGATTGGTGGGGGATTTCGAGGTGTTTCGATTCTAGGTTGTTCTATTTCTACTCTAGGGATCTGAGGATTTTGATTAATAGTCAAATCCTCTTCCACGATTACCCATTGGTTTACTCTTATTGGTATTCTTTGGGGTTGTCGAATAGTTTGGGGTACCCCAAAGAATTCAGCCATGCGCGTCATTTGCTGTCATTTGTTGATTCGACTGGGTAGTATTTTGAATTTGGGGGTTCAACACTGTACTTAAAGTTTGTGCCAACATTTGCACCATATCATGGTTGCTTTCGTCCATCTGTTGCCTCAAAATTGCTGTAGAAGCATTTGTGAGACTTGGTATTGCATTTGATGCTCCTCCTAAAATCTGGTTTCTACCCAAATTTGCCATACTGGTTCCAGATCCCTGTAATGGCGATGATGCACTCACCAAAGGTTATGAAAAAGTAGACGCAGCGTTCATAAGGCTAGCCATTTCAGTGGTTGGCATGCCATATGGCTGTTCTCGACCCATCCAGGCTGTCGAGAATCCAGGGGGAATGTATGGTCGAGATCCTAGATTTTCCCTTGGTGGGGGTGTTCCTAATGGACCTCTAGGACCCACATACGAAAGTAAGGGTCCTGTTTGATTTGTGGTTAACGTTGGTACTGAACCAACAACAGTTGAAATATTTTCTCCAACGGTAGTCATAATCGTTGTTCCAGTAGTATTTGGTGGAGGTATTTCTCCATGATTTGGCTCATTAGCCATTCTACCTTTGCTATTTCTCTTCCTAACAGTACACTCGTTGGTTATTCTACCACTTATTTATAACATGCAATGCTGTATACTTATAAAAGGAAAGCAATAACATGAACAAATAGACGATAAAAACTAGCAACGTCCCACCAGGTGTGCCAATTTGTTTACGCTGGTTTTTGGTAAACAACCGCTGATCCTCCAAAAAGGAAAGTCCTTTTGGTTACTCGCGGGATCGATCAGATTGATTCCAGAACATATGATAATTTTTATGTTGGTTTGATGTGAAAATAGATGTCTAGGAAGAACGCACGTTCGACCAAAGATAAGATGCCTGTGGTTTTAGAAAGTAAGAAAGTTAATAGAAATGCAGGTAAAGATGCAGGAAAAGTAACTTTGCAAAATAATATCAAAGCAATGTAAAAAAGACTTTATTAATGAAAAGTGGTGTTTCCAACGTACATTTCTCAGTTTATCCTTTCACACACAGCAGCTACTTGGACAATATTTGAGTGACTAGCACAATAGGTTGAATACACGGAAAAACTACACAGACTTCCTATTTTATACTAAAACTACGTAATCGTCGAGGGGTGGCTTTGCTCTAAGATGAAGACAAGTGTCCTCTGCACGTCCCTCGACCTCTATCTTCCAGCAACGTCGCTTTCCTTTAACTGCTGGCGAAACCGTCTTTCCCTCCAATAATTCAAATTCAAATATCCTTCGTCTTTGGTATTGACACGAAGGTATGTTCTTCTAGTCGAAGGTCATAGGACCTTCTTAGTCGAAATCTTGATGGTGATGCCTGGTCGAAGACCAATGTGTAACTCAGATATTTTCTCTAAGTTTTTTCCATCCGTCGAAATATTTTCCAGCTTGGCTTTATTTGTTCTATTTTTGGCCTATAAGGCCAATATATAGTAGGTGTCGAATTCAGGAGCCAACAGCCCACCTCTCTCGAAGACTTGCAAAGGGATTGGATACATCTTAAGGGGGAGAGAGACACTTTCGAGGCCTAATTCTACGGCAGCGAGAAGAAGGTTCTGGAACTCACCAAGCAGCTTCATGAGGAGCGGAGCCTGAACGCCTACATCGCACCAAAGAGGATGAGTACAACTTTTTTATCTTAGAGTTTTTGTATTTCTTTGTAAGCCCAAAAGAGGCATGATGTACTTAAACTTTGATTTATTAATATGACGTGTGTTTCTTTTGTGTCTAAAGCAAATTTAAGTCTATAATTTCCTTGAAAACATTGCATATGCATCTCCATTCATCATAACATAAGCAGATTTCTTACAACAAGTCTCCTTATCTTTCTACTGTTTATTTCAGTAAGATGGATCTCGAGCAGACAATAAAGACCTCCAGGTGCAGAATGCTCAGTTTCAATAGATGTTCTTGACTCTAGCCAAAGGACAAGAGGATTTGAAAACTTTGCTGATCGAAGAAAAGAAGAAGAAAGCAAAGAAAACAACTGGAGTTCTAAATCTAGGAAGAAGGTTCTCAGGGCCAGCCAGACGGACCCTAGACTTCACAACACCATCTGGTGAAAAGGATAATCAAGAAGGGAAAGACAAGGAAGTGTCTGCCCAGCCAGAATCTGAAGAGGAAGAAGAAGAGGACTACTCTGAAGAGAAGTATCCCCCGGCTGACGACAAATACAAACATCTAGAAGAGCGTCTAAGGGCAATGGAGATTCAGAAAGTGCTTAGGCTGGACTTTGAAGAGTTGGGTTTTGTGTTAGGGATTTTTATTCCACCAAAATTCAAGGCACCAGTATTTGCTAAATACGACGAGGTTTCGTGTCCCAAGATGCACCTCCGATCTTATGTGAGAAAATGAAGAGCTGGGTTTGGTGTCTGGGATTTTTATTCCACCAAAATTCATGGCACCAGTATTTGCTAAATACGATGGGGTTTCGTGTCCCAAGATGCACCTCCGATCTTATGTGAGAAAAATACAGCCTCACACTGTTGACAGAGATTTGTGGGTCCACTTCTTTCAAGATAGTCTATCCGGGACTCAACTAGATTGGTTCTATTAACTGGAAAGCGACAATATTCATAATTGGGAAGACCTTGCCGCTGCTTTTTATAAAAAATATCAGTACAACACAAACCTTGCTCCCACCCGTACTCAACTCTAGAGTATGGCTATGGTTTCAAGCAAAGGTTTCAAAGACTACGCTCAGATATGGAGGGACCTAGCAGGAAGAGTCCAGCCTCCCCTGTCTGAAAGGGAACTAGTGGATATGTTTCTAGGGACCTTGTCTGGTCCATTTTTCAATCATCTAATTGGAAGCTCCTCAGCAGGCTTCACTGAATTAATCTTGATCGGGGAAAGAGTGGAAGCTGGGATTAAGAGTGGGAAGATCCAACCAGATGCACCCTCTAGTGCCGTGAGAAAACCATTTATTGGGAAGAAAAAAGTTGGTGCTGTGTATCCTCAAAGGAATCAGGATAGAACTGAACATCGTCCAATGGTAGGGGTTGTCATGATCCCTAAGCCTGCACCTACTCAACAAAGAATCAATCAGCCTAGAACAAAAAGACCGGTAAGATAATTTACCCAGATTAATATGACACTATCTCAAGTCCTCCTACATTTGTTGAGATCTAATCTGGTAACTTTGAAGGAAGCCCTGGAGAATCCGAACACTACATCTCCTCACTACCACCCTAATGCTCACTATGCTTACCATTCAGAAAGTCCAGGCCATGATACCAACAACAGTTAAGCTTTGAAAAACAAGGTGCAAGACCTTCTCGAAGCAAAAGAAATTGAATTTGATGCTCCTGAAATCCCAAATGTTATCACCGCTCCTATGCCCAAATGTGATATGGTGGCCAGAACCGGGACTGTTTTTAGGAATGCTGGTTTGCGTTTTGCGTTTGTATTCGCAAAATGTCGCGGTAAGCAAGAGTCGCCACCGACTTTTTATTTTATCCAACAAGGAAAGGAAAAAAGCACAGAAAAATTCCTTTTTCGAGATATTTCTGAGTACGGGGGGTAGATTATAGAAAGGGAAGGTATTAACACCCTTTCTATCCGTAGTTATCTACGGGCTCTTAGGTACTTGCTCATCATTTTCAAAATTGCTTCTTTGTGTGGTTGTGTGTTTTGAAAAGTTTTTGTTTTGACTTCGATTTAACTCTTGCTTCTGTCTTCAAGAGTGTAATGAAGTGTTTTTGAAAACTTTGTTCGTAAAGGAGTGTAAGTGTGAAAAATTTGTTTTGATTGAGCAAGTACTTAAGAGCTAATCTACCTACTCGAAAAAAAGAATCGTTCTATGTTTGTTTCCTTTAGACAGCGCTATCCCACTATTAGTGAATAGGTAGCACCGTCGTTGGAGTTTTGAGGGTCAATTCGAAAAGGGACGTACGGTCACTAAAGCAATGTTAGGACGTCTTAGTAATAACCCTAATGTCTTAGATCAATTATCCGAGGCAACAATATCAGAGGTAACATTTCCGAGGCAAACTTTCCGAGGCAACTTTGATCTTTGGACAAGAGAGCGACCACTAAAGCATCCTATACTCAATGACCGTTTACCGAAGGCAACCAAGTGGGAGTGTACCTAGGAGTGAACATGTGCGAGTGATTCAATTTCAGATTATTTATCTTTGCACATTTTAGGGTTATCTAACCGTTTTAAAGTTAATCATACATTCTTGTCATGCATCCTAATATCATACATCTAACAGTTTTATATTTTGCAGAATTTAAAGTGCAAAAAGTAAAGCTAAGCTATTACAAGGCTTCAGGTATTTACATAGCCAAAAACAAACCCTTAAATAATAAAGCGATAAATGAAAATAAAAGGGTCCTAATTAACTATTACAAACTTATGAGCAGTTACAATAATAGGATAAAAATAAAATAAAGCGCGCGCGAAGAAATTAAGATCGGGAAGAAATAGGGTTTTGACCCTTCTAACCTAATCAAAAGAAAAAATGTTTTTGTTGTTTTTAATTATTTTTTTAAGAAAAGAATTAGGTTTTCTAAATAAAGTACAAAAATTAATTAGTTAATTAAATTAATCAATGAAAAATAAATAAATGGCTTATTTTTTATGTTTTGTTATTTTTAGGAAAAGAAAATATAATTAAGTTAGAAATAAAAACCTAACTATTCTAATTATTTTTAATTATTTACAAAAGGAATTAAAGTTATCTAATATTAACAACCTAATTAAATTAACTTAATTTTTTTTATAAAAAATAAAATCTAAACCTAATTTGGTGAAAAATATTATTTTTGTAATTTTTTGATAAAAATAATTATTTAATTGGTTAGTAAAAATAAAATAAAAAAATAAAATAAAACAAACAAATAAAAAAAAGAATAGAGAAAGAGTTATTGGGCCTGGAAGTAATCTGAGGGGGTTTGAGAAGCAATCTTGGGCCCAACAATCTGAAGTCCACGTTTGACTTCCATGATTTCCTGCCATGCGTTGACTGGGCATACTATGGTCCTTCAGATGATGGCTATCAGATTTGGCCATCTGGCCACTTGGCAGATTGGATGGTGAGGTCTATGGTAGTCCCCTGGCTTGTGTACGCATGAGATATGTAGAAAGAAATCAAGAAAAATGCAAACGTTGGAGGCAGGGGTCGAACCCCTGACCTCAAGCTCCCCAACGCCTTAACGCTTGTCTGGCTACCAATGGGCCAATTGTGTTAGTTGTTATAATAATACAAAATAATAATCAAATATAAAAAAGGCCACATATATCAATTCAACGCGCGGAAATTTGAACAGGCCAATGGTTATTCGCCACATCTTCATCTTCTCCAAGGATCTGCTGTTTTAGACAACAGACCTATACCGACGGACATTCTCCGTAGCTAAAACCCTGGGCATATCAAAAATCATGTACAAGCACAATAAATCAATGGTGATGGTGCCAATCCATTCGTCTCAGTCTCACGAACTTCATAGTACCCTAATCGTGGCCCAATTTCACATGTACATCAAGATCCCAATTTGAAGCTACAAACCCTAACAATGGTCAAACCTCATACAGGTCATGAAAATAAAATTAATTGTTACAGAAAGCTTGCATATGTCTTAAGGATCAAGAATATATCATTAATTTATGCTATCAAATGTCTAAATCATGCAAACCGATTTCAAAAATACATGGATGTCGTGGTTGACTTACAGTGGCATTCAGGGCCTGGAAATGCTCGTTCTTGGTTGCTTTTGCTTGCCTACACTCCCAGGAAGCGATTGAGATGGTCCAAGGATCTTGAAATTTCCTCTAAGTAGGAATTCGTGTTTGCACTTTTTAGGTATTTTTTCAAGTTTTGTTCTTGATGTTACGCTTCTTTCTAGCCTCTCTTTTGGTCTACAAATACTCCTTATGTAAAGAGGAGTTAATTAGGGTTGAAATAATGTGCTCAATCTTTCTCCATCATTGCATTTGATTTTGATTTGATACACCTTTAATATCTTTCTAAAATTAGGCAAATCCAATATTTTTGTGCACCCCATGCCTTTACACGAATTTGATCTCATGCTAGCTGGAATTTAAGACCTGAAACATGTATCAAATCTTGAATTTTCAATGCTTTAGATTTTCTATGATTTATTTTTATTTAAAATGATTTAATTCAAATAAAAATCAAAATAAATAATAAAAACAAGATAATGACAAGTGGAAAAGGCTAGGGCTCATGGACCATGTTGCAAACTCAAAACAAGTGCAAAAGATTCGGCCCATTTGGCAAAAATTGAAGTTTTAGGCATAGTTGACTTTTGACAATTTTGCAAAAAGGGTCAACTTCAACAATGCATAACTTCCTTAATTTTGACTATTTGAAGGTCTTATTAGACTTTTTAGAAATATTGGGACGTCCTCTAATCAACCCTTTTGGTCTCATCTCAATTTGATATTCCATGCTCATGTATGAAGCTTTGACAAAAAAGGTGTTTTTGTTGACTTTTCAAAATGACCTATAATGTCCAAATTCATAACTTCTTGTGAGTGCATATTTTGAACTTGGGAGCTGAATATGGATTGTATAGCATGGAATCCTCTTCAAAACGAGCTTTGGATGGGTCATTTCTCATAAAGTATGAGAAAGTTATGCTTGGTCAAAGTTGAGTTGACTTTTCCTACAAAACCCTAATTTAACAACTTTTGGTTCTTGATGAATTATGAGCAATCCTTGATGAATCATGATCAATAATTGATCAAATGATGAAATATACTTCAAAATGAGTATGTTTAGCAAAAATCTTGAAGTTTGACTGTATGTGGGCCACAGTTGACTTTTGCCATAGCACATTCAATTTTCAGGCCTTTGAGCAATTGACTGAGCAAATTTCTCTGCAAAGCTTGAAACTTGACATGGATTATATTGAGAACATATTAGGACAATGTTGAGAATTTGGGGTCCCTTGGATTCAAGTATCTTGATGCAACATGAAACCCTAATTTGAGGTAAACTGTCTTAGGAGAGAGCTTGTCTGGTCGACCCTTGGAGTTCCTTGAGCAACTTGAGAATATTTCTTGAAATGTTTTGAGAAATATGGGAGGGAAAATTTTTGGGTACAACAGATGCCCATGTTCAATCTTCTTAAACCCGAGGATATAGATTGGATGTCTGCCTTTCGTAATCTGAAGGTGGAAGATGATTGAACACTAGAGTGCCCAGAAATTTGCACTCGCATGAAGTGGTACTTGTCTTGTGATGTCGGGAATGGGCTTAAAGATGCCATTTGGAGATTGATAGCAGGAGATGGGCTTAAAGATTCCATCCGAAGGGGTGTCGATCGTGTAAGAGATTCCTTAGCGAGAGCTTGTATACCTGTTGTTGAGGAAGATTCCGCTGGGGAATGCTGATCTCTGTCTTGAGAGAAATAGAATTTTAGGAGCTTCGGTCGTCCGTTATTCTACTGGGGAATCATCTCTGTTGAATTTTAGGAACTTCGGTCATCCGTTATTCTACTGAGGAACCGTCTCTTAGTCGAGGAGGTGAAAATGAACTACTATCTGGTCATGGTCCAGGCTTCATGGTAATAAGACTGACTACTATCTGGTCGTGATTCAGGCTTTACAGTGACTTACTGGGGAGATGAGATCAAACTTGCTATCCGGTCGTAATCCAGGCTTCGCAATTTCTCAATTCTTATCCCTTCGTAATCTAGGCTTCAGAGGGAATTCAAATGTTATCCGGTTGCATCTGGGCTTCAACTTGAATTTAGGGCACACAAATATCCGGTCGACTCTGGGCTTCTTAGTAATTGTCCAGGTAAACTACTATTTGTTCGAAATCTAAGCTTCACAGTGTCTTGTACTGCTATCTGGTCGTAATCCAGGCTTCACGATGTGTTATACCATTATCTGGTCGAATATAGGCTTCATGGTGTTTTGTACTGCTATCTGGTCGTAATCCATGCTTCACAATACCTCACTTCTTATCTGGTCGAAATCCAAGCTTCAGAAGAAATCAAGTGGTTATTCGGTCGCATCCGGGCTTCCATTTGATTTTAGGGCCTACTAATATCCGGTCGAATCTGGGCTTCATAGTAATTGGCCGAGTAAGCTGCTATTTGGTCGAAAACCAAGCTTCACAGTGTCCCTCACTGTTATCTGGTCGTAACCCAGGCTTCAATGTTTTTACTGCTATCTGGTCGTAATCCAGGCTTTGCGATGTCTCATACCATTATCTGGTCGAAATCCAGGCTTCATAGTATTCTTGGTTGCTATCTGGTCGTAATCTAGGCTTCACAACGTCTTCTACCATTATCTGGTCATAATCCAGGCTTCATGGTCTTGTATTGCTATCTGGTCGTAATCCAGGCTTCACAATAACTTACTGAGCTATTATCCCGTTGTAATCCGGGCTTCACGGCTGGTGTTTATGATATACCACTATCTGGCCGAATCTAGGCTTCATAGTATTCTTGGTTGCTATCTAGTCGTAATCCAGGCTTCACAACGTCTTCTACCATTATCTGGTCGTAATCTAGGCTTCATGGTCTTGTATTGCTATCTGGTCGTAATACAGGCTTCACAATAACTTGATGAGCTATTATCCGGTTGTAATCTGGGCTTCACGGCTTGTGTTTATGATTTACCACTATCTGGTCGAATCCAGGCTTCATGGTAACTTGTTGAGCTGCTATCCGGTCGTAATCCGGGCTTCACGGCTTGCTGGGGATTAAACTATTATCCGGTCGAATCTGGGCTTCATAGCTTGCTTTTAAGAGGTACCAATATCTGGTCATAATCCAGGCTTCGAGGTAGTCTGATATTGCTATCCGGTCGTTCTCCGGGCTTCACAATATGCTGTAGAAATAAAGACACTATCCGGTTGTACCCGAGCTTCATAGCTTGAGTTTTTGTGAGAATTTGATTGTATATTTCCAGAAAGGTAAAGGTTAGCTGTATGTAATGCATGATATGTATCAAGCAATGATGTTCTCAAAATAAATGAGATTGTGCTGTATGATGCGTATGCATATGTCATGATGTATGGACATGTAATGTTTTATGATATTCTCTTGCTGGGGAAAATAAATCCCGGATTGCTGCTGGAGAATATGAAGAGTTTCGCTCGCCGGGGATAACAACCGAAGGTGATTGGGAGAATAATCCTGCTGGAGAATATATTGGTGAGAGAATGAATCTGTGGGGAAGAAATGCTCTGTTGAGGATTTGCTGATTTTGGAGAAAAACCCTCGGTTGTGGATGAATTATCGTTGCTG
The DNA here is from genome assembly GCA_948472305.1 of Vicia faba. Classification (NCBI taxonomy): domain Eukaryota; kingdom Viridiplantae; phylum Streptophyta; class Magnoliopsida; order Fabales; family Fabaceae; genus Vicia; species Vicia faba. The sequence goes on from OX451736.1 coordinate 690,721,913, forward strand.
GCGATAATAAACTCTATTGGGGATTGAGTTTCCTGTTTGTGAAAGAAATGAACTCCGCTAGGGATAAACTTTTAGTGGCGACTTCAACTGGGGATAATCTTCCAGTGCTGGTGATAGATAAACTCTGCTTGGGGAGAATCTTACCGACTCATTTGCGGTTGCGATCCTCGGCTGGGGAGAGTTGATAATACTATATTTTTCTTGCTCTGCGGGGAGTTAATGTACCTTAGTCATATTCTTCATCTAGATCTATCCCTGTACCTGGTGAACAGAGCAACTGTAAGATTTGGACATTTCTTGTTTGCCCCTGTTTCTGATATTACGAGTAACCGTCTTTTGTTTCGTATGTAAATATTTATGAGTACCAATTAATTTCAAATGCATATATCAAAAATGAACATTGGACGTTCTTGCAAAACAAAACAGAAAAAGGAAAAACAATTTGAAATTTCTTTGCGAAAATGAATTGTATTGACTTTGAAGTTTGGCCTATAAATAGGCGTTTTTTAGAAGAGGCTGACGTCCTAGAAAGAGTATGCCACCGAAATGATAGAGTTTATACAATTTGTGAAAAATAAAGAAAAAATCTATGTGAACAATCCCACTGAGTTCCAACGCTGCTATTGCCCCTATGTCTTTGAGTGTCTCATCACTTTGCTACTTGGTTGAAGGTGTATCAGACTGATTGGCGCTGTCCGAGCTTGATAGCCGATATTGAAGTCTGGTTGCAAGATGATCCAATGAGACATAGTGTTATGCTTTGATCCCTAATTTTTGCCTGGACCTCCCTTTCGGGTTTTAAGTCCACCGGGATACCCTTTTTTGTCCAAGCCGCCTTTTCAGGTTTTCGACTTGCCGGGTGAACAAATTCTTTTCATTTTCATCCCTTATTTTTGCCCGAACCCTTTTGGTTCGCTAGGAAGCCCTTATTTTTGCCTAGGCCAGTCAACCTAGCGGGTCTTTGATTATGCATAGTATTTTTTCACTATGTCTGTATTGACGGGGTGAGGAAGGTCATCACCATCCATGGTGGTTAGAATCGTAGCTCCTCCCGAGAAAATGTTCTTAACCACAAATGACCCTTCGTAAGTAGGGGTTCATTTGCCCCTGGGGTCACCTTGCGGCAGTATGATGCGTTTGATCACCAGATCCCCGACTTGATACTCTTATCACCTGACTTTCTTGTTAAATGCCTTGATCATCCGCTTTTGATACGTCTGACCATGACAAATAGCAGTAAGTCTTTTCTCGTTGATTAAATTCAGCTGATCAAGCCGGGTCTGAATCTAGTCGTCCTCGTTCAAACCTGCATCCTTCATAATCCGAAGAGAGGGTGTCTGAACTTCAATGGGCAAGACTGCCTCCATGCCATATACCAAGGAATAAGGTGTTTCCCCTGTTGACGTCCGCGTTGAGATATGGTACCCATGAAGAGAAAATGGTAACATCTCATGTCAGTCTTTATATGTCACTGTCATCTTCTGCACAATCTTCTTGATGTTCTTATTGGCCGCTTCAACAGCCCCATTCATCTTCGACCGGTAGGGAGAAGAGTTGTGATATTGTATCTTGAACTGCTTGCAGAGCTCGGTGATCATTGTAGTGTTGAGATTTGTACCATTGTCCGTAATGATCCTCTCTAGTACACCATATCGACAGATCAAATTGTTCCAAATGAACCGTGCCATGAAATTCTTGGTTACTGTAGCGAAGGACGCTGCCTCAACCCACTTTGTAAAGTAATCAATTGCTACCAGGATGAAACGATGCCTGTTGGACGCAGTAGGTCTGATCTCGCCAATCATATCAATACCCCACATTGCAAAAGGCCAAAGAGCTGTCAAGAAGTTCAGAGGAACTGGAGGTACGTGCACCTTATCAGCATAGACTTGGCACTTATGACAAGTCCGAGAATGCTGATAACAATCGGCTTCCATAGTGGACCAATAATATCCTGCCCGTAGGATTTTCTTCGCCATGGTATATCCACTGGAATGAGTTCCGAAAGTACTTTCATGTAACTCTGCCATAATCCTTTCTGCCTCGTTCTTATCCACACACCGCAGTAAGGTGGAATCATGGTTACGCTTGTAAAGGATACCATTAGTGATGAAGAACTTTGCCGCGAACTTCCTCATAAACTTCTTATCTTTAACAGATGCACCCTCGGGGTACTCCTGAGCCTTAAGATACCTTTTTACCTCGTGAAACCATGGTTTATCTGTTACCTCTTCAATCTCGACATCATAGCAATGTGCGGTTTTGTCCAACCTCTCGATGGTAATCTGAGGAGCTTCATTATCCCACTTGACCTTGAACATAGAAGACATGGTAGCTAGCACGTCCGCTAACTGATTCTCTTCTCTTGGGAAGTGTTCAAAGGTTATCTCCTCGAAGTGTGGAAGCAACATCAACACATACTCCTTGTAAGGAATAAGATTTGGGTGTTTCGTATCCAACTCGCCTTTGATCTGACTGATCACGAGAGCGGAATCTCCGAACACACTCAAGAACTTAATCCTTAGGTCAATAGCTGCTCGAAGGCCCATGATGCACGCTTCATACTCCGCCATGTTGTTGGTGCAGTTGAAACATAATTGGGCGGTAAACGGAGTATGACAGCCTTCAGGAGATATAATCACGGCACCAATGCCATTACCCAACACGTTTGAAGCTCCATCAAAGTACATAGACCATCAGGATCCTTCCTCAGGTCCTTCATCCGGTCCATGTTTCTCACAGTCAATCACCAACATGATGTTCTCATCCGGGAATTCAAAGTTCATGGATTGGTAGTCGTCTACAACCTGATGCGCTAAATGATCTACTAACACACTTCCCTTGATTGACTTTTGGGTTGTGTATTAGATGTCATACTCGGTTAAGATCATCTGCCATCTTGCTATTCTTTCGGACAAGGCGGGCTTTTCGAAGATATACTTGATTGGATCCATCTTTGATATCAATAGAGTAGTGTGAGTCAGCATATACTGTCTCAGTCAGCGAGCAGCCCATGCCAAAGCGCAACAAATTTTCTCAAGCAGTTAGTATCGGGTCTCACAATCGGTAAACTTTTTGCTAAGGTAGTAAATAACATGCTCTTTTCGGCCAGACTCGTCATGTTGCCCCAGCACGCACCCTATTGAATTGTCGAGTACTGTCAAGTATAAGATCAAAGGCCTTCCTTCAACTGGAGGCATCAAAATAGGTGGCTCTTGGAGATATTCTTTGATCCTTTCGAAAGTGGCCTGACATTCCTCGTTCCATCTTACCACTTGATCTTTCTTCAGTAACTTGAAGATTGGCTCACAAGTAGCAGTCAGGTGCGAAATGAATCGGGCAATGTAATTCAATCGTCCCAAGAAGCCTCTGACTTCTTTTTCTGTTCGGGGAGCTGGCATCTCCTGTAAAGCCTTCACTTTTGCAGGATCCACTTGAATACCCTTATCACTAACGACGAAACCCAACATCTTACCAGACCTCACTCCGAAGGTACACTTGTTCGGATTTAACCTCAGCTTGTATGAATTCAACCTGTCAAATAGCTTCTTAAGATGGTCAATATGTTCTTCTTCAGTCTGGGAACTTGCAATCATGTCGTCAATGTATACCTCGATCTCATGGTGAATCATGTCGTGGAACAAAGCGACCATGGCGCGCTGATACGTTTCCCCAACATTCTTCAATCCGAAAGGCATTACCTTGTAGCAAAAGGTACCCCACTGTGTAACGAACGTTGTCTTTTCCATGTCTTCAGGAGCCATCTTAATCTGATTGTAACCGGAAAAACCATCCATAAAGGAGAAGACCTTATGCTGTGCGGTGTTGTCAACCAGAACATCGATATGAGGCAGAGGGAAATCATCTTTGGGGCTCTCCCTGTTCAGATCTCTATAGTATACACACATACGGACTTTACCATCTTTCTTCGGCACCGGAACCACGTTGGCAACCCACTGCGGGTAAGAAGTAACAACTAGAAAACTGACATCAAACTGTTTCAAATCCTAAGCCTTGATTTTTCTCAGACATCTCTGGGCGCATTCGGCGAACTTTCTATTTCACTGGAGGACAGTCTTCCTTAGTTGGCAAGAGGTGAACCACAATATTGGTATCCAACCCAGGCATATCTTCATAAGACCAGGTAAAGATTTCAACATAGTCACGCAGCATCTGTATCAACCGTTTCTTAACACTAGATTCCAGATTTGCACCGATCTTGACCTCTTTCTTGTCTTCCTCTGTACCCAGATTTATTGTTTCCACTGGCTCTTCATGCGGCTGTATGACCCTCTCTTCCTGAAGTAACAATCTAGCAAGTTCCCCAGGCACTTCGCAATCATCCTCAGCTTCGTCCTCGGCTTGGTTGATCGGGCTTGCAAAGTCATAACTGGCAGTAGCAGAGTCGTTGTTAGTGGGATCCAGAGTGGATGTAGACCTGTATTATGATATGTGAGTGTGTGTAAGACAAATAGTTGTTTTGCAAGATAGAAAATAAAAACAAGGAGCGCAAAATTTGTAATGCAAGAAAAACGTCCAGTGCTTTATTGATGATATATGGAAATGACACATAATAAGACCTCACAAACAAGCCACGATGTCTCGGGCAAGGCACCGGGTCGTAAAAATTTCAAATTGTCTGTTACAAGTCTCAAAACAAAAGTCTATTACTGTGTAATAAAAGAAACGGGCACGAAGTCCTTCGTCGTCCAATTATTCAAGCCACCGCCGATAGTTGGGTAAATCCAGTTGTCGAAGTGTGACTTTTCATCATCATCTTCGATCGCATTCACTCCCGGATTACTGATACGCAAGGGAGGTCTTCCAATCCGCGCACGTCAAACATCCTTTTGAGCTTCTGCCATAAAACCCAAACCAAACTTGTCAGTCTTATGTGCAAAGTCAGGGATCTGGCCCCAATTCGTACACCCACCTTTTTCAATAACAGCCCTGGAATCCTTGAGGAAAGCCATCTTCATTGGAGGTTTGTCAACATTAATTTCAGTCGACGCCAGAGTCTGGGGGACTTCTTTAAAGTTCTGGCATGGGGTTTCAATGAACTCCCCATCCATCTCTACATACCGAAAGGAATTAAGGTGACTTACCATGTACTCCTCCTCACCCTGCATCATAACAATCTTCCCCTTCATTGGATACTTCAACATCTGATGGAGCATAGAAGTCACTGCCCCAGCTTTATGAATCCATGGGCGACCCAACAAACAAGAATAAGATGGTCGAATGTCCATCACATAGAACATAGACGCAAAAGTCTGGGAACCAACCTTAACAGGGACATCCACCTCTCCATGTACCATCCTCTTGGACCCGTCAAAGGCCCTAACCATAATATTACTTGGCTTCAGAACTAACCCTTCACAATCCAGCCGATCTAATGCTTTCTTGGGTAAAACATTTAATGAGGACACAGTGTCCACCAGCACGTGGGCCAAAGTAGTGCCTCTGCACTCGATCGAGACGTGCAGAGCATCATTGTGATTCCTTCCTTTGGCAGTCAGATATGCGTCGGAGAAACCCAACCCGTTGTCAATGGTCAAACTAGCCACACAGTCTTTGAATTGATCAAAAGATGTTTCCTGCGGCACATGTGTAGTTTTAAGGAAAGCAATTAAAGCCTTTGCATGGGCTTCTGAGCACAACAATAAAGATAACATGGAGATCTTCGACGGGGTTTGCCCCAGTTGTTCGACTATGTTGTAGTCTCTTTTCTTGATAATCTTCAAAATTTCCTCTATCTCCTGCCTAGAGGTTTCAACAATGACTTTCCTAGGTGCCTCCGTCCAGGAAGGCCCACCTGTAACTTCTTTGCCCTGAGCGTCAGATGACTCGACGACAGGGGTGATAACTGGTGTAAGGATTGGAACAGCAGCTGACGTACTGGCAGATGGAATGGCAACAGGATTTTGAACAGTCGGAGGAGAAATCTCGGGAGAGAAGAGTCTTCTGCTTCAGGTGACCTTGCTAGACCCGAAAATATTGCTGACATTGGTATCAGCCTCTTCAATCTTCAAGTCTTGTTTAATCCCATGATAATACACATCGGCCCCATAGTGCCACGGGACAGCTTTGTCCGAAGTGTAAGGGATAGGTCCAGGAATAGTAATGATCAATGGAGCAACTCTCGGAACAGATGTAATCCTAACAGGCTTTCTCGAGGAAGCCTTGGAAGAATTGGAGGAAATGGTGATTATGGAAACATCTTCAACAGGAATCAACGGAACCAAAGTTTTCTCGAACAAGATCTCTTTGTTATCCATCAGGCGCTGAACACCTGAATTCAACAAATGGCAACCAGCAGGTAGGATGGAACACAGGTGGAAACCTTCACCACAGCCTAGAAATAAACCGGCCAACAATAGGTTCTTCTTAATGGTCAACAATGGAGTAGAAATGTCTTCCACAGAGGTCACAAATGAATCATCATCCACAACATTTACTCCATGGTTGGGCATAGGAGCAGTCATGACATTAGGCTTTTCTGGTGCGTCAAACTCAATTTCCTTAGCTTCAATCAAATATTGCACCTTATTCCTCAAGGCCCAGCAGTTGTTGGTATCATACCCTGGGCTATCAGAGTGATAGGCACAGTGGGCATTCGGATTATACAACGGAGAGGTGGTACTGGGATTCTTTGGAGCTTCCCTCAGAGTTACCAGGTTTGTCTTCAATAACTGCGGTAGAATTTGAGACAAGGTCATACTGAGCCGAGTGTACTGTCTTTATGGTCTCTCTACTCTTTGCTGATTGTTGCGTTGTAGGGCAACAGTAGGTCTTGATATTACCACTGCATTCACTGCTTGGCGGCGCTCAGGTCGGCTTTGGTTCCTCGAGTTGTAAACTGCACTAGATTCTTTCTTGAAAGGCTTCTTCTCTTCATTTTATGAAGCACCTTTCTGTATCTTGCCACTTCTGATACCAGCCTCTACTCTCTCCTCAGTCATGATCAATTCAGTGAACCCAGATGATGAACTTCTCATCAAATGATTGAAATATGGACCATACAAAGTCCCAAGAAACATATCCACCAACTCCCTATCAGACAGAGGGGGTTGTACTCTTCCATCCAGATCTCTCCACTTCTGATCGTAGTCCTTAAAACCTTCGCTCGCACCCATAGACATACCCTGAAGTTGGGTACGCGTGGGAGCAAGGTCGGCATTATACTGGTATTACTTGTAAAAAGTAGCAGCAAGGTCCTCCCAGTTGTGGACATTAGCTCCTTCCAATTGATAGAACCATTCAAGTTGAGTCCCTAACAGACTATCTTGAAAGAAATGAACTCAGAGGTTCTTATCAGCAGTGTATGATTGAATCTTTCTGACGTATGAACGGAGATGAAGCTTTGGGCAGGATGCTCCATCATACTTAGCAAAGACAGGAGCTTTAAACTTGTGTGGGATCACCACCCCAGATGCTAGTCCCAAATCTCCAAAGTCCAGACCAGGGACCTTCTGAACCTCCATGGCACTCAGACGGTCTTCAAGTTGTTTATACCTATCCTCAGCAGGAGGGTACTGTTCATCATCAAAATCGGTGTCATTATCAGAGACCACAGGGCTAGGAGCCTTCCTTTCCTCTTGATTCTCTCCCCCTCTAGATGAATGAGACAGATCAACTTCCTCTCGCAATCTATTCCCAAATCTGTGACCCATATTTAGCAGAACCACCTTCTTCTTATTATTATTATCCTTCAAGATGAGAGTCTTCAAATCTTGCTTCCCTTTGGCCAAGTTCAGAAACATCTCTTGGAACTGAGCATTATGAGCTTGAAGAGCCTTAATAGCTTGATCAGTAGGTGTTTCAGAAGACATGTTGTGATGAAATACACAGCGAAGAAGATAAGAAACATGTAATGAGGTGCATGGTAATGGAATGCGTATGAAATGATTTCAAAGACTTAGGGAGATTCAAATTTGTAAACCAAAATGAAACACACTTTATTAGATAAAACTTGTAACAATGTTTAACAATTCCTTTAAGGCGTTACAAAAGAAATATTGAAAAGAAAATTTAAACTAGAAACAATAAAAGACATCAGAAGTCCCATGGTCGTTTTTCCTTCGTGCTGACATAATCGTTGATTGTCCTTTCATTCTCAAGCTGCCTTGTAAGCTTCAAGATCTTCCGTTCCTGCTCATGATACTTCTCCCTATAGGTATCCCTTTCTTCATTTAACTAGATCCAAGATCTCTTCAATGCCCCCAGATCAGTAGGCATGTAGGGATGGAGGACTGTATAAGGAACACCTTCTTCATTAGTATGCTCTACAATCACCGGCAAAACAGCTTCATATGGCATCCCCAGCTTTTCACCACAGGCTCGAACCCTTTGGAGATAAGGTTGCATTGGGAGAGAAGTCTTCATTCCTAGCTCATGTGGGTCAGACCTGTTCACCCCGCCCCAAGCTCGTATAAATCTGCGGAGATGTCCCTCAACACCCCCTTGTAGTCAAAGACAATGCCTGTAAGCAGCAGCTCATGAGGACCGTCCCTTCGAGCTCGTCCAAACTTTCGTAAGGCTAAACAAGGATTATAGGTTATTCCTCCTCTAATTCCAAGCAATGGAACATTGGGGTATTCCCCACACCGATCAATTACAGCTACTCTTTCCATATCTTTAGAACTCCAAAGGATGTCCGTATGAGCAAGGGACATGATTCTGTAAGCCCAACCTACACCTTCCTCATTCTTCAATACAAATTTGGGAAGGTGAGAAATAAACCACCTCACCAGCAGCGGTGTACAACACATGAGAGTTCCCCTTCTTCGAACAGTACGTGTATAGAGAGCATGTAGAATATCACCTATAAGAGTAGGCACTGTGTTACAAGACATGAAGATCTTAACTGCATTCATATCTATGAAGGAATCTGGATTTGGGAAAAGAACCAAGTCGTAGACGAGGAGAGCCATGATGTCTTCAAATGCTTGAAAGTCTAAACTATCCCAGAACTGTTGAGCTTGATCGATCAAAAACTTAGCCAAGAAACCTTTAACCCCACTCTGAGTCTCCCAGATAGATACTACATCAACCATTTTTAGGTGTAGGGCTGAAGCAATATCCTCTGACCTAGGAGCTATCTCCAAACCTATAAAGGGTGTCTGCTCTAGAATAGATATACCCAGTAAGTCAGAAAACTCCTCCAAAGTAGGGACTAACTGATAGTCCGGGAAGGTGAAATAGTGATGCAACGGGTCAAAGAATTGGAACAACACACTCATCATTTGCTCATCCAACTTTGAAGTGACCAGCCTAAGGAGATGACCATGTCTTCTAACAAAGGAAGAAGTATCAGGAACTTTTGAAACCAACTCTCTGAGCTGAGCAGGTATCTGCACGAAGTTGACTCGAATGGTATTTTTGCGCATAGAGGCCATGATCTGCAAAACAGAACAGAGATGAATCCCCTCGGTCTTTGAAATGGTTAGTCTAATGAAATATGCATGCGATGTCATGATGCATGATGTCATGATAAAAACACACCACAGGTATCATAGATAGCAAACATGGTAAGGGAAAACAAGTCACACAATAGCCCTTAAATTTCATCCTGGCATGGAGTTTAGGTACTACCCTCTTGCAGTTTAGTTGGTTCAACCTGTCCTAATAATAGTAATCGGGTTCTAGAGATTCTCAATATCACTGACCATCCACCATCAGCCATAGTTTCAGCTCACGCAATCTTTTCTTGCGGCCGAAACCATCTCGAGAGTATGGTCTCAATGAGTGTAGCATCTTGCTACTTCCTATGGCCAAGTTGGTCAATTATAGGTTCTAAGGTCAGTTAATGCTTAATGACCCATATAGCAGCCCCATATTCTCCTTGTTGCTCCACAAGGGATATCGGTACCAACTAATGTGCCACATCAACATAGCTACTTCTTTAACCGTATCAGTCTACGTCATACAGTTCCCTCACAGTCTATTGCTACTTACCTAAAAGGTATCCCCTACATTCAGGTTAGGATCTATAGTAACTCCGATACAAAGCCCACAAAGATAAAGCAATCAAATCAAACAATAGAAAACAATATGATGAACTAATCCTAAGGTACACCCCACTTATTATGTCCCCAGCAGAGTCGCCAATTCTGTGATACGGTGGCCAAAACCGGGACTGTTTTTAGGAATGCTGGTTTGCGTTTTGTGTTTGTATTCGCAAAATGTCACGGTAAGCAAGAGTCGCCATCGACTTTTATTTTATCCAACAAGGAAAGGAAAAAAGCACAGAAAAATTCCTTTTTCGAGATATTTCTGAGTACGGGGGTAGATTATAGAAAGGGAAGGTATTAGCACCCTTTCTATCCGTAGTTATCTACGGGATCTTAGGTACTTGCACATCATTTTCAAAATTGCTTCTTTGTGTGCTTGTGTGTTTTGAAAAGTTTTTGTTTTGACTTCGATTTAACTCTTGCTTCTGTCTTCAAGAGTGTAATGAAGTGTTTTTGAAAACTTTGTTCGTAAAGGAGTGTAAGTGTGAAAAATTTGTTTTGATTGAGCAAGTACTTAAGAGCTAATCTACCTACTCGAAAAAAAGAATCGTCCTATGTTTGTTTCCTTTAGACAGCGTTATCCCACTATTAGTGAGTAGGTAGCACCGTCGTTAGAGTTCTGAGGGTCAATTCGAAAAGGAACGTACGGTCACTAAAGCAATGTTAGGACATCTTAGTAATAACCCTAATGTCTTAGATCAATTATCCGAGGCAACAATATCCGAGGTAACCTTTCCGAGGCAACCTTTCCGAGGCAACTTTTCTGAGGCAACTTTGATCTTTGGACAAGAGAGTGACCATTAAAGCATCCTATACTCAATGACCGTTTACTGAAGGCAACCAAGTGGAAGTGTACCTAGGAGTGCACATGTGCGAGTGATTCAATTTCATATTATTTATCTTTGCACATTTTAGGGTTATCTAACCGTTTTAAAGTTAATCATACATTCTTGTCATGCATCCTAATATCATACATCTAATAGTTTAATATTTTGCCGAATTTAAAGTGCGGAAAGTAAAGCTAAGCTATTACAAGGCTTCGGGTATTTACATAGCCAAAAACAAACCCTTAAATAATAAAGCGATAAATGAAAATAAAAGGGTCCTAATTAACTATTACAAACTTATGAGCAGTTACAATAATAGGATAAAAATAAAATAAAGCGCGCGCGAAGAAATTAAGATCGGGAAGAAATAGGGTTTTGACCCTTCTAACCTAATCAAAAGAAAAAATGTTTTTGTTGTTTTTAATTATTTTTTTAAGAAAAGAATTAGTTTTTCTAAATAAAATACAAAAATTAATTAGTTAATTAAATTAATCAATGAAAAATAAATAAATGGCTTATTTTGTATGTTTTGTTATTTTTAGGAAAAGAAAATATAATTAAGTTAGAAATAAAAACTTAACTATTCTAATTATTTTTAATTATTTACAAAAGGAATTAAAGTTATCTAATATTAACAACCTAATTAAATTAACTTAATTTTTTTTTATAAAAAATAAAATCTAAACCTAATTTGGTGAAAAATATTAATTTTGTAATTTTTTGATAAAAATAATTATTTAATTAGTTAGTAAAAATAAAATAAATAAATTAAATAAAACAAACAAATAAAAAAAGAAGAATAGAGAAAGAGTTATTGGGCCTGAAAGTAATCTGAGGGGGTGTGAGAAGCAATCTTGGGCCCAACAATCTGAAGTCCACGTTTGACTTCCATGATTTCCTGCCATGCGTTGACTGGGCATACTATGGTCCTTCAGATGATGGCCATCAGATTTGGCCATCTGGCCACTTGGCAGATTGGATGGTGAGGTCTATGGTAGTCCCCTGGCTTGTGTACGCATGAGACCTGTAGAAAGAAATCAAGAAAAATGCAAACGTTGGAGGCAGGGGTCGAACCCCTGACCTCAAGCTACCCAACGCCTTAACGCTTGTCTGGCTACCACTGGGCCAATTGTGTTACTTGTTATAATAATACAAAATAATAATCAAATATAAAAAAGGCCACATATATCAATTCAGCGCGCCGAAATTTGAACTGGCCAATGGTTATTCGCCACGCCTTCATCTTCTCCAAGGATCTGTTGTTTTAGACAACAGACTTATACCAACGGACATTCTCCGTAGCTAAAACCCTGGGCATATAAAAAATCATGTACAAGCACAATAAATCAATGGTGATGGTACCAATCCATTCGTCTCAGTCTCATGAACTTCATGGTACCCTAATCGTGGCCCAATTTCACCTGTACATCAAGATCCCAATTTGAAGCTACAAACCCTAAGAATGGTGAAACCTCATACAGGTCAAGAAAATGCAATTAATTGGTACAGAAAGCTTGCATATGTCTTAAGGATCAAGAATATATCATTAATTCATGCTATCAAATGTCTAAATCATGCAAACCGATTTCAAAAATACATGGATGTCGTGGTTGACTTACAATGGCATTCAGGGCCTGGAAATGCTCGTTCTTGATTGCTTTTGCTTGCCTACACTCCCAGGAAGCGATTGAGATGGTCCAAGGATCTTAAAATTGCCTCTAAGTAGGAATTCATGTTTGCACTTTTTAGGTATTTTTTCAAGTTTTGTTCTTGATGATGCGCCTCTTTCTAGCCTCTCTTTTGGTCTACAAATACTCCTTATGTATTGAGGAGTGAATTAGGGTTGAAAGAATGTGCTCAATCTTTCTCCATCATTGCATTTGATTTTGATTTGATACACCTTGAATATCTTTCTAAAATTAGGCAAATCCAATCTTTTTGTGCACCCCATGCCTTTACACGAATTTGATCTCATGCTAGCTGGAATTTAAGACCTGAAACATGTATCAAATCTTGAATTTTCAATGCTTTAGATTTTCTATGATTTGTTTTGATTTAAAATGATTTAATTCAAATAAAAATCAAAATAAATAATAAAAACAAGATAATGACAAGTGGAAAATGCTAGGGCTCGTAGACCATGTTTCCAACTCAAAACAAGTGCAAAAGATTGGGCCCATTTGGCAAAAATTGAAGTTTTAGGCATAGTTGACTTTTGACAATTTTGCAAAAAGGGTAAACTTCAACAATGCATAACTTCCTTAATTTTGACTCTTTGAAGGTGTTCTTGGACTTTTTAGAAATCTTGAGATATCCTCTAAGCAACCCTTTTGGTCTCATCTCAATTTGATATTCCATGCTCATGTATGAAGCTTTGACAAAAAAGGTGTTTTTGTTGACTTTTCAAAATGACCTATAATGTCCAAATTCATAACTTCTTGTGAGTGCATATTTTGAACTTGGGATATGAATATGGATTGTATAGCATGGAATCCTCTTAAAAATGATCTTTGTATGGGTCATTTCTCATAAAGTATGAGAAAGGTATGCTTGGTCAAAGTTGAGTTGACTTTTCCTTCAAAACCCTAATTTAGCAACTTTTGGTTCTTGATGAATTATGAGCAATCCTTGATGAATTATGATCAACCCTTAATCAAATGATGAAATATACTTCAAAATGAGGATGTTGACCAAAAATCTTGAAGTTTGACTGTATGTGGGCCACGGTTGACTTTTGCCCTATCACATTCGATTTTCAGGCCTTTGAGCAATTGACTGAGCAAATTTTCTCTGCAAGGCTTGAAACTTGACATGGATGATCTTGAGAACATATTAGGACAATGTTTAGCATTTGGGGTCCCTTGGATTCAAGTATCTTGATGCAACATGAAACCCTAATTTGAGGTAGACTGTCTTAGGAGAGAGCTTGTCTGGTCGACCCTTGGACTTCCTTGAGCAACTTGAGAATCTTTCTTGAAATGTTTTGAGAAATATGGGAGGGAAAATTTTGGGGTACAACACCAAGAATGGCCATGATGTTAATGCTGTTGAAGATGATATGTTTGTTACTGCTATTGATGAACTTATTACTCCCTTCCTGATTGTCAAGAAGAACTTGTTGAAAGTCAGTTTATTTTCGGGCTATGACGAAGGCTGCCATCTCTGTTTATCCTTACCAACTGGCTGTCATTTACTGAAAGTAGGTGTTCAGCGCCTAATGGATGACAAAGAGATTTTGTTTGAAAAGATTTCCGCTTCAACCATTTCTTACAATGATGTTTCAATAGTAACCATTTCCGCGAATCCTTCCAGGGTCTCCACCAAAAGACTCGTTAGGATTACATCAGTTCCTAAAGTGGCTCCACTGATAATTACTATGCCAGGGACGCTCCCGTACTCATCAGATAAAACTGTCCCATGGAACTATGGGGGCAACGTCTACTATCACGACGTCAAGCAGGATTTGCTGGCTGATGAAGACTCAATTCTTGAGAAGGCTGGCCCCGACATCGGTAACATTACTGGAACCAGCAAGATAACCCGAGGTGGTAGAGTATTCTCTCCAAAGATTTCTCCTCCGAAAACTATTACTGATCCTGTGATCATCCTTGCTTTTGTTCCTACTACTACAATTTTTGTGGTTACTCCTACTGACACCCCTAATGTTGAGTCAACCGAGACTCAGGGCAAAGGCATTCTGGTTGAACCTGTCTGGATGAAGGCGCAATCAATATCTATCTCGGAAGCCTCCCAAAAGGAGATGGAAAAAGTTCTGAAAATTATAAAGAGAAGCGACTACAACATAGTCGAACAACTAGGGAAGACTCCGTCAAAGATCACTATGCTAGCTTTACTGTTGTGCTCTGAGGCTCATGCGAAGGCCTTGGTGAAATTTCTTAAAACTGCCCATGTACCACAAGAAATCTCTGCTGATCAGTTCCAAGACTGTGTGGCCAGTTTGACCACTGACAATGGTTTAGGCTTTTCTGATGCTGACCTGACACCTAGAGGGAGGAAACACAACGAGGCGTTGCACGTCTCTATCGAATGCAGGGGCACAACCTTGGCCCATGTCCTGGTTAATATTGGTTCATCTTTGAATGTACTGCCTAAGAAAGCTTTGGATAGACTCGACAGTGAAGGTTTGACCTTAAAACCCAGCAACATAGTGGTAAGGGCCTTCGACGGTTCAAAAATAATGGTGCATGGGGAGGTGGACATCCCCATAAAAGTTGGAACTCAAACCTTTGATTCAACTTTTTACGTGATGGACATTCTCCCTTCCTATTCTTGTTTATTGGGCCAACCATGGATTCACAATGCTGATGCAGTCACCTCTACATTACATCGGATGATGAAATACCCAACCAAAGGAAAAATCATTATTGTCCATGGAGAAGAGGAATATATAGTCAGTCAATTGAACTCCTTCAGACACGTGGAATTGGATGGTGAATTCATTGAAACTCCGTTTCAGAACTTTGAGGAAGTCCCACAATCAGTGGCAGCTACCAAGACTGTTTCCCAAGTTCTAAAGATTACAAGACCTCCGATAAAGATGTCTTCTCTGAAAGATGCCAAGGCAGTGATCTAAGAAGGTGGGTGTACTATTTAGGGCCAACTCCCGGATATCCCTTACAAATCTGACAAATTTGGTTTGGGTTTCACTTCAGGAGCCCAAAAAGTTGTATGTCGTGCTCGTGCTGGGGGACCACCTTTGAAGATCAGCAACCACGGAGTCAACGCAATGGGGGATGATGATGACAGCTATGACCTGGAGGAATGGATTTTCCCAACTATCAAAGGAGGACTCACCAATTTGGAAGCTAAAGATTTTGTCCCAATTACTTTTATCCAACAGTTATTGTCTTTAAATTTTTGTCGGACTTGTAATATTTAAACAATTCAGACTTTTAAAACCTTGTGTCTTACCTGAGGCACAATGGTCCATTTATAAGGTTTGTTACCTCATTTTCATATGTCATCAATGAATCATGGACGTCTTTTGCATGCAAACTTTGTGCTCTTTGTCTTTCTTTTTCTACATTTTTATTTTCTTTCAAAGGTAGCTATACTCTTACACATACTCACATTCAAAATGCAAATATACATCCACTCGGGATCCCATGGGTAACGATTCTGCTATGGCCTTTTGTGACTTTGAAAATCTAATCTACTAAGCCAAAGACGAAGGTGGGGAAGATTGTGAAGTGCTAGGGGAATTATCCAGGTTACTACTACAAGAAGAAAGGACCATACAACCCCATGAAGAACCAGTGGACACAGTTAACCTAGGTACCGAAGAGGACAAGAAAGAAGTCAAGGTAGGAGCCAAACTGGAACCCAATGTCAAGAAGTGCTTAATTCAGCTACTACATGACTATGTTGATGTCTTTTCCTGGTCGTACAAAGACATGCCAGGACTTGACGCTGATATCGTGTTACATCGTCTACCGACAAAAGAAGACTGCCCTCCGGTAAAACAGAAAGTTCGTCGCATGCGACCAGACATTTCAGAGAAGATCAAGGTTGAAGTCATGAAACAATTCAACATCAGATTCTTAGCCATCACCTCCTATCCACAATGGGTCTCCAATGTTGTTCCAGTGCTTAAAAAGGACGGCAAAATACGCATGTGCGTGGATTACAGAGATTTGAATAGGGTAAGCCCTAAGGATGATTTCCCACTCCCCCATATCTATATTTTGGTTGACAATACCGCACAACATAAAGTGTTCTCATTTATGGATGGTTTCTCAGGCTATAATCAAATCAAAATGTCCCCTGAGGACATGGAGAAAATGACCTTCGTTATACAGTGGGGCACTTTCTGTTACAAGGTTATGCCATTCGGGTTGAAGAACGCTGGGGAAACTTATCAATGTGCCATGGTAGCTCTATTTCACAACATGATCCATCACGAAATAGATGTCTATGAGGACGACATGATATCCAGATCTCAAACTAAAGAGGAACATCTTGACCATTTACAAAAACTGTTTGGGAGACTAAAGAAATACAAGCTGAGGTTGAACCCGAATAAATGCACATTTTGGGTGCGGTTCGGTAAACTCCTAGGCTTCGTCGTCAGCGGTAAAGGTATCGAAGTGGACCTTGCCAAGGTACAAGAAATACAAGAAATGCCTGCTCCTCACACTGAGAAGGAAGTTATAGGATTCTTATGATGGCTAAACTACATTTCCAGATTCATTTCTCACTTGACCGCTACTTGTGAACCAATCTTCAAATTACTGAAGAAAGATCAAGTAGTCAAATGGAATGATGATTGCCAAGCTGCCTTTGACAAGATCAAAGAATACCTTCAAGAGCCTCCTGTTTTGATGCCGCCAATCGAGGTAAGATCTTTGATCATGTATCTAACTGTTTTGGAAAATTCAATGGGGTGTGTGTTGGGGCAGCATGACGAGTCTGGATGAAAAGAGCATGCTATTTATTACCCGAGAAAAAAGTTTACCGACTCTGAAACAAGATATTCACTGCTTGAGAAAACTTGTTGCGCTCTGACATGGGCTACTCGCCAGCTAAGACAGTATATGCTAACCCATACTACCTTATTGATATCCAAGATGGATTCGATTAAATACATATTCGAGAAGCCTGCCCTCTCTGGGAGAATAGAAAGATGGTAGATAATTCTGATTGAATACGACATTCAGTAGACTACCCAAAAAGCAATAAAGGGCAGTGTACTAGCCGATCACCTTGCTCATCAGGCTGTGGATGGCTATCAGTCCATGAAATTGGAATTCCCAGATGAAGACATCATGATGGTAAACAATGTTGAAGAACTCAGACCATATGACAGACCTGAACAAGGATCCCGATGGACCTTGGTTTTTGACAGAGCCTCCAATGCGCTCGACAATGGCATAGGTGCTGTAATCATATCCCTGAAAGGATGTCACACTCCCTTCACCGCAAGACTTTGCTTCAGCTGTACAAATAACATGGCAGAATACGAAGCGTGTATTTTTGGTCTCAAAGCTGTCATAGATTTGGGAATCAAGTCCTTAAGTGTATTTGGAGATTCAACCTTAGTCATCAGTCAAATCAAAGGAGAATGGGACATTAAGCACCCTAACCTCATCCCCTACAAAGAACATCTGTTGACATTAATCCCATATTTCGAGGAAAATCAACTAGCGGACGCGTTAGCCACTATGTCATCCATGTTTAAACTCAAGTGGGGTAACGAGACTCCCCAGATCACCATTGAGCGGATGGATGAACCAGCTTACTGTCACGAGATCAATACTGAAGAAGTAGTGGACCATCCTTGGTTCCATTAAGTTAAGAGGTATCTCGAGGCCCAAGAGTATCCGGAATGAGCTTCAGCCAATGATAAGAAGTTCTTAAGAAGATTATCTATTAAGTTCTTCATCAATAATGACATTCTCTACAAACGCAACCACGACTCTGTTTTGCTTCGTTGCATAGACAAGGTTAAGGAAAAAAAGATTATGACTGATCTACATGAAGGCACTTTTGGCACCCATTCCAGTGGGCATACGATGGCTAAAAAGATCCTACGGGCAGGGTACTACTGGTCTACCATGGAGGCAGATTGCTATCAGCATTCACGAACCTGTCACAAGTATCAGATTTATGTTGACAAAGTACATGTGCGTCCAGTTCCTTTAAACTTCCTGACTGATCCTTGGACATTCGCGATATGGGGCATCGATATGACTGGAGAAATCAAACCTACAACTTCTAATGGACACCGCTTCATCTTAGTGGCCATTGACTATTTCACGAAATGGGTTGAGGCAGCTTCTTTCGCTTCCGTTACCAAAAATGTTGTGGCCCAGTTCATCAAACAGAATCTCATATGTCAGTACGGTATCCTGGAGAGAATCATCACAAACACTGGTACGAATCTCAACAATACTATGATCACCGCACTATGCGCGCAATTCAAGATCCAGCACCATAATTCTTCCCCTTACCGGCCAAAGATGAATGGCACTGTCGAAGTCGCAAATAAGAACACCAAGAAGATCATACAAAAAATGACAGTAACCTACAAGGGCTGGCATGAGATGTTACCATTTTCTGTCCACGGTTACTGTACCACGACACGCACATCAATAGGGGCACCTCCATTCTCCTTGGTATACGGCATGGAAGTTGTTCTACCAATTGAAGTCCAAATACCTTCTCTGAGAATCATAAAGGATGCAGGGCTGAATGAAGATGATTGGATCCAAACTCGACTTGACAAGTTGAACCTGATTGATGAGAAGAGGCTTACGGCTGTCTGTCACGGCCAGATGTACCAAAAACGTATGATCAAGGCTTTTAACAAAAAGGTAAGGCGTCAGGTATATCAGGTTTGTGACTTGGTAATCAAGCGTATCATATTACCACAAGGTGATCCCAGGGGCAAATGGACTCCTACATACGAGGGGCCGTTTGTGATCAAAAGCATATTCTCTGGTGGAGCAATGATCTTAACCACTATGGATGGCGACGACCTTCTACACCCTGTGAATGCAGACATAGTCAAAAGATACTTTGCATAAGAGACCCGCTAGGTTGACACACATAGGCAAAACAAGGGCATCCCGGCGAACCACAGAGGTTCGGGCAAAATTTAGGGATAAATATAAATAAAAAATTTGTTCACACGGCAAGCTAAAAACCTGAAAGGGCGGCTTGGGCAAAAAAGGGTATCCCGGTGGACTGAAATCCCGAAAGGGAGGTCGAGGCAAAAGTTAGGGAATTAAATCGTATGACTATGTCCCGTTGGATCACCTTATAGACAACCTTTAGCATCGACTGACAAGCTCAAGTCCAATCAACTTTGGACAAGGCAGCAAGTGGACAAGACGCTCAAAGACACAAAGGCTATAGCAGAATGGGAACCCCATGGGATTATTGCACATAGCTATCTTTTCTTTATATAAAATTTTCATTTTTCTACGACGATACTCTATTACTAGGATGTTCGTCTCATTGTACATAAATAATTATTCAAGTTAAATACAAAGATATCCCTTTGAAAGTGCAAAACTATCTGTTTTTCTTTATTTTTGTGTTTTGTTTACAAAAACGTCCAATGGTTTATTTTTGAACATATGCATTTGAACATGACTACTGTTTACAAATGAACGAGAAAAAAGGAACATAAAATAGAAAGACAATCACTAATGTCTTTAAGAAATAGGATAATGTCTTTAGACTATTCCATAAAATCCCCCACAATGTGCAGCTTAAAGATATCAAGCTCTCTCACATCCCCGGCAGAATAAAACTTCCAGTTACCGCTCCTAAGATTCCTCGGTAAAAGTTGCCCAATTTCTCAGGATTCCCCAACAGGATTTCACAAGAAATACACAATTTTTCCTTTTACACAACAGAGTTTATTTCTCTAACAAATGGATACTCACACTTCAACTTCAAGACATGAATACTTACACTCCTTATACCCAGTAGTACTCGGGATTTATTTTCCTCGACTCCAGCAACACTATGAAATAACAATTAACCTGTCCATACATTACATTCATACGTCATAGAATTGACAACACAAATACATACAACACAATCTCATTTATTTTTAGAACATCTTTGCACCATGCATTTCATACATCATGACATTGCGTGTTGTGATACGGTGGGAGAACTGACTTGAGATTTTGCGTTTGTGTTCGTAAATGTTTCGGTTTAGCAAGAGTCGCCACCGACTTTTTATTTTATCCAAAGGAAAGGTCAAAAAGCACAGGAAAGACCTTTGATATGTTTTCTTGGGTTCAGGGGGTAGATTATGAAAAGGGAAGGTGCAAGCACCCTTTTCATCCATGGTTTTCCATGGGCTCTTAGTTACTTGTTTAGATCACTTGCTTTTGCTTTTCAATTGTTTAAAATGGGTCTTTGTGTGTGGTTTTTGAAAATGCTTCGAAAAAGAGGCATTGTCTAGGCAACCTTTGTAATGATTCTTGTTTGAATATATATAAAGGTGTTTGTCTTTTGAAAAGATATTTCAATGTTTGAAAGTTTATTTTTGGGAAATGTTTTGAAATTGTGTTGTAAGGTGTGTTTGAAAATAGCAAGGATGTTTTTGCAAGTTTTGATCAAGTAACTACGAGTTGTCTACCCTATTTTACTCAATCTTAATGAACAAGTTTCAAACAAGTTTTGCGAAATTGGGTTTCTTGATGAACAAGTTTCATGTTTTGACATATCTTGATGAAAAATGACCCTTGGCACTTGATTTTGACCAAAAAGTCAAAGTTTGACTTTTCAGTGTACAGTCAAATTTTGATCAGTTGACTGAAAAATTCATCTGTCAATCCACTGCAATTTAGATCTTTTGATCCTTGTGAATAGGTCAAGATGATGCCATTGAGTCCTTGAATACATGCTTGAACCCAATTTGCCATTGGCTAGGTCAAAAGTCAGAAATTGCCTTTCTGCAGTCAAAACCCTAAAAATGACCATTTTGCCCTTTTGAAGATCTGATCAAATTTCTTGAGGAGTTACGGTCCAAATTTGATCAAATGGTTCATATGATTTTATAATGTTGATGTGGATAAAAAATTATGAGGTTTGATTGTAAATTGGCCATAATTGACTTTTTCCCAATACAGTTGATTTTTAGGTCAACTGTCCAATTGACTGGGCAAAAATTTGATTCAAGGCTTGGAACTTGGTATGAGCAATCTTATAAGTCCAACATGAAGCATGAAAGTCACATTGAGCATTAGAAGTCCAAAATTCCTTGTGCAAACTCAAACCCTAATTTAGGTCCACAATGCAAGGAGATGTCTTGAGCAGAGAAAAACCCTAATCTGGTCTTGAGTTCAAAGAGTCTTGTGATGAGAAATATTAATAGAATGAGAGGGAAAATTTTGGGGTAAAACAGCTGCCCCCGTTCAATCTTCTTGAACCTGAAGAGTTAGATTGGCGAATTTGCCTTTCGTGACTCGAAGGTAAAAGAGGATTGGACACTAAAGTGCCTGTAAATTTGCGCTCGTCAGAGTATAGCTGGGGGAATGGGCTTAAAGATGCCATTTGGAGATTTGATAGAATCTTGTCAGAGATGGGCTTAAAGATGCCATCCAAGAAAATTGATCGCACAAGAGATTTCTTTGTGAGAGCTCGTATATCTATTGTGGAGGAGGACTACACCGGGGAATGCTGGTCTCTGTTGTGGTAGAAATAGAACTTCAGTCGTCTGTTATTCTACTGGGGAGTCATCTTTTGGTTAAAGAGGTGACAGTGAACTGCTATCTGGTCAACATCCAGGCTTCACAGTCCCGTATTGCTATCTGGTCAACATCCAGGCTTCATGATACTTTGCTTCCTATCTGGTCAACGTCCAGTCTTTAGAAGGATATCAAATGGTTATTCGGTCAACATCCGGGTTTCCCTTTTGATTTTGGGGCCTACTAATATTCGGTTGAATCCAGGCTTCAAAGCAATTGGCCGAGTAAACTGTTATTTGGTCAACATCCAAGTTTCACAGTATACCTTACTGTTATCTGGTCAACGTCCAGGCTTCACAGTCTTGTATTGCTATCTGGTCAACATCCAGGCTTCAGGATACTTTGCTTCCTATCTAGTCAACGTCCAGTCTTCAGAAGGATCTGCAGGGGGTTTCAACTATTTTCTGGTCGATCTCCGGGCTTCAGTATAATCAAGGTATTATCTGGTCGAATCCAGGCTTCATAACCGGAACATGGATCTGCCCCTTGATTTGAATAAGCAAATAGGAGAGCATCCGTGTTTGGAGCATCTCTAAGCCATTTTCTTAGCTTTGAATACCTGTCTTAGGTAGCTATCAATTTCATCCTGAAAAGGGTAGAATGTTAGCTGAAACACAAAGTTATGTTGCATGAAATATATGATGCAATAAGATGTGTTTTATCAAATGTCTATGGTATATGAATGTAATGTATGCGCATGTAAGCTGATTGGTTGTTTTGCTGAGGAAAATAAATCCTGGATAGCTGGAGATAATAAAATCTTTGACTGCTGTCGGGGAAAATAAATCTATGACCGTTGTTGGAGATTCAAGATCTTTGACAACCTCTGTAGAGAGAAGCCATACTGTTGGGGAAATCAGGAGTTTGGGTTGTATGTCAATCTACTGGGTACTTCAAGAGTGAGGATCTCCGCTCTATTGGGGGTATCAGGAAAATTGGATAGTTTCCGCTGGGGATCAGTAGATCAAAGTTTCTTCTCCGTCGGGGATCTTAATGACGTGCTGATTTGATCGGCGACTTCACTGGGGAAAAAAGTTTTAAAAATAACTCTCTGAGGAATTATCTGGTTTTAAAGAGACTCTCCCGGGAAAAGGGAGGAAACTGGATGGTCTCCACTGGTGTTCAAAGGTTTAAGGTTTGACTCCATTGGGGAAGAAAATTGCATCCTCACTGCGGGTTTGTAGTTCAAAGTTTTGCTTTGCCGGGGATTGGGAGTTTGAAAACTCAACCCTTATAGGGATTTTTGAAACTTAACTCCGCTGGGGATATGCATTTCAAGGATTTAGTTCCGCCGAGGATCTGGATGATGTATTACAGGTGATTTCTCCTGGAATAGCCTAAAGACATTTTCCTATACTTTCATCCTATCAGTAATTATTTTTTCTCATTCCGTTTTATTTGTGAGCAGTGATTATATTCAAATGCATATGCTCATTTAATAAATCATTGGACGTTTTCAAATAAAACACAAGTGTAAAAAAAGAAAGAAAAGGCAAACAATTTTATGCACTTTGAAGTATCTTTGTATTAACTTTGTGTAAGTATTTTGTACAAGGGAGACAAACATCCTAGTAAGAAAATGTTGTCATAAAATTGGGAAGAAAAAATTTATACAAAGAAATATGGCTATGTGTAACAATTCCATGGGGTTCCCATTCTGCTATAGCCTTCGTAACTCTGAGTATATTGTCCATTCGTTGCTTCGTCCGCAGATGATTGGATTGATCAGAAGCTTGGAACTTGTCCGTGAAGAGATTGTTCTTAAAGTGATCCGACGAGACATAGTCATACGCTTTAGTTCCCTAAATTTGGCCTGGACCGCCTTTTCAGGTTTTCGATCCATCAGGAAACCCTTTTTTGCCCAAGTCGCCCTTTGGGTTTTCAACTTGCCGGGTGTACAAATTTTTTTGTTTATCCCTAATTTTTGCCTGAACCTCCCTTTCGGGTTTTCGATTCACCGGGATGCCCATTTTTGCCCAAGTCTCCCTTTCGAGTTTTCAACTTGTCGGGTCGTTTATGCGAATTATCTTTTGACTATGTCTGCATTTTCAGGGTGCGGCAGATCGTCGCCGTCCATGGTGGTTAGAATCATAGCCCCACCGGAAAAGATGTTTTTGATCACAAATGGTCCTTCGTAAGTAGGAGTCCATTTGCCCCTGGAATCACTTTGCGGCAAGATGATCCGCTTGATTACAAGATCTCCGACTTGATATACCTGGCGTCTGACTTTCTTGTTGAAAGCCTTAATCATCCGTTTTTGATACGTCTGACCATGACAAACAGCAGTAAGTCATTTTTCGTCAATCAAATTAAGCTGATCAAGTCGGGTCTGAATCCAATCGTCTTCACTTAACCCAACATCCTTCATAATCCTCAAGGAGGGGATCTGCACCTCCATAGGTAAAATAACTTCCATGCCATATACCAAAGAAAAGGGGGTTGCCCCGATTGAAGTACGTGCCGTGGTACGGTATCCGTGTAGAGCAAACGACAACATCTTATGCCAGTCCTTGTAGGTGACTGTCATCTTTTGAATGATCTTCTTGATATTTTTGTTCGCAGCTTCAACAACACCGTTCATCTTTGGTCGATAGGGAGATGAATTGTGATGTTGAATCTTGAACAGCTCGCACAGAGCGGTGATCATAATGTTGTTCAGGTTTGTACCATTGTCCGTGATGATTCGGTCGGGGATACCATATCGACAAATGAGGTTCTGCTTGATGAAGCGGGCAACCACATTCTTTTTAACAGAGGCGAAGGAAGTCGCTTCGACCCACTTGGTGAAGTAATCAATGGCCACCAGAATGAAGCGGTGTCCATTGGATGTTGTAGGCTTGATCTCTCCAATCATGTCGATACCCCATATTGCGAATAAACAAGGAGCTGTTAGGACATTGAGAGGAACTGGAGGAATGTGTACCTTGTCCGCATAGATTTGGCATTTGTGACAAGTACGGGAATATTGATGACAGTCAGCTTCCATGGTAGACCAGTAGTAGCCTGCCCTTAGAATCTTCTTAGCCATTGTATGTTCTCTCAAGTAGGTGCCAAATGTGCCACTATGCAATTCAGTCATGATCTGCTCAGCTTCAACCTTGTCCATACAACGAAGCAGAACATAATCATGGTTGCGCCTGTATAGGATACCATTGCTCAGGAAGAACTTGGCAGCAAATCTCCTTAAGAACTTTTTGTCATTGACTGAAGCTCCTTCAGGATATTCTCGAGTCTCGAGATACCTTTTGATTTCGTGAAACCAAGGTTGTTCCACTACTTCTTCGGTATTAATCTCGTGACAATGTGCAGGTTCATCCATTTGCTCGATGGTGATTTGGGGAGCCTCATTATCCCAGTTAAGTTTAAACATGGAAGACATTGTAGCTAGAGCATTTGCTAGCTGATTTTCTTCTCGCGGGAAGTGCTCAAAGGTGATCTGCTCGAAATGAGGTAACAATGTCAGGACATATTCTTTGTATGGGATGAGATTAGGATGTTTAGTGTCCCACTCTCCTTTGATTTGACTGATAACCAAAGCTGAGTCCCCAAACACAACCAAAGATTTGATTCCCAAGTCAATAGCAACCTTGAGACCAAAGATGCAAGCTTCATACTCGGCCATGTTGTTGGTGCAGCTGAAACAGAGTCTAGCAGTGAAAGGTGTATGGAAACCTTCTGGAGAGATAAGTATTGCGCCGATACCATTGCCAAGTGCATTTGAAGCACCATCAAAGCACAGGGTCCATCGGGATCCTTGTTCAGGTCCGTCATACGGTCCGTTACCTTCAATGTTGTCCAATGTCATAATGTCCTCGTCGGGGAAATCAAACTTCATGGATTGGTAATCTTCGACAGCTTGATGAGCTAGATGGTCATCTAGTACACTCCCCTTTATAGCTTTTTGGTTCGTGTACTGGATATCATATTCAGTCAGGATCATTTTCCATCTAGCGATTCTTCCAGATAAAGCAAGCTTTTCGAAGATGTACTTGATCGGATCCATCTTAGAAATCAACAGAGTGGTATGTGTCAACATATACTGCCTTAGCCGGCGAGAAGCCCATACCAAAGCGCAGCAAGTTTTCTCGAGGAGTGAGTAGCGAGTTTCACAGTCGGTAAACCTTTTGCTAAGGTAATAAATGGCATGCTCTTTTCGACCAGACTCGTCATGTTGGCCTAGTACGCACCCTATTGAGTTATCCAAAACAGTCAGATACATGATTAGAGGCCTTCCTTCGACGGGTGGCATCAAGATAGAAGGTTCTAGAAAATACTCCTTGATTTTATCGAAAGCAACTTGACAGTCATCATTCCATTCAACCACCTGATCTTTCTTCAACAGCTTGAAGATTGGCTCACAGGTAGATGTTAGGTGAGAAATGAACCTTGAAATATAGTTTAGGCGTCCTAAGAAACCTCTGACCTCCTTTTCAGTGCGGGGGGCAGGCATTTCTTATATGGCTTTGACTTTGGCAAGATCAACCTCAATACCTTTGTTGCTGACGATGAATCCCAAGAGTTTACCGGACCTGACTCCGAAAGTGCACTTACTATGGTTCATTCTGAGCTTGTACTCCTTCAACCTGACAAACAGCTTTTGTAGATGGTCGAGGTGTTCTTCTTCTGTTTGTGAACGGGCTATCATATCGTCTACGTAGACTTCAATCTCATGATGTATCATGTCATGAAACAAACCTACCATGGCTCGCTGATAGGTTACCCCGACATTCTTCAGTCCGAATGGCATCACTTTATAGCAAAAGGTTCCCCACTGCGTAACAAAGGTAGCCTTCTCCATGTCTTCGGGGGCCATTTTGATCTGGTTGTATCCTGAAAATCCATCCATGAAAGAAAATACCTTATGTTGAGCTGTATTGTCAACCAAAATGTCAATGTGTGGTAGTGGAAAGTCATCTTTAGGGCTAGCCCTGTTTAAATCTCTGTAGTCCACACACATTCTCACTTTTCCATATTTCTTAGGCACGGGCACAATGTTAGCAACCCATTATGGATAGGAAGTAACAGCAAGAAACCTGGCATTGAATTGTTTCATCACTTCGGCTTTGATCTTCTCAGACATATCAGACCTCATTCGGCGGACTTTCTGTTTAACTGGTGGAAAGTCTTCTCTTGTAGGGAGACGGTGAACCACAATATCCGTGTAGAGTCCCGACATGTCTTCATAGGACCAGGCGAAGATCTCAACATATTCATTCAACAGCTGAACTAAGTGCTCTTTGACATTCGGCTTTAGGTTGTCACCCACTTTAACCTCTTTTATGTCCTCGGCAGTACCCAAATTGATAGTCTCTAACAGTTCTTCATGGGGAAGAATAACCCTTTCTTCCTGTTGTAGAAGTCTAGCTAACTCTCCAGGCACTTCACAGTCTTCATCACCTTCGTATTCGGCATGATTGACCAGATCTTCAGAGTCACTGAAGGCCACAGCAGAATTGTTACCCATAGAATCCAGAGTGGATGTGTACCTGCATTTTGTGAGTGTGGGTGTGTGTAAGGGATAGCCACCTTTAAACAAAATAAAATGTAAAAAGAAATAAAATGAACATAAAACTTTATATATGAAAACGTCCATGATTCATTAAAAATGGCATATGAAAAATGAAGAATCAAAACCCTTACAAATGGACCTATATGCCCCGGGTAAGGCACAAGGCAAAAAGAGTGTACGAATTGTCTAAAAAATTATTACAGACCAACAGAAAATGTTCAAAAGATAAATTACTGATTGATGAAAGTAATGGGAACGAAGTCTTTCGCCTCCCAGTTGTTCAGTCCTCCTTCAACGGTCGGGAAAATCCAATCTTCAAATTTCTCTCATCTTCAAAATCTTCCAAAGCATGAACTTCGTGATGAGTGATCTTTAATGGTGGTCCTCCAGCCTGGGAGCGACGCACAGCCTTCTGACTAGAAGTAGTGAAACCCAAACCGAACTTATCTGCCTTGAAAGGAAAATCTGGTAGCTGACCCCACACTGTACTTCCTCCTTCCTTGAGCACAGCCTTCGCATCTTTAAGGGATGACATCCAGGACACAGTCTTGGTAATGATGTGTACAGAAGTCATTGTCTTAGTTGTCGCAACTTCAGGAGAAACCTCTTCAAAGTGTTGGAGAGGTGTTTATATGAATTCACCATCTAACTTCATGTAGCGGAAAGAGTTAAGGTGGCTTATCATATACTCCTCTTCACCATGAACCGTTATGATTTTCCCCTGGACTGGGTATTTTAGCATTTGGTGTAGAGAAGAAGTGACTGCCCCAACATTGTGGATCCATGGCCTTCCCAACAAGCATGAATATGAAGGACAAATGTCCATCACATAAAATGTAGAGTTGAAAATTTCTGTTCCCACCTTAATTGGGATATCCACCTCTCCGTGGACCATCCTCTTAGAACCGTCAAAGGCTCTAA
The DNA here is from genome assembly GCA_948472305.1 of Vicia faba. Taxonomy (NCBI): domain Eukaryota; kingdom Viridiplantae; phylum Streptophyta; class Magnoliopsida; order Fabales; family Fabaceae; genus Vicia; species Vicia faba. The sequence continues at coordinate 690,750,414 of OX451736.1, forward strand.
CAATGATATTACTGGGCTTTAAGGTCAAACCTTCATAGTCTAGTCTGTCCAATGCTTTCTTTGGTAGGACATTTAAAGACGACCCGATATCAACCAGAACGTGAGCAAGTGTGGTTCCTCTGCACTCCACCGAGACATGAAACGCATCATTATGCTTTCTTCCCTTAGACGTTAGATCGGCATCCGAGAAGCCGAGACCATTGTCGGCTGTAAGGCTAGCTACACACTCTTGAAACAGATCCGCAGAAGTTTCTTGAGGCACGTGCGCCGTCTTCAAGAATTTGATCAAGGCTTTGGCATGAGCCTCGGAACAAAGCAATAAGGCCAGCATGGAGATTTTTAAAGGGGTTTGCCCCAGTTGTTCTACGACATCATAGTCGCTTTTCTTAATTATCTTTAAAATTTCCTCCATTTCCTTTTGGGTGGTCTCGGGGATGACCAAAGGTTGAGCCCTCGTCCTGACGGGCGCTTCTTGAATCCCCTTACCTTTATCAGCAACAACAACAGAGGGTACAACTTCAGGAGTAACCATTTCTTCAATCAATGGACTTCGAATAGATATCTTGACTAGCACAGGAGCACTTGAGGGTCCGAAGATTTCCCTTGGAGGAGCAATCTCCGGAGAGAAGATTCTTCCGCTACGAGTGATCTTAATTGTCCCCGCAATATTTCCTACGTCAGGAGTTTCTTCATCGGAGTTCTCTTCGACTGATTCAATCTGCTTAACACCGTGGTAGAAGATCTCTCCTCCATAATTCCACGGTATCGTCTTGTTGGACTTATATGGGATAGGCCCCGGCATAGTAATCTTCAGCGGTACAAACTTTGGATCGGGTGTAATCTTAACAGGTCTTTTGGAGACCTTGGAAAGATTGTCGGAAATTGTAATTATAGCAACATCATTGATAGGAGTAACAAGAGTTTTCTGAAAGAGGATCTCTTGATTATCCATTAGGCGTTGGATGCCTAACTTCAATAACGGACAGTCGGATTGTAAGGACGAACAAAAGTGACAATCTTTTTCATATCCTAGGAAGATCCCGGCTTTCAACAGATTCATCTTGATCATTGGCAAAGGGGTCATCAAGTCATCAACAACAGAAACATACAGATCCTCTTCGATAGCATGGGCACTGTAACCATGTTTTGGCATTGGGGCAGAAATCACGTTCGGTTTTTCGGGCGCGTCGAATTCTACCTCCTTGGCATCTATTAAATCTTGGATCTTGTTTTTGAGGGCCCAACAGTTATTGGTGTCGTGCCCTATGCCGTTGGAATGGTAAGCACATTTAGCATTGGCATGGTAAAAAGGAGAAGTTGTATTCGGATTTTGTGGTGGATCCCTCAAGGTTGTAAGGTTTAGCTTTAAGAGATGGGGGAGAACCTGGGCAGGCGTCATGTTTATTTTGGTGAACTACCTAGCAGGCCTTCCCCCTCTTTGTTGGTTGGTTTTTGGTTGATCATTTCTCGGTTGATCAGCTGCAGTCTTTTGGATCATTACAGCCCCCACCGTTGGTCGGCGCTCTACTCTTCCTCGACCTTTTTGAGAGTAAACAGCTGACACCTCCTTCTTAGCTGGAAAAGGTTTTTTGACAGCGGCAGAAGCAGATGTATCTTTTTGAATCTTACCATTCTTGATGCCAGCTTCAACTCATTCACCAGTCAGAATTAATTCAGTAAACCCTGCCGGTGAACTCCCTATTAGGTGATTAAATAATGGACCAGACAGTGTTCCCAAAAACATATCAACCAGCTCTCTTTCAGACAATGGGGGCTGCACCCTTCCAGCCAAGTCCCTTCACTTCTGGGCATACTCCTTAAAGCCTTCATTAGAGACCATACCCATACTTTGCAGTTGAGTACGAGTAGGTGCTAAGTCTGCATTATATTGATATTGTCTGTAGAAGGCAGCAACCAGATCCTCCCAATTATGTACGTCAGCCCTCTCAAGCTGGTAGAACCAGTCCAATTGCGTACCCGAAAGACTATCTTGAAAAAAGTGGACCCACAGATCCATATCAGAAGAATGAGGTTGGATCTTTCTGACGTAAGACCGTAGGTGCATCTTCGGGCAAGAAAAACCATCGTATTTAGCAAATGTAGGCACCTTGAATTTAGGGGGAATCATAATCCCAGCAACCAACCCCAGCTCTTCGAAATCCAGCCCAGGCACCCTTTGTAACTCCATAGCTGCCAACCGCTCTTCTAGATTCGTATACTTGTCGTCTGCAGGAGGGTACTGCTGCTCAGAGTAATCTTCATCCTCTTGTTCTTCTTCTTCAGCCTCAGACTCGGAGGGTACCGCAACTCCCTTTCCTTTGCCAACCCCTTCATCAGACGTTAAGGGGAAATCCCGGACTGTTCTAGCTTGGTTCTCAAATCTTCTTCCCATAGTAGCCACACCAGCTCTTTTTTTCTTTTTCTCCTTTTCTTTTTCCTTTTCCTTCTCTAACAGTGTTTTAAGGTCCTCTTGATCCTTTGCCAAGGTCATGAGGAGTTGTTGGAACTGAGAATTCTGTGCTTGTAGATCTTTGACCGTCTGCTCTATATCCATCTTGCTGAAATAAACAGTAGAGAGATAAGGAAACCTGGTGTGAAGACCTGTTTATGCATATGATGAATGATATGTATTCATGTAATGCATTCAAGGATTCAGAAATTCAAAGTTGTTGCAAACAAAAAGAACACACGTCATATTAATAAGAAGAAATTTGTTAGTACATAAATGCCCCATGGGCAAAATATTACAAAATTCTTAATGTAAAAAGACGTTGTGCATCCTCTTTTGTGCGATGTAGGTGTTGAGAGTCTGCTCTTTGTGGAGTCGACGAGTAAGTTCCAAAGCCTTCTTCTCACTAGCGTAGAAGCTGGCCTCAAAAGTATTTTATTCTTCCTTGAGCTGTATCCAACTCTTTTGCAAATCTTCCAATGATGTTGGCATGTCAGGATGCAAGAGGGTGTATGGAACCTCTCCTTCCATAACAGGCTCTTTGATCACAGGGAGAATGTAGGGGTAAGGCATCATAAGACTCCGGGCGCGGGTTCGTACCCACTTGAGGTATGGCTCAAGAGGGATGGAATTCTTGTGTCCCATTGTCTTACTGTCCACTTTGTTGGGCATCCTCCAAGCTTGGATAAACCTTTGTCGAAGTCCTTGAGCGTTGTTGTCGAAGTCAAAAACCAAGTCTGTAATCAACATGTCATGAGGGCCATCACTTCAGGCATACCCAAATTGTCTCAGAGCCAAACAGAGGTTGTAGGTAATGCCTCCCCTAATGCCAAGTAATGGGACATTAGGGAATTCCCCACAACGATCAATGATGATGACATTTTCTCTGGACTGAGAGCACCAATGAACATTAGAGTGTGTGAGAGTTATCAATCGTTGTGACCACCTCAAGCCTTGTTCATTCTTCAAGACTGACCGGGGAAGGTGAGAAATAAACAACCTTGCTAGAAGAGGAGTACAACACATGAGAACACCTCTTTTCCTCATTGTTCGTGTGTGAAATGAGTGGAGGATATCCCCAAGCAATGTAGGCACAGGATTCCGAGATATGAAAATCTTGACAGCATTCACATCTATAAGCTGATCAGGGTTTGGGAACAAGACCAACCCATAGATGAGAAGTGCTACAATCTCCTCAAAAGCTTGCAGATCTAGAGAATTCCAGCTGTCTTGTGCCTTCTCAAACAGAAAATTTGCCAAGAAACCCTTGACACCACTTCTGGTTTCCCAATGACCTTTGATATCAGATGGTTGCAAGTGTAAGGCTTGAGCAACAATATTCAGGCTTTGACTCTCTTTCCATACCGTTGTAGGGTAGTTGACGGAGAATAGGAATCCTTAGAAGTTGAGAAAATTCCTCCAAAGTAGGTGCTAGTTGGTAATCAAGAAATGTAAAGCAATGGTGTAGGGGGTCAATGAACTGGAAGAGAACTTTCACCATGTCTTCTTCAATGTTGGAGTTGACCAAGTTGAGAAGTCTACCATGTCTTTCACTGAAGGGAGAATTCTCTGTAATCTTGGAAGTAAGCTCCTTGAGTAGAGGAGGGATTCTCACAAGGTTGACCTGAATAGTTTTTCTGCTGAGTGATTCCATGACCTACAAAAAAGGAACAAAGATGAAGATCCAAACCCTTGAAATGGTTAGTGGATGCAAATGATGCTTCATGATGTTCATGATGTATGCACAAGTATATGTACAACCAAATCACACAAGATCCTAGTCTCAGGCTTGCATGGGGTTTCATAGGTAAGTACCCTCTTGAAGTTTAGTTGGCTCAACCTGTCCTATAAATAGTAACCGGGTTCAAAGGAGCTCAATATCACGAGATTATTTTCTGTGTTCATTGTTTCAGTTTAGCCACTTTACTGGCGACCAAAATATTCCAAGAAAACAACCCTCAATGAGTGTAGTATCGAGTATCTACCAACTTCGGACTGCACCAAAGCCGGTCATCTCACTACCCCTAATAAGGCCAAGATGGTCAAGTAAAGGTTCTAAAAGTCCATTAGTGCTTCATGACATTACTCAGCGGCCCCGTATTCTCTTTGATTTACTCAAAGGCTACCGGTACCCACAAATATGTCGTACTAATATAGCTATTGCTTCAACCATGTCGGTATACCCTGAAAAGTTTCCACAAAGTATTTCTATTTACCTATGAATGTTTCCCAAAAATCCGGGTGGAGGATTCAAACCCAAACAAGAGTGCCAAATGTAAAGTAATCAAAGCAAACAAGATAAGCATGTAAAGGTGATCTAAACCCTAAGGTTACTCCACTTTTAAAGTATTCCCTAGCAGAGTCGCCAGTTCTGTGATACGATGGGAGAACTGACTTGAGGTTTTGCGTTTGTGTTCGCAAATGTTTCGGTTTAGCAAGAGTCGCCACCGACTTTTTATTTTATCCAAAGGAAAGGTCAAAAAGCATAGGAAAGACCTTTGAGATGTTTTCTTGGGTTCGGGGGGTAGATTATGAAAAGGGAAGGTGCAAGCACCCTTTTCATCCATGGTTTTCCATGGGCTCTTAGTTACTTGTTTAGATCACTTGCTTTTGCTTTTCAATTGTTTGAAATGGTGCTTTGTGTGTGGTTTTTGAAAATGCTTCGAAAAAGAGGCCTTGTCTAGGCAACATTTGTAATGATTCTTGTTTGAATATATACAAAGGTGTTTCTCTTTTGAAAAGATATTTCAATGTTTGAAAGTTTGTTTTTGGGAAATATTTTGAAATTGTGTTGTAAGGTGTGTTTGAAAATAGCAAGGATGCTTTTGCAAGTTTTGATCAAGTAACTAAGAGTTGTATACCCTATTTTACTCAAAGATATTTCCTATACGTTTTTAACCCTTTTGACAGTGTTGTTTTACCATTGCATTTGGTAAACAAACTTGTGTTTGGATGATAAACGGGACAGGCGCGGGTCATCGTATTGACCATGATAGCAATTGTGCTAAGTATCTTTGGCAAATTTTTGAGGGACTAGATCATTTTGTATAGGCAACCAAGATAGCGTCATCGAGGGACTATGATCTTTTGTTTTGTTTATGTTTTGCCAAGATACTCAACATGCATAACATGGCCACTTTAAAGGCAACAAGTGGATGAAACCCTAGGGTGTATGTGTGCATTGTGTTATCAATTTACATGCTTTTTTGTCTTTGTATTAGTCAAGCTATTTGTTTGATTTTGGATTTTTGCATACAAACCCTAATATCTAATCATGGCATATTTGAAAGCATAAAGTGCGCAAAATAAACCTAAGCTATTACAACATTGATATGGGGAGAGGGATACAATTTTTGAATGGGGGATATTTGCAAGAAAATAAAACCCTAATATTTACTATTACATCCAAATTGAATAAATGGTATAAATAAATAAATAGACAAGTATTTAAATGGTTAATTAAATATGCAAAATATTATGAATATGCAAAAGATGTTTTTTTTTATTATTTATTTTTATGTATGTAAAAGTATAATATTTAATGTAAAAAAAAGAAATAAAAAGATTATTTTTATTAAGGGTAAAAACCCTAATTTCTTTTAAGAAAGTAAATATATATTAATTGTATTATTCATGTATGATAAAATAAAATAAAATATATACAAAATAAAAATATATTTAGAAAAAAAATTATTTAAGTATAAATGATATAAAAAATAAAGGTATAATATTCTCATGTTTTATTTTCAAGTTTTCATTAAATAAAATACAAGTATATACTAATTAATAATCATTTTTATGTTAGCAAAATAAAAATATAAAATATAAAAATGAATGTGAAAATTTATAAAAATGTTTTTGGTATTTTTTATGTTTAGAAAATAATAAAATAAAATCAGAAATGAAAAATAAATACAAAAATACAAAAATATGAAGGAATGGGTCAGGGGGTGCAATCAGTAAAGAGGGGGGTGTCAAAAACAAGGCCAGAACCAAGCCCAACCCACTGAACTTCATCTTCAACCTTTGTCAAACAAAAACGCGTGCCCTGTACAAATGTCCAGATCCTGCATACGTTCTCTAATGCAAAAACTCATAACATCAAAGTTGTAGCATTTTTCAAGATGATTTCAACCATATAAGAAACTTAATCTAACTCTCAAAGACCAGAGAGAATTTCTCTGGCCCTAATTTCTAACCTAACTTTTTCAGGAAGTTCATGAATCAAATTCTCTTAACACGTTTAACTTAAATGAAAACTGAGCATATGTACAGCTTCATGGCTATGAGTACTACATTTTTTATTCACAAACCTAAGTCTAATAATTCCTAAATAGAGAGATAGGAAGTTGATAAAAACCTGTTTCAGTTGAACTCGCGTATGGCAATATGGAGCTTTTCAGTGAGACCTGAGGTGCTTGGGAGCTTGCCTGAACTTCCTCTGACCTTCCCCAATGCTTAGTTTGCTTTGGATGTGCTTGAACAAGCCTGTAGAAGTCAAACTACACAAGCTGAAAACAGAAATGGTGAAGCTTGCAAATGGAGTTACAGTTAAAGGCCAATGGTTGGGATAGCTTGGATAGGCTATATGTAATGTGTTTGAATAGGTTTGGGGCAAAATGCACGAGGGGTTTTTGCTATGGAACTCCAAGTGCAGGAACTGCCCTGTTTTTGCAAGAGGAAGGTGATTTGAGGTTCAAGAGTGTTTGAAGGATGAAAGGCTCATGTTGTTGGCTCAATGCAATGTCAAGAACTTGTTTCAAATGTTTTCCAAGCTTGGTTATAATAGATATGCCAGTTCTCTTGATTTTGGCAAGTTTCTTGTATTTTAAGCAAAAGTAAGCCATGATGCAAGACAGACCTGTACAGGCTATCTATCAGCTTGCACTTTGTGATCTTGGCCCCCTCAATTTATGGATATTGTGTTTTGTACCAGATCTTGTTCAAGGCTCAAGGATTCTATTTGACATAAAGCAAATTTGACAAAAATGGCAATATTGCCTTTTTGCTATTTTAGGATTAATCTTTTGTGCAATCCTCCCATGACCAGAACAAAGCCTCAAACCAATGGATTTGCATTTAATTATTGAGTATGGAAGGGTTTTGGGACCTGTAATCAAGTAAAAACAAGGCTGATTAGAGTTTGCAACTTGTATCAATATGAAAATGCCATGGATCAAAAGTGAGTTTTTGCCAACTTCAAGCCTTCGATTCTCCCTAACCACAAATGATTTTGGAGATTTCTTTGACATTTTAGAAAGTTTGTAACATGCTCTAAAATCCATATTTGAAATGCATCTTGAGATTCTAAGTTGAACTAGGTGAAAAATTGCCATGAAGATAGGTCAAAATCCTGCCTAAACTAGGGCAAAATTTCACTAAGTTAAAAGTTTCATGGACCCTTGTTCCAAATTCATAACTTGAGATCCAAGCTTCTTTTGAGAAAACTTTGTGAATCAAAGTTGTAAATTTTGTGGAGTACTACAACTTTAATGTTGGAAGTTTTGTTTGAATCCAATTGCATCATGGTGAAAATATTGGGCAAAGTTGGGGAAAATTAAGAAAATTTCATAACTTAGAAAAATTCCAAGTTATGAAATTTTTCAATCTTAAACCCTAATTTGCAAAATTGGGTTTCTTAATGAACAAGTTTCACGTTTTGACATATCTTGATGAAAAATGACCCTTGGCACTTGATTTTGACCAAAAAGTCAAAGTTTGACTTTTCAGTGTACAGTCAAATTTTGATCAGTTTATTGAAAAATTCATCTGTCAATCCACTACAATTGAGATCTTTTGATCCTTGTGAATAGGTCAAGATGATGCCATTGAGTCCTTGAATCCATTATTGAACCCAATTTGCCATTGGCTAGGTCAAACGTCAGAAATTGCCCTTCTGCAGTCAAAACCCTAAAAATGACCATTTTGCCCTTTTGAAGATCTGATCAAATTTCTTGAGGAGTTGTGGTCCAAATTTGATCAAATGGTTCATATGAGTTTATAATGTTGATGTGGATAAAAAATTATGAGGTTTGATTGTAAATTGGCCATAGTTGACTTTTTCCCAATACAACTGATTTTTAGGTTAACTGTCCAATTGACTGGGCAAAAATTTGATTCAAAGCTTGGAACTTGGTATGAGCAATCTTATAAGTCCAACATGAAGCATGAAAGTCACATTGAGCATTAGAAGTCCAAAATTCCTTGTGCAAACTCAAACCCTAATTTAGGTCCACAGTGCAAGGAGATGTCTTGAGCAGAGCAAAACCCTAATCTGGTCTTGAGTTCAAAGAGTTTTGTGATGAGAAATCTTGATAGAATGAGAGGGAAAATTTTGGGGTACAACACATGCAACTAATCTTTCATCTTTTCAGGAAAGATCAATCAACAGAAAATTATCATCAAATTTTATCAACAAGTCAATTACAGATCAATCCCCAAGAAAGGACTGGTAACCATCTACATAACAAACATTTCTTTCAGACCTCTATCGTTTCAGTTTAAATCTCTCAAAGGTTTATTCTAATTCTTTCCCGCAGACGTCTTCTCTTGTTTAGATGAATGTCTCAATGATTTATTCTGATTCTTCTCCAGATCCCTGTCGGTTCAGTTTAAACCTCTCAACGGTTTATTCTGATTCTTTCCCGCAGACACTTTTTCTGGTTCAGATAATTCGCACAAAGATTTACTCTGATTCTTTCCGGTTAAAGAGTATCCAAGATCTCTTTTGGTTCAGCTTAAACCCCTCAACGGTTTATCCTGATACCATCCAAAGGAACACTTCAGGTTCAGATAAATCCCTCAACGGTTTATTCTGATTCTTTCCCACAGACACTTTCTCTGGTTCAGATAAACCGCACAAAGATTTACTCTGATTCTTTCCAGTTAAAGAATATTCAATATTTCTTTTGGTTCAGTTTAAACCCCTCAATGGTTCATCCTGATACTTTCCAAAGGAACACTTATGGTTCAGATAAATCTCTCCAAGATTTATTCTGATTCTTCCCAGTCAAACAACATACAGGACTTCTCCTGGTTCAGATAAATCGCTCCCAAAGATTTATTCTGATTCTTTTCTAGTTGTACTCAAGTTCAGGCTTAGTCCATTCTCTATCAACTGTCACCCTTGGATGGAATATACAAGCCCATTTCCAGCAAATCGCCATCATTCCTCCAAATGGCATCTATAAGCTCATTCAGAATTCATCTTCGAGTGCAAATTTCTGGGGACTCTAGTGTCCAATCATCTCCCACCTTCAAGTCACGAATGGAGGATCTGCCAATCTAACTCTTCAGGTTTAAGAAGATTGAACAGGGGAAGCTGTTGTACCCCAAAATTTGCCCTCTCACTTATCAAACATTTTCCCACAAGATCTCCTTTGGTTCAAGACTACACAAGGGTTGATCAGCTCAAGACAACTCCTTAAGCACTGATGACTGAAATTAGGGTTTGAGATTGCACAAGGATATTTGAGCTTCTAATGTAGAATATGACTTTCATTGATCATTATGGACCCTCAATAGTATTCATATCAAGTTTCAAGTCTTGGATCACATTTTTGCTCAGTCAATTGACCAGTTGACCTAAAAATCAGATGTATTTGGGAAAAAGTCAACTGTGGCCAATTTACATTCAACTTCAAATTTTTTTATACATATCAACATTATAAACTCATATGTATCATTTTATCAAGTTTGGACCATAATTCCTCAAGAAATTTGATCAGATCATCAAAAGGGCAAAATGGTCAAAATTAGGGTTATTGACTGAGAAAGGGAAATTTCTGATTTGTTACCTAGCAAATGGTTAATTGGTTTGAGGCATGATCTTAAGAGTTCAATTGCATCATTTTTACCTAATGTCGTGACTCAAAACTTCCCTCAAGATCAATTGATTGATAGTTGATTTTCAATCAACTGATCAAAAGTCAACAGTATGCTGAAAAGCAAACTTTGACTTTTTGGTCAAAATCAAGTGCCAAAGATCACAATTCATCAAAAAAATGTAAAAATATGAAAAAATTTCATCAAGAAATCAAAAAGTCAAGATTTCATTTTGAAAAGTCAAAGTTTTCAAACTTAGAAATTTTTCTAAGTGTTTAAAACTTCATATTTTTTCACAACTTTGAGCCATTTTTTCACCATGATGCAAGATGATTCAAAAGAAACTTTCCACATGAATGTTGTAGATCATCATGAGATCTACAACATTGCTTTACACAACTTCTCCTATAAATTCTTGGATCTCAAGTTATTAATCCATGAAGTCATGGTCATGAAACTAAACACTTAGTGAAATTTTTGCCCTAGTTTAGGTCAGGATTTTGACCTAACTTCTGACCCAAGTTTCACATAGTTCCATTTGGATTTTTCTAAAGTGATTCAAAGATGGGTTGTAGAGCATATTACAAGCTTTCAAAAATTTCCAATAATTCCTTGAGATCATTTCTGAGCAAGGAGAATCGAAGGTCAGAAGTTGGAGTTTCAAGTTGTTTTACAAGGCAAATTTTGTGATGAACAAAATTCAAATCTCAAACCTATGCTGCACAATCTTGCTTTGCAGGCCTCTAAACCTCAGGATCTCTCCATAATCAAAAGATTACACTTTCTTTTGAGCTATTATCCACTTGATTCAAGCTTTATCCAAGTTAATCTTCCATTAATGGCACAAAGGCACCATTGCCATTTACATAAAGCAAGCTTTATGCAAAGTCAACTTGCATTAAACTTTGCACTTGTTCCTTCTGTACAAACTTATTATAGAAAGTCAGATAAGCATTACTCTAGATAGCTTCGTACTATGCATTGAAACCATGTTTGTCAACCTTACTTCAAAAACAAGTCAAGAAGCTAAAACATGTGATCTTGTACTTCTGACCACCTCAAGTATCCAAACCTTTTCGATACATAAACACAAGTCATTTGCAAGAAAAGACACGCATGCTCAAGCCCTGAAACTCCCTAAAACACAGAACCACCAAAAACATCTCAAAACTTGCCATTTCTGAGTTTTGAATCCAATCTCCAAATTTGCTTGTGCGTTTCTTGGCCTTTTACTTTCAAAAGCTTCTAAATAACATATACAAACAATTCCAACACCTGCAACACGATTGTAACACCTCCATCATCATCCACCATTTTCAAAAACAACACCTTGCATCTTGACTTCTCCAGAACTCCTCAACCACTTTCAGCTCAAGCTAAGCATCACATTAGCTTCCTGGGAACTTGAGGAAGCTAACCCAATCACTGGAACTCACCAAAAGTTGCTCAAACTCAAAACACGATACCCTCTTGAAAGGTGAGTTTTCTGACTTTTGAACTCTTCATACAAGCATTATTAATGGTTTATTTGTGAATAAGAAATGTAGATATCATTGTCCTGAAGCTAACCATATCCTTAGATTTCATTATTGTTGCTTGAGTAGTTAGAATTTTGAATCTGAACCTCTGAAAATAATTAGGTCAAAGTTTGGTACTTTCAAAAATTCTCATTCATCTTTGATTTATAGTTTATGATATTCATATGGTTGGATTCATATGGAAAAATGGAACAACTTTCATGTTTGCATTTTCCATTTTTGTTGAGAAATGGTGAAGTTACAGGTGATCTGGCTGGTGGTTGAAGATAAAGTTTATTGAGGACTTATTTTGTATTATATATTTATCATTTCAGTTATATAAACAGATGTATAGCCACCCTAGTGGTAAGGCAGCACGCTGGTAATCAAGAGGTCATGGGTTCGAACCTCAGTGCGCTGCCTTTTGCATTTTTTCACATTTTTTTGCCATTTCTCCTTTCAGGAGGCGTTTGGGCCAGCAATATCTTGGGCCTGACTTTTTCTTAACATTACCTCCCAAATTCAATGTTAAACCTCCCTGACTTTTTTTGTATTTTTATTTTATTTTTATTATTATTATTATTACTATTATTATTATTATTATTATTATTATTATTATTATTATTATTTTCATTAATAAAAATCCAAAAATATTTAAATTTTTATTATTTTATATTTATTTAGTTTATTATTATTTCTTCATATATAAAAAAAAACTAAAAGAACACAAAAACATTTTTCATTTAATAAATTAATTTCTTTTCAATAAATATCTAGACTAGGGTTTGACCATAATACTATTTTCTTGTGAATAAAATTAATTTAGGGCTTAGGTTTATTTTAATTAATTAATTCTCATTTCTATTTTCATTAAGATAAAAACTTTCATAAGAAAAACCCTAAAAAATACATTTTTTAACTTAATCTTAATTTTCTTATTTTTTAGTTAAGTATTATTATTTTTAGTTAGGTAGGTCAAAAAAAACCTTTTTCATAAAATCACACAAAAAGTCACATTTCTTCTTACATTTTATATTCTTGCATTTTTATCTCCATTGTTGTACATTTATTCAAATTCAATATGGTTGTAATAATTATTTAGATTTAATTTCTTGCAATTCCCCATTTGTAATTTGTACACCCCCTCCCCTAAATGATGTAATAGCGTAGTAATTTTAATTTCCGCAATTTATTGCTTTATATATAAATGCTAGTAATTAGGGTTTTGTATGGAAAGATTAAAACCAACAAATAGAAAACCCTAATCAAGACAAATCAAGCATGTAAATCAATACACTTGCACACATACACCCCTAGGGTAAATCCACTTTGTTGCATTACAAAAATGGCCATATTACGCATTTGAGGTATCTTAGCAAAAAACAAGAAAAATATAAGATCAAAGTCCCTCGATGACGCCATCCATGTTGCCTTTCGAAATGATCTTAGTCCCTAAAGAAAATGCTAAGATATCTTACAACATCGTTAATCATGGTTATACGATGACCCACGCCCGTCCCTTTTACATCCAAAGATAGGGTTACTTACTAAATCAATGGTAAGATAACAATGTCAAAGGAAAGAGGAAATAAACATGAAAGACTTTTGAGTAGGTAGATTACTTCTAGTTGCTTGCTTAATTTCAAAACCAAAATATACTTTCCATTTTCAAAACAAAAACCAACACTTTAAAACATCTTTCAAACTTGAAAACATTTTCAAAAGATCAAAACACTTTGTATACATTCTTACGAACGAGAATCATTACAAAGTTTGCCTAAACAATGACATCTTTACAAAATACTTTCAAAAACCACACAAAGCATATTTTCAAACAAAAGCAAGTGATCTAGCAAGTAACTAAGAGCCCATGGAAAACCATGGATAAAAAGGATGCTAATACCTTCCCTTTTTATAATCTACCCCCCAAACTCAAGAAAACATCTCAAAGGTCTTTCTTGTTCTTTCCAGCCTTTCCTTTTGGATAAAAGAAAAGTTGGTGGCGACTCTTGCTAAACCGCAACATTTGCGATAAAACGCAAAACAACCAAGTCAGTTCTCCCACCGTATCACACTAAGGGAGAAGGAATTTGTGAAGTGCACAGCTGAACGTGGAGTATATGTAAGAAGAAGCAAAAGTAAATTGCTTATACTATGTCTCTATGTAGATGATTTGTTGATAACAGATAGGTGTAAAAGGGAGATCGAAGACTTCAAAGGTGATCTCAGCAAGGAATTCAAAATGTCTGATTTGGGTGAGATTTCTTATTTCCTTGGTATCGAAATCTACAAGAGCAGTAGAGGTTTGATGATGCATCAAAGAAGATATGCAGGAGAAATTCTCAAGAGGTTTGAGATGGAAGAATGCAACTCAACTTCGAAACCTGCAGAACCAAGACTGCAACTGTCGAAAGATGCATATGAAGATGATGTTGATCCAACCCAATATAGAAGACTTATTGGATTATTAAGATACCTTTGTCATACAAGGCCTGACTTAACATATAGTGTAGGTATGGTAAGTATATTCATGCAGAAGACAAAGGTATCACATCTAGCAGCAGTGAAGAGGATACTAAGGTATCTCAAAGGAACTTTCTATTATGGCATTTTGTTTCTTACAGATGATAAAGGAAAAGAATGTAAGTTAGTGGGATACACTGATTCGAGTTGGTGTAGTGATGTTGAAGATCGAAAGTCAACAACAGAATATGTGTTTATGCTAGGTGGTGCACCAGTTGCTTGGAATTCAAGAAAGGAACCAGTAGTGGCATTATCATCATGAGAAGCAGAATACATAGCTGCTTCTCTTTGTGCATGTCAAGCAACTTGGATGGTGATTTTGGTCGAAGAGATAACAGGGAAAGATCATGGAGCAATTACCATGAAGATCGACAACATGTCAGCTATCAATCTGGAGTAGAACCCAATAGCACATGGTCGAAGTAAGCACATCGAAATGAGGTTCCATTATCTTCGAGAGCAGGTAGCATATGGGAGGATGAATTTGGAACACTGCAGAACTGAGAATCAGATTACAAACATCATGACGAAGGGAGTGCAAGTCGAAGTATTCAGAAAGCTAAGAGTCATGATGAATATAGATTGTTTAGACACAATGAATTAGGTGGTCTGTTAAATTGCAATTCATAGTGTCGAAAAGATTAGATTTGTTTAGATTTAAATAGAATTGATTTAAGTCTAGAATAAATTAGATTTGATTTAGTAACAAAATAGATATTTTAAGCTTTGGGCTTAGGATGCAAGCTCGGTTATAAATAGAGGGAGTAACCCCTATTTTTTGTAAGCAAGTGAAGCAAGTCATTCATAGTATTTTGCAGTTGCAAAGTGAATAAGAAAGTTTTCACAGTTTGTGAGCAGAGAGAAACTCTGCAGAAATTGTTTGTCTTATCTTCTTTCTTTGTTTGTCTTATAATTAAATTGTCATTGTGGTAGAAATTCATCATAGACTTTGGTGAGTTTCCAACATTAAAAGTCAGAAAGAAGAATTATTTCCATCATGATCTTCTTCCATCATGTTCGTGACATGTAAAATAATTGTTAGTTAAGGATTATATTTCTAAGATAATTTACTAGTTTAAGTTTAGTTTTAAGTATTTTGTACTTAATTTTGCGCAAAACTGATTTTCAAGTTAAAAAAGAGAAACATGTTCATATTGAGATCATAAATAAAAAATGGAAGTCTTAGGTGAATTATTTGATGTCCAAAACAAACTGAGTCCAAAAAGAAAGAAATTTGGGAAAGAACAGTTACAAACACAATTCCTTGATTATTGGATCATATCATGACAACATATTTTATACACAAATAGAAATTATATGCATATCATGAAAGCACATATTATACATAATTATAAATTATTTATCATTATAGCTCATCATTGTGAGTTTATAAACTTATTGTACAATTATCATTACTAGCCTGATTGTAGGATTGTGTCCCTTATACATTGTTGTATATAAATGTATAATGTGTTTCGCATATTAATAATAAGAAAAGGGGAAGTGAAAATGGAAGACTACCTAATCAAAATATAGAACCTTGATGATAAATTCAAACTTTTAGGCTATCCAATTTCAACCTATAGTCTGAACATTCAAATTGTGAATGGTTTAGATTCTGAATATAATCATGTAGTTGTCAAACTAGAGGACCAAACTGCACTCTGTTTGGTGGATTTACAAGCTTAGTTTCTAACTTTAGAAAGTAGAACTGAGCAACTGAATAATGTCACCAATTTGACTCTTAATGCAACAGCAAATGTTGCAAAAAAATCTCACCACCGAGGCAACATGTTCAATTCTAACAACAATCTGAGAGGTTTCAACTTCATATGTGGGAGAGGAGGCATAGGAAGAGACATATCATCAATGTGAGTGCACCTTCCTATTAGAGATGTTTTGTATGATTTAAAAACTAGGACATTTTAGAATTTATGTATATTAAACGGTATTCTCTAAAAATTAATGTGCATCTTGGTATTAGGAAACTTAGCAACCGTTTAAAAAAGGTTTCTTGCATTAAAAACAGTTTTTTCTGTGAAAAACATGTCAATGTGTCTACACATATGAGCTATGAGTCGACACATGTGGATTAATTTTAAAGCTTATAGATTCTATTTGGATGTGTCAATACATAAAGCTTTTCAGGTCGACACATAGGAGCAATACTTGTTCTATGTGTTAGAACAAGATTTGATTCTGCATATAATCTGAGTTTTGATGATAACAATACATATATTTTATATGTAATAATTTTAGTATCTAATAGTTCTTTAAGTGTGCAAATATAATATTCAAATTGATTTAGTATTATTGTCTGAAGAATCATCAGAAATGTGATTAGCTTTCCTCAGAAAGACTATTGTATTCATTTCTGAAGAAACATCAGCAATTTTGTTGAATGTTCACCAGAAACGAGATCCACATGTACTTCTCCAGATAAGTTGTTGCTTCAGAAGTCAAGTGTGTCCAGAAAAGAATCTACAGTGAAGATCAGATAATAATCTTTTGCTTCAAAGATCAAATATCAAGCTTTTTCTTCGAAGATTAGATATCAAGCTTTTGCTTCAATGATCAGAAAACAAGACAAAATACTTCTCAGATGAATTCTTTGCTTCAACGCTCAAATATCAAGAAACTGTTTGTCAGATAAGCTGCTCCTACATATCTGAAGAATAGGTTCTGGTTCTAAAAGACTCTAATAATTTTGGGAATACTATAATGAATTATCTTCTGGAATACTCATCACTTCTTATCAGGATTATACCATTATAAGATTGAAGAATAAATATGTGATCTCTTTTATGCTCTCTCTTACTTCAGATCAGAAGTATCTCATAAAGAAAAAAAGATCATAAACTTACACTAGAGGTAAACAATACAATAGTAACACCTTTTCAGTTATTTGTGGAGAACTCCGTGTACGGAAGAATTTTGTGTGTGCTCTTAATCTCCTATGTTCATATGCTACCGTTGTAGCAGGCGGCTCGGTGAAAGTGATGTTTTTCAACGTTCTTATTTTCTCAACCTATATAAAGGAATGATCACTTCATTTGAAGCCAACATTCTTGAAAACGAAAATACAAAACAATCAAGGCATCAAAGTTATTGTACAGAGGAAGAAAACAAAGAGAGAAAATATTCAAGAACACAAAGAGTTATTACTCTGATTTGTGTTAACATATATTTTCTATAACACAAGAGTTGTTGCTCATTATTGTGTTATTTATCATTGTTGTATACACAAGAGTTGTTGCTCATATTTGTGTGTAAACATTTGTTCTTAATTATAGTTGTTAAATATGTTTTTCTAGAAGCACCATTATAAACACTGATTAATTGTAAATTTTTCTAGATTTATTTCCTTAAGGAACTCAGTTGTAGTCATAATTACTTGAGAGGGATAACGTGTTTTTCTAAACTCTTAGAGTTTGTTGTAATCTTTCTAGAATATTGGATTAAGTCCTTTTCTAAGGAAAACCACCTTGGCGGATGGACAAGAGTAGCCTTTTCTAAGGTGATATTGTATAAATCAAACGTGTCACCTTTATTTCTTGCTTAGTCATCATTGTTTGTTTGTGAGAAGCATTTGCAAAAGAAATAGTTTTTTAAAACCCCAATACAAAACCTCCCCATTTCTTGTGTTTTTCTTAACCTTCAATTTGTATCAGAGCTTCGACTCTGTTATTGATTTTCAAATCTAACACTTAACAGTGTATAGAGATCCAGTGTGAGAAAAACCTCTGGGGCTGCTACTCATACAAACGAAAGAGATGGTTATAGTACTAAGCCTCCTATTTTTTATAGAGAAAAATGTACTATTGGAAAGACATTATTTTGTGACAATTTGAGTGCTATTAATATTTCCAAAAATCCTATTCAGCATAGTAGGACCAAACTCATTGACATCAGGCACCTCTTTATTAGAGAACTTGTGGAGAACAAAGTCATAACTCTTGATCATGTTAGCACTGAGAATCAGCTTGCTGATATCTTTACAAAAGCTCTTGATGCAGTTCATTTTAAGAACCTAAGGAGGAGGCTTGGGATCAGTATCTATGAAGAATTATAGCAATTAATATTTGTGTTGCACCTCTTGATGAAGATGTTAAGGATGGTGCTGCACCTGATGAACATTATGTCGGTACCATTAAAGAAGAAGAAGATGATGACGCATGACCTTTGGTCATATGATTTTGTTTGGGTCTTCCTTATGATCCTATTTATCTTAGTTTATGATTTTGTAAGGGTTAAATGCCCAGGATATTTTTATTTTTTTGAACCCTATCTCTTAAAACTTTAATGGCTTAAATTGCTAATATTGTCTACTCACCTTTGTCATATTATGGCTAAAAAGGGGGAGTAGTATGATATTGAGGGTGCTGGTACTGGTACTATTATTGAGAGGGAGTTATCGAGGGGAAGTCCCTGCTCTAGACTGGATACTCTGAAGAGATGTCAGACATGATGTCTTGACATCATAATGTTCAGAACTTATGTTCTCTATTGTTCGCAGATGTGTTAGTATATCAACTAACTACTAACTGTGTCTATGATTTTTTTATTGCTCTTATCCTAACCCTGCTAATATGTTTTCTGTTGATGTGCCTATGATGTGTGTGTTTGATTTATTTTCAAACATATTTTATGGTCTTTTCATGTGCAATGGTTATTTGGTTGTTTTAGCCAAAATCTGTCGAAGGGGGAGATTGTTATTTCTCTGAAATTATGATTAGCATACATTTTGGTAAAACCAACTTGGAAGAAACATGTTGAACAATATGTTCCAACTTGCAGTTTTCAACATGTCGAATAAGATGTCCCAACCAGGAGGATAGGACGTCGCGTCTACATCAGCTGACAGTTATGTTTCAGCTAATATGTTAGTTACTGAATATTCAGGGAATACTTAGTTACCTTATGTGGCATCCAAGATTGACAAGTCAATGATTCGATGTTGGTTTTAAAAGATATACAAAGTTTCTAAATATGGAGACATTTTAGGAAACTAATGATTGAAGACCTATTTTCTTGGAGAAGATTTTGCAGACTTTGTGCAGCCTCACTGCTGCGTATTTGAAGCCCAACCCAGTCCAGAATAATGTTATAAATAGATTGGTGTATACTTAGTTTTAGGTGGAACTTACATGTGTGTTTTGTTATGGTTTTTAGAATCCTTATTGTTTGGTTGTAAGTTCTGTCAAATGTTAATAAGCTTTTAAGCATTGAACATTTATGTGTCAGATGCTCATAAGTTGTTAAGCATTGAGTATTTGTGTGTCAGTTCTCATAAGATTTTAAGCATTAAGAATTGTGTGTCTTGGAAGAGTGACTTCCTATTTTTGTTCTCTATTATGTTTAGAGTTTCTCCAATCGTTGAGTGTGATTGAAGAGGGATTTGAGGAGGTCCTCATACCTAGGTGTGTCTTAGGAAGAAGTTAAGCAAAGGGTAGTGATTAAGTTCATAGATTGTAAACTGGCGTGTTTATTGTGTGGTCTACAAATTGATACTATCCAGTTGATTTTGTCCCTGGCTTGGTAGTCCCTAGAGTAGGAGAGTTTCTCCGAACTGGGTAAACATATATGTGTTTTATTTACCTTCAACATTGTCTATTTGTTTATATATCTTGTTATTGCATGTTGAAGTCAGATTTGGTGTCTGAACATCTCTTTGGACATCCGGGATCTGACAGCCAGAATTTCAGTCAATTTAACAAAATCCTCGTGGATCCAAAGGTTGTTAATAACAAGGGCGGTCTCAAGGGTAAGGGAAAGGCTACCACATCCTATACCACTCTTGAAACTTCCTTTTCCTTGGTTTCTTCCGAGGTTTCTCAAGTATTTAAAGAGAAACACCAAAAATGCCTTGTTACGAAGCAACATGTTTGAAAACCTATTGTTGATGGCTCCCTGGATATTCCGGAGGTTGTTTGTCTTGTTGAGAATTAACAAATTAACTACTTCTTTAAGCTTTCACTCGACTTTAATGTGGATCTCATTCGCGTGTTCTACTCATAGATGCATGATAGATGTGGCTCCACATTCAAGTTCACAATAGGTAGTACCATATATGATTTCACAGATGCTCTTTGGAAGTCGTTTTTTGGAAGTCATTGTTTGGAATTAGTGGTGACGAATACCAATCTTGGAAAATATTTTCGATGGCGCATTCACACGAATGAAATGCTAAAGGCTCCCCAGTCTGATGATTGGTCTGAGTCCATAACAACTTGGCATTTGAAAAAGGTTCCCTGTATCTTGAACTGGCTTATGTCTCAAATGTTGTACCCAAAGAATGGTGGTAACTAAAAGGTTAACCAACCTAAAATCTATGTTATCTATATTCTCCTACACAAAATTCAGATTAATTGGGATAAGTACTTTGTCTCACGTATGTTTGGAATCAAAGAATGCAACAAAGGAACTTCCTTTTGTTATATTTCTATGATTTCTAAAATCCTCAATTACTTCAACATTGGTGAATTTTGGTATTCATATCTCAGATGTCCTAAAAGATGTTGATACACCTTTCTTTGAACAAACACATAATGACAAGTGTGATCAGTGGATCTGGAACTGACTGTTTAACGCTGGTTCGCGAAATGTCACGGAAGCAAGAGTCGCCACCGTCTTTTATTTTCTCCAACATGGAAAGGACAAAAGCATAGAAAAATTCCTTATTGAGATTAGTTCTCGGTTCGGGAGGTAGATTTATAGAAAGGGAAGGTGTTAGCACCCTTTCTATCCATGGTTATCCATGGGCTCTTAGATACTTGCTCATTTATGTTTTCAAAAATGTTTGTTTGCTTTTCAAGGTGAGTGGGTTTGAAAAAGTTCCGTTTAAAATTTCAGTTCGACTCTTGTATCAGTCCTCAAGAGTGTTTGAAAAATTGTTTTTTGGAAGCTTTTTGCAAAGTGTCGGTGTGAAAAGAAGTTTTTGATTTGTTTTGAATTAGAGCAAGTATCTACGAGTCATCTACCTACCCTAAGGAATCAGTCTGTGTAAATGTCCTTAAGGTAGTGCCATCCCACCATTGAGAGCTAGGTAGCACCACCGTTGGAGGTGTTCGGGTCAATTCGTTTTTAGGGACAGTGTGGTCACCAGAGCAATAGGAAGACACCTTAGAAGCTACCCCCATGCCATGTTCATGGACATGAGGACTTACTAAAACATCCTCTACTCGACGACCACGTTTCGAGGGGCAAGGCAACAGTGAGGCGTACCCTAGGAGTGGTGTGTGAATTGTGTGTCATTTTCGGTTATTATTTGTCTTGATCATGTATTGAGTGTTCTACGCTTGTTTTTATTTGGGCATACATTCTTTCATGTGATTATTAACAGTTAAAAGGTGCGGGAATTAAAATGCGGAAAATAAAGGTCCTACGCTATTACAAAGCGCGGGTCTACATCGCCAAATTAAACCAAGACCCGATTTGAATGAAAGAAAAATGCGGAAAATAAATATCCTAATTAACTATTACAAGGCTTTGGGATAAATACATTATATTCACAAAAGAAATAAAAATAAACGTACGAAATGAAATAAGAATCGAGTGCGAGGGCGTTGGACCCATTAAGGAATTTAAATTGGAATTTAAAGTAATTAATGATTAAATAAAGAAAAGAACTTGTTTTTTATGTTTTTTTGGTATTTATGAAATTTAATGAGAATAAAGAAAATTGATATTGAAAGAAACCTAATTCTGAATTGTTTTTAATTATAAAAAAAATGTTTAAGTTGTAAACTAATTTAACCCTAATTAATTAGATGGCATATTTATTTACAAAATAATTAAGATTTAATAGTAATGAAAAAGAAAAAGAATAAAAATATTAAAACCCTAATTTCTACACATTTTAGTTTATTTAAAAAAAATTAGAATTAAACCTAAAATTAAACTAATTAGTTATTAGAATTTTATTTACAAAATATTGATGAATTAAAAAATAAATGAACATATTTTTATTTTTTATAGTTTTTGATTTTTTTGTATTTTTATATGAAAATTAATTATTTGAAGTAAATTAAATAAAATAAAAAAAGATCAAAAGAATTAAAAAAATAGAAAAGAAAAGAAAAGAGATTAAAATATATACAAAAATTGGGGGGGTGTCTGCCCAATTTGGAGATATGTTGTGAGTAATCTGGCCCACTGAAATCTGGCCTTTTTTGACTTTTCAATGATCACGTGTGGATCTATTGACCAATGCGTATGGCAGTCCTCCCATTCTGGCCCTTGGATTGGTGTTGTTGGACATGTGGCAAGCTTAAGTGTGGAGTGCATGGTAGATCACTGAAGGGCACGCTGCATGGGAATGGGTTAAAGAAAAAATTATGAAATATGCAAGGGGACCTGGGAATTGAACCCAGGTCCCAATACCTGCCTGCCAGCGTGTTTACCAACTGTGCCATTGAGCCACTTTGATATTATAATGGATGCTGAATAAGATATGTGAGAAAGTGTTGGTAGCTTGAAAAACGCGCTAAATTCAAACCGTCCACTCTGGCTGAGACACGTCTTCCTTCTTCTTCGTTTTACCTGAAAACATGAGATAGATAGCGGGGGTTTTAAACCCCCACTAACCCTAAACTAGGAAAATAGCGAATAGCATATAATCAAAAAGAAAAAGGGCGCGATGGTTGCATTCTACTTGTTTGAACGTCCTGATTTCATTGGTATAAGTCTTATGGTCCAATTATTCCAGATATGCAAAGCCCCAAAATTAGAGCTCTGAAACCCTAGAACATTTCAATGGCATATTTCGCTACAGGCAAGATTAATCCAATTCAATGGCACCATTAGCTTCAGTGAGTTCATGTTAGTGTAAAACGACAATTAAAAGACATGAAACATGCGTATAAATCAAAATGCGATTATGAAAATTTCCATGAACAGGGCTATGGCGTTCTACCGTTTCTAGATGTATGGAGACTTGATTTTGATTGGGAACGATTCCTGGATGAGTAAGCAAGCTATTGGGATGGTTCTTTTGCTTTTTAACACACTCTAGCTATGAAATCAGTTGTGGCTTTTTTGTGAAAAATACAAGTTTGGTTCTATATTCTGAGCGCAGCTTCCTTTTTTTTCTTGATTAGGTTTATGTTCTGGCTTATATGTGGAATAAATTAGGTTAGAAATCCAAGCCAAAAAACCTTTGCATTGATGATTTGGATCCTTGATTTTCAATGAGATCAATTTCAATCTTTTGTTATAAAACCATTGCCAATCATGAGAAATCTTGCCTTTTTAAGTGTGCACGAAATCTTGAGTTTATGATGGAACTATTAGCTGCATAAAAAGATTTAAAATACATGCTTTAGTATTTTTTCATATTTAATTTTAATTAAGTGAATTAATAACATTAAAAATTCAAATAATTAATAAAAAACAAGAAAATAACTCCCCTTTGGGTCAATGGGTCGTGCATAGCTTTTGGGTGATGATTCTTGGAAGAAATTGAGGCCCATTAGCAATTTTGAGGCATTTGAAGCAAAGTTGATTTTTCAAAATTCCCAAAAATTTCCCAACTTCCACAAGGCATATCTTGCTCAATTTTTAAGCTTTGATCATGTTCTTGGACATTTTGGAAAGTTCTTGAAGTCCTTTAACCAATTCCTTTGGTCCCATGTCATTTTGATTTACCAATCTCAAGTTATGGTCTTTGACTTAAAGTGCCTTTTTGTTGACTTTTGAAAATGACCTATAATGTTGAGATTGATAACTTTTTGTGAGAGCATTTCTTGGACTTGAAGTGTGGAGATGAGTTGTAGGAAATTTTATTCTCTTCAAAATGAGCTTTGGATGGAATTTTTCTGATAAACCATGTCGAAGTTATGCCCTAGTCAATTTGCAGTTGACTTTTTCAACTGTCCAAAAATGAAAACTTTTGCATCTTGAGACTTTTTGAGCCATGCTTTGAGAATCATGATCAAGAATTGATCAAATGATGTTTGTGGCTTCAAGATAAGATTTTGACAAATTTTTTTGACTTTTGACTGTCAAATGGCCATTTTGCCCCTACAGTTGACTGTTGAGCAATTAGGGTTTTTGACTGGATAATTTTGTGCTGTAAGTCTTGAAACTTGCCATAAGGATGCTTGACAATGTTTATAGGCATGTGAGACTTGATTTGACCCTTGGAAACCTCAACTTCTTTTCCAGAACCAAAACCCTAATTTTTGACTGTTAGGAGGCCATTGAACTGTGCAACCCTTGGGAGATTTTGAAGCTTGCTCTTAGCAAATCTTGAAGAATATGGGAGGGAAAATTTTGGGGTACAACAGTTGCCCCTGTTCAATCTTCTTAGACCTGAGGATGTAGATTGGCTGACGTGCCTTTCGTAATCCGAAGGTGGAAGATGATTGAACACTAGAGTGCCCAGAAATTTGCGCTCACATGTTGGCAGTGTGATGGTGGGAATGGGCTTACAGATGCCATTTGGAGATTGATGGATAGGAAGATGGGCTTACAGATGCCATTTTGAGAGGTGATGGATAGGTGGATGGGCTTATAGATGCCATCAAGGTGTCGATCGCGTAAGAGTTTCCTTAGCGAGAACTTGCGTACCTGAAAAAGAAAATGATTACCTGGCCTGTTACAGGAGCCGGTTTTCAAACTCTTTGTGTAGATGTGCCCTGACTGGTTACAGGAATTGAATATTTGAACTCTTCAGACGTGCTCTGGCGAGATACAGGAATCGAGTCGGGAGCTTCAAAAGGTGATGAATGAATCAGGGATGGTTACTAACTCAACGGAACGATGAGAGAACCTTGGGCGATTACTACCTCAACAGTAACGATGAGAGAACCTGGGGCAATTACTACTTCAATAGTAACGATGAGAGAATCTGGGGCGATTACTACTTCAACAGTAACGATGAGAGAATCTGGGGCGATTACTACCTCAACAGTAACGATGAGAGAATCTGGGGCGATTACTACCTCAACAGTAACGATGAGAGAATCTGGGGCGATTACTACCTCAACAGTAACGATGAGAGAATCTGGGGCGATTACTACCTCAACAGTAACGATGAGAGAATTTGGGGCGATTACTACCTCAACAGTAACGATGAGAGAATCTGGGGCGATTACTACCTCAACAGTAACGATGAGAGAATCTGGGGCGATTACTACCTCAACAGTAACGATGAGAGAACCTAGGGCGATTACTACCTCAACAGTAACGATGAGAGAATCTGGGGTGATTACTACCTCAACAGTAACGATGAGAGAATCTTGGATGTCTTCTACTGAGTCTTCATCAGGAAAATCTTTATGAATCGATTTAACTGGACCAGAGAAGGCCTTTGACTGGATAAGAATCAGAAAAATCTTAGGGTCGATTTAACTGAACCGGACAAGGTCTTTGAATCTTCAACTGGATAAGAATCAGGGAGATCTTAGGGTCGATCTAACTGAACCAGAGAAGGCCTTTGATTGGATAAGAATCAGAAAAATCTTTAGGAATCGATTTAACTGAACCGGACAAGGTCTTGAAATCTTCAACTGGATAAGAATCAGGGAGATCTTAGGGTCGATCTGACTGAACCAGAGAAGGCCTTTGACTGGATAAGAATCAGAAAAATCTTTAGGAGTCGATTTAACTGAACCGGACAAGGTCTTGAAATCTTCAACTGGATAAGAATCAGGGAGATCTTAGGGTCGATCTGACTGAACTAGAGAAGGCCTTTGACTGGATAAGAATCAGAAAAATCTTTAGGAATCGATTTAACTGAACCGCACAAGGTCTTGAAATCTTCAACTGGATAAGAATCAGGGAGATCTTAGGGTCGATCTGACTGAACCAGAGAAGGCCTTTGACTGGATAAGAATCATAAAACTCTTTAGGAGTCGATTTAACCGAACCAGGCAAGGTCTTGGAATCTTCAACTGGATAAGAATCAGAAAAATCTTTAGGAGTCGATTTAACTGAACCAGACGAAAGTCTTGGAATAGCTGAGAACTTAACTGGATCTTTCCTGAAAGGTAAAGGTCAGTCATATGCAATGCATGATATGGATCAAGCAATGATGTTCTCAATGTAAATGAGATTGTACGATATGATGCGTTTATGCATGCTATAATGTATGGAAATGCGATGTTTATGAATGTATTCTTTTTGTCTAGCAAAATAAATCCTTGACGGGTGCCGGGAAGTTAAATCCTGGGCTGATATGGAAGAGTAGAACTATGTTTCTGCTGGGGATGATAGTTGCAAGAATACCGGTAGGAGAAGATAACTCCGTTGGGGAATAAACTTGGCGAATGGATTACTCTCTGGGGAGAAAATTAATCTAGCTACCTTGCTGAGGAACAATACTATGTGGGAAGAGATGTACTTTGCTGGGATATTGATGGTAACTCCGTTGGGGATACCGTTGTTATGTTGGAAGTGTTAATAGACTCCGCTGGGGATAAGAAGACTTCGCCGAGGATGATCTTTCCGTGGCTTTTGGCTGAGGATAACCCGGTTATATCCTGGTAGGGAAATAACCTTTGAAGAAAGCCGGGAGACGCGTTCGTGCTCTGCAGGGGATAAGCTTCCAGAATCTACTGGGGATAAGCTTCCTGCTGGGGAGATGGTTCAACCTTTCCTGGGGAAATCTTGATTGGACTCTCCTGGGAAATTTTTGAGATGTACTGGGGAAGTGGCTCCGTTGAATGTCCGTATACCGCCGGGGAACAATCTTAGATCCGGACTGCCGGGGATGCTCGTTAAGAATGTTGGTATACTCCGCTGAGGAATGTGGAGATCTGCTAGGGATATCCAACTTCCTTAAGGCTGACGGAGGATAACTCTGCTCGGGGAGAGTGTTGTTGACTTGCTGGGAGATATGGTGCCTTGTTCAGGGCTGATTGGAGACCAATTGCTTGGGAGAAAATTGTTGAATCTTTGCTCACTCTCTGGGGAATTAAGATATCTTGGTGGACAGAGTAATTAGATCGCTTAGACAACTCATTACTGCCCCTGTTTATGTGGGAGAAGATACTGGTGGAGGCCTGATGACTGCCGATTGACAAATCTTCCTCTGGTAGGCAAGTGGCGAGATGCAGGGACATAGTCGTACGCTTTGATCCCTAACTTTTGCCTAGACCGCCCTTTCGGGTTTTCAGCCCACCGGGATACCCATTTTTGCCCAAGCCCTCTTTTCAGGTTTTCGACTTGTCGGGCGTACAGATTTTTCATTTTCATCCCTTATTTTTGCCCGAACCCTTTTGGTTCGCCGGGAAGCCCTTATTTTTGCCTAGGTGTGTCAACCTAGCGGGTCTTTGATTATGCATAGTATTTTTTCGACTATGTCCACGCTCTTAGAATGCAGGGAGGTGCCCCTGGCTGCTTGTGTTGCCATGTTACCAGAAGATGTCTGATCGTGCAAGATTCGTTGCTGGAGTGCCCCCGAGTGACTCAGGCGGAGATTTGCCCCAAGCTATCTGGCTTTTGAGAGATTCTCCGAATCTTGATTGGACTGCCCCAGATGATGGACAGTGATCAGGCCATGCCCCTTGATTGGAGGTGCTTTTGTTCATTAGGCATTCGTCGTGCGAATTTCTATACTGTTCAAACAAAAAGTCATATGCAAACAAAGTTATGTTAAAAATGCAAAGCTTATGTCTGTCTTGAAGTTTTTAGAAATGCATTCTTTTCATAAAACAAGTGAATGTTTGTAAAACGTGATGTCGACTCTGTATTTACCGTAGGCCTTAAGGAGTCAGGATACCTTTCGTAACAGTATGCTTTCGAACTAACCCATGCTTCAGCTAGGACTTTTAAGGGTTATAACATGGCCTGGTTCATGGTTTAAGAAACAAAGGATAAAGGCTCAAATTATTTGTACCCACCCGTTCTTCGTAATGTTCTTCAAACCTAAGCTCAGTTGATCGTGCGTTAGACCTTGTTTGAGTCTTTGTCCTGACGTTCCAATGATGGTTCAGATATTAATGATTTATTCTGAATAGGCAGTCATTTTTTGTTTTTGTTGAGGGTTTGTATGACCTCTTTCTTTTTTGATTTCGTTATCCCTATTTTTTTTGCCTGAACTGTTTCTTTTGTGATTACAGTCAGCGGGATGCCCCAGTTTTGTAAGTCTCCTTCATAGATTTTGACTTATTGGGTTTTTATTTTTGAGATATAATGACTGCCTATCTTTATGATTGTTCGGAACCATCACTGTTTTCCTTTGTTTTGTAAGGACCTTTTTGGTGCCATTCGTTATGCACTTGGATCACCTGAGAGAACTACCCTGCCCCAGGTTATGATAAAGGATTTTAATTTTCGAAAAGAAAAAAAACTCCTACTTCTTTGGCTCAAAGGGGTTGACGAGGGATTATCTTCCTTATAACTCCAGTGTTTAGGGATTGAAACAATGCATATACCTCATCAGCGGGGTCTGTTCAAAAGCATACTGTAGATTGCGGTATCGTTTTCGTCATCCTCCCTCAAGAGGCTTAGAATTATTGAGAGTTGATCATCACAAAGAATATTAAAACAATTTTAAGCATAGTAAACATAATTACTTCAAAACAGACACGTGTAATGCAATTAATGAAATAACAAAGTTTGACATGAATAAAATGTTTGAACAATCAAAGAAAAATACAACTTGAACATTCGAATGAACAAAAGTCTTCTAGTCTCAGGGCTTGTTACTTCAACTGGTGCATCTTGTAGGGATGACAGGAGCATTCAGCCTGGCCCCTCTGGGTGAAATCCACAGCTCTCTCATTAATCAAGTCTTGGATTTTATTCTTCAGAGCCCAGCAGTCGTCGGTGTCATGTCCTGGACTGTCAGAGTGGTATGCACATCTTTCCTCATGATTGTACTTTGGGGAGGTTGTGTTGAGATTCTTATGAGGGTCCCTTAACGTCACCAGATTCAACCTCAACAATTGTTGTAAAGCTTGAGACGGTGACACGTTGAGCTTGGTGAACTGCCTTTTAGGCTTGTCTGGCTTGCTCTGATCAATCCGTTGTTCTTGGCGAGGTCGTTGTTGGACCTGTGAAGTAGTAGCAGCCTGGAGAGGCCCAAACCTTTGACTTCTTGGAAGTTGATTAATGACTTGGTCCCTGACTTGGACTGGCTACTTCATGTCTTGATGAAGCTGACTGATCATGGCCCTCAGCTCTCCTTGCTCCCGAACTAAACTTTGGATGAAAGCCCTTTTCCCCAGCATCTGGGTTTTCAATGTGTCTACCTCAGCTTGTAGACGTTTCAGCCGTTCGTCCTTGTCGTCCTCAGCACTGTTCCTGGCCAAAGTCCCCGTGAGGAGTGTTCTCAGCTCTTCCTTCCCCTTGGATAGGCTTAAAAAGATCTCCCTGAACTGAGTCTCTTGAGCATGAGGTTCCTGGTTATCTTGTTGGGAAGTCATTGCTGAAATAAACAGCGACAAAGGTAAGTGACCTGCAAAAGGGATACCTGTAATGCAATGATGTGTATATATGCATGCAATGTTTTCAAGGATCTCGCGGGGTAAACAAAGAAACTTGTTAGAATTGGGATCCGATGGCTTGATTGAAGGAACTTCATATGGTTGAGAGTCCTTCTTCAAGGGTCAAAGGCTCACCATATCCAGTGGGTCATAGCCCCTGACAACCTTGGCTAGAGGAAAATAAATCCCCTTTGCCCCTTTCCAGACATGTTGGTTCATCATGACCTGCATCATAAGCCCTTGAGATCCTTGAAATGGGTTAGTCCTTATGCGGGATGCATGCAATGGTATGATGTTATGATATGCATGGGGTAATGTAGGTAAACCCTGTTATGAGTCCCAATTAAGGACTATAAACAAAACCTGCAAGAAACTCAAGTGTCAGATAACAAGCATGCAAATAGTCAAGTTGGAAGGCACACAAGTCACACAAGACAAGCCCTTAGAGTTTTAGGCCAGCATGGGGTCTAGGTATTACCCTCTTTCAGTTTGTTGGTTCATACCTGTCCTATCAAAAGTAACCGGGTTCTTAGAGGATCCCAATATCACTGACTACCCTCAATCGGTCATAACTCCAGCATCGCAATCTTTTCTTGCGGCCAGAACCATCACGAGAGTTTAGCCTCAATGGGCGTAGCATACTGCTACTGTTCTATTGGCCAAGCTGTGTCATTTAAGGTTCTAAGGTCTGTTGGTGCTTAATGACTCCTCAGAAGACCTATATTCTCCTCGTTGCAACACAAGGGATATCGGTACAGACCAAGGTGCTACACCAACGTAGCCACTGCTTCACCCATGTCGGTCTACGCCGGACAGGTCCCTCACAGCTTATGCTACCTAAACAGGGTATCCCCAGATCCGGGTTAGGATCTATGTAACTCCAATGCAACCCACAATTTAAAGCAAACAAGTCAAAACAATTGAAAACACAGTTATGAACTATCCTAAGGTACACCTCACTTTAAGTATATTCCCCAGCAGAGTCGCCAGTTCTGTGATCGGTGGATCTGGAACTGACTGTTTAACGCTGGTTCGCGAAATGTCACGGAAGCAAGAGTCGCCACCGTCTTTTATTTTCTCCAACATGGAAAGGACAAAAGCACAGAAAAATTCCTTATTGAGATTAGTTCTCGGTTCGGGAGGTAGATTTATAGAAAGGGAAGGTGTTAGAACCCTTTCTATCCATGGTTATCCATGGGCTCTTAGATACTTGCTCATTTGTGTTTTCAAAAATGTTTGTTTTCTTTTCAAGGTGAGTGGGTTTGAAAAAGTTCCGTTTAAAATTTCAGTTCGACTCTTGTATCAGTCCTCAAGAGTGTTTGAAAAATTGTTTTTTGGAAGCTTTTTGCAAAGTGTCGGTGTGAAAAGAAGTTTTTGATTTGTTTTGAATTAGAGCAAGTATCTACGAGTCATCTACCTACCCTAAGGAATCAGTCTGTGTAAATGTCCTTAAGGTAGTGCCATCCCACCATTGAGAGCTAGGTAGCACCACCGTTGGAGGTGTTCGGGTCAATTCGTTTTTAGGGACAGTGTGGTCACCAGAGCAATAGGAAGACACCTTAGAAGCTACCCCCATGCCATGTTCATGGACATGAGGACTTACTAAAACATCCTCTACTCGACGACCACGTTTCGAGGGGCAAGGCAACAGTGAGGCGTACCCTAGGAGTGGTGTGTGAATTGTGTGTCATTTTCGGTTATTATTTGTCTTGATCATGCATTGAGTGTTCTACGCTTGTTTTTATTTGGGCATACATTCTTTCATGTGATTATTAACAGTTAAAAGGTGCAGGAATTAAAATGCGGAAAATAAAGGTCCTACGCTATTACAAAGCGCGGGTCTACATCGCCAAATTAAACCAAGACCCGATTTGAATGAAAGAAAAATGCGGAAAATAAATATCCTAATTAACTATTACAAGGCTTTGGGATAAATACATTATATTCACAAAAGAAATAAGAATAAACGTACGAAACGAAATAAGAATCGAGTGCGAGGGCGTTGGATCCTTTAAGGAATTTAAATTGGAATTTAAAGTAATTAATGATTAAATAAAGAAAATAACTTGTTTTTTATGTTTTTTTGGTATTTATGAAATTTAATGAGAATAAAGAAAATTGATATTGAAAGAAACCTAATTCTGAATTGTTTTTAATTATAAAAAAAATGTTTAAGTTGTAAACTAATTTAACCCTAATTAATTAGATGGCATATTTATTTACAAAATAATTAAGATTTAATAGTAATGAAAAAGAAAAAGAATAAAAATATTAAATCCCTAATTTCTACACTTTTTAGTTTATTTAAAAAAAATTAGAATTAAACCTAAAATTAAACTAATTAGTTATTAGAATTTTATTTACAAAATATTGATGAATTAAAAAATAAATGAACATATTTTTATTTTTTATAGTTTCTGATTTTTTTTTATTTTTATATGAAAATTAATTATTTGAAGTAAATTAAATAAAATAAAAAAAAGATCAAAAGAATTAAAAAAATAGAAAAGAAAAGAAAAGAGATTATAAGATATACAAACATTGGGGGGGGGGGGTGTCTGCCCAATTTGGAGATATGTTGTGAGTAATCTGGCCCACTGAAATCTGGCCTTTTTTGACTTTTCAATGATCACGTGTGGATCTATTGACCAATGCGTATGGTAGTCCTCCCATTCTGGCCCTTGGATTGGTGTTGTTGGACATGTGGCAAGCTTAAGCGTGGAGTGCATGGTAGATCACTGAAGGGCACGCTGCATGGGAATGGGTTAAAGAAAAAATTATGAAATATGCAAGGGGACCTGGGAATCGAACCCAGGTCCCAATACCTGCCTGCCAGAGTGTTTACCAACTGTGCCATTGAGCCACTTTGATATTATAATGGATGCTGAATAAGATATGTGAGAAAGTGCTGGTAGCTTGAAAAACGCGCTAAATTCAAACCGTCCACTCTGGCTGAGACACGTCTTCCTTCTTCTTCGTTTTACCTGAAAACATGAGATAGATAGCGGGGGTTTTAAACCCCCACTAACCCTAAACCAGGAAAATAGCGAATAGCATATAATCAAAAAGAAAAAGGGCGCGATGGTTGCATTCTACTTGTTTGAACGTCCTGATTTCATTGGTATAAGTCTTATGGTCCAATTATTCCAGATATGCAAAGCCCCAAAATTAGAGCTCTGAAACCCTAGAACATTTCAATGGCATATTTCGCTACAGGAAAGATTAATCCAATTCAATGGCACCATTAGCTTCAGTGAGTTCATGTTAGTGTAAAACGACAATTAAAAGACATGAAACATGCGTATAAATAAAAATGCGATTATGAAAATTTCCATGAACAGGGCTATGGCGTTCTACTGTTTCTGGGTGTATGGAGACTTGATTTTGATTGGGAACGATTCCTGGGTGAGTAAGCAAGCTATTGGGATGGTTCTTTTGCTTTTTAACACACTCTAGCTATGAAATCAATTGTGGTTTTTTTGTGAAAAATACAAGTTTGGTTCTCTATTCTGAGCGCAGCTTCCTTTTTTTTCTTGATTAGGTTTAGGTTCTGGCTTATATGTGGAATGAATTAGGTTAGAAATCCAAGCCAAAAAACCTTTGCATTGATGATTTGGATCCTTGATTTTCAATGAGATCAATTTCAATCTTTTGTTATAAAACCATTGCCAATCATGAGAAATCTTGCCTTTTTAAGTGTGCACGAAATCTTGAGTTTATGATGGACCTATTAGCTGCATAAAAAGATTTAAAATACATGCTTTAGTATTTTTTCATATTTAATTTTAATTAAGTGAATTAATAACATTAAAAATTCAAATAATTAATAAAAAATAAGAAAATAACTCCCCTTTGGGTCAATGGGTCGTGCATAGCTTTTGGGTGATGATTCTTGGAAGAAATTGAGGCCCATTAGCAATTTTGAGGCATTTGAAGCAAAGTTGACTTTTCAAAATTCCCAAAAATTTCCCAACTTCCACAAGGCATATCTTGCTCAATTTTTAAGCTTTAATCATGTTCTTGGACATTTTGGAAAGGTCTTGAAGTCCTTTAACCAATGCCTTTGGTACCATGTCATTTTGATTTACCAATCTCAAGTTATGGTCTTTGACTTAAAGTGCCTTTTTGTTGACTTTTGAAAATGACCTATAATGTTGAGATTGATAACTTTTTGTGAGAGCATTTCTTGGACTTGAAGTGTGAAGATGAGTTGTAGGAAATGTTATTCTCTTCAAAATGAGCTTTGGATGGAATTTTTCTGATAAACCATGTGGAAGTTATGCCCTGGTCAATTTGCAATTGACTTTTTCAGCTGTCCAAAAATGGAAACTTTTGCATCTTGAGACTTTTTGAGCCATGCTTTGAGAATCATGATCAAGAATTGATCAAATGATGTTTGTGGCTTCAAGATAAGATGTTGACCAAAAATTTTGACTTTTGACTGTCAAATGACCATTTTGCCCCTACAGTTGACTGTTGAGTAATTAGGGTTTTTGACTGGATAATTTTGTGCTGTAAGTCTTGAAACTTGCCATAAGGATGCTTGACAATGTTTATAGGCATGTGGGACTTGATTGGACCCTTGGAAACCTCAACTTCTTTGCCAGAACCAAAACCCTAATTTTTGACTGTTAGGAGGCCATTGAACTGTGCAACCCTTGGGAGATTTTGAAGCTTGCTCTTAGCAAATCTTGAAGAATATGGGAGGGCAAATTTTGGGGTACAACAACAAGGTATATGATAAACAAAGTGCAGAAAAGTAAAGAACACATAGGATTGTTAACCCAGTTCGGTGTACACCAACACCTACTCTGGGGCTACCAAGCCAGGGATCAAGTTAACTAAAATAGTATCAACTTGAAGCTAACTCCCCTGTTTACTACTTCTCACTTAATCACTACACTTTCTTAAATTCTACCTAAGACTAACCTAGGTATGAGACCCTTCTCAAATCCATTTCAACCACATCCCAATGATTGACCAATTCTAAACATTTAGAAAAATAACACAAAAGCCACACTTTAAAGACACACAATCATTCACTACTTAAAAGCTTTGGAATGAAGGACAAAACTTACAACTCAAAAATAGTCCTACTCGTTCATCAATATGATAACCGAGAGGCTTATAATAAACACACAAACCCTAACATAATACAAAGTAAGTTCCACACTTGCACTAGGGTTGAAGCCTTCAATTTATAATCTTTAATTAACTTGATTTGGGCTTCACATATGCAGCTGGATATGATAGAGGCGCTGAAGAATTATCTCCTCAATTATAGGACATCAATCATTAGTTTCCTCAATTATCTCCATAATTAGAAAGTAATAGTTCTCCTTGAAATCAGATTGAATACTTTTAAATCTTCAAGTCATGCACCACATAGGATAGATAATATATTATAGAATATTGTACACCTGTAACAAACTAAAAAATCCAACAGTCCAGATGTACAAATTCGTGATGTCGAAAGAACCAACATAGGACATCGCATTCGACATGTTGCTTCAGTTGATAGAACATCTTAATTAAACAAGTCTAAGTTAAGTTAGTTTTACAAAACATAATGTCAATCACAACACATAGAGAAATAACAATTGGGATTCCAAACCTTTAGTATAGCTCGTGTAGTATGGCTCAAGAGTTCTCTCAACGATCTTTAACCAACATGGGATAATTTTGGGATGAAGACCACATAGTGTATTATTTCTATGTTAAGAAGAATTGTAAGAAAATCTATAACTTTTATGACCTTTTTGAGTTTGTTGATTCTAATGTTGAACCACATGTGGTTGATGATCAACCTATTGGTGCTCTTCATGTTTCTCCTCATGTTTATGTGGATATGCATGATGTTAATCATGGGAATGGTCAATGTAGTGGTATTGGTGCTGAATATGGAAATGAGTCTTCCATTATTATTATGCTTCAATACATGAAGTTTAATCAATATGAGCGTTACGAGGAGGATTGTCGTAAGCGAGATGATTTTGAGGAAGCTCAAGAGGAACAATTTTGTCTCATTCAAGAGCACATGACAACACAAGACACCAACTTTGAAACTTTTTCCTCTTATGTCACTAAACAACTCCTCTCTATGCGGAATAAGATGGCATCTAATCATACTGCCACAATCACAAGTATAAAATACATGATTTCTATTCAAGATGAGAATCACTACCACTATTCACATTTCTATCGGAAGATGTGTAATTTCTTGAATCATCACTTAGGAAATGATGGACATGTGTTGTACCCCAAAAGTTTCCCTCTAATTTCTCAAAGGATTACCCTGAACCCTCAGGTTTATTCCCATCCAATTTCAAGCTTTGAATTACAAATTTTCCAAGAAAGTCATCCACAAGGGCAAAATGGTCATTTGCATACTGAAAAGTTAAACTTTGACTTTTAGACCAAAACCAAGTTTCAAGAATCATATTTCATCAAAACATGTTGAAATGTGAAGTTTGTTTCATCAAGGAATTCAAAAGTCCAAATTCTAAAATACTTAGAATTTTTCTAAGTGTTTAAGAAACATGACAAGCTCAGAACTTCTGATCAGATTATCACTGTGATGCAAGTAGATTCTGGAAGAACTTCTAATACAAGAGTCGCATAATTCAACAAGATCTGAAACATTGCAGAACAAAACTTCTCCTGGAAATGCTAGAATTTCAAGTTATGAATCTTCAAAGACACGTCCACGAAACTAAAGCACTCAGCAAATTCTGGACATTTTCAAGACGGAGTTTGATTAGAACTTCTGGGCGAGTTTTCATGAAGGCTCAACCAGAGTTTGCAAAAGTAATTCATAGAAAGTCTACAAAGCATGTTACAAGCTTCCTGTAAAGTCTGAGAACTCCTTCAGAACATGCTGAAGCAGGGAGACTCAAAGATCAGAAGTTGGATGTTTATTCTAAGTTGAGCTGATGTTGAACTTCTGACCCAAATCTTAGCTATGATACACAATATGATAGCACAGGATTTCTGGTTAGATAGATCTCATCATCATTTAATACTCACAACCACTTTTGAGTTTTTTATCCAAAGAATTTACCCACGTGTGAGAAAGAAGTACTAGTGTTGTCCTTGAAAGACAAACTTTTGCACAAGGCTATGCTAGGCCCATGCTTTGCTTTTGCCTCTGAGGGTAATTTTCCTTAATTCATGCTTACAAATCCAGCTTAGGCACGGCTAAAATCTGCTAACCACCATACTTGCTTCAAGAACAAGGCAACACCCTAGCATATGAAGGCCATATTCAATGCTTCGGTCAGAACATCACCAAATCTCAAAGCCTCGTTCATACAACCTGCTGCACTGCTACATCACAGTCCTATAACCAACAACTAATTCAGTACATGCCTTCATCCCATAATTGCACCAAACTAGCATGCGAAAACTGTGATAAAAAAGCAATGGAACAGGATGCCAAAAGGTGTTCAAATCCCATTTGTTTTTCCCCCCAAAATCACAACAAATTCACCTATAAATAAGTTGCTCCATCACACTTTCAGGAGGCTGGCTTTTGGAGAGAGAGAATCATCAAAAGAGAGAAAAGAAACCTGTGAAACCCTTCATAAAAATCCATAAATCCCAAAGAGAAAACCAAACCTTTTTTCTTTCATTTTAATCATAGAACTTGGCATTTTCTCTTCCGTTGCTCTTGCTGACTCCAGAACATCTGAAGGCAGTAGTTTAAGTTCCAAACACACGCTCCAGATTCAAGGTAAGTCTTTCTGACTTCGCATATTTCATTCAGAGCATCATTAAATATGTAAATATCATAGTATTGATGTTGTCCATGTCATTGCATAATTAGAAAAATTGTGGATCAGAACTTCTTGATTAAAGCTAGGCTCAAAATTAGGATTAGAACTTCTATAAAGTGTTGTGCTTTTATCCTTTTGATTGGCTGTTTGTTAAGAACTGAGTAAATTGCTAATGTGCTGATTAATATGAGGAAAGAGCTGAAATGTGGCATAGAACTTCTGATTTTTACTCATTTGTTTTAACACAATACAGAACTTCTGAGTTCTCCTTACTGTTAAACGCACTGAACTTCTGATTTCTTCCCACTGTTTTAACACGTACATAGCTTCTAAGGTTTTCTCACTGCTCTCACATTCAGAACTTCAGCACGTAACAACCCAGAACTTCTGTGTTTTCCCTCTAACGTTTCTTGCAGGACCTCAGAATGTATCAATCCAGAACTTCTGATGCCCACTGACGTTTCTTTCTGAGTCACATCACTCCTGGCATCAGAACTTCTGATCCCTTTTGTTTTGCTTGCAGCGACACTCTGATACTATATCTCATTATTTCCCCCTTTTATCATTTTCAATATTAATACCCCTTTTATTAATATAAAAAAGACATAAAAATATTTTCTTTTTACTAAGTAATTTATTTCTTTTTTTTCTTAGTTCATTAAGACAAAAAACCATTTTCTAAACAAATCTTTTTTTTTTCTTTCTTGAATTGTACATTTCGATATGGTTGTAATAGTTAATCATGATTTAAATTCTTGCAACCCTTATTTGTAAATTTGTACCCCCATCCTCCTAATGATTGTAATAGCGTAGAATCTTTACTTTCCGCACTTTTATCGCTTTCATATATTGCTAGTAATTAGGGTGTGTATGGCAAGATATGAAATCGACCAAATAGATAACCCTAATTAAGACTAAAATGCATGCAATCAAACACACTCGCACACTAGCACCCTTAGGGTAATCCCACTTTGTGGCCTATCAGAAAAATAGTCATGTCCCTCGAATATGGGCGTTTTAGCAAAGACCCTCGATAAAAGATCGTAGTCCCTCGATGACCCTCAATGTTGCCTTCGGTAAATGATCTAGTCCCTAAAACGACATTGCTAAAATGTTCCATGGGTTGCCTTCTATGACTATACAAACGTCCCACGCCCATCCCTTCACATCCAACGATGGGGCTTCTTACCAAATCAATGGTAAGATAGAAACATCTAAAGAAGGAGGAAAAAAACATCTAAGACCTTTTTGAGTAGGTGGATTCGCTCCTAGTTGCTCGCTTGCTCACAATAAAAACATTTTATACACCAACACTCTCATTTTGAAAACATTTTTAAAAGACAACACTTTGTACGTGTTCTTATAGAGACGAGAACCAGTACAAAGACACATTTTTAAAATCACTTTTAAAAACACATTTCACAAACACATCTTTGAATTATTTTCAAAACAAACACTTTGTACGCGTTCTTATAGAGATGAGAACCATTACAAAGACGTTTTCAAAATACTTTCAAAACCCACACCACGAGCACATTCAAACAAAAGCAAGTGATCTAGCAAGTAACTAAGAGCCTGTGGAAAACCATGGGTGAAAAGGGTGCTAATACCTTCCCTTTTCATAATATACCCCCGAACTCAAGAAACAATCTCAAAGGTCTTTCCTGTGCTTTTTCACCTTTCCTTTTGGATAAAAGAAAAGTTGATGGTGACTCTTGCTAACCGCATAATTTGCGATCAAATGCAAACCCTCAAGTCAGTTCTCCCAATGTATCACAACATGGTTAGCATTGGGATGTGAGGCCAATACCTAGAGGTCGTGGAGGACATTTAAGCTATGGGTTCTTATGTAGTTGGGTCAAAACCACTTTGGAATATTTCTATCATGCATTTCATGTTTTGAGTCATCATTCATTTTGTATTTTATTTATGCTTTGTCTTTAGACTTATGTCTTGATAATTTCATCACTTCTTTTTAAAGTGAAACAATGGTTGTATGTTATTTGTATTTGCTTTTCGGGTGACAATGTTATAACGTTTATTTAGTTGCCTTCTATTTATGTTTAAGTATTTCAATTTTGTGTCATTTCACGTATGTGATATATGTGAGTGCATGCTCTTTCTTTGCAAACACCTTTGTGTGATATATTGGTATATGTATTATGTTGAATCTGGTATTTGATACATCTCATGGTCTGCTTTGTCTCTTTTTGATGTTGTCAAAGGGGGGAAGAGTATGCGATATGAAATGGTGATGCACACATTCAGGGGGAGCCTTCATGAAGACACAAAATGCATCATTGCAAGTTTTGCCATCATCAAATAGGGGGAGTATGTGAGTGCCTTTTCCTATTAGCGTTGTTTTGTATGATGTCAAAACTAGGACACTTTAGCATTTATGTATATTGGACGGTATTCTCTGAGTCTTAATGTTCATCTTGGTATTAGGAAATTTAGGAACTGTTTAGAAAAGGTTTCGTGCATTAAAAATAGGTTTTATGTGAAAAACATGTCTATTTATCGACACATACGAGCTATGAGTCGACACATGTGGATGCATTTTAAAGGTTGTAGATGCAATTTGGATGTTTCTACATATAAAGCTTTTCAAGTTGACACATAGAAGCAAACATTCTTCTATGCTTCGACACGTGTTTCATATGAGTCGACTCATGACTTACATGTGTCGACACATGTGTAAAAAAAATTGAAATTCTGCATTCTTTTCTAAACTTATAGTTATCCTCTTTGCCTCCAACTTGCACACACACACACACACACGCATACACACACACACACACAAACATATATATATATATATATATATATATATATATATATATATATATATATATATATATATATATATATATATATATATATACCACATTCGATGAAACCATAAACATACAAAGTATTTCTCTTCATCTTCAACCTCTCTTTCTATGCATACACACAAATAAATTATACATAATCGTTTTTGGTTTGGGTGCTATCTAGATTCAGAGTTGATAACATCCAATTTAGGTTTGTGTACTGATAAATTGTGTTGAGAATCTTTGGGGGTTTCATTGGGAAAAACCTTAGGCTTTTACCAGACCTTGTTGACGATGTACAAGTGTTGTTTCAAATCCTAAACAGTGGAGTTATAAGGAAGATAATCCCTAGTCAACCCCTTTGAGCCTAAGAAGTAGGACTTTTCTTTTTCACGCAAATTGAAACCTTTAATCATAACCTGGGGCAGAGTAGTTTTTTCTGTTAATTCAACGATGCATTCAATCACAAGCTTTCCCTTCGTACACGACAAGTAGTGTCGGAGGTATCCTTCCAAAACAAAAGATGGTGATGGTTCCACATAATCATTAAAATAGGCAGTCATTATCTCTCAAAAGAAAAGCTTGCTAAGTCAAAATCTATGAAGGAGACTTAAGAAGAAAAAAAATAGGGCATCCCACTGACTGTAATCACAAAAGAAACAATTCAGGCAAAAGGTAAGGATAATAAAATATAAAAAAGAGGTCGCTACAAACCCTTAACAAAAATAAAAGGTTACAAAAATGACTGCCTTCTCAAATAAACTATCAGTATCTGAACTATCACCGGAATATCAGGGCCAAGATTCTAGAACTCAATTGGGATCTAAACACACAGTTATCTGAGTATAGGACTGAAGAACATCACGAAGAATGGGTTGGGTACAAATAAATTTCGAGCCTTATCCTTTGTTTCTTAAACCGTGAACCAGGCCACGTTACAACCCCTAAAAGTCCTAGCTGAAGCATGGGTTAGTTTGTAAGCATATTGTTACAAAAAGGTATTCTGACTCATGTAAGGTTTGCTATAAATCTCGAGTTGATATCACATTCTTGCAAATTTTGTTTTACTAAAAAATGAATTTTCAAAAACTTCAAGACAGACATCAGCTTTGAATTTTTAATACCACTGTTTGCATATAACTAATTGTTCAACAACAGAGAAATTCGCACGACAAATATTCAATGAACGAAAATCCTCTCAATGAACAAAATCACCTCAGATGGAAAGACATTTCCAATAAAAGGCCTTTCATAATCAAGAGACATGACATGGTGTCTAAACTTATCTGGGGGAAGTCGAGTCAAGATTCAAGGAATCCCTCAAAAGTGTCGAATAGCCAGAGGCAGACCTCCATCTGAATCACTTGGGGCATTGAATAGGAAGGGCCACGTGCGATCAAGAAAACATTTTTTGGAAGTGCTACAACACTTACTACTATGGATAGTTACAATTTTCCGCACCCTGTAAACATGGACATAGTCAAAAAAATTTCGAGGAAATTACCTTTGAGCATTTTCCACGAGAGGAGAATCAACTAGCGGACGCGTTAGCCACTATGTCATCCATGTTTAAACTCAAGTGGGATAACAAGACTCCCCAGATCACCATTGAGCGGATGGACGAACCAACTTACTGTCACTAGATCAATACTGAAGAAGTAGTGGACCCGCCTTGGTTCCATGAAGTCAAGAGTTATCCTGAGGCCCAAGAGTATCCGGAAGGAGCTTCAGTCAATTATAAGAAGTTATTGAGAAGATTATTTGCTAAGTTCTTCATTAGTAATGGCATTCTCTACAAACGCAACCACGACTCTGTCTTGCTTCGTTGCGTAGACAAGGTTGAGGCAGAAAAGATAACACTGATCTACATGAAGGAACTTTTGGCACCCATTCCAGTGGGCATACGATGGCTAAAAAGATCCTACGGGTAGGGTACTATTGGTCTACCATGGAGGCAGATTGCTATCAGCATTCACGAACGTGTCACAAGTGTCTGATCTATGCTGACAAAGTACATGTGCCTCCAGTTCCTTTAAACATCCTGACTGCTCCTTGGCCATTCGCGATGTGAGGCATCGATATGATTGGAGAAATCAAACTTACAGCTTCTAATGGACACCTATTTATCTTAGTGGCCATTGACTATTTATCGAAATGGGTTGAGGCAACTTATTTCGCTTCTCTTACCAAAAATGTTGTGGCTCGGTTTATCAAATAGAATCTCATTTGTTGGTACGGTATCCTGGAGAGAATCATCACAGACAATGGTAAGAATCTCAATAATACTATGATCACCGCACTATGCACGCAATTCAAGATCCAGCACCATAATTCTTCTCCTTACTGGTCAAAGATGAATGGCGTTGTCGAAGCCGCAAATAAGAACATCAAGAAGATCATACAAAAAATGACAGTAACCTACAAGGACTGGCATGAGATGTTACCATTTTCTCTCCACGATTACTGTACCATGACACGCACATCAATAGGGGCAACTCCCTTCTCCTTGGTATACGGCATGGAAGCTGTTCTACCAATTGAAGTCCAAATATCTTCTCTGAGAATCATAAAGGATGCAGGGATGAATGAAGATGATTGGATCCATACTCGACTTGACCAGGTGAACCTGATTGATGAGAAGAGGCTTACGGCTGTCTGTCACGGCCAGATGTACCAAAAACGTATGATCAAGGCTTTTAACAAAAAGGTCAGGAGTCAGGTATATCAGGTTGGTGACTTGGTAATCAAGCGTATCATATTACCATAAAGTGATCCCAGGGGAAAATGGACTCCTACATACGAGCGGTCGTTTGTGATAAAAAGAATATTCTCTGGTGGAGCAATAATCTTAACCACTATGGATAGCGACGACCTTTCACACCCTGTGAATGCAGAAAGTCAAAAGATATTATGCATAAGAGACCCGCTAGATTGACACACCTAGGAAAAACAAGGGCATCCTGACGAACCACAAAGGTTCGGTCAAAAATTAGGGATAAATATAAATAAAAAATTGTACACCCGGCAAGCTGAAAACCCGAAAGGGAGGCTTGGGAAAAAAAGGTATCCCGGTGGACTGAAAACCCGAAAGGGCGGTCCAGGAAAAAGTTAGGGAATTAAAGCGTATGACTATGTCCCGCTGGATCACCTTACAGATAACTTTAGCATCGACTGATAAGCTCAAGTCCAATCAACTTCGGACAAGGCAGCAAGTGGACAAGATGCTGAAAGACACGATGGCTATAGCAGAATGGGAACCCCATGGGATTATTGCACATAGCTATCTTTTCTTTGTATAAAATTTTCATTTTTCTACGATGATATTCTCTTACTAGGATGTTCACTCATTGTACAAAAATACTTGTTCAAGTTAAATACAAAGATATCCCTTTGAAAGTGAAAAACTATCTGTTTTTCTTTATTTTTGTGTTTTGTTTACAAAAATGTCTAATGGTTTATTTTTGAACATATGCATTTGAACATGACTACTGTTTACAAATGAACGAGAAAAAAAGGAACAGAAAATAGAAAGACAATCACTAATGGCTTTAAGAAATAGGATAATGTCTTTAGACTATTCCATAAAATCCCCCACAATGTGCAGCTTAATGATATCAAGCTCTCTGACATTCCCGACAGAATAAAACTTCCAGTTACCGCTCCTAAGATTCCTCAGTAAAAGTTGCCCAATTTCTCAGGATTCCCCAACAGGATTTCACAAGCAATACATGATGTTCCCTTTACACAACAGAGTTCATTTCTCTAACAAATGGAAACTCACACTTCAACTTCAAGACAGGAAGACTTACACTCCTTATACCCAGCAGTACTCGGGATTTATTTTCCCCGACTCCAACAACACTACGGAATAACAATTAACGTGTCCATACATTACATCCATACGTCATAAAATTGACAGCACAAATACATACGACACAATCTCATTTATTTTGAGAACATCTTTGCACCATGCATTTCATACATCATGACATTGCATGCAACTAATCTTTCATCTTTTCAGGAAAGATCAATCAACAGAAAATTATCGTCAAATTTTCAACAAGTCAATTACAGATCAATCCCCAAGAAAGGACTGGTCAACCATCTACATAACAGACATTTCTTTCAGACCTATGCCGATTCAGTTTAAATCTCTCAAAGGTATATTCTGATTCTTTCCCGCAGACGTCTTCTCTGGTTCAGATAAATCTCTCAATGATTTATTCTGATTCTTCTCCAGATCCCTGCTAGTTCAGTTTAAACCGCTCAATGGTTTATTCTGATTCTTTCCCGCAGACACTTTCCCTGGTTCAGATAAATCTCACAAAGATTTACTCTGATTCTTTCCGGTTAAAGAGTATCCAAGATCTCTTTTGGTTCATCTTAAACCCCTCAACGGTTTATCCTGATACCTTCCAAAGGAACACTTAGGGTTTAGATAAATCCCTCAACGGTTTATTCTGATTCTTTCCCACAGACACTTTCTCTGGTTCAGATAAACCGCACAAAGATCTACTCTGATTCTTTCTAGTTAAAGAATATTCAAT
Organism: Vicia faba; assembly: GCA_948472305.1. NCBI lineage: Eukaryota > Viridiplantae > Streptophyta > Magnoliopsida > Fabales > Fabaceae > Vicia > Vicia faba. The sequence goes on from OX451736.1 coordinate 690,795,296, forward strand.
ATTTCATTTGGTTCAGTTTAAACCCCTCAATGGTTCATCATGATACTTTCCAAAGGAACACTTCTGGTTCAGATAAATTGCTCCAAGATTAATTCTGATTCTTCCCAGTCAAACAACATACACGACTTCTCCTAGTTTAGATAAATCGCTCCCAAAGATTTATTATGATTCTTTTCCAGTTGAACTCAAGTTCAGGCTTAGTCCATTCTCTGTCAACAGTCACCCTTGGATGGCATCTACAAGCCCATCTCCATCAAATCTCCATCATTCCTCCAAATGGCATATATGAGCCCATTCACAATTCATCTTCGAGTGCAAATTTATGGGCACTCTAGTGTCCAATCATCTTCCAACTTCAAGTCACAAATGGCGGATCCGCCAATCTAACTCTTCAGGTTTAAGAAGATTAAACAGGGGAAGCTGTTGTACCCCAAAATTTTCCATGTCATTTATCAAACATTTTTCCATAAGGTCTCCTTTGGTTCAAGACTACACAAGGGTTGATCAGCTCAAGACACCTCCTTAAGCACTGATGACTGAAATTTGGGTTTGAGATTGCACAAGGATATTTGAGCTTTTAATGCCTCATATGAATTTAATGGATCATTATGGACCTTCAAGAGTATTCATATCAAGTTTCAAGTCTTGGATCACATTTTTGCTCAGACAATTGACCAATTGACCTAAAAATCAAATGTATTGGGGAAAAAGTCAATTGTGGCCAATTTACAATCAAACTTCATAATTTTTTATCCATATCAACATTATAAACTCATATGTATCATTTGATCAAGTTGGACCACAATTCCTCAAGAAATTTGATCAGATCATCAAAAGGGAAAAATGGTTAAAATTAGGGTTTTTGAAATGAGAAAGGGCAATTTCTGATTTTTGACCTAGCAAATGGTTAATTGGTTTGAGGCGTGATCTCAAGAGTTCAATTGAATCATTTTGACCTAATTTCATGACTCAAAACATCCCTTAAGATCAATTGATTGATAGTTTATTTTCAATCAACTGATCAAAAGTCAACGGTATGCTGAAAAGTCAAACTTTGACTTTTTGGTCAAAATCAAGTGCCAAAGATCACAATTCATCAAAACATGTCAATATATGAAAAAATTTCATCAAGAAATCAAAAAGTCAAGATTTCATTTTGAAAATTCAAAGTTTTCAAACTTCGAAATTTTTCTAAGTGTTGAAAACTTCATATTTTTTCACAACTTTGAGCCATTTTTTCACCATGATGCAAGATGATTCAAAAGAAACTTTCAACATGAAAGTTGGAGATCTCCATGAGATATACAACATTGCTTTACACAACTTCTCCTAGAAATGCTTGGATCTCAATTTATTAATCCATGAAGTCATGGTCATGAAACTAAACACTTAGTGAAATTTTTGCCCTAGTTTAGGTCAGGATTTTGACCTAACTTCTGACCCAAGTTTCACATAGTTCCATTTGGATTTTGCAAAAGTGATTCAAATAGGGGTTATAGATAACATTACAATCTTTCCAAAATGTCCAAGAATTACTTGAGATCATTTGTGATCAAGGAGAATCGAAGGTCAGAAGTTGGGGTTTCAAGTTGTTTTACAAGGCAAATTTTGTGATGAACAAAATTCAAATGTCAAACCTATGCTGCACAATCTTGCTTTGCAGGCCTCTAAACCTCAAGATCTCTCCATAATCAGAAGATTACACTTTCTTTTGAGCTATTATCATCTTGATTCAAGATTTATCCAAGTTAATCTTCCATTAATGGCACAAAGACACCATTACCATTTACATAAAGCAAGCTTTATACAAAGTCAACTTGCATTGAACTTTGCACTTGTTCCTTCTGCATAAACTTCTTCTATAAATTCAGATAAGCATGTTTAAAGTTGGTAACTACTCTAGATAGCTTTGTACTATGCATTGAAACCATGTTTGTCAATCTTACTTCAAAAACAAGTCAAGAAGCCAAAACATGTGATCTTATACTTCTGACCACCTCAAGTATCCAAACCTTTTCCATACATAAACACAAGTCATTTGCAAGAAAAGACACACATGCTCAAGCCCTGAAACTCCCTAAAACCCAGAACCACCAAAAACATCTCAAAACTTGCCATTTCTGAGTTTTGAATCCAATCTCCAAATTTGCTCGTGCGTTTCTTGGCCTTTTACTTTCAAAAGCTTCTAAATAACATATACAAACAATTTCAACACCTGCAACATGACTGTAACACCTCCATCATCATCCACCATTTTAAAACAAAACATATTGCATCTTGACTTCTCTAGAACTCCTCAACCACTTTCAGCTCAAGCTAAGCATCACATTAGCTTCCTGGGAACTTGAGGAAGCTAACCCAATCACTAGAACTCATCAAAAGATGCTCAAAGTCAAAACACGATACCCTCTTGCAAGGTGAGTTTTCTGACTTTTGAACTCTTTATACAAGCATCATTAATGGTTTATTTGTGAATAAGAAACGTATATATCATTGTCCTTAAGCTAACCATATCCTTAGATTTCATTATTGTTGCTTGAGTAGTTATAATTTTGAATCTGAACCTCTGAAAATAATTAGGTCAAAATTTGGTACTTTCAAAAATTCTCATTCATCTTTGATTTATAGTTTATGATATTCATATGGTTGGATTCGTATGGAAAAATGGAACAACTTTCATGTTTGCATTTTCCATTTTTGTTGAGAAATGGTGAAGTTACAAGTGGTATGGCTGGAGGTTGAAGATGAGGTGTATTCAGGACTTGTTTTGTATTATATATTATTCATTTCAGTTATATTAACAGATGTATAGCCACCCCAGTGGTAAGGCAGCGTGTTGGTAATCAAGAGGTCATGGGTTCGAACCTCAGTGCACTGCCTTTTGCATTTTTTCACATTTTTTTGCCATTTCTCCTTTCAAGAAGCATTTGGGGCAGAAATATCTTGGGCTTGACTTTTTCTTAACATTACCTCCCAAATTCAATGTTAAACCTCCATGACTTTTTTATTTTTTATTTTTATTTCATCTTTTATTATTATTATTATTATTATTTTCATTAATAAAAATCCAAAAATATTTTTATTTTTATTATTTTATATTTATTTAGTTTATCATTATTTCTTTATATATATAAAAAAACTAAAAGAACACAAAAATATTTTTCATTTAATAAATTAATTTCTTTTCAATAAATATCTAGACTAGGATTTGACTATAATACTATTTTCTTGTGAATAAAATTAATTTAGGGCTTAGGCTTATTTTAATTAATTAATTCTCATTTCTATTTTCATTAAGATAAAAACTTTCATAAGAAAAACCCTAAAAAATACCTTTTTTAACTTAATCTTAATTTACTTATTTTTTAGTTAAGTATTATTATTTTTAGTTAGCTAGGTCAAAAAACCCTTTTCATAAAATCAAACAAAAAGTCACATTTCTTCTTACATTTTATATTCTTGCATTTTTATCTCTATTCTTGTACATTTATTCAAATTCAATATGGTTGTAATAATTATTTAGATTTAATTTCTTGCAATTTCCCATTTGTAATTTGTACACCCCCTTCCCTAAATAATGTAATAGAGTAGTAATTTTAATTTCCGCAATTTATTGCTTTATATACAAATGCTAGTAATTAGGGTTTTGTATGGAAAGATTAAAACCAACAAATAGAAAACCCTAATCAAGATAAATCAAGTGTGTAAATCAATACACTTGCACACATACACCCCTAGGGTAAATCCAATTTGTTGCCTTACAAAAATGGCCATATTACGCATGTGAGATATCTTAGCAAAAAACAAGCAAAATGTAAGATCATAGTCCCTCGATGGCGCTATCCATGTTACCTTTCGAAATGATCTTAGTCCCTAAAGAAAATGCTAAGATATCTTACAATATTGCTAATCATGGTTATAGGATGACCCACGCCCGTCCCTTTTACATCCAAAGATAGGGTTACTTACCAAATCAATGGTAAGATAACAATGTCAAAGGAAAGAGGAAATAAACATGAAATACTTTTAAGTAGGTACATTACTTCTAGTTGCTTGTTCAATTTCAAAACCAAAACATCCTTTCTATTTTCAAAACAAAAACCAACACTTTCAAAACATCTTTAAAACTTGAAAACATTTTCAAAAGATCAAAACACTTTGTATACATTCTTACAAACGAGAATCATTACAAAGTTTGCCTAAACAATGGCATCTTTACAAAATACTTTCAAAAACCACACAAAACAATTTTTCAAACAAAAGCAAGTGATCTTGCAAGTAACTAAGAGCCCATGGAAAACCTTGGATAAAAAGGACGCTAATACCTTCCCTTTTATAATCTACCCCCCGAACTCAAGAAAACATATCAAAGGTCTTTCCTGTTCTTTTCAGCCTTTCCTTTTGGATAAAAGAAAAGTTGGTGGCGACTCTTGCTAAACCGCAACATTTGCGATAAAACGCAAAACAACCAAGTCAGTTCTCCCACTGTATCACACTAAGGGAGAAGGAATTTGTGAAGTACACAACTGTACGTGGAGTATATGTAAGAAGAAGCAAGAGTAAATTGCTTATACTATGTCTCTATGTAGATGATTTGTTGATAACAGATAGTTGTAAAAGTGAGATCGAAGACTTCAAAGGTGACCTCAGCAAGGAATTCGAAATGTCTGATTTGGGTGAGATTTCTTATATTCTTGGTATCTAAATCTACAAGAGCAGTAGAGATTTGATGATGCATCAAAGAAGATATGCGGGATAAATTCTCAAGAGGTTTGAGATGGAAGAATGTAACTCAACTTCGACACCTACAGAACCAAGACTGCAACTGTCGAAAGATGCAGATAAAGATGATGTTGATCCAACCCAATATAGAAGACTTATTGGATTATTGAGATACCTTTTTCATATAAGGCCTGACTTAGCATATAGTATAGGTATGGTGTTGGCTCCTAAATTCAACACCTTTGTTTTGATTGATGTCAGCCATTAAAAGCTGAAAGATGCTTTCGACTGGCTAAGTCTGTCGAAGTGCCCGTCGAAAGATGGCAAAATACTTAGAAGATTTCTTCCAAGGAAGAAGGCTGATTGCCTTCGACGTCGAAGGAGTTTTTCGTCGAAGATGTCTCTTGACGAAAGTGTTCGATGGTCCAGAGTGGAGCAGTTTGAAATTCAAGCGTTTGGAGGGAAAACGGTTTCCAGCGGTTACCACGTGCAAACGTGCAAGGATCTGGAGCGTCGAGCATGGAGAACGTGCCAAGTGGATTGATCTCGAAGCAGTGTAACTGCCCGACGGTTACTTGGGATGTTTTAGTATAAATAGGAGTAGACATGTAGTTTCTCGCGTGTGTTCACAATTCTATACAAAGTCACTCATATAGATTCGAGTACCCAGCGTGTGAGAAAGAATTGTTGAGAAATGTATGTGTGAAACACCAATTTTATCAATTAAAGTCATTTACCTTTCCAGAATTTTACTTGCTTTTCTCTTTACATTTCCTGTCGAAACACTTTACTTTAAGCCCTGTTTATTTTACCAAGTCTTTCCTTTATGCAATTTACTTGAAACCTTTTATTTAAAGCCTTATCCAACTTAATCAAACTTCAAAATCAACCTATGTCCATAGGATCAATCTGATCGATCCTGTGAGTAACCAAATAAGTAACCATTTGGAGGATCAGCGGTTGTTTACCAAAACCCAAGGTAAACAAATTGGCACACCTGGTGGGACTGTGTGTTGATTGTTGAAAATAATCTCATCTTTTCGAGTTGTATGTTATTGAGAAGTGGTAGAATATACACTAACGATAACAATACCGCCAGAAGAAGGGAAGAGATGGCGAATCCACCAAACAATAACGAAATCCCACAAACGAGTGTGGGAGCAACGGTTAGTATGACCGTAAGTGAAGCGACAAACGTTGGTTCGACACCAGCAGTGTCGGTCACAACCACGGGGCCAATACCTTCGTTAACAGGCCCCAGGATACCTTTGGGAACTCCCCCACCAAGGGGAAATATAGGCACAAGGCCTGTGGTTCCCCCAGGATTTAATCCATTCTATGGCATGCCAACTTCTGAAGTGGCAAGCCTGACGAATGCTGCGTCCACTTTTTCAGACCCTTTCGTGAGTGCCTCTTCACCACTCCAAGGCTCTGGAGTAGGCATGGCGAATAGAAATAGGACCCAACTCTTAGGAGGAACGTCCCAAGTAGCCCATGGCCTTACAAATGCCTCGACAGCAGTCTTGAGGCAACAAATGGACGAAAGCAACCATGATATGGTGCAAATGTTGGCACAAACTTTGAGTACAGTGCTAAACCCTCTAATACAAAACACTACTCAATCGAATCAGCAAGTTACAGCGCAAATGGCGCGCTTGGCTGATTTCTTTGGAGTACCCCCACCTGTTCGACAGCCCCAAAGGGCGCAAATAAGGGGAAATCAGGGGATATTTGTAGAGGAAGAAACCACCATTAACCAGGCTCAACAGCCTGTCGAACAACCTGTCGAAGAACCTAGGGTAATAGCCCCAGAGGTAAGGTTAGTTAACAGAAACCAAAATGCTGACGAAGTGGTTCAGCATATCCAATACCAAAACATGGGTTTGGAAAACAATCTGGCAACCATGATCGAAAGGATCATGACTCAGAATGGGATGAACATGGGCTTTCGAAGGCCCAACTTTACATCTCCATTGTCAGAATACGTGTTACAAACGGATTTACCTCCTAGATGCAAAGTCCCCAAATTTACTAAGTTCTCAGGGGACACGACAGAATCTACTGTCGAGCATGTGGCGAGATACTTGATCGAAGCAGGAGACATTTCGAATAACGAAAACCTAAGGATCAAGTACTTCCCAAGTTCTTTAACCAAGAACGCTTTTACTTGGTTTACAACTCTCCCCCCCAATTCGATCCATCATTGGACCCAGTTGGAAAGATTGTTCCATGAACAATTCTACATGGGGCAAACCAAGATAAGCCTGAAAGAACTGGCCAGTGTGAAGAGACGTTTCACTGAACCTATAGACGAATATTTGAATAGGTTTAGGTTGCTCAAGGCGAGATGTTTTACACAAGTGCCAGAACATGAGTTGGTCGAAATAGCCGCAGGCGGTTTAGATTATTCTATTAGGAAGAAGCTAGACACTCAGTACCTAAGAGACATGGCCCAACTGGCCGATAGAGTTCGACAGGTCGAACGCCTCAAAGCTGAAAAAGCTAAGGCAACGAAAACTCACAAGAGAGAGAGAATAGCGTACGTTGAGATGGATGACGAAGATCTAGAATCCTTCGACGATACTTTAACTGTCGAAGAAGGAGAAGTCGATTTAGCAGAACTAAAACAAGGGCCACCATACTCTTGTAAACAGTTAGTCCCCTCAAATGGGAAAAATCCCATTGGTCCAGATAGGACCAACGATAGGTTCCCAAAAAAGACTTATAGTTTTGACATCACAAAATGTGATGAAATATTCGACTTGCTAGTTAAAGATGGCCAAATGATAGTACCCCCTGGGGTAAAAGTGCCTCCTCTTGATCAAAGAAAGAAGAGAGGTTTTTGCAAATATCATAATTTTTTGGGCCATAAAACTTCTCAATGTTTTCTTTTCAGGAATCTTGTGCAAGACGCTATTGAGGAAGGGAGATTAAAGTTTGCAGACAAATCCCCCATGGCTATCGACTCCAATCCACTGAAGGCTGAAGCCCACTATGCAGAACCCTCTGAGGTGAACATGATAGAGGCAACCAGGATCCAGTCGAAGAAGCCAGGAATTACCATGGTCGAAGTCTCAAAGGACCACATCAACATGCCAATCTTTGGCAGTTTTTCTGGAAATTTATCCAGGAAGACAATTGAAGCTGTCCAGAAAGCGGTCGAAAACCCGAAGTCGGAGACTGCTGAAGTACAAAAAACTGGATCAAAAGTCAGTTCCCACTTGGCCAATGTTCAGGGCCAGACGGAGAATCTGGAAATACAAATGAAGCAGTTAACTCTTGCTAATAAAGATACAATGAATATCAACATGGTCGAGCTTTCTGACCCTAAAGCATCAGAAGAGGCCATAAGGCAAGAGCAGACTAATAAGACGGCTTTCCCTCGGGAAAACGAAAACTTGGCAGATTTTTTACAAAGATGCCAGAAGAAGAAATCAGAGGTGATGCTGTGTCCAAGATGCAGTTCGATCTTTGATAAAGAAGCTGCTGAGCACATTCAAGGCGTGAGAGCAGCGAACAAGAGAAGGGAGAATGCTGACCTTCGACATGATCCCAGAAGGGGTTCTAACCAAGACAAGAGGCCATTGACTTTTAGGCCTCCAACAAATGTACCAGTAGATACTTGGTACAAAACCTCTGGCCGGAAAAGGCCAAGTGAGGAGAAATGGCATTCCTTCGATGTGCCAAGAGGTTCCTCTTTGACTCAAAAGAAAGAGCCTCAAGTTGCTGCACCTAAGGTTGCACAAGTGTCCAGCAACTACAAGGGTAAAAACCCTATGTCTCGATCTCAATGGAGAAGATATCAAAGGAGACGAAAAGCTGAAAGGGAGGCTGCCAACGAACCTAAGGCAGAAACTAGTTCGAATGTTCCTCAAAGGAAACAAAGGAAGCCTCTAGAGAGAGAGCCAGTTACCAACAGGCTAGTTTGGCCTAACCAAAGTGAAGTCGAAGACGAAGACGATGCTGAGTCCGATGATACTTTGGATATAATGGTGAATATTGTTTCAGTGCTGCCCAGGGAATTCAATCGACAGGTAGAAGTCGAAGCAAGTGACTGGGAGGTGGAACAAGAAATGGCCAAACATAGGCCAGTGTGCTATTTTGTCATGGACAATGGCACTACTGAGGAACAAAATGGCTTCTTCGAGCCACCTACAGAGGCGATGAAGAATCACCTCAAGCCTTTGTTCATAAGGGCTAAGCTCGAAGAAACTACTGTGAACAAAATATTGGTCGATTGTGGGGCAACTATCAATATTATCCCTCACTCTATGCTAAGGAAAATTGGCAAAAGAGATGAGGACATTAAACCTCACAATATGGTCCTGTCGAACTATGAGGGCGGCATTGGGACCACCATGGGAGTGATCCAGCTAGATATCAAAGTGGGGTCTATCCTTCGACCAACGATGTTCATGGTCATATCGGCCAAGCCTAACTACAATCTTTTGTTAGGCCGTGAGTGGATTCATCGTGTAGGCGCTGTGCCTTCATCGATGCACCAAAGACTGCTGCTATGGCGTCCAGATGGGATGGTCGAAAACATAGAGGCAGATCAAAGCTACTACCTTGGCGAAGTGAATCACTTGGGTGTGGCAGATTTCGACAAAAACTTGGCTCACATAGGGCCATGTCCAACACCTGACTTCGACATGGCGCCAGCGCCAAACACCTTTTGTTCCCTATACCTGCATCCTGAGCATGGTTTCCAATGGGATAGAGAAGACTTGTCCCACATAGACTTCAGTGGGTTAACTGATATCCAACCAACTGGTTGGGGAAGTGAATTCAGTGATAATGACTGAGTCACAGTCTTTGAAGCGAATTTCGGCTTATGTAGCCGAAACCAAGATGATAACGGCTCTCGAAGCCGAAGTAAAGTACATGGCCACACAGGCCACTGATCAACAAATATCTGCTGTTGGCCCAGGAAAGGATTTCGATCCAAAACCTCCTGATATCATGCCAGAAGAAATGCAGGAACAGAGGCTCGACGCCATCTATAACGATGAGCCTTTGGGCTTCGAAAAGGATCCCTTGGCGAACAACATTAAAATGTTAGCACAAGACCCTTTAGAAGAAATCAACTTAGGCGAAGGATCAGAGAAGAGGCCAACTTACATCAGCACCAAAATCGACCCAGAACTTAGGTTGGAAGTAATCCAATTGCTGAAAGAGTTTAAAGACTGTATTGCATGGGATTATGACGAAATGCCTGGTCTCGACAGAGGATTGGTAGAACTTCAGTTGCCAATCAAACCTGGAAAGAAGCCTATCAAGCAAAATCCAAGGCGCTTCGCTCCAGAAATACTGTCGAAGATCAAAACGGAGGTCGAAAGACTTCTGAAATGCAAATTCATCCGGGTTACAAGGTATGTCGAATGGATTGCAAATATTGTGCCAGTAATTAAGAAAAATGGTACATTAAGGGTGTGCATAGATTTCAGAGATTTGAATGCTGCCACCCCCAAAGATGAATATCCTATGCCTGTGGCGGAAATGCTAGTCGACTCTGCCGCTGGTTATGAATACCTGAGTATGCTCGATGGTTATTCAGGATATAATCAAATATTCATTGCTGAAGAGGATGTGTCGAAAACAGCTTTTCGATGCCCTGGGGCCTTAGGCACTTACGAATGGGTAGTGATGCCTTTTGGCCTGAAAAACGCTGGGGCAACGTACCAGCGAGCAATGAATACTATCTTCCATGATTTTATTAACACTTTTATGCAAGTTTATATTGATGATATTGTTATAAAATCTGTTTCCAGGAAGAACCATATTGACCACCTTCGACAATCATTCGAAAGAATGAGAGAACATGGTCTGAAGATGAACCCTTTGAAGTGTGCGTTCTGTGTGAAAGCTGGAGATTTTTTGGGCTTCGTTGTCCACAAGAAAGGAATCGAAATCAACCAGAACAAGACGAAGGCAATTCTGGAAGCGAAAGCGCCATCGAATAAGAAGGAATTGCAATCTCTCTTAGGCAAGATAAATTTCTTAAGGAGGTTTATATCTAATCTAAGTGGGAAAGCTCAGGCCTTTTCACCCTTACTTCGACTGAATAAAGAGGGGTTCGAATGGGGGCAAGAGCAACAAGAAGCCTTCGACAAAATCAAAGGGTACCTCACTAAGCCACCTATTTTGGTGCCTCCTTGTAGCAATAGGAGTATGAGATTGTACATAGCTGCATCTGACAAAACTCTGGGAAGTATGTTAGCCCAAGAGGATGAGAATGGAGCCGAAAGACCCATTTATTATCTCAGTCGAGTTTTGAATGATGCAGAAACTAGATATAGCGAAGTTGAAAAATTGTGTCTATGTCTGTATTTTTCTTGTACAAAACTCAAGCAATATATAAAACCAGTTGATGTTTATGTTTCGTCTCATTTTGATGTTTTCAAATATATGTTGTCGAAACCTATCTTGCATAGTCGAATTGGCAAGTGGGCATTAGCATTAACTGAATACTCCTTGACCTTTATGCCTCTTAAGGCAGTAAAAGGACAAGTGGTTGCAGATTTCATAGTCGACCACTCAATTCAAGTTGAGGATATTAATTATGTGGAGATAGAACCTTGGAAATTCTACTTCGATGGTTCCAGCCATAAAGATGGAACAGGGGTAGGAGTCTTGATTATTTCTCCAGATAAAATTCCAACAACATTCAAGTACAAAATAGAAGGTTCGTGTTCGAACAATGAGGCTGAGTATGAAGCTCTAATTACTGGCCTTGAGATATTGTTGGAATTGGGGGCAACTCGATTCGAAATAATGGGAGACTCAGAGTTAGTCATTAAGCAAGTCACAAAGGAATATAAATGCATAAGAGAGAATCTCATTATGTACTTTGTGATAGCAAATTGTTTATTGAAACAATTTGAAACGGTCAATATTCGACACATACCCAGAGTCGAAAATCAAATAGCCAATGACTTGGCACAAATTGCATCTGGGTATAAGATTTCAAAAACGAGACTACAAAGAGCAATCGAAGTTCGAGAAAAGATAAAGGCAACTTGTCTATCACCAACAGACTTGGAATCGACGAGACTAGGATATGCTGATCACAGTAACTTCGAGATTTCGTTCATTGATAATTTGTCAGAGCAAGATTGGAGGAAACCCATTGTGGACTATCTTCAAAATCCAGGAGCTTCGACAGAACGAAAAACGAAATACAGGGCGTTGAGTTTTATACTCATGGGTAATGAATTATTCAAGAAGACGCCTGAAGGGGTGTTGCTGAAATGTTTAAGTGAGACTGAAGCATACATAGCCCTTTCGACGACGCATGCTGGGGCATGTGGGGCTCACCAAGCAGGCCATAAGATGAAATGGTTGTTGTTTCGACAAGGACTATATTGGCCCACTATGCTGAAAGATTGTGTTGAGTTCGCCAAGGGTTGTCAAGAGTGTCAAGTCCATACAGGCATCCAACATGTACCAGCAAGCGAACTTCACTCGATAGTGAAGCCTTGGCCCTTTAGAGGATGGGCGTTGGACCTCATTGGAGAGATTCGACCAGCGTCATCAAAGAGTCAGAAATACATATTGGTAGGCATTGATTATTTTACTAAGTGGATCGAAGCTGTCCCTTTAGTCAATGTAGACCAAGAAAATGTCATTGAATTTATTCAAAAGAACATTATCTTTAGGTATGGAATCCCTGAGACAATAACAACTGATCAAGGGTCAGTTTTCACTGGTCGAAAGATGCAGGAATTTGCTCAGGAAATGGGTTTCAAACTCCTAACATCCACGCCTTATTATGCACAGGCGAATGGTCAAGTCGAAGCAGCTAACAAAGTGGTGATTGGCTTGATAAAGAAACATGTTGGGAAGAAACCAAAGAATTGGCATAAGACGTTAGACCAGATTTTATGGGCTTGTCGAACGTCTCCAAAAGAAGCCACTGGTACAACACCGTATAGGCTAACTTTTGGCCATGATGCAGTGTTGCCAGCAGAAATTTGTCTTCAATCTGCAAGGGTTCAGAGGCATTATGATATTCCTTCTGAAGTTTATTGGAACATGATGTTAGATGAACTGGTGGATTTAGACGAAGAGAGATTACACGCTCTCGACCTACTCAGGCTTCAGAAGAAAAGAGTAGAAGACTCTTATAATAGAAAGGTAAAACCTAAGGTATTTTTGCCTGAAGAACTAGTTTGGAAGGTAATTCTTCCCATGGATCAAAGGGATCGAAGCATGGGGAAATGGTCACCCAAATGGGAAGGACCCTTCAGAGTTATCCAAACTTTTTCTGGTGGAGCCTATGAAGTCGAAGAGTTAGGTGGAGATAAAAGGCTCTTGAGAGTAAATGGTAAATATTTGAAAAAATACAAACCTATACTTCAAGAGATAAAAATAAAATAATAAAAGAACAAGTCTAAATTAACCATAAAAATGCCAAAATAGAAATTTTATTAATTTCTGCCAAGATGGCAATTGTTGTCGAATAACGATTACAGAAGATGGTTACAAAAGAGAATCAATCAAAAGGTGAGAGAATTCTTGAGTCGAAGATACTTGGCGTACTGCAGCTCCAACCTCTTCTTGCACCAGGAGTTTTCTTGCACTAGTTTGGCAATTTGAGCGTCGAGGCTTTGGGCCCTCTCAGCGAATTCCAGGCCTTGTTTGATCTCAGTCTGGCTCTCAGTGTCTGAGATGGTCGAAAGAATTTCCTCCTTGAGTACGGTGTTGGCGTTTATCTTCGCCTCTATCTCTGCGATTTGTGCCCGGAAGGAAACATTCTCTCGATCAATGGCATCAACTCTTTCCTGTGCAGACGCTTTTTGTTTCGACAACTCAGCAATTCGAGAAGTTGAATCTGAGACAGCAGTCCACGCAGATGAGCTTTTGCCATACAGCACTTCAAGCTGACTGTTAAACCCTCTTTGGCGCCTGTAATCCGCTGAAACTTGATCAATCATAGAGTGTAACTCCATGATCAAGTCTGAGATTTCTGGGGCTACAGCTTCAAAGTCGACAGCATTCAAGACCTCTTTTAAGCATGATGGAGCAGTGGGGTCCCCCTCTAAAGTCTTCATCAAGTCCCTCTTGAAGAACTGGGCCTTAACCTTCGCCAATGCATCATCAAGAGGAGAAGTTTCAGTAGACTTCCCCGACAGGGTAGGAATTTCCTGACTAGTGTCAGACGAACTCTTACTCTCGATGATTGCATTGAGGTAGCTAACAGGGTCAGTTTGTTTCAAGCGTTCCAAGTCCTCTTTTGACCTGTGCTTCGAGGAGGTAACCCTTGCAATAGTATTATCTTGGGTTTGAGGTTCTTGAGTGCTAAGTGCCTCGATTGGTTGCTCTTCGACTCTGACTGAGGCAGTACCAGCATCGACTTGTGGTTCTTCGTTAGCATCACCCTGGAGTCCTTCGCCAGCGTCATTTTGTGGCTCTTCGCTAGCGTCACCCTGGTGTCCTTCGCCAGTACCACCTTGGTTCTCTTCGTCGGCATCATTTTGATTTTCTTCGACATCATTGCCTTGGTCCCTTTCTTCTTGATTCTCTTCTGACAAATCCACCACCTGAACCGTTTCTGGCTGTTGTTCCTCCACTGGTTGTTGTTCCTCCACCAGAGGTTCCTCTGTTGTTTTCTCCACTGTTTCAGCATTGGCCTCATTCTCAGTATGGGCTTCGTCATTGCCCAAGTCTTTTTCCTGAGGCCTGCTAAGTTCAGCAGATTCCAGCGTTTCTGAGGTCCTTGGTTGAGAACTTTCAGTAGTGTCCTGAAAAGGGAAAGAAGACAAATCGTCAGATGTCGAAAGAGACACAATCAAATACGGGTATTTATGCCTAAGTTATAAAAAAGGTCTAAGGGATTACCTGTGGATTAACTTCAGCCCCAGGGCTGGAATTGTCACTTTCGACAGGCTTGTTAAGAAGAACGTTCAGCTCCTCCTCAGTTGGCTCCTCGATGATCACTGGAGGTGGCCTAGGCTTTCTCACAGCGACCTTTATTCTGACGGTTCGACCTTCAGGAGCAGGAGCAGGAACAGAAGCATCCTTCGTCAACTTTCGCCTTTTTAAGGGGGCAGGAGGGGAATCACTTTCGTCATCACTCCCAGATTCGACCACCAGTCCTGGCCGTTTCTTGGGCGAAGGTGCCTAGAGAACCAATAGGAATTCGATTGAATAATTGCATCGAAAATAAAAAGAAAATCGAAAGCCAGAAGAAAAATGAAGAAAATCTGGTTACCGATACAGGAGGCTTCCTCGAAGAGCCTTCCCCCTGTTGGTTGCTTATGGTCTTCGCCGGCGCCGTAGTCTTCGCCGGCGGTGGAGGTTTTGTTGAAGGGCCTCCTCCTTGTTGGCCTTCTGTAGCCTTCTTGGCTACAGGCTTTCGGACAACTGAAAGCAAAGAAAAAGTTAACAGGCTAGCAGTCGAAGAGAAAGACAAAAAGTAATGTGAGAGCATGAACTTACATTTCTTTACTTTGTCCAACACAAGGACAAAAGACTTCTGCAACTCAGCCATGAAGTCCTTCTCGTCGAAGAAGTACTCAGCATAATAGCTTCTCCACCACTCCTCGAAGGATGGTGAGCAAAGGAAATTAAGCTGGTAGTCAAACAACGAGAGGATTGTTCGACCAGCATATCTTCCGATATGCTTGATGGCAGCTTCTTCTGTATAATCGTTGCAGAAGTACAACATTGACGTCTCTCTTTGAAAAATCGGAGAAGGTAGGGTTTGGATAATACCAAACTGGCGAGATACCAGATTTGGTTGGTAGGCAAGCAGACTCAAATGAGTCTTGGAACTCTTAAATCGAAGAGGCATGATCCTTGGTGTAAGGAACGCCTCCCAAAGTATTGTATGCTCATCGACATTGGGACCACTCGACTCCTTTGGATGTGGCCTTCTGAACCATGCTGGGCCTACTTGTCGTCGAGCAAATGGAGCCATAGTTGAAACAAATTCCTTCCTTCGAGCGAACATCAGAACGAAGTTAGTGAATGTTTGTTGAAACTCTAGTCCATCGTCCGTAGGTGTCAGCAGAGCCAGCCTGATTCCTTCGATGCGTCTATTTGCTATCGCTGGAGCTTGTTAATTTATCTGAACCTTCTTGGGCAAGAAAGATTCGAAAGTGGCATTGAGCCACAGTTGAAGTAGCCAAAAAGGCCCAGCGAGTAGCAAACTGGCCCTGTCCTCGATATGTTTCAGAAGAGTGGCCCCATTGCTGATCGAGTCATAAAGACTAGCCAGAATCAGTTCTGCCAAACAGATGTTTTGGCGGTGATGCAGTTGGGTAGCAAGAGTGACCATCTTTTTGGTCACCTGCAGAGACTTCGAGCAAAACACAAAGCGAGTTAGCCATAAGGCTAGAAACGCTATGTGTTCGACATCCGACACCGCATCTGTCGACCTGTCGTGATAATGGTTGATAAAAGTGGTGTATGTTGGCTTGGTCTCAGAGAAGCCAATTTGGTCCTCCGACATCTCCTCCGGATCGAAGTAATCACCGGTGGGTCGAAGGCCAGTAATAGCGGCCACGTCGAAGAGTGTGGGGGTTAGCATCCCACATGGAAGATGAAAAGTGAAGTGGGAGTAATCCCAGAACAACAGTGAAGCTATCAGCATCTCTGGGGAGTAGTTCAAACCCGTCTTCGACAGCATCACTAAGTCGAAGATTCCCATATCCTTCCAGATCGAGGTTTGGTGCTTCTCCAACTTTGTTAGCCAAGCAACATAATCGGAGGTCAGATTAGGGCAAGACCTGAAGACCCTAACCCCTCTGTTGAAGAAGCGGAGGTCGATTTTTTCACGTGTAGGGTCTTCATTGTCTTCTGCGTCTTTCTTGGCACATGCTACTGGCTTGAGTTTCTCGACTATTGGGAAATAGCTCTTGATCTTCAGAGCTTCAGAGATGCTTGGATTCATGGGGCCAGACATTGCAAAGATCTGGTTGGAGTATCCAACCGGGATCATCAAGTGGCGCGAGTAAGCATCGCGAACGGCGATGTCAGAAGGTTCAGGAACCCTTCGTTTGCCTGTAGAGTTTACTACTGGGGCAGTGACGAAAACTTTGGGTTTAACATGTTCAGTTGGTGCGTTAGCACTGGGAGCAGTAGAAGCAGAGGCCATTGTTGAGTTTGAAGATGAAGTGAAAGAGGAAGAGTTTTCTGCGAAGATAACAAGCTTGTATGGAAACAAGGAAGTTTGAAGGCTAGTTGGCGTAAAAAGTCCCACAATGGGATATTCACTGCTATTTATAGTAGTGGGAAAAATCCCCAATAACGAGGACATTAAATGCCATTTAATGCTGCAAGAGTTAGTGGGACGCGTGGCAGCCCCTTGTTGTTTTGGCCGTTTCTGCAGAAGTGGAGAGACGCAGCGTGCATCCTCGTTTTTGAGAATTGTCATAATGACAAATTCTGAAATGACGTTTGGTACTGCACGCCGTACTGAAAGTGACGTCCTAGGATCAAATCAATGATGGTTTTCTTGGGATTGCCAATAGTTGGTAAAAAGCAACAAAAAGTGCACAAGTTAACTTGTGACTAAGCGTGGAAAGACAGGTGTCGAATGGTGTTTCAAAGAATGCCTTTTTCTTTCAGAGTCGAAATAAGGCATTCTTGGGGGGCAATTTGTTGGCTCCTAAATTCGACACCTTTGTTTTGATTGATGTCAGCCATTAAAAGCTGAAAGATGCTTTCGACTGGCTAAGTCTGTCGAAGTGCCCGTCGAAAGATGGCAAAATACTTAGAAGATTTCTTCCAAGGAAGAAGGCTGCTTGCCTTCGACGTCGAAGGAGTTTTTCGTCGAAGATGTCTCTTGACGAAAGTGTTCGATGGTCCAGAGTGGAGCAGTTTGAAATTCAAGCGTTTGGAGGGAAAACGGTTTCCAGCGGTTACCACGTGCAAACGTGCAAGGATCTGGAGCGTCGAGCATGGAGAACGTGCCAAGTGGATTGATCTCGAAGCAGTGTAACTTCCCGACGGTTACTTGGGATGTTTTAGTATAAATAGGAGTAGACATGTAGTTTCTCGCGTGTGTTCACAATTCTATACAAAGTCACTCATATAGATTCGAGTACCCAGCGTGTGAGAAAGAATTGTTGAGAAATGTATGTGTGAAACACCAATTTTATCAATTAAAGTCATTTACCTTTCCAGAATTTTACTTGCTTTTCTCTTTACATTTCCTGTCGAAACACTTTACTTTAAGCCCTGTTTATTTTACCAAGTCTTTCCTTTATGCAATTTACTTGAAACCTTTTATTTAAAGCCTTATCCAACTTAATCAAACTTCAAAATCAACCTATGTCCATAGGATCAATCTGATCGATCCTGCGAGTAACCAAATAAGTAACCATTTGGAGGATCAGCGGTTGTTTACCAAAACCCAAAGTAAACATATGGTAAGTAGATTCATGCAGAAGCCAAAGGTATCACATCTAGAAGCAGTGAAGAATATACTAAGGTATATCAAAGGAACTTTCTATTATGGAATTTTGTTTCCTGCAGCTGATAAAGTAAAATAATGCAAGTTATAGGGATACACTGATTCGAGTTGGTGTAGTGATGCTAAAGATCGAAAGTCAACAGCATAATATGTGTTTATGCTAGGTGGTGCACCGTTGCTTGGAATTCAATAAAGGAACCAGTAGTGGCATTATCATCATGAGAAGCAGAATACATAGTTGCTTCTTTTTGTGCATGTCAAGCAACTTGGATGGTGAATTTGGTCGAAGAGATAACAGGGAAAGATCATGGAGCAATTACCATGAAGATCGATAGCATGTCAGCTATCAATCTGGCGAAGAACCCAATAACACATGGTCGAAGTAAGCACATCTAAATGAGGTTCCATTATCTTCGAGAGCAGGTAGCATATGGGAGGATGTATTTGGAACACTGCAGAACTGAGAATCAGATTGCAAACATCATGACGAAGGGAGTGCAAGTCGAAGTATTCAAAAGTCTAAGAGTCATGATGAATATAGATAATTTAGACACAATGAATTAGGTGGTCTATTAAATTGTAATTCATAGTGTCAAAAAGATTAGATTTGTTTAGATTTAAATAGAATTGATTTAAGTCTAGAATAAATTAGATTTGATTTAGTAACAAAATAGATATTTTGGGCTTTGGGCTTAGGATGCAAGCTCAGTTATAAATAGAGGGAGTAACCCCTATTTTTTGTAAGCAAGTCAAGCAAGTCATTCACAGTATTTTGCAGTTGCAAAGTGAATAAGAAAGTTTTCACAGTTTGTGAGCAGAGAGAAACTCTGCAGAAATTATTTGTCTTGTCTTCTTTCTAGGTTTGTCTCATAATTAAATTGTCATTATGGTAGAAATTCATCATAGGCTTTGGTGAGTTTCCAACATTAAAAGTCGGAAAGAAGAATTATTTTCATCATGATCTTCTTCCATCATGTTCGTGACATGTAAAATAATTGTTAGTTAAGGATTATATTTCTAAGATAATTTATTAGTTTAAGTTTAGTTTTAAGTATTTTGTACTTAATTTTGCGCAAAACTGATTTTCAAGTTAAAAAAGAGAAACATGTTCATATTGAGATCATAAATAAAAAAATGGAAGTCTTAGGTGAATTATTTGATGTCCAAAACAAACTGAGTCCAAAAAGAAAGAAATTTGGGAAAGAATAGTTACAGACACAATTCCTTGATTATTGGAACATATCATGACAACACATTTTATACATAAATAGAAATTATATGCATATTATGAAAGCACATCTTATACATAATTAGAAATTATTTATCATTATAGCTCATCATAGTGAGTTTCTAAACTTATTGTACAATTATCATTACTAGCCTGATTGTAGGATTGTGTCCCTTATACATTGTTGTTTATAAATGTATAATGTGTTTCGCATATTAATAATAAGAAAAGGGGAAATGAAAATGGAAGACTACCTAATCAAAATATAGAACCTTGCTGATAAATTCAAACTTTTAGGCTATCCAATTTCAACCTATAGTCTGAACATTCAAACTGTGAATGGTTTAGATTCTGAATATAATCATGTAGTTGTCAAACTAGAGGACCAAACTGCACTCTGTTGGGTGGATTTACAAGCTTAATTTCTAACTTTAGAAAGTAGAACTGGGCAACTGAATAATGTCACCAATTTGACTCTTAATACAACAACAAATGTTGCAAAAAAATCTCACCACCGAGGCAACATGTTCAATTCTAACAACAATTGGAGAGGTTTCAACTTCATATGTGGGAGAGGAGGCATTGGAAGAGACATGTCATCAATGTGAGTGCAACTTCTATTAGAGATGTTCTGTATGATTTAAAAACTAGGACATTTTAGAATTTATGTATATTAAACAGTATTCTCTAAATATTAATGTGCATCTTGGTATTAGGAAACTTAGCAACCGTTTAGAAAAGGTTTCATGCATAAAAACAGGTTTTTCTGTGAAAGACATCTCTATGTGTCGACACATATGAGCTATGAGTCGACACATGTGGATTAATTTTAAAGCTTGTAGCTTCTGTTTAGATGTGTCAATACATAAAGCTTTTAAGGTCGACACATAGGAGCAATACTTCTTCTTTGTGTTAGAATAAGATTTGATTCTGCATATAATCTCTGAGTTTTGATGATAACAATACATATATTTTATATGTAACAATTTTAGTATCTAATAGTTATTTAAGTGTGCAAATATAATATTCAAATTGATTTAGGATTATTGTCTGAAGAATCATCAAAAATGTGATTAGCTTGCCTCAGAAAGACTATTGTATTCAGTTCTGAAGAAACATCAGCAATTTTATTGAATGTTTGCCTGAAACGGGATCCACATGTACTTCTCCAGATAAGTTGTTGCTTCTGAAGTCAAGTGTGTCCAGAAAAGAATCTACAGTGAAGATCAGATAACAAGCTTTTGCTTTAAAGATCAAATATCATGCTTTTTCTTCGAAGATTAGATATCAAGCTTTTGCTTCATTAATCAGAAAACAAGACAAAATAGTTCTCAGATAAATTTTTTGCTTCAACGCTCAAATATCAAGAAAATATTTGTCAGATAAGCTGCGCTTACATATCTGAAAAATAGGTTCTGGTTCTAAAAGACTCTAATAATTTTGGGAACACTATAATGAATTATCTTCTGGAATACTCATCACTTCTTATCAGAATTATTCCATTATAAGATTGAAGAATATATATGTGATCTCTTTTTTGCTCTCCCTTACTTTAGATCAGAAGTATCTCATAAAGAAGAAAAGATCATAAACTTACACTAGAAGCAAATAGTACAATAGTACAACACCTTTTCAGTTATTTGTGGAGAACGCAATGTACAGAAGAATTTTGTGTGTGCTCTTTGTCTCTCATGTTCATACGCTACCGTTGTAACTGGCGGCTCGGTGAAAGTGATGTTTTTCAACGGTCTTATTTTCTCAGCCTATATAAATGGATGATTACTTCATTTGAAGCCAACATTCTTGAAAATGAAAATACAAAATAATCAAGGCATCAAAGTTACTGTACAGAGGAAGAAAACAAAGAGAGAAAATATTCAAGAACACAAAGAGTTATTACTCTGATTTGTGTTAACATATATTTTCTATAACACAAGAGTTGTTGCTCATTATTGTGTTATTTATCATTGTTTTATACACAAGAGTTGTTGCTCATATTTGTGTGTAAACATTTGTTCTTAATTATAGTTATTAAATATGTTTTTCTAGAAGCACTATTATAAACACTGATTGATTGTAAGTTTTTCTAGATTTATTTCCTTAGGAACTAAGTTGTAGTCATAATTACTTGAGAGGGTTAACGTATTTTTCTAAACTCTTAGAGTTTGTTGTAATCTTTCTAGAATATTGGATTAAGTCCTTTTCTAATGAAAATCACTTTGGCGGATGGACAAGAGTAACCTTTTCTAAGGTGATCTTATATAAATCAAACATGTCACCTTTCTTTCTTGCTTAGTTATCATTGTTTGTTTGTGAGAAGCATTTGCAAAAGAAATAGTTTTTTAAAACCCCAATACAAAACCTCCCCATTTCTTGTGTTTTTATTAACCTTCAATTTGTATCAGAGCTCCGACTCTGTTATTAATTTTCAAATCTAACACTTAACCGTGTAGAGAGATCCAGTGTGAGAAAAACCTCCAGGGCTGCTACTCATACAAATGAAAGAGATGGTTATAGTACTAAGCCTCCTATTTTTATGGAGAAAAATTTACTATTGGAAAGACATTATTTTGTGACAATTTGAGTGCTATTAATATTTCCAAAAATCCTATTCAGCATAGTAGGACCAAACTCATTGACATCAGGCACCTCCTTATTAGAGAACTTGTGGAGAACAAAGTCATAACTCTTGATCATGTTAGCACTGAGAATCAGCTTGCTGATATCTTTACAAAAGCTCTTGATGCAGTTCATTTTAAGAACCTAAGGAGGAGGCTTGGGATCAGTATCTATGAAGAATAATAGCAATTACATTTGTGTTGCACCTCTTGATGAAGATGTTAAGGATGGTGCTGCACCTGATGAACATTATGTCGGTACCATTAAAGAAGAAGAAGATGATGACGCATGACCTTTGGTCATGTGATTTTGTTTGGGTCTTCCTTATGATCCTAGTTATCGTAGTTTATGATTTTGTAAGGGTTAAATGCCCAGGATATATTTTTTTTGTACCCTATCTCTTAAAACTTTAGGGGCTTAAATTGCTAATATTGTCTACTTACCTTTGTCATATTATGGCTAAAAATGGGGAGTAGTATGATATTGAGGGTGCTGGTACTCGTACTATTATTGAGAGGGAGTTATCGAGGGGGAGTCCCTGCTCTGGACTGGATACTTTGAAGAGATGTCATACATGATATCTTGACATCATAGTGTTGAGAACTTATGTTCTCTATTGTTCACAGATGTGTTAGTATATCAACTAACTACTAACTGTGTCTCTTATTTTTTTGTTGCTCTTATCCTAACCCTGCTAATATGTTTTCCGTTGATGTGCCTATGATGTGTGTGTTTGATTTATTTTCAAACATATTTTATGGTCTTTTCATGTGCAATGGTTATTTGGTTGTTTTAGCCAAAATCTGCCAAAGGGGGAGATTGTTATTTCCCTGAAATTATGATTAGCATACATTTTGGTAAAACCAACTTGGAAGCAACATGTTGAACAAGATGTTCCAACTTGCAGTTTTCAACATGTCGAATAAGATGTCCCAACCAGGAGAATAGGACGTCGCATCTGCAGCAGTTGATAGTTATATTTCAGCTAATATGTTAGTTACTGAATATTCAGGGAATACTTAGTTAGCTTATGTGGTATCCAAGATTGACAAAGCAGATATTCTATGTTGGTTTTTAAAGATATACAAAGTTTTTAAATATGGAGACATTTTAGGAAACTAATGATTGAAGACCTATTTTCTTGGAGAAGATTTTGCAGACTTTGTGCAGCCTCATTGCTGCATATTTGAAGCTCAACCCATTCCAGAATAATGTTATAAATAGACTGGTGTATACCTAGTTTTAGGTGGAACTTACATGTGTGTTTTGTTAGGGTTTTTAGAATCCTTATTGTTTGGTTGTAAGTTCTGTCAAATGTTAATAAGCTTTTAAGCATTGAACATTTATGTGTCAGATGCTCATAAGTTGTTAAGCATTGAGTATTTGTGTGTCAGTTCTCATAAGATTTTAAGCATTAAGGATTGTGTGTCTTGGAAGAGTGACTTTCTATTTTTGTTCTCTATTGTGTTTAGAGTTGCTCCAATCGCTGAGTGTGATTGAAGATGGATTTGAAGAGGTCCTCATACCTAGGTTGTCTTAGGAAGAAGTTAAGCAAAAGGTAGTGATTAAGTTCATAGATTGTAAACTGGCGTGTTTGTTGTATGGTCTACAAATTGATACTATCTAGTTAATTTCGTCCCTGGCTTGGTAGTCCCTAGAGTAGGAGAGTATCTCCGAACTGGGTAAACATATATGTGTGTTATTTACCTTCAGCACTATCTGTTTGTTTATATATCTTGTTGTTGCATGTTGAAGTCAGATCTGGTGTCTCGACATCTCTTTGGACATCCTGGATCTGACAGCCAGAACTTCAGTCAATTTAACAAAATCCTCATGGGTCCAAAGGTTGTCAATAACAAGGGAGGTCTCAAGGGTAAGGGAAAGGCTGCCACATCCTATACCACTCTTGAAACTTCCTTTTCCTTGGTTTCTTCTGAGGTTTCTCAAGTATTTAAAGAGAAACACCAAAAATGCCTTGTTACGAAGCAGCATGTTTGAAAACCTATTGTTGATGGCTCCCTGGATATTCCGGAGGTTGTTTATCTTGTTGAGAATCAACAAATTAACTACTTCTTGAAGCTTTCACTCGACTATAATGTGGATCTCATTCGTGTGTTCTACTCATAGATGCATGATAGATGTGGCTCCATATTCAAGTTCACAATAGGTAGTACCATTTATGATTTCACAGATGCTATTTGGAAGTCGTTTTTTGGAAGTCATTGTTTGGAATTAGTGGTGACGAATACCAATCTTGGAAAATATTTTCGATGGCGCACTCACACGAATGAAATGCTAAAGGCTACCCAGTCCGATGACTGGTCCGAGTCCATAACAACTTGGAATTTGAAAAAGGTTCCCCGTATCTTGAACTGGCTTATGTCTCACGTGTTGCACCCAAAGAATGATGGTCACTCAAGGGTTAACCAACCTATAATCTATGTTGTCTACATTCTCCTACACAAAATTCGGATTAATTGGGATAATTACTTTGTCTCACGTGTGTTTGGCATCAAAGAATGTAACAAAGCAACTTCCTTTTGTTACATTTCTATGATTGCTAAAATCCTCAATTACTTCAACATTGGTGAAATTTTGGTATTCAGATCTCAGATATCCTAAAAGATGTCGATACACCTTTCTTTGAACAAACACACAATGACAAGGTATATGATAAACAAAGTGCAGAAAATTAAAGAACACATAGGATTGTTAACCTAGTTCGGTGTACACCAACACCTACTCTGGGGCTACCAAGCCAGGGATCAAGTTAACTAAAATAGTATCAACTTGAAGCTAACTCCCCCGTTTACTACTTCTCACTTAATCACTAAAATTTCTTAACTTCTACCTAAGACTAACCTAGGTATGAGACCCTTATCAAATCTCTTTCAATCACATCCCAGTGATTGACCAATTCAAAACACTTAGAAAAATAACATAAAAGTCACACTTCAAAGACACACAATCATTCACTGCTTAAAAACTTTGGAATGAAGGAGAAAACTTACAACTCAAAAATAATCCTACTCGTTCATCAATATGATAACCGAGAGGCTCATAATAAACACACAAACCCTAACACAATACAAAGTAAGTTCCACACTTGCACTAGAGTTCAAGCCTTCTATTTATAATCTTTAATTAACTTGATTTGGGCTTCACATATGCAGCTGGATATGATAGAGGCGCTGAAGAATTATCTCCTCAATGATAGGACATCAATCATTAGTTTCCTCAATTATCTCCGTAATTAGAAAGTAATAGTTCTCTTTGAAATCAGTTTGAATACTTTTAAATCTTCAATTCATGCACCACATAGGATAGATAATATATTATAGAATATTGTACACCTGTAATAAACTAAAAAATCCAACAGTCCAGATGTACAAATTCGTGATGTCGAAAGAACCAACATAGGACATCGCATTCGACATGTTGCTTCAGTTGATAGAACATCTTAATTAAACAAGTCTAAGTTAAGTTATTTTTACAAAACATAATGTCAATCACAACAAATAGAGAAATAACAATTGGGATTCCAAACCTTTAGTATAGCTCGTGTAGTATGGCTCAAGAGTTCTCTCAACGATCTTTAACCAACATGGGATAATTTTGGGATGAAGACCACATAGTGTATTATTTCTATGTTAAGAAGAATTGTAAGAAAATCTATAACTTTTATGACCTTGTTGAGTTTGTTGATTCTAATGTTGAACCACATGTGGTTGATGATCATCCTATTGGTGCTCTTCATGTTTCTCCTCATGTTGATGTGGATATGCATGATGTTAATCATGGGAATGGTCAATGTAGTGGTATTGGTGCTGAATATGGAAATGAGTCTTCCATTATTATTATGCTTCAAAACATGAAGTTTAATCAATATGAGCGTTACAAGGAGGATTTTCGTAAGCGAGATGCTTTTGAGGAAGCTCAAGAGGAACAATTTTGTCTCATTCAAAAGCACATGACAACACAAGACACCAACTTTGAAACTTTTTCCTCTTATGTCACTAAACAACTCCTCTCTATGCGGAATAAGATGGCATCTAGTTATACTTCCACAATCACAAGTATAAAATACATGATTTATATTCAAGATGAAAATCACTACCACTATGCACATTTATATCGAAAGATGTGTAATTTCTTGAATCATCACTTAGGAAATGATGGACATGGTTAGCATTGGGATGTGAGGCCAATACCTAGAGGTCGTGGAGGACATTTAAGATATGGGTTCTTATGTAGTTGGGTCAAAACCCCTTTGGAATATTTCTATCATGCATTTCATGTTTTAATTCATCATGCATTTTGTATTTTCTTTATGCTTTGTCTTTAGACTTATGTCTTGACAATTTCATCACTTTTTTTTAAAGTGAAACAATGGTTGTATGTTATTTGTATTTGCTTTTCGGGTGACAATGTTATAACGTTTATTTAGTTGCCTTATATTTTTGTTTAAGTATTTCAATTTTGTGTCATTTCACATATGTGATATATGTGAGTGCATGCTCTTTCTTTGCAAACACCTTTGTGTGATATATTGGTATATGTATTATGTTGAATCTGGTATTCGATACATCTCATGGCCTGCTTTGTCTCTTTTTGATGTTGTCAAAGGGGGGGAAGCGTATGTGATATGAAATGGTGATGCACACATTCAGGGGGAGTATGTGAGTGCCTCTTCCTATTAGCGTTGTTTTGTATGATGTCAAAACTAGGACACTTTAGCATTTATGTATATTGGACAGTATTCTCTGAGTCTTAATGTTCATCTTAGTATTAGGAAACTTAGGAACTGTTTAGAAAAGGTTTCGTGCATTAAAAATAGGTTTTATGTGAAAAACATGTCTATTTATCGACACATACGAGCTATGAGTCGACACATGTGGATTCATTTTAAAGGTTGTAGCTTCAGTTTGGATGTTTCTACATATAAAGCTTTTCAAGTTGACACATAGAAGCAAACATTCTTCTATGCTTTGACATATGTTTCATATGAGTCGACTCATGACTTACATGTGTCAAAAATTTTGAAATCTGCATTCTTTTCTAAACTTATAGGTTTCCTCTTTGCCTCCAACACACACACACACACACACACATACACACACACACACACACACACACACACACACACACACACACACACACACACACACACACACACACACACACACACACACACACACACACACACACATATATATATATATATATATATATATATATATATATATATATATATATATATATATATATATATATATATATATACCACATACATGTATCATTCGAGATTCGATGAAACCATAAACATACAAAGTATTTCTCTTCATCTTCAACCTCTCTTTCTATGCATACACACAAATAAATTATACATAATCATTGTTTGTTTGGGTGCTATCTAGATTCAGAGTTGATAACATCCAATTTATGGTTGTGTACTGATAAATTGGGTTGAGAATCTTTGGGGGTTTCATTGGGAAAAACCTTAGGCTTTGAGCAGACCTTGTTTACGATGTACAAGTGTTGTTTCAAATCCTAAACAGTGGAGTTATAAGGAAGATAATCCCTAGTCAACCCCTTTGAGCCTAAGAAGTAGGAGTTTTCTTTTTCACGCAAATTGAAACCTTTAATTATAACTTGGGGCAGGGTAGTTTCTCAGTTAATTTAACGGTGCATTCAATCGCAAGCTTTCCCTTCGTACACGACAAGTAGTGTCGGAGGTATTCTTTCAAAACAAAAGATGGTGATGGTTCCACATAATCATTAAAACAGGCAGTCATTATCTCTCAAAAGAAAAGCCCGCTAAAACAAAACCTATGAAGGAGAATTAAGAAGAAGAAAAATGGGGCATCCCGCTGACTGTAATCACAAAAGAAACAGTTTAGGCAAAAGGTAGGGATAATGAAATATAAAAAATAGGTCGCTACAAACCCTAAATAAAAAGAAAAGGTTACAAAAATGACTGCCTTTTCAAATAAACTATCAGTATCCGAACTATCACCGGAATATCAGGGCCAAGATTCCAGAACTCAATTGGGATCTAAACACACAGTTAACTGAGTATAGGACTGAAGAACATCACGAAGAACGGGTTGGGTACAAATAAATTTCGAGCCTTTATCCTTTGTTTCTTAAACCGTGAACCAGGCCACGTTACAACCCCTAAAAGTCCTAGCTGAAGCATGGGTTAGTTCGAAATCATATTGTTACAAAAAGGTATCCTGACTCCTGTAAGGTTTGCTATAAATCCTGAGTTGATATCACATTCTTGAAATTTTTGTTTTACTAAAAAATGAATTTTCAAAAACTTCAAGACAAACATAAGCTTTGCTTTTTTAATACCACTGTTTTCATATAACTAATTGTTCAACAACAGAGAAATTCGCACGACGAATATTCAATGAACGCAAATCCTCTCAATAAACAAAATCATCTCAGATGGAAAGACATTTTCAATAACAGGCCTTTCATAATCAAGAGACATGACATGGTGTCTAAACTGATCTGGGGGCAGTCGAGTAAAGATTCAAGGAATCCCTCAAAAGTGCCGAATAGCCAGAGGCAGACCTCCATCTGAATCACTTGCGGAATTGAATAGGAAGGGCCACGTGCGGTCAAGAAAACATTTTGTGGAAATGCTACAACACTTACTACTATGGATAATGACAATTTTCCGCATTCTGTGAACATGGACATAGTCGGAAAATACTATGCGTGAAAAAAGACCTGTTAGGTTGACTGGCCTAGGAAAAAGTAAGGGCATCTCGACGAACCAAAGGAATTCGGGAAAAAATTAGGGATATATAAATAAAACTGTACACTCGGCAAGTCGAAAACCTAAAAAGGCAGCTTGGGCAAAAAAGGGTATCCCAGTGGACTAAAAATCTGAAAGGACAATCCAGGAAAAGTTAGGGATTAAAGCGTACGACTATGTCCGGTCATCTCGTCACTTGTTTATCAGTAGAAGGCTTATCACCCTGATCAACATTTACTCAAGACTCCAGGAGTTAGGATAACATTCAAACCATCTACAAAATCCCCACAGAGTAACCACCCCTTGGGGACTATCTTCGCAGAGCTCATCATGAGTAAGGATACGTTCCCCAGTAGGTATGGATACAGAGACATTCTCCCGCAAAGTCATTATCATGTCTTCAGTATATAACCTAACAATTTCAGAAATTTCGGCATCTTCTTAATAGATCAAAAGCTTCAATCATCTCCCTAACATCTTGGAGATTTCATCGACTTGGTTCATAAACTTCTTGGGTTCCCCAACAGGGCTTCATAAAAATCCACAAGAAGTTTATGGAGTTTTATTTCCCTAGTAGAGGTTATTTCTCTAGCCACGGAAGTTCATCTCCCAGCAATTCAACTTCAACAAATATTGAAGAATCATATTCTTCATCCCCAGCAGCAGTCAGGGATTTATCTTCTCTTAGTAAAACAACACCACAAAGAGGAACTAATACACTCACATATTACAATCATACAACATTTACAATACATCGTAGCATATGCATAACTGAAACGCATATAACATTCTCATTTATTTTGAGAGCATCATGCAATTCATACATCATGACATCGCATGAAACTGACTTTAACTTTTCAGGTTAAATTCGCAAACAGACGAATACTATCAACTTATGCATAGAAGGTCAAAGATTAATGTCTGAAACCAGATGGGGAAACTATCTACACAACGAAGTGGTATGAACTCCCGGAGCAGGACAAGTTTACCAACAAATACAGCAGACCATAAATTAATGCCTGAAACCAGATGGGGAGACTATCTATGTGACTAGCCAAAAACAGGCCACAAATTAATGCCTGAAACTAGACATGGCAACTATCTCAACAACCAACAAAAACATTTCTAGATTAATTCCTGAAACCAGATAGGGCAACTATCTGCGAACAGTTGATTATGGATCATTTCCATAAACAAGATGGGGAAACTATCTACACGACCAGATGAAACAACCCTACCTTGGCTCCTTCTAATATATTTCTAGATGCAGCTTTACACGGGCTCATCCTAAAACACTCTTACATAGGTTCCTTCTCATGATCTCCAGATGCAGCTTTACACGGGCTCATCCTGAAGCAATCTTACACGGATTCCTTCTCGCAATTTTCAGATGCAGCTTCACATGGGCTCATCCTGAAGCAATCTTACATGGGTTCCTTCTCATGATTTCCAGATGCAGCTTCACACGGGCTCATCCTGAATCAATCTTACACGGGTTCCTTCTAATAATCTCCAGATGCATCTTTACACGGGCTCATCCTGAAACAATCTTACACAAATTCCTTCTCACAGTTTCCAAATGCAGCTTTACACGGGCTCATCCTGAAGCAATCTTACATGAATTCCTTCTCCTTCAAAAATGCATCTTTGCACAGGCTCTTCCTGAAGCAATCTTACACGGGTTCCCTCTAATAACCTTTCAGATGCAGCTTTACACATGCTCATCCTGAAACAATCTTACACGGATTCCTTCTCACAATTTCCAAATTCAGCTTTACACGGGTTCATCCTGAATTAATCTTACACATATTCGTTCTCCTTCTGAAATGCAGCTTTACACGGGCTCTTCCTGAAGTAATCTTACACGGGTTCCCGCTAATAACCTTTCAGATGCAACTTCACACGGGATCATCCTGAAGCAATCTTACACGGATTCCTTCTCCTCCTGAAATGCAGCTTTACACGAGCTCTTCATGAAGCAATCTTACACGGGTTCCCTCTAATAATCTCTCAGATGCAGCTTCACACGAGCTCATCTTGAAGCGATCTTAGACAAGTTCCTACAATGAAATTTCCAGATGTAGTATAACACGGGCTCGTCCTGAAGAAATATTACACAAGTTCCTACTAAGAAATTTCCAGATGTAGTCTAACACAGGCTCATCCTGAAGCAGCCTTACATAATTGCTTTCTAATACATTTCTGGACACAGCTTGACACGGGCTCTTTCCAGCATTTCATTCAGATAAAACTAGATGCAGGTTCATTCTGATACTCCTATCAATAGTTACTTTGTATGGCATCTATAAACCCATCTCTGACGACTCTATGTTTTCTTCTCCAAATGGCATTTGTAAGCCCATTCCCAATATCATCAACCAACAGTGTTGCTTCATACGAGTGCGAATTTCTGGGCACTCTAATGTTCAATCATCTTCCACCTTCAGATTACGAAAGGTAGACAAGCCAATCTAAATCCTCAGGGTTAAGAAGATTGAATAGGGGCAATTGTTGTACCCCAAAATTTTCCCTCCCATTTTTACTCAAGACATGCTCATTGAGATCCTTAATTGCTCAAGGTTGACCAAAGAATTGATCAGACAAATTCTCCTCCTAAGCAATGAACCTCCAATTCGGGTTTCACCTTTTACCAAAATGTTTGGGTTGAAAAGGCTCCAGGTGATTTCTATGGTCCTTAATATGTCCTCAGGAATGTCCATGCCAAATTTCATGCCTTACACTATAAGTTTGCTCAGTCAATTGCTCAAATGTTTTAAAGTTAACTGTACTATATCAAAAGTCAACCGTGGCCAATAAATAGTAAAACTTCAAGATTTTTGTTCAACATTAACATTTTGAAGTGATATCCATCATTTGACGAAGGGTTGATCATGATTCCTCAAGGAATGCTCTTAACTTATCAAAAGTCAAGAATTGATAAATTAGGGTTTCTTTAGGAGAAGTCAACTGAACTTTGACCAGGCATAACTTTCACATACTATATCCATTTTCCCCAACAAAATCTTATTTTGAAGAGAATCAAATTCCCTACAACTTCTCTTTTATCCTCAAGTTCAAGAAATGCACCATTTGAAAGATACAAGCTCACACATTACAGGTCATTTTCAGAAAGTCAACAAAAGACACTTTTTTTCCAAGACCATTTACATCAATATATATTCTTCAAATGAAAAATAGATAAAAACAATGATTGAAGTAGGCATCTTGGGCTTTCCAAAAAGTCAAAGATCATCATCATTGGATAAAAATTGAGCAAGTTATGGTTTGCCCAAGTTGGAAAAATTTGGGAAATTTCAAGAAATGTGCATTGGGTAAACATGAACTTTTCAGTCAATGGCCTATTTTCTTGGACTTAAAACATCTTCATAACCTTATGAGAGACCTCTAAAGTCATTTCTATATTTCCTTTCCATTTCTACCTATTTTATCCATATTTATTTTGTTTTATTCAAATAAAAACTAGATAAAATTGCATAAAATAGTAAATATTGGTTATGGCAATACGGGCTGATGGTTTGAATTGTTTTTGGGCACAAAATTTCGTGAAAAGGAGGCCATGTGTATTGCACCTCAAAATGGGCAAGAATTTTCATTTTTGGAACTTTTTTAATGTGTTTAATTTTGGTTTGAAAAAGGGCCATTGTGGGTGGATTCTTACCATCTTTTCTCGCCCTCTTCTTCCTATATAAATACAAGACGACGACATGAACAAAAGGAGACGAAAATACATTGCCTTACCAAAGCTCCACAAAATTGCAAAAAATCATAAAAGTTATGAAATTCGAAAATGAGTTTTTCAGCCATCATCCATCCATACCAACTGCTCAGTCGTATTCCTGAGATTCCTAGGAACTTATTCCATCCATCCCCAAGGCTTGCAACATCCTAGATCACCGGATCCATGCATCATTGGTTGGTAAGATTTCTTGAAATCGAAATTGTATATTCACGCCACGTAAATACCTATTTCATCTATATTTGTGTTATTAACATTCATTGTGAATGTTTTAACGTGTTTCATGTGACAATTAGTTCTAAAATAACAGGACACCATTCTTAGGACACTCCTTTTCCAGGTCATGGGTTCGACCCAGGTAGGAAACTATTTTTATTTTTTCTAACTTTTGTTTTGCAAATCCCACAGGCGCCTGCGCCCTCTTGTCATTGGGCCTCAAGTTTCTGTTTATTCTCACTCCCTGACTATTTTTGCAGCGCCTGGGCCCTCTTGCTGATAGGCCTGATACTTCTTTGAAGCGCACCCCCCATTTCATTTTGTTTGCAGGCCCATTTAAATTTTCTTTATTTTTTTTTAATTAACATTTCTTTTTTAATCAATTTTATTTCATTACAACATTAAAATAAATAAAAAATCATAAAAATATTAGGTTAGTCTTTTTTTAAAATTAAATTAACTTGGTAAATTAATTAAATAATAACTTTAACTTTTTATTTAATTTGAAAATAAATAGACCTAGGATTTAATTCATTTAATTTCTTTTATTCATAACAAAAATACAAAAAACATAGAATTAATTTATTTTTAAATTTCAATTTTCTTTAATAATTAACATTTTTTTCTTTAGATCTAGATTATTTAATTAATTATCAATTAAACATTTTCTTACATAAAACTAAAAATAAACAAAAAGATTTTCCTTTTTAGGGTTTAGACGTTTTTTCCATTTTGCGCGTGTTTGATATTTCTACTTTATTTTCATATTAATGTACTTG
Organism: Vicia faba; assembly: GCA_948472305.1. Lineage (NCBI taxonomy): Eukaryota > Viridiplantae > Streptophyta > Magnoliopsida > Fabales > Fabaceae > Vicia > Vicia faba. The sequence continues at coordinate 690,828,806 of OX451736.1, forward strand.
CTTATGGAATGTAATAGAATTAAACTAGGACTTTACACTTACTACTTTTATTTCCCCCATTTTTGGACTTTTAATATTCCCCCTCCCCGAAGCCTTGTAATAGTTTAGGATTTACACTTCCGCACTTTAAATTCTCGCACACTAATAACTGCCTAGATGCAAGACTAATAGGATTGTATGGCAAGAACATAATGATCAAACACTAGAAAACCTAACACAAGACAAAAATAATAGAATACAACACACTCTCACATATACACCTATAGGGTATCCCTACTTTGGTTGCCTTCGGAAAACAGTCACATCTCTCAAAATGTGAGAGATTTTAGTGGCTACCCTCCAGTTTAAAGATCATAAGTCCCTTGATGACCCTCTCGACGTTACCTAGGTATGATCTTAAAAACCCTAGGGTAGTTACTAAAGTTTCTTGCCCAATTGCCTTTGTTACTGTATAAACGTCCCTTCGAATGTCGCTCAAACATCCAACGACTAGAGCTACCTAATCACTAATAGTAGGATAGCATTGTCTAAAGGAAAAGAGGAAAAGAACAACCTTTTAAGTAAAGTAGATAATTGTTAGATGCTTTCTCAAACAATTTTTACACTTACATAAAACTTTTTTCAAAAACATTTTCAAACACTTTGTATACGTTCTCTACCATTCTGAGAAACATTTCAAAGTTTGAAGCACTAAGGCGCTTTCAAAAATACTTTTCAAAAGACATAAAACATGAGTTATTTCAAAATGAGCTAAGCATCTAAGAGCCCGTAGATAACTACGGATGGAAAGGGTGCTAACACCTTCCCTTTCCATAATCTACCCCCTTACTCAGAAATAATCTCGAAAGGTCTTTTTCTGTTCTTTTCACCCCTTCCTTTGTTGGATAAAAGAAAAGTCGGTGGCGACTCTTGCTTACTGTAACATTTGCGAATACAAATGCAAAACCCGTATAACAGTCAGTTCTCCCACCGTATTACAGGTCCATATTAGATGATAATTGATCCGGGTGTTTTCCGCTTGCCATAGTTAACAATATTTTCAAAACTTAATTTCAAAAGAAACTTTTAACTTGGGGTCTATTCACCCCCCCCCCCCCCCTTTTAGATAAGTTGCATTCGTCTAACACTCAAAGTCATTATGCCAAGTCTGTGGCAAGAGTAATCACACTATAATAAATTGTTTTTACAAGTTCGACAAAAACTAATCAAGATCCAATTACTTAGCATACACTTACAATCAAGGATATCACAATGTCTTCTTAGCATCTCAAAACTCAGTCAAATACTATGACTGGTACTTTGATATCAGTGCAAGCAATCATGTGACACATCAAACTGACAAGTTTCAAGACTTTACTGGGAATCATGGTAATAATTCTCTAGTTGTTGGTGATGGTGATAAATTAGAAATTATGGTCATAGGTTCTTCAAAACTTAAGTCACTAAATTTACATGATGTCACATATGTACCTAACATTACCAAAAATCTATTAAGTGTTTCTAAATTGGCTGATGACAACAACATATTTGTTGAGTTTGATGAAAATTGTTGCTTTGTGAAGGACAAGTTGACAGAAAAGGTAATACTAAAAGGGATACTTAAATATGTATTATATCAACTTTCAGGAAACAAAGGAAACCCAATTGCTTATGTATATGTCAAGGAAATCTGACATAGGAGACTTGGTCACCCTAATAATAAAGTTTTAGACAAAGTCTTGAAAAGTTATAATGTCAAAGTAACACCTAGTGATGATTTTAATTTTTGTGAGTTGGTCCACACTAATGTATAGGATTATACACCAATAATGTTATCCTCTGGTTTTAAATATTATGTGCACTTTGTTGATGATTTCATTAGGTTTACTGGGATTTATCATGAAATTCTAGTAGGTCAGAACTCAGATGTCCTATGACATGTTGGGACATCTAATCTGATTTAAAACAATGCAGACAAGGTATACACATGTAAAATAGTACTGAAAAGCATAAACAACACACAGAGATTGTTAACCCGGTTTGGAACAACTCTCCTACTTTGAGGGCATATCAATCCAGGGACAAGTCCACTATGATAGTATCAATTCATAGACCCTACATCAAACATACCAGTTTACGATCTACTCACTTAATCACTACCTATGCTATACTTCTATCTAAGACTCATCTAGATATGAGGCCCTCCTCAATCCATCATCAATCATAGACAACGATTGGATAAAACACAGGACAACACACTTCCATGACAGTAAAATAGAAGACACACTTCCATGCCAAAACTTAGTTAAGACCTAAAGCTAAACTCCACCATTTACAACTTTACTCCTAACTAAGAACACAACTTGGAGTTGCTTAAAAGCTTCCTCCAAGAACAATACTCACTCTTGCTTCATAGCCTCTAGGAGAACAATACAAACTCTCCTAGAGAGTTGTACAAAGACAAAGCACAAAACTTCCAGACCTTTAAATCAGCGCCACATAAGATTGCATAATATTCCCAAAATATTTTGCAACTGTTAAATCATAACTGAATTAACTAATCTAGCTCAGCTTAGGCATGATGTCATATGACCTTGGATATGACATCTTATTCGACACATTGCTCCAGATGTTTAAAAATTTCAACTCAACATGTTCCTTCATAAGATAGGACTTCTTGCTCAAGATGTTCCTGTTTAGCAAGTTAACACATCCTATCTAACATATTGTTGTTATACTTGGTTTACTAAAATTAATGTCAATCCTAAAAATAGAGAATTAACAATCTCCCACTTTGGAAAATTTTGGCTAAAATAATAAAAATTACAACCCAAATTACAGCAATAAACAAAAAATACACTAACCAGCAGTAGTCCTCAGAAACTACTGAACATAGAAGCATAGCAACATGGAGTCAGTCTTCACCAGCACTATGATGTTAATACATCATATTCGACATTGTATTCATAGAAACTCCATTGCAACAAGAACTTCAGCACCAAAGAACAGCAGCCTCAGGATAAAAGAGTAGAAATTCCGAAACTCATTTGGTGTATATGAGGAAGAAGATAGATAACACTCTGCGTCAACCCATAAACCTTTTCTTGTCACAGAAAATAAATGGTGGCATAAGAGAACCCTTAAGCAATCCTTAATCAGTAACCAAACACCAACCTAGAGCATAAGAGAAAATTTAATACCAAATCAACCACCACCCTGGGTAACACAGAACACGGGTCACAACTCTGTTCATAACTCAGATCACAAGTCACAAAACAAGTCCAAACAGACATAAGATCAGACATCTAATTCAATATGTTTGTAACATATCTGGAAGAAAAGAAAAGGTCCATGTAAACAATACCTTTCTCCCCCTTTTTGGCCAAAAAATGACAAAGAAGGCCCTCACAAACCCAAACCTAAACACACAGCTCGCCTAAACTCGAACAAAACCCATCATGATTGTGAAAAACTCAGAACAATTACAATGTGAAAGAGGAAAGGATAAAAATCTATAAATAACTAAATATTTTCTTGGGAAATAATGATCCTTGATTGTAGCAAAGGTCTTGGTCAAAAGGAAACGTTATTTGAGGAGAAAACTACCATTAAATTCAATGTGCATCGTCCAAAACAACTTGAATGACTTTATTAGCTCTGGATTGTTTCTGCTGAAAAGAAATAGTCCCAATGCATGAACATGCACATTAAAATATACTTTATATACTCCCTTCTGACACGTGTTTGATCACACCCTCCACATAACTCCTTTGTTAATCACACAGGAAAAATGTCCTGAATAATGTCCTGACATCCAGTCAGACATTGTCTTCTTTCTCTTGAATACACAAACCTGTGACTAACACAGCTCCAACCATCAAACTAAAAGTGTTTCAAAAACTTATCCAATTAGGCTCTGAAGCATAAACATAATGCCTTCAACTGGACTCTAAGTGTACTTCTTTCACTTAAACTTAGTGACACACACCAAAACATCAGAATATCACATATGTGACATCTCTCAATAACAAAGACCCTTAGAGAGTCCTTCCAAAATCTGTTGAGAAAAATAAATTCTCCCAGATACAACTATTGACCATTAGAGATATATGTGTACTTCTTATTCAATCACCCGACTTCACTTGTCTTGAATCAAACATGCCCTTTCAAGACCACCATTCTTAGCACACAAGCCAACAAAATATATGTACCATTGCAGCGATAATCCATTAACTCCCCCTGTCAAGGATAATCACTGCTCCTTCTGAAAATGGACACTTGAGCACAGGACAAGAACACATGAAAGTCCTCATACTTTCACAGTGGAGGGTAAACACTTCACACACTTGAGATTCACACAAGACACATTTGATTTGGAATTTCTCACATATTTAAGAACAAATGCTCTTAGCTTGCTACACAAGTTCCAGATTGCCACCACCTTTTCTTTGTAGTAGAAGAACCCAACTTAAAAAAATCCTAATCAAATCAGACCTCAATATCTGATAACATTCTTTTGCCCTTACACCCACTAGTAGTTGCTGATACTAGTGAAGTCTTCAAAAATAATAGTCATGCATCTCCCGAACATGTTACTATACATAAGATCAGAATCTGCACATTCCAATCCATATATACAAAGATTCCTCTTATAATAATAAAGTTGAACCTCAACTCCATATCCACAACCCAATCATCTTCTAAATACTTCCACACACAACTATGATGTTACAACATCATATAAAACATCAGCTTCTTCATATCACTGAACCTAACAACTTTGGTTCTTGATTCATCATCCAATGGACATATTATGAAGAGAAGTCTTTGACCCCAGAGGATCTCCAATGACACACCTTCAACATCTAATTCAGGTTGTCACACACCATAGCACCACAGAGAGAAATAAACTCTCAGTAGTTAGCAGCTTCTTATCCCAAACTACTCAACATAGCCACATAGAGAAAAATAAATTCTCTATACTCCTTCTAAATCATAATGTAATATGGTGGGAGAACTGGCTTTTGGTTTTGCGTTTTATCGCAAATGTTGTGGTTAGCAAGAGTCGCCACCGACTTTTCTTTTATCCAATAAAGGAAAGGGTGAAAAGAATAGGAAAGACCTTTGAGAATTTTGAGTTAGGGGGTAGGTTATGAAAAGAGAAGGTGTTAGCACCCTTTTCATCTGTAATTATCTACGGGTTCTTAATCGCTAGCTCACCTTTTTGAAAACGCTTTGTGTGTTTGAAATTATTTTGAAAATGCCTAAGTGCGGCAATTTTGTAATGATTCTCGTATTGTTGAGAATGCACACAAAATGTTTATTTTGAAAATATTTGTTGAAAAAGTGTCGTTCTGTGAAAAATGTTTTGAAATGTTCGCGAGCAAGCAATTAAGAACTATCTACCTACTCAAAATTCTTTGTTCTTTTAGTCCTCATTTATATAGTGCTATCCTACCATTAGTTAGTAGGAAGCCCTATCATTGGATGTGTGAGGGACATACGTGAATCATCGTACAGTCATAAAGGCAACTCGTAGGGTGCTTTAGCAATTTATTGTAAGGGACTAAGATCGTTTATCGAAGGAAGCATCGAAGGGTCATCGAGGGACTACGATCTTTTTAACCGAGGGTCTTTGCTAAAGCGTCCCACTTTCGAGGGACATGACTATTTTATCCAAAGGCAACAAGTGATGTTACTCTAGAGGTGCGTGTGTGAAAAGTGATTTGTTTTTAGTTATTTTGTCTTGATTAGGGTTAACTAGTAGTTGATTTTAAATCATGCCATACATTCCTAATTACTATAGAGTTATATATACAAAAATATATACATACATAGGTGCGGAAAGTAAAATGCGGGGAAATAAACCTAGGTTATAACATCCCATGAGCAGTTACATAATGTTGTACCCCAAAATTCTCCCTCTCATTTTATCAACATTTCTCATCACAAGGCTCTTTGAACTCAAGATCAAGCTAGGGTTTGCTCTGCTCAAGACATCTCCTTGCACTATTGACCTAAATTAGGGTTTGAGTTTACACAGAGAATTTTGGACTTATAATGCTAAAAGTGACTTTCATACTTCATGTTGGACTCATAAGTTTGACCATACCAATTTTCAAGCCTTGAATCAAATTTTTGCCCAGTCAATTGGACAATTGACCTAGAAATCAGCTATATTGGGGAAAAAGTCAATTGTGGCCAATTTAAAGTCAAACCTCATGAATTTTGACCCACATCAACATTATTAACTCATATGAACCATTTGATCAAGTTTGTACCATAAATCCACAAGAAATTTGATCAGATCACCAAAAGGGCAAAATGGTCATTTTTAGGGTTTTGACTGTACAAAGGCAATTTCTGATTTTTGACCTAGCCAATGGAAAATTGGGTTCAACCATGGATTCAAGGACTCAATGGCATCATCTTGACCTATTCAACAAGTTCAAAAGATCTCAATTGTATTGGATTGACAAATGAATTTTTCTGTCAACTGATCAAAATTTGACTGTACACTGAAAAGTCAAACTTTGACTTTTTGGTCAAAATCAAGTGTCAAGGGTCATTTTTCATCAAGATATGTCAAAACATGAAACTTGTTCATCAAGAAACCCATTTTTGCAAATTAGGGTTTAAAGTTGAAAATTTCCATAACTTCGAATTTTTCTAAGTTATGAAATTTTCTTAATTTTTCTTAACTTTGCCCCACATTTTCACCATGATAAAATTGGATTCAAACAAAACTTCCAACATGAAAGTTGTAGTACTCCACAAATTGTACAACTTTTATTCACAAAGTTTTCTCAAAATAAGCTTGGATCTCAAGTTATGATTTTTGGAACAAGGGTCCCTAAAACTTTTAACTTCGTGAAATTTTGCCCTAGTTTAGGCAGGATTTTGACCTATCTTCATGGCCATTTTTCACATAGTTCCACTTGGAATATCAAGTTGCATTTCAAATATGGATTGTATAGCATGTTTCAATATTTCCAAAATATCCAAGAACTCCTCAAACACATTTGTGGTTAGAGAGAATCGAAGGTTTGAAGTTGGCAAAAACTCACTTTTCATCCATGGCATATTCATGTTCATACAAGTTGCAATTTCAAGTCAACATGCCTTGCACTAGATTACAGGACTCTAAACCACTTCACACTCAATAATTTAATGCAAATCCGTTGGTCTAAGACATTGTTTTGGTCATTAGGGCATTGTACACAAAACTAATCCCTAAGTAGAAAAAGGTACATTGCCATTTTTGCCATAATCTTGCTTTATGTCAAACCACAATATTTGAGCATTGGTCCAGATCTTTTGTAGCTAATCAAACCCACAAATTGGAGGGGCCAAGGGAAAAGTGTGCAGGGTGGTGGATAGCCTGTGCGGGCCTGCTACACATCTTTTCCCACTTTGGCTTCATATACAAGAAATATGCAAAATACATGAGAACTTGAACATCATCCAAAAGAAACTTGTGCAAGCATTTTGAACATCTTTCATACATCCCTCTGAGCCAGAAACACAACCTCTTAAGCCCTCAAATATCCCATATCCATAAATCACATTCCATTGGCAAAACAGGGCAGAACCTGCAACTTGACTTCCATAACTCAATTGGCTCGTGCGTTTTGCCCCAAGTTGCTTCAAACATCTTCCACATAACTCATCCAAGCTATCCCAAACCTCCAACACCAACTGTAACTCCATTTACAGGGTTTTCCATTTTCATTTTCAGCTTGTGCGGGTTGAGTTCTATAGGCTGATTCAAGTACATTCAAGGCAAGCTAGACATTGAAGAAGGTCAAGTGAAGTCCAAGCAAGCTCCCAGACATCTCAAGCCTTGTTGAAAAGCTCCACATTACCATACACGAAGTCAGCTGAAACAGGTTTTTGTCAACTTCCTATCTCTCTATTTAGGAACATTTAGCCTTAGGTTTGTGAATAAGAAATGTAGTATTCATTGCCATGAAGCTGTATATATGCTCAGTTTTCATTTATATTAAGCATGCTAAGAGAATTTCATCCATGAACATACTAAAAAAACTAGGTTAGATTTTAGGGCCAGAGAAATTCTCTCTGGTCTTTGAGAGTTAGGACAAGTTGTTTATATGGTTGGATTCGTCTTGAAATGCTTTACAACTTTGATGTTATGTGTTTTTGCAATAGAGCTTGTATACAGGATCTGGAAATTGTACAGGGCGCGCGCATTTTCAAAGTCAGAGGTTGAAGATGAAGTTGGCTTGGGCTGGGCTTGGTCCTGGCTACTTTTGACACCTCCCTTTTCCTTTTTGCACCCCCTGGCCCAATTTCTTGTTATTTTATATTTTTGCATTTTTATTTTCATTTCTGATTATATTTTATTATTTCCAAATATAAAAAATACTCAAAAATATTTTTATAATTTTTTCACATTTATTTTGCATTTTATTTTAATTTTTCTAACATAAAAAGCAATTTAATTACTTTTATCTTATTTATTAAAAACTTGAAATTAAAAACTTGAAAATAATATATAAATTATACTTTTATTTTTATTCTTTATTTTTATTCACACTGAAAATATTTCTCTAAATATATTTTTATTTTTGTATATATTTTATTTATTATATATATATATATATATATATATATATATATATATATATATATATATATATATATATATATATATATATATATATATATATATATATATATATATATATATATATATATATATATATATATATATATATATATATATATATATATATATATATATATATATATATATATATATATATATATATATATATATATATATATATATTTATTTATTTATTTATTTATTTATTTATTTATTTATTTATTTATTTATTTATTTTATTAAATACTTTAGAATAAAAATATAAAATATTACATTTTTACTTTTATTATTATTTATACTTAAAAATACTTTTTTCTAAATATATTTTATTTTTTACACATACTATTTTATTTTTATTGTATATAAATAAAATAATTAATATATTTACTTTCTTAAAGAAATTAGGGTTTCACCATTAACCTAATAAAATTAATCTTTTATTTATTTCTTTATTTTTACATTAAATATTTTTACATACTTAGAAAATAAACATAAACTTTTTTGCATAATTCATATTATTTGATATATTTGTTTATTTTGTTTAATTAAATATTGTCCATTTATTTATGCATTTGAATTCAATTTGGATGTAATAGTAAATTAGGGTTTATATTTCTTGTCAAATACACCCCCATTCAAAGATTGTACCCCCATCCCCATAATCATGTTGTAATAGCTTAGACTTTTAATTCTCGTATTTTATGCTTTCAATTATGCCATGATTAGAGATTAGGGTTTGTATGCAAAAATCAAAATCAACAATTAGCTTGACCTAATACAAAGACAAAAATGCAAGAAAATCAATACACAATGCACACTTGCATCCCTAGGGTTACAATCCACTCGTTGCCTTAAAATGGGCCATGTTATGCATGTTTGGTACTTTGGTAAAACAAAAACAAAACAAAAGATCATAGTCCCTCGATGAAGCTATCTTAGTTGCCTAAACAAAAATGATCAAGTCCCTAAAAAATTTGCCAAAAATAGTTAACACAATTGCTATCATGGTTTATACGATGACCCGCGCATGTCCCGTTTAAACATCCTAACACAAGGTTGTTCACCAAATGCAATGGTGAAATAACACTTTCAAAAGGGTTAAAAACATAGGAAAGATCTTTGAGTAAAATAGGGTAGACAACTCTTAGTTACTTGATCAAAACCTGCAAAACATCCTTGCTATTTTCAAACACACCTCATAACACAATTTCCCAAATCAAACTTTCAAATATTGAAATCTTTTCAAAAGACAAAAACATCTTTATATACATTCAAACAAAAATCATTACAAAGGTTGCCACAACGATGGCCTCTTTTCAAAACATCTTTCAAAACCACACACAAAGCACCATTTCAAACAATTGAAAAGAAAAAGTAAGTGATCTAAACAAGTAACTAAGAGCTCGTGGATAACCATGGATGAAAAGGGTGCTTGCACCTTCCCTTTTCATAATATACTCCCCGAACCCAAGAAAACATCTCAAAGGTCTTTCCTGTGCTTTTTGACCTTTCCTTAGGATAAAATAAAAAGTCGGTGGTGACTCTTGCTAAACCGAAACATTTGCGAACACAAAATGCAAAACCTCAAGTCAATTCTCTCGCGTATCACAGAACTGGCGACTCTGCTGCGGAATTCTTTAAAAGTGGAGTAACCTTAGGGTTTAGATCACCTTTGCATGCTTATCTTGTTTGCTTTTATTGCTTTACATTTGGTTCTATTGTTTGGGCTTGAAATCCTCTACCCGGATTTGGGAAACATTCATAGGTAAATAGCAATACATTGTGGAAACTGTGCGGGGTATACCGATATGGTTGAAGCAATAGCTATATTAGTGCGACATATTTGTCGGTACCGGTAGCCTTTGAGTCAATCAAAGAGAATACGGGTCCACTGAGTGATGTCATGAAGCACTAATGAACTCTTAGAACCTTACTTGACCATCTTGGCCTTTTTTTAGGGGTAGTGAGATGACCGGCTTTGGTGCAGTCCGAAGTTGGTAGATACTCGATACTACACTCATTGAGGGTTGTTTTCTTGGAATATTTCGGTCGCCAGTTAAGTGGCTAAACTGAAACAATGAACACATAAAATAATCCAGTGAATTGAGCTCCTTAGAACCCGGTTACTATTTATAGGACAGGTTGAGCCAACTAACTTCAAGAGGGTACTTACCTATGAAACCTCATGCAAGCCTGAAACTAGGATCTTGTATGACTTGTTTGTACATATGCTTGTGCATACATCATGAACATCATAAAGCATCATATGCATCCACTAACCATTTCAAGGGTTTGGATCTTCATCTTTGTTCTTGTTTTGTAGGTCATGGAATATCTTCGCAGGAAAACAATTCAAGTCAACCTTGTGAGAATCCCTCCTCAACTCAAGGAGCTTACTTCCAAGATTCCATAGAATTCTATCTTCAGTGAAAGACATGGTAGACTTCTCAACTTGGTCAACTCCAACATTGAAGAAGACATGGTGAAAGTTCTCTTCCAATTCTTTGACCCCCTACACCACTGTTTCACATTCCCTGATTACCATTTGGTACCTACTTTGGAGGAATTTTCTCAACTCCCGAAGATTCCTATTCTCCATCAACTACCCTACAACGGTACAGAAAGAGAACCAAATCCTGAATATGTCGCTCAAGCCTTACACTTGCAGCCATTTGATATCAAAGGTCATTGGGAAACCATAAGTGGTGTCAAGGGTTTCTTGGCAAAGTTTCTGTTTGAGAAGGCACAAGACTGCTGGAATTCTCTAGATCTGCAAGCTTTTAAGGAGATTGTGGCACTTTTCATCTATGGGTTGGTCTTGTTCCCAAACCCTGATCAGCTTATAGATGTGAATGCTGTCAAAATTTTCATATCTCGGAATCCTGTGCCTACATTGCTTGGGGACATCCTACACTCATTTCACACACGAACAATGAGGAAAAGAGGTGTTCTCATGTGTTGTACTCCTCTTTTAGCGAGGTGGTTTATTTCTTACCTTCCCCAATCAGTTTTGAAGAATGAGCAGGGTTTAAGGTGGTCACAACAATTGATGACCCTCACACATTCTGATGTTCATTGGTGTTCTCAGTCCAGAGAAAATGTCATCATCATTGATCGTTGTGGGGAATTCCCTAATGTCCCACTACTTGGAATTAGGGGAGGCATTACCTACAACCCCCGTTTAGCTCTGAGACAATTTGGGTATGCCCGGAGGGATGGTCCTCATGATATGCTGATTCTTGACTTGGTTTTTGACTTTGACAATGATGCGCAAGGACTTCGACAAAGGTTTATCCGAGCTTGGAGGATGCCCAACAAAGTGGATAGTAAGACACTGGGGCACAAGAATTCCATCCCCTTGAGCCTTATCTCAAGTGGGTACGTACCCGCGCCCAGAGTCTTATGATGCCTTACCCTCACATTCTACCTATGATCAAAGAGCCTGCTATGGAAGGAGAGGTTCCATACACCCTCCTGCATCCTGACATGCCAACATCATTGGAAGAATTGCAAAGGAGTTGGATACAGCTCAAGGAAGAACGAAATACTTTTGAGGCTAACTTCTATGCCAGTGAGAAGAGGGTTTTGGAACTTACCCGCCGACTTCACGAAGAGGAGACTCTCAACACTTACATCGCACCAAAGAGGATGCGCAATGTCTTTTTACATTAAGAATTTTGTAATATTTTGCCCATGGGGCATTTATGTACTAACAAATTTCTTCTTATTAATATGATGTGTGTTCTTTTTGTTTGCAACAAATTTGAATTTCTAAATCCTTGAATGCATTACATGAATAACATATCATTCATCATATGCATAAACAGGTCTTCACACCAGGTTTCCTTATCTTTCTGGTGTTTATTTCAGCAAGATGGATATAGAGTATACGGTTAAAGATCTGCAAGCACATAATTCGTAATTCCAACAACTCCTCATAACCTTGGCAAAGGGTCAAGAGGACCTTAAAGCACTGTTAGAGAAAGAGAAGGAAAAAGACAAAGAGAAAAAGAAGAAAAGGGCTGGTGTGGCCACTATGGGAAGAAGATTTGAGCATCAAGCTAGGAGAGTTCTGGAATTCCCCTCGACGTCTGACGAAGGGGTTGGTAAAGTTAAAGGAGTTGCAATGCCCTCCGAGTCTAAAGCTGAAGAGGAAGAAGAAGAAGAGGAGGAAGATTACTCTGAGCAGCAATATCCCCCTGCGGACGATAAGTATAAAAATCTGGAAGAGCGGTTGGAAGCCATGGAAGTGAAAAGGGTTCCTGGATTGGATTTTGAAGAATTGGGGTTGGTTGCTGGGATCGTCATTCCTCCCAAGTTCAAAGTGTCTACATTTGCCAAATATGACGGGTTGTCTTGTCCGAAGATGCATCTGCGGTCCTACGTCAGAAAGATCCAATCTCACTCTTCTGATAAGGATCTGTGGGTCCACTTTTTTCAAGATAGTTTGTCGGGTACGCAATTGGACTGGTTCTATCAACTTGAGAGATCTGATGTTCATAACTGGGAAGATTTGGATGCTGCTTTCTACCGACAATACCAATACAACGCAGATTTAGCGCCTACTCGTACTTAACTACCGAGTATGGGTATGGCCTCGAATGAGGGATTTAAGGAGTATGCCCAGAAGTGGCGAGATTTGGCTGGAAGGGTGCAGCCACCATTGTCGGATAGAGAGTTGTTCGACATGTTTTTAGGGACCCTGTCATATCCATTCTTCAATCACTTGATCGGGAGCTCATCTACAGGGTTCACCGAATTAATTCTGACCGGGGAAAGGGTCGAAGCTGGCATTAAGAGTGGTAAAATTCAGAAGGATGCCTCAGCTTCCACTGCTATCAAGAAGACCTTCCCAGCCAAGAAGGAAGTTTCTGCTATTCATACCCAGAGAAATCAAGGGAGAATGGAGCGTCGACCCGCGGTGGGGGCTGTGATGATCCAGAACTCCTCAGCCGATCAACCTCGCATCAACCAACCAAGAGCTAACCAGCAAAGGTGTTGTACCCCAAAATTTGCCCTCCCATATTCTTCAAGATTTGCCAAGATCAAGGTTCAAAATCTCTCAAGGGGTTGCACAGTCCAAAGGCCTCCTAACACAGTCAAAATTAGGGTTTGTGTTCTGATCAAGAAAATGAAGTTTTCAAAGGTCCAATCAAGTCTCACATGCCTACAAATATGGTCAAGCATCCTCATATCAAGTTTCAAGACATTCAGCTCAAAATTGCACAGTCAAAAACCCTAATTGCACTACAGTCAACTGTAGGGGCAAAATGGTCATTTGACAGTCAAAAGTTCAAATTTTTGATCAACATATCATTTTGAAGTCACAAACATCATTTGATCAATGCTTGATCATGATTCTCAAAGCTTGGCTCAAAAATCATCAAAATGCAAAAGTTTCCTTATTTGGACAGCTGAAAAAGTCAACTGAAATTGACCAGGGCATAACTTTCACATGGATTATCAGAAAAATTCCATCCAAAGCTCATTTTGAAGAGAAAGACATTTCCTACAACTCATCTTCATACTTTAAATCCAAGAAATGCTCTCACAAAAAGTTATCAATTTCAACATTATAGGTCATTTTCAAAAGTCAACAAAAAGGGACTTTAAGTCAAAGGCCATAACTTGAGATTGGTAAATCAAAATGACATGGGACCAAAGGCATTGCTTAGAGGACTCAAAGACCTTTCCAAAATGTCCAAGAACATGAGAAAAGCTTAAAAATTGAGCAAGTTATGCCTTGTAGAAGTTGGGAAATTTTTGGATATTTTGAAATGTCAACATTAGTTCAAATGACCTAAAATTGCTAATGGGCCCATTTTTCTTCCACAAATCATCATCCATAGCATATGCACGACTACTTGGCCCAAAGGGAAGTCTTTATTAATTTTTCATTTATTTATTTGAATTTTTATTTATAATAATTCACTTAAATCAAATTAAATGTATGAAAAATACTTAACCTAAAGTTTTAAATCTTTTTGTGCATGTTTTATCATCAATAATTCGTGCATATCCCAACATGGAAAGATTTGGATTGATTGGTATGATTGAGAACAAAAAACACATGGAAAAGATTGAAAAAAGATATTGAAAATCAAATTTTCAAAATCAATGAATGCAATGGATTTGTTCTATTTTTCTTGACCTAATGGACTCACTACATAAGCTAGAATGAAACCCTAATGCAAGAACACACGCAGCTGCTCAGAATATTAAAAACAAAAGCTTGAAATTTTGTTAAGAAACTGAATTCTGAAAACTCACTTCCAGGGCGATTCAAGACATAATTTTTGTTTCATTAGCTTGCTGAAGGTCCATTGAACGTGCCTCAATCAAGAATATTCATCAAAGCTTAAGGAATTGGTATACAGAACTTGAAATATCTCATGAAAAATTCATAATCGTGTTTTCAAATCTATGCATCTTCATGACATTTTAATTATTGATTCGTGTTCCTGGCATGATTCTAAAGCTAACCCATGCGTTTAATTGAGTTTTTGCAAGCTGTAGACGATTTCACCATTATCGTTTTCTAGGGTTTACAGGACCTTGGATTAGGGGTTTTTGAATGGGGAAAAATTGGCCCTCAAGACCACCACCATTCAACTCAGCGCATGTGGACGAAGATAATGGAACTATCGCGCCTAATTTATGAGTGCCCTAGTGCTAATCGCTATTTTCTGTAAAGATACTTTCTGCAACGGTGTAAAAACCGTTGCTTATGTTGTTTGTATTTCAGGAACATGAAGAAGATGATGTGTTGGCCGGCGCTGATTGGAGGATTCAAAATTTCGCGCGTTTTGAATCACTAAGGCAGCTGTTCTTTTTATAATATTTGTTGATTATTTAATATTAACAATGCATGAAGTGACCCAGTGGCAAGCATATCTGGAGATAACGCATATGACCTGGGTTCGAACCCCAGGTCTTCAATAATTTCAATGTTATTTTTCAATTAACCATCACATGCAGTTTCGCTTACTGAAGACCATGATACACCTCCTCATCAGGCCAGCCACGCGTACGTTTAAAGCAATCCAAGGGTGCAGATTGGAGGAACAGCATAAGGTCCCGTCAACGCTGCAGCACACTACCTGGAAAGTCAAACGGATCAATGTCTTATTGGGCCTGGATTTCTAAAGAATACCTCCTAATTTGGGATCTGAACCCCCTTTGGTTTGCAATTCTTCCCATTCTCTTTATTTTTTCTATTTTCTATTTTTCTTTTTAATTATTGTTTTAGTAATTAATTTTATTATTTTCACAAAATATAAAATACCAATAAAAATCAGAAAAAAGGGAAAATACAATAAATATTTTTATTTCTAATATTTTCATAAATAAATTTGCATGTAATTATTTAGTTTTAATCTAAGTTGTAATTTTAATACTTTTAACAAAAAAATCTAAAAAAATGTAGAAATAGGTTAATTAATAATTTTTCATCCTTTTTATTTTTCTTTCATAAATAATTAAATAACTAAATATTTATTTTCATGAATTAATTTGCATAAAAATTAGGTTTAATTTAGGTTAAAAACTTCAACATTTTTCTTAATAAATTAAAAATAATTAGAATTAGGTTTAGCATTTTATTTTAATTTTAATTAATTCCTTTTTTTTCATTAAATCCTAAAATACTAAAAATACCAAAAAAACAATTCCTTTCTTTTTTTAATTAATTGATTCATCATTAATTTTTATTTTGCAAAAAGGGTCCAACGCCCTCGTTATTAATTCCTTATTAATTCGCATATTTATTTTCTTTTCCGTTTAAATATTCATGTATCTATCCCGAAGCCTTGTAAATAATTGCTCGCACTTTTAATTCTTTATTTTCTTTCTTTATTGCTTTTCTTTCAAATCGGGTCCTGGTTAATTTTGGCGATGTGGACCCGCGCCGTTTGTAATAGCTTAGAATTTACTTTCCTTGCAACTTTTAACTGTTAATCAAATGACATGAAAGAATGTATGGAAAAAATAAAAGCAACGCATAGAACACCAATAACATGACAAGATAAATGCAAATGAAAACGACACACAAATCGCACACACCACCCCTAGGGTACGCCTCACTGTTGCCTTGCCTCAAAAGGTGATCGTCGAGTAGAGGATGTCTTAGTAAGTCCTCATGATCCGGGAACCTGGCATGAGGGTAGCTTCTAAGGTGTCTTCCCATTTCTCTAGTGATCACCATGTCCCGAACCTCGAATTGACCCGAACACCTCCAACGGTGGTGCTACCTACCTCTCAATGGTGGGATGACACTACTTTAAAGGACATTTACACAGACGAATTCCTTAGGGTAGGTAGGTTCTCGTAGATACTTGCTCTAAATTCAAAACAAATTCAAAAATACTTTTCACACCAACACATTTTCAAAAAGCTTTCGAAAGCAATTTTTCAAACACTCTTGAGGACTGATACAAGAGTCGAACTGGAATTTTCAAAGAAACTTTTTAAAACCCACAGTTGAAAAGCAAACAAACCATTTTTGAAAACACAATGAGCAAGTATCTAAGAGCCCATGGATAACCATGGATAGAAAGGGTGCTAACACCTTCCCTTTCTATAATCTACCTCCCGAACCGAGAGCAATCTCTATAAGGAATTTTTCTGTGCTTTTGTCCTTTCCATTTGGAGAAAATAAAAGACGGTGGCGACTCTTGCTTCCGCGACATTTCGCGAACCAGCGTTAAACAGTCAGTTCCAGATCCACCGACCACAAAAGGGCATAAAGGCCACAACGGCAATTCACCTGAATCAATATGACACCGGCTCAGGTCCTCCCTCATCTGTTAAAGTTAAACCTTACCAACTTGAAATAAGCGCCGAAAAACCCAAATACCTCTTCTCCTTATTATCATTCCAATGCAAAATGTGCATACCATTCGGATAGTGTAGGGCATGAAACCAACAACTGTTGGGCCCTTAAAAACAAGATCCAAGATTTGATAGTTGCCAAGGAGGTAGAGTTTGATTCTCCCGAAAAACCTAATGTGATATCCGCTCCTATGCCAAAACATGGTCATAATGTCCATGCTATTGTGGAAGATCTTCATGTTACCACTGTTGATGAATTAATGACTCCGTTGCCAATGATTAAAATGAATCTGTTGAAAGTCGGGATATTCCTGGGCTGTGAAAAAGATTGTTACTTCTGTTCAACCTTGCAATCCGACTGCCCACTGTTGAAATCAGGCATCCAACGCCTGATGGATACTCAAGAGATCCTCTTTAAGAAAACTCTTGTTTCTACTATCACTCATGTTACCCCTGTTACCTTTGTTACTCCAATCAATGACATCGCTATAATCACCATTTCCGACAATCTTTCCAAGACCTGCAAAGGCTTGTTAAGATTACGCCTGATCCTAAGTTTGTACCGCTGAAGATTACCATGCCGGGGCCTATCCTATATAAGTCTAACAAGACGATACCATGGAATTATGAAAGGAGAGATCTTCTACCATGGTAAGCAGATCGAATTAGGCCAAGAGAATTCCGATGATGAAAATCCTGACATAGTGAATATTGCAGGGGCAAGTAAGATAACTCGTAGCAGAATAATATTCTCTCCAGAGATTGCTCCTCCACGGGCAGTCTTCGGACCCTTAAGTGCTCTTGTTCCTGTCAAGATACCTGTGCGAAGTCCGGTTATCAAAGAAATTGATGCTCCCGAAGATGTACCCTCTGCTATTACTTCTGATAAAGGTAAGGGGATCCAAGAGGAGCCTGTCAGGACGAAGGCTCAGACTTTGATTATCCCCAAGACCACCCAAAAGGAGATGGAGGAAATCTTAAAGATAATTAAGAAGAGCGACTATATTGTCGTAGAGAAGCTGGGGCAAACCCCTTCAAAAATCTCTATGCTGGCTCTATTACTCTGCTCTGAGGCTCATGCCAAAGCCTTGATCAAATTTCTGAAGACGGCACACGTGCCTCAAGAAACTTCTGTGGACCAGTTTCAAGAGTGCGTGGCTAGCCTTATAGTCGATAATGGTCTTGGATTTTCTGATGTTGATTTGACGTCTAAGGGAAGAAAGCATAATGATGCACTGCATGTCTTGGTAGAGTGCAGAGGAACTACACTTGCTCATGTTCTGGTTGATACCGGTTCATCTTTAAATGTTCTACCAAAGAAAGCATTAGATAGATTGGACTGTGAAGGTTTGACATTAAAGCCCAGTAATATTATTGTTAGAGCCTTTGACGGTTCTAAGAGGATGGTTCACAGAGAAGTGGACATCCCAATTAAGGTGGGAACGGAAATTTTCAACTCCACATTTTATGTGATGGACATCCGTCCTTCATATTCATGCTTGTTAGGAAGGCCATAGATCCACAACGCTGGGGCAGTCACTTCTTCTCAACACCAGATGCTAAAATATCCGGTTCAGGGTAAAATCATAACATTTCATGGTGAGGAGGAGTATATGATAAGCCACCTTAACTCTTTCCGCTACGTGGAGTTAGATGGTGAATTCATAGAAACACCTTTCCAACACTTTGAAGAGGTTTCTCCTGAGGTCGCGGTAGAAAAGACAATGATTGATGTGCCTACCATTACCAAGCCTGTGTCTCGGATGTTATCCCTTAGAGATGTGGAGGCTGTAATCAAAGAAGGAGGAAGTACAGTGTGAGGGCAACTGCCAGATTTTCCTCACAAGATAGACAAGTTTGGATTGGGTTTCACTGCTGCTAGCCAGAAAGCTATGCGTCGCTCTCGGGCTGGAGGACCACCCTTAAAAATCACTCACCATGGAGTTCATGCTTTAGAAGATGATGATGAAGAAGGCAACTTTGAAGATTGGATCTTTCCAACCATTGAAGGGGGACTGAACAACTGGGAGGCGAAAGACTTCATTCCCATTACTTTCATCAATCAGTAATTTATCTTTTGAACATTTATGTTGGTCTGTAATAACTTTTAAACAATTCGTACACTCTTTTCGCCTTATGCCTTACCCGGGGCATATAGGTCCATTTGTAAGGGTTTTGATTCTTCATTTTCATATGCCATTTTTAATGAATCATGGACGTTTTCATCTATAAACATTTGTGTTCATTTTCTTTCCTTTTAAATTTTATTTTGTTTAAGGATGGCTATCCCTTACACACACCCACACTCACAAAATGCAGGTACCCATCCACTCCGGATTCCATGGGTGACTACTCTTCTTTGGCCTTTAGTGACTCTGAAGATTTGGTCAATCATGTCGAGTACGAAGGTGATGAAGACTGTGAGGTGCCTGGAGAGTTAGCTAGACTTTTTCAACAAGAAGAAAGGGCTATTCTGCCCTGTGAAGAGTTGTTAGAGACTATCAATTTGGGAACAGAGGAAGACAAGAAAGAGGTTAAAATGGATGCCAACCTGGAGCCAAGTGTCAAAGAGCGCTTAGTTCAGCTGTTGAATGAGTTTGTTGAAATCTTCGCCTGGTCCTATGAAGATATGTCGGGACTGGATACAGATATTGTGGTTCACCGTCTCCCTACAAGAGAAGACTGTCCACCAATCAAACAGAAAGTCCGCCGGATGAGGCCCGATATGTCCGAAAATATCAAAGCTGAGGTGATGAAGCAGTTCAATGCTGGCTTTCTGGCTGTTACTTCCTATCCACAATGGGTTGCTAACATTGTGCCCGTGCCTAAGAAGGACGACAAAGTTAGAATGTGTGTGGACTACAAAGACCTAAATAGGGATAGCCCTAAAGATGATTTTCCACTACCACACATTGACATCTTGGTTGACAACACAGCTCAACACAAGTTATTTTCCTTCATGGATGGATTCTCGGGATACAACCAGATCAAAATGGCCCCCGAAGACATGGAGAAGACTACTTTTGTTACGCAGTGGGGTACCTTCTGCTATAAAGTGATGCCATTTGGACTGAAGAATGTCGGGGCAACCTATCAGCGAGCCATGGTAGCTTTGTTTCATGACATGATACATCATGAAATCGAAGTCTACGTAGACGACATGATAGCCCGTTCACAAACAGAAGAAGAACACCTCGACCATCTGCAAAAGTTGTTCGTCAAGTTAAAGGAATATAAGCTCAGATTGAACCCTAGCAAGTGCACTTTTGGAGTCAGGTCCGGTAAACTTTTGGGATTCATCGTCAGCAACAAAGGAATTGAGGTTGATCCTGCTAAAGTCAAAGCTATACAAGAAATGCCTTCCCCCCATACTGAAATGGAGGTTAGAGGTTTCTTGGGATGTTTAAACTATATTGCAAGGTTCATCTCTCACCTAACATCTACCTGTGAGCCAATCTTCAAGTTGTTGAAGAAAGATCATGTGGTTGAATGGAATAATGGTTGTCAAGTTGCTTTTAATAAGATCAAGGAGTATTTTCTAGAATCTCCTATCTTGATGCCACCCGTCGAAGGAAGACCTTTAATCATGTATCTGACTGTTTTGGATAACTCAATGGGGTGCGTACTAGGCCAACATGATGACTCTGGCCGAAAAGAGCATGCCATTTATTACCTTAGCAAAAAGTTTACCGATTGTGAGACTCGCTACTCACTGCTCGAGAAAACATGTTGCGCTTTGGTATGGGCTACTCACCGACTGAGGCAATATATGTTGACACATACCACTTTGTTGATTTCCAAGATGGATCTGATCAAGTACATCTTCGAGAAGCCTTCTTTATCCGGAAGGATCACTAGATGGCAGATGATCCTGACTGAGTATGATATCCAGTACACAACCCAAAAAGCTATAAAGGGGAGTGTACTAGCTGACCATCTAGCTCATCAAGCTGTCGAAGATTACCAATCTATGAGGTTCGACTTCCCTGACGAGGATATTATGACATTGGACAACATTAAAGGTAACGGACCGTATGACGGACCTGAACAGGGATCCCGATGGACTCTGTACTTTGATGGTGCTTCAAACGCACTTGGAAACGGTATCGGCGCAGTACTTATCTCTCCAGAAGGTTGCCATACACCTTTCACTGCTAGACTCTGCTTTAGCTGTACCAACAACATGGCCGAGTATGAAGCTTGTATCTTTGGTCTCAAGGCTGCTATTGACTTGGGAATCAAATCTCTAATTGTGTTTGGGGACTCAGCTTTGGTTATCAGTCAAATCAAAGGATAATGGGACACTAAACATCCTAATCTTATCCCATACAAAGAACATGTCCACACATTGTTACCACATTTTAAGTAGATTACCTTTGAGCACTTCCCGCGAGAAGAAAATCAGCTAGCAGATGCTCTGGCTACAATGTCTTCCATGTTTAAACTCAACTGGGATAATGAAGCTCCCCAAATCACCATCGAGCGAATGGATGAACCTGCAAACTGTCATGAGATTAATACCGAAGAAGTAGTGGGACAAACCTGGTTTCATGAAATCAAAAGGTATCTCAAGACTCGAGAATACCCTGAAGGAGCTTCAGTCAACGACAAAAAGTTCTTAAGGAGGTTCGCGGCCAAGTTCTATCTGAGCAATGGTATCCTATATAAGCGCAACCATGATTGTGTTCTACTTCGTTGTGTGGACAAAGTTGAAGCTGAGTTGATCATGACTGAAATACATAACGGCATATTTGGCACCCACTTAAGCGGACATACGATGGCTAAGAAGATTCTAAGGGCAGGCTACTACTGGTCTACCATGGAAGCTGACTGTCATCAATATTCCCGTACTTGTCACAAATGCCAAGTCTATGCTGACAAGGTACATATTCCTCCAGTTCCTCTCAACGTTCTAACAGCTCCTTGGCCATTCACGATGTGGGGAATCGACATGATTGGAGAGATCAAGCCTACAACATCCAATGGACACCGTTTCATCCTGGTGGCCATTGATTATTTTACCAAGTGGGTTGAAGCGGCTTCCTTCGCCTCCGTTATAAAGAATGTGGTTGCCCTCTTCATTAAGTAGAACCTCATATGCCGGTATGGTATCCCCGAGAGGATCATCATGGACAACGGTACGAACCTGAATAACACTGTGATCACCGCTCTGTGCGAGCAGTTCAAGATTCAACATCATAATTCATCTCCCTATCGGCCAAAGATGAACGGTGTTGTTGAAACTACGAACAAAAATATCAAGAAGATCATTCAAAAGATGATAGTTACATACAAGGACTGGCATGAGATGTTACTGTTTGCTCTGCATGGATATTATACCACCGCGCATACTTTGACTGGGGCAACACCCTTTTCTTTGGTATACGGCATGGAGGTTGTTTTACCTATGGAAGTTCAGATTCCTTCTTTAAGAATCATGAAGAATGCTGGTTTGAGTGAAGACGATTGGATTCAAACCCGGCTTGATCAACTTAACTTGATCGACGAGAAACGACTTACTGTTGTTTGTCATGGTCAGACGTATCAAAAACGGATGATCAAGGCTTTTAACAAGAAAGTCAGACGTCAGGTGTATCAAGTCGGAGATCTTGTAATCAAGCGGATCATCTTGCCGCAAAGTGATCCCAGGGGCAAGTGGACTCCTACTTACGAAGGACCATTTGTGATCAAGAACATCTTTTCTGGTGGGGAAATGATTCTTACCACCATGGACGGCGACGACCTGCCTCACCCTGCGAACACAGACATAGTCAAAAGATACTACGCATAAAAACAACCTAACAAGTTGAAAACCCGAAAGGGCGACTTGGGCAAAAATGGGCATCCCGGTGAATCGAAAACCCGAAAGGGCGGTTCAGGAAAAAATTAGGGATAAATAAAAAAAATCAGTACACCCGGCAAGTTGAAAACCCGAAAGGGCGACTTGGGCAAAAAAGGGTTTCCCGGTGGATCGAAAACCCAAAAGGGCGGTCCAGGCAAAAGTTAGGGAATTAAAGCGTATGACTATGTCTCGTCGGATCACTTTAGGGACAATCTCTTCACGGACAAGCTCCAAGCTCCTGATCTATCCAATCATCTGCGGACGAAGCAACGAATGGACAAGATACTCAGAGTTGTGAAGACTATAGCAGAATGGGAACCCCATGGAATTGTTACACATAGCCATCTTTCTTTGTATAAAATTTTTCTCAATTTTATGACAACATTCTCTTACTAGGATGATTGTCTCCCTTGTACAAAAATATTTACAAAGTTAATACAAAGATACTTCAAAGTGCAGAAATTTGCTTGCCTTTTCTTTCTTTTTTTTACACTTATATTTTATTTGAAAACGTCCAATGATTTGTTAAATGAGCATATGCATTTGAATGTAATCACTGCCTACAAATAAAATGAAAGGAGAAAGGGTAATTACTGATAGTTTTAAGGTACGGGAAAATGTATTTAGGCTATTCCAGAAGAAATCCCCTACAGTGTGTCATTCAGATCCTCAACAAAGTTAAAATCTTGAATTACATATCCCCAACGGAGTCAAATTTCAAAATCGACATCAGAGCTAAGTTTCTAAACTCCCGATCCCCAGCGGAGTTTCTCCTCAAACAACAAAACAGGAATCCCTAATAGATTGGCATACAACCCAAACTCCTAATCTCCCCAGCAGGATAAACATTCTCCCCACTGAGTTATTTCCCAGCATAACGAAGATTCTTATTTTCATTTTTCCGGTTGAAGCCTCCCAGGTTTTAATTCTCCAGTAGAATTTGTAGGAGTCGTCCTCATATCCCCACAAGTCACCAAGGATTTTCAATCCCCAGCAGTAAGTCCAAAGAATCCCTCAGTCTTAGCCAACAAAGGTTCTGAATCTCCAGCAGCAGTCAAGGGTTTGTTTTCCCCAACAGCAGTCCAAGAGTTCATTGTCTCCGGTTATCAAGGATTTATTTTCCTCAGCAAGACAGCTAATCAACTTACATGCGCACACATTACATTCATATATCATAAACATTGATATAACACATTTTATTGCATCATACATGTCATACAACATAACTTTATGTTTTAGCTAACATTTTACCCTTTTCGGGATAAGATTAAAAGCTATCTTTAACAAATATTCAAAGATCTCAAATACAATATGGATACACCCCAGACACGGCGGTCATTCTATTACTCATTCAGACTTCAGCAATCAGATACAGACTAGATACGCTCCAGACACGGAAGCCTTTCTATCTCTTGTTTAGATTCAACTATCAACTTCAAGTTCAGATACACTCCAAACACGGAAGTCATTCTGTCACTTGTCCAGATCCCGGTTACAGTACAGATATCCTCCAGACATGGAAGTCATTCTGCTACTCATACAGATATCAATTTTAGATACAGTCCAGATACGCGCTAGACACGGTTTCCATTCTTCCACTCATTCCCCAGCCCAGAAGTACTCCAGACACGGATGTATTTCTGTCACTTATTCAGACTTCAGATTTCAGATACAATACAGATACGCTCCAGACACGGAAGTCATTCTGATATTCATTCGAGAATCAAATACAGTTAAAGCTTGGATACGCTCCAAACATGGACGCCATTCCTTTGCTCATACAAATCCAGTCTCCAGATGCAACTCAGATACGTTCCAGATACGGATACCATTCTGATGTTCATTCTACTGATATTCAACAAACATTTTTGATGGCATCTCTAACCCCATCTCCAGCAAGATTCTATCATCTCCAAATGGCATCTTTAAGCCCATTCCCTCAGCAATATTTTGACAAGTGCAAATTTACGGGAACTCTAGTGTCCAATCCTCTTTTACCTTCGAGTCACGAAAGGAAAACTTGCCAATCTAACTCTTCAGGTTCAAGAAGATTGAACAGGGGCAACTGTTGTACCCCAAAATTTTCCCTCTCATTTTATCAACATTTCTCATCACAAGGCTCTTTGAACTCAAGATCAAGCTAGGGTTTGCTCTGCTCAAGACATCTCCTTGCACTATTGACCTAAATTAGGGTTTGAGTTTGCACAGAGAATTTTGGACTTCTAATGCTCAAAGTGACTTTCATACTTCATGTTGGACTCATAAGTTTGACCATACCAAGTTTCAAGCTTTGAATCAAATTTTTGCCCAGTCAATTGGACAGTTGACCTAGAAATCAGCTGTATTGGGGAAAAAGTCAATTGTGGCCAATTTACAGTCAAACCTCATGAATTTTGACCCACATCAACATTATGAACTCATATGAACCATTTGATCAAGTTTGGACCACAAATCCATAAGAAATTTGATCAGATCGCCAAAAGGGCAAAATGGTCATTTTTAGGGTTTTGACTGTACAAAGGCAATTTCTGATTTTTGACCTAGCCAATAGAAAATTGGGTTCAACCATGGATTCAAGGACTCAATGGAATCATCTTGACCTATTCAACAAGTTCAAAAGATCTCAATTGCATTGGATTGACAGATGAATTTTTCAGTCAACTGATCAAAATTTGACTGTACACTGAAAAGTCAAACTTTGACTTTTTGGTCAAAATCAAGTTCCAAGGGTCATTTTTCATCAAGATGTGTCAAAATATGAAACTTGTTCATCAAGAAACCCATTTTTGCAAATTAGGGTTTAAAGTTGAAAATTTTCATAACTTAGAATTTTTCTAAGTTATGAAATTTTCTTAATTTTTCCTAAATTTGCCCCACATTTTCACCATGATACAATTGGATTAAAACAAAACTTACAACATGAAAGTTGTAATCCTCCACAAAGTCTAAAACTTTGATTCACAAAGTTTTCTCAAAAGAAGCTTGGATCTCACGTTATGATTTTTGGAACAAGGGTCCCTAAAACTTTTAACTTAATGAAATTTTGCCCTAGTTTAGGCAGGATTTTGACCTATCTTCATGGCCATTTTTCACATAGTTCCACTTGGAATCTCAAGTTTCATTTTAAAGATGGATTGTAGAGCATGTTGAAAGCTTTCCAAAATGTCAAATAAATCCTCAAACACATTTGTTGTTAGAGAGAATTGAAGGTTTGAAGATGGTAAAAAAACTCACTTTTCATCCATGGCATATTCATGTTCATACAAGTTGCAATTTCAAGTCAGCATGCTTTGCACTAGATTACAGGCCTCTAAACCACTTCACACTCAATAATTTAATGCAAATCCATTGGTCTAAGACATTGTTTTGGTCATTAGGGCATTGTACACAAAACTAATCCCTAAGTAGAAAAAGGTACATTGCCATTTTTGCCATAATCTTGCTTTATGTCAAACCACAATCTTTGAGTATTGGTCCAGATCTTTTGCAGCTAATCAAACCCACAAATTGGAGGGGCCAAGGGCAAAGTATGCAGCGTGGTGGATAGCCTGTGCAGGCCTGCTACACATCTTTTCCCACTTTGGCTTCATATACAAGAAATATGCAAAATACATGAGAACTTGAACATCAGCCAAAAGAAACTTGTGCAAGCATTTTAAACATCTTTCATACATCCCTCTGAGCCAGAAACACAACCTCTTAAGCCCTCAAGCATCCCATATCCAGAAATCACATTCCATTGGCAAAACAGGGCAGAACCTGCAACTTGACTTCCATAGCTCAATTGGCTCGTGCGTTTTGCCCCAAGTTGCTTCAAACATCTTCCACATAACTCATCTAAGCTATCCCAAACCTCCAACACCAACTGTAACTCCATTTACAGGGTTTGTCATTTTCATTTTGAGCTTGTGCAGGTTGAGTTCTATAGGCTGATTCAAGTACATTCAAGGCAAGCTAGACATTGGAGAAGGTCAAGTGAAGTCCAAGCAAGCTCCCAGACATCTCAAGCCTTGTTGAAAAGCTCCACATTGCCATACACGAAGTCAGCTGAAACAGGTTTTTCTCAACTTCTTATCTCTCTATTTAGGAACATTTAGCCTTAGGTTTGTGAATAAGAAATGTAGTATTCATTGCCATGAAGCTGTACATATGCTCAGTTTTCATTTATATTAAGCATGCTAAGAGAATTTCATCCATGAACATACTGAAAAAACTAGGTTAGATTTTAGGGCCAGAGAAATTCTCTCTGGTCTTTGAGAGTTAGGACAAGTTGTTTATATGGTTGGATTCGTCTTGAAATGCTTTACAACTTTGATGTTATGTGTTTTTGCAATAGAGCTCGTGTACAGGATCTGGCAATTGTACAGGGCGCGCGCGTTTTCAAAGTCAGAGGTTGAAGATGAAGTTGGCTTGGGTTGGGCTTGGTCCTGGCTACTTTTGACACCTCACTTTTCCTTTTTGCACCCCCTGGCCCAATTTCTTGTTATTTTATATTTTTGCATTTTTATTTTCATTTCTGATTATATTTTATTATTTCCAAATATAAAAAATACTCAAAAATATTTTTATAATTTTTTCACATTTATTTTGCATTTTATTTTTATTTTTCTAACATAAAAAGCAATTTAATTACTTTTATCTTATTTATTAAAAACTTGAAAATAATATATAAATTATACTTTTATTTTTATTCTTTATTTTTATTCACACTGAAAATATTTCTCTAAATATATTTTTATTTTTGTATATATTTTATTTACTATACATATTTAATTTTATACTTTTATTTTATTAAATACTTAAGAATAAAAATATAAAATATTACATTTTTACTTTTATTATTATTTATACTTAAAAATACTTTTTTCTAAATATATTTTATTTTTTACACATACTATTTTATTTTTATTGTATATAAATAAAATAATTAATATATTTACTTTCTTAAAGAAATTAGGGTTTCACCCTTAACCTAATAAAATTAATCTTTTATTTATTTCTTTATTTTTACATTAAATATTTTTACATACTTAAAAAATAAACATAAACTTTTTTGCATAATTCATGTTATTTGATATATTTGTTTATTTTGTTTATTTAAATATTGTCCATTTATTTATGCATTTGAATTCAATTTGGATGTAATAGTAAATTAGGGTTTATATTTCTTGTCAAATACACCCCCATTCAGAGATTGTACCCCCATCCCCATAATCATGTTGTAATAGCTTAGACTTTTAATTCTCGTATTTTATGCTTTCAATTATGCCATGATTAGAGAATAGGGTTTGTATGCAAAAATCAAAATCAACAAGTAGCTTGACCTAATACAAAGACAAAAATGCATGAAAATCAATACACAATGCACACTTGCATCCCTAGGGTTACAATCCACTTGTTGCCTTAAAAATGGGCCATGTTATGCATGTTGGGTACTTTGGCAAAACAAAAACAAAACAAAAGATCATAGTCCCTCGATGACGCTATCTTAGTTGCCTAAACAAAAATGATCAAGTTCCTCAAAAATTTGCCAAAAATACTTAACACAATTGCTATCATGGTTTATACGATGACCCGCGCTTGTCCCGTTTAAACATCCTAACACAA
Source organism: Vicia faba (assembly GCA_948472305.1). Lineage (NCBI taxonomy): Eukaryota > Viridiplantae > Streptophyta > Magnoliopsida > Fabales > Fabaceae > Vicia > Vicia faba. The sequence continues at coordinate 690,857,692 of OX451736.1, forward strand.
GGTTGTTCACCAAATGCAATGGTGAAATAACACTGTCAAAAGGGTTAAAAACATAGGAAAGATCTTTGAGTAAAATAGGGTAGACAACTCTTAGTTACTTGATCAAAACTTGTAAAACATCCTTGCTATTTTCAAACACACCTCATAACACAACTTCCCAAATCAAACTTTCAAATATTGAAATCTTTTCAAAATACAAAAACATCTTTGTATACATTCAAACAAAAATCATTACAAAGGTTACCACAACGATGGACTCTTTTCAAAACATCTTTCAAAACCACACACAAAGCACCATTTCAAACAATTGAAAAGCAAAAGCAAGTGATCTAAATAAGTAACTAAGAGCCCATGGATAACCATGGATGAAAAGGGTGCTTGCACCTTCCCTTTTCATAATCTACTCCCCGAACCCAAGAAAACATCTCAAAGGTCTTTCATGTGCTTTTTGACCTTTCCTTAGGATAAAATAAAAAGTCGGTGGTGACTCTTGCTAAACCGAAACATTTGCAAACACAAAACGCAAAACCTCAAGTCATTTCTCCCACCGTATCACACATAATAAGTAAAAATGCGGGAAAATAAACTAAGCTATTACAAAATCAACCGTGCGACCTATACATTTGTTTTCTAGAATTTAAATAGCAAAGAAAAAAGAAATTAGAAAAAGATATTTAAACCTAAAAAAAAATTCTAAGTGTTAGGATCATATTTTTGATGTTTTTATTTATGGGAAATAATTAAAGTGATAAAGTAATTAAAACCTAATTATTTCTACTTTTATTTTATTTTTTAAGAAAATTAATTTAATAATATTAAAAAAACTAATGTCTATGTGACTATGTGACTAGCCAAAAACAGGCCACAGATTAATGCCTGAAACTAGACATGGCAACTATCTCAACAACCAACAAAAACATTTCTAGATTAATTCCTGAAACCAGACAGGGCAACTATCTGTGAACAGTTGATTATAGATCATTTCCCTAAACAAGACGGGGCAACTATCTACACGACCAGATAAAACAGCCCTACCTTGGCTCCTTCTAATATATTTCTAGATGCATCTTTACACGGGCTCATCCTGAAACAATCTTACATGGGTTCCTTCTCATGATCTCCAGATGCAGCTTTACACGGGCTCATCCTGAAGCAATCTTACACGGATTCCTTCTCGCAATTTTCAGATGCGGCTTCAGACGGGCTCATCCTGAAGCAATCTTACATTGGTTCCTTCTCATGATTTCCAGATGCAGCTTTACACGAGCTCATCCTGAAGCAATCTTACACGGGTTCCTTCTCATAATCTCCAGATGCATCTTTACACGGGCTCATCCTGAAACAATCTTACACAAATTCCTTCTCACAATTTCCAAATGCAGCTTTACACAGGCTCATCCTGAAGCAATCTTACACGAATTCCTTCTCCTTCTGAAATGCAGCTTTGCACAAGCTCTTTCTGAAGCAATCTTACACGGGTTCCCTTTAATAACCTTTCAGATGCAGCTTTACACATGCTCATCCTGAAACAATCTTACACAGATTCCTTCTCACAATTTCCAAATGCAGCTTTACACGGGCTCATCCTGAAGCAATCTTACACAGATTCGCTCTCCTTCTGAAATGCAGCTTTACACGGGCTCTTCTTGAAGCAATCTTACACGGGTTCCCTCTAATAAACTTTCAGATGCAACTTCACACGGGCTCATCCTGAAGCAATCTTACACGGATTCTTTCTCCTTCTGAAATGCATCTTTACACGAGCTCTTCATGAAGCAATCTTACACGGGTTCCCTCTAATAACCTCTCAAATGCAGCTTCACACGAGCTCATCTTGAAGCGATCTTAGACAAGTTCCTACAATGAAATTTCCAGATGTAGTCTAACACGGGCTCTTCCTGAAGAAATATTACACAAGTTCCTACTAAGACATTTCCAGATGTAGTCTAACACGGGCTCATCCTGAAGCAGCCTTACACAATTGCTTTCTAATACATTTCTGGACACGGCTTGACACAGGCTCTTTCCAGCATTTCATTCAGATAAAACTAGATGTAGGTTCATTCTGATACTCCTATCAATAGTTACTTTGTATGGCATCTATAAACCCATCTCTGACGACTCTCTGTTTTCTTCTCCAAATGGCATCTGTAAGCCCATTCTCGATATCATCAACCAACAATGTTGCTTCATACGAGTGCGAATTTCTGGGCACTCTAATGTTCAATCATCTTCCACCTTCAGATTACAAAAGGCAGACAAGCCAATCTAAATCCTCAGGGTTAAGAAGATTGAATAGGGGCAATTGTTGTACCCCAAAATTTTCCCTCCCATTTTTACTCAAGACATGCTCATTGAGATCCTCAATTGCTCAAAGTTGACCAAAGAATTGATCAGACAAATTCTCCTCCTAAGCAATGAACCTCCAATTCGGGTATCACCTTTTACCAAAATGTTTGGGTTGAAAAGGCTCCAAGTGATTTCTATAGTCCCTAATATGTCCTTGGGAATGTCCATGCCAAATTTCATGCCTTACACTACAAGTTTGCTCAGTCAATTGCTCAAATGTTTGAAAGTCAACTGTACTATGTCAAAAGTCAATCGTGGCCAATAAATAGTCAAACTTCAAGATTTTTGGTCAACATTAACATTTTGAAGTGATATCCATCATTTGACGAAGGGTTGATCATGATTCCTCAAGGAATGCTCTTAACTTATCAAAAGTCAAGAATTGCTAAATTAGGGTTTCTTTAGGAGAAGTCAACTGAACTTTGACCAGGCATAACTTTGACATACTATATCCATTTTCCCCAACCAAATCTCATTTTGAAGAGAATCTAATTCCCTACAACTTCTCTTTTATCCTCAAGTTCAAGAAATGCACCATTTGAAAGATACAAGCTCACACATTACAGGTCATTTTCAGAAAGTCAACAAAAGACACTTTTTTTCCAAGACCATTTACATCAATATAAATTCTTCAAATGAAAAATAGATACTACCAAGGATTGAAGTAGGCATCTTGGGCTTTCCAAAAAGTCAAAGATCATCATCATTGGATAAAAATTGAGCAAGGTATGGTTTGCCCAAGTTGGAAAAATTTGGGAAATTTCAAGAATTGTGCATTGGGTAAACATGAACTTTTCAGTCAATGGCCTAACTTCTTGGACTTAAAACATCTTCCTAACCTTATGAGAGACCTATAAAGTCATTTCTATATTTCCTTGCCATTTATACCTATTTTATCCATATTTATTTTGTTTTATTCAAATAAAAACTAGATAAAATTGCATAAAATAGTAAATATTGGTTATGGCAATACGCGCTGATGGTTTGAATTGTTTTTGGGCCCAAAATTTCGTGAAAAGGAGGCCATGTGTATTCCACCTCAAAATGGGCAAGAATTTGCATTTTTGGAACTTTTTTAATGTGTTTAATTTTGGTTTGAAAGAGGGCCATTGTGGGTGGATTCTTACCATCTTTTCTCGCCCTCTTCTTCCTCTATAAATACAAGACCACGGCATGAACAAAAGGAGATGAAAATACATTGCCTTACCAAAGCTCCACAAAATTGCAAAAAATCATAAAACTTGTGAAATTCGAAATTGAGTTTTTCAGCCATCATCCTTCCATACCAACTGCTCAGTCGTATTCTTGAGATTCCTAGGAACTTATTCCATCCATCCTCAAGGCTTGCAACATCCTAGATCACCGGATCCACGCATCACTGGTTGGTAAGATTTCTTGAAATCGAAATTGCATATTCACGCCATGTAAATACCTATTTCATCCATACTTATGTTATTAACATTCATTGTGAATGTTTTAACGTGTTTCATGTGACAATTAGTTCTAAAATAACAGGACGCCATTCTTAGGGCACTCCTTTTCCAGGTCATGGGTTCGACCCAGGTAGGAAACTATTTTTATTTTTTCTAACTTTTGTTTTGCAAATCCCACAGGCGCCTGCGCCCTCTTGTCATTGGGCCTCAAGTTTCTGTTTATTCTCACTCCCTGACTATTTTTGCAGCGCCTGGGCCCTCTTGCTGATAGGCCTGATACTTCTTTGAAGCGCACCCCCCATTTCATTTTGTTTGCAGGCCCATTTAAATTTTCTTTATTTTTTTTTAATTAACATTTCTTTTTTAATCAATTTTATTTCATTACAACATTAAAATAAATAAAAAATCATAAAAATATTAGGTTAGTCTTTTTTTAAAATTAAATTAACTTGGTAAATTAATTAAATAATAACTTTAACTTTTTATTTAATTTGAAAATAAATAGACCTAGGATTTAATTCATTTAATTTCTTTTATTCATAACAAAAATACAAAAAACATAGAATTAATTTATTTTTAAATTTCAATTTTCTTTAATAATTAACATTTTTTTCTTTAGATCTAGATTATTTAATTAATTATCAATTAAACATTTTCTTACATAAAACTAAAAATAAACAAAAAGATTTTCCTTTTTAGGGTTTAGACGTTTTTTCCATTTTGCGCGTGTTTGATATTTCTACTTTATTTTCATATTAATGTACTTGCTTATGGAATGTAATAGAATTAAACTAGGACTTTACACTTACTACTTTTATTTCCCCCATTTTTGGACTTTTAATATTCCCCCTCCCCGAAGCCTTGTAATAGTTTAGGATTTACACTTCCGCACTTTAAATTCTCGCACACTAATAACTGCCTAGATGCAAGACTAATAGGATTGTATGGCAAGAACATAATGATCAAACACTAGAAAACCTAACACAAGACAAAAATAATAGAATACAACACACTCTCACATATACACCTATAGGGTATCCCTACTTTGGTTGCCTTCGGAAAACAGTCACATCTCTCAAAATGTGAGAGATTTTAGTGGCTACCCTCCAGTTTAAAGATCATAAGTCCCTTGATGACCCTCTCGACGTTACCTAGGTATGATCTTAAAAACCCTAGGGTAGTTACTAAAGTTTCTTGCCCAATTGCCTTTGTTACTGTATAAACGTCCCTTCGAATGTCGCTCAAACATCCAACGACTAGAGCTACCTAATCACTAATAGTAGGATAGCATTGTCTAAAGGAAAAGAGGAAAAGAACAACCTTTTAAGTAAAGTAGATAATTGTTAGATGCTTTCTCAAACAATTTTTACACTTACATAAAACATTTTTCAAAAACATTTTCAAACACTTTGTATACGTTCTCTACCATTCTGAGAAACATTTCAAAGTTCGCCGCACTAAGGCGCTTTCAAAAATACTTTTCAAAAGACACAAAGCATGAGGTATTTCAAAATGAGCTAAGCATCTAAGAGCCTGTAGATAACTATGGATGGAAAGGGTGCTAACACCTTGCCTTTCCATAATCTACCCCCTTACTCAGAAATAATCTCGAAAGGTCTTTTTCTGTTCTTTTCACCCCTTCCTTTGTTGGATAAAATAAAAGTCGGTGGCGACTCTTGCTTACTATAACATTTGCGAATACAAATGCAAAACCAGTATAACAGTCAGTTCTCCCACCGTATTACAGGTCCATATTAGATGATAATTGATCTGGGTGTTTTCCGTTTGCCATAGTTAACAATATTTTCAAAACTTAATTTCAAAAGAAACTTTTAACTTGGGGTCTATTCACCCCCCCCCCCTTCTAGATAAGTTGCATTCGTCTAACACTCAAAGTTATTATGCCAAGTCTGTGGCAAGAGTAATCACACTATAATAAATTGTTTTTACAAGTTTGACAAAAACTAATCAAGATCCAATTACTTAGCATACACTTACAATCAAGGATATCACAATGTCTTCTTAGCATCTCAAAACTCAGTCAAATACTATGACTGGTACTTTGATATCAGTCCAAGCAATCATGTGACACATCAAACTGACAAGTTTCAAGACTTTACTGGGAATCATGGTAATAATTCTCTAGTTGTTGGTGATGGTGATAAATTAGAAATTATGGTCATAGGTTCTTCAAAACTTAAGTAACTAAATTTACATGATGTCACATATGTACCTAACATTACCAAAAATCTATTAAGTGTTTCTAAATTGGCTGATGAAAACAACATATTTGTTGAGTTTGATGAAAATTGTTGCTTTGTGAAGGACAAGTTGACAGAAAAGGTAATACTAAAAGGGATACTTAAATATGTATTATATCAACTTTCAGGAAACAAAGGAAACCCAATTGCTTATGTATATGTCAAGGAAATATGACATAGGAGACTTGGTCACCCTAATAATAAAGTTTTAGACAAATTCTTGAAAAGTTGTAATGTCAAAGTAACACCTAGTGATGATTTTAATTTTTGTGAGTTGGTCCAAACTAATGTATGGGATCCTACACCAATAATGTTATCCTCTGGTTTTAAATATTATGTGCACTTTGTTGATGATTTCATTAGGTTTATTGGGATTTATCATGAAATTCTAGTAGGTCAGAACTCAGATGTCCTATGACATGTTGGGACATCTAATCTGATTTAAAACAATGCAGACAAGGTATACACATGTAAAATAGTACTGAAAAGCATAAACAACACACAGATATTGTTAACCCGGTTTGGAACAACTCTCCTACTTTGAGGGCATGTCAATCCAGGGACAAGTCCACTATGATAGTATCAATTCATAGACCCTACATCAAACATACTAGTTTACGATCTACTCACTTAATCACTACCTATGCTATACTTCTATCTAAGACTCATCTAAATATGAGGCCATCCTCAATCCATCATCAATCATAGACAGCGATTGGATAAAACACAGGACGACACACTTCCATGACAGTAAAATAGAAGACACACTTCCATGCCAAAACTTAGTTAAGACCTAAAGCTAAACTCCACCATTTACAACTTTACTCCTAACTAAGAACACAACTTGGAGTTGCTTAAAAGCATCCTCCAAGAACAATACTCACTCTTGCTTCATAGCTTCTAGGAGAACAATACAAACTCTCCTAGAGAGTTGTACAAATACAAAGCATAAAACTTCCAGACCTTTAAGTCAGCGCCACATAAGATTGCATAATATTCCCAAAATATTCTGCAACTGTTAAATCATAACTGAATTCACTAATCTAGCTCAGCTTAGGAACGATGTCGTATGACCTTGCATATGACATCTTATTCGACACGTTGCTCCAGATGTTTAAAAATTTCAACTCAACATGTTCCTTCATAAGATAGGACTTCTTGCTCAAGATGTTCCTGTTTAGCAAGTTAACACATCCTATCTAACATATTGTTGTTATACTTGGTTTACTAAAATTAATTTGAATCCTAAAAATAGAGAATTAACAATCTCCCCCTTTGATAAATTTTGGATAAAAGAAATAATAAAAATTACAACCCAGATTACAGCAATAAACAAAAAATACACTAACCAGCAGTAGTCCTCAGAAACTACTGAACATAGAAGCATAGCAACATGGAGTCAGTCTTCACCAGCACTATGATGTTAAGACATCATATTCGACATTGTATTCATAGAAACTCCATTGCAACAAGAACTTCAGCACCAAAGAATAGCAGCCTCAGGATAAAAGAGTAGAAATTCCGAAACTCATTTGGTGTATATGAGGAAGAAGATAGATAACACTCCGCGTCAACCCATGAACCTTTTCTTGTCACAGAAAACAAATGGTGGCATAAGAGAACCCTTAATCAATCCTTAATCAGTAACCAAACGCCAACCTAGAGCGTAAGAGGAAATTTAATACCAAATCAACCACCACCTTGGGTAACACAGAACACGGGTCATAACTATGTTCATAACTCAGATCACAAGTCACAAAATAAGTCCAAATAGACATAAGATCAGACATCTAATTCAATATGTTTGTAACATATCTGGAAGAAAAGAAAAGGTCCGTGTAAATAATACCTTTCTCCCCCTTTTTGGCCAAAAAATGACAAAGAAGGCCCTCACAAAACCAAACCCAAACACACAGCTCGCCTAAACTCGAACAAAACCCATCATGATTGTGAAAAACTCAGAACAATCACAATGTGAAAGAGGAAAGGATAAAAATCTATAAATAACTGAATATTTTCTTGGGAAATAATGATCCTTGATTGTAGCAAGGGTCTTGGTCAAAAGGAAACGTTATTTGAGGAGAAAACTACCATTAAATTCAATGTGCACCGTCCAAAACAACTTGAATGACTTTATTAGCTCTGGACAGTTTCTGCTGAAAAGAAATAGTCCCAATGCATGAACATGCACATTAAAATATACTTTATATACTCCCTTCTGACACGTGTTTGATCACACCCTCCACATAACTCCTTTGTTAATCACACAGGAAAAATGTCCTGAATAATGTCCTGACATCCAGTCAGACATTGTCTTCTTTCTCTTGAATACACAAACCTGTGACCAACACAGCTCCAACCATCAAACTAAAAGTGTTTCACAAACTTATCCAATTAGGCTCTGATGCATAAACACAATGCCTTCAACTGGACTCTAAGTGTACTTCTTTCACTTAAACTTAGTGACACGCACCAAAACATCAGAATATCACATATGTGACATCTCTCAATAACAAAGACCCTTAGAGAGTCCTTCCAAAATCTGCTGAGAAAAATAAATTATCCCAGATACAACTATTGACCATTAGAGATATATGTGTACTTCTTATTCAATCACCCGACTTCACTTGTCTTGAATCAAACATGCCCTTTAAAGACCACCATTATTAGCACACAAGCCAACAAAATATATGTACCATTGCAGCGGTAATCCATTAACTCCCCCTGTCAAGGATAATCACTGCTCCTTCTGAAAATGGACACTTGAGCACAGGACAAGAACACATGAAAGTCCTCATACTTTCACAGTGGAGGGTAAACACTTCACACACTTGAGATTCACACAAGACACATTTGATTTGGAATTTCTCACATATTTCGGAACAAATGCTCTTAGCTTGCTACACAAGTTCCAGATTGCCACCACCTTTTCCTTGTAGTAGAAGAACCCAACTTAAAAAAATCATAATCAAATCAGACCTTAATATCTGATAACATTCTTTTGCCCTTACACCCACTAGTAGTTGCTGATACTAGTGAAGTCTTCAAAAATAATAGTCATGCATCTCCAGAACATATTACTATACATAAGATCGGAATCTTCACATTCCAATCCATATATACAAAGATTCCTCTTATAATAATAAAGTTGAACCTCAACTCCATATCCACAACCCAATCATCTTCCAAATACTTCCACACACAACTATGATGTTACAACATCATATAAAACATCAGCTTCTTCATATCACTGAACCTAACAACTTTGGTTCTTGATTCATCATCCAATGGACATATTATGAAGAGAAGTCTTTGACCCCAGAGGATCTCCAATGACACACCTTTAGCATCTAATTCAGGTTGTCACACACCATAGCACCATAGAGAGAAATAAACTCTCAGTAGTTAGCAGCTTCCTATCCCAAACTACTCAACATAGCCACATAGAGAAAAATAAATTCTCTATACTCCTTCTAAATCATAATGTAATATGGTGGGAGAACTGACTTTTGGTTTTGCGTTTTATCGCAAATGTTGTGGTTAGCAAGAGTCGCCGCCGACTTTTCTTTTATCCAATAAAGGAAAGGGTGAAAAGAATAGGAAAGACCTTTGAGAATTTTGAGTTAGGGGGTAGGTTATGAAAAGAGAAGGTGTTAGCACACTTTTCATCTGTAATTATCTACGGGTTCTTAATCGCTAGCTTACTTTTTTGAAAACGCTTTGTGTGTTTGAAATTGTTTTGAAAATGCCTAAGTGCGGCAATTTTGTAATGATTCTCGTATTGTTGAGAATGCACACAAAAATGTTTATTTTGAAAATATTTGTTGAAAAAGTGTCGTTCTATGAAAAATGTTTTGAAATGTTCGCGAGAAAGCAATTAAGAACTATCTACCTACTCAAAAGTCTTTGTTCTTTTAGTCCTCCTTTATATAGTGCTATCTTACCATTTGTTAGTAAGAAGCCCTATCATTGGATGTGTGAGGGACAAGCGTGAATCATCGTACAGTCATAAAGGCAACTCGTAGGGTGCTTTAGCAATTTATTGTAAGGGATGAAGATCGTTTACCGAAGGAAGCATCAAAGGGTCATCGAGGGACTACGATCTTTTTAACCGAGGGTCTTTGCTAAAGCGTCCCACATTTGAGGGACATGACTATTTTATCTGAAGGCAAAAAGTGATGTTACTCTAGAGGTGCGTGTGTGAAAATTGATTTGTTTTTAGTTATTTTTTCTTGATTAGGGTTAACTAGTAGTTGATTTTAAATCATGCCATACATGCCTAATTACTATACAGTTATATATACAAACATATATACATACATAGGTGCGGAAAGTAAAATGCAGGGAAATAAACCTAGGTTATTACATCCTATGAGCATTTACATAATGTTGTACCCAAAAATTTGCCCTCTCATTTTATCAACATTTCTCATCACAAGGCTCTTTGAACTCAAGATCAAGCTAGGGTTTGCTCTGCTCAAGACATCTCCTTGCACTATTGACCTAAATTAGGGTTTGAGTTTGCACAGAGAATTTTGGAATTCTAATTCTCAAAGTAACTTTCATACTTCATGTTGGACTCATAAGTTTGACCATACCAAGTTTCAAGCTTTGAATCAAATTTTTGCCCAGTCAATTGGACAGTTGACCTAGAAATCAGCTGTATTGGGGAAAAAGTCAACTGTGGCCAATTTACAGTCAAACCTCATGAATTTTGACCCACATCAACATTATGAACTCATATGAACCATTTGATCAAATTTGGACCACAAATCCACAAGAAATTTGATCAGATCGCCAAAAGGGCAAAATGGTCATTTTTAGGGTTTTGACTGTACAAAGGCAATTTCTGATTTTTGACCTAGCCAATGGAAAATTGGGTTCAACCATGGATTCAAGGACTCAATGGAATCATCTTGACATATTCAACAAGTTCAAAAGATCTCAATTGCATTGGATTGAAAGATGAATTTTTCAGTCAACTGATCAAAATTTGACTGTACACTGAAAAGTCAAACTTTGACTTTTTGGTCAAAATCAAGTGCCAAGGGTCATTTTTCATCAAGATGTGTCAAAACATGAAACTTGTTCATCAAGAAACCCATTTTTGCAAATTAGGGTTTAAAATTGAAAAATTTCATAACTTTGAATTTTTCTAAGTTATGAAATTTTCTTAATTTTTCCTAACTTTGCCCCACATTTTCACCATGATAAAATTGGATTCAAACAAAACTTCCAACATGAAACTTGTAGTACTCCACAAAGTCTACAACTTTTATTCACAAAGTTTTCTCAAAATAAGCTTGGATCTCAAGTTATAAGTTTTGGAACAAGGGTCCCTAAAACTTTTAACTTAGTGAAATTTTGCCCTAGTTTAGGCAGGATTTTGACCTATCTTCATGGCCATTTTTCACATAGTTCCACTTGGAATATCAAGTTGAATTTTAAATATGGATTGTATAGCATGTTGCAAGCTTTCCAAAATGTCCAAGAACTCCTCAAACACATTTGTGGTTAGAGAGAATCGAAGGTTTGAAGTTGGCAAAAACTCACTTTTCATCCATGGCATATTCATCTTCATACAAGTTGCAATTTCAAGTCAGCATGCTTTGCACTAGATTAAAGGCCTCTAAACCAATTCACACTCAATAATTTAATTCAAATCCATTGGTCTAAGACATTGTTTTGGTCATTAGGGTATTGTACACAAAACTAATCCCTAAGTAGAAAAAGGTACATTGCCATTTTTGCCATAATCTTGCTTTATGTCAAACCATAATCTTTGAGCATTGGTTCAGATCTTTTGCAGCTAATCAAACCCACAAATTGGAGGGGCCAAGGGAAAAGTGTGCAGGGTGGTGGATAGCCTGTACAGGCCTGCTACACATCTTTTCCCACTTTGACTTCATATACAAGAAATATGCAAAATACATGAGAACTTGAACATCAGCCAAAAGAAACTTGTGCAAGCATTTTGAACATCTTTCATACATCCCTCTGAGCTAGAAACACAACCGCTTAAGCCCTCAAACATCTCATAGCCAGAAATCACATTCCATTGGCAAAACAGGGCAGAACCTGCAACTTGACTTCCATGGCTCAATTGGCTCGTGCGTTTTGCCCCAAGTTGCTTCAAACATCTTCCACATAACTCATCCAAGCTATCCCAAACCTCCTACACCAACTGTAACTCCATTTACAAGGTTTGTCGTTTTCATTTTGATTCAAGTACATTCAAGACAAGCTAGACATTGGATAAGGTCAAGTGAAGTCCAAGCAAGCTCCCAGACATCTCAAGCCTTGTTGAAAAGCTCCACATTACCGTACACGAAGTCAGCTGAAACAGGTTTTTGTCAACTTCCTATCTCTCTATTTAGGAATATTTAGCCTTAGGTTTGTGAATAAGAAATGTAGTATTCATTGCCATGAAGTTGTACATATACTCAGTTTTCATTTATATTAAGCATGCTAAGAGAATTTCATCCATGAACATACTGAAAAAACTAGGTTAGATTTTAGGGCCAGAGAAATTCTCTCTGGTCTTTGAGAGTTAGGACAAGTTGTTTATATGGTTGGATTCATCTTGAAATGCTTTACAATATTGATGTTATGTGTTTTTGCAATAGAGCTCGTATACAGGATCAGGCAATTGTACAGGGCGCGCACGTTTTCAAAGTCAGAGGTTGAAGATGAAGTTGGCTTGGGTTGGACTTGGTCCTGGCTACTTTTGACACCTCCCTTTTCCTTTTTGCACCCCCTAGCCCAATTTCTTGTTATTTTATATTTTTGCATTTTTATTTTCATTTATGAATATTTTATTATTTCCAAATATAAAAAATACTCAAAAATATTTTTATAATTTTTTCACATTTATTTTGCATTTTATTTTTATTTTTCTAACATAAAAAGCAATTTAATTACATTTATCTTATTTATTAAAAACTTGAAAATAATATATAAATTATACTTTTATTTTTATTCTTTATTTTTATTCACACTGAAAGTATTTCTCTAAATATATTTTTATTTTTGTATATATTTTATTTATTATACATATTTAATATGATATATATATATATATATATATATATATATATATATATATATATATATATATATATATATATATATATATATATATATATATATATATATATATATATATATATATATATATATATATATATATATATATATATATATATATATATATATATATATATATATATATATATATATATATATATATATATATATATATATATATACTTGCATGCGAGCGCTTGGAATTTTGACTTTGAACTCTTGCTTTTCTTGAGAATTTTGTGATCTTTCTAGAGGTGTGTTTGAGGCAATATTTTCGTGTCCTTGTCATTGGTATTCATTATGCTTATATAGAGGAGGAAAGATGTCAAACAAACATGGCAAGAATATTGTACCATCATGGCATGAATTATTTCCAAAAACCAATTGAAAACTTTCCAAAATAATGAAGATAAGCTTCCATATAGGTCTCTCACGGTTTTGGCATGTTTTTCATGTGTTCTTAGGCCTCCATGTGATTGAAATAAAAAGCCCATGCGCCTTGGCCCAATGATTTTATATTTTATTTGATTTACTTGCATTTAAATGAATAAAAATTCAAATAAAAGAAATAAAAATCATAAAAAATATATGAATGGATTTAGAGGTCCTCTAACACATTGTGAACATCAAAAGTTAGATCAATTAGTCTAGAATTTCAAGTTTGCTCACTTTGCATTTCATGCAATTTACCAAAATTTCCCATCTTGCAATGGTCATAACTCTCTCTATTTTCATCTTTTGAAGGTGATCTTGGACTTTTTGAAAAACTAAGTGTGTCTTCTTAAATTTATCTTTTTTTATCATTTTTGTCTTTGGAGACTTTATCTTGATGTAGTTGCCTTGACAAAAAATTTCTTTTTCTTGACTTTTGAAATGACCTATAATGTATTGGCTCATATCTCTCAAATGAAGTACTTTTTAGACTTGAACATACAAATACAAAGTTGTAGAGAATTGAATTTCCTTCAAAACCGGTTGTGGTTGGGGAAAAGTTGATGAAGCATTTAAAAGTTTTGCTTGGTCAAAGTTCATATGGCTCCCCCTAAAGAAACCCTAATTTGGAAGCTTTTGACTTTTGATGATTTTAGGGCTTTGCTTAAGGAATCATGACCAACCCTTGATCAAATGATGAATATCACTTCAAAATATTGATGTTAACCAAAAATCTTGAAGTTTGATTGTATGTTGACCATAGTTGACTTTTTACCCAATACAATTGATTTTCAATCATCTGAGCCATTGATAGAGCAAACTTGTGATGCAAGATTTAAAATTTGACATGAACATTGTGATTGGTGGAAATAGAACTGACTGTTTTTAATGCTGGTTTGCGAAATGTCGCGGTAAGCAAGAGTCGCCGCCGTCTTTTATTTTCTCCAACAAGGAAAGGACAAAAGCACAGCAAAATTCCTCTTCGAGATGTTTCTCGGGTTCGGGAGGTAGATTATAAAAAGGGAAGGTGTCAGCACCCTTTCTATCTGTGGTTATCCACGGGCTCTTAGGTACTTGCTCACTATGTTTTCAAAATGTTTTGCTTTTCTTGTGTTTGTGGGTTTTGAAAAAGTTTGTTTGAAAACTTCGATTTAACTCTTGTATCTGTCCTCAAGAGTGTATGAAGTGTTGTTTGAAAACTTTTGTCAGAAAAGTGTAGGTGCGAAAAGTATCTTTGTTTTTTGAAAGAGCAAGTACCTGAGAACCTCTACCTACTCAAAAGAAATTAAGCTGTGTAAATGTCCTTTAGACGGTACTATCCCACTATTGAGAAGTAGGTAGCACCGTCGTTGGAGTTTTCGGGTCAATTCGATTATAGGAGCATGTGGTCACCAAAGCAATAGTAGGACGCCTTAGCCGTAACCCTAATGTCCTAGATCATTTTTTATCGAGGCAACCGTTTTGAGGCAACTTTGATCTTTAGACATGAGGGCGACCTCTAAAACACCCTATACTCAATGACCGCGTCGAGGCAACCAAGTGAGGCGTACCCTAGGGGTGGCATGTGCACGTGTGTCAGGTTTCAATTATGTTATCTTTGTACATGTTATGGTGAGCTACGGGTTGATTTTATTTTCAGATAAGTCTTGTCATGCATAGCCTAATTAACATACATCTAGCAATTAATAGTTTGCGGAAAATAAATCTACGCTATTACAAGGCGTCGGGTATTTACATCACCAAAAACAACCCTTGAAAAGTAAATTGCGGAAAATAAAGAAAGAAATAAAAAGGTCCTAATTAACGCTATTACATCCTCGGAACAATTACATAATAATGGATCAAAAATATGAATAAAAAATAAACATGCGCGAGAAAAAATTGAATCAGAATAGTCCTTAGGGTTTTTGACCCTTTTTTTTGAGAAAGAAGTTTTGGTTGTTTATGAATTAAATTAAATTAAACCTAAAACTAATTAATTAATTAAAAGAAATATTTTTGGTTTTTTAATGTTTTTAAGGAAAATAAAATAAAAATAGTCAAAAGTTAGTAAAAACCCTAATTCTATGTTGATTTTAAATTATTAAAAAACAATTAAGATTAACCCTAATTAAACTAAATTAATGATGTTAGTATTTATTTACAAAAATAATAAAGGGTGAAATTAATAAATAATAATAATAAAAATATTATATTTTAGTTTTCTGAAATTA
Source organism: Vicia faba (assembly GCA_948472305.1). NCBI lineage: Eukaryota > Viridiplantae > Streptophyta > Magnoliopsida > Fabales > Fabaceae > Vicia > Vicia faba. The sequence continues at coordinate 690,873,466 of OX451736.1, forward strand.
TTATGAAAAAATTAATTTGGTTAATTTAAATAATAACAATAATAAAAATAGTTAAATAAATAAATATAAAGGAAGAAAAAAAAGAAAAAAGAAAAAGAATGAACCCAGGGGGTGTTGGCCCAATTAGGAGGTGTATTTGCAATCTGAAGCCCAATAACAATTCCAGCTTGTTTAACTTTCTGGCTTGCCTATGCGTTTGTTGACTGAGGAGTACAATGGTCCTTCAATCCTGACCTTCAGATTTGGCCAGGAGCCACTTGGCATATTGAGATGAGTAGCATATGGTAGACTCCCTTTGCCAGCTTTGCACAAGAACGCCTGAAGAAAAATAAAAAATAAACATTTGGGGGACCTGGAATTCGAACCCAGGTCCCAATGGTTCCAAGCCAACGCACCAACCACTACACCACTTGCTTTTGATATTATAATACTAAGCAATCATTATATTAAGAATTTAATTAATATGCTGTAAAACACAAAAACGCACGTATTTTTCAAACCGGCCAATGGAGTGTTAACACATCATCGTCTTCCTCATTGTACCTGTAAAACAACATTAGATACCGGGGGTTTTTAACCCCCACTATATGCTATGAGGAAAAATAGAGATTAGCAGCATGATGAACATAAATATTTCGCGATGGGTGGGTTAGATTCGTCTTGTTCTCACGATTTCATTCATATGCATCACTATTCCTAATTTTTCCTAGATTGCAAAGCCCCAAATTCACAGCTTAAGAACCCTAGAAATTGATCATGGCAACTTGTGATTTATGGCGTTATAATTCAATTGAATGATACCATTAGCTTCGTATGGTCCCTATCAATGCAAAACAATCAAGAAAATATGTTAAATGCACATGAATTCAACAATACGATTTTGGAAAAAAGGGGTAAACCGTGAAACTGTCTAGGACGATTCTTTGAGCTTTAAGGCTTGAATTTGATTGCCACGCGCTCCTGGGAACTCCTGCAAGGTATTGGAATCAATAAAAACCTTTGAATCGTTCTAGAATGCCAAAGTCAGTTTTGAGTTTTCTTGGAAATTTTTCAATATGCTATGGCTTTTCTGCAGCTTTCTTGCACGTGTATGAGATTAGGGTTTGCTTGTATATATATAGAGGAATGGAATTAGGTCAGAACTTGAGCAAGAATCCATTGAATTTATGATTTGATCTTTGATTGAAAATCAAATCTTTTTGCATTTTCATGATTGGAAAAAGTTGCCAATTTTGGAGATTTTGCATCTTTGACTTTGAGCACGAAATTGCCAGCATATCCTGACCATATTTGCTTCACAAAAAGATTGAAAAATCAAATCTTGCATTTTCCTACAATTTAAATTAATTAAATGAATTAATATTAATTAAAAATCCAATTAATCAATAAAAATAATAAAATAAATTCCATTAAGCTTTATGGGTCGTGCATAGGCCATGGATGAAGTTTCAAGAAGAGATTTGAGGCCCATTAGCAAAAATAAGGTGTTTTGAGCAAAGTTGACTTTTGCAAATTCATAAACATTTCCCAACTTCTCCAATGCATATCTTGCTCAATTTTGGATCATATGACCATATTATTGGACATTTTGGAAAGGTCTTGAAGTCATCTAACCAATGCCTTTGGTCCCATGTCATTTGGATTTACCAATCTCAAGTTATGGCCTTTGACTTAAAGTGCATTTTTGTTGACTTTTGAATTTGACCTATAATGTAGAAATTGATAACTTTTTGTGAGGGAATTTCTTGGACTTGGAATGTGAATATGTATTGTAGGAAATGGAATCCCCTTCAAAATGAGCATTGGATGGAATTTTTATGATGAACCATGAAAAATTTATGCCCTGGTCAAGATACAGTTGACTTTTCTACTGTCCAAAAATAGTAACTTTTTGCATCTTGATGATTTTTGAGCCATCCTTGTGGAATCATGATCAAGACTTGATAAAATGATGATTGTGACCTCAAAATAAGATGTTGACCAAAAATTCTGACTTTTGACTGCAAAATGACCATTTTGCCCCTGCAGTTGACTGTAGATCAAATGAGGCTTTTGACTGTGCAAATTGATACTGTGAGTCTTGAAACTTGGCATGTAGATGCTTGAGAATGCTTATAGGCCTATGGGACTTGATTGAACCATTGAGACCTCAAATTCCTTGAAAGAACCAAAACCCTAATTTCAGCTGGCTTAGGAGGTGGTTTGACTATACAACCCTTTGAGCAATCTTGACCAATTTGAAGATCATTCTTGACAAATCTTGAAGAATATGAGAAGGAAAATTTTGGGGTACAACAGTTGCCCCTGTTCAATCTTCTTAAACCTGAGGATGTAGATTGGCTTGCGTGCCTTTCGCGATCCGAAGGTGGAAGATGATTGAACACTAAAGTGCCCAGAAATTTGCGCTCGCATGGTGTAGTATCAGCAATGTGATGTCGGGAATGGGCTTACAGATGCCATTTGGAGAGATGATGGATAGGAGGATGGGATTATAGATGCCATCTGGAAATGTGACAGAATCTTGTCGGGGATGGGCTTATAGATGCCATCTGGAAATGTTTGTTGAATTGTAACTTGGTAGGTTGAAAGAAGGAACCTGTGTGGGGTTGCCTGATGATGAGTCTGTGTAAAACTGCATCTAAAAGAGAAGGAACCGGTGTAGGGTTGCTTCATGGTGGTCAAGTAGATAGCTGTCTTGTCTGGTTTCAGGTATTAATCTCTTACCTAAGAAAGAAATATATTCTTCCTGGCTTGTTACAGGTATTGACCTTCAATTTCTTCATGTAGATAACTTTCCTAGCTAGTTACAGGTATAGATCTACAATCAATTCATATAAGTGGTTTTCCTGTCTGGTTTCAGGTGTTAACCTATAATCAGTCGTCCACAGATATTTCCTGACTAGTTACAGGTGTTGATCTGGAACTTAAGAAAGGTTGGTCGATGAGATAGTTGTCCTGGCTGGTTTCAGGTATTAATCTCTGACCTGAGAAAGAAAGATGGTTTCCTGGCCTGTTACAGGTGTTAATCTTCAATCTCTTCAATGTAGATAACTTTCCTGTCTAGTTTCAGGTATAGATCTATAATCAGTCGCCCACAGATATTTCCTGGCTTGCTACAGGTATTAATCCGGAACTAAGAAAGGTTTCGCCTCAGAAAAATCTTTAGAAATCGATTTAACTGGACTAGAGGAGGTCTTTGACTGAATCGGCGTCAGAAAAATCTTTAGGAATAGATTTAACTGGGCCAGAGAAGGCCTTTGACTGGATCGGCATCAGAAAAATCTTTAGGAATCGATTTAACTGGACCAGGCAAGGTCTTGGAATCTTCAACTGGATCGGCATCAGAAAAATCTTTAGGAATCGATTTAACTGGACCAGAGAAGGCCTTTGACTGGATCGGCATCAGAAAAATCTTTAGGAATCGACTTAACTGGACCAGGCAAGGTCTTTGGAATCTTCAACTGGATCGGCATCAGGAAAATCTTTAGGAATCGATTTCACTGGACCAGAGAAGGCCTTTGACTGGATCGGCATCAGAAAAATCTTTAGGAATCGATTTAATTGGACCAGGCAAGGTCTTTAGAATCTTCAACTGGATCGGCATCAGAAAAATCTTTAGGAATCGATTTAACTGGACCAGAGAAGGCCTTTGATTGGATCGGCATCAGAAAAATCTTTAGGAATCGATTTAACTGGACCAGGCAAGGTCTTTGGAATCTTCAACTGGATCGGCATCAGGAAAATCTTTAGGAATCGATTTCACTGGACCAGAGAAGGCCTTTGACTGGATCAGCATCAGAAAAATCTTTAGGAATCGATTTAACTAGACCAGGCAAGGTCTTTGAAATCTTCAACTGGATCGACATCAGAAAAATCTTTAGGAATCGATTTAACTGGACCAGAGAAGGCCTTTGACTGGATCGGCATCAGAAAAATCTTTAGGAATCGATTTAACTGGACCAGGAAAGGTCTTTGGAATCTTCAACTGGATCGGCATCAGGAAAATCTTTAGGAATCGATTTCACTGGACCAGAGAAGGCCTTTGACTGGATCAGCATCAGAAAAATCTTTAAGAATCGATTTAACTGGACCAGGCAAGGTCTTGGTATAGCTGAGACCTTAACTGGATCTTTCCTGAAAGGTAAAAGTCAGTCATATGCAATGCATGATATGGATCAAGCAATGATGTTCTCAATGTAAATGAGATTGTAAGATATGATGTGTATATGCATGTATCATGATGTATGAAAAGGTGATGTTTTAGCTGGGGGAAATAAATCCCAGATAGCGGCTGGAGCATGATGTTGAATTCTTCGTTTCCGCTGGGGATGATGAACGAAGATGATTGCACGAATAAACCTGTAGGAGAAGATGACTCCGTTGGGGAATAAACTTGATGAAGAGATTACTCCGCGGGGGATTACTCTGTGGGAAGAGATGCTTCGCTGAGATTTTAACGATAACTCCGCTGGGGATTCCGTTGATAAACTCTGTTAGGGATTTTGATGATGAACTCCGTTGGGGGATAGAAAGAACTTTGCTGAGGATGATCTTTCTGTTGAACTTGCTGAGGATAACCCAGTTAGACTCTTATGGGGATAACCTCTGAATTTGTCTGAGGAGATGCATTTGTATTCTGCAGGGGATAAGCTTCCAAAGTCTATTGGGTAAGGTGATTCAATTCTGGCGGGGAAGCTTTTTTAGACTGCACTGGGAAATGGCTCCACTGGGGGCATCTTGTATTCCGTCGGGGAACAATCTTATATTTCATTGAGGAATATTAAGATCGCTGGGGATGCTTGTTGAGGAATATATGTATACTCTGCTAGGGAATATTAAGATCTTTTGGGGATACCCAACTTTTTCAGGACTGATGGTAGACCCATTCTGCTTGGGAGAGAGTATTGCTGACTTGCTGGAGATATTGTGCCTTTTTAGGGCTGATGGGAGACCAACTCTGCTTGGGAAGAGTATTGCTGAATCTTGTCTTACTCTGCAGGGAATGAAGGTATCTTGGTCAAATTCTTCAGCTGAATCTACCTTGTACCTGGAGGACAGAGCAGCTTGTACAGTTCGGACAATTCTTATTGCCCCAATTTCTGCGGGAGAAGAAGGCCTATGAGGTGCTTGATAACCGCCGATTGACAAATCTTCTTCTGGTAAATAAGTGACGAGATGACGGGACATAGTCGTATGTTTTGATCCCTAATTTTTTCCTGAACCGCCCTTTCGGGTTTTCAGTCCACCGGGATACCCATTTTTGCCCAAGCCGCCTTTTCAGGTTTTCGACTTGCCGGGTGTACAGATTTTTTTCATTTTCATCCCTTATTTTTGCCCGAACCCGTTTGGTTCGCCGGGAAGCCCTTGTTTTTGCCTAGGCCAGTCGACCTAGCGGGTCTTTGATTATGCGTAGTATTTTTTCAACTATGTCCACGCTCTCAGGATGCAAGGAGGTGCCACTGTCGGTAGTATTGTGTTGCCATACTACTAGAAGATGTTTGATCGTGCAAGATTCGTTGCTAGAATTCATGTCCAATGCCCCAAGTGACTCAGATGGAGATTTGCCCCTGGCTATTTGGCATTTTGAGAGATTCCTTGGATCTTGGCTTGACTGCCCCAGATGACGGATAATGATCATATCTGCCCCTTGATTGGAAGTGTCTTTTCCACTTGAGGTGACTCTTTTTATTGAGAAGGTTTTTGTTCACTAGATATTTGTCGTGCGAATTTCTCTGTTGTTGAACAAATAGTCATATGCAAACAATGTTATTTTAAGAATGCAAAGCTTATGTCTGTTTTGAAGTTTTTTGAAAATGCATTTTTTTCAGTAAGATAGGAAAAATTTGTAAAATGTGACGTCAACTCAGGATTTTACAGCAAGCCCTACAGGAGTCAGGATACCTTTTGTAACAGTATGCTTTCGAACTAACCCATGCTTCAGCTAGGACTTTTTAAGGGTTATAATGTGGCCTGGTTCACGGTTTAAGAAACAAAGGATAAAGGCTCAAATTTTATTTGTACCCACCCGCTCTTCGTGATGTTCTTCGATCCTAAACTCAGCTAATCATGCATTTAGATCCTGTTTGAATCTTTGCTCTGATATTCCGGTGATGGTTCAAATATTGCCAATTTATTTTGAACAGACAGTCACTTTTATAAGAGTTTGCAGGACCTCTTTCTTTTTGATTTTATTATCCCTGTCTTTTTGCCTGAACTGTTTCTTTTTGTGATTAAAGTCAGCGGGATGCCCCAGTTTTGTAAGTCTCCTTCATAGGTTTTGACTTATTGGGCTTTTGTTTTTGAAAGATAACGACTGCCTGTCTTGACGATTATAGGGAACCATCACTGTCTTTTTGTCTCGGAAGGACTTCTTTGATGCCATTCATTGTGCACCTGGATCAACTGAGAAAACTACCCTGCCCCAGGTTATAATTAAGGGTTTTAATTTTTGCGTGAAAAGAAAAAAACTCCAACTTCTTTGGCTCAAAGGGGTTGACTAGGGATTATCTTCCTTATAACTCCACTGTTTAGGATTTGAAACAATTCCTGTACTTCATCAGCGGGGTCTGTTCAAAAGCATAATGTAGAGATTTTGGTATCATTTTCGTCATCCTCCCTCTAAAGGCTTAGAATTTTTTTTTTCGAGAGTCGATCATCACAAAAAATGAAAGCAATTTGAATATAGTGAATACGAATGGATTGATTCAAAATAGACATATGCAATGCATTGATAAAGTAATAAAGTTTGACATGAATAAATGTTCGAACAATCAAAAGAAAATTACAAATTGAAAATTCCAATGAACAAAAAGTCTTCTCGTCTTAGGACTTGTCACTTCAAATGGTGAACCTTGGAGGGATAGTAGAAGAACTCAGCCTGTCCATCTTGTGCAAACTCCAATGCTCCTTCATCAATCAGGTTTTGGATTTTGTACCTCAACTTCCAACAGTCGTCAGTATCATGCCCCGGGCTGTTAGAATGGTATGCACACCTGGCATCAGGATTATAGTTGGGTGAAGAAGTCTTAGGATTCAGATGAGGTCCTACCAACGTCACCAGATTCAATCTCAACAGGTGTTGCAAAGCTTGGGACATCGGCATGTTGAGCTTGGTAAACGGCCTCGGAGTAACCCGTTGCTTATGGCAAGGTTGTTGTTGGACCTATGAGGTAGTAGCAACTTGGAGAGGTCTATTCTTCATCAAACCAAACCTTTGACTTCTCGGAAGTTGATTAAGGACTTGATCCTCATCCTTGACTATTTGCTTCATACTGTTGTATCTGTCTTGATGAAGCTGGTTGATCATGGTTCTCAACTCTTCTTTCTCTCGAGCTAAGCCTTGGATAAGAGCCATCTGCCCCAGCATCTGGGTTTTCATTGCATCTATCTCAGCTTGCAGATGTTTCAGCCGTTCGTCCTTACTGTCTTCAGGACTTTTCTTGACCAAATTCCCCATGAGGAGTGTTCTCAACTCTTCCTGCCCCTTGGATAGGCTTAGGAAGATTTCCCTGAACTGAGTCTCTTCAGTATAAAGATCCTGGTTGTCTTGTTGGAAATCCATTGCTGAAATAAACAGTGAGAACGTGAGAGACCTGTAAAGGGATGACCTGTTATGCAATGATATGTATGATATATGTATGCAATGTTTTCAAGGATCTCACGGGGTAAACAGGAAACTGTTAGAATTTGAATTTTGCAGCTTGATTGAAGGAACTTCCTGTTATTAAGAGTCCTTCTTCAAGAGTCAGGCCCACCATATCGAGTGGGTCATAGCCCCTGACTCAAGTTATCGTGTTTTGATCTCCAAACAACCTTGGCTAGAGGAAAATAAATCCCCTTTTGCCCCTTGCTAGACATTTGGTCCATCACGACCTGCATCACAAACCCTTGAGATCCTTGAAATGGGTTAGTCCTTATGCAGGATGTATGCAATGTTATGATGTGATGATGTTATGATAAAGGCACACCACAAGTATTCACAAAAGGCAAACATGGTAAAGGCACACAAGTCACACAGAAGAGCCCTTAGATTTCAGGATGGCATGAAGTTTAGGTACTACCCTCTTTCAGTTTCAGTTGGTTAAGACCTGTCCTAAAAAATAGTAATCGGGTTCTAGAGGATCTCAATATCACTGACTACCCTCGATCGGTCATAATTCCAGTTTAGCAACCTTTATTTGCAGCCGGAACCATCGCGAGAGTTTAGCCTTAATGAGTGTAGCATAATGCAACTGTTCTATGGCCAAGTTGGTCAATTTAAGGTTCTAAGGTCAGTTGGTGCTTAACGACTCCTCAGAAGACCCATATTCTCCTTGTTCCAACACAAGGGATATCGGTACAGACCAAGGTGTCACACCAACGTAGCTAATGCTTCACCCGTGTCGGTCTACGCCGGACAGGTCCCTCACAATTTATTGCTACTTACCTAAAGGGTATTCCCCCAGATCCGGGTTAGGATCCATAAAACTCCAATACAAGCCCACAATATTAAAGCAAACAATGCATGCAATTGAAAACATAGAATGATATAATCCTAAGGTACACCTCACTTATATATCTCCCCAGCAGAGTCGCCAGTTCTGTGATCGGTGGAAATAGAACTGACTGTTTTTAATGCTGGTTTGCGAAATGTCGCGGTAAGCAAGAGTCGCCACCGTCTTTTATTTTCTCCAATAAGGAAAGGACAAAAGCACAACAAAATTCCTTTTCGAGATGTTTCTCGGGTTCGGGAGGTAGATTATAGAAAGGGAAGGTGTCAGCACCCTTTCTATCTGTGGTTATCCACGGGCTCTTAGGTACTTGCTCACTATGTTTTCAAAATTTTTTGCTTTTCTTGTGTTTGTGGGTTTTGAAAAAGTTTGTTTGAAAACTTCGATTTAACTCTTGTATCTGTCCTCAAAAGTGTATGAAGTGTTGTTTGAAAACTTTTGTCAGAAAAGTGTAGGTGCGAAAAGTATCTTTGTTTTTTGAAAGAGCAAGTACCTGAGAACCTCTACCTACTCAAAAGAAATTAAGTTGTGTAAATGTCCTTTAGACAGTACTATCCCACTATTGAGAAGTAGGTAGCACCGTCGTTGGAGTTTTCGGGTCAATTCGATTATAGGGGCATGTGGTCACCAAAGCAATAGTAGGACGCCTTAGCGGCAACCCTAATGTCCTAGATCATTTTTTATCGAGGCAACTTTGATCTTTAGACAGGAGGGCGACCTCTAAAACACCCTATACTCAATAACCGCGTCGAGGCAACCAAGTGAGGCGTGCCCTAGGAGTGGCATGTGCACGTGTGTCAGGTTTCAATTATGTTATCTTTGTACATGTTATGGTGAGCTACGAGTTGATTTTATTTTCAGATAAGTCTTGTCATGCATAGCCTAATTAACATACATCTAGCAATTAATAGTTTGCGGGAAAAAAATCTACGCTATTACAAGGCGTCGGGTATTTACATCGCCAAAAACAACCCTTGAAAAGTAAATTGCGGAAAATAAAGAAAGCAATAAAAAGGTCCTAATTAACGCTATTACATCCTCGGAACAATTACATAATAATGGATCAAAAATAAGAATAAAAAATAAACATGCGCGAGAAAAAATTGAATCAGAATAGTCCTTAGGGTTTTTGACCCTTTTTTTAGAAAGAAAGAAGTTTTGGTTGTTTATGAATTAAATTAAATTAAACCTAAAACTAATTAATTAATTAAAAGAAATATTTTTGGTTTTTTAATAGTTTTAAGGAAAATAAAATAAAAATAGTCAAAAGTTAGTAAAAACCCTAATTCTATGTTGATTTTAAATTATTAAAAAAAATTAAGATTAACCCTAATTAAACTAAATTAATGATGTTAGTATTTATTTACAAAAATAATAAAGGGTGAAATTAATAAATAATAATAATAAAAATATTATATTTTAGTTTTCTGAATTTATTATGAAAAAATTAATTTGGTTAATTTAAATAATAACAATAATAAAAATAGTTAAATAAATAAATATAAAGGAAGAAAAAAAAAAGAAAAAAGAAAAAGAATGAATCCAGGGGGTGTTGGCCCAATTAGGAGGTGTATTTGGCAATCTGAAGCCCAATAACAATTCCAGCCTGTTTGACTTTCTGGCTTGCCTATGCGTTTGTTGACTGAGGAGTACAATGGTCCTTCAATCCTGGCCTTCAGATTTGGCCAGGAGCCACTTGGCATATTGAGATGAGTAGCATATGGTAGACTCCCTTTGCCAGCTTTGCACAAGAACGCCTGAAGAAAAATAACAAATAAACATTTGGGGGACCTGGGATTCGAACCCAGGTCCCAATGGTTCCAAGCCAACGCACCAACCACTACACCACTTACACGCTTTTGATATTATAATACTAAGTGTGATCGGTGGATCTGGAACTGACTGTTTAACGCTGGTTCGCGAAATGTCGCGGAAGCAAGAGTCGCCACCGTCTTTTATTTTCTCCAAATGGAAAGGACAAAAGCACAGAAAAATTCCTTAAAGAGATTGCTCTCGGTTCGGGAGGTAGATTATAGAAAGGGAAGGTGTTAGCACCCTTTCTATCCATGGTTATCCATGGGCTCTTAGATACTTGCTCATTGTGTTTTCAAAATGTTTGTTTGCTTTTCAACTGTGGGTTTTAAAAAGTTTCTTTGAAAATTTCAGTTCGACTCTTGTATCAGTCCTCAAGAGTGTTTGAAAAATTGCTTTCGAAAGCATTTTGAAAAGGTGTCGGTGTGAAAAGTATTTTTTGATTTGTTTTGAGATTAGAGCAAGTATCTACGAGAACCTACCTACCCTAAAGAATTCGTCTGTGTAAATGTCCTTTAAAGTAGTGCCATCCCACCATTGAGAGGTAGGTAGCACCACCGTTGGAGGTGTTCGGGTCAATTCGAGGTTCGGGACATGGTGATCACCAGAGCAATGGGAAGACACCTTAGAAGCTACCCTCATGCCAGGTTCCCGGATCATGAGGACTTACTAAGACATCCTCTACTCGACGATCACCTTTCGAGGCAAGGCAACAGTGAGGCGTACCCTAGGGGTGGTGTGTGACTTGTGTGTCGTTTTCATTTGCATTTATCTTGTCGTGTTATTGGTGTTCTACGCTTGTTTTTATTTTCGTCCATACATTCTTTCATGCCATTTGTTAACAGTTAAAAATTGCGAGAAAAGTAAATCCTAAGCTATTACAAACGGCGCGGGTCCACATCGCCAAAATTAAACCAGGACCCGATTTGACAGAAAAATAAAGAATTAAAAGAAAAGTGCAAGGAAATTAATTACAAGGCTTCAGGAGAGATACATAAATATTTAAACGGAAAAGAAATAAATATGCGAATTAATAAGAAATTAAGAACGAGGGCGTTGGACCCGTTTTGCAAAATTAAACTAATGAGGAATTAATTAAAATTAAAAGAAAGAAAGAACTTGTTTTTTGGGTATTTTTTAGTATTTTAGGATTTAATATGAAAAAGAATTAATTAAAATAAATACTAACCCTAATTCTAATGGCTTTTAATTTATTAAGAAAAACATTGAATTTTAACCTAAATTAACCCTAATTTTTATATACAAATTTAATTATAAAAATAAATAAAATAAATAATATTAAATATTTGATTACCATGAAAGAAAAATAAAAGGATGAAAATTAATTAAACCTAATTCTATGTTTTTCAGATTTTATTATGAAAATATTAATTTAAACCCTAATTTAAAACTAAATAATTTAGGAATTTATTTACAAAATACTAACTAATTAAATATATTTGATTTTTGACCTTTTCTGATTTTTTATGGTATTTTGTGATTCTATGAAAATATTAAACTAATTAAACAAGTAATTTATAAAAAAAATAAAAATACAATAAAAAAAGAGTTAAAAGAATTTGCAAACCAAGGGGGGTTGTAGTCCCCAACATGGAGGTATGGCCCAAGCATTTGAGCCCAATGACCTTCAGGTCCGTTTGACTTTCTCCAGGGAGTATGCTGGCGCGTTGACTGAGACTACCATGTGCCTTGGATCTGAGCCTTTGATTTGATGCCCTTGGATGCATGTACGTTGGATTTGGAAGGTGTATGATGGGACAACAACATTGAACCTGCATAGGAATATTAATTGGAAAAAATATGTGGAAAGGGTGGGGACCTGGGATCGAACCCAGGTCCTGAACATCACCAGTCAACACGCGTGCCACTGAGCCAATTCATGCGTTTTGTATATTAAATAAACTAAGAACAATATAATAAGAAAACAATGGTTAGTGGTAATCAGCGCGCGAAATTTAAACTAGCCAATCGTTGGCAGCCACGATATCATCTTCTTCGTTGTGTTTTATTTTTCCTGAAATATACAAACAATGAGCAACGGTTTTTAAGCGTGGCTGTAGACACCATACAAGAAAATAGCGATTAGCCACTGGACGCTCATAAATTGAGCGCGACCCTATCAATGAGTTCGTATGAAGGTCCTGGTTAGGATAGCCTAGGTCTTGTGCTCCAATTTTTCCTTGTTTCAAAAGCCCTAATTCCAAGTCCTGTAAACCCTAAAAATTGACAATGGTATATTGGCACACAACGCATAAAAATACAATTGAATCATTGGGTTATCATCAGAACAAGTCAATTAGTGTGAATGCACAAAAAAAAACGCAATGAAAATGCCTTAAATATGAAACACGATTATGCATTTTTTTCTGTATAGGGCCGGTTCATTGTACCAATTCTTTGAGTGTTGATGAATGTTTTTGATTGGAAATCGTTCTATGAAGCTTCAGCAAGCTAATGAAACAAAAAACGTGCCTTGAATCGCCCTAGAAAGTGGTTTTCAGAATTGAGTTTCTTGCAAAAAAATTCAAGTTTGATGGTGGGTTTTCTGCGCAGCTGCGTGTGTAATGGCATTAGGTTTATATTCAGGCTTATGTAATGAACCAATTAGGTCAAGAAAATTGATCAAGATCTTTTGTATTCATGGCTTTGAAGATTTGATTTTCAAGCATTGTTTTTTCAATCTTTTCCATGCATTTTTGTACCAATTATGATCCAATCAAATTGATTCTTTCCAATCTTAACCATGCACGAAATATTGAAGGCATATCATGTATAAAAAGATTTGAAATAGTAGGTTAAATATTTTCCATGTATTTAATTTGATTTAAATGAATTATTATAAATAAAAATTCAAATAAATAAATAAAAAATGAATAAATACTTCCCTTTGGGCCAAGTGGTCGTGCACATGCCATGGATGATGAATTATGGAAGAAAAATAGGCCCATTAGCAATTTTAGGTCATTTGAATCAATGTTGACTTTTCAAAATATCCAAAAATTTCCCAACTTCCACAAGGCATAACTTGCTCAATTTTTAAGATTTACTCATGTTCTTAGACATTTTGGAAAGTTATTTGAGTCCTCTAACCAATGACTTTGGTCCCATGTCATTTTGATTTACCAATCTCATGTTATGGCCTTTGACTTAAAGTCCCTTTTTGTTGACTTTTGAAAATGACCTATAATGTTGAAATTGATAACTTTTTGTGAGAGCATTTATTGGACTTGAAGTATGAAGATGAGTTGTAGGAAATTTCTTTCTCTTAAAAATGAGCTTTGGATGGAATTTTTCTGATAATCCATGTGAAAGTTATGCCCTAGTCAATTTACAGTTGACTTTTCCAACTGTCCAAATAAGGAAACTTTTGCATCTTGATGATTTTTGAGCCAAACTTTGAGAATCATGATCAAGCATTGATCAAATGATGTTTGTGGCTTCAAAATGATATGTTGATCAAAAATTTGAACTTTTGACTGCCAAATGACCATTTTGCCCCTACAGTTGACTATAGTGCAATTAGGGTTTTTGACTGTGCAATCTTGTGCTGAAAGTCTTGAAACTTGATGTGAGGATGCTTGACCATATTTGTAGGCATGTGAGACTTGATTGGACCTTTAAAAACTTCATTTTCTTGATCAGAACCAAAACCCTAATTTTGCCTGTTCAGGAGACCTTTGCACTATGCAACCCTTGGGGAATTTTGAAGTATGACTTGGAAATTTCTTGAAGAATATGGGAGGGCAAATTTTGGGGTACAACAGTTGCCCCTGTTCAATCTTCTTAGACCTGAGGATGCAGATTGGCTGACGTGCCTTTCGTAATCCGAGGGTGGAAGATGATTGAACAATAGAGTGCCCAGAAATTTGCGCTCACATAGTAGCAGTGTGATGATGGAATGGGCTTATAGATGCCATTTAGAGGTTGATGAATAGGACGATGGGCTTATAGATGCCATCTGGATGTTGATCGCATAAGAGATTCCTTAGCGAGAACCTGCATACCTGCAAAAGAAAAAAAAGTACCTGACACGTTGCAGGAGCTGGTTTTCAGATGCTTGGTATAGATGTGTCCTGACTGATTACAGGAGCTGAGTCTGGAACTTCACAAGATGATGCATGAACCAGGGGTGGTTACTACCTTAGCATGAATGGTAAGAGAACCTTGGGTGACTTTAACTTCAACAACGCTCGTTGAGAAAATCTTGGTGGGAATTACCATCTTCGCAGTATCGGGAAGAGAACCAAAGGAAATTATAATCTGAAAGGGAATTACATCTCACGCACCGTCGGGGAGAGAACCATAGGAAATTACAACCTGAAAGGGAATTACATCTCACGCACCGTCGGGGAGAGAACCATAGGAAATTATAACCTGAAAGGGAATTACATCTCACGCACCGTCGGGGAGAGAACCATAGGAAATTATAACCTGAAAGGGAATTACATCTCATGCACCGTCGGGGAGAGAACCATAGGAAATTATAACCTAAGAGGGAATTACATCTCACGCACCGTCGGGGAGAGAACCATAGGAAATTATAACCTAAGAGGGAATTACATCTCACGCACCGTCGGGGAGAGAACCATAGGAAATTATAACCTGAAAGGGAATTACATCTCACGCACCGTCGGGGAGAGAACCATAGGAAATTATAACCTAAGAGGGAATTACATCTCACGCACCATCGGGGAGAGAACCATAGGAAATTATAACCTAAGAGGGAATTACATCTCACGCACCGTCGGGGAGAGAACCATAGGAAATTATAACCTGAAAGGGAATTACATCTCACGCACCATCGGGGAGAGAACCATAGGAAATTATAACCTAAGAGGGAATTACATCTCACGCACCGTCGGGGAGAGAACCATAGGAAATTATAACCTGAAAGGGAATTACATCTCACGCACCGTCGGGGAGAGAACCATAGGAAATTATAACCTGAAATGGAATTATCACCTCACGCACCGCCGGGGAGGGAACCATGGGAAATTATAATCTCAAAAGGAATTATCACCTCACGCACCGTCGGGGAGGGAACCATAGGAAATTATAACCTAAGAGGGAATTACATCTCACGCACCGTCGGGGAGAGAACCATAGGAAATTATAACCTGAAAGGGAATTACATCTCACGCACCGTCGGGGAGAGAACCATAGGAAATTATAACCTGAAATGGAATTATCACCTCACGCACCGCCGGGGAGGGAACCATGGGAAATTATAATCTCAAAAGGAATTATCACCTCACGCACCATCGGGGAGGGAACCATAGGAAATTATAATCTCAAAAGGAATTATCACCTCACGCACCGTCGGGGAGGGAACCATGGGAAATTATAATCTCAAAAGGAATTATCACCTCACGCACCGTCGGGGAGGGAACCATAGAAAATTATAATCTCAAAAGGAATTATCACCTCAGCACCGTCGGGGAGGGAACCATAGAAAATTATAATCTCAAAAGGAATTATCACCTCACGCACCGTCGGGGAGGGAACCAATAGGAAATTATAACCTGAAATAACTTCTACTGAGTCTTCATCAGAAAAATCTGTTGGGAGTCGATTAATTGAACCGGTCTAGGTCTTGAAATAGCTGAGAATTTAACTGAATCTTTCCTGAAAGGTAAAGGTCAGTTATATGCAATGCATGATATGGATCAAGCAATGATGTTCTCAACATAAATGAGATTTGTATGATATGATGCGTATATGCATGCCATAATGATGTATGTGATGTTTTATGAATGTGTTTTTCGTCTAGGAAAGTAAATCCTTGACGGGTGCCGGGAAGTCACTCCTGGGCTGATATTGAAGAATAAGCTTTCGCTTCCGCTGGGGATGATAATTGCAAGAATACCGGTAGGAGAAGATGACTCCGTTGAGGAATAAACTTGGCAAAAGGAAGATTCTGCGGGGAGAAAAATACTCTAGCGACCATGCTGGGGAGCAATACTCTGTGGGGAGAGAGATACTTTGTTGGGTTGTTGAAAATAACTTGTTGAGGATATCTTTGTTGTGTTGGAAGCGTGAATAGACTTCGCTGGGGATAGAAAGACTTTGCCGACGACGATCTTTTCATGGCTTTTGGCTGAGGATAACCCAGTTATATCCTGTTAAGGAAATAACTTCTTTGAATAAAGCCGAACGACGCGTTCGTGCTCTTGCGAGGGTAAACTTCCAGAATCTACTGGGGATAAGCTCACTGCTTGGGGAAGATGAATTCCAACTTTCCTGGAGGACTAGATTGGACTTTCCTGGGGAAGTTTTGATATGCTGGAGAAGTGATTCCTTTGAATGTCTGGTATACCACCGGGGAACAATCTTTAGACCAAGACTGCCGGGGATGCTTGTTAAGAATATATGCTGCTGGGAAATGTTGAGATCTGCTGGAGTATACTCAACTTCCTTAAGGCCTGATAATATAACTTGGAGAGAGTGTACTGTCTTGCTGGCTTACTCTCTGGGGGATTGAGGTGCTGGTTATGTTCTTCAGCCGAACCTGTTTTGATACCTTGGAGGACAGAACAATTAGATTGCTCTTAGACGACTCTTTATTGCCCCTGTTTCTGAGGTATGAGAGGAAGACCTGTGAGGTGCTGATAGTGGTTGATGGACAAACCTTCTTCTGGTAGGCAGGTGACGAGATGATAGGACATAGTCGTACGCTTTAATCCCTAAATTTTGCCTGGACCGCCCTTTCGGTTTTTCAGTCCACCGGGATACCCATTTTTGCCCAAGCCGCCTTTTAAGGTTTTCGACTTGCCGGGTGTACAGATATTTTTTATTTCATCCCTCATTTTGCCCGAACCCTTTTGGTTCGCCGGGAAGCCCTTATTTTTGCGTAGGTATGTCAACCTAGCGGGTCTTTGATTTTGCGTAGTATTTTTTCGACTATGTCCGTGCTTTCAGAATGTAGGGAGTTGCCCCTGTTAGAAGTGTTTTGCCATGCTACCAGAAGGTGTTTGATCGGGCAAGATTCTTTGTTAGAATGCCCCAAGTGATTCAGGCGGAGACTTGCCCCAGATAATGGACCATGGTCATGTCTGCCCCTTGATTGGAGGTACTTCTGTTCATTAGGCATTCGTCGTGCGAACTTCTGCTGTTCAAACAAAAAGTCATATGCAAACAAAGTTATGTTAAAAATGAAAAGCCTATGTCTGTCTTGAAAATTTTGAAAATGTATTCTTTTTTTCATAAAACAAATGATTGTTTGTAAAACGTGATGTCAACTCCGTATTTACCGTAAGCCTTAAGGAGTCAGGATACCTTTCGTAACAATATGCTTTCGAACTAACCCATGCTTCAGCTAGGACTTTTGAGGGTTATAACGTAGCCTGGTTCACGGTTTAAGAAACAAAGGATAAAGGCTCAAATTATTTGTACCCACCCGCTCTTCATGATGTTCTCCAAACCTAAACTCAGTTGATCATACGTTAGACCTTGTTTGAATCTTTGCTCTGATTTTCCGGTGATGATTCGGATGTTGATAACTTGTTTTGAATAGGCAGTCATTTCTTTCTTGTTGAGGGTTTGTAAGACCTCTTTCTTGATTTTTGTTATCCCTATTTTTTTTGCCTGAACTGTTTCCCTTTTTTGGAATTACAGTCAGCGGGATGCCCCAGTTTTGTAAGTCTCCCTCATGGGTTTTGACTTAATGGGTTTTTTTATTTTTTGAGATAATGACTGCCTTTCTTTATTGATTATTCGGAACCATCACTGTTTTTCTTTGCTTTGTAAGGACCTCTTTGGTGCCATTCGTTATGCACTTGGATCAACTGAGAGACTACCCTGCCCCAGGTTATGATTAAGGGTTTTAAAGTTCGAAAAGAAAAACTCCTACTTCTTTGGCTCAGAGGGGTTGACGAGGGATTATCTTCCTTATAACTCCAGTGTTTAGGGATTGAAACAATGCCTGTACCTCATCAGCGGGGTCTGTTCAAAAGCATACTGTAAAGATCGTGGTATCGTCTTCGCCATCCTCCCTCAAGAGGCTTAGAATTATTAATCGAGAGTTGACATCAGAAAAAATATGAAAATAATTTGCGTATAGTGAATACGAATATATTGCTTATGCATTAATGGAATAACAATGTTTAACATGAATAAATGTTTGAACAATCAAAGCACAACACAACTTGAACATTCGAATGAACAAAAGTTCCCTAGTCTCAGAGCTTGTCACTTCAAAAGGTGAGCCTTGGAGGGATAGTAGAAAAATTCTGCCTGACCGTCTTGTGTGAATTCCAGTGCTCCTTCATCAATCAGGTCCTGGATCTTATTCTTCAAAGCCCAACAATCCTCTGTAGCATGCCCCGGGCTATCAGAATGATAAGCGCAGCGAGCATTGGGGTTATACTTTGGTGACGTTGTATTTTGAAACTTCGGAGCCTCTTTTAGAGTTACCAGCTTGGTCTCCAGCAACTGTGGCAATATCTGGGATAAGGTCATGCTGAGCCGAGTGAACTGCCTCCTCTCGCTCTTTTGTTGGTTGCGATGTTGAATTTGTGACACTGGAGCCGTTTGGGGAGCTCTCTCCTTGCCTCTTTGTCTCAAAGATGGTCGAACGATGACTGGCTTTTTACCCTTAGACTTTTGCCCCAGTTGGTTACCCCGAAGTAGCTGGTTGACGAGAAACCCGAGCTCATCTTGTCTTTGAGCTAACCCTTGAATAACAGTCACCTGCCCCAGCATCCACCTCAGCTTGTAGGTGTTTCAGCCTTTCAACCTCAGCATTGTTCCTGACAAAGGTCTCCATGAGAAGTGTCCTTAGCTCCTCCTGCCCTTTGGATAGATTCAGGAGGATTTCCCCAAACCGAGTCTCTTGAGCAAGACGGTCCTGGTTATCTGGTTGGAAGGCCATTGCTGAAATAAACAGCGAGAAAGGTAAGTGACCTGCAACAAAGATACCTGCTATGTAATGATGTGTATGACATGCATGCAATGTTTTCAAGGACCTCGCAGGGTAAACAAGAAAATTGTTAGGATTTGGGTCCAGTAGCTTGATTGAAGGAAACCCATGTTGTTGAGAATTCTCCTTCAAGGGTCAAAGGCTCACCATATCCAGTGGGTCATAGCCCCTGACTTTAGTCATCATGTCTGGTTTTTATTTCCAAACAACCTTGATTAAGGGAACCTTCTTCAAGAGTCAGAGCTCACCATATCAAGTGGGTCATAGCCCCTGACAACTTTGGCTAGAGGAAAATAAATCCTCTTTGCCCCTTGCTAGATGTTTGATTTATCATGACCTGCATCACAAGCCTTTGAGATCCTTGAAATGGGTTAGGATGTATGCAATGGTATGATGTTATGGTATGCATGGAGTGATGTAAGTAACCCTGTTATGAGTCCCAATTAAGGACTGCAAACCAAAACCTGCAAGAAACTCAAGTAAAAGCTGTCATGAGTCCCAGTTAAGGACTATAAACAAAACCTGCAAGAAACTTGGTAAACTTTGTTATGAGTCCTAATTAAGGACTACAAACAAAACCTGCAAGAAACTTAGTAAGCCCTGTCATGGGTCCCAGTTAAGGACTAAGACAAAACCTGCAAGTAGTTCATGTGTCAGTTAACAAGCATGCAAGTAGGCAAATACGAAGGCACACAAGTCACACAAAAGAGCCCTTAGAGTTTAAGGCCACCATGGGGTCTGGGTAGTACCCTCTTGAAGTTGGTGGGTTCAACCTGTCCTATCAAAGTAACCGGGTTCTAAGGGTCCCAAGATCACGGGGTTGCTTTCATTGTTCATCATTTCGATTTAGCCACTGAACTGGCGACCGAAATATTCCAGGAAAGCAACCCTCAATTGAGTGTAGTATCGAGTATCAACCAACCTCGGACTGCACCAAAGTCAGTTATCTCACCACCCTAAAGAGGCCAAGATAGTTCAATTAAGGTTCCTAAGGTCTGTTGATGCTTCATGACACCACGCGGAGGCCCCGTACTCTCCTTGACTGAACTCAAGGGTTACCGGTACACACCAAAGTGCCACATCAACGTAGCAGACTGCTTCAACCATGTCGGTATACCTCGCACAGTTCCCTCACAGCCTTATTGCTACTTTCTAAGAAGGTATCCCCCAGATCCGGGTTAGGATCTATAGAACTCCCAAGCAACCCACAATTTAAAGCACACAAGGAAAACAATTGAAAACACAGTTATGAACTAGCCCTAAGGTACACCTCACTTTAAAAAGATATCCCCAGCAGAGTCGCCAGTTCTGTGATCGGTGGATCAGGAACTGACTGTTTAACGCTGGTTCGCGAAATGTCGCAGAAGCAAGAGTCGCCACCGTCTTTTATTTTCTCCAAATGGAAAGGACAAAAGCACAGAAAAATTCCTTAAAGAGATTGCTCTCGGTTCGGGAGGTAGATTATAGAAAGGGAAGGTGTTAGCACCCTTTCTATCCATGGTTATCCATGGGCTCTTAGATACTTGCTCATTGTGTTTTCAAAATGTTTGTTTGCTTTTCAACTGTGGGTTTTAAAAAGTTTCTTTGAAAATTTCAGTTCGACTCTTGTATCGGTCCTCAAGAGTGTTTGAAAAATTGCTTTCGAAAGCTTTTTGAAAAGGTGTCGGTGTGAAAAGTATTTTTTGATTTGTTTTGAGATTAGAGCAAGTATCTACGAGAACCTACCTACCCTAAAGAATTCGTCTGTGTAAATGTCCTTTAAAGTAGTGCCATCCCACCATTGAGAGGTAGGTAGCACCACCGTTGGAGGTGTTCGGGTCAATTCGAGGTTCGGGACATGGTGATCACCAGAGCAATGGGAAGACACCTTAGAAGCTACCCTCATGCCAGGTTCCCGGATCATGAGGACTTACTAAGACATTCTCTACTCGACGATCACCTTTCGAGGCAAGGCAACAGTGAGGCGTACCCTAGGGGTGGTGTGTGACTTGTGTGTCGTTTTCATTTGCATTTATCTTGTCGTGTTATTGGTGTTCTACGCTTGTTTTTATTTTCGTCCATACATTCTTTCATGCCATTTGTTAACAGTTAAAAATTGCGAGAAAAGTAAATCCTAAGTTATTACAAACGGCGCGGGTCCACATCGCCAAAATTAAACCAGGACCCGATTTGACAGAAAAATAAAGAATTAAAAGAAAAGTGCAAGGAAATTAATTACAAGGCTTCGGGAGAGATACATAAATATTTAAACGGAAAAGAAATAAATATGCGAATTAATAAGAAATTAAGAACGAGGGCGTTGGACCCGTTTTGCAAAATTAAACTAATGAGGAATTAATTAAAATTAAAAGAAAGAAAGAACTTGTTTTTTGGGTATTTTTTAGTATTTTAGGATTTAATATGAAAAAGAATTAATTAAAATAAATACTAACCCTAATTCTAATGGCTTTTAATTTATTAAGAAAAACATTGAATTTTAACCTAAATTAACCCTAATTTTTATATACAAATTTAATTATAAAAATAAATAAAATAAATAATATTAAATATTTGATTACCATGAAAGAAAAATAAAAGGATGAAAATTAATTAAACCTAATTCTATGTTTTTTAGATTTTATTATGAAAATATTAATTTAAACCCTAATTTAAAACTAAATAATTTAGGAATTTATTTACAAAATACTAACTAATTAAATATATTTGATTTTTGACCTTTTCTGATTTTTTATGGTATTTTGTGATTCTATGAAAATATTAAACTAATTAAACAAGTAATTTATAAAAAAAATAAAAATACAATAAAAAAAGAGTTAAAAGAATTTGCAAACCAATGGGGGTTGTAGTCCCCAACATGGAGGTATGGCCCAAGCATTTGAGCCCAATGACCTTCAGGTCCGTTTGACTTTCTCCAGGGAGTATGCTGGCGCGTTGACTGAGACTACCATGTGCCTTGGATCTGAGCCTTTGATTTGATGCCCTTGGATGCATGTACGTTGGAGTTGGAAGGTGTATGATGGGACAACAACATTGAACCTGCATAGGAATATTAATTGGAAAAAAATATGTGGAAAGGGTGGGGACCTGGGATCGAACCCAGGTCCTGAACATCACCAGTCAACACGCGCGCCACTGAGCCAATTCATGTGTTTTGTATATTAAATAAACTAAGAACAATATAATAAGAAAACAATGGTTAGTGGTAATCAGCGCACGAAATTTAAACTAGCCAATCGTTGGCAGCCACGATATCATCTTCTTCGTTGTGTTTTATTTTTCCTGAAATATACAAACAATGAGCAACGGTTTTTAAGCGTGGCTGTAGACACCATACAAGAAAATAGCGATTAGCCACTGGACGCTCATAAATTGAGCGCAACCCTATCAATGAGTTCGTATGAAGGTCCTAGTTAGGATAGCCTAGGTCTTGTGCTCCAATTTTTCCTTGTTTCAAAAGCCCTAATTCCAAGTCCTGTAAACCCTAAAAATTGACAACGGTATATTGGCACACAACGCATAAAAATACAATTGAATCATTGGGTTAGCATCAGAACAAGTCAATTAGTGTGAATGCACAAAAAAAACGCAATGAAAATGCCTTAAATATGAAACACGATTATGCATTTTTTTTCTGTACAGGGCCGGTTCATTGTACCAATTCTTTGAGTGTTGATGAATGTTTTTGATTGGAAATCGTTCTATGAAGCTTCAGCAAGCTAATGAAACAAAAAACGTGCCTTGAATCGCCCTAGAAAGTGGTTTTCAGAATTGAGTTTCTTGCAAAAAAATTCAAGTTTGATGGTGGGTTTTCTGCGCAGCTGCGTGTGTAATGGCATTAGGTTTATATTCAGGCTTATGTAATGAACCAATTAGGTCAAGAAAATTGATCAAGATCTTTTGTATTCATGGCTTTGAAGATTTGATTTTCAAGCATTGTTTTTTCAATCTTTTCCATGCATTTTTGTACCAATTATGATCCAATCAAATTGATTCTTTCCAATCTTAACCATGCACGAAATATTGAAGGCATATCATGTATAAAAAGATTTGAAATAGTAGGTTAAATATTTTCCATGTATTTAATTTGATTTAAATGAATTATTATAAATAAAAATTCAAATAAATAAATAAAAAATGAAGAAATACTTCCCTTTGGGCCAAGTGGTCGTGCACATGCCATGGATGATGAATTATGGAAGAAAAATAGGCCCATTAGCAATTTTAGGTCATTTGAATCAATGTTGACTTTTCAAAATATCCAAAAATTTCCCAACTTCCACAAGGCATAACTTGCTCAATTTTTAAGCTTTGCTCATGTTCTTGGACATTTTGGAAAGGTATTTGAGTCCTCTAACCAATGCCTTTGGTCCCATGTCATTTTGATTTACCAATCTCAAGTTATGGCCTTTGACTTAAAGTCCCTTTTTGTTGACTTTTGAAAATGACCTATAATGTTGAAATTGATAACTTTTTGTGAGAGCATTTCTTGGACTTGAAGTATGAAGATGAGTTGTAGGAAATGTCTTTCTCTTAAAAATGAGCTTTGGATGGAATTTTTCTGATAATCCATGTGAAAGTTATGCCCTGGTCAATTTACAGTTGACTTTTCCAACTGTCCAAATAAGGAAACTTTTGCATCTTGATGATTTTTGAGCCAAACTTTGAGAATCATGATCAAGCATTGATCAAATGATGTTTGTGGCTTCAAAATGATATTTTGATCAAAAATTTGAACTTTTGACTGCCAAATGACCATTTTGCCCCTACAGTTGACTGTAGTGCAATTAGGGTTTTTGACTGTGCAATCTTGTGCTGAAAGTCTTGAAACTTGATGTGAGGATGCTTGACCATATTTGTAGGCATGTGAGACTTGATTGGACCTTTAAAAACTTCATTTTCTTGATCAGAACCAAAACCCTAATTTTGCCTGTTTAGGAGACCTTTGCACTATGCAACCCTTGGGGAATTTTGAAGTATGACTTGGCAATTTCTTGAAGAATATGGGAGGGCAAATTTTGGGGTACAACACTAAGCAATCATTATATTAAGAATTTAATTAATATGCTGTAAAACACAAAAATGCGTGTATTTTTCAAACCGGCCAATGGAGTGTTAACACATCATCGTCTTCCTCATTGTACCTGTAAAACAACATTAGATAGTGGGGGTTTTTAACCCCCACTATATGCTATGAGGAAAAATATCGATTAGCAATATGATGAACATAAATATTTCGCGATGGGTGGGTTAGATTCGTCTTGTTCTCACGATTTCATTCATATACATCACTAGTCCTAATTTTTCCTGGATTGCAAAGCCCCAAATTCACAGCTTAAGAACCCTAGAAATTGATCATGGCAACTTGTGATTTATGGCGTTACAATTCAATTGAATGATACCATTAGCTTCGTATGGTCCCTATCAATGCAAAACAATCAAGAAAATATGTTAAATGCACATGAATTCAACAATACGATTTTGGAAAAAAGGGGTAAACCTTGAAACTGTCTAGGACGATTCTTTGAGCTTTAAGGCTTGAATTTGATTGCCACGCGCTCCTGGGAACTCCTGCAAGGTATTGGAATCAATAAAAACCTTTGAATCGTTCTAGAATGCCAAAGTCGGTTTTGAGTTTTCTTGGAAATTTTTCAATATGCTATGGCTTTTCTGCAGCTTTCTTGCATGTGTATGAGATTAGGGTTTGCTTGTATATATATAGAGGAATGGAATTAGGTCAGAACTTGAGCAAGAATCCATTGAATTTATGATTTGATCTTTGATTGAAAATCAAATCTTTTTGCATTTTCATGATTGGAAAAAGTTGCCAATTTTGGAGATTTTGCATCTTTGACTTTGAGCACGAAATTGCCAGCATATCCTGACCATATTTGCTTCACAAAAAGATTGAAAAATCAAATCTTGCATTTTCCTACAATTTAAATTAATTAAATGAATTAATATTAATTAAAAATCCAATTAATCAATAAAAATAATAAAATAAATTCCATTAAGCTTGATGGGTCGTGCAAAGGCCATGGATGAAGTTTCAAGAAGAGATTTGAGGCCCATTAGCAAAAATAAGGTGTTTTGAGCAAAGTTGACTTTTGCAAATTCATAAAACTTTCCCAACTTCTCCAATGCATATCTTGCTCAATTTTGATAATATGAACATTTTCTTGGACATTTTGGAAATTTCTTGAAGTCCTCTAACCAATGCCTTTGGTCCCATGTCATTTGGATTTATCAATCTCAAGTTATGGCCTTTGACTTAAAGTGCATTTTTGTTGACTTTTGAATTTGACCTATAATGTAGAAATTGATAACTTTTTGTGAGGGCATTTCTTGGACTTGGAATGTGAATATGGATTGTAGGAAATGGCATCCCCTTCAAAATGAGCATTGGATGGAATTTTTCTGATGAACCATGAAAAGGTTATGCCCTGGTCAAGATACAGTTGACTTTTCTACTGTCCAAAAATAGTAACTTTTTGCATCTTGATGATTTTTGAGTCATCCTTGTGGAATCATGATCAAGACTTGATCAAATTATGATTGTGACCTCAAAATAAGATGTTGACCAAAAATTCTGACTTTTGACTGCAAAATAACCATTTTGCCCCTGCAGTTGACTGTAGATCAAATGAGGCTTTTGACTGTGCAAATTGACACTGTGAGTCTTGAAACTTGGCATGTAGATGCTTGAGAATGCTTATAGGCCTATGGGACTTGATTGAACCATTGAGACCTCAAATTACTTGAAAGAACCAAAACCCTAATTTCAGCTGGCTTAGGAGGTGGTTTGACTGTACAACCCTTTGAGCAATCTTGACCAATTTGAAGATCATTCTTGACAAATCTTGAAGAATATGGGAGGGAAAATTTTGGGGTACAACAAACATTGTTGAAGACCTATGGAGAACAATGTAAAACACTTGAGACCATTGAAAACCAAACTTCCTTGAAAAACATAAAACTCTAGTTGTGGACCTATTGCTTAGGAGGAGAATTGATTGGTCAATCCTTGAGTAGCCTTGAGTACTTGAGAGTCTTAGAAGAATGTTTTAAAGAAAATGGGAGGGAAACTTTTGGGGTACAGCTGCCCTTGTTCAATCTTCTTAAACCTGAAGAGTTAGATTGGAATGTCCGCCATTCGTGACTTGAAGGTAAAAGATGAATGAACACTTAATTGCCCAGAAATTTGCACTCGCACATGAACTAAGTAACATTGTTGGTTAATTATACCGAGAATGGGCTTAAAGATAGAGAGGTGATGGAGATTCGTCGATGATGGGCTTATAGATACCATCTAGGATAACTGTTGATAATAAAATCAGACTAAGTCTACGCCCGACTTTGTCTTATAAGATGTATTTGGAACGAGTCTACACCTGATTTTGTCCAAAAAAATATTCAAAATAAATATACGCTCGATTTTATCTAAACCAGAAGATGTCTACGCCTGAATTTAACTAAGAGAGGTACCAGAAAGAGTCTATGCCTGACCTTTTCCAAAAAGAGTATTAGAAAGAAATCTACGCTTGATTTCATCCGAACTAGAAGATGTCTACGTTCGACTTCAACTAGAAGAGGTACCGAAAAGAGTCTACGCATGACCTTTTCCAAAAAGAGTATTAGAAAGAAATCTGCGCTTGATTTCATCCAAACTAGAAGATGTCTACGCCCGACTTCAACTAGAAGAGGTACTAGAAAGAGTCTATGCCTGAAATTTTCCAAAAAGAGTATTAGAAAGAAATCTACGCTTGATTTCATCCAAACTAGAAGATTTCTACGCCCGACTTCAACTAAAAGAGGTACCAGAAAGAGTCTACGCCTGACCTTTTCCAAAAAGAGTATTAGAAAGAAATCTACGCTTGATTTCATCCAAACTAGAAGATGTCTACGACTGACTTCAACTAGAAGAGGTACGGGAAAGAGTCTACGCCTGACATTTTCCAAAAAGAGTATTAGAAAGAAATCTACGCTTGATTTCATCCAAACTAGAATATATCTACGCCCGACTTCAACTAGAAGAGGTACTGGAAAGAGT
This sequence comes from Vicia faba, assembly GCA_948472305.1. NCBI lineage: Eukaryota > Viridiplantae > Streptophyta > Magnoliopsida > Fabales > Fabaceae > Vicia > Vicia faba. The sequence continues at coordinate 690,900,752 of OX451736.1, forward strand.
CTATGCCTGACCTTTTCCAAAAGAGTATTACAAAGAAATATACACTTTATTTCATCCAAACTAGAAGATTTCCATGCCCCACTTCTACTAGAAGAGGTACCGAAAAGAGTCTACGCATGACCTTTTCCAAAAAGAGTATTAGAAAGAAATATACGCTTGATTTCATCCAAACTAGAAGATTTCTATGCCCGACTTCAACTAGAAGAGGTAAAGGAAAGAGTCTACACCCGAACTTTTCCAAAAAGATTATTAGAAAGAAATCTATGCTTGATTTCATCCAAACTAGAAGATATTTATGCCCGACTTCAACTAGAAGAGGTACCGAAAAGAGTATATGCCTAACTTTTCCAAAAAGAGCATCAGAAAGAAATCTATGCCTGATTTCATCCTAACTAGAAGGTGTCTAAGCATGACTTCAACTAGGAGAGGTACCGGAAAGAGTCTACGCCAGACTTTTCCAAAAAGAGCATCAGAAAGAAATCTGCGCTTGATTTCATCCGAACTAGAAGATGTCTATGCCCAACTTCAACTAGGAGAGGTACCAGAAATATTCTACGCCTGACCTTTTCCAAAAAGAGTATTAGAAAGAAATCTATGCTTGATTTCATCCAAACTAGAAGATGTCTACGCCTGACTTCAACTAGAAGAGGTACCGAAAAGAGTCTACGCATGACCTTTTCCAAAAAGAGTATTAGAAAGAAATCTACGCTTGATTTCATCCAAACTAGAAGATGTCTACGCCCGACTTCAATTAGAAGAGATACCGGAAAGAGTCTACACCTGACTTTTCCAAAAAGAGCATCAGAAAGAAATCTACACTTGATTTCATTCGAACTAGAAGATGTTTACGCCCAACTTCAACTAAGAGAGGTACCGGAAAGAGTCTACGCCTGACTTTTTCAAAAAGAGCATCAGAATGAAGTCTACGCTTGATTTCATCCAAACTAGAAGATGTCTACGCCCGACTTCAACTAGGAGAGGTTCCGGAAAGAGTCTACGCCTGAATTTTCCAAAAATAGCATCAGAAATAAATCTACGCTTGATTTCATCCAAACTAGAAGATGTCTACGTCCAACTTCAACTTGGAGAGGTTCCGGAAAGAGTCTATGCCTGACTTTTCCAGAAAGAGCATCGGAAGGAAATCTATGCTTGATTTCATATGAGCTAGAAGATATCTACGTCCGACTTCAACTAGAAGATGTATTGGAAGGAGTATATGCCTGAATTTTCCAAAAGAGTATCAGAAGGAAATCTATGCTTGATTTCACCTGAATGATATGCTGGAGTGAGCCCGTGTCAAGCCGCGTCTGGAAATGTATTAGAAGGCAACCGTGTAAGGCTGCTTCAAGATGAGTTTGTGTTAAATTGCATTTGGAAATATACTTAGAAGGAGTTTGGGTAGGGTTGCTTCAGGATGAGCCTGTATGAAGTTGTATTTGGAAGTTTTTAGAAGGAACCCGTGTAAAGCTGCTTCAGGATGAGCCCGTGTTAAACTTCATCTGGAAATATATGAGGAGGAGCTTGGTTGAGGCTGCTTTAGGATGAGCCCGTGTGAAGTTGCATCTGGAAGTTTTTAGAAGTACCCGTGTAAAGCTGCTTCAGGATGAGCCCATGTTAAACTTCACCTGGAAATATATTACAAGGAGCCTGGGTAGGGCTGCTTCAGGATGAGCCCGTGTGAAGCTGCATCTGGAAATATATGAGAAGGAGCCTGGGTAGGGCTACTTCAGGATGAGCCCGTGTGAAGCTGCATTTGGATATTTTTAGAAGTAACCCGTGTAAAGCTGCTTCGGCTTGTTTCAGGAATTCACGCCGTCTGGTCATATAGATAGTTGCCACGTCCTGTTTCGAGAATTCACGTCGTCTGGTCATATAGATAGTTGTCCCGTCCTGTTTCGGGAATTAATTTGTGACCTATTTGAAAGTTGCTCATGATATTAGTCTGTTTGTGAACTTTACCTGAAAAACAAAATTAGCTTTATGTAATGTCATGATGCATGTAATGTATTGCATGATGATGTTCTAAAAATAAATGAGAATGTTATATGCGTTCCATATGCATATGCTATGATAAATGGTGTATGCTTGATTAGGGTTATCTAGCGGTTGATTTTAAATCTTTCCATACATGCCTAATTACTATACAGTTATATATATAGACATATATACATACATAGGTGCGAAAAGTAAAGTGCAGAGAAATAAACCTAGGCTATTACATTCCATGAGCAATTATATAATAAGGAAAAATGCAGGAAAATAAATTAAACTATTACAAAATCAAACGTGTGATTTATACATTTCTTTTCTAGAATTTAAATAGCAAAGAAAATAGAAATTAGAAAAAAGATATTAAAAACTAAAAAAAATTTCTAAGTGTTAGGAAAATATTTTTGATGTTTTTATTTATGAGAAATAATTAAAGTGATAAAATAATTAAAACCTAATTATTTCTACATTTTTTTCTTCTTTAAGAAAATTAAGTTAATAATAATAAATAAAAACTAATGTCTAATTATTTTTAAATACAAATTAATTAATAAAAAAAACCTAAGTCTAATTATTTTTGAATAAAAATTAGTTTGTATTTTAATTGAATAAGTAAAAGAAAATTAAATAAAAAGAATAAAACAAAAGATATTGGAGGATGTCCATCGATCCAGTGTATTGCGAGTTTTAAAGCAAATGCCCTAACTCGGTTTAAAAATGGCAAATCAAGATCTGGACGTCATAAACTCCATGTAACAACTGCAAACTTTTCTAAACATTCATATGAACTGATTGGATGGTTAGAAACATTCAACATGCATGGAATTAAAAAATATAAATGATAAAAAAATAAAAAAATCAGCCATGGTCTGTATGCATGTTTCAGGCACAGATGAGCATAGAAAATCATCCATTCTCACCCTACAGAGGTCCAGGAGGTATTTTGAATGATTGGCTTAGGCTGCAAATGCTTGGAATTTTGACTTTGAACTCTTGCTTTTCTTGAGAATTTTGTGATCTTTCTAGAGGTGTGTTTGAGGCAATATTTGCGTATCCTTGTCATTGGTATTCGTTATGCTTATATAGAGGAGGAAATATGTCAAACAAACATGGCAAGAATCTTGTAACATCATGGAATAAATTATTTCCAAAAACCAATTTAAAACTTTCCAAAACAATGAAGATAAGCTTCCATGTAGGTCTCTCACGGTTTTGGTATGTTTGTCAAGTTTTCTTGGGCCTCCATGTGATTGAAATCAAAAGTCCATGCACCTTGGCCCAATGATTTTATATTTTATTTGATTTACTTTCATTTAAATGAACAAAAATTAAAATAAAAGTAATAAAAATCATTAAAAAATATATGAATGGATTTAGAGGTCCTATAACACATTGTGAACATGTTTGAACATCAAAAGTTAGGCCCATTAGTCTAGAATTTCAAGTTTACTCACTTTGCATTTCATGCATTTTACCAAAATTTCCCAACTTGCAATGGTCATAACTCTCTCTATTTTCATCTTTTGAAAGTGATCTTGGACTTTTTGAAAAGCTCAAGGTGTCTTCTTTAATTTCTCTTTTGATGTGCCTTTGGATACTTTATCTTGATATAAGTTTCCTTGATAAAAAGTGTCTTTTTGTTGACTTTTGAAATGACCTATAATGTATTGGCTCATATCTCTCAAATGAACCACTTTTTGGACTTGAGCATACATATACAAAGTTTTAAAAAATTGAATTTCCTTCAAAATGGGCTTTGGTTGGGGAAAAGTTGATGAAGAATGTGAAAGTTATACTTGGTAAAAGTTTAGTTGACTCCTCCTAAGGAAACCCTAATTTGGCCATTTTTTATTTTTGATGATTTGAGAGATTTCCTTGAGGAATCATGATCAACCCTTGATCAAATGATGAATATCTCTTAAAAATGTTGATGTTAACCAAAAATCTTGAAGTTTGACTGTATGTTGACCATAGTTGACTTTTTACCCAATACAATTAATTTTCAATCATCTGAGCCATTGAATGAGCAAACTTGTGATGCAAGACTTGAAATTTGACATGAACGTTGCTAAAGACCTATGGAGAACCATGGAAACCACTTGAGACCTTTGCAAACCAAAATTCATTGAAAAACACAAAACTCTAGTTGTGGACCCATTGCTTAGAAGGAAAATTGATCGGCCAACCCTTGAGTAGCCTTGAGTACTTGAGAGCCTTAAAAGAATATTTTGAAGAAAATGAGAGGGGAAATTTTGGGGTACGACACATAAGATTCAGACTGCAGACTTCCATAACCCCTCAGACAAATACTTATCTCCTATCAAAGTATTTACCATCAGTCTTGTGCACAACCTCTTTAGAGGATAGACAAATACTCATCTCCCATCAAACTATTTATCATAAGTCAGATAAGATTACCATCGCACACAAGGTAGAACATTCAGTCTGACATTCTTCTTCTACACACCTCTAGAACCAACTGATTCTTCTTCATGACAACCAAACATGGCATCCATTCACACCACAAACCACTTCAAATTAGGCCAGTGGCTTGACCTTATACTCCACCATGAACAAACCCGAAAACTTCCTTGGCGAAAGAAGCAAAGAACAGAAATGATGTTCCAACATCAATTCCGACATCAGTACAAATCACATGGGTTTAAGCATTTACTATGGCTTTGAAGATAACATCCATAGAAATCTATATAAAACTCTTGCAAGGGACGCAAGATGATCGACCATTAGTAGCTGATCTACCTTCAAACTCAGACCAAAATACATGCAGAGCATGCACACCTCAAGAAAAAATAATTCTCAAAAACATAGACCTCGTGTCTGACTTTGAGGTATTAGATGCCATTCTTCTGTACCTAAAGAGGATATTCTCTGTAACAGGTACCTGGGAGAAGATTTAAACAAACATGGCATTGATTGATCATTATCCTCCACTAGCAGATTGTTCAGACTAAGTCTGCTTCTACTAATTCTTCAAAACACAACGATGCCCTTCAAACCTTGCAAAAAGAAAATATTCCATCGTGTGAGGACACCACATAACTGAACCCATGACTGAGGAGAACCTTCCCAAATAATAAGAACCATGATCATTTGGTTCAAAAACAAACTCCTCCTCCTTACTTTAGACAGAAATCTGAAATGCTCATCCTAGGTGATTGAGATGACACTTCAATAGTGCAGACACCAATCAACCATATAATTCTGGTTGATACATCTTTAATGCACACAACCCTTAAAAGACCTTTCTGAAACAACAGAATAAGAGTTCCATGCTCTCATAGACTTGATAAGTGAAATCAATTTTGAGTATAACCTTTATCCTATTAATGAGAAACACCACCAGTCATATTGAGAAAAATAAATTCTCAACACAAGGATGTAAAGACATTACGTATGACATTTCTCCAAGTGCCCTTTAACTCCAAACCAGGGACATTATTCAACAGCTGCCACTAACCTTTGATAATCATACACTCCCCCCCTTAAAATCAGCACAACATATGGTTAGTACATACCACCATTACTCCCATTAAATAGAACATGTTTCATGGCCATAAACAAGATTCCATACAAACCTAGTTTCTTTGATCAGAAGAATAAACCAGGTGTTAGATAGAATGTCCTTGACTTTTGATATTTATGTACAAGGAACCTGGATGAGATACCATACTGGACACTAGAGCTCAACCTCTACACTTCTTGGATAAAAAATAAAGCAAACCAAGAACTAACCAATTAGTTGATAAACATTCAAATAGCCCACCAATCTAAGACATGTTTTCTGGATAAAACATCTTAGATACACAGCCTAGAATCCTCCTCTTCCAAATCAAGAGTATGTTCTAAACATATATGATAGTCACACATTTGTCTAGCACCCAGAGCATCTGTTAAGCAACAGGATTCTGCACACCTGCTGACATGATGTCCCAACATATGCTAGGACATCATTTCCCTTCTTCTGGAACATAAAACCGAGCTTGGTTCTGAAGCCATTACTTCTTCCAGAATATCGAAACATCCCTTGATCACCTTCAAGGTCTTCAAAAATAGTCGAAGCTCCAACTATACCAACAATAGCAAGACTCTGAGTCACTTTCCTAATTAGGTAAAGAAATATGAAGACTCTTTCAGAGGCCAAAATAAATGGCTATATCCTTTCTTCAATAGTCTGTTAGGAAAACAACAAGTTTCTTGAAAAATGTATCAACCACACACTAAAGTGCCTTTACAAGTGGACTTATGAAATGAAACTCAAGTATCGTTGGCAACTTTACACAAATGGTTGAAACGGTCTTGCACATATCTATCACCATAGGATAAACCTGGTGAGGAGACCAAACCCTAATGTCATGCCGACCTGGGTTACAACAGATACCATGTGGCGGTAACACACATCAAATTCTCCTCAACATCCTCCGGGCATAACACAACTACCTTTCATACAATCACCATAGTCCAAGTGCAAGTAAAACAACCTAGGTTTGAAAAATAAATCAAACCTAACACAGCAGCTTACCACCAAAGCTACCAGACTAAAAACAACAGACAGATCTAACACAACCCTATCACAAATATTCCATCCTCCACTTCAAAGACCCTTCAAAGAAACAATATGAAACAGTTTTTTAGTAACAACCTTCTTCCTTGCCCACGACCAGAAAGTATCTTCACAGGATCTCACCCAGAAACAGAACAGAATTCCTGCTCTGATACCAATTGAAATTCTGGTAGGTAAGAACTCAGATGTGCTATAACATGTTAGGACATCTGATCCGACTTAAAAAAACACAGGCAAAGTATACAATATTAAAGCAGTACTGAAAAGCATAAACAACACACAAAGATTGTTAACCCAGTTCAGAGCAACTCTCCTACTCTGGGGGCATACCAAGCCAGGGACAAGTCCACTATGATAGTACCAATTCATAGACCGTACATCAAGCATACCAGTTTACGATCTACTCACTTAATCACTACCCGTGTTATACTTATATCTAAGACTCACCTAGATATGAGGCCCTCCTCGATCCCTCATCAATCACAGACAGCGATTGGACAAAATACAAGAAGACGCACTTCCATGACAACAAAACAGAAGACACATTTCCATGACAATACCTAGTCAAGACCTAAAGATAAACTTCACCATTTATAACTTTACTCCTAAATAAGAACACAACTTGGAGTTTATTAAAAGCTTCCTCCAAGAACAATACTCACTCTTGCTTCACAACTTCGAGGAGAACAATACCAACTCTCTTAGAGAGTGGCACAAAGACAAAGCCCTAAACTTCTACATCTTAGACCTGTGCCTTTTCTAGGTTAAAAGCATTCTATTTATAACCTATTCCCAACTGGGTTTAGGCTTCTAATCACAGCATATTATCTATTACAAATTATCAGAAACTTCTACTACAAACAAGGTCTTCAATCATTAGCAGAAACTTCTTGCTAAACCTGTTCCTGTTTAGCAAGTTAACACATCCTATCTAATATATTGTTGCTTTGTTTTACTAAAATTAATGTCAATCCTAAAAATAGAGAATTAACATATCCCTTTGTTGTACCCCAAAATTGTCCCTCTTGTTTATTAAGACATTTCACAAAGGACCTCTAATGCTTAAGGATTCTCAAGGAATTGATCAGACAAAATCACCTCTGAAGCACTGAGACCACAAATTAGGGTTTTGGCTAAGAACGACTGATCATAGAATTTTGACCTAATACATGACTTAATGGTTTGAAGAATAATCTCAAAGACTCAAATATTACATGTTGACCCAATTTCATGGCTTAAATCATTTCTCAAGATCAATAGATTGATAGTTGAAATTTGGTCAACTGATGAAAAGTCAACTGATACACGAAAAGTCAAACTTTGACTTTTCGGTCAAAATTTGATTTCAAAGATCACAGTTCATTAAGACATTCAAAATACAAAGCTTGATCATCAAGAAATAAATAAAGTCAAAAGTCAATATGAAAAGTCAAACTTTTCAAGACTTCGAAATTTTTCTAAGTGTTTTTTATACATGATAATTTCATTACTTCATGCAATTTTTCACCAAGATGCAAGATGATTCAAAGAAAACTTTGAACATGAAAGTTGTAGATCTTGATGATATCTACAACTTTTCTTTGTTGAACAAGACCTAGGAGTGCTTGAATTTTGAGTTATAAATTCATGAAGTCGTGACATTTTTGTATAAACACTTAGAGAAATTTTCAGCAGGTTTGGTCAGGTTTTTATCCCAACTTCTTGGCCAATTTTCATCCAGTTCCAATTGGAGTCTTCAAAAATAGAAAACGTGAAGGTTTTATAGGATGTTACAAGCTTTCCAAAATGTCAAATAACTCATAGAGGTCATAATTGAGCTAAGAGAATCAAAGGCAAGAAGTTAGGGTTTCAAACTTGATTTACAAGGCAGATTTGTGATGAATAATGAACCAAAACCCTAGCTATGTTGCATGATCTTCACTTTACATGCCTCAAACTTGTATATCACTCCTTAATTAAATTCTTATGCAACTGATTAAACTATGATCCAAGTGTTTAAGCCTTTGTCCAATTAATCATTCCATTTTTGAAAGAAAGTAACATATCCATTCTTGAAAAGTTCACTTTAATCACAAAGTCAATTTCTTGAGCCTCTAAATTGTTGTTATGATCACACTCAACTCCTACAATTCAGAACAAACATGTTTAAATTGATTAACCACTTTAGATAGCTTGGTACAAACATTGGAAACATGTTCTTCATGCTTGCTTCAAAAACAAGCAAGATAGCCATAACATGTGATTTCAAAATCTGAGTTGTTTCAAGTCTTAAACCTTCTCTATAAATAGAGAGGCCATTCGCAAGATAAAAGGCCAGAAGTTTTTGTTGTGTAGACATGCCCTCAAAAGCTCATACTCTCAAAAAGCCATAATTGTCCACAAAACCTCCACTTTTGAGCTTTGAAGTCCAAGTCTTTGAACTTCTCACCCCTCGCAAGTTCTATCCAAACAAACCATCCAAGCACTCCACATACATAATATAGGAGTTGTTCAAACACAAGAACAACTTCTATAATATCACTATTATCATTTCCTAAGCTCAAAAACAACTAACACAACAGTTCAAATTCAAAACACAAATTTCAGCTTCAAGGTAAGTTTTCTTGACTTTGAACTCTTTATATAAAGCATCATTAATGATTCATTTGTGAAGATAAAATGTAGACATCATTTCCTTAAAGCTAACCATATACTTGTTCTTCATTTTCACTAGTCTTGTGTTGAGAGCTAACCATATATGCAGTAGAACAATGATAGGACAAGAAAAATAGCAGTATGAGTCGACACGAAACACTATGAGTCAACATATATTACGTACAAAACAGGTTATGAGTCGACACAAAACACGTATGTGTCGACACAAAGCAGTATGAGTCGATACAAAACCCTTATGTGTCGACTCATACTGAGTTGTTTTGACTTCCAGGAGCTAGAAATGAGCATGAGTCTATACAGAAAGCATATGTGTCGATACAAAGTAGTATGAGTCGATACAAACCCTTATGCATCGACTCATACTGAGTTGTTTTTGACTTCCAGGAGCAAGAAAGCAGTATGAGCTAATACAAAGCAGTATGAGTCAATGCATGCGTCAATACATAAAAATTTTGTATCAACGCATAAGCTCATGTGTCAATACATAAAAGTTTCTTAAACCAATTTTTTTACCTTTTTTACATTATCTTTATATTTCTTTATATTTTTATTGTCATCCAATATTCAATATGGTAGTAATAGTATAGTTAGAACTTTATTGCTTTCATCCTCTGTTCATAAACTTGTATCCCCATCCCAAAAAAAAGGATGTAATAGCGTAGGACTTTAAAATTCCGCAATTTATCGCTTTCAATATTGTTGCTAGTAATTAGGGTGTGTATGGCGAGATTTAAAATCAACAAGTAGACAACCCTAATTCAAGACAAAAATGCATGAAATTAATACATTCGCACACACGCACCTCTAGGGTAATCCACACTTGTTGCCTTGAGAAAAATAGTCATGTTCCTCGAACGTGGGATACTTTAGCAAAAATCCTCGAACAAAAGATCGTAGTCCCTCGATGACCCTTCGATATTGCCTTCGGTAAACGATCTTAGACCCTTAAGACAAATTTATAAGGTATCCTACAATGTTGCTTTCTATGACTATACGATGACCCACGATCGTTCCTTCATATCCAATGATAGGGCTTCTTATCAATCAATGGTAAGATAGCAATATCTAAAGTAGGAGGAAAAGAACTAATACTTTTTGAGTAGGTAGAACGCTCGTAGTTGCTTTCTCACAACCATTTTCAAAACAACATCATTTCAAAACACACCAACATTTTCAAATGAAATATTTTCAAAAGTCAAACACTTTGTATGCATTCTTATAGAGACGAGAATCATTACAAAGTTCGCCTAAACAAAGACACTTTCAAAAATACTTTCAAAACCAATCACAAACACATTTCAAACAAAGTATTTCAAAGTGAGCTAGCAACTAAGAGCCCGTAGATAACTACAGATGAAAAGGGTGCTAACATCTTCCCTTTTCATAACCTACCCCCCGAACTCAAGAAAATTCTTAAAAGGTCTTTCTTGTTCTTTTCACCCTTTTCTTTATTGGATAAAAGAAAATTTGGTGGTGACTCTTGCTATCCATAACAATTGCGATAAAACACAAAACACCCAAGTCAGTTCTCCCACTGTATTACACCCTTGAAACAAAAGTCTGAAAATGTGCAAGCTTCACTCAATTTAAAAACCTAATCGAAAATTAGTTTAGTAAAAGAATTAAAATAATCCAGTTTGATAGTGGTGGTGAATACAAACCTGTAAAAAACTTGCAATAGATGCTAGTATGCAATTTAGAATGTAATATTCATGTACCTCTCAACAAAATGGAAGGGATGAGAGGAAACACAAACATATAGTTGAATTTTGCTTAACCATACTTGCACAAGCTCAAATTCCCTTAAATTATTGGTCGGAAGCCCTCTCTTCTGCAGTATAGCTCATAAACAAATTTCCATCCCAAGTTACTCAAAATGAGAGTTTATATTAACTCATGGTTCATAAAGAACCTTACTATAAGATGTTAAAACCATTTAATTGTGTGTGCTACCCTTGCCTAAAACCTTATAACCAACACAATCTACAATTCCACACAACCAAGTGTATGTTATTTGGATATAGAAACTCCCACAAAGGGTACAAATGTCTCAACTCTCATGGAAGGACACACATATCAGGACATGTCATCTTCAATGAAGACCACTTTCCATTCCATGAGGGGTTTCTCAATACAATAATTCTTCTAAAAACAACAACTAATAATCCATCTACTTCTTTTCCTTTTAGCACTACAACTAATTCCATCAATGACAAAATCATACAAATCACTAAAGATGAAAATCTAGATGAGATAAACGAATAAGACTCTCAAGATGTTACCAATGACACAGAATAAACTAACAATGGTTCATCAGAATATGACACCACTCGTGAAGAGATACCAGACATAGTTCAACAGTAAAATGTGGGTAATCAATCCTGAACACAAGTACAAGTAATACAATACACACAAGGAGTGAGTATGGAATTCACAAGCCAAAGCTACATTAAATTGGACTCACTGAGACTTACAAAGACACAATTGGACCTACAAATTCCAAGGAAGCTCTCACAAGAACATTATGGAAAGAAGCCATAAAAAAGGAATTCCAAGCCCTCATGTCCAACAAAACATGGATATTGGTGCCTTACCAAGATCGAGAAAACATAGTTGACTCAAAATAGGTATTCACGACAAAATATAAGTCAGATGGTTCCATAGAAAGGATGAAAGCTAGACTAGTTTCAAAGGGGTTTCAACAAACAACTGAAATCAAGTATGAAGAAACATTTAGCTATGTAGTCAAAGCTAGCACAGTCAGAATTATCCTTTCCATTGTAGCACTCCTCAATTGGGAAGTCAAACAACTAGACATCAACAATGAATTCCTAAATGGATACCTAAAAGAAAAAGTATCCATGCATCAACCAGAAGGATTTTTTTATCCTACCAAGCCTGGTCACATATGCACACTATCTAAAGAAAATTATAGGCTGAAGCTGGCACCAATAGATTTGTTTGATGGTCTCAAAACTACATTGATAAACTGGGGCTTTCAAAACACAAAAAGTTACTCTTCTCTTTTCCTTCTAAAAGGTAAAGATAATATCATGTTTCTCCTTATATATATATGGATGATATCATAGTCATAGACCGCAACAACAAGTTCCTTCAAGCTTTCATCAAACAACTTAATAATGTCTTCACAAACAAAGAGATGTCAGCGGAATGCACCTCAAACAATCTAACTACATTGGTAACTTGTTAAAGAAATTCAATATGGAAAATACCTTACCGTGTCCAACAATGATGATAACAGGAAGGCAATTCACAATTGAGGGGGAGAAATTGAAAGATCCAACTGGGTTCAGATAAGCCATGGGAGGGCTACAATACTTAACTCACACAAGACCTGACATAGACTTTTCTATTAATAAACTCAATCAATATATGATTTCACCCACCATTTACCATTGGCAAGGAATAAAAAGAATCTTGAGATATCTCCAAGGCACCATCAACTATTTCTTGCATATCAATCCATCCACTGACTTGGATATAATAGGTTTTTCTAATGCAGGTTGGGCCACTAGTGTTGATGACAGGAAATCCATGGTTAGTCAATGTGTGTTCCTTGGTGAAACACTCATTTCTTGGTCCTCAAGAAAAAAAATGTGGTATCAAGATCAAGTACAGAGTTAGAGTACGAAGCTCTAGCTAACCTAGTTGTTGAGATATCATGGATTCATTCACTACTTACTAAACATAAACTCCCATTTCCAAGGAAGCCCGTACTATGGTGTGATAACCTGAGTGCCAATGCACTAGCTTCTAATCCAGTATTGCATGCTTATTCTAAAAATATTGGAATTGATGTTCACTATATAAGAGACCAAGTACTACAAAATGAGGCTATTGTGGCTTATGTTCCTACAACAGATCAAATTGCATATTATCTCATCAAATCATTAAATCACACACATTTCAATCAACTTATAGACAAACTTGGTGCAATTCACTCACTACCAGTTTAAAAGGAGGAGTTAGAGACATGATCCCTTGATTATTGTATCATATCATGACAACACATTTTATACATAAATAACAATTATATGCATATTGTGATACGGTGGCAGAACCGACTGTTAATACTGGTTTGCGTTTTGCATTTTTCATTCACAAAATGTCGCGGTAAGCAAGAGTCGCCGCCGACTTTTATTTTATTCAATCATGAAAAGGAAAAAGAACAGAAAAAACCTTTTTCGAGAATATTTATGAGTACGGGGGGTAGATTATAGAAAGGGAAGGTGTTAGCACCCTTTCTATCCGTGGTTATCCACGGGCTCTTAGGTACTTTGCTCATTTTTTAAAATTTCTTATGTGTGCTTGTTTTGAAAAAGAGTTTACTTCGTGATAACCCTTGTATCAGTCCTCAAGGATGTGACGAAGTTGTTTTGAAATTTGTTTGAAAAGTGTTTGTGTGAAATTTGTTTGTTTGAGAAAGTACCTAGGAACTATCTACCTACTCGAAAAACACTGTTCATTTTCCTTTTGACAGTGTTATCCCATTATTATGGAATAGGTAGCACCGTCGTTGGAGTTTTTAGGGATATTCAAAGGGACAGATACGATCACAAAAGCAATACTAGGAGGTGTTAGTAGTCATCCTAAAGCCTTAAAGATCTTTTCCGTGGCAACATCTGAATGGGTCATTTGAGATCTTTCGGAGCTCGAGGACGACCACTAACAAACCATATACTTCATGACCGCTTAACAGAAGGCAACCGAAGTGGAGTAAACCCTAAGGGTGAGCATGTGTGAGTGAATTTTTTCAGTTAATTTGTCTTTGCACATTTAGGTTATCTACCATTTTAATTTTCAAATATTCTTTCCATACAATCCTATTAGCATACATCTAACAGTTAATAATTGCAGAAATTTAAAGTGAGGAAATAGAAACCCTAACTATTACATGGCTTTCGCAGATACAGAACTATTTTGACTGAAAATAAAATGCAAAATTAATACCTAATTAAAGCTATTACAACCTTGGAGCAATTACAAAAATAATTTAAAAAAAGTAATTAAAACGCGCGACAAATTAAATGTGAGGACGATTAGAAAACCTAAAATCTCTTTGAGGAAAAATTATTTAAGTTATTTTTAAAGGAAAAATTAATTCTATACAAAACCCTAATTTCTAATTGATTTTAATTATGAAAAGGAGTTAAATTAACTTAATTTGAATTAAATTAATTAATTAAAGAAAATAAATATTTTATGAAAAAAATGATTTTTGGGTGTTTTTTATGATTTTGATTAAAAAGAAATAATTTTGATGTTATTTTAAAAAAGAAATATAATTAGAAAATAATTAATAAGAAATAAAAATAATAAATAAAGAAGAAGAATGGGCCTGCTTAAGCAATTGGAGGGGGGGTGTTGCTGAAAATATTCCAGGCCCACCAAGTTGAAGCCCAATCAGCGCCAGATCCAGTGGTACTCCCTCCTGATGGTGCACCATGGTCTCTGGAAGGTAAAGGCGTTGGATCTGGTTGATCATGAATGTGATGAGATCCTGTGGTTGTATGTTGTAGTACATGGTGGACGCCTGACCATTTGGAGTACAGAACCTGTAATCAAATGTGAAGAAAATAATGAAATGCTTGGACCTGGGATCGAACTCAGGTCCTCCCATTCTCAAACACACGTCCTTGCCAGCTGCGCTGCATTGCTTAGTTGTTAACATAATAAAAACAATACATATTATATGTTAAAATGTGAATAAACTAGAAAAAAAAATAAAAACGCATGTATAAATTAAGCAAGCCAGTGGTTATCAGCCACCTCATCACCTTCTTCCTCAGTTCGTCGTTTTAGGTAAATACTTTTACCTACGGACATCTTCCATAGCTACAAACCTGCAACCTTCCAAAATCAATAACAAGCAAGATAAATTAATTCTAAGCACATGGATCAACTCGTTTTGATCTCACGAGTATGGTAGTATTCTTTTCTTGGCCCAATTTCACCTGTATCAAGAAGCCCCAAAACGTGACCTCAAACCCTAATAATGGTAACTCTGGATATAAGCATCAAAACGCAAAATCAAGTAAACCAAAACGTTCTAAAATCTCATACAAACACAATGCTACGTTCAATAATGGTTAATCATGCATAAATTGCAAAATACGATTCAAGTTAGGGAAAGAAAATTGTGGGTCTGTAGTGTGTGTTTCTTTATGTGAACATGCTTGCAATTGATCCAGTTATGTTCTTGAGATGTCCAACAATCTGTTGGCAACGCTAGAATGGCTTGAATTGGCCTCCAAGCTTGAAATCGAGTCACTACTTTTTGTCAATTTTTTTGAGTTTTGTTCTTCCTTTCTCACGACCGCAACCTCCTTTTGTGTGTCTGCTCTTGCTCTCTATATATCCTTGAACGAATTAGGGTTATAAAAACCACTAGTATCTTTGCAATTTTTGAAGATTTGATTTGGTTTTCATATGGTATGATATCCTTCCAAATTTGGCCTAATCATGCTATTCTTGTGCTAATTAGCTTTGATTCTATTTGATTCTAATATGCCAGCATAATGAGCTTGTGATTCTGTCCAAAAATCCAATCAAAACAAATATTTGCTATTATTTATCATTTATTTGATTTAATTAAATTTTTAATTAATAAAAAATAAAAATAAAATAAATAATGAAGCAAATAACACGTGAGTGAATATTTGGGTCGTGTACCATGTTATGAAGGAGGTGCAAGCATAAAAGGTTAGGCCCATTTGGCAAACAATGCATTTTTGAACACATTTGACTTTTGGCAATTTTGGAAAAACGACCAACTTTGACAAGGCATATCTCTTCCAATTTTAACCCTAGATAGGTGTTCTTGGACTTTTTAGAAATCTTAGGATGTCCCCTAAACAACCCTTTTGGTCTCGTCTCAATTGGGTCTTCCATGTTCATGTAAAAAGCTTTGACCCAAAAAGTGTTTTTGTTGACTTTTCAAAAGGACCTATAATGTGGAAATTCATATCTTCTTGTGAGTGCATATTTTGAACTTAAGGGATGAATATTAATTGTATGGAATTGCATCCTCTTCAAAATTAGCCTTGGATGGAAAATTTATGATAAAGTATGTAGAAGTTATGCTTGGCTAAAGTTTGGTTGACTTTTCCTGAGAAACCCTAATTTAGCAACTTTTGGGTTTTGATGAATTTGGGGCATTCCTTGAGGGATAATGATCAAACCTTGATCAAATGATGGATATAACTTCAAAATGTTGATGTTGACCAAAAATCTTGAAGTTTTACTGTATGTGGGCCACAGTTGATTTTTGACCTAATATAGTCGATTCTCAAGCATCTGAGCAGTTGACTGAGCGAACTTCTTGTGCAAGGCTTGAAATTTGACATGGAGGGTCTTGAGAACATATTAGGACCATGTAGAGCATATGAG
Organism: Vicia faba; assembly: GCA_948472305.1. NCBI lineage: Eukaryota > Viridiplantae > Streptophyta > Magnoliopsida > Fabales > Fabaceae > Vicia > Vicia faba. Next base: position 690,917,388 of record OX451736.1, read on the forward strand.
GTCTTTGGAGTTCACTCATCTTGATGAAAATGGAAATCCTAGTTTGAGATACATTGCCTTAGGAGAGAGTTTGTCTGGTCAACTCTTGGGCAACCTTGAGCAAATTGAGGATCTCTAGGAGTATGTTGAGTAAAATGAGAGGGAAAATTTTAGGGTACAACAGCTTCCCCTGTTCAATCTTCTTAAAACTGAGGATGTAGATTGGCTTGTCTGCCTTTCATAATCTGAAGGTGGAAGATGATTGAACACTAGAGTGCCCAGAAATTTGCACTCGCATGAAGTGATACTTGATTTGGTGATAGAGGAATGGGCTTAAAAATTCCATTTGGAAGTTGACGGAGAATCGTCGGGGATGGGATTAAATATTCCATCCAGGATGTGACGGAGAATCGTCGGAGATGGGCTTAAATATGCCATCTAGAGGATGTTGATTTCCTGAGATATTCTTTTGATGAGAATTCCTATTTCTGTCGTTAAGGAGGAGTCTGCTGAGGAATGTTGGTATATGTCTTGGGAGAAATAGAATTTTAGGAGCTTCAGTCGTCTTTTACTCTACTGGGGAAATAACTCCTACTTAAGGAAGCGAAAGTGGACTGCATATCTGGTCAGGGTACATGCTACGCAGTAACTTATTGGGGAAAGATGAAATCGACCGAAACTGGTCGGGTCTGGGTCTTACAGTGTTGTGAACTGTTGTATGGAGATAACAGAGAAGAAACCCGGTTGGTAAGGTTATAAGAAGGAACCTGGATCGTAGGGTTACTTCGAGATGAAATCCTGGATAGTAGGGCTATGAGAAGGAACCTGGATAGTAGGGTTACTTCGAGATGTAAGCCTGGATAGTAGGGCTGTGAGAAGGAACCTGGGTCGTATGGTTACTTAGAAATGAAAGCCTGGATATTAGGGCTATGAGAAGGAACCTGGATAGTAGGGTTACTTCGAAATTAAAGCCTGGATAGTAGGGTTGTGAGAAGGAACCTGGATAGTAGGGTTACTTTGAAATGAAAGCCTTGATAGTGGGGCTGTGAGAAGGAACCTGGATAGTAGGGTTACTTCGAAATAAAAGCCTGGATAGTGGGGCTGTGAGAAGGAACTTGGGTCGTAGGGTTACTTCGAAATAAAAGCCTGGATAGTAGGGCTGTGAGAAGGAACCTAGGTCGTAGGGTTACTTCGAAATAAAATCCTGGATATTAGGGCTATGAGAAGGAACCTAGGTCATATGGTTACTTCGAGATAAAAGCCTGGATAGTAGGGCTATGAGAAGGAACCTGGTTCGTAGGGTTACTTCGAAATAAAAGCCTGAATAGTAGGGCTGTGAGAAGGAAACTGGGTCATAGGGTTACTTCGAAATGAAAGCCTGGATAGTAGGGCTGTGAAAAGGAACCTGGGTCGTAAGGTTACTTCGAAATAAAAGCCTGGATAGTAGGGCTGTGAGAAGGAACCTGGGTCGTAGGGTTACTTCGAAATGAAAGCCTGGATAGTAGGGTTGTGAGAAGGAACCTGGATAGTAGGTTAGTTTGAAATGAGAGCCTGGATAGTAGGGCTACAAGAAGGAACCTGGGTCGTAGGGTTACTTCGAGATGAAAGCCTGGATAGTAGGGCTGTGAGAAGGAACCTAGATAGTAGGGTTACTTTAAAGCGATAGTGTAGATTAGTTGACACGTTTGGTTTCAGGAACTGAGTTTCCATTAGTCATCTGCAGATGTGACCTGTATAATTGTTGGATTCATTGAAGTTAATTGTCTTTTCCTGCAAATATATCAGGGTTAATTATATGCGATGCATGAAATGCAGGGTGAGATGATGTTCTCAAAATAAATGAGATTATGTCGTATATGATATGTATGTGCATGTCATGATGTATGTTTCACGAAATGTTATCGGGGTATGCATGCATCTGGGAAAATAAGTCCCTGACTGTTGCTGAAGATCTATAAATATTCTGTCAGGAAGAGATGCTGCTTGAGAATAGCTCTGCGGGGAACAAACTTTAGGAAATGAATTTTTGTAGCTGAAGTGATGAACTCTGTCGGGGATTGAGCCTTTGTATCTAGAGAAATAAACTCTGCTTGGGGGATGAATTTTACTGACTCGCCCGCGATTATGAAATTCGGCTAGAGGATATAGCTTTCAGGTTTCAGAATTACCCTAGCTGGGGAGGTTAAGTCCTGTTTCAGGGAAGCCGACATCAATTCTTTTGAATACTTTTACTCTGTGGGGAGTGTATGTACTAATGATTATACTCCAGAGCTGACTCTATCCCGGTACCTGCTGGGAAGAGAAACTGTCAGGTTTGGAACTTCTTGTTTTTTCCCCTGTTTCTAGAATTACGAGTAATTGTCTTTTGTTTCTTATGCAAATATTTATAAGCAGCAATCATTTTGAAATGCATATATCAAAAATAAATCATTGGACGTTCTTGCAAAACAAAATAGAAAAAGAAAAACAAATCAAAGTTTCTTGTGAAAATGATTTGTATTGATTTTTGAAGTTGGCCTGTAATAGGCGTTTTTGTACAAAGAGGTTGACGCTCTAGTAATAGAACGCCGTCGAAAAATAGAAACTATACAATTTGTGTAAAAGAAAGAAAAACAGCTATGTGAAACAACCCCATTAGGTTCCAACTCTGCTATTGCCTTTATATCTTCAAGCGTCTCATCACTTTGCTTCTTTTCCAAAGGTTGATCAGATTGATTGGTGTCGTCCTAACTTTATAGTCGATAACAAAGTCTGGTCGCAAGATGATCCAATGAGACATAGTGGTACGCTTTATATCCCTAACTTTTTCCTGGACCGCTCTTTCGGGTTTTAAGTCCACCGGGATACCCTTTTTTTCCCAAGCCACCCTTTCGGGTTTTCGACTTGCCGGGTGTACATATTTTTTTCATTTTCATCCCTTATTTTTGGCCGAACCCTTTTGGTTCGTCGGGGAGCCCTAATTTTTTCCTAGGCCAGACAATCTAGCGGGTCTCTTGATTAGGCGTAGTATTTTTTTCACTATGTCTGCAATGACAGGGTGAGGAAGGTCGTCACCATCCATGGTGGTTAGAACCATAGCTCCTCCCGAGAAAATATTCTTAACCACAAATGGCCCCTCGTACGTGGGGGTCCATTTGCCCCTGGGATCACCTTGCGGTAGTATGATGTGTTTGATCCCTAGATCCCTGACTTGATATTCTTGACGCCTGACTTTCTTGTTAAAAGCCTTGATCATTCGCTTTTAATACATCTGATCATAGTAGATAGCGGTAAGTCTCTTTTCATAAATTAGATTTAACTGATCAAGTTGGGTTCGGATCCAGTCGTCTTTGTTCAAACCCGCATCCTTCATAATCCTGAGAGAAGGTATCTGGACTTTGATGGGTAGGACTGCCTCCATGACATACACCAGAGAGTAGGGTGTTGCCCCTGTCAACGTTCGTGATAAGGTACAGTACCCATGAAGAGCAAATGGTAACATCTCATGTCAGTCTTTGTATGTCACCGTCATCTTCTATACAATCTTCTTGATGTTCTTGTTAGCTGCTTCAACAGCGCCATTCATCTTCGGCCGATAGGGAGAAGAATTATGATGATGTATCTTGAACTATTTATAGAGCTTGGTGATCATTGTGTTGTTGAGATTCGTACCATTGTCAGTAATAATTCTCTCTGGCACCCCATATCGACAGACCAGATTATGTCAGATGAATCGCGCCACGACGTTCTTGGTTACTGTAGAAAAAGAGGTTGCCTCAACCCACTTCGTGAAGTAATCAATGGCTACTAGGATGAAGCGATGTCTGTTGGAAGCGGTGGGCCTGATTTCTCTGATCATGTTGATGCCCCACATTGCAAAGGGCCACGGAGCTATCAAGACGTTTAAGGGGACCGGAGGCACATGCACCTTGTCAGTGTAGATTTGGCACTTATGACAAGTTCGAGAGTGCTGATAACAATCAGCTTCCATAATGGACTAGTAATATCCTGCCTGTAGGATCTTCTTAGCCATGGTATGTCCACTGAGTGGATTCCGAAGGTGCCTTCGTGTAGATCTGTCATGATCCTCTCTACTTCGCTCTTGTCTACACACCGCAGTAAGGTAGAGTCATGGTTGCGCTTGTAGAGTATTCCATTACTGAGGAAGAACTTTGCAGCGAACCTTCTCAGAAACTTCTTATCGTTGACAAATGCCCCTTCGGGATACTCTTGAGTCTCTAGATACCTCTTGACTTCGTGAAACCAGGGTTTATCTGCCACTTCTTTGATATCGATTTCAGAGCAGTATGCTGGTTCATCCAACCTCTTAATGGTGATTTGGGGAGCTTCATTGTCCCACCTGACCTTGAACATTGATGACATGGTAGCTAGCGCGTCCTCTAACTGGTTCTCTTCTCGTGGGAAATATTCAAAGGTTACCTCCTCAAAGTGTGGGAGCAATGTCAGTACGTACTCTTTGTACGGGGTGAGATTTTGGTGCTTCGTATCCCACTCGCCTTTGATATGACTTATCACTAAAGCGGAATCCCCGAATACATTCAAGAACTTGATCCTTAGCTCAATAGCAGCTCGAAGACCCATAATACATGCTTCATACTCCGCCATGTTGTTGGTACAGTTGAAACATGATCGAGCAGTGAATGGAGAATGACAGCCCTCGGGAGATATGATTACGGCGCCAATGCCATTGCCCAGTGCGTTTGAGGCTCCATCAAAATACATAGACCATCGGGATCCTTCCTCAGGTCCTTCATCCGGTCCAGGTTCTTCACAGTCGGTTACTAACATGATATTCTCATCTGGGAACTCGAAATTCATGGACTGGTAGTCATCCACGGCCTGATGAGCCAAATGATCAGCCAATACACTCCCCTTTATTGCTTTCTGGGTTGTATATTGTATGTCGTACTCAGTTAAGATCATCTGCCATCTTGTTATCCTTTAAGAGAGAGCGGGCTTCTCGAAAATGTACTTGATCGGATCCATCTTCGATATCAACAAGGTAGTGTGAGTCAGCATATACTGTCTCAGTCGGCGAGCCACCCATACCAAAGTGTAGCAATTTTTCTTGAGCAGTGAGTCTCTTGTCTCACAGTCGGTAAACTTTTTGCTAAGGTAGTATATTGCATGCTCTTTTCGACCAGACTCGTCATGCTGCCCCAGCACACACCCCATTAAATTGTCTAGCATTGTCAAGTACAATATCAAAGGTCTTCCTTCAACCGGAGGCATCAGAATTGGTGGTTCTTTAAGGTATTCCTTGATTCTTTCTAAAGAGGTCTGGAATTCATCATTCCACTTTACCACTTGATCTTTCTTCAGAAGCTTGAAGATGGGCTCACAAGTAGCAGTCATATGTGAAATGAACCTGACGATATAATTCAAGTGTCCCAAGAAACCTCTAACTTCCTTCTCTGTATGGGGAGCGGGCATTTCTTGTATAGCCTTTACCTTTGCAGGATCTACTTGGATTCCTTTGTCGCTGACAATGAAACCCAGAAGTTTACCAGACCTTACCTTGAAGGTGCACTTGAACGGATTCAACCTCAGCTTATATATCTTCAACATGTCGAACAACTTTTGGAGATGATCAAGGTGCTCTTCCTTAGTCTGATACCTGGCTATCATGTCATCAACATAAACTTCGATCTCATGGTGAATCATATCATGTAACAAATCGACCATGGCGCGCTGATAAGTTGCCCCAGCATTCTTCAACCCAAAAGGCATCACCTTGTAGCAGAAGGTGCCCCACTGCATGACGAAGGTTGTCTTCTCCATGTCTTCAGGATCCATCTTGATCTGGTTGTAGCGAGAGAAACCATCCATGAAGGAGAAGATTTTGTGTTGCACGGTGTTGTCGACCAGAACGTCAATGTGAGAAAGTGGGAAGTCATCCTTGGGGCTTGCCCTGTTTAGATCTCTGTAATCCACACACATATGTACCTTACCGTCCTTCTTAGGTACCGGAACGACGTTAGAAACCCAATGTGGATAAGAAGTGACAGCTAAGAATCCTGCGTTGAACTGTTTCATGACCTCTGCCTTGATCTTCTCTAACATTTCAGGGCACATACGACAGACCTTCTGTTTAACCGGAGGATAGTCTTCTTTAGTCGGCAGGCAATGTACCACAATATCAGTGTCCAAACCAGGCATGTCTTCATAGGACCAGGCGAAGATCTCAACATAGTCGTGCAACATTTGTATCAACCTCTGTTTTACGCTAAGCTCAAGATTTGCACCTATTTTAACCTCTTTTTTGTCTTCCTCGGTACCCAAGTTCATTGTCTCAATCGGCTCTTCATGATGTTGTGTGGCCCTTTCTTCCTGCTGTAATAGTCTAGCAAGTTCTCCAGGCACCTCACAATCATTCTCACCTTCGTCTTCGACTTGGTTGATCGTATTTTCGAAGTCATAACTGGCAATAGCAGAGCTGTTATCAATGGGATCCATAGTGGATATGGATCTGCAGTATGATACATGAGTGTGTAATAGAATAGCTGTTTTGATAAAGTGAAAACAGAAAAGAAAAAACAGAGAGCGCAAAATTTGTATGCAAGAAACGTCCAATACTTTATTAATGATATATGAAATGACAAATAATATCCCCCACAAGCAAAGCCAATGTGCCTCGGGAAAAGCACAAGGCCATAAAGTTTTAAATTGTTTATTACAAATCTCAAAACAAATAAGACAATTACTGCGGAATAAAAGAAACTGGTATAAAGTCCCTAGCCGTCCAATTACTCGGTCCACCGTTGGTAGTTGGGTAGATCCAACTGTCAATGTCTGAGTCTTCCTCGCTGTCTTCAATGGAATTAACCCCACGATTATTGATGCGTAGGGGAGGTCCTCCATCCCGAGCGCGTCGAGCAGCCCTTTGAGCCCCTGTAGTAAAGCCCAAACCAAATTTGTCAGTTTTGTGAGTGAAATCAGGGAGCTGACCCCAATTGGCACACCCACCTTCTTCAACCACGGCCCTGGCGTCCTTGAGAGAAGCCATCTTCAGAGGAGGTTTGCTGCTGGTAGCAGTTTCAGTCGATGCCAAGATCTGAGGGACCTCTTCGAAGTTCTGACAAGGAGTCTCTATGAATTCCCCGTCCATCTCTATGTAGCGGAAGGAATTGAGGTGGCTCACCATATACTCCTATTCACCTTGTATAGTGACAATCTTCCCTTTTACCGGATACTTCAACATTTGGTGTAGTATGGAAGTAACTGCCTCAGCCTCGTGGATCCAAGGACGACCCAACAAACAAGAATACAACGTCCTGATGTCCATCACATAGAAGGTGGACCCAAAAGTATGAGAACCCACTTTGACAGGGATGTCCACCTCCCCGTGCACCACTCTCTTCGATCCATCAAAATCCCTTACCAGAATGTTACTAGGCTTTAGAGTGAAACCCTCGCAATCCAACCGGTCCAACACCTTCTTCGGCAGAACATTCAGCAAAGACCCAGTATCTACCAGCAGATGAGCCATAGTGGTGCCCCTGCACTCAATCGAGACATGTAGAGCATCATTATGCTTCCTTCCCTTTGGTGTCAAGTCTGCATCTGAAAAACCCAGCCCATTGTCAGCAGTTAGGCTAGCCATGCAATCTTTAAACTGATTAGGGGAAGTCTCTTGCGGCACATGCGCAGTTTTGAGGAATGCAATCAAAGCCTTCGCATGGGCTTCGGAACACAAAAGTAGAGACAACATGGATATCTTTAAGGGGGTTTACCCCAGCTACTCGACCATATTGTAGTCGCTCTTTTTAATTATTTTCAATATTTCCTCTATCTCTTGCTTAGAGGCCTCCACAACAATTTTTCTAGGCGCCTCCGTCTGGGCAGGCTCACCTATAACTTCTTTGTCGTAGGTATCAGATAATTCACCGACAGGGGTAATAACTGGAGTAAGAATAGGAGCCGTAGTTTATGTACCAACAGGAACAGCAGATGTAATGACAATAGGTTTGTTGATAGTCTTAGGGGAAATCTCGGGAGAGAAGACCCTTCCACTTCGGGTAACTTTGCTGGTTCCAACAATGTTACCAATATCAGGATCAGCCTCTTCATTTTTCAAATCTTGTTTGATGCCATGATAGTACACATCGGAACCATAATGCCAGGGGACAGCTTTGTCCGAGACATACGGGACAAGACTAGGAACAATGATTATCAGTGGAGCGATACTTGGAGAAGATGTAATCCTAACAGGTCATCTCGAGGAGACCTTGGAAGGATTGGCGGAAATGGTTATAATGGAAATGTCTTCAGATGGAACAACGGGAACCAAAGTTTTCTCGAACAAAATTTCTTTGTTGTCCATCAGGCGTTGAACACCTGACTTCAGCAAATGGAAACCAGAAGGTAGAAATGAACACATGTGGCAACCTTCACCATAACCCGGAAATAAACCGGCCAACAACAAATTCTTCTTCACAGCCATGAGAGGAGTAGAAACTTCATCCACCAAGGTTACAAACAAGTCAATATCAATAGCATTAACTCCACGACCGTGCTTAGGCATGGGAGCAGGTATGACATTGGGCTTCTCCAGAGCATCGAACTCAATTTCCTTGGCTTCAATCAGATCTTGTACCTTATTTCATAGAGCCCAACAATCATTGGTATAGTGTCCAGGACTCTCAGAATGATAGGCACACCGAGTATTTGGATTATATCAGGGAGATGTGGTATTCGGATTCTTGGGAGCCTCTTTCAAGGTTGCCAAGTTGGATCTCAACAGATGAGGTAGAACTTCAGCCAATGTCATATTGATTCGGGTAAACTGTCTATGTGGTCTTTCCATCGTTTGTTGATTGTTGGGTTGTGGAGCAACTGCAGGCCTAGGTATCATTACGGCACTTATTGTTTGATGATGTTCAGCTCTATTTTGGCCCCTCGGGCTATAGATGGCATTGGCTTCCTTCTTACCAGCAAAAGGATTTTTTACCGAACTTGAAGAGGCATCCTTTTGTATCTTGCCGCTCCGAATCCCAGCTTCTACTCTCTCTCTCCAGTTAGAATCAGCTCGGTAAAACCAGCTGACGAGCTGCCGATCAAATGATTGAAGAATGGACCAGATAGCGTCCCCAGAAACATATCAACCAACTCCCTATCAGACAATGAGGGTTGAACTCTTCCAGCCAAGTCTCTCCATTTCTGTGCATAGTCTTTAAAGCCTTCACTTGCACCCATGGACATACTCTGGAGTTGAGTATGAGTAGGAGCAAGGTCGGTGTTGTATTGATACTGCTTATAGAAAGTAGCAGTCAGATCTTCCCAATTTCGAACATTGGCTCCCTCTAGTTGGTAGAACTATTCGAGCTGATTCCCTGACAGACTATCTTGAAAGAAATGAACCCACAAATTTATATCAGTGGTGTGGGGATGGATCTTTCTGACATAAGAGCGGAGATGGAGTTTTGGGCAGGACACCCCATCATACTTTGCAAAAATTGGAGCTTTGAACTTCTGTGGGATGACCACTCCCGATACCAATCCCAATTTTTCAAAATCCAACCCAGGTATCCTCTGGACTTCCATGGCACTCAAAATCATCTTCCAACTGCTTATATCTATCCTCAGCAGGAGGATACTTCTCATCATTATAGTCAGTATCATTGTCAGAAACTTCAGGACTGGGATCCTTCTCCTTTTTTTCTTCTTCTTGATTCTCCCCTTCTTTGGATGAAGAGGTCAGATCGACTTGTTGCTTTAACCGCTCTCCAAAACTTCTACCCATATTCAGAATACCGGTAGCCTTCTTCTTTTTCTTTTTCTCTTTCAGGATGAGGGCTTTCAGATCCTCCTGCCCTTTTTCCAGATTTATGAACATCTGCTGGAACTGGGAATTTTGTGCCTGAAGGTCCTTGATGCTTTGTTCGGAAGACATTTCTTCTGAAATAAACAGCGAAGAAGATGAGAAACCTGTAATGGTACCTGTACATGCAATGCTATAAGTGGGATGCGTATGCAATGATTTCAAAGACTTTGGGAAATTTAAATTTGCGAACCAAAATAAAACAAAGATTTTATTAGCTGAATTCAAAGTTCAAATGCCTTTTAGGCGTTACAATTAAAAACAAATCTAAAACTAGAAAAAAGTCAAAATTCCCATGGATGCTTCCTCTTTGTACCGAGATAGCCATTGAGTCCTCTTTCCTCATGGAGCTTCTTTGTGAGCTCTAAAACCTTCCTCTCCTGGGCATAGAACTGATCCCTGTAAGTATCCCGCTCTTTCTTTAACTGAATCCAAGACCTCTGTAATTCTCCAAGATTAGTGGGCATATCAGGATAGATAACCGTGTAAGGAATACCCCCCTTCAGTAGTGGGTTCCATAATCACTGGTAAAACGGCCATATAGGGCATCATAAGTTTCTGGGCGCGAGCTCATACCCATTGGAGGTAAGGTTCCATAGGAATGGAAGCCTTTGGCCCCAATGCCATGGCTCCAGATTTGTTTACCATGCCCCAAGCTCGTATGAACCTCCGGCGATAATCTTGAACATCATGCTCATAGTTGAATATAATGCCCTCGATAAGTAACTCATGAGGACCATCTCTTCGAGTGTAACCAAATTGTCGCAGAGCTAAACAAGGATAGTAGGTGTGATCGGTGGAAATAGAACTGACTGTTTTTTAGCTGGTTTCGCGAAATGTCACGGTAAGCAAGAGTCGCCACCGTCTTTTATGTTCTCCAACATGGAAAGGACAAAAGCACAACAAAATTCCTTATTCGAGAATGTTTCTCGGTTCGGGAGGTAGATTTATAGAAAGGGAAGGTGTTAGCACCCTTTCTATCCGTGGTTATCCACGGGCTCTTAGGTACTTGCTCTTATGTTTTCAAAAATTGTTTGCTTTTCAAGTGTGTGTGGGTTTTGAAAAAAGTTTCGTTTGAAAAATTTCTAAGTAACTCTTGTATCTGTCCTCAAGAGTGTATGAAAAATTTGTTTGAAAACTTTTAGAAAGTGTGAGGTGTGAAAAGTATTTTTGTTTGTTTTGAGAAAGAGCAAGTACCCATGAGATCTACCTACTCTAAGGAATTAGGTTGTGTAAGAGTCCTTTAGATAGTGCCATCCCACCATTGAGAGGTAGGTAGCACCATCGTTGGAGTTATTTGGGTCAATTCGATTATGAGGGACAGTGTGGTCACCGAAGCAATGGTAGGACACCTTAGAAGTAACCCTAATGTCCTAGATCCTTTTTATCCGAGGCAACCGTTTCGAGGCAACTGGATCTTTAGACAGAAGGGCGACCTCTAAGACACCCTATACTTGATGACCACGTTCGAGGCAACCAGTGAGGCGTACCCTAGAAGTGGCATGTGCTTTGTGTATTGTTTTTCAGTTAAGGTTATCTTGTACATGTTATTTGTGAGCTACGGATTGATTTTATTATTCATACATTCTTTCATGCATTTTTTAACAGTTAGGAGTGCGGAAAATAAATTGTAGAAAGATAAATTCTAACTATTACAAGGCGCGGGTCTATACATCGCCAAAAACAAAAACCCGTTTTGAAAAATAAAGTGCGAGAATTTAAATAAGGCGATAAAATCCTAATTAACTATTACATACTCTGTACAGATACATAAATATAATCAAAAGAAATTAAAGCGCGAAAGAAGATTGAATCGGGAACGTCTTAGGGCTTTGACCCTTTTTTGAATAAGAATTGAAAATTGTCCTTTTTTTTTGCAATTAAATTAAAATTAAAACTAATAACTAATTAATTTATTAAAAGAAAGATGTTTTTTTTTTATTTTTATGTTTTAATGAAATAAAATAAAAAAGGAATTAAAAATGTCAAAAGAAAAGCCTAAGTCTAAATTATTTTATTTATTGTAAAAAGGTATTAAAATTAACTAATTAAACTAATTTAATTTAATTTACATTTATTTACAAAATAAGTTAATAAATAATAAAATGTTTTTTTGTTTTATTGTAAAAAATGTTAATTGGTTAATTAAATAATTAATAAAAACTAATAATTAATAAAGGGGAAATTATGAAAGAAAAGAAAATAAAAAAGAGAAAAAAGGAAAAGAAAATAAGAACCCAGGGGGGTGCATGCCTTTTTTGGGAGGTGAATCAGGAATTTAGGCCCATTGTCTCAAGCCTCTTTGACTTTTGAAATTGTCCATGGTGTAGTTGACTCAGGAGTATGGTAGTCCCTCTTTCTTGGCCTTCAGATTGTTGATTTGAGGCCACATGGCAAGTTGGCGTGTGAGGTGTATGATGGACATCACTCAGTATCCTGCACATGATTGTATAAGGAAAAATAATATTGAAATTATGGGGGACCTGGGATTCGAACCCAGGTCCCAAGGGACTATGCACAAGCGCTTTGGCCACTGAGCCAATTGTCTAAATTGTTATAAAAATAATAAGCGAATAATATATTGATAAACCAAAATAATGCCTGAGAAAAAAAATAAAAACGCGCTATTTTTTGAAACGGACAAATCAGAGGGAGACGCGTCAGCGTCTTCTTCGTTTGTTACTGGTTTTTTACCTGCGGATTTCTATCCGCAGGAAACTTCGCAGGCCTTTCCTAAAACCATCCCTAGGCTTCAGAAATTCCATCTAAACCCATGGTTGTGATCGCGTATGTCTCCTGATCACGTTGATGCTCATGGTTCGTCCCAATTTCACCTGTAGAAAAAATACCTAAAAACAAAGCAAACAAACCCTAGGCACGGGTATTGTCATATGAAGCCTAAAAATTAAATTGAATGTAACAGTTGCATTGGAAATCAGGTATGGAGTATGAATATGCTATTATTTTCCAGAAAAAATGCAAGAATGGGAAAACACGACTCCATGTTCAGAGGTGATTTCGTGAGTACTTACAGCGCTATTCAGTGGACCTTAGGACGCGTTTGTGGTTGCTTTGGCTTCAGGGGGTGGCAAGGAAGAAAGCTACGTGCTTGCTTTGATCTGAAAACGCTTGCAACTATGCTTTTGATCTCTCACTTTTTGGACAATTTTCAGTTTTTGCTCTGGCCTTTTCAGGGATGCCTAGGTTGTGAATGAGGCTTGTCACACTTGCATATGTAGTAATGAATGAGAATAGGTCACATTATGAGCTAATGATCCCTTGCAATTAAGTTTTTGGATTCTTCATAACCACCATTAAAGAAACATTCCAAGTTTGTTCAAATTTTGAATTTTTATGCATAAAATGGCCCTAGAACGAAATTGGTAGGTTGTTCATGACACATAAAAGTCATTCAAATCAAAAGATGTTATTTAATTAATTTTTTTGATTTTATTTGAATTTTATGGATTTAAAATGAATTAAATCAAATAAAATTAAATAAAAATAGAAAAATTAATGTTTAATCTTGATAAGGCTGAATCAAGTGGAAAAATTGGGCCCTTTTGTCAAAAATTGAAGTTTCAAGGATAGTTGACTTTTGCCATTTTACAAAAATTTCCCAACTTCTCCAATGCATATCTTGCTCAATTTTGATCATATGAACATGTTCTTGGACATTTTGGAATGGTCTTGAAGTCCTCTAACCAATGCCTTTGGTCCCATGTCATTTTGATTTACCAATCTCAATTTATGGTCTTTGACTTAAAATGCCTTTTTGTTGACTTTTGAAAATGACCTATAATGTTGAAATTGATAACTTTTTGTGAGAGCATTTCTTGGACTTGGAATGTGAATATGAGTTGTAGGAAATGTCATCCCCTTCAAAATGAGCATTGGATAGGATTTTTATGATGAACCATGAAAAAGTTATGCCTTGGTCAAGTTACAGTTGACTTTTCAACTATCCAAAAATGGCAACTTTTGGCATCTTGATGATTTTTGAGCCATTATTGTGGAATCATGATCAAGACTTGATCAAATGATGATTGTGGCTTCAAAATAAGATGTTGACCAAAAATTTTGACCTTTGACTGCCAAATGACCATTTTGCCCCTGCAGTTGATTGTGAACCAAATAGGGCTTTTGACTGTGCAACTTGACCTTGTGAGCCTTGAAACTTGGCATGTAGATGCTTGACAATGTATATAGGCATATGTGACTTGATTGAGCCCTTGAAAACCTCAACTTCCTTGCAAGAACCAAAACCCTAATTTTGACCGGCTTAGGAGGGTGGTTGACTGTGTAGTCCTTGAGTAGACTTGAGCAAATTGAGATGATGCTTGTCAAAACTTTGAAGAATATGGGAGGGCAAATTTTGGGGTATAACAGTTGCCCCTGTTCAATCTTCTTAGACCTGAGGATGTAGATTGGCTTGCGTGCCTTTCGTGATCCGAAGGTGGAAGATGATTGAACACTAAAGTGCCTAGAAATATGCACTCACATAGTAGAGTATCAGCAGTGTGATAGCGGGAATGGGCTTACAGATGCCATTTTGGAAATATGGTGGATGGGAGGATGGGCTTATAGATGTCATCTGGATACGTGACAGGACCTTGTCGGGAATGGGCTTATAGATGCCATTTGGAGATATGGTGAATAGGAGGATGGGCTTATAGATGCCATCTGGAGGTGGTCTGTTGAACTGTAATTTTTGTAAGTTGAAAGAGGGAACCTGTGTAGGGTTTCCTGATGATGAGCTCGTGTAAAACTGCATCTTGGAAAGATGGACACCTGTGTAGGGTTGACTGATGATGAGCTCGTGTAAAACTGCATCTTTGGAGGAAGGAAACCTGTGTGGGGTTTACTTTGATGATGAGCCCATGTAAAACTGCATCCTGGAAGAAGTAAAACCTGGGTAGGGTTTCTGATGACGAGTCCATGTAAAACTGCATCTCTGGGAAGAGAGAACCTGTGTAGGGTTTCTTTGACGACGAGCCCGTGTAAAACTACGTTTGGAGAGAGAGAACCTGTGTAGGGTTTCTTCGGGATAAGTTCGTGTAAAACTTCCGGAGGAACCGGGGTAAGGTTACTTCGGGATAAGTCCGTGTAAGACTTCTGGAGGAACCGGGGTAAGGTTACTGCAGGATAAGTTCGTGTAAAACTTCTGGATGAACCGGGGTAAGGTCATCTTGAGATAAGTCCGTGTAAGACTTCTAGAGAAACCGGGGTAAGGTTACTGCAGGATAAGTTCGTGTAAAACTTCTGGATGAACCGGGGTAAGGTCATCTTGAGATAAGTCCGTGTAAGACTTCTGAAGGAACCGGGGTAAGGTTACTGCAGGATAAGTTCGTGTAAAACTTCTGGATGAACCGGGGTAAGGTCATCTTGAGATAAGTTTGTGTAAGACTTCTAGAGGAACCGGGGTAAGGTTACTGCAGGATAAGTTCGTGTAAAACTTTTGGATGAACCGGGGTAAGGTCATCTTGAGATAAGTCCGTGTAAGACTTCTGGAGGAACCGGGGTAAGGTTACTGCAGGATAAGTTCGTGTAAAACTTCTGGATGAACCGGGGTAAGGTCATCTTGAGATAAGTCCGTGTAAGACTTTTGGAGGAACCGGGGTAAGGTTACTGCAGGATAAGTTCGTGTAAAACTTCTGGATGAACTGGGGTAAGGTCATCTTGAGATAAGTCCGTGTAAGACTTCTGGAGGAACCGGGGTAAGGTTACTGCAGGATAAGTTCATGTAAAACTTCTGGATGAACCGGGGTAAGGTCATCTTGAGATAAGTCCGTGTAAGACTTCTGGAGGAACCAGGGTAAGGTTACTGCAGGATAAGTTCGTGTAAAACTTCTGGATGAACCGGGGTAAAGTCATCTTGAGATAAGTCCGTGTAAGACTTCTGGAGGAACCGGGTGTGATCGGTGGATCTGGAACTGAATGTTTAACGTTGGTTCGCGAAATGTCGCGGAAGCAAGAGTCGCCACCGTCTTTTATTTTCTCCAAATGGAAAGGACAAAAGCACAGAAAAATTCCTTAAAGAGATTTCTCTCGGTTCGGGAGGTAGATTATAGAAAGGGAAGGTGTTAGCACCCTTTCTATCCATGGTTATCCATGGGCTCTTAGATACTTGCTCATTGTGTTTTCAAAAATGGTTTGTTTTCTTTTCAATTGTGGGTTTTAAAAAAGGTTTCTTTGAAAATTCCAGTTCGACTCTTGTATCAGTCCTCAAGAGTGTTTGAAAAATTGCTTTCGAAAGCTTTTTGAAAAGGTGTCGGTGTGAAAAGTGTTTTTGATTTGTTTTGAAATTTAGAGCAAGTATCTAGAGTCGTCTACCTACCCTAAGGAATTCGTCTGTGTAAATGTCCTTTAAAGTAGTGCCATCCCACCATTGAGAGGTAGGTAGCACCACCGTTGGAGGTGTTTGGGTCAATTCGAGGTTCGGGACATGGTGATCACCAGAGCAATGGGAAGACACCTTAGAAGCTACCCTCATGCCAGGTTCCCGGATCATGAGGACTTACTAAGACATCCTCTACTCGACGATCACCTTTCGAGGCAAGGCAACAGTGAGGCGTACCCTAGGGGTGGTGTGTGATTTGTGTGTCGTTTTCATTTATTTTTGTCTTTTCATGTTATGGTGATCTATGCGTTTGTTTTTATTTTGGGCCATTCATTCTTACATGCATTTGTTAACAGTTAAAAAGATGCGGAAAAAGTAAAGTTCTAAGCTATTACAAAAGGCGCGGGTCCACATCGCCAAAATTTCTTGAACCCGATTTGACAGAAAAATAAAGAATTTAAAGAAGAGTAAAGTGCAAGAAATTAATTTACAAGGCCTTGGGAGAGATACATAAATATTATAAAGAATAAACATAAACACGCGAATTAAATAAGAATTAAAACGAGGGCGTTGGACCCTTTTTGCAAAATTAAATTAAATGATGAAATTAATTAATATTAAAAAAGAAAAGGAATTGTTTTTTTGGTATTTTTTGGTATTTTATGATTTTAATGAAAAAAGAATTAATTAAAATAAATGCTAACCCTAATTCTAGTTGTTTTTAATTTATTAAAAAGAAGATTAAATTTTAACCTAAAATTAACCCTAATTAATTTACATGCAATTTAATTACAAAAATAAATATTTAATATTTTAATTATTATGAAAGAAAAATTAAAAGGAATAAAATTATCATAAACCCTAATTCTATATTTTTTAGATTTTTATTAAAAAAGGTTAAGATTAAAACCTAATTTAAAACTAGTTAATTAATGAATTTATTTACAAAAGTACTAAAATAAAAATATTTATTATTTTTTCTCTTTTCTGATTTTTTTTGTGTGTTTTTTTTGTGTTTTTATGAAAATAATAAATTAATTAAGAAAACAATAACTAAAAGAAAATAGAAATAATGAAAAGAAAGAATGAAAAAAAATGGCAAACCTAGGGGGTCTGCCCCTAATTGTGAGGGTGAAGCCTTGGTAATTCAGGCCCAATAAACCTTGGCCTGGTTGACTTCTCATGCCAGCATGTGAGTGCATTGACTCACGTCCATGATGTTTCTCAAACTGGGACCCTTGGATTGATCTAGGCACACGCGTGGCAAACTGGATGGTGGGTAACATGATAGACTCCCTGTATTGAAATTGCACAAGAATACGTTTAAGGGAAAAATATAAGGAAAGGAGTGAGGACCTGGGGCTCGAACCCAGGTCCTAGAGATTACCAGCGTGTATGCCTGCCAACCGCTCCACTTCATCTTTTTGTATATTCCATAACAAACAAATAATATAATTAAATATAATAACTAATGGATTTCTGGCGCGAATTTTTGAACGAACCAATCAACACTTGCCACTGCATCGTCTTCCTCATTGTTTTGTTTTCCTGAAAAAATAGAAAACATTTAACGGGGGTTTTGAACCCCCTCAAAACATGCTTATTCTGATAATAGCGATTAGGCCATGTGGCCTCAGAAATTTGGCGCGATGGTCTCTTCCAATTCGTCCCAACCTGCTGATTTTGTTTATGGCATTGACATGTCTCAATTTTACAGGGATGGAAAACGCCTAAATTGAAAACCTGGAAACCCTAGATGTCACTAATGGTGAATCCTCATATGGGGCACGAAAACAAAATTAAACTATTGGGTTAGCATTAGAATCAAACAATGAACATGAATCAAGCGTTAAAATTTACAAAAGATGCATGAATTGAGATGCACGAATATGAATTTTTTTTCTGTACAGGTGAGATCGTTCTCACGTTTCTGGGCATGAAAGCTTGCAGTTTTTGATCCAAATCCCTTCTTTGAAGCCTCAGCAAGCTAATGAGATAAATATCTTGCCTTGAATCGTCCTAGAACTAGGTTTTCAGATTTGGAATTTTTTGCAAAAAAGCTTGAGTTTGATAATGGGGTTTTTGCGCAGCTTAGGGGTTAGTGGCATTAGGGTTGCGTTTGGTACTTATGTATGAATGATTTAGGGTTGAAAACTTGATCCAAAACCTTTGCATTCATGGTTTGGAAGATTTGATTTTTCAAGATCTTTTTTCAATATTTTCCATGCTATTTGGTATCAAATCATGACAAAACCTTCCACAAATGATTATGCACGAATCTTGAGTGTCCAATGAGAATATTTTCTGCACAAAAAGATTTGATTTCATTGGTTTTATATTTTTCATGTATTTTATTTAATTAAATGAATTATTAATAATAAAAAATTCAAACAAATAAATAAAAATGGAGAAAAACTTCCCTTTGGGCCAAATGGTCGTGCACATGCCTTGGATAATGAATTGTGGAAGAAAAAGAGGCCCATTAGCAATTTTAGGTCATTTGAATCAATGTTGACTTTTCAAAATATCCAAAAATTTCCCAACTTCCACAAGGCATAACTTGCTCAATATTTAAGCTTTGCTCATGTTCTTGGACATTTTGGAAAGGTCTTTGAATCCTCTAACCAATGCCTTTGGTCCCATGTCATTTTGATTTACCAATCTCAAGTTATGGCCTTTGACTTAAAGTCCCTTTTTGTTGACTTTTGAAAATGACCTATAATGTTGAAATTGATAACTTTTTGTGAGAGCATTTCTTGGACTTGGAGTATGAAGATGAGTTGTAGGAAATGTCTTTCTATTCAAAATGAGATTTGGATGGAATTTTTATGATAATCCATGTGAAAGTTATGCCCTGGTCAATTTACAGTTGACTTTTTCAGCTGTCCAAATAAGGAAACTTTTGCATCTTGATGATTTTTTAGCCAAACTTTGAGAATCATGATCAAGCATTGATCAAATGATGTTTGCGGCTTCAAAATGAGATGTTGACCAGAAATTTGAACTTTTGACTGTCAAATGACCATTTTGCCCCTATAGTTGACTGTAGTGCAATTAGGGTTTTGACTGTGCAATTTTGTGCTGAAAGTCTTGAAACTTGGTATGAGGATGCTTGACCATGTTTATTGGCATGTGGGGCTTGATTGGACCCTTGGAAACTTCATTTTCTTGATCAGAACCAAAACCCTAATTTTGACTGTTTAGGATACCCTTGCACTGTGCAACCCTTGGAGAATTTTGCAGCTTGACTTGGCAATTTCTTGAAGAATATGGGAGGGCAAATTTTGGGGTACAACAGTTTCCCCTGTTCAATCTTCTTAGACCTGAGGATGCAGATTGGCTGACGTGCCTTTCGTAATCCGAAGGTGGAAGATGATTGAACACTAGAGTGCCCAGAAATTTGCGCTCACATAGTAGCAGTGTGATGGAAATGGGCTTATAGATGCCATTTAGAGATTGATGAATAGGATGATGGGCTTATAGATGCCATCTGGATGTTGATCGCGTAAGAGATTCCTTAGCGAGAACCTGCGTACCTGCAAAAGAAAAAATGAGTACCTGACATGTTGCAGGAGCTGGTTTTCAGATGCTTGGTATAGATGTGTCCTGACTGGTTACAGGAGCTGAGTCTGGATCTTCAAGCGGTGATGAATGAACCAGGGATGGTTACTACCTCAACAGGAACGGTGAGAGAACCTTGGGCGACTTCAACTTCAACAGCAATTGTGGAGAGAATCTTGGATAACTTCACTTCAACAGCAATCATTGAGCGAAATCTTGGTGGGAATTACCATCTTCGCAGTATCGGGGAGAGAACCATAGGCAATTATAATCTCAATAGCAAACATTTGAGAAAAACCTGGAATGGAATTATGGTCTCCGCAGGATCGAGGAGGGAACCATAGGCAATTATAATCTCAATAACATTCATTGAGAAAAACCTGGAATGGAATTATCGTCTCCACAGGATCGGGGAGAGAACCATAGGAAATTATAATCTCAAAAGCAATCATTGAGAAAAACCTGGAATGGAATTATCATCTCCGCAGCATTGGGGAGAGAACCATAGGAAATTATAATCTCAAAAGCAATCATTGAGAAAAACCTGGGATGGAATTATCGTCTCCGCAGCATTGGGGAGAGAACCATAGGAAATTATAATCTCAAAAGCAAACATTGAGAAAAACCTGGAATGGAATTATCGTCTCTGCAGGATCGGGGAGAGAACCATAGGCAATTATAATCTCAAAAGCAAACATTGAGAAAAACCTGGAATGGAATTATCGTCTCCGCAGCATTGGGGAGAGAACCATAGGAAATTATAATCTCAAAAGCAAACATTGAGAAAAACCTGGAATGGAATTATCGTCTCCGCAGCATTGGGGAGAGAACCATAGGAAATTATAATCTCAATAACATTCATTGAGAAAAACCTTTGATAACTTCTACTGAGTCTTCATCAGAAAAATCTGTTTGGGGTCGATTTAGCTGGACTAGAGAAGGCCTATGACTGGATAAGAAATCTTTGGAGTCGATTAACTGAACCGGTTTAGGTCTTGGAACGTCTTCAACTGGGTCTTTATCAGAAAAATCTGTTTGGGGTCGATTTAACTGAACCAGAGAAGGCCTTAGAGTCTTGAAATATGATTGAGAATTTAGCTGAATCTTTCCTGAAAGGTAAAGGTCAGTCATATGCAATGCATGATATGGACCAAGCAATGATGTTCTCAACATAAATGAGATTTGTAAGATATGATGCGTCTATGCATGCTATAATGATGTATGTGATGTTCATGTATGTTTTCGTCTAGGAAAGTAAATCCTTGACGGGTGCCGGGAAGTCACTCCTGGGTTGATGTTGAAGAATAAGCTTTTGCTTCCGCTGGGGATGATAATTGCAAGAATACCGGTAGGAGAAGATAACTCCGTTGGGGAATAAACTTGGCGAATGGATTAACTCTGCGGGGAGGAAAGTACTCTAACGATCTTGTTGGGAAGCAATACTCTGTGGGGAGAGGGGTACTTTGCTGAAATGTTGGTAATAACTTGCTGGGGATATCCTTGTTGTGTTGGAAGTGTTTAATAGACTTCGCTGGGGATAAGAAGACTTCGTCGAGGACGCTCTTTCCGTGGCTTTCGGCTGAGGATAACCCAGTTATACCCCGGTAGGGAAATAACTCTTTGAATAAAGCCGGGGGACGCGTTCGTGCTCTGCGAGGATAAGCTTCCAGAATCTACTGGGGATAAGCTTACTGCTTGGGGAGATGAATTCCAACTTTCCTGGGGACCTAGATTGGACTCTCCTGGGGAAGTTTTGAACTGCGGGGGAAGTGATTCCTTTGAATGTTTGGGTATACCGCCGGGGAACAATCTTTAGACCAAGACTGCCGGGGATGCTTGTTAAGAATATATGCTGCTGGGGGATGTTGATATCTGATGGAGGATACCCAACTTCCTTAAGATTTGATAACTTTGCTTGGAGAAGAGTGCACTGACTTGCTGGCTCACTCTCTGAGGAATTACGATGTATCGGTTATGTTCTTCAGTTGAATCTACTTTGATACCTTGGAGGATAAAACAATTGGACTGCTCAGACAACTCTTTATTGCCCCTGTTTCTAATGTTACCTGTAATTAATTCTTTGTTTCGTATGCAAATATTCATGAGTTAGCAAATTATTGTCAATGCATATATCACAAATTGAACCTTGGACGTTCTTCGCAAAATAAAACAGAAAAAGAAAAACAATTGGCACTTTTAACTGAAAAATATATTCATATTGATTTTTGAATGGCCTGTAAATAGGCGTTTTGTGTACAAGAGGCTGACGTCCTAGTAAGAGAACGCCGCCGAACAAGAGAGTTTATACAAATTTTGTACAAAAGAAACTAAAACAGCTGTGTGAAATATGAATGATCCACTGGGTTTCAACTCTGCTATTGCCTTTATAACTCCGAGCGTCTCATCACTTGATGACCTTGGTTGAAGGTGAAGCTGACTGATCGATGCCGTCTGAACTTGATGTAGATACCGGATTCTGGATGCCAAGTGATCCAATGAGACATAGTATTACGCTTTTATCCCTAATTTTTGCCTGGACCGCCCTTTCGGGTTTTCGGTCCACCGGGATACCCATTTTTGCCCAAGCCGCCTTTTCAGGTTTTCGACTTGCCGGGTGTACAGATTTTTTCATTTCATCCCTTCATTTTGCCCGAACCCTTTTGGTTCGACGGGAAGCCCTAATTTTTGCCTAGGCATGTCAGCCTAGCGGGTCTTTTTTCATGCGTAGTATCTTTTTACTATGTCTGCATTGGCGGGGTGAGGAAGGTCGTCACCATCCATGTTGGTTAATATCATTGCTCCTCCTGAGAACACATGCTTAACCACAAATGGCCCTTCATACGTAGGGGTCCATTTGCCCCTTGGATCACTCTGCGGAAGGATGATTCGCTTGATTACCAGATCCCCAACTTGATACTCCTGTGGTCGGACCTTTTTGTTAAATGCCCTGATCATCCGTTTCTGATACGTCTGACCATGACAGATAGCAGCAAGTCTCTTTTCATCAATAAGGTTTAATTGATCAAGTCGTGTCTGGATCCAATCATCCTCGTTCAGATTTGCATCCTTCATTATCCGGAGAGAGGGTATTTGCACTTCAATCGGTAAGACTGCCTCCATGCCGTAAACCAAAGAGAAAGGAGTTGCCCCGATTGACGTCCTAGCCGAGGTACGGTACCCATGTAGAGCGAACGGTAACATCTCGTGCCAATCTTTATAGGTCACTGTCATCTTCTGCACAATTTTCTTGATATTTTTATTTGCTGCTTCTACAACCCCATTCATCTTCGGTCTGTAAGGAGAAGAATTGTGGTGCTGTATTTTGAACTGCTCGCTGAGCTCAGTGATCATTTTGTTATTCAGATTGGTACCGTTGTCTGTAATGATTCTTTCCGGGACGCTGTACAGACAGATCAGATTATGCCGAATGAACCGTGCCACAACAGTCTTGGTTACCGTAGCATAGGATGCTGCTTCAACCCACTTCGTAAAATAATCAATCGCCACTAGGATGAAGCGATGCCCATTGGATGCCGTAGGTTTAATCTCACCGATCATGTATATGCCCCACATTGCAAACGGCCAAGGCGCAGTCAGAACATTCAGGGGAACTGGAGGAACATGCACCTTGTCTGCATAAATTTGGCACTTATGGCATGTCCTGGAATGTTGGTAGCAGTCAGCTTCCA
Source organism: Vicia faba (assembly GCA_948472305.1). Lineage (NCBI taxonomy): Eukaryota > Viridiplantae > Streptophyta > Magnoliopsida > Fabales > Fabaceae > Vicia > Vicia faba. Next base: position 690,940,777 of record OX451736.1, read on the forward strand.
TTGTGGACCAGTAATACCCTGCCCGTAGGATTTTCTTAGCCATAGTGTGTCCACTGGAATGTGTACCAAAGGTCCCTTCATGTAGCTCTTCCATGATCCTTTCTGCTTCAGTCTTATCCACACAACGCAGTAAGGTTGAATCATGGTTTCGCTTATACAAGATGCCGTTGCTAAGGAAGAACTTTGCTGCGAACCTTCTCAGGAATTTCTTATCATTGACAGATGCACCTTCAGGGTATTCCTGAGCTTCCAGATATCTCTTCACCTCATGGTACCAAGGCTTCTCAGTCACCAATTCAGTCTCGAGATCGCAACAGTATGCCGGTTCGTCCAGTTTCCAGATGATGATCCGGGGAGCCTCATTATCCCATTTAACTTTGAACATAGAAGCCATTGTAGCTAACGCGTCCGCCAGCTGATTCTCTTCTCTTGGAAAGTGTTCAAAGGTTATCTTTGTGAAGTGGGGGATCAAGGTCAACACACATTCTCTGTAAGGAATAAGATTCGGATGTTTCGTATCCCACTCTCCTTTGATCTGATTGATCACAAGAGCGGAATCTCCGAAGACACTCAGAAACTTGATCCTTAGATCGATCGCAGCTTGAAGACCCATGATGCACGCCTCATACTCTGCCATGTTGTTGGTACAGTTGAAACATAGCCGGGCAGTGAGCGGAGTATGAGTGCCTTGAGGTGATATGATTATAGCGCCGATACCGTTACCCAAAGCATTGGAGGCTCCGTCAAAGTGCATAGACCATCGGGATCCTTCCTCAGGTCCTTCATCCGGTCCAGGTACTTCACAATCAGTTACTATCATGATGCTTTCATCTGGAAACTCGAAGTTCATTGACTGATAGTCATCTATGGCCTGATATGCCAAGTGGTCTGCCAATACACTTCCTTTGATGGCTTTCTGGGTCGTGTACTGAATGTCGTATTCCGTCAAGATCATTTGCCATCTTGCAATTCTTCCAGACAGAGCAGGCTTTTCAAATATGTACTTTATAGGATCCATCTTTGAGATCAACAAGGTAGTGTGAGTCAGCATATACTGTCTCAGCCGGCGAGCAGCCCATACCAAAGCGCAACAAGTTTTCTCAAGCAGTGAGTATCGGGTCTCACAGTCGGTAAACTTTTTGCTAAGGTAATAAATGGCATGCTCTTTTCGGCCAGACTCGTCATGCTGCCCCAGCACACACCCCATTGAGTTGTCAAGTACCGCCAGGTATAGTATCAAAGGTCTCCCTTCAACCGGTGGCATAAGGATGGGTGGTTCTTGGAGATACTCTTTGATCCTGTCAAAAGCAGCCTGACATTCATCATTCCAACGTACTACCTGATCTTTCTTCAGCAGCTTGAAGATTGGCTCACAGGTAGCGGTCAGGTGTGAGATGAAGCGAGCAATGTAATTCAGGCGTCCTAGAAAGCCTATGACCTCTTTCTCTGTCTTAGGAACTGGCATCTCTTGAATAGCTTTATCCTTAGCGGGGTCCACTTGGATGCCCTTGTCACTTACCACGAAGCCTAGCAACTTTCCAGATCTTACCCCGAAGGTGCACTTGTTCGGGTTTAACCTCAGCTTGTACAGTTTCAACTGGTCAAACAACTTCTGCAGATGATCTAGGTGCTCTTCCTCAGTCTGGGACCTTGCGATCATGTCGTCAACATACACTTCTATCTCATGATGGATCATGTCATGAAACAAAGCAACCATGGCACGTTGGTAGGTTGCCCTAGCGTTCTTTAGTCCAAAAGGCATGACCTTGTAACAGAAGGTGCCCCACTGAGTCACAAAGGTAGTCTTTTCCATATCTTCCGGAGCCATCTTGATCTGATTATACCCTGAAAAACCATCCATGAAGGAGAATACTTTGTGCTGAGTTGTATTGTCAACAAGGACATCAATGTGAGGTAGGGGGAAGTCATCCTTGGGGCTGGCCCTGTTCAGATCCCTGTAATCAACACACATTCTGACCTTACCGTCCTTCTTCGGTACCGGCACCACATTAGCAACCCACTGAGGGTAAGAAGTCACTGCAAGGAACCCAGCATCAAACTGTTTCATAACCTCGGCTTTAATCTTCTCAGACATATCTGGACGCATACGGCGGACCTTTTGCTTAACCGGAGGGCAATCTTCCTTAGTTGGCAAGTGATGGACCACAATATCGGTATCCAACCCGGGCATGTCTTCGTAGGACCAGGCAAATATCTCCATATAATCATGCAGCATCTGAGTCAACCGTTGCTTCACGCTGAGCTCTAGGTTGGCACCAATCTTTACCTCTTTCCTGTCTTCTTCAGTACCCAGGTTTATTGTTTCCACTGGCTCTTCATGTGGTTGAATTGCCCTCTCTTCCTGAAGCAACAGTCTTGCAAGCTCGCCAGGCACTTCGCAATCATCTTCACCTTCGTCTTCGGCTAAGTTGATCGTATTTTTGAAGTCATAACTGGCAGTAGCAGAGTTGTTACCAGTAAGATCCAGAGTGGATTGAAACCTGTATGAGTGAGTGTGTGTGTAAATACAGCTGTTTTGAAATATATGTAAAGGAAAGAAAGACAGAAAAGGAGCATAAGATTTGTAATGCGAGAAAACGTCCAAGATTTTCATTTATGATATATGAAATGACAATTTATATGCCCTCACAAATGAAGCCAACGGTGCCTCGGGTAAGACATCGGGCCATAGAGTTTATTTATTGTTTATTACAAAATAACAAAACAAGGAAGTTTATTACTGCGTAACAAAAGTAACAGGAGTATGGTCCTTAGCAATCCAATTGGTCAATCCGCCTTCGGTCGTCGGGTAGATCCAGCTATTGAATTCAGCTTCGTCCACTTCATTGTCTTCACCAACAGCATTTACTCCTGGATTTGTAATGAACATAGGAGGTCTTCTAGTCTTCGCCTTCCGCATAGCTTTCTGACCCTCTGCAGTAAAACCCAGCCCAAACTTGTCAGGTTTTCTATGTAAAGTCGGGAAGCCTGCCCCAGTTAGCACAGTCACCTTTTTGAACCACAGCCCGGGCATCCCTCAGGGAAGCCATCTTCAACGGAACATTCTCCTCGACCGCTGTTTCTGCTGCTGCTGAAATTGGAAGTACCTCCTCGAAATGCTGAAAGGGGGTTTCAATAAACTCCCCGTCCATCTCAATGTATCTGAAGGAATTCAGGTGGCTTACCATATACTCCTCCTCTCCCTGCACAGTGACGATCTTCCCTCTGACAGGGTACTTCAGCTTCTGGTGCAAGGTAGAGGTCACTGCCCCAGCTTTATGGATCCAAGGTCGACCCAGTAGACAAGAGTACGATGGACGGATATCCATCACATAAAAAGTAGAGTCAAACACCTGAGAGCCCACACGAATAGGAATGTCAACCTCTCCATGAACCATCCTTTTTGAACCGTCAAAGGCCCTGACAATGATATTGCTGGGTTTCAATTCCAGGCCTTCACAATCTAAACGGTCCAAAGCCTTCTTGGGTAGCACATTCAAGGACGAACCAGTATCCACCAATACATGTGCCAGAGTGGTGCCCCTGCATTCGATAGAGACATGCAGAGCATCGTTGTGGTCTCTTCCTTTCGCAGTCAGGTCAGCATCTGAGAAACCCAAGCCATTGTCTGCTGTCAGATTTGTTACGCAATCAGTGAACTGGACTGCAGATGTCTCTTGTGGCACATGGGCCGTCTTGAGAAACTAGATCAGGGCCTTAGCATGGGCCTCGGAGCACAGCAATAAAGAGAGCATGGAGATTTTGGAGGGCGTGTGCCCCAGCTGTTCCACAACATTGAAGTCACTCTTCTTTATTATCTTTAGAATCTCCTCCATTTCTTGTTGGGAGGCTTCAGCAGTTACAGGTATAGGTGCCTCCATCTGGGCAGGCTCAACTTCAATTCCTTTGCCCCGAGCATTGGATGACTCGGCAGCAGGAGAAACAACTTGATCGGCAATAGGAACAGGTACACTTGTAGGAGTTATAAGAAGTGGTCTTCGAGCAGCAGGCGGTGCAATGTCAGGCGAGAAGAGCCTGCCACTGCGGGTAACCTTGGCTGGGCCAGTGATATCACAGATACTGGCGCCAGTGTTGAATTCTTGTTTAATTCCGTTCACATACACATCCGCCCCATAGTGCCAGGGGACAGCTTTATCAGATACATAGGGAAGAGGCCCCGGAACAGTGATAACAACAGGTGCGACAGTCATGATTTGGACAGGCTTCTTCGGGAGAACCTGGATTGGATTATTGAAGATGGTAACCACAGAAATTTCTTCCACCGGAACCAACTGAACAGCAGACTTCTTAAGCAGAATCTCCTTGCTATCCATTAGGCTTTGGATGCCTAACTTCAGCAAGGGACAACCAGATAGGGAAACAGCACAGAACAGGCAACCCTCACTGCAACCCGGAAATAAACCGGCCAGCAGTAGGTTCCTCTTGACGGTCTTCAGAGGAGTGGCCAGATCATCCACAGAAACAGCGTAAACATCTTCATCAACAGCATTTACCCCATGCTGAGGCATAGGAGCAGTAACCACATTCGGCCTCTCAGGCGCTTCAAACTGTATCTCTTTCGCGTCGATAAGGTCTTGCACCTTACTCCTTAATGCCCAACAATCATCAGTGGAATGCCCCGGGCTATCAGAATGATAAGAACAACGAGCATTTGGGTTGTACTTGGGAGACGTAGTATTTGGAAACTTCGGAGCCTCTCTGACGGTTACTAAGTTGGTTGAGAGCAACTGTGGCAGGATCTGCGATAAGGTCATGCTCAAACGGGTAAACTCTCTCCGGGGTCTTTCAGCCCTTTGAGGATTGGTTGGCCGAGGAGCGGCAGCAGGCTTGGCAATCATTACCGCACTGACAGATTGGCGGCGCTCAGTTCTCTCTGGTCTCTTGGAACCGTATACAGCACTAGCCTCCTTCTTGAAGGGTTTCTTCTCAGAACTAGACGATGCACCCTTTGGAATCTTACCAGACTTTAACCCAGCCTCAATTCTCTCTCCAGTCAGAATCAGATCAGTGAACCCTGCAGACGAATTCCCAATAAGATGGTTGAAAAATGGCCCAGATAGGGTCCCCAAGAACATGTCGACCAACTCCCGATCAGTCAACGGAGGCTGCACCCTGCCAGCCAGGTCTCTCCACTTCTGCGAAATCTACCTTCCAGGAGAGTCTTTCAGGGACTCATCTCGAATGGTTCTATCAGCTGGATGGGACCAAGGTTCGTAACTGGGAGGAGTTGGATAGTGCTTTCTATAAGCAGTATCAATATAATGCCGACACCTTCCCTTTCTATAAATCTACCTCCCGAACCGAGACATTTCGCGAACCAGCGTTAAACAGTCAGTTCCATATCCACCGATCACAGAAAAATTCCTTATAGAGATTGCTCTCGGTTCGGGAGGTAGATTTATAGAAAGGGAAGGTGTTAGCACCCTTTCTATCCATGGTTATCCATGGGCTCTTAGATACTTGCTCATTTGTGTTTTCAAAATTGTTTGTTTGCTTTTCAACTGTGGGTTTTAAAAAAGTTTCTTTTAAAATTTCAGTTTGACTCTTGTATCAGTCCTCAAGAGTGTTTGAAAAGTTGCTTTCGAAAGCTTTTTGAAAGGTGTCGGTGTGAAAAGAAGTTTTTGATTTTGTTTTGAAATTAGAGCAAGTATCTACGAGTTCTCTACCTACCCTAAGGAATTCGTCTGTGTAAATGTCCTTAAAGTAGTGCCATCCCACCATTGAGAGGTAGGTAGCACCACCGTTGGAGGTGTTCGGGTCAATTCGAGGGTTCGGGACATTGCGGTCACCAGAGCAATAGGAAGACACCTTAGAAGCTACCCTCATGCCATGTTCATGGACATGAGGACTTACTAAAACATCCTCTACTCGACGACCACTTTTCGAGGGGCAAGGCAACAGTGAGGCGTACCCTAGGGGTGGTGTGTGATTTGTGTGTCATTTTCAATTATGTTTGTCTTGTTCATGCATTGGTGATCTACGCTTTGTTTTTATTTTTGGCATTCATTCTTTCATGCAAGTTATTAACAGTTAAAAGGTGCGGAATTAAAAAGTCCTACGCTATTACAAAGGCGCGGGTCTACATCGCCAAATTAATCCAAGACCCGATTTGAAATAAAATAAAATGCGGAAAGATAAATGTCTATTTAATCTATTACACGGCTTTGGGATAAATACATTATATTCACAAAAAGAAATAAAAGTAAAATGCGAGAAGAAGTAAAGTCGGGAATGCGAGGGCGTTGGACCCTTTTAAGGAAAATAAATTACAATTAATAAATTAATTAAGTTAAATAAAAGAAAGGATTTATTTTTGGAATTTTTGTATTTATGGAGTTTAATGAGAAAATTAAATGAAATTGGAACCCTAATTCTAAACATTTTAATTATTAAAAAAAAGTTTAATTTTGACCTAGTTTTAATTAATTATTTACATGGCAATTTATTTACAAAAATAATTAGTATTTAATAATGGTAAAAGAAAAGAAAAAGAATAAAAGTATAAAATCCTAATTCTACATTTTTTAATTTATTACAAAAATATTAAAATTAAAACCTAGAATTAAAACTAAATTAATTGTTAAATTTATTTACAAAAATGTTAGTGAATTAAACATAAAAACATATTTTTATTTTTATAGTTTCTGATTTTTTTGTTATTTTTGGTATTTCATAAAATTTATTTTGATGAATTAAAAGAAAATAATTAAATTAAAACAAATAATAAAGAGAAATAGAAAAAAAGAAAAGAGAAAGAAATACAAACACTAGGGGGGTTCTGCCCCAATCTGGAGGTTATGTTGTGAACAATTAGGCCCAAGAAGCTTGGTCCTTTCTGACTTCTCAATGATCATGTGCGTATGCATTGACTGAGGCATTCCATAGACTTTGGATCCTGGCCACTAGATGGATATTGTGGGACGTGTGGCAAGCCAAGATATGAGGCTGCATGGTAGACCTTAGGAAGCACGCTACATAGAACCATGTTAGAAAGAAAAATATGGAATAAAGTGGGGGGACCTGGGGATCGAACCCAGGTCCCAGTGTTTACCAAGCCTTTTGTCCACCAACTGAGCTATTTGAGCGCTTTGTATATAAAATAAAGAACAAATAATATAAAAGAAAATTGACGTTAATGATATAGAAATAAAAAAAACGCGCGCTGGAATTCAAACCATCCAATCAGGTCTTGCCACATGATCTTCTTCTCCACTCATCCCTGAAATAAAAAGAGGTAGCGGGGGTTCTAAACCCCCCCAAAACACAGCCTTTTTGAAAATAGCGAATAGCTCGTATGGTCATATAAATAGGGCGCGACTAGTGTATTGAATTCGTCCAGATGTGCTGATTCTAACCATGGTGATTGGATGTCCTGATTTTACAGTGTGTGCAAACGCCCAATTTGAAGTTTGAGAAACCCTAAAACATTTTAATGACAACTTTGCGCACAGGCCATATTAATTCAATTAGATAACACCATTAGCTTTAGAATGATTAGATTAGTATAAATCAATATCAAAAACACATGAAAAATGCATGGAATTCAGGATGCGATTATGAATATTTTCCAGAAAAGTGGGACTCCTATCTACCAATTCTTTGCGCTTGGAGAGTTGATTTTGATTGGGGCAGCTTCCTGAGTGTGTCAAGAATGCAATGAAACAACTCTTTTGCTTTGAAACGACCTGCAACTATGAAAACAGTTTCAAAAAATTTATGGAAAAATGCAAGTTGTGTTTTTGTTCTTAGGCGCAGCTCCAAGGTTTTCTGCACTAGGGTTGTGATCTGTATATGTATGTCAATGGATTAGGGTAAGAATACAAGCCAAAAAATCAATGTTTTGATGAATCAAATATTTGATTTTTAATGAAATCTTTTCAAATCTTTTCCATGTGCTTTTGATACCAATCATGGCCAAATCTTTCCAAATTGAGGGTGCACGAAATCTTGAGTGAATCATGAGGGCATATGCTGCATAAAAAGATTCAAACACATTTGTTTAGTATTCTTGTCATATTTTATTTAATTAAATGAATTAATGGTGATAAAAATTTAAATAAATAATAAAAAATGATGAAATAAATCCCCTTTGGGTCAAATGGTCGTGCATAGCCTTTGGATAATGATTCTTGGAAGAAAATGTGGCCCATTAGCAATTTTGAGGCATTTGAAGCAAAGTTGACTTTTTAAAATTCCCAAAAATTTCCCAACTTCCACAAGGCATATCTTGCTCAATGTTTAAGCTTTGATCATGTTCTTGGACATTTTGGAAAGGTATTGAAGTCCTCTAACCAATGCCTTTGGTCCCATGTCATTTTGATTTACCAATCCCATGTTATGGTCTTTGACTTAAAGTCCCTTTTTGTTGACTTTTGAAAATGACCTATAATGTTGAAATTGATAACTTTTTGTGAGAGCATTTCTTGGACTTGAAGTGTGAAGAGGAGTTGTAGGAAATGTCTTTCTCTTCAAAATGAGATTTGGATGGAATTTTTCTGATAAACCATGTGGAAGTTATGCCTTGGTCAAGTTACAGTTGACTTTTTCAACTGTCCAAATATGGCAACTTTTGCATTTTGAGACTTTTTGAGCCATGCCTTGAAAATCATGATCAAGAATTGATCAAATGATGTTTGTGGCTTCAAAATAAGAGTTTGACCAAAAATTTGGACTTTTGACTGTCAAATGACCATTTTACCCCTACAGTTGACTGTTGAGCAATTAGGGTTTTTGACTGTGCAATTTTGTGCTGTAAGTCTTGAAACTTGGCATGAGGATGCTTGACCATGTTTGTAGGCATGTGGGACTTGATTGGACCCTTGAAAACTTCAATTTCTTTGCCAGACCCAAAACCCTAGTTTTTGACTGTTAGGGGGCCCTTGAACTGTGCAACCCTTGGGGAGATTTTGAAGCATGCTTTTGCAAATCTTGAAGAATATGGGAGGGCAAATTTTGGGGTACAACAACGAGGTATTATCTTCCTTATGACTCCAGTGTTTAGGAATTGAAACAATGCATGTACCTCATCAGCGGGGTCTGTTCAAAAGCATACTGTAAATTGTGGTGTCGTTTTCGTCATCCTCCCTCAAGAGGCTTAGAATTATTAATCGAGCGTTAAACATCAAGAAAAAATAACAACAATTTTGAATATATTGAACCTAATTACTTCAAGACAGACACGCGTAATGCATTAATGAAATAATAGAGTTTGACATGATAATTGTTTGAATAAGCATAAAAATACAATATCAGAATTTAAATGAAACAAGAGTCTCTCAATCCTAGCCATGTTTTGGCAAGGGAGCAGTGATCACATCGGGAGTCTCAGTAGGCTCGAATTCGATCTCCTTGGCGTCAATCATGTTCTGAATCTTGAATTTCAGCGCCCAACAATCCTCAGTATCATGCCTCGGGCTACTAGAATGATAAGCACACCTCACATTCGGGTTGTAGCTTGGAGAAGAAGTCTTAGGATTTGTAGGAGGGTTGATCACCGCAATCAGGTTCATCTTCAACATGTGCTGCAATGCTTGTGACAACGGCATATTGATGTTGGTGAACTTTCTTTTAGGCTCGTCCGGCCTTCGCTGATTTCCCTTTGGCGGTTGTCAGCGTGACGCAGAACCTGAGATCATGACTGCCCCTACGCGTTGGTCACGACGATCCTTCTGACTGTACGCAGCATTAGACTCTTTCTTGAATGGTTTCTTCTCAGTGTTCGAGGAGTCACCCTTTTGTATCTTCCTGGACTTGATACCAGCTTTTATCCTCTCACCAGTTAAGATTAGATCTGTGAACCCAGCAGAAGAATTTCCAATCAGATGGTTGAAGAAAGGACCATACAGGGTCCCCAAGAACATGTCAACGAGTTCACGGTCAGTCAAAGGCGGCTGCACCCTTCCAGCCAGGTCTCTCCACCTTTGCGCATACTCCTTAAAACCTTCACCCGTCCCCAGCGACATACCCTGGAGTTGGGTACGCGTAGGAGCGAGGTCGGCATTATATTGATACTGCTTATAAAAAGCAATTGCCAAGTCCTCCCAGTTACGAATACTGGTTCCATCCAGCTGATAGAACCATTCGAGCTGAGTCCCTGAAAGACTTTCCTGGAAGAAATGGATCCATAGATTCTTGTCTGCCGTGTAGGGATGGATCTTCCTTGCGTATGAACGGAGGTGCCACTTAGGGCAGGAAGCCCCGTCGTATTTTGCAAAGGCAGGTGCCTTGAACTTGTGAGGGATCACCACCCCAGAAGATAAGCATAGGTCTCCAAAGTCCAACCCGGGCACCTGTTGAATCTCCATGGCATTTAGACGGTCCTCTAGTTGCTTGTACCTGTCCTCAGCAGAAGGGTACTGTTCATCATTGAAATCTGTCTCGTTGTCGGAGACCACGGGACTATGAACCTCTCTCCCTTGTGGGCTGTCTTTCCCAGCAGATGGGGTGGTCAGCTTAGCCTCATTTCGTGATCCATTCCCAGATCTGCATCTAGGGTTGAACAAAACAGTCCTTTTTCTTCTTCTTCTTCAAAAGCAAAGTCTTCAATTCCTGTTGTCCCTGGGCTAAGCTCATGACCAGCTCCTGGAACTGGGTGTTATGGGCCTGGAGGGCCTTGATAGCTTGTTCATTGGATGATTCAAGATTCATAATGATGGCTGAAATAAACAGCGAAGAAGATTAAGTAACCTGTAGAACAGAGTACCTGTAATGCAATGATATGTATGTATGCATGCGATGTTTTCAAGGATCTCGCGGGGTAACCAGAGAAACTTGTTAGAATTGGAATTTGGTAGCTTGATTGAAGGAACTTCATGTTGTTGAGAGTCCTTCTTCAAGAGTCAAAGCTCACCATATCGAGTGGGTCATAGCCCCCGACTCAAGTCATCAACCTTGGCTAGAGGAAAATAAATCCCCTTTTCCCCTTGCTAGACATTTTGATTCATCATGACGTGCATCACAAACCCTTGAGATCCTTGAAATGGATTAATCCTTATGTAGGATGTATGCAATGGTATGATGGTATGATGTTATGCTATGCGTGGAGTGATGTAAGTAGGCCCTGTAATGAGTCCCAATCAAGGACTGTAAACAAAACCTGCAAGGAACTCGTGTTGTTATATAACAAGTATGCAAGTAGTCAAGTTTGAAGGCACACAAGTCACACAAAGAGCCCTTAGAGTTTAGGCCAGCATGAAGTTTGGGGTACTACCCTCTTGAAGTTGGTGGGCTCAAAACCTGTCCTATCAAAAGTAACCGGGTTCTAAGGAGCTCAATATCATTGGGTTGTTTTCTGTGTTCATCGTTTTGATTTAGCCACTAAACTGGCAATCAAAATATTCCATGAAAACAACCCTCAATGAGTGTAGTATCGAGTATCAACCAACTTCGGACTACACCAAATTCGGTCATCTCACTACCCCTAAAGAGGCAAGGATGGTCAAGTAAGGTTCCTAAGGTCAGTTGATGCTTCACGACACCACGCGGCGGCCTCGTACTCTCCTTGACTTGACTCAAGGGTTATCGGTACTCACCAAAGTGCCACATCAACGTAGCAAACTGCTTCAACCGTGTCGGTATACCCCGCACAGTTCCCTCATAGTTTATTGCTACTTTCTAAAAGGTATCCCCCAGATTCGGGTTAGGATCTATGAAACTCCCAAAACAGGCCCACAATATTAAAGCAAACAAAGCAAGCAATTGAAAACATAAGAGTGGTCTAATTCCTAAGGTACACCTCACTTATTTTAGTCCCCAGCAGAGTCACCAGTTATGTGATCGGTGGAAATAGAACTCACTGTTTTTTAGCTGGTTTCACGAAATGTCGCGGTAAGCAAGAGTCGCCACCGTATTTTATGTTCTCCAACATGAAAGGGACAAAAGCACAGCAAAATTCCTTATTCGAGAATGTTTCTCGGTTCGGGAGGTAGATTTATAGAAAGGGAAGGTGTTAGCACCCTTTCTATCCGTGGTTATCCACGGGCTCTTAGGTACTTGCTCTTATGTTTTCAAAAATTGTTTGCTTTTCAAGTGTGTGTGGGTTTTGAAAAAAGTTTCGTTTGAAAAATTTCTAAGTAACTCTTGTATCTGTCCTCAAGAGTGTATGAAAAATTTGTTTGAAAACTTTTAGAAAGTGTGAGGTGTGAAAAGTATTTTTGTTTGTTTTGAGAAAGAGCAAGTACCCATGAGATCTACCTACTCTAAGGAATTAGGTTGTGTAAGAGTCCTTTAGATAGTGCCATCCCACCATCGAGAGGTAGGTAGCACCATCGTTGGAGTTATTTGGGTTAATTCGATTATGAGGGACAGTGTGGTCACCGAAGCAATGGTAGGACACCTTAGAAGTAACCCTAATGTCCTAGATCCTTTTTATCCGAGGCAACCGTTTCGAGGCAACTGGATCTTTAGACAGAAGGGCGACCTCTAAGACACCCTATACTTGATGACCACGTTTGAGGCAACCAGTGAGGTGTGCCCTAGAAGTGGCATGTGCTTTGTGTATTGTTTTTCAGTTAAGGTTATCTTGTACATGTTATTTGTGAGCTACGGATTGATTTTATTATTCATACATTCTTTCATGCATTTTTTAACAGTTAGGAGTGCGGAAAATAAATTGTAGAAAGATAAATTCTAACTATTACAAGGCGCGGGTCTATACATCGCCAAAAACAAAAACCCGTTTTGAAAAATAAAGTGCGAGAATTTAAATAAGGCGATAAAATCCTAATTAACTATTACATACTCTGTACAGATACATAAATATAATCAAAAGAAATTAAAGCGCGAAAGAAGATTGAATCGGGAACGTCTTAGGGCTTTGACCCTTTTTTGAATAAGAATTGAAAATTGTCCTTTTTTTTTTGCAATTAAATTAAAATTAAAACTAATAACTAATTAATTTATTAAAAGAAAGATGTTTTTTTTTTGTATTTTTATGTTTTAATGAAATAAAATAAAAAAGGAATTAAAAATGTCAAAAGAAAAGCCTAAGTCTAAATTATTTTATTTATTGTAAAAAGGTATTAAAATTAACTAATTAAACTAATTTAATTTAATTTACATTTATTTACAAAATAAGTTAATAAATAATAAAATGTTTTTTTGTTTTATTGTAAAAAATGTTAATTGGTTAATTAAATAATTAATAAAAACTAATAATTAATAAAAGGGAAATTATGAAAGAAAAGAAAATAAAAAAGAGAAAAAAGGAAAAGAAAATAAGAACCCAGGGGGGTGCAGGCCTTTTTTGGGAGGTGAATCAGGAATTTAGGCCCATTGTCTCAAGCCTTTTTTACTTTTGAAATTGTCCATGGCGTAGTTGACTGAGGAGTATGGTAGTCCCTCTTTCTTGGCCTTCAGATTGTTGATTTGAGGCCACATGGCAAGCTGGCGTGTGAGGTGTATGATGGACATCACTCAGTATCCTGCACATGATTGTATAAGGAAAAATAATATTGAAATTATGGGGGACCTGGGATTCGAACCCAGGTCCCAAGGGACTATGCACAAGCTCTTTGGCCACTAAACCAATTGTCTCAATTGTTATAAAAATAATAAACGAATAATATATTGATGAACCAAAATAATGCCTGAGAAAAAAATAAAAACGCGCTATTTTTTGAAACGGACAAATCAGAGGGAGACGCGTCAGCGTCTTCTTTGTTTGTTACTGGTTTTTTACCTGCGGATTTCTATCCGCAGGAAACTTCGCAGGCCTTTCCTAAAACCATCCCTAGGCTTCAGAAATTCCATCTAAACCCATGGTTGTGATCGCCTATGTCTCCTGATCACGTTGATGCTCATGGTTCGTCCCAATTTCACCTGTAGAAAAAATACCTAAAAACAAAGCAAACAAACCCTAGGCACGGGTATTGTCATACGAAGCCTAAAAATGAAATTGAATGTAACAGTTGCATTGGAAATCAGGTATGGAGTATGAATATGCTATTATTTTCCAGAAAAAATGCAAGAATGGGAAAACACGACTCCATGTTCAGAGGTGATTTCGTGAGTACTTACAGTGCTATTTAGTGGACCTTAGGACGCGTTTGTGGTTGCTTTGGCTTCAGGGGGTGGCAAGGAAGAAAGTTACGTGCTTGCTTTGATCTGAAAACGCTTGCAACTATGCTTTTGATCTCTCACTTTTTGGACAATTTTCAGTTTTTGCTCTGGCCGTTTCAGGGATGCCTAGGTTGTGAATGAGGCTTGCCACACTTTCATATGTAGTAATGAATGAGAATAGGTCACATTATGAGCTAATGATCCCTTGCAATTAAGTTTTTGGATTCTTCATAACCACCATTAAAGAAACATTCCAAGTTTGTTCAAATTTTGAATTTTTATGCATGAAATGGCCCTAGCACGAAATTGGTAGGTTGTTCATGACGCATAAAAGTCATTCAAATCAAAAGATGTTATTTAATTAATTTTTTTGATTTTATTTGAATTTTATGGATTTAAAATGAATTAAATCAAATAAAATTAAATAAAAATAGAAAAATTAATGTTTAATCTTGAAATTGATCATGGGACACGTGGGTGGCATGACAAGGCTGAATCAAGTGGAAAAAATGGGCCCTTTTGTCAAAAATTGAAGTTTCAAGGATAGTTGACTTTTGCCATTTTACAAAAATTTCCCAACTTCTCCAATGCATATCTTGCTCAATTTTGATCATATGAACATGTTCTTGGACATTTTGGAAAGGTCTTGAAGTCCTATAACCAATGCCTTTGGTCCCATGTCATTTGGATTTACCAATCTCAAGTTATGGTTTTTGACTTAAAATGCCTTTTTGTTGACTTTTGAAAATGACCTATAATGTTGAAATTGATAACTTTTTGTGAGAGCATTTATTGGACTTGGAATGTGAAGATGAGTTATAGGAAATGTCATCCCCTTCAAAATGAGCATTGGATGGGATTTTTCTGATGAACCATGAAAAAGTTATGCCTTGGTCAAGTTACAGTTGACTTTTCAACTTACCAAAAATGGCAACTTTTGGCATCTTGGTGATTTTTGAGCCATTCTTGTGGAATCATGATCAAGACTTGATCAAATGATGATTGTGGCTTCAAAATAAGATGTTGACCAAAAATTTTGACCTTTGACTGCCAAATGACCATTTTGCCCCTGTAGTTGATTGTGAACCAAATAGGGCTTTTGACTGTGCAACTTGACCTTGTGAGCCTTGAAACTTGGCATGTAGATGCTTGACAATGTATATAGGCATATGTGACTTGATTGAGCCCTTGAAAACCTCAACTTCCTTGCAATAACCAAAACCCTTATTTTGACTGGCTTAGGAGGGTGGTTGACTGTGTAGTCCTTGAGTAGACTTGAGCAAATTGAGATGATGCTTGTCAAAACTTTGAAGAATATGGGAGGGAAAATTTTGGGGTACAACAGTAGGTTATACCCCCTCTGATGCCAAGTAACGAGACATTATGGTATTCCCCGTAGTGGTTAATAATAGTAGTTTTTCCATAGCTCGGGAACACTAGAGAATATCCATGTGAGTGAGTGACATTATCCTTTGCGACCAACCCAAACCTTCTTCATTCTTCAGTACTGACTTAGGGAGGTGAGAAATAAACCACCTCGACAGCAATGGCATGCAGCACATAAGAACCCCTCTTCTCTTCATGGTACGAGTATGGAGAGTGTGCAAAATATCTCCGAGCAAGGTAGGCACAAGGTTGTGAGAGAGGAAGATGTTGATAGCATTCACATCTATGAATGAGTCTGGATTAGGGAATAGGACTAACCCATAGATTAGAAGAGCCAAGACCTCCTCAAATTCCTGAAAATCCATATCATCCCAAAACAGTTGGGCCTTGTCTATTAGGAACTTGGCTAGAAAACCCTTGACTTCACTTCTTGTTTCCCAATTGGATACCACGTCGTCCCGTTTTAGATGCAAAGCTGAGGCAATGACTTCTAGATTAGGAACTTCTTCCAGACCTGTAAAGGGAAACTGTTCAAGAATGGGTATATCCAATAGCTGAGAGAATTCTTCCATGGTAGGCACCAACTGATAGTCTGGAAAGATGAAGCAGTAATGTTTGGGATCAAAGAACTGAAAGAGTACACTCATCATCTTTTCATCAAAGTTTGAAGTAACCAGGTTGAGAAGTCGACCATGTCTCTTAGTGAATGCAGAAGTTTCAGAAACCTTTGATACTAGCTCTTTGAGTTGGGAAGGTATCTTCACAAAGCTGATTCGGATAGTGTTTCTACGAACGAAAGCCATGATCTACAAAACTGAACAATGATAAATTCCCTTGGTATTTGAAATGGTTAGTGTAATAAGAATGGATGATATGTTATGATGCATGATGTCATGATAAACCATAGGTATAGCAAACACATATAAATCACACCAAGTCCTTAGGTTTAAGGCCTGCATGAGGTTAAAGGTCATACCCTCTTAAAGTTTAGTTGGTTTCAAACCTGTCTTAAAAAGTAACCGGGTTCTAAGGGATATCAATATCACTGACCATCCTTTATCGGGCATTGTCTCAGCTTAAACAATCTTTTCTTGCGGCCGAAATATCCCGAAAGTCTAATCTCAATGAGTGTAGCATCGAGTATCAACCAATACTCAGCTCTATACCAAGGTTGGCTATCTCACTACTTTCTAATGGCCAGGTTTGTTCAACTAAGGTTCTAAGGTCCGTTAGTGATTCAAGACACCACGCGGAGGCCCTGTATTCTCCTTGTTTCCTCATAAAGGATACCGGTACCAACCAAAGTGCCACACCAATACAGCCATTGCTTAAACCATATCGGTCTACGCTGTACAGTCTCCATGATCTATTGTTGTTTACCTAATAAGTGCCCCCCAGATCCGGGTGTAGGATCTATAGTAACCCAAGTAAAACCCTTTAAGAATAAAGCAGGCAAAACAAACAAGAAAGCAATTTTAAAAATGACCTAGATCCTTAGGTAAACCCTGTTAGAACATAGTTTGATTCTACAACCCTTGATTAGAGTTTTGATGATAACAAAATACAAAGAATAAATTATTTCAAAGATATATACAAAGAACAAGTATGCTCCTTAAAACTATGTTTTGTATATGCAGAAGTTCTGATAGAATCAGCATCAGAAGATCAGCAACCTGTGCTACACACTGAAGCTACCAGATTATACGCTGAAGCTTGATGACCAGAATCTGCGCCTAAACAAATACACTCTGACTCTGATCAAAGACATATTTACCAATTCATCAACACTATGAAGCGTTATCAGCAGATACAGCAAAGAAGACTCTGAAGCGTTACTGGTTATTTAAGACATAATTAAATGCTAACGGCTTTCTTCAGACAAAGATCTTCTACAAAAGGAAAGTGCATTATTATCATTAAACCTGCTTTATGGACAACATATCCTTGCTTGCCTATATAAACAGGTCTGCTTGTGAAAAGAAGCACGTATGTACGCACTCAAAATTTTCCAAGCTATCCAAACCACGCATATTCAAAGCTTTAGCAAATTCATTTTATTCCAAGCCTATTTTGTGTAATTATCACTGTTGTGATATACAGTTTTGTAAGAAAACAACAACACACTTGTTCAATTCATTTGTAAAAGAAGTTCCTTGAGATTAACTGGATTGTGGTTGTACTCAAGAAGACTTTAATAGTTGCTAAAGTAGCTGTTGTAATCATTTGAGAATAGTGTATTAAGACCTCGTTGGAGAGAGGCAAAATCACCTTACGGGTGGACTGGAGTAGTTTGAGATCAAACGAACCAGGATAAAAATATTATGTTGTTAAGCCTTTTTTTTTAAGTTTTACAATTCAACCCCCCCCCCCCCTTCTTGTGTTTTTCACATCTTCAATTGGCATCAGAGTGCCTGGTTCTAAGCTTTAACACTTAATCGTGTTAGTACAAGATCCAGCGTCAGAAAAACACAATGGCAGGACCAAGTCAAAACATCAGCAATGACAACAATGAAGAAAGGGACAGATTCAGTGGCAAACCTCCAGTCTTTAATGGAGAGAACTTTGACTACTGGAAAGACAGAATTGAGAGTTTCTTTATGGCCCATGATGTTGATCTGTGGGACATGGTGACTGATGGATACACGCACCCAGTGGATGGACGTGGTCAGAAGATTGACAATAAAATGATGTCTGATCAGCAAAAGCATGAGTTCAGAAATCATCACAAGGCCAGAACAATTCTTCTCAGCGCCATCTCATATTCAGAATATGAAAAAATATCAAATAGAGAAACTGCTAAGAATATGTTTGATTCTCTGAGAATGACGCATGAAGGAAACATTCAAGTAAAAGAAACAAAAGCCCTTGCACTCATTCAGAAGTATGAGGCATTCAAGATGGAAGATAGTGAATCAATAGAAGCTATGTTTTCAAGATTCCAGATTCTTGTTGCTGGTCTAAAAGTTCTTGACAAAGGATATTCCACTATTGATCACGTCAAGAAGATCATCAGAAGCTTGCCAAAACAGTGGAGGCCAATGGTCACAACTCTTAAGCTAGCCAAGGATCTCAACAAAATATCTCTGGAGGAACTTGTCAGCTCGCTCAGAAGTCACGAGATGGAGCTAGAAGCAGATGAACCTCAAAAGCAAGGTAAGCCATTATCTTTAAAATTTAACAGAAAATCTGACTCCAAAGTTTTGCAGGCTATGGAAGAAACCTCTGATGGATCCTCATCAGAAGAAGATGAATTGTCTCTTCTCTCCAGAAGGGTGAACCAACTGTGGAAGCAAAGGCAGAGGAAGTTCAGGAATCCCAGAAGATCATAAAATCAGAATGAATCTTCCTCCAGATAGAGAAGGTCAGAATCCTCCTCTGGACACAAAAGATCTGAAGGCTCTTCAGGATACAGAAAGCCAAACAACAAAGACATCATCTGCTATGAGTGTAACGAGCAAGGGCACTACAAAAGTGATTGCCCAAAGCTTCAGAAGGAGAAGCCCAAAAAGAAGTTTGGAAAGGAAAAGAAGAAAAGTCTCATGGCTACATGGGATGATTCTGATACATCTGAAGCTGACTCAGAATCAGATGATGAAAGAGAAAACATAGCTCTCATGGCAAACGTCTCTGAAGACAGTGAAGCTTCTGGTTCAGATTCAGAATCAGATACAGAAGAGGTATTCCCTGACTTTACTATCAACTTTACTAAGGATGAACTAGCTGAAAGCCTTAATGAGATTTTGGAAAGGTATCAGCAGATCAGAGTCAAATTCAGAAACCTGAAAAGAAATCTTGCTTTTGACTCTGATAAAACTGAGAGTCTCAAATTGGAGAATTCTGAGTTAAAAGATAGAATTTCAAAACTAGAAAACTAATTGCAAAACTCTCAGAAGGAAACAATCCCTGAAACTCCCAGCAATGCTGATGAGATCATCAAAGAGTATGATCACATCTTTCAAAAGTTTCTGGCTAAAAACATAGACAAAACCAAAATGGCTTCAATAATCTATGGAGTTAGCAAAAATGGCAGAAAAGGGATACGATATCAAGGTAAGGTTCCTACACCAAAAAATGCCATGGATTTGGTTATAAAACGTACTCCACTTGATTCACACTTTATATATGGACACACACATGACATAAAATATACAAGTAGTGATTATTCTGTCAAACCAAAATTCAACCAGAGTTTTGGTAAAACTAACAAATCAGGACCCAAGAAAATGTGGAAACCTAAGGATAAAATAATACATGTGGCAGATATCTTTAGCAGCAAAGCAAGGACACCAGTTATGGTACCTGGACTCTGGCTGCTCACGACACATGAAGGGAAGAAGGCATATGTTCCAAAGCCTGGAACTTAAGCCTGGAGGCCACGTAGGCTTTGGAGGCAATCAGAGGGGAAAGATTATTGGCTTTGGAACAGTAGGTAATGAAAATCTTCCCTCTATTAATAATGTTTTATTACTTGATGGATTAATGCATAATCTGTTATACATAAGTCAATTAAGTGATAACGGTTATGATATAATATTCAATCAAAATTCATGCAAAGCTGTTAGTCAGAAAGATGGGACTATCCTATTTAATGGAAAGAGGAAAAACAACATTTATAAAATCAAACTTTCTGAACTGAAAAGTCAGAATTTAAAACGTCTTCTGTCTGTTAACAACGAGCAATGGATCTGGCACAGAAGATTGGGACATGTTAGTATGAGAAGAATATCTCAGATTAACAAACTCAATCTGGTCAGAGGACTTCCTAACTTGAAGTTCAATTCAAATGCTCTGTGTGAAGCATGTCAAAAAGGCAAGTTTGCAAAACCTACTTTCAAATCCAAAAACGTTGTTTCCATCTCTAAGCCATTAGAACTTCTGCACATTGACTTATTTGGACCAGTAAAAACTGCTTCAGTCAGTGGCAAGAAGTATGGGTTAGTAATCGTAGATGACTATAGCAGATGGACATGGGTAAAGTTCTTAAGGCACAAGAACGAGTCACACTCTATGTTTGTTACCTTCTGCAACCAAGTTCATAATGAAAAGGATCTTAGAATCGTCAAAGTCAGAAGTGATCATGGTGGAGAATTTGAAAATAAATATTTTGAATTATTCTTTAATGAAAAAGGCATTCTGCATGATTTCTCTTGTCCTAGAACTCCCCAGCAAAATGGAGTTGTAGAACGAAAGAACAGAACATTGCAAGAAATGGCCAGAACCATGATCAACGAGACTAACGTTGCTAAGATCTTTTGGGCAGAAGCAATAAACACAGCGTGCTACATTCATAATAGAATCTTCATAAGACCTATTCTGGAAAAGACTCCATATGAATTGTGGAAGAACAGAAAGCCCAACATTTCTTATTTTCACCCATTTGGATGTACATGTTTTATTTTAAATACAAAAAATTATTTGAACAAGTTTGACTCTAAAGCACAAAAGTGTATTATGTTAGGATACTCTGAACGCTCAAGAGGGTACAGAGTATACAATACAGAAACACAGATTGTTGAAGAGTCAATCAGTGTTCGGTTTGATGATAAGCTTGACTCTTAAAAGTCAAAGCAGAATGAATTCCTTGCAGGTATGGAAGTTAAACTCACAGGTACTGAAGACAACTCAGAGACTCTCAACAGAGACACTCCCTCAACATCAGTAAGAGTTATTGCAAGCAACCCAGCACCTTCTGTTGATCAACTCCAGAAAAGACCATCCAGAAGCAGCATTGATCACCCAGAAGAAACAATCTTAGGAAGGAAGGAAGATCCTATCAGAACAAGATCTACCTTCAGAAACTCTAAAGAATCCCTCATGGGACTGGTTTCTCTAATTGAACCAACAACAATTGATGAAGCACTTATGGACAATGACTGGATTCTGGTAATGCAGGAGGAGCTAAATCAGTTCACAAGAAATGACGTATGGGATCTGGTTCCCAAACCAAAAGGATTCAACGTCATAGGTACAAAATGGA
Source organism: Vicia faba (assembly GCA_948472305.1). Taxonomy (NCBI): domain Eukaryota; kingdom Viridiplantae; phylum Streptophyta; class Magnoliopsida; order Fabales; family Fabaceae; genus Vicia; species Vicia faba. Next base: position 690,962,219 of record OX451736.1, read on the forward strand.
TGTTCAGAAACAAACTGAACGAACAAGGTGAAGTCATCAGAAACAAAGCACGGCTGGTAGCACAAAGTTATAGTCAGCAAGAGGGGATAGACTATACAGAAACCTTTGCTCCAGTCGCCAGGTTAGAATCTATTAGACTTTTAATTTCATTTGCTGTTAATAAAGGCATCACTTTGTATCATATGGATGTCAAGAGTGCATTCTTAAATGGCTATATATAAGAAGAGGTTTATGTGCACCAACCCCCTGGTTTTGAAAGTTCCAAAAATCCAGAATATGTTTTCAAACTAAAGAAGTCACTCTATGGTCTGAAACAAGCTCCCAGAGCTTGGTATGAAAGACTAAGAAACTTCCTGTTAGAAAAGGAATTCACCAGAGGGAAAGTGGACACAACCTTGTTCTGTAAGATAGTTAAGAATGACATTTTAGTATGTTAGATTTATGTTGATGACATTATATTTTGATCCACTAAACCCTCTCTGGGAAGAGAGTTTGCTAAATGCATGCATGCAGAATTTGAGATGAGCCTAATGGGGGAACTAAAATTCTTTCTGGGCATTCAGATTAATCAAACTCTAGAAGGAACTTACATTCATCAGAGAAAATATGTCAGAGAACTTCTGAAGAAATTTGATTTATCAGAATGTAAGCCCTCAAGGATTCCAATGCATCCCACGTGCATTCTGGAAAAAGATGAGGTAAGTAAAAAGGTAGAACATAAGGTCTACAAAGGTATGATTGGTTCTCTTCTCTATATGACAGCTTCAAGGCCTGACATTTTATTCAGTGTTTGCATTTGTGCTAGATTCCAATCAGATCCTAGAGAATCTCACTTAACAGCAGTTAAGCGAATTTTCAAGTATCTTAAAGGTACTGCTAATATGGGTTTGTTTTATAGAAAATCAAGTGATTACAGCTTAGTAGGATACTGTGATGCTGATTTTACTGGAGACAGAGTTGAACGTAAAAGCACTTCTGGAAGCTGCCAGTTTCTGGGAGAAAATCTGATCTCATGGTCCAGCAAAAGACAGTCCACAATAGCTCTATCAACAGCAGAAGCTGAATACATAGCAGCAGCGGGATGTAGCACGCAAATGCTCTGGATGAAAAGTCAACTTGAGGACTTCAATACATTTGAGAGTAACATCCCTATCCTCTGTGACAACACTTCTGCTATTTGTCTCAGTAAAAATCCTATTTTGCATTCTAGGGCTAAGCATATAGAAATAAAACATCATTTTATTAAGGACTATATTCAAAAAGGGATTCTCAATTTAAAATTCATTGACACAGACCATCAATGGGTTGATGTCTTTACAAAACCTCTTTCTGAAGATAGGTTTAACTTCATTCTGAAACATCTCAGCATGAAGCTTTGCCCAGAATAAAATTGTTTTATTTTCATATCTTAACCTTCAGAATTTTGGTTATTTTCTGTGAACTGCTGATCAACCTGCCTTCAGATTTTTGGAAGTCTAGATTGTATCAGAATCTATCCATGAAGATCTGAGCGCTTCATTTCAAGGATAGAAGTGTACTGTTCACATAAGCAAATAGTTGTCATTCATTCATCAGCTACCTTCTGAGGCTGAACACGCGTTCACTTTTCTGAAAGGTCAAAAGCGCTGATTGGATGCATTGAGACACATGTCATGGGTAACCGTTCCAATATCTTTCTGAATCCCCCAAAATCTGCTGTCATTAATGCTTATAATCATTACAATTTATTTCTCTCTCTTGCCGTTTACGTTTTCAAAATCTATTTAAACACATTTCTCATTCTTTACACTCTTTCACTTTCACTTTCTCTACAATCTAATTGATTTCAATTTGCATCTTTTTCAAAACCTTTCATTTTCTTCTCAAATGTTTCTGTGTGAACATGGCTTCCTCAAGCAACCCAACTTCCAGTACTCAGAGAACAGATTCCTCAGAACAATATGAAGAACCACTCAGAACTCTCCTCACGCCCATTAAAAACCTAGAAGTACTCTCAGAATTGATTGTAGACTTTAATAGTCTTCAAGAGAATGGGTTCAATCTCTCTGAAGAAGTAAAGGCTCAAGGATGGAACAGGTATTTTGACCGTCTGGTAGGTCCAACGTTCCCAATCCTTGTGAAGGAATTTTAGATTCATGCTTCATCTTCCAACCATCAAGTTACTTCATATATAATGGGGAAGAAGATAGTCATAATTGAATACCTTATTGTAAGATTGATAGGTTACAGTGGTGGTGGTGTAAGATGCATAGACATGGCTGAAAGATGTGCTGATGTCGCCTTAATTTCTAGAGAAATCTTCACTCTGGGTCTTCCCTCCAGCAAGATAAGGGATCTGAAAGACCATCACAGAATATGGGCTAAGATTATTCTGGGATGCATAAACCACAGGAAGCCAACCAGTTCTCCTGACTACATCAACATTGATCAGCAGTTTCTGATCTACTTCATCTCCCAGAAAATTAAGGTGAATCTGGCTCATTTGTTGTTCAATCATCTGAGGACTAGTGTTAAGGAGACTAGAGAAGAGAAGCACACTAAAAGGGACTGGATACCCCTTGGAAGGCTCATATCAGATATTCTGACAGAGAATAAGCTGATAGATCATCTAACAGAAGCACAGGAAATCAACACGTTAGAGGCAACTGTTGGAAAGCCTTTGAATGCGAAGAATCTGAAGAAGATGAAGATTATTGATAACATTAAAAAGGAACCCAGTGTCACTTATTTTGCAACAATCTCCAGCAGAAGAATCCCTCTGGATGACTTTCCCATGTTCTCAGAAATTGATTCTAAGCCTGAGATTATAATCAGATATCTGGATGCATGCAAGGTAGATGGTACATCACTAGATTTAAACATTCAGGATCTGCAGCAGAAGGCTCCAGAAGTTGTGCTGAAGAAGAACAAGAAAAGGAAGGCTGCAGTAGAAGGATCATCCCAGCGGACTCCCAAAGCAGCTAAAAAGAGAGGTAATTCTTCTTCTGTAACTGTTTTAGATTCAGTATCTGTATCAACATCTGTACCCATCCCTATTCAATCAGAAATTCCTACCCCACAAACATTTGATGATTTTGACATTGATTTTGACCCCTAAGAAACTCTAACTCTTAGAGGATCTCACTCCCTACCTATTAATCCAAATATTGAAACAACTCAACCAAAACATACAAAAGTTCTATCAGATATTGAAACCTTTGACCAGCCTATTTCTGCTCCCATACCAGTAAATCCAAACTCTAAAACCATTTCAGAAGCACCTCAACCAGAAATTCCACTCTCTCCTCAACCAGAAACTCATCCACCTTCTCCACAACCTGAACTATTACAACCAGAAGTTCAAACTTATGAGGTCCAACCTCCTAAATCCTGTGAACCAGAACCTCATCACCGTCAATCCAACCAAACTGTTGATTCTGATCCCATTCCCTCTTCACTAGAATCAACTCCACCAAACTCCCCAACTAGTCCAATAATCATTCCAGACTCTCCCACTCCCTCACCAAAGATCAATCCAAATGACAATGCCAAAACTGTCATTGATTTAACTGTTTTTGAACGCCTTGCTGCCATAACCCATAAAACAGCCATTCCAAATCGAAAACCATCTGAACCTACACTAGATGTTGGTACCAGTTTATTGATATTTGAAACAGAAATGCAGAAGTGGATAACTTCCCTGAAGCAAGCCAGTCTTGAGCTGATTGATCCTGCTGCATCAGATTATCTTTGGACAAGTTTCAGAAAATGGGTATGTTCTGAAACTCATAAGATGCAAGAACAGAGCTACGGATAAGTTCAACAGAACTTCAATAATCTGCTAAAGGTAATTGAAGACCAAGTTCTGAGCCAGCTTCTAAAGGAAGAAGTTCTCCCTCTGGCCAATGCTCCTTGGTCAGAACATCGTCCAGCAGACAAAGTTCAATCGGAGTCAGAAGATCTCATTCTGACTGATACTCCAGAGCAGATGATTCCTGCAGAAGAACTGGTTCAAAAAGATGACATTGCAGAACGCTCTGAGAAGTATCCAGTTACTGAAGATTCTCAAGCTTCCTCCTATGAAAGGCAGACTCTGGAAGATCTGAAGAAATCTGATATTTTGATGCAGGAAAGGATGGATAAACAGGATGACAAAATTTCAGAAATCAAGAGCATGTTAACCAAGTAAGAGGAAACCAACATCCAGATCAAGGGCTTGTTGGAAGCTATGTTCACGCGTCTTCCTCCTCCCTCTTAGATTTTCCTCTATTTTAAAATTTGTTTATCTGTAATATTCTCTATATTGCTGTTATTCTGAACTTATCGTTGATTCTGATTTTAATATAAACTCCTTTTGGCTCTGATTATATGTTCTTTTTAATAACTGACAAAAAGGGGGAGAAAGAATAAGATATTTTCAATAACGGATTACTGAGACATAAGTCTCAAACATTCTGATCTACTTAATTTCTCACTTCTGAAAAGCTTGAACAGGTACAAAACTCTGATGAAAGATACAGTAAGATTTTGATGCTCAAAGACTCATGGAATTAAAAGGAAGTAATCAACTTAGGGGGAATTTTTCTTCTTAATTCTATACTTTTTATTCTTTATTCTTTATTGAAAAATCTGGTTTTTGTCATCATCAAAAAGGGGGAGATTGTTAGAACATAGTTTGATTCTACAACCCTTGATTAGAGTTTTGATGATAACAAAATACAAAGAATAAATTATTTCAAAGACATATACAAAGAACAAGTATGCTCCTTAAAACTATGTTTTGTATATGCAGAAGTTCTGATAGAATCAGCACCAGAATGGAATCAGCATCAGAAGATCAGCAACCTGTGCTACACACTGAAGCTACCATATTATATGCTGAAGCTTGATGACCAGAATATGCGCCTAAACAAATACACTCTGACTCTGATCAAAGACATCTTTACCAAGTCATCAACACTCTGAAGCATTATCAGCAGATACAGCAAAGAAGACTCTGAAGCGTTACTGGTTATTCAAGACAGAATTAAATGCTAACGACTTTCTTCAAACAAAGATCTTCTACAAAAGGAAAGTGCATTATTATCATTAAACCTGCTTTATGGACAACGTATCCTTGCTTGCTTATATAAACAGGTCTGCTTGTGAAAAGAAGCACGTATGTACGCTGTTGTACCCCAAAATTTGCCCTCCCATATTTTTCAAGAAATTGTCAAGCCAAAGCACAAAATTCCCCAAGGGTTGCACAGTGCAAAGGTCTCCTATACAGTCAAAACTAGGGTTTGTGTTCTGATCAAGAAAAGGAAGTTTTCAAAGGCCCAATCAAGTCTCACATGCCTACAAATATGGTCAAGTATCCTCATATCAAGTTTCAAAGCATTCAGCTCAAAATTGCACAGTCAAAACCCTAAATTGCACTACAGTCAACTGTAGGGGCAAAATGGTCATTTGGCAGTCAAAAGTTCAAATTTTTGGTCAACATATCATTTTGAAGCCACAAACATCATTTGATCAATGCTTGATCATGATTCTCAAAATTTGGCTCAGAAATCATCAAAGATGCAAAAGTTTCCTTATTTGGACAGCTGAAAAAGTCAACTGAAATTGACCAGGGCATAACTTTCACATGGATTATCAGAAAAATTCCATCCAAAGCTCATTTTGAAGAGAAAGACATTTCCTACAACTCATCTTCATACTTCAAGTCCAAGAAATGCTCTCACAAAAAGTTATCAATTTCAACATTATAGGTCATTTTCAAAAGTCAACAAAAAGGGACTTTAAGTCAAAGGCCATAACTTGAGATTGGTAAATCAAAATGACATCGGACCAAAGGCATTGGTTAGAGGACTCAAAGACCTTCCCAAAATGTCCAAGAACATGAGAAAATCTTAAAAATTGAGCAAGTTATGCCTTGTGGAAGTTGGGAAAGTTTTGGATATTTTGAAAAGTCAACATTGATCCAAATGACCTAAAAATGCTAATGGGCCCATTTTTCTTCCATGATTCATCATTCCAAGCATATGCACGACCACTTGGCCCAAAGGGAAGTATTTTCTCATTTTTTATTTATTTATTTGAATTATTATTTATATTAATTCATTTAAATTATTTAAATACATGAAAAATATCTAACTTGCCTTAACAAATCTTTTTATACATGTTTTGCCATCAAGATTTCGTGCACATGCTAATTAGGAAAGAATTGGATTGATTGGATGCTAATTGGCACAAGAACACTTGAAAAAGATTGAAAAAAGATCCTTAACAAATCAAATCTCCAATTCATGAATTCAAGAGATTTTGAGCAATATTTTTAACCTAATGTATTCCATACAAATACTGGATCATAACCCTAATGCAGGGAGACACGCAGCAGCTCAGAATACACCATAACAAACTTGAAATTTTCTCCATAAAACTCAATTTTGAAATCAACTTTTCAGGTCGATTCAAAGCATAATATTGGTTTCAATAGCTTCCTTGAAGGTCCCTGATCAGATTCCAATCACAAACTTCCACTCAAACGCCAAGAATCGGTACCTAGGACTCAAGCTGTTTCAGAAAAATTGCAGAATCGTGCATCATAATCCACGCATCTTTTGCATTTTTTATTTATGGATTCATGTTCATTATGATGTTTTGAAGCTAACCAATGCCTTTAATTTGATTATTACGCTGTATATGAGATTTCACCATGCTTGGCTTTTAGGTTTTTCAGAGTTTTGAATTGGGGTTTTTCACCCAAGGAAAAATTAGGACTCCAGGCCACCACCATTGCAATCAGCAGACCTGGACGAAGAGATTAACATACACGCGCCCAATTTATGAGCGTTCTACATCTAATCGCTATTTTCTGGAAACGTCCCTAAGAGAACGTCCAAAAAACCGTTGCCTCATGTTTTATGATACAGGGATGGTGAAGACGATGATGTGGTGGCAACAAGTGATTCGTTGATTTGAATTTCGCGCGTTTCTCTCCACTAACACGTTGTTTCTTTTTATATTATTTGTTTGTTTGTATATTAATTGAATGTGCGCTTAGCTCAGCTGGCAACGAGGATTGGTGGTGAAGGTACATGACCTGGGTTCGAGCCCCAGGTCTTACATATTTCAATATTATTTTTCCCTAACAAATCCTGTGCAGCACTTGCGTTGAAGATCTTCATGCACGCTCAAAAATCAAGACGTCCACGTGCCCCTGATGACCAAACCAAAGGCACAGATCTAAAGAGCACGCTGTACCCTAGTCCACGCTTCAACATGCTGTTCAAAAAGTCAAACGGATCAACGATTAACTGGGCTAGATTGCTAAGGCCTGTACCTCACAATTGGGGCCTGAACCCCCCCTGGTTTGCAATTTCCTTTTTATTTTATTTTTGTTTTCAATTGTTATTTTATTTACTTTATTGTTTTGATTTAACTAATTATTTTTTAACAAAATACAAAAAATACATAAAAAACTCAGAAAAAGATAAAAAATATAATGATTATTTATTTTGATATTCTTATAAATAAATGCATATAAATAGAGTTAGTTTAAATTAGGGTTTTAATATTAATTCTTTTCACAACAAAAATCTAAAAAATGAAGAATTAGGTTTAATAAATTTTATTCCTTTTAATTTTTTTTTCTTTCTAATAATATTATTTATTTATTTTTATAATTAATTGTACATAAAAAATTAGGTTTAATTTAGGTTTCAATTTGATATTTTCACAATAAATTTAAAAGCTATTAGAATTAGGGTTTGCCTTTTAGTTTAATTTTAATTAATTCTTTTTTCATCAAATTCCTAAACACACTAAAAATACCAAAAAACATTCTTTTTTAATTTTTAATTTTAATTCTAATTAATTAATTCATGTAATTTAATATTTTGCAAAAGGGTCCAACGCCCTCGTTTCGACTTAATTGTTTAATTTCGCATATTTATTTTATTTCGCTTAAATAATTATGTACCTCTCCCAAAGCTTTGTAACATTTACTTTTCGCACTTTTCAATTTCGTTATTTACTTTGCTTATTTATTTTTCTGTCAAATCGGGTCCGGTTTAATTTTGGCGATGTGGACCCGCGCCATTTGTAATAGCTTAGATTTACTTTTTCCCGCAAATATTTTAACTGTTAACAAAGCATGCAAGAATGAATGACCATAATAAAATCAAGCGTAGAACACCAATAACATGAACAAGACAAATATCAATGAAAACGACACACGAATCGCACACACCACCCCTAGGGTACGCCTCACTGTTGCCTTGCCTCGAAAGGTGATCGTCGAGTAGAGGATGTCTTAGTAAGTCCTCATGATCCGGGAACCTGGCATGAGGGTAGCTTCTAAGGTGTCTTCCCATTACTCTGGTGATCACACTGTTGCCTTGTCCCTCGAAACGTGGCCGTCGACTATAGGACGTCTTAGTGAGTCCTCGTGTCCATTGATCTAGTTGCCTAAAACAAAGTTGCCTCGGAACGGTTGCCTCGGAATAAAAGATCAATGGCATAAGGGTAGCTTCTACGGTGTCTTACCTTTGCTCGGTGACCACAATGTCCCTAAACTCGAATTGACCCGAACACCTCCAACGGTGGTGCTACCTACCTCTCAATGGTGGGATGACACTACTTTAAAGGACATCTACACAGACGAATTCCTTAGGGTAGGTAGGTTCTCGTAGATACTTGCTCTAATTTCAAAAAAACAAATCAAAAAATACTTTTCACACCGACACCTTTTCAAAAAGCTTTCGAAAGCAATTTTTCAAACACTCTTGAGGACCGATACAAGAGTCGAACTGAAATTTTCAAAGAAACTTTTTAAAACCCACAGTTGAAAAGCAAACAAACCATTTTTGAAAACACAATGAGCAAGTATCTAAGAGCCCATGGATAACCATGGATAGAAAGGGTGCTAACACCTTCCCTTTCTATAACCTACCTCCCGAACCGAGAGCAATCTCTTTAAGGAATTTTTCTGTGCTTTTGTCCTTTCCATTTGGAGAAAATAAAAGACGGTGGCGACTCTTGCTTCCGCGACATTTCGCGAACCAGCTTTAAAACAGTCAGTTCCAGATCCACCGATCACAGAACTGGCGACTCTGCTGGGGAAAATCTTATAAAGTGAGGTGTACCTTAGGGCTAGGTCATAACTGTGTTTTCACTTGTATTGATTTGCTTGCTTTACTATTGTGGGTTGCATCGGATTTACATAGATCCTAACCCAGATCTGGGGATACCCTGTTAGGTAGCATAAGCTGTGAGGGACCTGTCCGGCGTAGACCGACACGGGTGAAGCAGTGGCTACGTTGGTGTGGCGCCTTAGTCTGTACCGATATCCCTTGTGTCGCAACGAGGAGAATATGGGTCTTCTAAGGAGTCATTAAGCACCAACAACCTTAGAACCTTAATTGACACAACTTGGCCTTTAGAATTGTAGCAGTATGCTACGCCCATTGAGGCTAAACTCTCGTGATGGTTCTGGCCGCAAGAAAAGATTGCGATGCTGGAGTTATGACCGATTGAGGTTAGTCAATGATATTGGGATCCTCTAAGAACCCGGTTACTTTTGATTAGGACAGGTATGAACCAACCAACTTCAAGAGGGTAGTACCCCAAACTTCATGCTGGCCTAAACTCTAAGGGCTCTTTTGTGTGACTTGTGTGCCTTCGTACTTGACTATCTGCATGCTTGTTACCTGACACTTGTTTCTTGCAGGTTTTGGTTTGCAGTCCTTAATCGGGACTCATAACAGGGTTACTCACATTACCCCATGCATCATGACATCATACTATTGCATACAGCCTAACCCATTTCAAGGATCTCAAGGGCTTGTGATGCAGGTCATGATGAATCAAACATCTAGCAAAAGGCAAAGAGGATTTATTTTCCTCTAGCCAAAGTTGTCAGGGGCTATGACCCACTGGATATGGTGAGCCTTTGACCCTTGAAGAGGGATTTTCTGCAACAGGAAGTTTCTTCAATCAAGTTACCGGTTTTCAACTCTAACAAGTTTCTCTGTTTACCCCGCGAGATCCTTGAAATCATTGCATGCATATCATACATCTCATTGCATTGCAGGTATCCCTTTGACAGGTTGCTTACCCTTCTTCGCTGTTTATTTCAGCCGATCGTCATGAATCCTGAATCATCAGCTGAGCAGTCTATCAAGGCCCTCCAGGCTCAGAACACCCAGTTCCAAGGGCTGATCATGAATTTGACCCAGGGGCAACAAGATCTGAAGGCTCTGCTCTTGAAGAAGGACAAGAAGAAGAAGAGGATTGTTTTGTTCAGCCCTAGACGCAGATCTGGGAACACACCACAGACTGAAACTGAGAGGACTACTCCGTCTGTGAGGGAAAGTAGTCGCCATGAGAGAGAGGTGCCTAGTCCGGTGGTCTCCGACAACGAGACAGATTTCAACAACGAGCAGTACCCTCCGGCTGAGGATAAGTACAAACAGTTGGAAGACCGGCTCAGTGCTATGGAGATACAAAAAGTGCCCGGCCTGGACTTCGAGGATCTAGGTCTATCTTCTGGGGTAGTGATCCCGCACAAGTTTAAGGCCCCCGCCTTTGCTAAATACGATGGGGCATCCTGTCCTAAATTGCATCTCAGGGCTTACACAAGGAAGATCCAACCCTATACAGCTGACAAAAACTTATGGATCCATTTTTTCCAAGAGAGTCTTTCAGGGACTCAGCTCGAGTGGTTTTATCAATTGAACAGAGCCAATGTCCGTACCTGGGAAGACTTAGCCACTGCTTTCTACAAGAATTACCAGTACAATGCCGACCTCGCTCCCACACGCACTCAGCTTCAGGGAATGTCTATGGGTGCAGGCGAAGGTTTCAAAGAGTATGCACAAAAATGGAGAGACCTTGCTGGAAGGGTGCAGCCCCCATTAACTGACCGGGAACTCGTTGATATGTTCTTGGGGACCCTATCCGGGCCGTTCTTCAATCACCTCATTGGTAACTCATCTGCTGGATTTACCGACCTCATCCTGACTGGCGAAAGAATTGAAGCTGGTATCAAGAGTGGGAAAATTCAAGAGGCCACACCTTCTGTCATTCATAAAAAGCCTTACACGGGAAAGAAGGAATCTAATGCTGCATACAGTCAAAAGAGTCGCCGTGATCAACATGCAGGGGCAGTCATGATCTCTGGTTCTGCACCACGCCGTCAACCACAAAAGGGAAACCAACAAAGGCCGGACGGGCCTAAAAGGCAATTCATTAACATTAACATGCCATGGTCACAAGCATTGCAGCACATGTTGAAGATGAACCTGATTGCAGTGATCAACCCTCATGCGAATCCTAAGACTTCCTCTCCTAGCTACAATCCAGAAGCAAGGTGTGCTTATCATTCTGATAGCCCGGGGCACGATACTGAGGACTGTTGGGCACTGAAGTACAAAATTCAGAACATGATCGATGCCAAAGAGATCGAGTTCGAGCCCGCCGAGACTCCCAACATGATCACTGCTCCATTGCCAAAACATGGCTAGGATCGAGAGATTTTTGTTCATTTGAATTCAAGTTGTATTTTTCTTTTCTTGTTCAGATAAACAATTATCATGTTAAACTCTTTTATTTCATGAATGCATTACACATGTCTGTCTTGATTTAATTATGTCTACTATACTTAAAGTTGCTTTCATATTTTGTGACGATCAACTCTTGACTGAAAATTCTAAACCTCTTGAGGGAGGATGACGAAAACGATACCACGATCTTTACAGTATGCTTTTGAACAAACCCCGCTGATGAGGTACAGGCATTGTTTCAATCCCTAAACACTGGAGTTATAAGGAAGTTAATCCCTCGTCAACCCCTCTGAGCCAAAGAAGTAGGAGTTTTTCTTTTCGAAAATTAAAACCCTTAATCATAACCTGGGGCAGGGTAGTCTCTCAGTTGATCCAAGTGCATGACGAATGGCACCAAAGAGGTCCTTACAAAACAAAGAAGACAGTGATGATTCCGAATAATCAATAAGGATAGGCAGTCATTATATCTCAAAAATGAAAACCCAATAAGTCAAAACCTATGAAGGAGACTTACAAAACTGGGGCATCCCGCTGACTGTAATTCCAAAAAAGGAAACAGTTCAGGCAAAAAAAAAGAAAGGGATAACAAAAATCAGACAAGAAAGAGGTCTTACAAACCCTCAACAAAAAAGGAATGACTGCCTATTCAAAATAAGTTATCAATATCCGAACCATCACTGGAAAATCAGAGCAAGGACTCAAACAAGGTCTAACGTATGATCAACTGAGTTTAGGTTTGGAGAACATCACGAAGAGCGGGTGGGTACAAATAAAATTTGAGCCTTTATCCTTTGTTTCTTAAACCGTGAACCAGGCCACGATATAACCCTTAAAAGTCCTAGCTGAAGCATGGGTTAGTTCGAAAGCATACTGTTACGAAGGTATCCTGACTCCTGAAGGTTTGCCGTAAAATCTTGAGTTGACACCGCACTGTATTACAAAAAATGCATTTTCAAAATTCAAGACAGACGTAGGCTTTTGCATTCTTAAAATAACCTTGTTTGCATATGACTATTTGTTTGAACAGCAGGGAAATTCGCACGATGAACACCTTGTGAACAGAAGTACCTCCAATCAAGGGGCACAGTAGGAGCATTGCCCATTATCTGGGGCACGGCAAAATACTGCCAACAGGGGCAACTCCCTGCATTCTGAGAGCGTGGACATAGTCGGAAAAGTACTACGCATAATCAAAGACCCTCTAGGTTGACACACCTAGGCAAAAATAAGGGCTTCCCGGCGAACCAAAAGGGTTCGGGCAAAAATAAGGGATGAAAATGGAAAAATATGTACACCCGGCAAGTCGAAAACCTGAAAGGGCGGCTTGGGCAAAAATGGGTATCCCGGTGGACTGAAAACCCGAAAGGGCAGTCCAGGCAAAAGTTAGGGATCAAAGCGTACGACTATGTCCCGGCATCTCGTCACTTGTCTACCCGAAGATTTGTCAATCACCCACACAGGTATCCTCTTCCCTCATCTCCGAAGCAGGGGCAATAAGGAGTTATCCAGGCGATCCAATTGCTCGGTCAACCAAAGTACAAAGGAAAGATCAACATAAGGATGGTTACCATCTACCTTTACCAATTCCAGATCGTGGGTTAACATCCGAAACCAAACAGGACAATCATCCACTTAATCAAAATCATGCAACCCAACACCGGTTCCTTCTCAATTTTCAGACAAAGTCATACACAGACTCATTCTCCACAAGTAACCTTACCCCGGTTCATCCAGAAGTTTTTACACAAACTTATCTAAGTAACCTTACCCCGGTTCGTCAAGAAATCTTACATGGATTTATTCCAAAGAAACCTAACCCCGGTTCCTCCAGAAATCTTACATGGATTTATTCCAAAGAAACCTAACCCCGGTTCCTCCAGAAATCTTACATGGATTTATTCCAAGGAAACCTAACCCCGGTTCCTCCAGAAATCTTACAGGGATTTATCTCAAGATGACCTAACCCCGGTTCATCAAGAAGTTTTTACACAAACTCATCCCGAAGCAACCTTACCCCGGTTCATCTAGAAGTTTTTACACGAACTTATCCAAGAAACCTAACCCCGGTTCCTCTAGAAGTCTCACATGGACCTATCTCAAGATGACCTAACCCCGGTTCATCAAGAAGTTTTTACACGAACTTATCCAATTAACCTTACCCCGGTTCCTCCAGAAGTCTCACATGGACCTATCTCAAGATGACCTAACCCCGGTTCATCAAAAGGTTTTTACACGAACTTATCCTGCGGCAACCTAACCCCGGTTCCCTTCAGAAGTCTTACATGGATTTAGCTCAAGATAACCTCACCCCGGTTCGTCAAGAAGTTTTACATGAACTTACCTCACCAGGCAACCCTACACAGGTTCTCCTCCTCCAGCCGTAGTTTTACACGGACTCGTCATCAAGCAACCCTACACCGGTTCCCCCTCTTCAAGATGCAGTTTTACATGGACTCGTCATCCAGAAACCCTACACAGGTTCTCCCTTTCCAAAAAACGAAGTTTTACACGAACTCGACATCAAGAAACCCTACATAGGTTCCCTCTTTCAACTTACAAAATTACAGTTCAAAATCTCCCCAGGAGAGTCCCATCCAGTTTCCCCAGGAAGGTTGGAATTCATATCCCCAAGCAATAAGCTTATCCCCAGTAGATTCTGGAAGCTTATCCCCTCACAGAGCACGAACGCGTCGTCCGGCTTGATTTAAAGAGTTATTTCCTTAACAGGATATAACTGGGTTATCCTCAGCCAAAAGCCACGGAAAGAGCGTCCTCGACGAAGTCTTCTTACCCCAGCGAAGTCTATCAACACTTCCAGCACAACAAGGGTATCCCCAGCAAATTATTATCAACACTCAGCAAGCCATCCCTCTTCCCACAGAGTATTGCTTCCCAGCATGGTCGCTAGAGTATCTTTTCTCCCCGCAGAATCCTCCATTTGCCAAGTTTATTCCGCAACGGAGTCATCTTCTCCTACCGGTATTCTTGCAGCTATCATCCCCAGCGAAAGCAAAATCTATTCTTCAACATCAGCCCAGGATACGACTTCCCGACACCCGTCAAGGATTCAGTTTCCTAGACAAAAACATACATAAAACATCACATACATCATTATAACATGCATAGACACATCATATCATACAAGTCTCATTTATATTTAGAACATCATTGCTTGATCCATATCATGCATTGCATATGACTGACCTTTACCTTTCAGGAAAGATGCAGTTGAAATTCTCAACCATATTTCAAGACCTAGACCGGTTCAGTTAAATCGACCCTAAGATTTTCCTGATGCTTATCCAGTCAAAGGCCTTCTCTGGTTCAGTCAGATCGACCCTAAGATCTCCCTGATGCTTATCCAGTTGAAGATATTCCAAGACCTTGTCCGGTTCAGTTAAATCGACCCTAAGATTTTCCTGATGCTTATCCAGTCAAAGGCCTTCTCTGGTTCAGTCAGATCGACCCTAAGATCTCCCTGATGCTTATCCAGTTGAAGATATTCCAAGACCTTGTCCGGTTCAGTTAAATCGACCCTAAGATTTTCCTGATGCTTATCCAGTCAAAGGCCTTCTCTGGTTCAGTCAGATCGACCCTAAGATCTCCCTGATGCTTATCCAGTTGAAGATATTCCAAGACCTTGTCCGGTTCAGTTAAATCGACCCTAAGATTTTCCTGATGCTTATCCAGTCAAAGGCCTTCTCTGGTTCAGTCAGATCGACCCTAAGATCTCCCTGATGCTTATCCAGTTGAAGATATTCCAAGACCTTGTCCGGTTCAGTTAAATCGACCCCAAGATTTTCCTGATGCTTATCCAGTCAAAGGCCTTCTCTGGTTCAGTCAGATCGACCCTAAGATCTCCCTGATGCTTATCCAGTTGAAGAGATTCCAAGACCTTGTCCGGTTCAGTTAAATCGACCCTAAGATTTTCCTGATGCTTATCCAGTCAAAGGCCTCCTCTGGTTCAGTCAGATTGACCCTAAGATCTCTCTGATTCTTATCCCAGTTAAAGTCACCCAAGATTTTTTCCCAACGAGCGTTGTTGAAGTTAAAGTCACCCAAGATTTTTCTCAACGAGCGTTGTTGAAGTTAAAGTCATACAAGGTTCTCTTACCATTCATGCTAAGGCAGTAACCATCCCTGGTTCATTCATCGACGTTTGAAGCTCCAGATTCAGCTCCTGTAACCAGTCGGGACACATCTATACCAAGCATCTAAAAATCAGCTCCTGCAACGTGTCAGGTACTCATTTTCTGTTTTGCAGGTATGCAGGTTCTAGCTAAAGAATCTCCTACGCGATCAACATCCAGATGGCATCTATAAGCCCATCATCCTATCCAGCAATTCCCAAATGGCATCTATAAGCCCATTCCCCATCACACTGCCAACATGTGAGCGCAAATTTCTAGGCACTTTAGTGTTCAATCATCTTCCACCCTCGGATTACGAAAGGCACGTCAGCCAATCTACATCCTCAGGTCTAAGAAGATTGAACAGGGGCAACTGTTGTACCCCAAAATTTGCCCTCCCATATTTTTCAAGAAATTGTCAAGCCAAAGCACAAAATTCCCCAAGGGTTGCACAGTGCAAATGTCTCCTATACAGTCAAAACTAGGGTTTGTGTTCTGATCAAGAAAAGGAAGTTTTCAAAGGCCCAATCAAGTCTCACATGCCTACAAATATGGTCAAGTATCCTCATATCAAGTTTCAAGGCATTCAGCTCAAAATTGCACAGTCAAAACCCTAAATTGCACTACAGTCAACTGTAGGGGCAAAATGGTCATTTGGCAGTCAAAAGTTCAAATTTTTGGTCAACATATCATTTTGAAGCCACAAACATCATTTGATCAATGCTTGATCATGATTCTCAAAATTTGGCTCAGAAATCATCAAAGATGCAAAAGTTTCCTTATTTGGACAGCTGAAAAAGTCAACAAAAATTGACCAGGGCATAACTTTCACATGGATTATCAAAAAAATTCCATCCAAAGCTCATTTTGAAGATAAAGACATTTCCTACAACTCATCTTCATACTTCAAGTCCAAGAAATGCTCTCACAAAAAGTTATCAATTTCAACATTATAGGTCATTTTCAAAAGTCAACAAAAAGGGACTTTAAGTCAAAGGCCATAACTTGAGATTGGTAAATCAAAATGACATGGGACCAAATGCATTGGTTAGAGGACTCAAAGACCTTCCCAAAATGTCCAAGAACATGAGAAAAGCTTAAAAATTGAGCAAGTTATGCCTTGTGGAAGTTGGGAAATTTTTGGATATTTTGAAAAGTCAACATTGATCCAAATGACCTAAAAATGCTAATGGGCCCATTTTTCTTCCATGATTCATCATTCCAAGCATATGCACGACCACTTGTCCCAAAGGGAAGTATTTTCTCATTTTTTATTTATTTATTTGAATTATTATTTATATTAATTCATTTAAATTATTTAAATACATGAAAAATATCTAACTTGCCTTAACAAATCTTTTTATACATGTTTTGCCATCAAGATTTCGTGCACATGCTAATTAGGAAAGAATTGGATTGATTGGATGCTAATTGGCACAAGAACACTTGAAAAAGATTGAAAAAAGATCCTTAACAAATCAAATCTCCAATTCATGAATTCAAGAGATTTTGAGCAATATTTTTAACCTAATGTATTCCATACAAATACTGGATCATAACCCTAATGCAGGGAGACACGCAGCAGCTCAGAATACACCATAACAAACTTGAAATTTTCTCCATAAAACTCAATTCTGAAATCAACTTTTCAGGTCGATTCAAAGCATAATATTGGTTTCAATAGCTTCCTTGAAGGTCCCTGATCAGATTCCAATCACAAACTTCCACTCAAACGCCAAGAATCGGTACCTAGGACTCAAGCTGTTTCAGAAAAATTGCAGAATCGTGCATCATAATCCACGCATCTTTTGCATTTTTTATTTATGGATTCATGTTCATTATGATGTTTTGAAGCTAACCAATGCCTTTAATTTGATTATTACGCTGTATATGAGATTTCACCATGCTTGGCTTTTAGGTTTTTCAGAGTTTTGAATTGGGGTTTTTCACCCAAGGAAAAATTAGGACTCCAGGCCACCACCATTGCAATCAGCAGACCTGGACGAAGAGATTAACATACTCGCGCCCAATTTATGAGCGTTCTACATCTAATCGCTATTTTCTGGAAACGTCCCTAAGAGAACGTCCAAAAAACCGTTGCCTCATGTTTTATGATACAGGGATGGTGAAGACGATGATGTGGTGGCAACAAGTGATTCGTTGATTTGAATTTCGCGCGTTTCTCTCCACTAACGCGTTGTTTCTTTTTATATTATTTGTTTGTTTGTATATTAATTGAATGTGCGCTTAGCTCAGCTGGCAACGAGGATTGGTGGTGAAGGTACATGACTTGGGTTCGAGCCCCAGGTCTTACATATTTCAATATTATTTTTCCCTAACAAATCCTGTGCAGCACTTGCGTTGAAGATCTTCATGCTCGCTCAAAAATCAAGACGTCCACGTGCCCCTGATGACCAAACCAAAGGCACAGATCTAAAGAGCACGCTGTACCCTAGTCCACGCTTCAACATGCTGTTCAAAAAGTCAAACGGATCAACGATTAACTGGGCTAGATTTCTAAGGCCTGTACCTCACAATTGGGGCCTGAACCCCCCCTGGTTTGCAATTTCCTTTTTATTTTATTTTTGTTTTCAATTGTTATTTTATTTACTTTATTGTTTTGATTTAACTAATTATTTTTTAACAAAATACAAAAAATACATAAAAAACTCAGAAAAAGATAAAAAATATAATGATTATTTATTTTGATATTCTTATAAATAAATGCATATAAATAGAGTTAGTTTAAATTAGGGTTTTAATATTAATTCTTTTCACAACAAAAATCTAAAAAATGAAGAATTAGGTTTAATAAATTTTATTCCTTTTAATTTTTTTTTCTTTCTAATAATATTATTTATTAATTTTTATAATTAATTGTACATAAAAAATTAGGTTTAATTTAGGTTTCAATTTGATATTTTCACAATAAATTTAAAAGCTATTAGAATTAGGGTTTGCCTTTTAGTTTAATTTTAATTAATTCTTTTTTCATCAAATTCCTAAAAACACTAAAAATACCAAAAAACATTCTTTTTTAATTTTTAATTTTAATTCCTCATTAATTCTAATTAATTAATTCATGTAATTTAATATTTTGCAAAAGGGTCCAACGCCCTCGTTTCGACTTAATTGTTTAATTTCGCATATTTATTTTATTTCGCTTAAATAATTATGTACCTCTCCCAAAGCTTTGTAACATTTACTTTTCGCACTTTTCAATTTCGTTATTTACTTTGCTTATTTATTTTTCTGTCAAATCGGGTCCGGTTTAATTTTGGCGATGTGGACCCGCGCCATTTATAATAGCTTAGATTTACTTTTTCCCGCAAATATTTTAACTGTTAACAAAGCATGCAAGAATGAATGACCATAATAAAATCAAGCGTAGAACACCAATAACATGAACAAGACAAATATCAATGAAAACGACACACGAATCGCACACACCACCCCTAGGGTACGCCTCACTGTTGCCTTGCCTCGAAAGGTGATCGTCGAGTAGAGGATGTCTTAGTAAGTCCTCATGATCCGGGAACCTGGCATGAGGGTAGCTTCTAAGGTGTCTTCCCATTACTCCGGTGATCACACTGTTGCCTTGTCCCTCGAAACGTGGCCGTCGACTATAGGACGTCTTAGTGAGTCCTCGTGTCCATTGATCTAGTTGCCTAAAACAAAGTTGCCTCGGAACGGTTGCCTCAGAATAAAAGATCAATGGCATAAGGGTAGCTTCTAAGGTGTCTTACCTTTGCTCGGTGACCACAATGTCCCTAAACTCGAATTGACCCGAACACCTCCAACGGTGGTGCTACCTACCTCTCAATGGTGGGATGACACTACTTTAAAGGACATCTACACAGACGAATTCCTTAGGGTAGGTAGGTTCTCGTAGATACTTGCTCTAATTTCAAAAATACAAATCAAAAAATACTTTTCACACCGACACCTTTTCAAAAAGCTTTCGAAAGCAATTTTTCAAACACTCTTGAGGACCGATACAAGAGTCGAACTGAAATTTTCAAAGAAACTTTTTAAAACCCACAGTTGAAAAGCAAACAAACCATTTTTGAAAACACAATGAGCAAGTATCTAAGAGCCCATGGATAACCATGGATAGAAAGGGTGCTAACACCTTCCCTTTCTATAACCTACCTCCCGAACCGAGAGCAATCTCTTTAAGGAATTTTTCTGTGCTTTTGTCCTTTCCATTTGGAGAAAATAAAAGACGGTGGCGACTCTTGCTTCCGCGACATTTCGCGAACCAGCTTTAAAACAGTCAGTTCCAGATCCACCGATCACAGAACTGGCGACTCTGCTGGGGAAAATCTTATAAAGTGAGGTGTACCTTAGGGCTAGGTCATAACTGTGTTTTCACTTGTATTGATTTGCTTGCTTTACTATTGTGGGTTGCATCGGATTTACATAGATCCTAACCCGGATCTGGGGATACCCTGTTAGGTAGCATAAGCTGTGAGGGACCTGTCCGGCGTAGACCGACACGGGTGAAGTAGTGGCTACGTTGGTGTGGCGCCTTAGTCTGTACCGATATCCCTTGTGTCGCAACGAGGAGAATATGGGTCTTCTAAGGAGTCATTAAGCACCAACAACCTTAGAACCTTAATTGACACAACTTGGCCTTTAGAATTGTAGCAGTATGCTACGCCCATTGAGGCTAAACTCTCGTGATGGTTCTGGCCGCAAGAAAAGATTGCGATGCTGGAGTTATGACCGATTGAGGTTAGTCAATGATATTGGGATCCTCTAAGAACCCGGTTACTTTTGATTAGGACAGGTATGAACCAACCAACTTCAAGAGGGTAGTACCCCAAACTTCATGCTGGCCTAAACTCTAAGGGCTCTTTTGTGTGACTTGTGTGCCTTCGTACTTGACTATCTGCATGCTTGTTACCTGACACTTGTTTCTTGCAGGTTTTAGTTTGCAGTCCTTAATCGGGACTCATAACAGGGTTACTCACATTACCCCATGCATCATGACATCATACTATTGCATACAGCCTAACCCATTTCAAGGATCTCAAGGGCTTGTGATGCAGGTCATGATGAATCAAACATCTAGCAAAAGGAAAAGAGGATTTATTTTCCTCTAGCCAAAGTTGTCAGGGGCTATGACCCACTGGATATGGTGAGCCTTTGACCCTTGAAGAGGGATTTTCTGCAACAGGAAGTTTCTTCAATCAAGTTACCGGTTTTCAACTCTAACAAGTTTCTCTGTTTACCCCGCGAGATCCTTGAAATCATTGCATGCATATCATACATCTCATTGCATTGCAGGTATCCCTTTGACAGGTTGCTTACCCTTCTTCGCTGTTTATTTCAGCCGATCGTCATGAATCCTGAATCATCAGCTGAGCAGTCTATCAAGGCCCTCCAGGCTCAGAACGCCCAGTTCCAAGGGCTGATCATGAATTTGACCCAGGGGCAACAAGATCTGAAGGCTCTGCTCTTGAAGAAGGACAAGAAGAAGAAGAGGATTGTTTTGTTCAGCCCTAGACGCAGATCTGGGAACACACCACAGACTGAAACTGAGAGGACTACTCCGTCTGTGAGGGAAAGTAGTCGCCATGAGAGAGAGGTGCCTAGTCCGGTGGTCTCCGACAACGAGACAGATTTCAACAACGAGCAGTACCCTCCGGCTGAGGATAAGTACAAACAGTTGGAAGACCGGCTCAGTGCTATGGAGATACAAAAAGTGCCCGGCCTGGACTTCGAGGATCTAGGTCTATCTTCTGGGGTAGTGATCCCGCACAAGTTTAAGGCCCCCGCCTTTGCTAAATACGATGGGGCATCCTGTCCTAAATTGCATCTCAGGGCTTACACAAGGAAGATCCAACCCTATACAGCTGACAAAAACTTATGGATCCATTTTTTCCAAGAGAGTCTTTCAGGGACTCAGCTCGAGTGGTTTTATCAATTGAGCGGAGCCAATGTCCGTACCTGGGAAGACTTAGCCACTGCTTTCTACAAGCATTACCAGTACAATGCCGACCTCGCTCCCACACGCACTCAGCTTCAGGGAATGTCTATGGGTGCAGGCGAAGGTTTCAAAGAGTATGCACAAAAATGGAGAGACCTTGCTGGAAGGGTGCAGCCCCCATTAACTGACCGGGAACTCGTTGATATGTTCTTGGGGACCCTATCCGGGCCGTTCTTCAATCACCTCATTGGTAACTCATCTGCTGGATTTACCGACCTCATCCTGACTGGCGAAAGAATTGAAGCTGGTATCAAGAGTGGGAAAATTCAAGAGGCCACACCTTCTGTCATTCATAAAAAGCCTTACACGGGAAAGAAGGAATCTAATGCTGCATACAGTCAAAAGAGTCGCCGTGATCAACATGCAGGGGCAGTCACGATCTCTGGTTCTGCACCACGCCGTCAACCACAAAAGGGAAACCAGCAAAGGCCGGACGGGCCTAAAAGGCAATTCACTAACATTAACATGCCATGGTCACAAGCATTGCAGCACATGTTGAAGATGAACCTGATTGCAGTGATCAACCCTCCTGCGAATCCTAAGACTTCCTCTCCTAGCTACAATCCAGAAGCAAGGTGTGCTTATCATTCTGATAGCCCGGGGCACGATACTGAGGACTGTTGGGCACTGAAGTACAAAATTCAGAACATGATCGATGCCAAAGAGATCGAGTTCGAGCCCGCCGAGACTCCCAACGTGATCACTGCTCCATTGCCAAAACATGGCTAGGATCGAGAGATTTTTGTTCATTTGAATTCAAGTTGTATTTTTCTTTTCTTGTTCAGATAAACAATTATCATGTTAAACTCTTTTATTTCATGAATGCATTACACATGTCTGTCTTGATTTAATTATGTCTACTATACTTAAAGTTGCTTTCATATTTTGTGACGATCAACTCTTGACTGAAAATTCTAAACCTCTTGAGGGAGGATGACGAAAACGATACCACGATCTTTACAGTATGCTTTTGAACAAACCCCGCTGATGAGGTACAGGCATTGTTTCAATCCCTAAACACTGGAGTTATAAGGAAGTTAATCCCTCGTCAACCCCTCTGAGCCAAAGAAGTAGGAGTTTTTCTTTTCGAAAATTAAAACCCTTAATCATAACCTGGGGCAGGGTAGTCTCTCAGTTGATCCAAGTGCATGACGAATGGCACCAAAGAGGTCCTTACAAAACAAAGAAGACAGTGATGATTCCGAATAATCAATAAGGATAGGCAGTCATTATATCTCAAAAATGAAAACCCAATAAGTCAAAACCTATGAAGGAGACTTACAAAACTGGGGCATCCCGCTGACTGTAATTCCAAAAAAGGAAACAGTTCAGGCAAAAAAAAAGAAAGGGATAACAAAAATCAGACAAGAAAGAGGTCTTACAAACCCTCAACAAAAAAGGAATGACTGCCTATTCAAAATAAGTTATCAATATCCGAACCATCACTGGAAAATCAGAGCAAAGACTCAAACAAGGTCTAACGTATGATCAACTGAGTTTAGGTTTGGAGAACATCACGAAGAGCGGGTGGGTACAAATAAAATTTGAGCCTTTATCCTTTGTTTCTTAAACCGTGAACCAGGCCACGATATAACCCTTAAAAGTCCTAGCTGAAGCATGGGTTAGTTCGAAAGCATACTGTTACGAAGGTATCCTGACTCCTGAAGGTTTGCCGTAAAATCTTGAGTTGACACCGCACTGTATTACAAAAAATGCATTTTCAAAATTCAAGACAGACGTAGGCTTTTGCATTCTTAAAATAACCTTGTTTGCATATGACTATTTGTTTGAACAGCAGGGAAATTCGCACGATGAACACCTTGTGAATAGAAGTACCTCCAATCTAGGGGCACAGTAGGAGCATTGCCCATTATCTGGGGCACGGAAAAATACTGCCAACAGGGGCAACTCCCTGCATTCTGAGAGCGTGGACATAGTCGGAAAAGTACTACGCATAATCAAAGACCCGCTAGGTTGACACACCTAGGCAAAAATAAGGGCTTCCCGGCGAACCAAAAGGGTTCGGGCAAAAATAAGGGATGAAAATGGAAAAATATGTACACCCGGCAAGTCGAAAACCTGAAAGGGCGGCTTGGGCAAAAATGGGTATCCCGGTGGACTGAAAACCCGAAAGGGCAGTCCAGGCAAAAGTTAGGGATCAAAGCGTACGACTATGTCCCGGCATCTCGTCACTTGTCTACCCGAAGATTTGTCAATCACCCACACAGGTATCCTCTTCCCTCATCTCCGAAGCAGGGGCAATAAGGAGTTATCCAGGCGATCCAATTGCTCGGTCAACCAAAGTACAAAGGAAAGATCAACATAAGGATGGTTACCATCTACCTTTACCAATTCCAGATCGTGGGTTAACATCCGAAACCAAACAGGACAATCATCCACTTAATCAAAATCATGCAACCCAACACCGGTTCCTTCTCAATTTTCAGACAAAGTCATACACAGACTCATTCTCCACAAGTAACCTTACCCCGGTTCATCCAGAAGTTTTTACACAAACTTATCTAAGTAACCTTACCCCGGTTCGTCAAGAAATCTTACATGGATTTATTCCAAAGAAACCTAACCCCGGTTCCTCCAGAAATCTTACATGGATTTATTCCAAAGAAACCTAACCCCGGTTCCTCCAGAAATCTTACATGGATTTATTCCAAGGAAACCTAACCCCGGTTCCTCCAGAAATCTTACAGGGATTTATCTCAAGATGACCTAACCCCGGTTCATCAAGAAGTTTTTACACAAACTCATCCCGAAGCAACCTTACCCCGGTTCATCTAGAAGTTTTTACACGAACTTATCCAAGAAACCTAACCCCGGTTCCTCTAGAAGTCTCACATGGACCTATCTCAAGATGACCTAACCCCGGTTCATCAAGAAGTTTTTACACGAACTTATCCAATTAACCTTACCCCGGTTCCTCCAGAAGTCTCACATGGACCTATCTCAAGATGACCTAACCCCGGTTCATCAAAAGGTTTTTACACGAACTTATCCTGCGGCAACCTAACCCCGGTTCCCTTCAGAAGTCTTACATAGATTTAGCTCAAGATAACCTCACCCCGGTTCGTCAAGAAGTTTTACATGAACTTACCTCACCAGGAAACCCTACACAGGTTCTCCTCCTCCAGCCATAGTTTTACACGGACTCGTCATCAAGCAACCCTACACCGGTTCCCCCTCTTCAAGATGCAGTTTTACATGGACTCGTCATCCAGAAACCCTACACAGGTTCTCCCTTTCCAAAAAACGAAGTTTTACACGAACTCGACATCAAGCAACCCTACATAGGTTCCCTCTTTCAACTTACAAAATTACAGTTCAAAATCTCCCCAGGAGAGTCCCATCCAGTTTCCCCAGGAAGGTTGGAATTCATATCCCCAAGCAATAAGCTTATCCCCAGTAGATTCTGGAAGCTTATCCCCTCACAGAGCACGAACGCGTCGTCCGGCTTGATTTAAAGAGTTATTTCCTTAACAGGATATAACTGGGTTATCCTCAGCCAAAAGCCACGGAAAGAGCGTCCTCGACGAAGTCTTCTTACCCCAGCGAAGTCTATCAACACTTCCAGCACAACAAGGGTATCCCCAGCAAATTATTATCAACACTCAGCAAGGCATCCCTCTTCCCACAGAGTATTGCTTCCCAGCATGGTCGCTAGAGTATCTTTTCTCCCCGCAGAATCCTCCATTTGCCAAGTTTATTCCGCAACGGAGTCATCTTCTCCTACCGGTATTCTTGCAGCTATCATCCCCAGCGAAAGCAAAATCTATTCTTCAACATCAGCCCAGGATACGACTTCCCGACACCCGTCAAGGATTCAGTTTCCTAGACAAAAACATACATAAAACATCACATACATCATTATAACATGCATAGACACATCATATCATACAAGTCTCATTTATATTTAGAACATCATTGCTTGATCCATATCATGCATTGCATATGACTGACCTTTACCTTTCAGGAAAGATGCAGTTGAAATTCTCAACCATATTTCAAGACCTAGACCGGTTCAGTTAAATCGACCCTAAGATTTTCCTGATGCTTATCCAGTCAAAGGCCTTCTCTGGTTCAGTCAGATCGACCCTAAGATCTCCCTGATGCTTATCCAGTTGAAGATATTCCAAGACCTTGTCCGGTTCAGTTAAATCGACCCTAAGATTTTCCTGATGCTTATCCAGTCAAAGGCCTTCTCTGGTTCAGTCAGATCGACCCTAAGATCTCCCTGATGCTTATCCAGTTGAAGATATTCCAAGACCTTGTCCGGTTCAGTTAAATCGACCCTAAGATTTTCCTGATGCTTATCCAGTCAAAGGCCTTCTCTGGTTCAGTCAGATCGACCCTAAGATCTCCCTGATGCTTATCCAGTTGAAGATATTCTAAGACCTTGTCCGGTTCAGTTAAATCGACCCTAAGATTTTCCTGATGCTTATCCAGTCAAAGGCCTTCTCTGGTTCAGTCAGATCGACCCTAAGATCTCCCTGATGCTTATCCAGTTGAAGATATTCCAAGACCTTGTCCGGTTCAGTTAAATCGACCCCAAGATTTTCCTGATGCTTATCCAGTCAAAGGCCTTCTCTGGTTCAGTCAGATCGACCCTAAGATCTCCCTGATGCTTATCCAGTTGAAGAGATTCCAAGACCTTGTCCGGTTCAGTTAAATCGACCCTAAGATTTTCCTGATGCTTATCCAGTCAAAGGCCTCCTCTGGTTCAGTCAGATCGACCCTAAGATCTCTCTGATTCTTATCCCAGTTAAAGTCACCCAAGATTTTTTCCCAACGAGCGTTGTTGAAGTTAAAGTCACCCAAGATTTTTCTCAACGAGCGTTGTTGAAGTTAAAGTCATACAAGGTTCTCTTACCATTCATGCTAAGGCAGTAACCATCCCTGGTTCATTCATCGACGTTTGAAGCTCCAGATTCAGCTCTTGTAACCAGTCGGGACACATCTATACCAAGCATCTAAAAATCAGCTCCTGCAACGTGTCAGGTACTCATTTTCTGTTTTGCAGGTATGCAGGTTCTAGCTAAAGAATATCCTACGCGATCAACATCCAGATGGCATCTATAAGCCCATCATCCTATCCAGCAATTCCCAAATGGCATCTATAAGCCCATTCCCCATCACACTGCCAACATGTGAGCGCAAATTTCTGGGCACTTTAGTGTTCAATCATCTTCCACCCTCGGATTACGAAAGGCACGTCAGCCAATCTACATCCTCAGGTCTAAGAAGATTGAACAGGGGCAACTGTTGTACCCCAAAATTTGCCCTCCCATATTTTTCAAGAAATTGTCAAGCCAAAGCACAAAATTCCCCAAGGGTTGCACAGTGCAAAGGTCTCCTATACAGTCAAAACTAGGGTTTGTGTTCTGATCAAGAAAAGGAAGTTTTCAAAGGCCCAATCAAGTCTCACATGCCTACAAATATGGTCAAGTATCCTCATATCAAGTTTCAAGGCATTCAGCTCAAAATTGCACAGTCAAAACCCTAAATTGCACTACAGTCAACTGTAGGGGCAAAATGGTCATTTGGCAGTCAAAAGTTCAAATTTTTGGTCAACATATCATTTTGAAGCCACAAACATCATTTGATCAATGCTTGATCATGATTCTCAAAATTTGGCTCAGAAATCATCAAAGATGCAAAAGTTTCCTTATTTGGACAGCTGAAAAAGTCAACTGAAATTGACCAGGGCATAACTTTCACATGGATTATCAGAAAAATTCTATCCAAAGCTCATTTTGAATAGAAAGACATTTCCTACAACTCATCTTCATACTTCAAGTCCAAGAAATGCTCTCACAAAAAGTTATCAATTTCAACATTATAGGTCATTTTCAAAAGTCAACAAAAAGGGACTTTAAGTCAAAGGCCATAACTTGAGATTGGTAAATCAAAATGACATGGGACCAAATGCATTGGTTAGAGGACTCAAATACCTTCCCAAAATGTCCAAGAACATGAGAAAAGCTTAAAAATTGAGCAAGTTATGCCTTGTGGAAGTTGGGAAATTTTTGGATATTTTGAAAAGTCAACATTGATCCAAATGACCTAAAAATGCTAATGGGCCCATTTTTCTTCCATGATTCATCATTCCAAGCATATGCACGACCACTTGGCCCAAAGGGAAGTATTTTCTCATTTTTTATTTATTTATTTGAATTATTATTTATATTAATTCATTTAAATTATTTAAATACATGAAAAATATCTAACTTGCCTTAACAAATCTTTTTATACATGTTTTGCCATCAAGATTTCGTGCACATGCTAATTAGGAAAGAATTGGATTGATTGGATGCTAATTGGCACAAGAACACTTGAAAAAGATTGAAAAAAGATCCTTAACAAATCAAATCTCCAATTCATGAATTCAAGAGATTTTGAGCAATATTTTTAACCTAATGTATTCCATACAAATACTGGATCATAACCTTAATGCAGGGAGACACGCAGCAGCTCAGAATACACCATAACAAACTTGAAATTTTCTCCATAAAACTCAATTCTGAAATCAACTTTTCAGGTCGATTCAAAGCATAATATTGGTTTCAATAGCTTCCTTGAAGGTCCCTGATCAGATTCCAATCACAAACTTCCACTCAAACGCCAAGAATCGGTACCTAGGACTCAAGCTGTTTCAGAAAAATTGCAGAATCGTGCATCATAATCCACGCATCTTTTGCATTTTTATTTATGGATTCATGTTCATTATGATGTTTTGAAGCTAACCAATGCCTTTAATTTGATTATTACGCTGTATATGAGATTTCACCATGCTTGGCTTTTAGGTTTTTCAGAGTTTTGAATTGGGGTTTTTCACCCAAGGAAAAATTAGGACTCCAGGCCACCACCATTGCAATCAGCAGACCTGGACGAAGAGATTAACATACTCGCGCCCAATTTATGAGCGTTCTACATCTAATCACTATTTTCTGGAAACGTCCCTAAGAGAACGTCCAAAAAACCGTTGCCTCATGTTTTATGATACAGGGATGGTGAAGACGATGATGTGGTGGCAACAAGTGATTCGTTGATTTGAATTTCGCGCGTTTCTCTCCACTAACGCGTTGTTTCTTTTTATATTATTTGTTTGTTTGTATATTAATTGAATGTGCGCTTAGCTCAGCTGGCAACGAGGATTGGTGGTGAAGGTACATGACCTGGGTTCGAGCCCCAGGTCTTACATATTTCAATATTATTTTTCCCTAACAAATCCTGTGCAGCACTTGCGTTGAAGATCTTCATGCACGCTCAAAAATCAAGACGTCCACGTGCCCCTGATGACCAAACCAAAGGCACAGATCTAAAGAGCACGCTGTACCCTAGTCCACGCTTCAACATGCTGTTCAAAAAGTCAAACGGATCAACGATTAACTGGGCTAGATTGCTAAGGCCTGTACCTCACAATTGGGGCCTGAACCCCCCCCCCCCTGGTTTGCAATTTTCTTTTTATTTTATTTTTGTTTTCAATTGTTATTTTATTTACTTTATTGTTTTGATTTAACTAATTATTTTTTAACAAAATACAAAAAATACATAAAAAACTCAGAAAAAGATAAAAAATATAATGATTATTTATTTTGATATTCTTATAAATAAATGCATATAAATAGAGTTAGTTTAAATTAGGGTTTTAATATTAATTCTTTTCACAACAAAAATCTAAAAAATGAAGAATTAGGTTTAATAAATTTTATTCCTTTTAATTTTTTTTTTCTTTCTAATAATATTATTTATTTATTTTTATAATTAATTGTACATAAAAAATTAGGTTTAATTTAGGTTTCAATTTGATATTTTCACAATAAATTTAAAAGCTATTAGAATTAGGGTTTGCCTTTTAGTTTAATTTTAATTAATTCTTTTTTCATCAAATTCCTAAAAACACTAAAAATACCAAAAAAAATTCTTTTTTAACTTTTAATTTTAATTCCTCATTAATTCTAATTAATTAATTCATGTAATTTAATATTTTGCAAAAGGGTCCAACGCCCTCGTTTCGACTTAATTGTTTAATTTCGCATATTTATTTTATTTCGCTTAAATAATTATGTACCTCTCCCAAAGCTTTGTAACATTTACTTTTCGCACTTTTCAATTTCGTTATTTACTTTGCTTATTTATTTTTCTGTCAAATCGGGTCCGGTTTAATTTTGGCGATGTGGACCCGCGCCATTTGTAATAGCTTAGATTTACTTTTTCCCGCAAATATTTTAACTGTTAACAAAGCATGCAAGAATGAATGACCATAATAAAATCAAGCGTAGAACACCAATAACATGAACAAGACAAATATCAATGAAAACGACACACGAATCGCACACACCACCCCTAGGGTACGCCTCACTGTTGCCTTGCCTCGAAAGGTGATCGTCGAGTAGAGGATGTCTTAGTAAGTCCTCATGATCCGGGAACCTGGCATGAGGGTAGCTTCTAAGGTGTCTTCCCATTACTCCGGTGATCACACTGTTGCCTTGTCCCTCGAAACGTGGCCGTCGACTATAGGACGTCTTAGTGAGTCCTCGTGTCCATTGATCTAGTTGCCTAAAACAAAGTTGCCTCGGAACGGTTGCCTCGGAATAAAAGATCAATGGCATAAGGGTAGCTTCTAAGGTGCCTTACCTTTGCTCGGTGACCACAATGTCCCTAAACTCGAATTGACCCGAACACCTCCAACGGTGGTGCTACCTACCTCTCAATGGTGGGATGACACTACTTTAAAGGACATCTACACAGACGAATTCCTTAGGGTAGGTAGGTTCTCGTAGATACTTGCTCTAATTTCAAAAAAACAAATCAAAAAATACTTTTCACACCGACACCTTTTCAAAAAGCTTTCGAAAGCAATTTTTCAAACACTCTTGAGGACCGATACAAGAGTCGAACTGAAATTTTCAAAGAAACTTTTTAAAACCCACAGTTGAAAAGCAAACAAACCATTTTTGAAAACACAATGAGCAAGTATCTAAGAGCCCATGGATAACCATGGATAGAAAGGGTGCTAACACCTTCCCTTTCTATAACCTACCTCTCGAACCGAGAGCAATCTCTTTAAGGAATTTTTCTGTGCTTTTGTCCTTTCCATTTGGAGAAAATAAAAGACGGTGGCGACTCTTGCTTCCGCGACATTTCGCGAACCAGCTTTAAAACAGTCAGTTCCAGATCCACCGATCACATACGCACTCAAAATTTGCCAAGCTATCCAAACCACGCATATTCAAAGCTTTAGCAAATTCATTTTATTCCAAGCCTATTTTGTGTAATTATCACTGTTCGGATATACAGTTTTGTAAGAAAACAACAACACACTTGTTCAATTCATTTGTAAAAGAAGTTCCTTGAGATTAACCGGATTGTGGTTGTACTCAAGAAGACTTTAACAGTTGTTAAAGTAGCTATTGTAATTCTTTGAGAATAGTGGATTAAGACCTCGTTGGAGAGAGGCGAAATCACCTTGACGGGTGGACTGGAGTAGTTTGAGATCAAACGAACCAGGATAAAAATATTGTGTTGTTAAGCCTTTTGTTTTAAGTTTTACAATTCAACCCCCCCCCCCCCCCTTCTTGTGTTTTTCACATCATCAAACCCCACTTTTACTCTTCCCCAGCAGAGTTGCCAGTTCTGTGATACGGTGGCAGAACCGACTGTTAATACTGGTTTGTGTTTTTCATTTTTCATTTGCAAAATGTGGCGGCAAGCAAGAGTCGCCACCAACTTTTATTTTATCCAATCAGCAAAATGAAAAAGAACAGAAAAAACCTTTTTTGAGAATATTTCTGAGTACGGGGGTAGATTATAGAAAGGGAAGGTGTTAGCACCCTTTCTATCTGTGGTTTTCCACGGGCTCTTAGGTGCTTTGCTCATTTTTTAAAATTGCTTGTGTGTGCTTGTTTTAAAAAAGAGTTTACTTCGTGATAACCCTTGTATTAGTCCTCAAGGATGTGACGAAGTTGTTTTGAAAATTGTTTGTGTGAAATTTTTTTGTTTGAGCAAGTACCTAGGAACTATCTACCTACTCGAAAAAGACTGTTCATTTTCCTTTTGACATCGCTATCCCATTATTATGGAATAGGTAGCACCGTCGTTGGAGTTTTTAGGGACATTCGAAGGGACATATACGATCACAAAAGCAATGTTAGGAGGTGTTAGTAGTCATCCTAAAGCCTTAAAGATCTTTTCTAAGGCAACATCTGAATGAGTCATTTGAGATCTTTCGGAGCTAGAGGACGACCACTAACAAACCCTATACTTCATGACCGCTTAACCGAAGGCAATCGAAGTTGAGTAAACCCTAGGGGTGAGCATGTGCGAGTGAATTTTTTCAATTAATTTTTCTTTGCACATTTAGGTTATCTACCGTTTTAATTTTCAAATATTCTTGCCATACAATCCTATTAACATACATCTAACAGTTAATAATTGCAGAAATTTAAAGTGCGGAAATAGAAACCTTAACTAT
This sequence comes from Vicia faba, assembly GCA_948472305.1. Classification (NCBI taxonomy): domain Eukaryota; kingdom Viridiplantae; phylum Streptophyta; class Magnoliopsida; order Fabales; family Fabaceae; genus Vicia; species Vicia faba. The sequence goes on from OX451736.1 coordinate 690,994,355, forward strand.
TACATGGCTTTCGCAAATACAGAACTATTTTGACTGAAAATAAAATGCGAAATTAAAACCTAATTAAAGCTATTACAACCTCGGAGAAATTACAAAAATAATTAAAAAAAAGTAATTAAAACGCGCGACAAATTAAATGCGAGGACGATTAGAAAACCTAAAATCTCTTTGAGAAAAAATATTTAAGTTATTTTTGAAGGAAAAATTAATTCTATACAAAACCCTAATTTCTAATTGATTTTAATTATGAAAAGGAGTTAAACTAACTTAATTTGAATTAAATTAATTAATTAAAGAAAATAAATATTTTATGAAAAAAATGATTTTTGGGTGTTTTTTAAGATTTTGATTAAAAAGAAATAATTTTGATGTTATTCTAAAAAAGAAATATAATTAGAAAATAATTAATAAGAAATAAAAATAATAAATAAAGAAGAATAATGGGCCTGCTTAAGCAATTTGAGGGGGTGTGTTGCTGAAAATATTCCAGGCCCACCAAGCTGAAGCCCAGTCAGCGCCTGATCCAGTGGTACTCCCTCCTGATGGTGCACCATGGTCTTTGGCAGGTAGAGGCATTGGATCTGGTTGATCATGAATGTGATGAGATCTTGTGGTTGGATGTTGTAGTACATGGTGGATGCCTGGCCATTTGGAGTACAGAACCTGTAATCAAATGTGAAGAAAATAATAAAATGCTTGGACCTGGGATCGAACTCGGGTCCTCCCTTTCACAAACACATGTCATTGCCAGCTGCGCTGCGTTGCTTAGTTGTTAACATAATAACAACAATACATATTATATGTTAAAACGTGAATAAACTGGAAAAAAAAACACGCGTATAATTTAAACGAGCCAGTGGTTATCAGCCACCTCATCACCTTCTTCCTCAGTCCTTCGTTTTAGGTACAATACTTTTACCTGCGGACATCTTCCATAGCTACAAACCTACAACCTTCCAAAATCAATAGCAAGCAAGATAAATTAATTCTAAGCACATGGATCAACTCGTTTTGATCTCACGAGTATGATAGTATTCTTTTCTTGGCCCAATTTCACCTATATCAAGAAGCCCCAAAGCGTGACCTCAAACCCTAATAATGGAAACTCTGGATATAAGCATCAAAACATAAAATCAAGTAAACCAAAACATTCTAAAAACTCATACAAACACAATGCTACGTTCAATAATGGTTAATCATGCATAAATTGCAAAATACGATTCAAGTTAGGGAAAGAAAATTGTGGGTCTGTAGCGTGCGTTTCTGGGTGTGAACAGGCTTGCAATTGATCCAGTTATGTTCCTGAGATGTCCAGCAATCTGTTGGCAATGCTAGAATGGCTTGAATTGGCCTCCAAGCTTGAAACCGAGTCACTACTTTTTGTCAATTTTTTTGAGTTTTGTTCTTCCTTTCTCACGACTGCAACCTCCTTTTTTGTGTCTGCTCTTGCTCTCTATATATCCTTGAACGAATTAGGGTTATAAAAACCACTAGTATCTTTGCAATTTTTGAATATTTGATTTGGTTTTCATATGGTATGATATCCTTCCAAATTTTGCCTAATCATGCCATTCTTGTGCCAATTAGCTTTGATTCGATTTGATTCTAATATGCCAGTATAATGAGCTTGTGATTCTGTCCAAAAATCCAATCAAAACAAATCTTTGCTATTATTTACCATTTAGTTGATTTAATTCAATTTTTAATTAATAAAAAATAAAAATATAATAAATAATGAAGCAAATAACATGTGAGTGAATATTTGGATCGTGGACCATATTATGAGTGAGGTGCAAGCATAAAAACTTAGGCCCATTTGGCAAAAAATGCATTTTTGAACACATTTGACTTTTGGCAATTTTGGAAAAAATGCCAACTTTGACAAGGCATATCTCTTCCAATTTTAACCCTAGAGAGATGTTCTTAGACTTTTTAGAAAGCTTAGGATGTCTCCTAAACAACTCTTTTGGTATCATCTCAATTGGATCTTCCATGTTCATGTAAGAAGCTTTGACCCAAAAAGTGTTTTTGTTGACTTTTCAAAAGGACCTATAATATGGAAATTTATATCTTTTTGTGAGTGCATATTTTGAACTTGAGCGATATAGATGAATTATAATGAATTGCATCCTCTTCAAAATTAGCCTTGGATGGAAAATTTCTGATAAAGTATGAAGAAGTTATGCTTGGTCGAAGTTTGGTTGACTTTTCTTGAGAAACCCTAATTTAACAACTTTTTGGTTTTGATGAATTTGGGGCATTCCTTGAGGGATCATGATCAACCCTTGATAAAATGATGGATATAACTTCAAAATATTGATTTTGACCAAAAATCTTAAAGTTTGACTGTATGTGAATCACAGTTGACTTTTGACCTAATATAGTCGATTCTCAAGCATCTGAGAAGTTGACTGTATGTGGGTCACAGTTGACTTTTGACCTAATACAGTCGATTCTCAAGCATCTGAACAGTTGACTGAGCAAAGTTCTTGTGCATGGCTTGAAATTTTACATGGAGGGTCTTGTGAACATATTAGGACCATGAAGAGCATATGAGGTCTTTGGAGTTCACCCATCTTGATGAAAATGGAAACCCTAGTTTGAGATACATTGCCTTAGGATAGAGTTTGTCTGGTCAACTCTTGGGCAACCTTGAGCAAATTGAGGATCTCTAGGAGTATCTTTTGAGTAAAATGAGAGGACAAATTTTGGGGTACAACACATATCATGACAGCACATCTTATACATAATTAGCAATTATCTGTCATTATAGCTAATCATAGTGTGTCTCTAAACTTAATTTGTAGTCATCATTACCAGCCTGGTTGTAGGATCGTCTCCCTCATACATTGTTCTGTATATATGTATATTGTGCTCCACGTATTAATAATAAGAAATACAAATACAAGTTTTCTATATACTCCTTCCATTTCATAATATAAGTAAATTTCACTTTTTAGATTCATTGAATAAGTAATGCATCTAATATATATATATATATATATATATATATATATATATATATATATAATACATTAATTATTCAATAAATTTAAAAAAATGAAATTTGTTCATAATATGAGACGGAATAGTAGTTAGAAATATGGACATGGCGCTTTGGATTACATATTTGGGCGTGTATACATATAAAAATCTCAAAAGTCAAAAGAGAAACAAGCATTACTTGAAGCAACACGGCCCGCCAACTTCCAACTTCCCAAAACACACCATTCAACAACATTTCTTACTAGAATTCACATTTCTTTCTTAGTTTACTAGCTTTCTTGCAAGTTTTGTTTAGTTCTTAGTTTAAACTTTTTTTTGTTATAAGTTTTTCTCAAAATTTTAATACAGTATACAATCTTTATTTTTATTCTCATCATGTTTATTTGTTTTCTTTTACTTGTTTTCCTTTATACACATTTCCTTTATTCTCATTATTTACTTTGATCATGTCTTTTAATTTAACAGTTGTTATAGTAATTATCATGTCGGATAAAATAAGATTAACTCAACCATATTGCTTTTCACTCTTGTAGTATATATTTTTGTAGCACAATTGATAATATGACAAAGTAGTTGAAGTCCATATATGTCTTATTGAATTTTTCACTTTTCAAATACGTAGTTACATAATATACAAATAATTGGATGAAGTAGTGAAAGTAGAAGTACGATTATCCGATCTATAAGACTAAACACAAAAAGTCTTTTTGAGACTCTTTTTAAAACCAAAAGAGGACAGTTACGTTCGACGAGTATATACAATGAGATATGTATAGTCGATGGACATTAAATAATAAGTGTAGTCTCGATCTTTAACAAATATTTATCCATAATAATGAGATTGCAAATTGTAATATAAAATCTATCATTACGCGTGTACTTGTAATGAGTACAATTGATGTGAACCAAAGATAAAATTTTAAGACTAGGATCTTTTCAATGATTGAGTTCAATATTTCTAAAACAATTATTTCAGAACTATTTTAAGGATTTGTTTGGGAGTTTGGAAGGGAGGGGAAGTCTTTGAAATGTGGGAAGAATGAAATACAAAGAATTAAGAAATTTAGGTGGAGAGGGTTTTGGAGGTTTCATTTTATTCATAATACAAAAAAAAAAAAAACTCCATAAATTGAAGAAACTCAAAAGTTGTATTGGAGGAGGGCTTAGAGGTTTTTGGAAGGCTTAGATACATTCTTCAATTATAATTTTATTTTTATAATATTCTAACAAGTAAAAATATATTAATAATAAACATTTATTTATCATTCTATACAAAATCACTCTTTCAAAAAATGTTAAAGGTTTCTCTATTTTTTTGTTCAAATCTCCTTCTCCTAAAGTCCTCATTCCCCTCCCCTCCAACTCCCAAACAAAACCTATATTAAAAACAAGAATTAAGAATAAATATAAATTAAAAAAATTACAAAAAATGGACTAGACTAGAAGATGAAACAAAGATGAATGATCGTCATTTCTATAAAGAACATAAGATCAAAATGCAACCGACACAAGAGATTTGAAAAAATCCTTGATAAAATTCACAATGGTTCAACCAAGAATCATGAGCCAAAATTCTCTACAGACACAAGTATGAAAATTGTAAGCTCTGTTAATCAAAACATATTAAAATAGTGTATAAAATTTAGGGTTTTAAAAATCAAATTGGAGTTTGAATCGTGATACCTTTGAGTCAAGGTTCAACTAATTCAATAGGGGTTCAACCGTTTATATTTTTATTTATTTATTTACTTTAAAAAAACATACAAAAAAATTAAATAGGGCAGAAAAAATAAAAATAAAAATCATTTTAAGAAGTACTAATAAATAAGTTTATTAGAAAAATTATAGCAAGTCAAATAAACCCTCTTATTACAATAAAAAAAACAAGAATGTCATTATGTAAGAAATATGTTATATGTATCGTTGTCTAAAGAAGACTTATAGTGGACCAACAAATAAATGATCAGTATCAATAACCCTAATTTTAATTACATCATTACTTGCTTTATGTTTTCACCTAATGCAAATGTTGTTTGTGTATGTCATGGATGTCAATAATTTTATTAGAACTTGGTACTAGTATCGAATTATTTATTAATAACAAACAACATTTCTTTTTTATATTAGTTTTTCCAAAATATTAAAGTCTATAGAATAGTTAGTCCATTTAGTAAAACATTAAGTGTGACTTTATCATGAGATCTCATTAAACATGATGTTGTACCCCAAAATTTGCCCTCTCATTTCTCAAGGAATCACCTTGGATCCTCAAGTTTGCTTCCATCCAATTCCAAGCCTTGAACTGCAATTTTTCAAGGAAATCATCCACAAGGGCAAAATGGTCATTTGCACACTGAAAGGTCAAACTTTGACTTTTGGATCAAAACCAAGTTTCAAGAATCATATTTCATCAAGACATGTTGAAATGTGAAATTTGTTTCATCTAAAAATTCAAAAATCAAATTTACTTTGGAAAAGTCAAAATTCTAAATACTTAGAACTTTTCTAAAGTATGACACTTCAGAACTTCTGAGCCAGCCTCCATGCAAGTACAGTCAGAAGTTGCAAACATGATTCAGAACATAGCCTTCAGTCAGAACATGGCTCTTCAGCCTCTACGCAAGCTCAGTCAGAGTTTTCCAGAGTAATTCAAAGAAGGTTAAAAAGCGTTCAGAACATGCTGGAGCCAGAAGATAAGAGGATCATAAGATTGGATGCTACGCTGAAGTAGAACTTCTGATCCAGAACTAAGCCTTGGTGTAGAGTTTTACATTGCAGGATTTCTGGTTGTGATAAGTCTCATCATCATTTAATGCTCATTTGATGCTCACAACCACCTTCTGAGTCTTTATCCAAAGGATTTTCACCACGTGTACCTCTACTGTCTTGGGATAGCAACTTTGCTACTAAGCCCATGCTTTGCTTTTTGCTTTTCCTTAATTCCTACTGACAACCACCATGCTAGCTTCAAAAATAAGGCAGCGCTTCAGCATATGAAGGCTATATTCAACGCTTTGGGCAGAACTTGACCAAATCCCAAAATCTTGTTTATACAACCTGTTGCAGACCTATGACCAACAGCTGGTTCATCCTACGCCTGCATCCCATGATTGCACCAAACTAGCATACGAAAACTGTGATAAAAAAACAAAGGAACAGGATGCCAAAACAGGTTCAAATCCCATTTGTCCCCCCCCCCCCCCCCCAAAAATCACAGCAAATTCATCTATAAATACTTGGTTCCATCACACGTTCAAGGGGTTGGCTTTTAAAGAGAGAGAGATTGGCCAAAAGAGAGAAAAGGAAGTTGTGAAACCTTCATAAAAATCTAGATTTCTCATACACAAAAATAAACCTTTGTTCTTCCCTTAGAACCAAAGAACACAACCACTCTTCCATTTCTCTTGCTGACTCAGAACATCCAAAGGCAGCCACTCAAAGCTCCAAGCACGCTCCAGGTTCAAGGTAAGTCCTTCTGACTTTGCTTGTTTTTTCATTCTAAACATCATTAATATATAAATATCATAGTATTAATGTTGTTTGTATCATTGCGCGATTAGAAAAAACATTGGATCAGATTTAGGATTAGAACTTCTATGAACTGTTGTTCTGTTTTTCTTCTGACTTGCTGTTTGTTAAAAAATAAATAAGTTATTGACGTGCTGATTAATATGAGAAAAGAGTTGAAAGGTAATATAGAACTTTTGATTTTCACATGCTAATAACACACAGAACTTCTATGATTTTTTCTCACTGTTAACACACACTGAACTTCTGATTCTTATATGCTGATAACGCATTGAACTGCTAATGTTCACTCGCTGGCTCAGCACAACACTGAACTTATGATGACTCACTCACTGTTCTAACACAACACAAAACTTATGAGTTCTCCTCACATGTCAAATACACCGAACTTTTGATGTTTCCATCAGTTGTTTTCAAACACTCTGAGTTTCTGATTTTCACATGCTGACAATACGGAACTTATGACTTTTGGTTCACTGGATGAACACCACCCAGAACCTCTGTGTTTTCCCTCTAACATTTTTGCAGGACCTTAGAGTTTACCAAATCCAGAACTTCTGATTCCACTGACGTCTCCTGCTGAGTCATAGTGCTCTTGGCCTCAGAACATCTGATCCTAGTTATTCTTCTGGCAGCAACACGTTGTTTCTATCTTGCATTTATTTTCCTTTTCATCATTTTAGTATTAACATAAAAAACATAAAAATATTTTCCTTTTAATTTATTTCCTTAAGACAAAAAATATTTTCTAAACAAATCCATTTCTTTCTTGTATTGTACATTCCAATATGGTTATAATAGATAACTAGGACTTATTTTTACTTGCAACCCCCATTCATAAATATGTACCCACATCCCATAAATATTGTAATAGTGTAGGACTTTACATTTCTGCAATTTATCGCTTTTGAATGTAAATGCTAGTAATTAGAGTGTGTATGACAAGACATGAAATTGATAAATAGATCACCCTAATCAAGACTAAAATGCATGTAATTAAACACACTTGCACACTAGCACCCCTAGGGTTATTCTACTTGTTGCCTTACAAAAATGGCTATGTTATGCATGTGGGGTGTCTTAGCACAAACAAATAGAAAAATACAAGATCATAGTCCCTCGATGACGCTATCAAAGTTTCCTTTCAAAATGATCTTAGTCCCTAAAAGAAAAGTGCTAAGTCATCTCACAACATTGCTACCATGGTCATACGATGACCCAACGCCCGTCCCTTCACATCCAACGATGGAGCTTCTTACCAAAACAATGGTAAGATAGTAATATCTAAAGGAAGAGGAAAAGAACACCTAAGACCTTTTGAGTAGGTAGATTACTTTTAGTTGCTTGCTGAATTTCAAAACAAACATCCTTGCTATTTTCAAAAACAATCACATACACCTTCAAAACACTTTCAAAACACTTTCCAAACTCGAAATATTTTCAAAAGCTCAACACTTTGTATACGTTCTTACGAACGAGAACTATTACAAAGTTTGCCTAAACGATGGCACCATTTCAAAATACTTTCAAAAACCCACATCACAAAGCATATTTCAAAACAAAAGCAAGTGATCTAGCAAGTAACTAAGAGCCCATGGAAAACCATGGATGAAAAGGGTGCTAATACCTTCCTTTTTCATAATTTACCTCCGAACTCAAGAAACATCTCTAAAGGTCTTTCGTGTGCTTTTTCACCTTTCCTATTTAGGATAAAAGAAAAGTCAGTGGTGACTCTTGCTAAACCGCAACATTTGCAAACACAAACACAAAACACCCAAGTCAGTTCTCCCACCGTATCACAGAACATGCGACTCTACTGGGGAATGAATCAAAATCTAAGCGGGGTTACCTTAGGGTTAGATCACCTTTACTTGCTTTCTTTGCGTGCTTTACATTTTGTTCTTTGTATTGGGCTTGCTTTGATCCTTCACCTGGATCTGGGACACCTTTTTAGGTAAGTAGAAATAGATTATGGAAATTGTACGGCGTAGACCGATATGGTTGAAGCAATGGCTACGTTAATGTGACACATTTGTGGGTACCGGTATCCCTCGTGTTGAATCGGGGAGAATACGGGGATGCTGAGTGGCGTTATGAAGTACTAACTAACTTTAGAACCCTAGTTGAACAAACTTGGCCATTAGGACGTAGTGAGATAACCGGTTTCGGTGTAGAGCTGAAAATTGGTTGATACTCGATATTACACTCATTGAGGCTAGACTTTTGGGATATCTCGGCCGCAAGAAAAGATTGGTTGTGCTGAGACAATGCCTAGAATAAAGGTCGGTGATATTGAGATCCTTTAGAACCCGATCACTATTACTAGGACAGATTGAGCCAACTAAACTTCAAGAGGATACTTACCTACAAACTCCATGCAAGCCTAAACCTAAGGACTTGTCTACTTTATGTGTATATAACAACTACCTTTCTTTGCATACTTGTACATGACATCATGACATCATACCATAGCATTTTCAATAACCTTTTCAAGGATCTCAAGGGCCTATAGTGCAGGGTCATGTTGAACCAGACGCCTATCCAGGGGCAAGAGGATTTATTTTACTCTAACCGAACACCGTCAAAGATCAAGTACAACAATTTGAGTCAAGGGATATGACCCATTTAACATGGTAAGATTGATTCTCATGGAAGGACATCCACCAGTACAAAGTTCTCCAATAAAAAATGTTGATCAAAGTTCAATCTCTAACTTTTTCTTGTGTTTACCCCGCGAGATTCCTTGAAAACATGCATCCACATATCATGCATCATATCATGACAGGTTTCTCCCATACAGGTCTCCTTATCTTCCTACTGTTTATTTCAGTAAGATGGATATGGAACAAATGGTGAAAGACATCCAGGCTCAAAACGCCCAACTCTGAGAAATGTTCTTGAACCTATCCAAGGGGCAAGAAGAAGTGAAAGCTCTCCTCACTAGGGGCATGATCATGGGGAATCTTGAGGGCAACAAGGATGGTCAGTTGGAAAGGCTACAAACTGAAATAGCCATAATGAGGGTCCAAATGATGGGACAGCTGGTGGGCCAGATGGCTCTTATCCAAAATCTGGCTCAAGGACAAGAAGAGCTGAAAGTTCTTATCAACCAACTTCGTCAAGATGGTTGCAACCGTATGGGGAAAACAATCATGATTGGAAATCAAGTCACTTCTCAGCCTCCCATGAGACAAGAAGCCGGAAGACCTCCCCAATTTGATACTACCTCACGGGCCCGACAACAACCACACCAACAACAACAGGGGAATCAGCGCAAAGAGGTCGCACCTAAGAGACAATTCACCAAGATCGACATGTCACTAGCTCAGGTACTACAACACATGTTGAAGGCGAAGATAATTACATTAAAAGCTCCCCCCCCCCCATAATCTTAATACTGTTGCTCCTAATTATCGTCCCAATGAGAGGTGTGCATACCATTCTGATGGTCCTGGGTATGATACAATCAATTGTTGGGCTCTGAAGAACAGAATTCAAGACCTAATCGATGAAGGATTATTGGAATTTACACAAGACGATCAACTGGAGCTCTTATATCACCCCTTAAGGGCATCCATGTGAAGTGACGATCTGGGCGAGAAAATTTTCTGTTTATTCAAATTTTCAGTTGTAATTTCTTTGTTTACTTAAACACTTATCTTTATGTCAGACTTTGGTTACTCTCATTAATGCATTAAATATGTTTGTCTTGAATCAATCCATTCATTTTCATTATATCTTAAACTATTCTTTTTACTCCCTTTATGATATTCAACTCTTGTTTCAAAAGTTGCAAGCCTTTAGAGGGAGGATGACGAAAATAATGCCTTTCTCTCATACAGTATGCTTTTGGACAGACCTTGCTGATGATGTACAGGCGTTTTTTTTTAAAATCCTAAACACTGGAGTTATAAGGAAGATAATCCCTAGTCAACCCCTTCGAGCCAAAGAAGTAGAAGTTTTCTGTTTCAACACAAATTGAAACCTTTAATCAAAACCTGGGGCAGGGTAGTCTCTCAGTTAATTCAAACGCGCGTTAAGCCACAAACTCTCATCTCGTAATATAACAAATGACATCAAAAAACATTCCTATGGGATCAAAAGAAAGCGATGGTTCCCTACCAAATAGACAATCATTATTTCTCAAAAAAGTAAAGCCCACTAAGTCAAAACCTACGAAGGAGACTTAAAGAAAACTGAGGCATCCCGCTGACTGTAATCTCAAAACAAGAACAATCAGGCAAAAATCAGGGATAACAAATCAAAAAGAGGTCACTACAAATACTCAATAACATGAAAAAGGTTGCAAAATGATTGCCTCCCAACAAACTCAACCTGTCTGAACCATCACCAAAACGTCATTCCAGACTCAATTGGAGTTCAAACGCACAATTAGCTGAGCTTAAGAATGAAGAACATCACGAAGAACGGGTGGGTACAAATACGCTTTGAGACTTTATCCTTTATTTCTTAAACCGTGAACCAAGCCACGTACAACCCTTCAAAAGTCCTAATTGAAGCATGGGTTAGTTCGAAAGCATATTGTTATGAAAGGTATCCTGACTCCTGTAAGGCTTTACTCAAAATCCAGAGTTGAATTACAAAACTTCTTTACTTGCTGAAAACGTATTTTCCAAAAATTCAAGACAAGCATAAACTTTGCATTTCTTGAATATTACTGTTTGTATTTGGCTATTTGTTTGACAACAGAGAAATTCACACAACGAATATCCGATGAACGAAAGCTCTCTCAGTGAACAAAGTCACTTCAAGTGGGATGACACTTCCATTGAAAATCTCCTATCAACAAGGGGGCATGACATGTCACTATCCAGCACACTTGGGGCAGTCCATTCAAGATTCCAAGAAATCTCTCAAAGTGCAGAGTAACCAGGGGTAGGTCTCCATCTCCGTCACTTGGGGCATTGAGCGTCAATCCCAACAAAGGGTTACGTACAATCAAATATTTTTTGGCAATGCCACAAACATTTGCTGCTAGGGGAAATGACAAATCTCCCTAAAATCCTTCTCATAAGATAATTCCCCAGCAAGAGTTTAATCTCTGAAAACCTTTCCCCAGTTGAGACAACTTCAAGAATCATCGAGGACTTCCCCAACGAACTCGTCACCTCTCTAACAGACCGACAATAGGGTTTATTTCCCCAACAAACTACAGATTCCCCAGCTTGAGTTTGCCTCTCCGACTACTACAAATCAAAGGACCATAACTCCTCTTCCCCAGTAGACTACTCTATAATCCCCAGCAAGTTACTGTGAAACCTGGACCCGACCAGATATCAATTCAAATTCGACTCCCCAGTAGAACAACGGAAAACCTAGACTCCCGAACTCTTTTCCCAAGAAGGAATAAACATTCTCCCCACAGAGTTTTCAATATCCCCCAGTAGAGTTCTCCTCAAACAACAAAACAGGAATCCCCAATGGAGACATTCTAAGCAAAGTTTAAGACACACCAACTCTTCAACAGCAGTCCTGGATTTAACAACTCCCCGACATTTGTCAAGGATTTATTTTCCTAGACAAAAATATATTCATTAACATTTCACATTTCATACATCCTATTTACATACATGATAAGTGCATACAACACAATCTCATTTATTTTTGAGAACATCATGACATCATGCATTTCATATATCATGACATTGCATACAACTAACGTTCTACCTTTTTCAGGAAAGATCAATCAACAAATGGCTACCATCAACCATTTTCAAATAAGTTCCAAGATTAATACCTGTAACAAACCAGGAAAACTATTTGTGGACGACTGATTGTAGATTAACACCTGAAACCAGATAGGACAAATATCTACTTGACCATCATGAAGCAACCCTACACAGGTTCCTTCTTTCCAAGATGAAGTTTTACACGGACTCATCATCAGGCAACCCTACACAGGTTCCTTCTTTCCAAGATGAAGTTTTACACGGACTCATCATCAGGAAACCCTACACAGGTTCCTTCTTTCCAAGATGAAGTATTATACGGACTCATCATTAGGAAACCCTACACAGGTTCCTTCTTTCCAAGATGAAGTTTTACACGGACTCATCATCAGGCAACCCTACACAGGTTCCTTCTTTCCAAGATGAAGTTTTACACTGACTCATCATCAAGCAATCCTACACAAGTTCCTTCTTTCCAAGATAAAGTTTTACACGGACTCATCATCAGGAAACCCTACACAGGTTCCTTCTTTCCAAGATGAAGTTTTACACAGACTCATCATCGGGCAACCCTACACAGGTTCCTTCTTTCCAAGATGAAGTTTTACACGGACTCGTCATCAGGCAACCCTACACATGTTCCTTCTTTCCAAAATGAAGTTTTACACAGAGTCATCATCAGGAAACCCTACACAGGTTCCTTCTTTCCAAGGTGAAGTTTTACACAGACTCATCATGAAGCAACCCTACACCGGTTCCCTCTCTTTCCAAGATGCAGTTTTATACGGACTCATCATCAAACAACCCAACCTTCCGATACAGTTCAGATACGCTCCAGACACGGAGGCCATTCTGACAATCATTCAGTTCCAGCTTACAGATACAGTCCAACAATCATTTCTGGATGGCATCTTTAAGCCCATCTCCAACAAGATTTTATCCCCTCTCCAAATGACATCTTTAAGCCCATTACCTACATAATCAACTAACATACCTTCGAGTGAAAATTTTCTGGGCACTCTAGTGTTCAATCATCTACCACCCTCAAGTCATGAATGATAGATTTACTAATCTAACTCTTCAGATGTAAGAAGATTGAACAGGGGCAGCTGTTGTACCCCAAAATTTGCCCTCTCATTTATCAAGGAATCACCTTGGATCCTCAAGTTTGCTTCCATCAAATTCCAAGCCTTGAACTGCAATTTTTCAAGGAAATCATCCACAAGGGAAAAATGGTCATTTGCACACTGAAAGGTCAAACTTTGACTTTTGGATCAAAACCAAGTTTCAAGAATCATATTTCATCAAGACATGTTGAAATGTGAAATTTGTTTCATCTAAAAATTCAAAAGTCAAATTTACTTTGGAAAAGTCAAAATTCTAAATACATAGAACTTTTCTAAAGTATGACACTTCAGAACTTCTGAGCCAGCCTCCATGCAAGTACAGTCAGAAGTTGCAAACATGGTTCAGAACATAGCCTTCAGTCAGAACATGGCTCTTCAGCCTCTATGCAAGCTCAGTCATAGTTTTCCAGGGTAACTCAAAGAAGGTTAAGAAGCGTGTTGCAAGCTTCCTAGAAAGTCTGAAAGCTCCTTCAGAACATGCTGGAGCCAGAAGATAAGAGGATCAGAAGATGGGATGCTACGCTGAAGCAGAACTTCTGATCCAGAACTAAGCCTTGGTGTAAAGTTTCACGTTGCAGGATTTCTGGTTGTGATAAGTCTCATCATCATTTAATGCTCACAACCACCTTCTGAGTCTTTATTCAAAGGATTTTCACCACGTGTACCTCTACTGTCTTGGGATAACAACTTTGCTACTAAGCCCATGCTTTTCTTTTTGCTTTTCCTTAATTCCTGCTGACAACCACCATGCTTGCTTCAAAAATAAGGCAGCGCTTCAGCACATGAAGGCTATATTCAACACTTTGGTAAGAACTTGACCAAATCCCAAAACCTTGTTTATACAACCTGCTGTAGACCTATGACCAACAACTGGTTCAGCCTACACATGCATCCCATGATTGCACCAAACTAGCATACAAAAACTGTGATGAAAAAGCAAAGGAACAAGATGCCAAAACAGGTTCAAATCTCATTTGTCCCCCCCCCCCCCAAAAAAAATCACAGCAAATTCATCTATAAATACTTGGCCCCATCACACGTTCAAGGGGTTGGCTTTTAAAGAGAGAGATTGGCCAAAAGAGAGAAAAGGAAGTTGTGAAACCTTCATAAAAATCCAGATTTCTCATACACAAAAATAAACCTTTGTTCTTCCCTTGGAACCAAAGAACACAACCACTCTTCCATTTCTCTTGCTGACTCAGAACATCCAAAGGCACCCACTCAAATCTCCAAGCACGCTCCAGGTTCAAGGTAAGTCCTTATGACTTTGCTTATTTTTTTATTCTAAACATCATTAACATGTAAATATCATAGTATTAATGTTGTTTGTATCATTGCACGATTAGAAAAAACTGTGGATCAGATTTAGGATTAGAACTTCTATGAACTATTGTGTTGTTTTTCTTCTGACTTGCTGTTTGTTAAAAAATGAATAAGTTATTGACGTGCTAATTAATATGAGAAAAGAGTTGAAATGTAATATAGAACTTCTGATTTTCACATGTTGATAACACACAAAACTTCTATGATTTTTTCTCATTGTTAACACACACTGAACTTCTGATTCTTATATACTGATAACACATTGAACTATTAATGTTCACTCGCTAGCTCAGCACAACACTGGACTTCTGATGACTCACTCACTATTGTAACACAACACAGAACTTCTAAGTTCTCCTCACATGTCAAATACATCGAACTTCTGATGTTTCCATCAGTTGTTTTCAAACACTCTGAGTTTCTGATTTTCACATGCTGACAATACGGAACTTCTGAATTTTGGTTCACTGGTTGAACACTACACAGAACCTCTGTGTTTTCCCTCTAACATTTTTGTAGGACCTCACAGTTTACCAAATCCAAAACTTCTGATTCCACTGACGTCTCCTGCAGAGTCACAACGCTCTTGGCCTCATAACTTCTGATCCTAGTTATTCTTCTGGCAGCAACACGCTGTTTCTATCTTGCATTTATTTTCCTTTTCATCATTTTAATATTAACATAAAAAACATAAAAATGTTTTCCTTTTAATTTATTTCCTTAAGACAAAAAACATTTTCTAAACAAATTCATTTCTTTCTTGTATTGTACATTCCAATATGGTTGTAATAGATAACTAGGACTTAGTTTTACTTGCAACCCCCATTCATAAATATGTACCCCTATCCTCTAAATATTGTAATAGCGTAGGACTTTACATTTCTGCAATTTATCGCTTTTGAATGTAAATGCTAGTAATTAGAGTGTGTATGACAAGACATAAAATTGATAAATAGATCACCCTAATCAAGACTAAAATACATTTAATTAAACACACTTTCACACTAGCACCCCTAGGGTTATTCCACTTGTTTCCTTACAAGAATGGCCATGTTATGCATGTGGGGTGTCTTAGCACAAACAAATCGAAAAATACAAGATCATAGTCCCTCGATGATGCTATCAAAGTTTCCTTTCAAAATGATCTTAGTCCCTAAAAGAAAAGTGCTAAGTCATCTCACAACATTGCTACCATGGTCATACGATGACCCAACGCCCGTCCCTTCACATCCAACGATGGGGCTTCTTACCAAAACAATGGCAAGATAGCAACATCTAAAGGAAGAGGAAAAGAACACTTAAGACCTTTTGAGTAGGTAGATTACTTTTAGTTGCTTACTGAATTTCAAAACAAACATCCTTGCTATTTTTAAAAACAATCACATACACCTTCAAAACACTTTCAAAACACTTTCCAAACTTGAAATATTTTCAAAAGCTCAACACTTTGTATACGTTCTTACGAACGAGAACTATTACAAAGTTTGCCTAAATGATGGCACCTTTTCAAAATACTTTCAAAAACCCACATCACAAAGCACATTTCAAAACAAAAGCAAGTGATCTAGCAAGTAACTAAGAGCCCATGGAAAACCATGGATGAAAAGGGTGCTAATACCTTCCCTTTTCATAATCTACCCCCCGAACTCAAGAAAAATCTCTAAAGGTCTTTCCTGTGCTTTTTCACCTTTCCTATTTAGGATAAAAGAAAAGTTGGTGGAGACTCTTGCTAAACCGCAACATTTGCAAACACAAACGCAAAACACCCAAGTCAGTTCTCCCACCATATTACACATGAGAACATTATTCTTGAAGTATCTGTAGTTGAGCTTTATTGCAAAGTGGGATAAAATTAAAGTATTATGACTATTATATGGTTAGACTGATCATCGCATCTCATAGATCATGAATAAAGAGTTATCAAGTCTTCACATAGGTATGAATATTAGCAGTAATATTTATAGTGGATGAGTCACTACGAGAATACTACATGGAACTGATATGGATACTAGAAGTAGGCTGAATTACTTTATTGTCGATCAAATATTTTCCGTAACAGTATGATCATAAAGATGGTTGATAGATACTTCGTAAATCATGTTGAGAGACATGAGTGATCTAGATGGAATTTTCACATCCTTCACAACAAGATAAATGTCTAAAGATCCAATATTAAACTGGATAAGGATGACACGGTATATTCCTTGTGTTTAATATATGTACGAGGGAAAAAGGGTGATTGCACATATAAACATTATCATAGAAAGGTTTTGTTAGATCACGTGATATTTTTTTGACTTGGATAGCAATGATGTGTTACTAGATACTACTCACTTTTTTATATTAACTGTGTGATTTAGTATAACTTATAACATCACAAGAACCTACATGCTCACAGACATAAGGATAAATTGATGAGAGATAGAATAATTAAGTTAAATATAGAACATCGTAAGATGCAGTGTACTTAAGAGAATTAAGGAACACCGTTAGGTATAGTGAACTTAAGTGAATTGTAGAACATTATAGTGTATGGTGAACTTAAGTGGAATACATAATACCATAAGGTACCTTTCACTTAAACGAAACACAATACATCACAAGGTACAATGCAATTAATTGATCTTTTTAGTTTGCAGCCCACTCAAACAGTTCTATAAATAGAACCCATGTGCATAAGCTCTCATACTTGATGAATTTAGATTTTGAACCCTAGTTGTATTCTCTCTCTCTCTCTCTCTCTCTCTCTCTCTCTCTCTCTCTCTCTCTCTCTCTCTCTCTCTATCTATCTATCTATCTATCTATCTCTGTGTCTCTCTCTCACACACACACATACACATACATACAAGGTTTTCATTCAACATAGCTAGTACTGAGATTGAATGCACTCTGTTTGTATGAACTAAGTTGAGGCGTTGTTCTTTTTTCAATGTTCATAGTCATCCTTCTGATTTTACATAAAATATTTTAATCTCCCTAAGAGGGAACAATTTTATCACTAATCATGATCACGCGTAAGGATCAATTTAAGAGAAATTTTTGTTTTGTGTTGCGTTTTATATCGTGATTCCCCTTCACATGCTGCCTCTTTTCTTCTTCACATATAATACCCCTTTAAGGTTGAAGTTTCTCATTCCTTCTATTTTTAGATTATCTTTCAACATATTTTCACAATAATAACTGACTCTTAACAACTTTTTTTCAAAGGTATCCCTCCAATATGATTCTCGCATACACTTTTGTGTACTTCCATTAATACTAGGGATATTTTTCTCTCTCCAAGGCATCTCAACCTTGGTATTTCTCTCCCCATATTATATAGTTTACCTATAACCCTAGTTTATTTTACATACCAAATTTTTTCTTTTTTCGTTTCCTCTTAATCTAGGAATAATTGTATGTTTGCGAGATAATGAACTATGAGTGTCATCCCGCTCCTGATGTCTAATATATCTATGAAGTTTGCAGTTATTGTTTTAGAACTGAGGGTGATAAACATTTATTGACTTATTGTTTTTTTGTGGCCTAAATTCTTTATGAATGTGAGTTTCACATAATATTGGCTCTGGAATTTTCTTCTCTAGGCATAATAGTTACTTCGAAGAAACTGAAATTTTTTGCCATCTCTTGAATTTTCTGTAGATATTGTATTATTTTTTCTTCTTTGATTTGATATTTAAATGTGGATTGATTGGTCAGAAGGAAAGAATCACATCTTGCTCAGAGTTTGGATGCTCTCATATCTCTTGCCAAAGACGTTCCTACAATTAGAGTTTCGGTTCGGCCTTATTGTTACTTGCCTTGAATTCAAATTGTAGTGTTTGTTTCACCAGAATATTGCCTGAACCTTCTAGCACTACTTCGATCCCACTTCCCTCTAAATTTGATGCTCTGTACTCTCTCAAGATCTATATAGGGAGTTGAACTATACCAAGAAATTATCTAGAACTTGTGATTTGATACTACCTCCCAAAAAGAAGCATATGTCATATTTAGATAATTTTGTTGACCATGTTATCATTATTCCCACTAGGTCTGGTTTCTTTAGAATTTAGAGAACTTAATAGTTAGACTTGACCATGATTCGATGACTATGGAAATATGGCCTCAGTTTCCATGCCGTTTTGAGTATTTTCAAGGCCAACCTCTATAATTTTTATACACTAGTTTGGCTCCCTTAAAAACTTTTCTCACAAAATAAATTATCTTTTCACCACCATCTAAATCTTGAGCTAACACGGAGTTCATGGTGTTATTCGTTGCTAACAAGTATAGGAACAAATGCATCCCCTCCTTTGGGTGGGTCAACATCATAGGCGTTGATAGGAAGGTTTTCAACTTCAAAAAAGGCATCTTCGCATTTTTAGTCCCTTCTATGCGTCTGAAGAGATGAGAGACAAATGGGACGATACTATTGATACTTAGCACTTGTTTGTTTTCACGTTAAAATCATTTCCAAACACTTGTACAATAAAAGCTAACATTTAAAACTTCTGAAATTCACATCCAAATGCACATTGGAACGCGGGAAATATTTTAAAACATATATTCAAACGGACACTTTATGAGTTTGGGATTCAAATGACAAACCATCGCTATATGATTTTTATATGCATTGTTATTACAAGCCCAACAAATAACTACTACAAATAATATATGCAACAATGCCGATTTTACCACGGTTCCTTGAAGGACCATGGTGACATCTCTAAAATCAGGCGCCATCATTTTTAATTATATTTTAATTAAAGATAGATTACATATTACCACAGTTGTATATATAAATTATGGTGAAAGTACCTAAAGTTCATGGGTTCGAGTCTTAGCGCCTGTAAATTTGTGTTTTCTTTAATATTATAGTGGCACCTTTCTTTTTTATTTATTTTTAAATTAAATATTAATGTGATTTCACTACGGTTGTGTATAACAACTGAGGTTACCTTTTTTATTTTATTTTTTATATAGTAACGCCATTATTTTTCATTTATTTTTAATCTAAAAATATTCCATATTTCACTACGGTTGGTTGTATTAACCGTTGTGATATATTTTCTCATTTATTTTTATATAGCTTAATTGTTAAAAATGGTCACTTTTTATAAAATTTAAATAAATAACTCATATATCACTATGGTTGTTTCAAACAACCGTTGTGAAATGTGTTATTCAGAAACATGAAAGACAACTTAACTTGTCTATTTTGTTACCATTTTTCCATTTCATCTCTATCACTAAAAAATTATTCAACCCTAACATACTGAGAAACCATTCAACCCTAACATGTTATCGTCATTGTTGTTCGTTCTTTGATTAACGTACAAAGCCATCACTATATCTTTTGTTCTTGGGTTTCCCTTTACAAATCAACGAAAACCACTATCAATGTATCATTCATTCTTGGGTTTCCCTTTTACAAAGTAACGAAAAACAAAGTCAGAGTTGGAAGACGAACAAAGGTGCATGTAATTATAGAATTAAATATCTCATTATGGTACATTCATAGTGTTTGAATAGAACTAAATCCTCACTTAATTTTTTTGAATTTTTTTAACCATTTAGGTACACTCATTGTATTTGTATAGAATTAAATAAATTGGATATTTATGTATTTTTAGATCCATATAATATTCAACTTACAAATAATTCTCCAAAAGTGATTAAAGATTTCATATCATCACGATTGATAAAGTGGAATAAAGAATGTTACTTTGCACCATTTATCAATTTGTGACTAATTTTGAAATTGTGATTTCTCTATTATATAATTAGTTTCCATGTTTACCAATTACTAATTATAATTTTATTTAGTGATCATTGACAATTGATCATCATCTCCCTTCGGATGAATACGGTCATTACACTATGTTCTATAGGCAGATCACTTGAACTAAAGATGAAACATATTATTTTTACTTAAGTTTATATTTAATTCATGATACTTTTAGTAATATTTTATTTTATTTTATATTTATATTTGTGTGTAATTTGTTTAAATACTTTTCAATATACAAAGTTATGGAGTGACACCATATGTTGAACGGATATAGAAATAAAAGGCCCACATATTGTACGTCTTCGGTAAGTGGATTATTTGTGACATTTATTTAAATATAGTTACATGCATGTGTGGTTATATATTCATGAAATAAAATTTGTAGATGAGGAAACAGAAAGGAGGATACGAGTGTGGTTTTTTTGTCATGAAACACATGTTAAACATTGTCTCTGCCGTTATTGTTGATTTTTGGGATCAGGTAAATATATTTACAATAACATATTAATGCATTAAGTTTCCTATTGATTTCAAATCATGTGATCTTCAATTTCCTTCACTTTTTATATAAATTTTTAACGACCATACATTCTCACAAGAAGACTTTAAAGGCATTCGTACATGTTGAGCATTTTTCTTAAATGTGTTTTATGGTCAGTGCAATCACACATGAGTTTGTAATATAAGTTTGCTATATTTTTATGCAAGGCAAGTCTTGATTTTTTAGAGACCCAAGGAAAATAATAAAACTTGACCCCTAGTAAAAAACTATCTTGAATTTTTATTTTCTTTTTTGGGTTCCGTTTTTCTCTTTTGTTTCAGAGAGAGAGAGAGAGAGAGAGAGGAGAAGGTCAATGTATCGGAATCAAAGGGAAGGACAGTGGTTGTGGTTCCCACTAGAGGTGGTGGAGGCGCGATGCAGTGGAAGTGTGGTGGCTGACGTGTGGGAGGTGAAGGTTCGACGGTGAAAAGTTAAAAGGGAGATAGGTACGTGAAAATATATTGAGGAAGGAGATGTGGATTTTATATTGATATCGATGCAATCAAATTAAATCAATGTATTGAGTTCGAGAGTGTTGTACGAAAACAGTTGTTGAAGATCCACTTCTATAAATGATAATAAATTATATTTAATCATAAAAGTTTGATAATAAATGATATGGTCGTATGGTGGTTTTTAAAATATTTAATTATAAATAGTATTAAAACATTTGTCAAGTTCACACATGTATGTTTCTCTCTTATCCACTCGTACACTTAAATATTTGTCAGTCAATTCATATACACCTCTTTTTATTATCTATTGAATCGTGATAATTTAAAAATAATATTGTGTGTGTGTGTGTGGAAATAGGCTGGGTCGAGCTAGGCTTTGCCAAGCCTAAGTCTAACCTGCCAAAAAAACTAAAGTCTAAGCTTAGCCTGTAGCCTATCATAGGCTTATTTTTAGGCTTGAGTCTGGCATTTTCTAAAGCCTGGTTAACCTATTAGCCTACATAAAAACCTATTATTTTATACATATATAAATAATTAATTTAAATAGACTAACAAAATAAAAAATCAATGAGACTAAAAGTTAACTTACATTGATTTATTTTAACTTACCAATTAACATAAGTTTTATGAAACTATTTGTTTAAGAGGACTTGTGAAAATAACTTATAACATTGTTCATAAGGTGTTTCCATCTTATTTTCATAAATTCTCTAAGATAACCAAGTTTTATTTATGTATTTTGATTCAAAGTACAAAACATAACATAATGATAATAAAAAAATTATTCATATTTATTTATAAAGATCGGCCTGTTAGGCCTAAAAGGATTTTACCATAGCCTGAGGCCTAGTCTTTTTAACTAAGTAGACTTATAAAAAAACCTAAGTCTAGCTTGAACCTATGTAGATTAAGTCATAACTTAAGCCTGTATAAGCTAAGCTGTAGGCCCCTGTTGTTCCACCCCTATATGTGTGTGTCAGTGTGTGTGATTAAAATAAAAATGATAAATTTCAAAATATCATATAAAATAAATCATATGTCATTCAAAATATAATAAATTAAGATTTTATAAAATTATAGAATCTAAATGTAAAAATATATTGATTTGAAGGTCCATAATAAATTTAGAAGATTATATTAAAAATATATAATTAGAAAAAATATAATATAAATTTAATACATTTTGTAAAATTATAAAATCAAATTATAAAAATAAAATTGATGCATTTTATAAAATAATAAAATTAAACTGTAAAAATGTATTACTAAGCGTGTTGAACCCACACCTTGTCAATCATTTAGCAACTCCTTTACCACGTGGCTACATGATTTTAGGTTTTATCAAATAGAAAATAATGTTTATATTATCATTAAATATTATAATATTTAAATCTTTTTTCCGATTTCGAGACCCCCAATTTTTTAAAGTCGTAGGCCTAGTTGCCTTGGCCCAAGGCCAATTCTATTTTTGTGTTTGATGTAAATAATATTTAAATTGATTACATTTTGATATAACCATATTTTGTAATAATATGTTTGCTATATTTTTAGGTTTGACATAAATATATTATGGTCACATTTAGTTATAAAGATATGTGTATTTGATGGTTCTATTGTGGTAAAATATAGCGTATAAAATATTGGTACTAAAAAAAAGATTATATATGGAAAAGTAAAAAATTATTTTAAAAAACAACATATTTAACCACAGTTAAATACGATGACTGTGGTGACAGATAGAACGTCAATTGTTATATATCATGTTATGGCTGAGAATCAAACTCATGACCTTTAAATATTTCACAATAGTTATTTAAGACAATCGTTGTGATAGATAATGTGCGGCCGAGTTTATCATTACTGTCAAACGCTCGGGATGCAAAGTAGCATATTTACTACTATCCCCTACCTTACCACGATTGGTGAACCGTGATCTCTTTTTCAACCGATGTGTTAAGACTTTTACATAGTAGTAAATTAACCATTTTGTCAATTCAACTCATCGCCACATATAACAAAAACTAGTATTCTCAAAATTTCAGTGGAATCAATATTTTATTAAGTGATAGTGTCGTACACTTGCAGTAATTTCATTTTTCAGCTATCATATATTTGTCTATAAAAAAGATATATGATTTAAAGGGTGTAATAAAGAGGTAAACTGTATTTGGTGTAACTGTAAGTGGTTAAAGTTCTATATCACTTATAAATAGGTGAAATGTTGAATTTATAATAGAGAAAATCAATTTAGAGTTTAGGGTTTAAGATTTAGGATGGAGATGTAGCATCTCCCTCTTATAGTTCTAGAACATTGATCGTGTGTTGGTACTCTCGACTTTTCCAGACTCCCTAACAAATTGAAGTAACAAGCTATGATATATAGAAAATTTTAATTAAATCATAATTTGTTTTAGGGATATCTGTTGACTTTCACTATATTGAAGAGAAATTAACATGTCTTGTTGATTAGATAATTAATCTCAATTTAATGATGACGTTTAACTTGAATAAATAACTTTTTATCTAAAGAAGTTACACTTTTTACATGCAACTGCAGGTCAATAAAATCATTAAAATCATATAAATTCTTTAATTATTATAATTAAATGTTATTAAAGTAAAAATGTTGTATTACTGCAGACTGTTTGCAATATCCAACTTTAAAAAAATTTCTCTTTTCAAATAATCATCATTCAATCACGTGAATATTGCAATTTTGTGAGTTTTTTCTGCTTTTAATATTTATTGTAATTAAAGTTTTAAAAACTCATAATTGAATTGTGCATTTTTTAGATCTGTAAATATAATTATTTTTCTTCTCTTCATCAAATTATTTCAAAATCAGATAAAAAATTGGTTTACTTTTGAGAAATACTCAAATCTAAAATTTTGAAAATTGATGTTTATATATCTGAACTTCTAGATCTGAGATTTTAAAAACTCATATGCATAAAGGTCCAACATACAAGCATGCATTTTGTAATTTCATATCTGTAAATGAATTTGTTTTCAATTTTAAATTGGTAAAACTTGTAATATCTCTACATTTGTTGTTTTTTTTATTCTTCCAATTTTAGATAGAAAATTTTCAAATTTAAAAAGAGAATATTTTATCCCAAAGGAAAAGAGATTGAATATAAATATAGAATTTTTTTGGAACTAAATTCATTTTTTCCCGAGATTTGTTAATATCTCTATTATTAAAATTCTTTGCTGATCTATTATTAAAATGACAAATTCTATCCCCATAGCACATAATATCCTATTATATAAAAGACCAGATAGGACAAAGTAGTGACAACGTTATTGTAATTATCAATCGTTTACTCAACTTATATGAGAATTTTATATTTTTTGTAACCAAAATATCATCACCATTTGTCAAAATAAATATTGTATGTATTTGCTCCATTATTAACTTCATATAGTAGTATAATAATGAATGATAAACGTGCAATTTTATTTTCGTATAAACCAAAGTTTGTTTTCCCATACGAAAACATCTCGTTGACAAAGGTAACTTGTCCCTATATGAAGACGCGTCTCTTTCAATTTTTATGTGGTTGTTGTTAGTTATTTATACCATGGATAAGATAACGCACGTTGCATCTTAAATAAAACTTGTAGATATACCTTCCAATTTTGACCAAGCAAAACAAAACATGAGTTGTATAATGAATTGAACGTATCAAGTACAATCAACTACCAAATTAATAAAATTTTATTATACAAATATACTACTACATATTTTTAGTTTATCATTTAATAATTGTTTGACAGAAAATAGTAAATCAAATATTGTATTTGGTTAATATGGGGTGTAATCCATTATAGCTAGAACAAATGTATTTATGGATAAAAATACTATTTTAGAATTGTGTTAATCAATTAATCAAATGTATTAATCGGTTACACTTGATTGTATATATTTTAGTTTTGTCAGTTGTAACCGGTTAACAGTTTGTGTTAACAGGTTACAGTTCCGAATTTTGTTTTTTTTCTTTGTATTTTGTTGATGTGTTTTAGATCTCAATTATTTTGTAACACTTGTATAAATTTTTTGGAGACATCTTCATCTTTGGTTAATGAAATTGTTCATTCTCACCCTCAATTATCCTTTTTTCTCTAATTCTTCTATATCACTATCTTCTTCTCCACATACCCTAAACTCCCCATTGTTCATCAATTGTGTGATTGCATGTTCTAACGTTTGGCATCAAGAGCCTGGTTCTAATCCATAAACATCCGCTCTTCATCTCTAATGATAAAGTCCCTACAAACTTTCCTCTCTTTGAAGCAAAGAACTACGACAAATGGTGCAAGTAAATGAATGTGTTGTTTGACTACCAATAAGTTCTTGAAGTAATCAAGAATGATGTGATTCCTCTTGTCGAAGGTGTAATATGTGCAGAAAAGGCTGTGTACAAGGAAGAAAAGAAGAAAGATTACAAGATGTTGTTTTTTATCCATCAATGTGTAGATGGTGACAACTTTGAGAAAGTTGATGATTGTGAATCATCGAAACAAGCTTGGGAAATCTTGGAGAAGGCTTATGCAGGGGGTGATAAGGCAAAGGTGGTGAGGTTACAAACTCACAAACGTTAATTTGAATTGATTCAAATGGAAGAAAATGAGACAATTAATGATTACGTAACGTGAATTACGCAATTGGTGAACCAAATTAAGTCTTGTGGAGAGGTTGTTTTTTAGCAGAATGTCATGTCGAAGATCTTGCATTCTTTGACGGCAAGATTTCACAATGTTGTGGTGGCGATTGAAGAGACGAAGGATCTTCTGACATTGAGCAAAGAGGAGATTCAAGGCTCTCTTAAGGCTCATGAGAAAAGGATGGAAAAGAGAAGTAACGACGGGGCAAAGGTGGAGATCTCTTTGCAAGCTCGGTTCACTGAGAAGAATAAGAAGTCAAAAGAAAAATGGTATGTGAAGAGTAAAGAAAATTTTCAGAATTTTGGTGGAAAAGAGTCCTAAAATTTGAAAATTTTGACTTATCAAAAGGGTGAGAGTAGCTGCAACAAAAATGGTGGTCAATGCAACTTTAGAGTTGAAATCAAGAAGTATGACAAAAGTAAGGTGCAATGCTACAATTATCAAAAGTTTGGTCATTTCACAAGAGAATGCAATGTGAAACAGAGGAAATCTTAAAGAGATAAAGCTAAGGTTGCTAGACAGCAGGTGGATGATGAGAACACACTCTTGGTCATGATTACAGAAGGTGAATGCAGCAGCGGTAGGCTACAGGGCAGCATCATCATCACTAGTTCTGAGAATGCTGCAAAAACATTTGCAGAAGAAAATGTTATGGTGATTGTGAGAGAATGAGCCCAATGAAACGAAGAATGACACTTGGATTCTGGATGTTCTACGCATATGACGAGAAGAAAGGATTGTTTTGTCAAAATCAATCAAGCCACAAAGAATAAAGTGAAATTCGTGGAAGACACCACTTTAGAGGCCAATAGGATCGGTGATGTTTTGATCATGATAAATGACAGTGAACACTCTTTGAGCAAAGATGTATTGTACATTCCTGGAATCAAATGTAACCTTCTAAGTATTGGCCAATTGCTTAAGAAGGGTTACAAGATTAGCATGGAAGGCAAGACTTTGTATGTTATGGATGCAAACAGGGTTTTGGTCCTTAAAGCTCCTATGGCTTCCAATAGAACTTTTAAGATTGAGTTGAAGGTGATGGAGCATAGGTGTCTTTTTGTAGCGGCAATTCGAGAAGAGTGGTTGTGGCACTACCGTCTTGGACATCTCAATTTTTGACATGTCAATGCATTGTAAAGGAACAAAATGGTAACCGGGTTTCCATCTATCAATATTCCAACTGATATTTGTGAAGAGTGTATGCAAAGTGAAGCAACACAAGGGTAAATTGAGTAAGGATGCAGGTTATAGAACCAACCATCACCTTGAGATGGTGTATTCTGATGTGTGTGGAACAATGCAAGTTAATTCGTGTGGTGGCAATAGGTACTTTGTCACTTTTATTGAAGATTATAGTAGAAAGTTATGGACATACCTAATAAAGATAAAGGACAAGGTATTTGAAGTGTTTAAAATGTTCAAGTCCATGGTTGAGCAGCAAAGCAGTCACAAGCTCAAAGTTCTCAAAATGGATGGTAGAGACGAGTATGTCTCAAATGACTTTGGGAAGTTTTGTGATGAAGAGGGGATAATGCATGAGGTAGTACCATCCTATACACTATAAAAAACGGTGTTGCCAAAATAAATAA
This sequence comes from Vicia faba, assembly GCA_948472305.1. Taxonomy (NCBI): domain Eukaryota; kingdom Viridiplantae; phylum Streptophyta; class Magnoliopsida; order Fabales; family Fabaceae; genus Vicia; species Vicia faba. Next base: position 691,022,058 of record OX451736.1, read on the forward strand.
TTGATCGATTATGAACATGGTGAGAAGAATGTTAAAGGGGGAGAACTTGTCGAAAGAGTTGTAGGGAGAAGCAGTGTCCAAAGTTGCCTATTTGTTGAATAGGTGTTCTACAAAAATTTTTGAGAAGATAACACCAAAAGAAGCATGGTCTGGATTTAAGAAAAATCTAAATCATTTGAGATTTTTCAGTTTCGTGGCATATCGACATGTTTCTGGCCAACTTAGAAAGAAGTTGGATGGAAAAGGGGTGATGGTGATACTTGTAGGGTATCACCGTACTGGAGGTTACAAGTTGTTTGATGTAGAAAATAGGAGGATTATGAAGCAGGTGGAGCTGCTTGTAACCGGTTACACTCAATCGTTAACCGGTTACATAGAGACGTTAACCAGTTACAACTTTGAATTTCCAGATTCTGAAGAAACATAAAGTACAGAAATGCATTGTGTCGAAGCCAAAACTAATGAAAATGTGAGACGACTGATGCATTCGCAAGTGCACGGAAATATCGAAGTAGTATAAAAGATTGTCGAACCACAGAGACCAATGTCAATCTACCATAATCTATCGTCACTTTAAGGCTAAGGAATAATTGATTAAGGGGAATAAAAGTACTGAATTCTAAAGGTTTGAAAATAATACTAAAATGATGTCGGGATATGATTTCTGCGTTCCTGAATGACTTATAGAAAACGGATACTAATAACGACTATAACTTAGTTCCGTAGAATATACTAACTTAAAGACTCCGTCTCACACTCTCACATTATTAACTAAAGCCATACTTCCAAGTCCTAATATTTTGCTCTCGCTCGCCCGGTAACTAAGAAATATATTTTGAAAGTCGATTATATCTTAAACGTATCTAAAGCGCTTTCGCTGTACTTAGATACGTTTCCTAATTTCCACTATCCGGTTCACTCCTCACACTCTCGCGGTCTCGGCTTAAACCTTAATTAATTTCCCACTCTCGTGGAAAAATCATGTTAAATACCCTCTCACTCTCGTGACAAAGCTACTTAAATTAGATTTGGAAAGTAGAACCAAAACAAACGTATTTTCATAAATTTGCACCTATAATTGTCACAGAGTCCCATCGGTAACAACGGTCCTCGTACACCAGACTCAAGAATATTTAACTGGACATAGTTTTAAACATAAGCATGCTATTAAGAAAATTAAACATAAGACAACACATGATTTAAAATAGAAATAAATTTAAACCAAGATGAAATTATAAACAATTAGAACAAACAATTAAAATGGAACCTGAAGATAAAATGGAAGCTGGAATTAATTTCAGAAACAAACTTTACGTGTAATAACTAGAACTTGAATTTAGGATATGCCGGCACGCTTGAAAGTCAGATACAAAATGAAAATAAAAGAAAAACAACACCTAAAACTAATGGTGCGGTAGTTCCTCGATGTGAGAAACTACCACTTTTACATGGTAATATTTCTGCCTAAAAACTAAAAGAGAATGTTGGAATCCTGGACCCCCCAGAGAGAGAAAAAGAGAGAGACCATCTCAATGTCTAAAGCCTCCTATTTATAGCTTTCTTGAATAACTGCAGGTGAGAATTTGTAGGAGAGTTTGTAGGGCTGTTAAATCTCTGTGTAGCTGACTTGGTGGAACGTGGATATAGCAACTAACATACTTTAAGGGACGTGGAAAAAATAACAGGAGATGTCGTTCGTCAAGGGCTTAGTGACATTCGTCACTTACTTGGTCAAATGCATGCCGGTCTTCATGCTTGCGTGCCGGTCGTCATGCTTCACGTGTCGGTCGTCATGCTTGCCTGCCGGTCGTCATGCTTCACGTATCGGTCGTCATGCTTCACATGACCACGCGCTTGTTCTTTTTTTTGCTTGGATTTATCTTTGGCTCTTGACTTTTTTGTAGACTTTTTTTTCTTTTTGGATATTTCCTATTTTTCTTCATTTATACCCCGTTTTCTTCCTTTTCTCACAAAAGCTTCATTTAATTAAATACCTACAATACAATCAAATACCAGCATAATACCAACATAAAGCAACATAATTAAAATAAAATAGAGACATAATTTATGTTAATCAAGCCAAATATACTATACATTTTTGTGTTATCAAACTCCCTTATACTTAAACCATTGCTTGTCCTAAAGCAATCAAGCAACACAGTAAAAGAAATGATTAAGTGCCGTTTGAAACAAAGGTACGACACAATTCCTAATCATACGTGGCTTCTAGGCTAATGTTAAATTTATAGGTACTAATTATTCAATACCAAGGATACCGTAATGACACAATGTTCAAAGACTCTCTCTTTGTGCAAACCAACTCGAATCACGCCATTATAACTTAACCTATATCTCTCATTTTTTTTCTTTTACTCTTTTCATTCAAGCGCAATCACATTAAGCCCGTTATCTAAACACACACATAGTTGGGGAAATCGGTTAGCGACTATGATCCTTTTCTTTTCTTTAGCACGAGGTTCTGGTAATTGAGCGGTACAACCCATTTTTCCCAACTGCAGTTGCAGGGGATCAGACCGTAGCCTGCCCTACCAAGTCCAGTACTAGTGACCTCTGGACCAGCCAACAATGGGTGTTTATTATTAAATCCTTAAAGGCTTAACAACCGTTGGGCTAAATGACCAGGTGAGGGTCACCTAACTTAGAAGGTTATTATTTAATTAAATCATTTATTTCTTAAAAACAGGATCATTCACTTATATTCATCGACTCCCTACGTAGTTTGTGTTTAAGATGGTGCTGGCTGCTAATATAAACTACTTAAGAGCTACTTTGAAAACTTGAGCCTAAGGTCTTAACATAATGGGTACCCAGATTGATATCCCATAATGAGGGGTTTAGGTGTCATAACGGTATAGAGTTTATCAAAACTTTCCCAAGTCTCTCTAACAAAGCCTAGACAGCCTATAAACTTTCAGAGTGTGGTGCCATGAATCAAAAAGAAAATTTTTGTTGGAGGCTAAAATTTTAGAAATTCGGGGAAATTTGATAATAATTGAAAACATGCATATAGACTTGACAACACATACTATGATTCGACCAAATACCGTAAACAAGTAAAATTCTAAAAACATGAAATAAACTTAGAAAACAATCAATCAAACTAAAAAGAGATAAATGGAAAGCGGTAGAGTTCCTTCCTCACACTTAAATCAAACATTGTCCTCAATGTTTTAGTAAAAAGTGGAAAGAGGAATAAGAACCTGATCAATGGTCACCTCGATAATTTCCTACATGCAACTGATAGCTGCCAAGCGACCAATATCTTTATTTTCTGCAAACTCAAACAAAAGAAGAAAAAACATTAAATTGAAACTCGTGGGTTGCCTCCCACGCAGCGCTTTGTTTAACGTCGATAGCTCGACGGGTCAGGAGTGCAAGCACTCATGGTGGTTCTCTCAAGAATGACTCCTCGGTTGAAATTTTAGTAATCATCATTTTCCATGGCCACTTATCAAGCCATCTCATATATCCCTCACCTTTTATTTTCTTTCTTATGTGGGGTGGTTCATTCTTTTGAACTTGTAGTGGTGGTTCTGGATCTATCCTAAGTATCATATTTTCAAGTTTGGGCTTAGTGATTTTATCCACCACCTCAAAGGTTAACCTTACCCTCTTAACAATAATTATATCCCTAGTTTTATGATCCTCTAATTTTCTCTTTTTATGCAAGACTTCAAACAAGGGTGTATTGGTGTGGATATTTTCCAATTCCTCCATATATGTTTTAGATTGGGAGTCTACCTGAACTTCCATAAAAATTTTCGAGAAAGGAAAAGGTGGGGTATAGGGATGAGGAACAACAATAAGTGCTTCCTTCTCTACCTCTTCTACAACCTCCCTTTCAAATGGTGTTGGAGGATTTTTCTCAATCTTTACTCTTTTCTCGTTAGAGCTCTCCTCAACCACATCATCACTCTCCTTAGGATTTTTAATTTGTTTTTCACTACTGGTTGTTACAACATCCATTTTCTCTTCAGGGAAGGGTCCTAGAGGGTTTTGTTCAAGCTGGGAGATTTGAGTCTCTAAGGCTATGTTGTGAGTCGAGAGCAACTCAACCACAGTGGTCAGTTTCCTAAGGGTTTCATTATTTTGAAGACTTTGTTTGCTAAACTCTTCGTTCTGGACATTTTGTGTCTCTACAAAGTGCTCCATCATAGATTCTAACCTAGAGTGAATTAGCGTCGCATCGGAATCCTCCATTGATGTTTCGAAGTTGAAATCATGCGATTCTTCTAATTCTTCAAAGTGAGTTAGAGTCGCATTTTGTGTTTCCACAAAGCGCTCTGTCATCATGGATATTTCATTAAAATTTTCTATTAATATTTCGAGGTCTCATTTATAGGATTCTTGCGTCTCCTCGAAATATTGGGTGTAGTGATTTTAGGGGAAATTTGGTTGAGGATAAGTTTGGTTGGAATTATAATATTCTTGCGATTCCTCAAAATGTTGGGATTGGTAGTTGGAAAGGTAATTCGGGTGAGAATGAGTTTGTGACACATTAAAATTCTCCAATAGTATTTCGAGGTCAGATTTATGGGATTCTTGTGATTCCTCGAAATACTCAGAGTGGGAGTTGTAGAAAAAATATGGGTGATACATAGTAATTGGGACAAGAATGCCTTAGTCTATACGGTGAAACAATGAAATAACAATATTGACTGTTGGTCCCCGGCAACTGCGCCAAAAACTTGATGCGTTCGTAAGTGCACGGAAATATCGAAGTAATATAAAAGATTGTCGAACCACAGAGACTAATGTCAACCTACCGTAATCTATCATCACTTTGTAAAGCTAAGGCTAATGAATAATTGATTAAGGGGAATAAGAGTACTAAATTCTAAAGGTTTGAAAATAATACTAAAACGAGGCCGGGATATGATTTTCGTGTTCCTGAAGGTCTTATAGAAAACGGGTACTAATAACGACTACAACTTAGTTCCGTAGAATATACTAACTTAAAGACTCCATCTCACGCTCTCGCGTTATTAACTAAAGCCATACTTCCTAGTCCCAATATTTTGCTCTCGCTCACCCGGTAACTAAGAAATATATTTTGAAAGCCGGTTATATCTTAAACGTATCTAAAGCGCTTTCACTGTATTTAGATACGTTGCCTAATTTCCACTATCCAGTTCACTCCTCACGCTCTCACGGTCTCGGCTTAAACCTTAATTAATTTCCCACTCTCGTGGAAAAATCATGTTAAATACCCTTTCACTCTCGTGACAAAGCTACTTAAATTAGATTTGGAAAGTAGAACCAAAACAAACGTATTTTCATAAATTCGCACCTATAATTGTCACGGAGTCCCATCGGTAACAACAGTCCTCGTACACCAGACTCAAGAATATTTAACTGGACATAATTTTAAACATAAGCATGCTATTAAGAAAATTAAACATAAGACAACACATGATTTAAAATAGAAATAAATTTAAACTAAGATGAAATCATAAACAATTAGAACAAACAATTAAAATGGAACCTGGAGATAAAATGGAAGCTGGAATTAATTTCGGAAAAAAACTTTACGTATAATAACTGGAACTTGTTTTGGAATCCTGGACCCCCCAGAGAGAGAAAAAGTAAGAGACCATCTCAATGTCTAAAGCCTCCTATTTATAGCTTTCTTGAATAACTACAGGTGAGAATTTGTAGGAGAGTTTGTAGGGCTGTTGAATCTCTGCGCAACTGACCTGGTGGAACGTGGATATAGCAACTAACACACTTTAAGGGACGTGGGCAAAATAATAAGAGATGTCGTTCATCAAGGGCTTAGTGACATTCATCACTTACTTGGTCAAATGCATGTCGGTCGTCATGCTTGCCTGCCGGTCGTTATGCTTCACGTGTCAATCGTCATGCTTGCCTACCGGTCGTCATGCTTCACGTGGCCACGCGCTTCTTCTTTTTTTTGCTTGGGTTTATCTTTGGCTCTTGAATTTTTTGTAGCCTTTTTTTTCTTTTTGGATATTTCCTATTTTTCTTCATTTGTACCCTTTTTTCTTCCTTTTCTCACAAAAGCTTCATTTAATTAAATACCTACAATACAATCAAATACCAGCGTAATACCAACATAAAAGCAACACAATTAAAATAAAATAGAGACATAATTTATGTTAATCAAGCCAAATATACTATACATTTTTGTGTTATCAACGACCAACTAGGAAAAGCGGTTTGCCTCCAAGACTCCAAGATTGTGAGACATTCCAGAATAATCAAATCAATGATGATGGTGATTTTGTCCATTTAGCATTTATGGCTGAATCCGAGCCCGTTAGAGGCCTTGAATGATCCAAAGTGGATTTATTCAATGAAGGAGGAGTTGGAATCGATTGAGAAAAATAGTACTTGAGAGTTGGTTGATCTACCGAAAATATGGGTCTATAAGGTGAAGGTGAATCCCATAGGTGAAATAATCAAGCATATGGCTCGATTAGTTGCAAAGAGATTATTGTAAAGAGAATGTGTAGACTTTGATGAGGTATTTGCACCGGTTACTAGGATCAAAACTATAAGGCTAGTTGTTGGTATTACACATAGGAAAAATTAGTTTATCTATCATATGGATGTGAGGTATGTGTTTTTAACAGTACACTTAAAGAAGAAATGTATGTAGAATAGCCCCCTGGTTTTGTTGTGAAAACCCAAGAGGGAAGATTCTAAAAGTTGAGAAAAGCGTTATATGGTTTGAAGCTTTGAGAGCTTAGAACAAACTGATAGATGGTTTCTTAGTTGGGGTTGGCTTCAAGAAATGTGTATGTCTGAACTTAGAGTTTAGGTGAAGACTAATACAAATGAAGGGATCATCACTCTTTGTCTATACATAGATGGTTTGTTGATCACGGGAAGCAATGAGAAGAGTATTTCTAAGATCAAGAGTGAGCTTACAAAAAAATTTGAGATGAGCGACCTTGGTATCATGACATACTTCCTTGACTTAAAGTTCCACAAGTCCAAAAGGGGATTGTTCATGCATCAAAGGAGATATGCCCTTGATATATTTAAGAAGTGTGATATGGAGCATTGTAATGCTGCCATTGTCATTACACTAGTTGAACCAACCTTGCAGTTGTCCAAGAATGAAGAGGAGTAGAATGTATATCCTACTTAATATAGAAGGTTGATTGTATCATTACATTATTTGTATAATACACAATCGGATTTTGCGTTTAGTATTAGTATTGCAAGTATATTCATGGAGAGACTGAAGGTTTCTCACTTGGAAACAGTCAAGAGAATCCTAAGATAAGTCAAAGGGTTTATTGGCTGCAGAATTCTCTTTCCTGCAACGGATACATGTATAAAATGCAATTTTCTCGTTTTTACCGATTCTAATTGGTGCGGAGATAAATATGATTGAGAGTCTACAGTTGGATAGTTGCGCTCTCGTCTTGTGAGGCCGAGTATATTTCTGCTTCTCTATGTGAGTGTGAAGCCGTTAGTGAGACACATTGAGATGAGGTTTTACTACTTAAGGGAGCTTGTTAGTGAGCGCAAGTTAAGATTGAGATATTGTAGAAGTGAAGACTAAGTTGTTGATTTATTGACTAAAGGAGTCACAAATGATGTGTTCAACTGGTTGAAGATGAACATGGGCATGGAAGAGTTGGAGCACTTGAATTAAGGTGGTGTGTTGAGAGAAAAAAAGTAATTCAAGTGTTGTAACTAGCTAACATGGAGGTGTAATTGGTTACAGTTGGAAGAAAATAACTTTTGAACATGGAAAAACTTGTTTTAGAGTTGTGTTAACCAGTTAACCAAATGTGTTAACCGGTTACACCGGATTGCATACATTTTAGTTTTGTCAACTATAACCAGTTAACAACTTGTGTTAATCGATTACAGCCTCGAGTTTTGGTTTTTTCTTGTATTTTGTTGATGTGTTTTAGGTCCCAATTACTTTGTAACACTTGTATAAATGCCTTGGAGGCATCCTCATCTCTGGCTAATGAAATTGTTTATTGTCACTCTTAATTATCTCTCTCTAGTTATCTCTTCTCTATCACTACCTTCTTATCCACATATCCTAAACCCTCTATTGTTCTCCAATTGTATGATTACATGTTACAACAATAATTGTATAGTAATCTCTAAAACTATGACTTGATATTTAAGAGCAATTCTACTTAAAATTTTAAGGAATTAGATTTATGTGTCATTTCGCTTATATATTATTCAACTTTTATTTTTTCAAGCAATGTGAGATTTATAAATCACTTTTATCACATAACCATTCACTCTCTCTAAAGTGTGCGTCCATCCATTTATTTGGTTATGTTCTCCCTCAAGCAGAAGTTTGTTCATTCACATATACTTGAATTGTCACTGACACACACCCACTACAACAAAAAAAATATATTTAACCTCGATCACAAAGGGGATTTAACTTCGGTTACAGAGGCAAGATAATAAAGAGCGTCATGAAAACTTGTCATATTATTGCCCGGTTTTGAAGTAACTGAAGTATAAAGTGTTATTCACATGGGTTTAATTCCTAAGGAGATCCTTTTTGGAATTATTAAATGGCGAAAGCACATTTTCCCTCGGTTTTGATATCCCATTAACGGGTATAACATATTTAACCTTGGTTTTGACATAAAAGTGACAGGTAAAATATGATTGAGTTTATTAAATATAATGTGGATTTATTATTTCACTAAACCATAACTGAACGTATAAGTTCTCAAAATTGGTTAGAAAAAAAATTATATGAACAATTGAGTTATATTTGAAAAACAATTTACATTGTAATATTTTTCAAGGATTCTACAACTCAACATTCAACTCATGTTTTTTCATGGTTAAAATCTCTTCAATATTTCATGTTTTTTATTCAAAAATTATGGAAGAAAGTTGAACGAAAACATGAAGTATTGGAGAGATTTTAACTATAAAAGAATATGAAATGAATGTTGAGTTGTAGAATGCTAGAAAAATACTAATTAGTGTAAGATATGTTTCAAATAGGTTATATATTCAAAGGGGGTTAGCGAAACAAATTATCAACATTAGATATAATAAAGCCAACTCGACAGAACAAGATGAGAGCTGAAGAAATAATAAAAAAAAAAACTAAATATCAATATCAATCTAAAACTCAACAACAATAACATCAACACCAACAATAACATTAATTGGGATAAAGTTTGCACCGATAAGGAGAATGACGGCTTAGGAATTAAAAAAATTAAGATCTTCAACGCGGCACTTTTGAGGAAATGGGTGTGGGGGATGAGAGTAGAGAATGAGAACCTATGGTAAAAAAGTCCTTAAATATAAGTATGGAGAGAAAGATGGGAAAATCAAAGTTAGAAGTGGCGGTGTATCTTCTTGGCTCAAGGATATTAAGAAAGTGGAATCAGTGGGTGGAGGTAAGCATCATAACTGATTTGAAAGGAATTTCAATATAATCTTAGGAATGGGAGAGTAAACTTTATTTTGGAGTGATTGTTGGTTAGGAGGGCCCTTGAAAAGGATATTCAACCTATTGTTTTCGTTATCAATTGATAAGAATGCTACAATATCAAATTTGAGAAGAGTAGAGCGGGATAACTCGGAGTGGAACTTTAGGTGGAAAAGAGTTCTTTTTGAGTAGGAGGCGTATATGCTAAGATATCTAATCGGAGAAGTCGGGTCGACAACATTTCGGTCAAGAAGCGGTGATTATTTAGTTTGGTCTGCAGATCCGTCGAATTGTTATTCGGCTAAGTCAGCATACTCTGTCTTATTAAAAGCCTTCAATCCAGACATTCAAACCATCTATAATAAGGTGTGGAATAAGTTTTTGCCTTTAAAAGTGTTGGTGTTCGCTTGGCAAGCCATTCAAAATAGAATCTCGTCTAAGGAAAATCTGGTTAAAAGAGGTATTTTAAACACTAATGCACACTCTTGCGAATATGGATGTGAATAAATTGAGTCAACTTCTCACATCTTTTTTGAATGTCCATTTGCATTAAAAGTTTGGTCAGATATATTCGGGTGGTTGGGAATGACTATTGTATCTCACAATCACATTATTGTCAATTTTTATGCATTTTCTGGAGTAATGCATGGAAAGAAAAAGCAGGAGCTTGGCCTCTACACTGTGTGGTTCTCTTGTCTTTGGAGCATTTGGAGGGCTAGAAACAGAAAGATTTTTCAAAACCAAGCTACTTCCTACTCTTCGATTGTTGAGGAAACCAAACTCTTCTCTTGGAGTTGGATGAGATTTAAATCTAGGTATTTTCATTACAACATTGTTCAATGGTTAATGTCTCTGAATGATTATCTTGAAGCTGTTAGGTGGTGGTGTTTGTGTTTTAGAAGCTATTACTTTGCATTTTATATTGGGGTGTATTTTCTATGCTCGAATATGGTTCGATTGCTTAGAAGTGTTGTTAGTTCCACTGGTAGTTTCAGGTGCATTTGTCTCTCTGTTTTGTAGAGGATTGACAACATTCTGGTTTGTGGTACCATTTCTTAGTAGATATTTTTTCTGGAGTTGTATCTGTGTATTCAGTCGAGCAGTCGATAACTGTTGAATTTTCTCTTTTTTTTTTGTCTGCATCAGCGATTGGGAGTGGCTTTGGTGGACAATTTTGTTCGGGTAGTTTCAATTCTCCTGTCAGCTAAGAATTAATTGTGCAGTTGAGGAATTTTAGAATCTTAGATTGAGTTGGGAGCTATTTGTCCTGGAGTTTGTTGCAGTTATCATTTTGGTGTATTGTTGTTTAACAATTTTGAGTCTATAACTTTTATCATTCTGTAGCATTCCTTATGCTTAGAATGTGTTTCAATAAAATCTTTTGGTTGTTGCGGAAAAAAAAACATCAACACCAATAATAACATCAACGACAAGTCTCAACAAAAACAACAACAACATAAAACCTATAGGGTCTCAATAATGAGTCTCAATAATAATAACATCATCATCAACAACATCAATAAACATATAATATAAATATGTTTAAACAACAACAACAATATAAAACCTCTAGGGTTTTGGGTCTCAACAACAACAACATCAATAAACCTATAACATAAACATGTTTAAACAGCAACAACAACAAGATAAATATATAGGGTTTTGGATCTAAACAACAATAATATGAAAAGTGATGTTTGACGTAGCAAATCTCGGAAGAAGTGAAAGAAAATGATTTGGATCTCTGAAGAAGAAACGAGAGCCCTAAACACATATCATCTTTGTATTAAAGATAATATGTGTTTATGGCTCTCGTTGTTTTGGGATCTCTTGAAGTCTCTCTTGTTAAGGGCTCTTCGTCAGGGTTTTATTTGTGTTTCTTAGAAAAGTGAAATTGAATGCTACAAACTAAAGTTATATATATATATATATATATATATATATATATATATATATATATATATATATATATATATATATATATATATATATATATATATATATATATATATATATATATATATATATATATATATATATATATATATATATATATATATATATATATAATCACCTCAGTTGTAAAACAAAATTGAGGTGAAAAGTGACGTATTTTTATATTAAGCATAATATTTAGGAAGGTATCACTTTTAATGAAATAAAAACATAATCTGAAGCTGATGGGATTCGAAGCATGAAACTGAACTAGTTTCCCCCCTTGGTTTTCTTAAAAAACTACGGAATAAATTTTATATTAAAAATAAAATATTCATGAAGGCGCCACTTTGAATGAAATAAAAACGTAATCTGAAGTTGTTGGGATTCGAAGCGTGTACACTGAAATAGTTTATCCCTCGATTTTCACAAAAAAACTGACGCAATAAATTTTAGATTTTTTAAGAAAAAAACATGGTGCATCTAGGGATTATACCTAATTTTTTTATATGTGTGGTGAAATTGTTGTCATAAAAAGTAGTTTTTCTAGTAGTGACCCTATAATATGACATGCCGCCTAAACATTATTGTCATGAATACTTTCTACACAAAGAGTCAATCATTTTTATTGAACCATCAACATTAATACCAATATATGTATAGAAAATAAAATTTCTCAAACTTGTAAAAACTTATGAGGAGTAATATCAAAATTTTGGAAGCAACGAAATAAATAAAACTCATTAAGGGATGCCAAAAATTTAACATGAAAAACCTATCAATGTAATGGTAAAAACCATGTGTCATCCTGACAAAAGAAATAGCTCCACTATAATTAATGTAAGAAACAAATGAGTTTCAATGTCAACATAAATAGTTCTAACATTTTAGAAATTAAGAATATGTAATCATGTAAGCTTATAACTAAGAGCAAGAAGACGAAAAAATTTCCGAGATTGATACTTCAGTACAATAACATTTTCTCTCTACTTTAACCTTTTTTCACTGATTTGAACTGTAAAAGTGAAGAATTAGATGTTGTGAACCTACTATCCAAAAACAAGTTTGATCCAATGTTTAACAAATCTACAATTATTTTACTAAGACATGTCATAGAAATACACGATTTGCTTGCACTCTTACTTTCACTCTTTTATGGTTGTTTTTCTTACTAACAAAACACTTTCTTTGTAATACCAATATCACCATTATTCATTTATAATAGTGAGACATAATAGACTAATATGTTTAGATATTTCTCTACATATGAAGATATACAAATACCCAACTAAGTGAAGGAAATCGTCGATCTATGATATCACAACAAGCTTCAAACACCAACAACTTAATCATCATATCATAACCATTATCATGAGTATGAACTTTATTTATCTTCAACAACATAACATCCAAAATATTATGTATCTAATGATACCTCAAATCAATGTGTTTAGACCTATTATAAAAAGTTGAATTCTTACCAAGATAAATCACTTTGACTATTAACAAATAACAAAAATATGTCTTAAACAAAACTAAACTCTTAATAGAATTTATTCAATCATAAAAATTCTTTGCATTCTTTGGTAATGAAAATAAAATTTTATTTTTAGTAGACAACATTACACGTTTATGAAATTTAGATTATCATACTATAATTGCTCTGCCTCTAGGAAACTTCTCCAAATTATAAATGTGATTATCATACAAGTATTTCATCTCTCGACTTGCATCGCATCCAAATACTTTCGATTTTCTTCACTTTTCATTGTCTATTAAGAACTCTCATATTCACCCTCATAAATCAAGACATACTCATCAAAATAATACCTTGTAAGTGGTTATCTCCGTATATTAAACAAATAAGTTAAACTTAAGATTATTTAGAAGCGTCGCTAAAATATTTATATTGTAAAGTATTATACTCATCATTAATAGATGAAATAGTTACCTCATCTCTAATTTGTTGATCATCTAAATGATTGTCTAGCTCACCATTCTTAACATCACCATTGACCGTATCAATATTAAGATATAGGAAACACAACTAAATCAATATCACGTATACTTTTTCTTTCTTGGGTGTATTCTTCTCGACCTTGTTGGTAAATATGGCTAGGAAATAGTCTAAAGAGTTAATAGACTTTATTACTTTTAAAATAATTTAATTAGAGTTTTCGCAGAAGGAATATATTTGAAATATGTTATGAAAACTATGCATAGAGAAATAGATTTGATGGCTCTAATAAAGAATTTCAAAGCAAAAAGATGAGATAGTTGTAACTTGTGTATTAATTTTTATTAATTCAAATGAGATATTTGAATTAACACGAATTAGATTCAATGTATAAACCCATAGTTTTTGAAACAATGATCAATAAAAGTAATAAAATAAAGTCCAGCATTAAAGGATTTTACCTTTAAAGCACTACAAAATTTAGAATACGCCACTTGAAACAACTCTAACTTTCTTGAGGGAGGATTGTTTTTGAAGTATACTTTTGTCTATTTACCATTCATACAATGATAATACATCACAAAATATATGTTATTTAATCCTATAAGTGTATTCTTTTTTCTTAAAGATTCTTCCATATTGATGGCATTCACAAAGTCTTTACCAACCAAAGATTATTTTCAATTGAGTTTTGTAAGTTTATCCATTATAGCCACAACCAAATTACTTTGTTAAGTTTCCATTTTTCATAATCAAAGTGATCATCATAACTACAACCATCAAGCATATGCATGAACATCTGGAGCATGTTTGACTCCTTCAACTAAAAATTTCAATTCCATGTTGGTTTTCAAGAAATAATTACTGGAACTAATTACCTTAGACATACCATAATAACCCATCTTCAATGATCCAAAGTCATCATAATTATAACATGTAAAGAATGTATTCCTTAGTGTAACATGTATTGTAACACCACTACTAAATTTACATATGCTCTCATTTAATACAAGATTAATTGATTCATGTTCATAAAGAATAACAAGATCATCATAGTATTAGTAGTAACACAAGTCCCCTCCATATATTCATGATACCTCTGTTTATTCTTACCATGATCTTTTTGTTTCTTGTCTTTGTTCTCTTTTTCCATTTAAAATTAATAATTTTGTTGATATGGCAATCATCGTCTGTATCGTTTTAGTTTTGATTGTTTGTCAATTTATGTGTAAAATACATTATTTGCTTTATCGCCTATTTTTAATTTTTCAATTATATGAATTTATATGCATTGTTGTCGTAGCATTGTTATTGTAACTCATTTGGAATAATAATTTGTATTCTTATTTGTTCGCTTCAACTATATTTAATCTTTGTACCTTTGAGAAACCTCTTGATTCATTGGCTTAATTGTTGTATCCATGTATTTGTCTTCTTTTTTAACCTAGAAATTAGTTTTGTATTAATATATTGAATATTGATTGAATAACAAATTACAACACTTGAATCAAGGTTGTAAGAGTGTATGATTTGAATCATACATAGTATGACTCGAATCACGAAGTCTCAAGAAAGTTGGGATTTGGATCAGCCTCATTTGAGTTGAATAAAATAAGAGTGTGAATCTAATCATAAATCCTCTTGACTCCAATCATGAGGTACACATCACTCAAATCATTGCCTCTTTCCCTTTTTCCCCAACCTTTGATTCAAGTTGATTGTTTCTTTGTTTCAAATCATTACTTTATGATTTGATAAAAATCCCATTGTCTTTGTAGTTTTAAGAGAGAAGCATCATGTGAGTAAGTGTCTACCCTCTTTCATCAATTATTCATCTTTCTCTTTTTTTAATGCGTGAGAATGTGTCACCCAAGAGAGAAAATCTCAGGAAAAGTGTGAGAAATCACATATCCTAAATCATCATGGTATCTTCTAGTTAAAGAACAAGAAATCTAGAGAAAGTGTCAGAATTAATCAAGTGATAGAATTGATCAATCTCTAAATAACCACTAAGAACCTAGACACCAATTTTTACCAAGAACCTTGAGAGAACCTAGTGTATGTTCTTTATTCACCAACACATAACTCCTTGTTGATACCTTATGATTAACCTCCTAGAAAGTGGATCTTGTGAGTTTTAGTTAAGTGTGTGTGAGATTCTTCAGATAATATTTATCATCTTCAATTATTGTCAAGAACCATTATTATGGACCCTTAATTATGAAAATTGAGTATGAGAGGCAGACCAAAGGTACATTATAGAATCTAATGTTTTCTTTAAAGTTGTGTTTTTATGTATCAAGTGATAGAATCGTTTATTAGATATGGATTTTGGTTGTGTGTTGTTCACCAAGAGAGAAGAGTCTATTTATACTCCATTAAAGACTATGGTGAAACCACAAGAAGGTTATCGCAAAACAAAGTTGGGAGTTATCCAATTATTCGAACTAATGGCAACCGCTCAAACAAGTGTTCTTTAGACTCGAGTAAATAATGTTGAAAAAAGGAAGCTTGGAGCAGTTTGTTATGAATGGAGAGATTATTGGATTAAGATAATTAAGGATCTTATGTGTAGCAGTTGAGTATCTACATCAACTGAAGGAATTTTCATTGGATATATGTGTAGGCTAATACAATGTGGCTATTAGTGTTCACATTGATAATGGTTCGTTGTTTCAAAATACTAGTATATTAACTCTTGAAAATAGTGGAAGTCTTGATTATTTTCCCAATGGTTTCCAGTCATCAAAGAGTGGAGTAGGCATAGCAAAGACATTTGTCAAACCACTATATATCTGTGTACTTTCTTTCTTCCCTATCTCTCTTTAATTTTCGTCATTCATCATGTAAAAGTTAATTCATAGCATAATTTGTATGATATATAGGCTAGATAATGCTTGTAGTAATTTATTGTATAATCATAGGTATGTGTTGCATCCAACTGATCAAATCGTGCTTAAGTCGATTGTGGTAAAAGCCATGTCTATGTTGAGCTATTAAATTGCTTGTATTAATAAACTTGAATTCTCCTAGTTTAATTAAGTCATTGTTTGATCATACTCTTAGAGATAACATTGAAATTCATGGGTTATACTTCATATTCATGAGATTTTATGCTTCCATTATATTTTGTTTTAGCTTCCGCCCATTAAACTCTGATTTTTATATTGAAAGTTTTGAAATCATTTATAAATGGGATTGGTATTCAACCCCCCTTTTAGACCGCTTTCACTTATATTCTCAACCAATAAGTGGATTCAGAGATGGTCTTTTGATCAAATTTAAGTGGCTTTAAAAGTCGGGAATATAATGTCTTTTAGATCCTGAAATTTAATTCTTTTTTAAGCTTTCTAATCTAAGTCGAAACTAAACATATTTCATTGATATCCTAATGATTGATTGACCATTACCTAATCAATGTGGAATAATGTCAAATAATTCTCTACTAGAATGTTATTTAATTACTGATTTAGTTAAGAGATTCTCTAAGTTTGATTTATCTGGGATTGAACTAACCAATTTGTTAAGATGTGTGCAGGATTGACCCTAAATCTAGCATTATGTTCTTTGTTCTATGTTGATGATTATTCATAAAAGCTAACGATGTATTGTTATGTGACAATTGTATTGAATTATGGATTATCTGGAAATGAAATAAGAAGTGTTTCTATTGACCTACTCTTCCAAGGTTGTTGTAAAATAAGATGAAGACATTTTATAAATATTGGAAATGTTTATTGTTTTGTCAACTAACTATCAAGGGTTCAAAACATAAAGTTTTGAAAGAGTCGTATCACCGTCAAAGTGCTGAAGAAGTTATCTGAGATTGTCAAACATTTATCTACCAATGAAGTAGCCAATTATATGCTTATTCTTAAAATGTCAATCAAATATCATAATATATGCTGCATGAGTTCATCTTATGTCTTACGAAGGAGTGTCTGATAGTGTACCTCAGGCGTACAAAGGAGTCGTATCTATTTGTATATAACTAATCATATTTTGCTCAAGATATATTTGTTGTCGCTTACTAATCATTTACGTCTGCAGCAAGTTAAGCAATAGATTGTCAAAATTTATATGATTGTTCCGATTTCCTTTATTCTTCTTGTAGTATGCTTATTTAGTATCCTCGTTGCCTGTTAAATGTGATATTTCTGTAAAATCTATGTGTACGTGTTATTTGTGCAATTTATGTCACATTCATCATAGCACATTGTATGTTTATTGTTTCATCTAAGCATTTATCATACATTCATGCATCACTCATCTTTTATGCATTTCATTTGTCATGCATTCATGCATCACTCATCTTTTATGCATTTCATTATTTTGCATATTATTAAATTACATTTCATTATTTTTCATTTCATTAATTTAAATTTCATTAATTCTCATATAATTAAAATGTATTTCATTAAAGAATTCATTTAAGTTGCATCCATTCATTTCAAGTTTTTTTTATAAAAATTATAGTGTGATCATGATCCGAATCAAGTGCTTTGCTTGTTTAATACATGATTTGAATCACACATGAAAAATCCAAGAGGATAACGCATATGTCCAATTTGATGTGACTCAAAGCCCCTATTTGATTCAAATCAAAGCCAAATTTTCTTAAAAGTTTTTAACTTAATTCGACTCATGCTTTCTACATGATTCAAATCACACATTAAAACTCAGTTTTTTTTCAAATGTGTGATCGTTTCTCTTTTTCTTCTCATTCACTTTATTTCTTTAAAATCATTTCATTTTTACATCAAAATAAATCACCTTATAACTCGTTTAATTTTTGAATCTCATCTCACATCAAAGTTCATTTCATCTCATCATTCATCACCATAATCATTTCTGTAAGAACAAGAAGTGTTTCTACATCTGGCCTTAAGACTTTTATGATAACTTTACATGATATCACAAAGAACAATTGTATACTCTAATGGTTTCTTTCTAGTGTGTAGTTGTTATTGTAATGTTTTAGATATGGTATTAAGGTGTGTAGCGTCATCATGTTCTGAACATAAACACTACTGGATGAAAACATGTGGTTACGTGTTACAGTTGAAGTCAAGATTCTGGAATTCATCTTATGCAACGGGTCTTAGGAACGTTAGTAGAAGAAGTTATGATCGTGACTTTATGGTTAAGCTTTGGAGTCCTTCTAAAGCTTCGCTTCTGTATGTTACAAGTTCTGAAGATTATTAAGACGAAGTTCTGCTGAACAAGTTCTGATGATCTGAAGAAAAACAAGTTCTTACAACCAAGTGCTAAAGACTCTGAAGACGAGGTTCTGATAGGATAAGATTCTAAAGACTCCAAGACTTAGGTTATAAGACTTAAGAGTGATTCTTCTACAATAAGCTTCAAACATTCAAATTATCTGAAGCCTGTGAAGATAAGAAGAAGTTCTAAATGGTTAACGTGTAATGATGTACAAAAGGTACAAAAAGTGCTTTGTGACCTCTACCCTCTAGGGTGGCGTAAGGACAATCCTTTTGTACTATACTATAACCACTCTCATTATGACCGTTAAGAACAAACAACTTTATTTTCCAATTACCTTTCTACCGTTTTAACGAATCTCTTTTACAAGTTATAAAAGAAAGACTTGGAAGCTGAAGAAAAGTAAGAATAAACATTACAAAAATCTATCAGATTAAATCAAGTTCAAGCAAAACTACACCAAAGTGTTATGCAAACTATTTAGAGAAATATTATGTGTATAGTTTTGTAAATAAACAAGGAGTTGTTGCTCGTATCTTGATGTAAAACACTTAGGTATTTTTCTCTATAATGAAACGTCTGTGTAATCTGCTTAGAAGAAGAAAACTGTTATACACTGGAAGTATTCAACTATTGTTGATTCCTTGAGAGACCAAGTGAAGGTATGATCTCAAGAAGACTCTTGATGCGGTTTGAGTAGATTTGCAATAAGGATCGACTGACTTATTGGGGGTGCCAATAAGGTTGATCTGACTTATTGTGGGTTGTCTGTAATCGGTTTGGTTATAGTGGATTACGTCCTTGTTTAAAGCAAATCACCTTGCAGGATGGACTAGAATAGCTTAGTTAACAGTAAACTAAGCTAAAAATAATTGTGTTCATTTATTTTTATGTTCTAAGTTAACTTGGTCTTTCATCAGAGAAAAAGATTCAAAATTTATGTTGGTGAAACCCAATTCAAACCCTTTTTCTTGTGTTTCTCACACCTTCAATTGGTACCAGAGCTACGGTTCTGGTATTGATAGTTATCAAACACTTAACTGTGTCAGATTAAGATCGAGACAAGTTTTTTTTAAAGAAATACAATGGTTGAACCCACACCAACTAATGTTGCTTCATATTCAAACGACAAAATCTACAATGTAAAATCTCCCATCTTTGATGGCGAAAAGTTTGAATACTGGAAAGATAAACTAGAAAGTTAATTTCTAGGTAATGATGTTAATATTTGGGATCTAGTAGTTGATGGCTACGTATCTCCCACATATGCTATTGGAAAAGAAATAGCTATGAGAGCTATGACTGATCAACAAAAAAAAGATTACAATAATCATCATAAGGAAAGAACCATATTGCTGAATGCAATTTCTTATACTGAGTATGTGAAGGTCACAAATAGAGGCTCTGCTAAGTCTATATTTGACTCTCTTAAAATGACTCATGAAGGAAATGATCTAGTCAAAGAAATCAAGGTGTTGGCCTTGATTCAGAAGTATGAAGCCTTCAAGATGGAGGATGATGAAAGTGTTGAAGTCATGTTCTCAAGATTTCAAACCTCCGTTGCAGGACTAAGAGTTCTAAACAAAGGCTATTCAATGGTAGATCATGTGAAGAAGATTATCAGAAGCTTTCCATCCAAATGAAGGCTTATGGTAACTGCACTCAAGCTTGCAAAGGATATGAATAACACTTCACTAGAATAACTGATAAGTTCTTTGAGGAGTCATGACATTGAGCTAGAACAAGATGAGTCGGAGAGGAAGATAAAATCTATTGCGCTCAAGTCCATCAAGAAATCTGAGAAGTCCAAAGCTCTTCAAGAAAAAGAGATAGAGGATTCTGAAGAAGATCTTGATGATGAAGAATATGACTTGTATCTACTGTCTAGAAAGGTTAACCGTCTCTGGAAGAAAAATCAAGGCAACATGTTCAAAAGTTCAAGAAGGACTGGAGGTTGCTTCAAATCAACTTCTGGTCAAAGGAAGTCTAGTGGAAACGAAGTCACTTATTATGAGTGCTGTGATACGGTGGGAGAACTGACTTGAGGTTTTGTGTTTGTTTTCGCACTTGTTTGGTTTAGCAAGAGTCGCCACCGACTTTTTATTTTATCCTAAGGAAAGGTTAAAAAGCACAGGAAAAAAACCTTTGAGATGTTTTCGTGGGTTCGGGGAGTAGATTATAGAAAGGGAAGGTATTAGCACCCTTTCTATCCATGGTTATCCACGAGCTCTTAGTTACTTGCTTAGATCACTTGCCTTTGCTTTTCAATTGTTTGAAATGGTGCTTTGTGTGTGGTTTTGAAAATGTTTTGAAAAAGATGCCTTGTCTAGGCAACCATTGTAACAATTCTTTACTCGAATGTTTTACAAAGGTGTTTGTCTTTTTGAAAAGATGTTTCAATGTTTTTGAAAGTTTGTTTTGAAGTTGTGTTGTGATGTGTGTTTTGAAAAATGGAAAGGATTGTTTTGCAAGATTGATCAAGTAACCAAGAGCTATCTACCCTAAATTTCTCAAAGATCTTTCTCATGTTTTAACCCTTTTAACAATGTTGTTTCACCATTGTATTTGGTGAACAACCTTGTGTTAGGATGTTAACGGGACGGGCACGGGTCATCGTATAGACCATGAATGCAATAATGTCAAGTATTTTGGCAATTTTCTTGAGGGACTATGATCATTTTGCTTAGGAAACAAGATAGCGTCATCGAGGGACTATGATCATTTTGTTTGTTTTTGTTTTGTTTTGCCAAAGTACTTGACATGCAAACATGGCCCATTTTTTAAGGCAACAAGTGGAGTAACCCTAAGGGTGTAAGTGTGCATTGTGTTTGTTTTTCATGCATGTTTATCTTGAATTAGGTCAAGCTATTTGTTGATTTGATTTGCATACAAACCCTAAGTCTAAACATGGCATAATTGAAAGCTTTTAAATGCGGAAATTTAAATGCTAAGCTATTACAACAATGATTATAGGGATGGGGGTACAAGTTTGAATTTGGGGATATTTGACAAGGAAATAAAATCTAAATTATTACAACCATATCGAATATACAAATTAATATTTAAATAAATACAATGTAAATAAATATCAAAATGCAATGTATTATGCAAAAAAGGATTTTTTATGGCAAAACCATAATTTTTGAAGAAATAGTATTATTTATTAACTATACAATATATATATATTAATTTATATAAAAAATAAAAAGTATATTGTAAAAAAGTATTTTTGGTGTCAAATATTAAATAAAAAAAATAAAAGTATTATTTTTGTATTTTTGCCCTAAATATTTAATAAACTATGTATAAGTATATATTATATATATTTAATATGCTAAATATGTACAAAATAAAATATTAATTATTTACAAAAATGTATATTTTAGAAAATGTTTTCAAAATGTAAACAGAAAATAATGACTAAAAAATAAATATTTTTGTATTATTTTTTAGTGTTTTAAATAAAAAGGTATTATATTTATTTGCATACATATGCTTAATAAAACAAATAAATGCCAAATAAATGTAAAAAAAAAGTGGAAAAATATTTTTAGTGTTTTTTATATTTGAGCAAAAAAATATAAAGTCAGAATCAAAAAAGAAAAATGTAAAAATGACAAGTATTTCACATAATGGGCCAGGGGGGTGCAAAATGGAAAAAAGGGTGTAAACAACAAGGGTGACTCAGGCCCAACCCAAGTCACCACCTTCTTCAACCTCCAGCCATTTGTTTGAAATTTCGCGCGCCTCCTTGTCCAAACATCAACTCCTGATTCTTTGATTATTTTGAAAAACTCATAACACAAACATTGTAGAGCATCAAACCACGAGTTCAAACATGTAAAAAACTTGACCTAACTCTAACAAACCAGGGAGAATTTCTTCACCCCCAATTTCTGACCTAGTTTTTCTTCAATGTTCATGATTAAAATTCTCACAGCATGTTTAATATAAATGAAAAGTGATCATATGTATGACTTCAGGGCTATGAGAAGGACATGTTTCATTCACAAACCTAAGCTTAACTCTTCCTAGATTGAGAGATAGAAGTCCATGGTTTTACCTGTTTCAGCTTGGATCGTGTAGAGCAATGTGGCCACCTTCAATGGAGTTTGAGCTTCTGTATAGCTTGCCTGAGGTCCAAGGATGCTTCCCAAATGCCTAGCTTGCTTTGAAACCAACTGTATCGTGCTATGGAAGTCCACCTGCACAACTTGAAAGTAAAAATGGCAAACGTGGTTAGGGGTGTTACAACTTGAGTTTAAGGCTTAGGATAGTTTCAGTGGATGATATGGAAGGTGTTTGAAAGGTTTTTAGCCAAAGTGCACGAGTGGATTGAGCTGTGGACTTCAATCTGCAGGGGTGCCCTGTTTTGCAGCAAAACTGTGATTTTGTGAATCAGGAGATATTGAGGATGAATGAGTCGTGTCTTAGGTCAGTTGAAGGGTATGGAAGCTGTGTACAAAGTTTGGTTAAGCTCTTGTTTGCAGGAAAATGAGAGTTGGTTCAGTTTTGCAATGTTTCTTCTTTTTGAAGTAAGAAAATTCAAGTTGCAATGCAGGCCTGTATACTCTCTATATCTAGGCTGCAGCATTTGCTCTTGATAAATGGGATATGTTTACAAACTCTTGCCTCAAAGATCTTGCCCATGCCTCCAAGATTTGTAACTTGACATAAAGTGTTACTTTTCAAAAATGGCAATTTTGCTTTTTCCAATTAAGGGTTAATTCTATGTGCAATGCCCAAAGGGAAGAAATAACATCTTAACACAATGGTTAGGCATTTAATTATTGAGTGTGAAGAGGTTTAGAGGCCTGCAATCTAGCATAAACCATGCTGAGTTGAAAATGCAAGTTGTTGTGAACATGTTTTGGCCATGAACAAAAGTGAGTTTTGGCCAACTTTGCAAATTCAATTCTCTCTAACCACAAGGGTGTTTGAGAAGTTCTTGGACAATTTTGAAAGCTTGGAATGTGTACTATAATACATATTTATAATGCAAATTGAAACTCCAAGTGGAAACATGTGAAAAATGGGCAAGAAGTTGGACAAAAATCCTGCCTAGAATAGGGCAAAATTTCTCTAAGTTAAAAAATGTTTTGCACCCTTGTTCCAAAAATCATAACTTGAGATACAAGCTTCCTTTGAGAAAACTTTGTGAATAAAAGTTGTATATTTGGCAATGGACTACAACTTTCATGTTTCAAGTTTTGTTTGAATCCATTTGCATCTTGGTGAAAAAATGGGACAAAGTTAGGAAAAAATAAAGAAATTTCATAACTTAGAAAAATTCTAAGTTATGAAATTTTTTCATTTTAAACCCTAATTTGTAATTTTGGGTTTCTTGATGATCAAGTTTCATAATTTGACATGTATTGATGAAAAATGAATCTTGGCACTTGATTTTGACCAAAAAGTCAAAGTTTGACTTTTCAGTATACAGTCAAATTTTGATTAGTTGACTGCAAAATTCATTTGTCAATCCTATGCATTTGAGATCTTTTGAACTTGTTGAATGGGTCAAGACAATGCCATTGAGTCCTTGAGTCCATATATGAGCTTTGTTTTCCATTGGTTAGGTCAAACAGTCAAAAATTGCCTTTGTGCAGTCAAAACCCTAAAAATGACCATTTTGCCCTTTTGGTGATCTGATCAAATTTCTTGTGGAATTATGATCCGAACTTGACCAAATAGTTCATGTGAGTTCATTATGTTGATGTGGGTCAAAAATCATGAGGTTTGACTGTCAATTGGCCACGGTTGACTTTTTCCCCAATACAATTGATTTCTAGGTCAACTGTCCAATTGACTGGGCAAAGATTGGAATCAAGGCTTGAAACTTGGTATGGATAAACTTGTAAGTCCAACATGAAGCATGAAAGTCACTTTGGGCCTTTTAGGTCAAAACATCTCTGTGCAAACTCAAACCCTAATTTGGGTCAACAGTGCAAGGAGGGGTCTTGAGCAGAGCAAACCCTACCTTGATCTTGAGTTCCAAGAGTCTTGTGATGAGAAAATGTTGATGAGAAGGGAGGGAAAATTTTGGGGTACAACAAGTGCAATGAGCCAGAACACAACAAGCATGAATGTCCTAAGCTTCTAAAGGACATACCAAATAAGAAAGCTCTCAAAGGAAAAATGAAAGGGCTAATGGTAACATGGGATGATTCATACTCTTCTGACTGCGACTCAGATGGAGAACATACTAATGTGGTGTTGATGGCTCATGTTGGAACATCAAGTGAAGTAATCCCCCAGCAGATGAAGATGATTCAGAAATAGAAGAACTATTCTGCAAAGAGGTATTTTCTGATCTTACTCATTCTTAATTAACATTTTCCTTAGTTAAAATTCTGGAGAAACATGAGTTACTCAAGATCCAGTTCAAGGATCTCAAAAAGACCCATGAATCTGTATCTGTTGAAAACAGTAAGCTTAAGGAAGAAATTTATATTTTAAAAGAATTTTTTTTATTAAAAGATGAAAACTCAGCCCTTAAAGGCACGAGAAATCTTCCAGAAGCCTCTAAGAGTAATGATGATGTCATTAAGAAATATGACAAATCCTTCCAGAACTTTCTAGCTAAGAGCATAGGGAGAAGCGTGCTAGCTTCTATGATCTATGGTATAAGTAGAAATTGAGTTAAAGGTATTGGTTATGATACTCGTGAAAAATCTAAATCTTATAAGGAAAACATACCAACCACCCTACACTCTCATTTTGTGTCTGTTGGGTTTGTGCCAAAAGAATATGGAAAAAATAAAGAGAAATCAGATTCTGAATCCGATGATAATAAATTGGCTAAATCAAATAGTTTTAGTACTTACAAATATGATTATTCTACTACTGAAACCAAAGTTATTCACAACTCTGGTAGAACTACCAAGAAAGGACCCTAGAAATTATGGGTACCAAAAGATAAGATAATTTATGTTGTTGATATTCTTAGTAGTGCAATTGAAACACTGGTCCGAATTCCTAGACTCTGGCTGCTTGCAACACATGATGGGAAAAAGGCATATGTTCCAAAGCCTAGAACTTAAGCCTGAAAATGCATGGGTTTCAGAGGTGACCAAAAGGGAATATCATAGGCTCCGAAACAATAGATCATTGGAACTTCTACACATTGATTTGCTTGGACCAATAAAATCTAAGTCAATCAATGGAAAGAAGTATAGATTAGGTATCTTACTTAGGTAACCACAACAGGTGAACATGGGTGATGTTTCTCTAACACAAGGATGAGTCACTTTTTGTATTCACTACCTTCTGTATCCAAGTGCAAAATGAGACAAGTCTCAAAATTGTCAAGTCTAGATGTGATCATGGTGAAAAATTTGAAAACAAATATTTTGAAAAACTATTTGATGAGAATGCGACTTCCCATGATTTTTCATGTCCGAGAACCCCGCAGTAAAGTGGAGTTGTTGAAAGGAAGAATAAGACTTTACAAAAAAAATGGCTATCACCATGATCAATGAAACCAATATGGAAAAGCACCTCTGGGCAAAGGTTGTAAATACAAGAGTGTTATATTCAGAACAGTGTCTACATAAGACATATTCTTAGAAAGACTCCCTATGAATTGTGGAAGAACAAGAAACCTAACATTGCATATTTTCATCTTTTTGGATGCTCTTGTTTTATCCTAAACTCTAAATAAAATCTGAACAAGGTTGATTCAAAATCTCAAAGTTGTATCTTGTTAGGATGTTTTGAACACTCAAAAAGCTACAGAGTATATAACACTGAAACACTCTCTGTTGAGGAATCAATTCATGTTAGATTTGATGATAAGATTGACTCTGAAAAGTGAAAGATAGTTGATAAACTTGTAGGTGTGTAGATTAATCTTTCAAAATCTGAAGGTAATAGAGTTTCTACTAAAGTGCAAGAAGATCAGAAGATGTTCAATCAGAAGCTTCTAATGATCAAACTCCTTTGAAGAAGATCTTGCAAAGACTATCACATTATGAAAAAGACGTGTCTAAGGTTGATGTCTGTGACTCTACAAGAAGGACGTTTTAAGACCAAATATCTGATCAAAAGGGAACTCACATCTTTACAACCAAATGGGTGATCAGAATCAAGTTCGATGATGAAGGTGATCTCTCATAGACAAAATACATCAGGTCAGTATTTATATATTTTTTTACAAAGTACTTATAGATACCTATACAAGTTATAAGTTATTCTATCAAGGAAAAGGTCAAAATATTCCTGGTCAGATATATCTTTTATAAGAATCTCTAGTACAAAAGAGTCACTTCATAAATTAATGTTAGATTAAATTATTAAATTTTCTCTTCTGACCAACGTGTACAATTTAACTATCTCACATATTTGGTGAACTACCTTTCTGGAAATGATAATTGTTAGCTCGCTATATTCAGTTATTATCATAAGTGGCTATCTTATCTCTTGACTCGCATCTTAGAACTCGTATATATACCTCTCTCCATAAATTTTCATTTATTGAGCTGTCATCCTTCAAAGTCTCGGTTATCTGAACTATATCTCTTATATAATAAGTTACATTTTCCTTTCCTCTATTTAATGCTTTGATCACCCTACCCAAGTCATTCATCTCTTGTTTCTCTCTCTCTCTCTCTCTCTCTCTCTCTCTCTCTCTCTCTCTCTCTCTCTCTCTCTCTCTCTCTCTCTCTCTCTCTCTCTCTCTCTCTCTCTCTCTCTCTCTCTCTCTCTCTCTCTCTCCTTATGGATTCAATAATCCTTCACGGTGATGAAGATCTTCTTATAATTATATGTGAACATCGTCCAAATATTCTAAGGCCATTTGGTGATAATATGAGTCTCACTCAGAGTATAAATGCTCAAAGATGGTCAAATTACTTTATTGTGTTGCTTGGACCAATCTATCTTTACCTAGTCAAGGATTTCTGGATGCATTTTGAAGTTAGGTCATATGGAACTTCCATCCACTCTTCTATCTTTGGAAACTCCATTATAATCACCCCAACATCTATTGCAGTTGCTATTGGTTGTGCCCAAGTTGGAGTTACCATAGAAGTCTTCCAAAAGAGATACTCTTTTGCTGATAGACTCTGTTCTATTCATAATATCTTTGATGAATATGGACACATCAATCTTTCCAATCTTCTTTCGGTTGCTTCAATTTGGTTTCAGTTTGTGTTGACAAACTTTAGACCTAGAGGATCAATGTTGAACACCGTAACCTATGATGACAGTGTTTTCATCTACTGCCTCATCCATCATATTAGAATCAACTTACCTCAATCCATTTTTAACTAACTAAGAGACTCAATCATTAATTCCAGATCTATACACCAGTTCTTTATACCTTTTGCAAGAGTTTTCTCTGTTCTCTTCACCAGAGATATGATTATTGGAGCCATTTGTCGCAATGGACCTGAGGATGTTCTTGAGGAAGTTTGATGTGAAGTTCTAGAAGCTTAGTTTTTTAAGTGGTAACTTCTACTTGTTGTGTGTCTATCTACCGTATTTCATCATTATTGTTTCGTACTTGTTATTCCCTGTTCAATTAATAAAATCTTTTGTTTTGTTATGATTTGATTGGATTTATGTGTGCTATCTCAATATTTTCAGAAGTTGTGAACTGTATCAATGAATGATATATTGGAATATATCAAATCAAAGTTGATGCTTAAAAAGTAGTGTAGCAGTAGAAATGTTGATACTAAGCCATTGGATTGACTTGACTCGCACAGATCAAATAAAAATCGCCACCACGCTTTATTGTTTCCAAAGGAATGGGAAAAGAGCGAATAATCCAAAAAAGAGGGGGAGAGAATCTAGGTAAGGGGGTTGGTTATGCAAAGGGAAGGTATTAGCACCCTAAACATCTATGATAATCCGCATGAACCTCTTTGTAAATTTGTGTATTTTGGCTATAAATGTTATATACAAAAATAGATTGCGGGGATGAGAAAAGAAGTATATATTTTTTTATGATTTTTCACTCGTCGCGGTTGTGAACCTTTAGTGACTACGTGCCACCTTCTGTTCAATAGGGGATCAGTGGTACTCGTAGTTCACCTTTAAAAATTTTAAAACACAAGTGTGTTGGTTAATTTTAAGAGACAAGACATCATCGCCTTATCTGAGTGGAAGAACATACTTACCACCCACAATTTTGAGAAAGGAGAACTTGCGTCATCTTAAAGTGGAGGATATGTCTTGGATTTTAAAATCAAAAAATCCTCTCTTAACACCCAAGTGGAAAATATCTCACTTCACTACATATCATAGAAGTATAATAGCTCGCATCACTACAAGAATTGACAAGAGTCTAATCTTTTGAGAAACGTTTTAAGGTAAAATTCCAAAGTGGCAAAATGGTTTAAATGAGATTGATTGACTTTTAGTCTTCTCACAAAAATGTCAAAGTATTATTAAATTGTTTAAAGTTTGATTAAGAAAGTATTTTTGAAAGTGCATGGACCTAATTCCAAGTTTATTATGAAAGCGATTCAAGTTAAAAAACAAGAATAGTTTTCAAAGGAGGGAGAAGAATTTTTTTGAAATTAAAGAAGGTGGGAGGAGATGAAGGGGATATCCTAAAGCATAAGGCAAGAGCTAGGGAAAAGACCCATCTAACCAACAAGAAGCCAACGCTTGACACATTGAGTCAACATAGAGTTCTCATCCTTTGGATTGAAACCAAACAAGCAAAGATAATAGGCCTCATAAGAAATCTAAGCTTCAAATACATTAAGTCTTCATAAAAATTGGGAAGAGTAACAACTGTATACAGATGAATTTCCAATCACATACAAACATATAATTAGAACAACCAGCATACAAAGCAAACAAACAACCCAATATCTTGGGGAAACCCCAAGAACTCCAGATAAAATAACAGTTGAAGTCACAAGTTCTCAAGGTAGGTCAAGGTCTCTAATTCTAAGTCCAAGAAATCCATAACTCCAAAATGCCAAGGATAGTAACCAAATAGTCCAAGTAAATTTAAATTTTTTTATGGTTCAAGTTGATTATTAGGTATCTTTGAAAAAGGAATGAAAGCTCAAATGAGCAAAGACGAAAACAACATATAGATGCTAAAATAAATGGTGTATAAAAATAGAGACATAAAGTAAAAGCTCAAAGACAAAAGTCAATTTTTAATGAGTTAGAGATTAGAAATTTGTTAAATGACCATCTTGAGACCTGCATTTGAAAACTCATCAGAAGATTGATAAAATCAAAGCCTCTCAACAACAAGTTTCATTTGCTTTTTTTCAAGTATATCATTCATTTAAAATCTTGAGGAGGCAATAAATGATCAACAATGTTTAAGTGATTCACTTTGACCAAAGCTTATGAAGATTCATTAGAGGATTGATAAGACCAAAGCCTCCTAAAAATAAATCTCAATATTATTGGATCAAAGGTTTCAAATTAACATACTTGGGCTTGCAAACATGGGTTTGGGCCATGAATGATCATTTCTCGAATCGGGACAAAATTTAGCGCTATGTTAAGCAATCGTAAGTGGACTTATGTAGAAGTCGCACCTATTTTGAGGCCGGTCAATAGCAATATTTATGCCACATGTTTAGAGAAATGATATATAGATCATTCTCCAACAACATATAGTACAAGTGAGAAATGGATAAGATGAAAGGGGAGGGGATGTGTTAGATGAAAATTTTGTTGCAAATATTGCAACATCATTCATCCATCTCGGTGGATTTTGGTTCTTCAACCTATCAACACCCAAGATACAATGATGTTTAAGAATTTGTCCCAACATAAACCATAAGTAAGTATCACATGTCATGCCAACATTTAAACAAAAATTGTGTACAAAAGTTATCAATCACAAACTTTGATCAAAAGCAAAACCCTAAATACAATCCTAAGTAAAAAATTAGGTAAAAAATAAAAATGGATTGTAAAAATCATGATAATTAAACCCTAACTTCCTAAAGATCTATAAAAGTAATAAATGAAGTTTAGAGTTCTTGGATTAAGGTAGAAACTTGATTTAAAAATGCAAACATTGAAACTAGCTAGCAAAATGCTTAAACTAGAGGTGTTTTGGAAAATAATTTGTAAAAATTATGAAATCACATTTAAAAATTCAATAAAATTAATCTTTATTACCTCAACTTGTACAAGCACTCTAAACAAATTTATTTCTGATTCTATAAGCATGAGAAATTAGAACTTCCAAGCAATCAATGTGAATGATCAACCAAAACCCTAAAAAAGGAGAAATTTAGTTCACAATTAATCTACTTAATCTAAAATTCAAATCAAATTGGTGTAAGACCCCCTAAATCTCAAGAAAATTCTAAGGATCAGTAAGTATATTTTCTTGAATTTTATCCCAAAAGAGAGAATTAAATAAAAATTATTTACACAATATATCAAAAGAACAAAGAAAAAGTGATATAACCAAACAAATGATTTAATTGGCATCCCACGAATTTTATAAAATTGGACAAAAATTATTTTCAATAAAAAGACTCATAGGGAAGCTCAAAAAACATTTTTATGGATTTTTTATTTAGTAGAAATAGGAAAATAAAATTCTAAAACATATAGAATGATTAAAATCCTAATTAAACTACTTAAATTTATTTAATCATGAAAAAATGATGAAACTAAGAAATAAAAATTATATATATATATATATATATATATATATATATATATATATATATATATATATATATATATATATATATATATATATATATATATATATATATATATATATATATATATATATATATATATATATTGAAAATAAAGTTTAAAATATTTTTGTGGTGATTTTTGAATTAAGAAAAGTATTTAAACAAAATTATAGAAAACAAAGAAAATTAAAATATAATTAAAGTGTATTACACCTGTTATTAGTATAAAGCGCTGTAAAAGAAATTAAGAACATGTTCAATGAAAAATTGCCACGTAGTCATCCCTACCATGTGAACCAGTATCCACGATAAAATGCATTTTCAAAACACTGTTTTAAGAGCTTCATATCTCTCTGTATACTCCTTGAAAATCAAAGATGTAAACATCAAACTTCAAGATGAAAATGGGAAAAACACGATAGAATCAAAATTTTTATCAAAAGATGCATGGATCATAGAGAAAATTCCATGCGAATATTGCTGTATGAACATGATTTGGAGTTGAGCAATTCAACAAACAATTTTCTAACTTAATTTTCTACTTTGATTCTCAACTAAACCTCTTGATCCAAACATCAAAATTCAATATCTCAACTCGTAGAACAACAAAACACTCATGGATTCATTAAATAAAGAACGATCTGATCATAAAATGGGCATGCAAGCAGTAGCATGAAAAGAACTTTAAGCAACTTTGTGGAACAAAAATCAAGCAACAGATGTGATAACACAAAATTGTATCGTTTATTTTCCATGAAATTTACCCGTTCTGTATTATTTTGACCCGATTAACTCCCGAATATTTCGAGTTTGTCATTACTTTTTGCAGGTATTCATAACTCAGCTCAAAACAGAAGAAAACATGAAACAATGCAAGAAAGCATCAAAAGAACAGAAGAAAAAGATAAAGCTGTCAAAGAATTACATTTTTGTAGCTGTGACGGTCGTAATGTAGCTGCCACGACCGTAAGCCATCTTGAAGCGTGTTACGACCGTAACACATTGGCCACGACCGTAACACGGGTAAGCATCAAACCTGCTCGTAACGCCAAGCTAACGAACGTAACGCGTATATCAGTATTTGGAAAATGCAGAACGTGGCAAAGCAAGCAGAAGGAGTTTCCAAACTCCTTATTTCTCTCCAGTCAAACTCCACATTCACCACTTCTTCCTCAACTACTCACGTTCCTACATTTTTGGAGATTTTCAAGGAAAGCTTAGTTACAAGTTTTCAAGCCAACTGCCAAATTTATTCTTCTATAAATACCTCAACATTCAACGTTAGAAGTACAGAGTTTATTACAGCTTACTTGTGCGGAAGCTCTGCCAAAATCAAAACCAGTATTACTTCAGCATTTATTTTTCAGCATTTGTTTATTTCAATTCTTTTAATTCCACTGTCCAAATAATAATTTCCAACATCCGGGAATTATTATTATAGTTTAGGATTTATCATTCAAGCCTCAGAATTTGCCATATTACCGATACCAAGTCCGAGTTTCCGATTTGTGGAAGAAGGATTGAAGTATTGGCTTTATTTTCAGGTTTCTATTTTGCAATTGTATTACATACCCTTTAATTAATTAATTAATGCATGTTTAATTTATTATTTATAATGTCCAATTTATATTTGTTTGTTTTTATTTCCAGTATGTTCATTATAATTTCTATGGCTAGCTAAACCTTTAGTGTTGGTATGGGATAATAAGAGACATTAGGTATCTGATCAAACTTAGGCTAAAACTTTAATCAACTTAACTCTGGTTATAACTTTTTATGCTTAATAATAAAACCTTTGTTACAAAAGTAAGAAGAGTAAATAGGTTAGATCGAGACCACGAAAGTGTGAGGTTTTTAACCGGATAGCTAAAGTTAGGCATTTGATTTAAATACAGTGAAAGCGCTTTGAACCAAATTAGAATTAATTAAGTTTCCAAAAAATACTTCTAAACACTTATAGGCTAGCGAAAGCAGGTATAGGGCTTTAGACGTATAATCCGAGATAAGACCATGAAAGTGTGAGTTGAGGGTTTTTAAACTGATTAATTCTACGGATAAACCAAGTTGACCATCCTTATATGCCTAGGTCCGATTAGATCCTTTAGGTCGACTCTATCGCATACCGACCATTTCATTTTATAATTACTTTAAAATCAATTAATTTACCTTCCTTAATCTTCCCAAAATCAACGTGACAATTTCCGCCTTAGCTAAACCAACCTGTTTTACAAGACTAGAGTGATTAGAAAGTCCCTATGGATTCGACAATCTTTTATTACTACCGCGATAGGCTGTGCGCTTGCAGTTAAGATACCGTCAGACATTAAGTCAATCGCAGACACATCAAGTTTTTGGCGCCGTTGCCGGGGACTTTAGTTTAGTCACAAGTGTAATCTGAAAACAACGCTGTCTAGACTAAGGCAACTTTTTATATTTCCCCCTGTTGTATGCCAAACACTCACTCCCGAAGCGAGTCTTTGCATCTACGAATCTTGTCCCAATTACTATGTATCACCCAAATTATTTCTACAACCCCCACTCTGAGTATTTCGAGGAATCACAAGGATCCCATAAATCTGACCTCGAAATACTATTGGAGAATTTCAATGCATCACAGACTCATTCTCACCCAAATTACCTTTCCAACCACCAATCCCAATGTTTTGAGGAATCGCAAGAATATTATAATTCCAACCAAACTTATCCTCAACCAAATTTCCCCTACAATCACTACACCAAATATTTCGAGGAGACGCAAGTATCCTATAAATCCGACCTCGAAATATTAATGGGAAATTTTAATGAAATATCAATGATGACAAAGCGCTTTACAGAAACGCAAAATGTGATTCTAACTCAATTTGAAGAATCAGAAGAATCGCACGATTTCAACTTTGAAACATCAATGGAGGATTCCGATGCGACGCTAACTCACTCTAGGTTAGAATCTCTGATGGAGCACTTTGTAGAGACACAAACTGTCCAGAACGAAGAGTTTAGAAAACAAAGTCTTCAAAACAGTGAAAACCTTCGGCAACTGACCACTGCGGTTGACTCGCTCGCGACCCACAACATAGCCTTAGAGACCCAAATCTCCCAGCTTGAACAAAACCCTCTAGGACCCTTCCCTAAGGAAAAATTGGATGTTGTAACAACCATTAGTGAAAAACAAGTTGAAAATCCTAAGGAGAACGATAATGAGGTTGAGGAGAGCGATAATGAAGTTGAGGAAAGTGATGATGTGGATGAGGAGAGTTCAGACGAGAAAAGAGTAAAGATTGAGAAAAATCCTCCAACACCATCTAAAAGGGAGGTCGTAGAAGAGGTAGAAAAGGGAGCACCTATTGTTGTCCCTCATCCATGTACCCCACTGATTCCTTTCTCAAAAAGTTTTATGGAGGCTCAGATAGACTCCCAATCTAAGACATATGTGGAGGTATTGGAAAATATCCACACTAATGCACCCTTGTTGGAAGTCTCGCGTAAAAAGAGAAAATTAGAGGACCGTGAAACTAGGGATATAATTACTGTTAAGAAGGCAAGGTTAACCTTTGAGGTGGTGGATGAAATCACTAACCTCAAACTTGAAAAGTTGATACTTAGGATAGATCCAGAACCACCACCACAAGTTCAGAAGAATGAACCACCCCACAGAAGAAAGAAAAGAAAAGGTGAGGGATATGTGAGATGGCTTGATAAGTGGCCATGGAAAACGATGATTACTAAAAGTTTCAACCGAGGAGTCATTCTCGAGAGAACCACCATGAGTGCTTGCACTCCTGTTCGTCAGGCTTATGACCTTAAAAACAGCGCTTCATGGGAGGCAACCCACCTAATTGTTAGTTATTATTCTTTTCATTTTTGCATTTATTTCTATTTAAAGTTTCATTTTCATTTTCTTTCTTATGTTATAATTTTCATGAAAACTGCTGCTAATTTCAAAAATAATTTTACTTGCCACATGATTTCTGAAAAGTTTTTGTTTCTTTTGCACCTTCTCTTCTGACTAGTTTCCCTAACAATACCCATGGAACCAAAGCAACATAATTTCTTAGAAACCACCTTTAGGGGTATAAACCAGAAAAGAAAATTCGAGGAATTGTCTAAAAGAAACATTGGCATAACACTTTATCATGATGAACCAACTATGAATGCCCTAGGTATATTAGATAGTGTTATGTACTTGTTTAACCAGTTGGGGTGGGAAAAAGCCCTTATTAAGACTAGATTTGCTACCTACCGTGAGCTCACTTTCGAATTCCTAAGCTCCCTAGTCCATTTACCAGAACACGGGAAAGGAACCCGTAAAGGATTCATAAGTTTCCGTCTCTTCGGCATTAATTTTGTTTACAATCATAAGGACTTAGCTGACTTGTTAGGATTTCCTAGCATCCCTTTTGCCTTTTCCACTACCCAGGTTGAGCTAATGGACATTGAGCTAGACTACTTTTGGGGCACCTTGACTGGTAATTATCACCCCGACCCGGATAATATGGATAATGATGAAATTCATAACCCTGCTATCCGCTATTTCCATAAGATGCTAGCCCATACTGTATTTGGGAAAGAGGAGAACCAGACTGCCGTGTCCAAAGACGAGATATTTTTACTGTATTGTATGCACCAAGGCCACCCTGTTAATGCTGTACCCTTCCTGATGCAAACTTTTTACCGCATTATAGATAACCCTGATGAACCAATCATCATATGTGGCCTGGTCACAATGATTGCACATGCCCTCGGCCTAAGACACCAGCTGAATAGGTGCCCGCATTTCGGTACGATTCGTCCCATGAATCTTGCTTTTTGCTTTAACCGCTGAATGATAGCAAACCATGCTTACCCACCTTATGATTATCTAATAAGAGATGAAGTTGTAAGCTTATTTACCCTTCCGAACCATGACAAAGTGAGCATCCACAACCGTGACAACTGGCTCTATGAGCTAAACCCGCCCGACCATCCTCCTACACCTGAGACACCGCAAGATTACCAAATCTTTGATGATATTATGTCCGATATGGGTGACCCGGAGACTCCTCCTTGTTATTACGAAAATGTCAACATGGCGGAAGTCCATGCAGCCCCTGAAACAAAAACTAAGGATTATACTGATAACCTTAACAAAATTGCCACCACGCTTAATACTTACCAGACTAATATTAATGGCTTAAAAGATGAGATAAAAAACATGCGTCTGGAAATAATGGGATTAACCGACATAACAGTGGAGCAGTTTTATCATATCCATAATTCACTCGAAGAAATTAAAGCGAAGCTTGGATGAAGTCACGAATGGCAGATGCAGTTTTTATATTTCTTTTTGTTTTGTTTTTAGGAAGTTTCCAATTCCTGCACACTTTCAGTTTCGTTTAAATTCAGAACAATTTTATCTTTATGTAATTTTTGAGTTTATGTTGTTGAACATGCAGTTTTACGAAATCATTCGTTTCAGTTGTTTAATTACTGGTTTGCTAGATTCGCTCCATTCTGCTTTGTTTCTAGGTAGTTTCAATTTTTTGTTAAATTACTGCATTCCAAATTACAATCATTATGCTGCTTACAATGTTTTATGGTTTTCTACTCTATTGTGAATTATATATGTTGGATTATATGTTGAATAAATTAATGTTGTGTTTATGTTGGAATGCCTGAGATGTTCTGCCTGCTATAAAAATATATACTCTGTGTAATTGTGTTCTGTTCTGTAAAAATTTGCAAAAGTTGTAGCTGCCACGATCGTCATCCACCCCCCACGACCGTAACGCGCCTTTCAGAGCGTTACGCTCGTCAGCCTGGTGTTACGACCGTAACACGGGCTACATCAGTAACCCTGTTAGCAGAACGTTCCCTTTTCTTCTTCTCTGAACCTTTCTCTCTTCTTCTTCCATAACTCCCCATTAACCCCATTCAACCCACCATTAATCCCTATCAATTTTCAAACTTCCACTATCTCCTTCCACCATATATACATCCATTACCCGTATCATCTTCTTATTCTCTCCTTCACCAACCAACAACCATTCTCACTCAAACACTCTTGCATGCAAATGGCGAACAATCTCCAACCCATTCCTGGCATTACCCTACGAAATGGCGAAGCAGGTGAAACTCAGCGGACACGGTTCCTGAAATTCCAACGCCGAGGCATCCATCCTACAAGGTTCGTCGACACTGACTGCCTCCGAAACCTCGGGTTACTTGAAAGTGTCCAACACCTATTACAGAATGTCAACCTTTGGACGCTATGTAGCCAGCCACAACCAACGTACGAGAATCTCACCCTTGAGTTTCTCAGTTCATTTTGCTACATCACTCC
This sequence comes from Vicia faba, assembly GCA_948472305.1. NCBI lineage: Eukaryota > Viridiplantae > Streptophyta > Magnoliopsida > Fabales > Fabaceae > Vicia > Vicia faba. Next base: position 691,059,569 of record OX451736.1, read on the forward strand.
AAACGGCCAAAGAAATCAACTTACTGGTGTGGTAAGGTTCCGCATTTTCAGCACCGAATACGAATTCCCTCAGAATGCATTCGGTCGCCTACTTGATTTCTGTACTGATGAAGGCGCTCACCTACGTGTGCCTGACACTTTTCATGAGGAATCATTCAACCTTTGGCATAGCTTGACCAATAATCGGGCTGATTCATACGATCACCTCAATGCCACCCAAATCCACAACCCCGCCATTCGTTACTTCCACCGCATCTTATCCAACACAATCTTTGCAAGGGATAGTAACCACAAGCTCAACTCAAAGGAGCTATTTTTCATGCATTGTGCATTCTCGGGTCAGAAAATTAATGCCGCACCTTTCCTCCTGGATCATATTCACTCCATCTGCACCAGAGGCGGAAAACCTTTCTATTTCGGAGGGCTTGTCACTTCTCTTGCTTTAGCACTAAACCATGGTGACACCCTTGTTCATCTGCCATCCCGACCATCGGTTCTGCTTACTTTGGATCATTGCAAATCGGCCCACCTCATCCACGAGCGGGACGACGGAAGATTTCATCCAGTGATACAGAACCGAGTTTACACTAACATTGTTTTGCCTTGCAGGGACCGAATCGACCCTCAGAACCGAGCCAAATGGCTATTTAACCCTGAAGGCCCTGCTGCGGCTCAAGAAGAACCTCATGTCGGCCCCGCTGATGAGATGCAGGAAGAACTGGATCGAGCTGTTCCCGCGCCTGACATTCCTGAGTCGTCCTCTTCTGCACCACCTCCTTTTACTATGGAGGACGTCCTCAGAGCCCTCCATCAGCAAAATCAGATGGCTGTAGCTCTTGAAAGAAAGAATCAGGAGCGTTTCGACGCCTTACATCAGCAAAATGTCCAAATCTTGAGTGGTCAACGCTCGACGAATGAAAGGCTTGATGAAGTGTTATGCGAGCTTAATGCTTTGAGGATGGATGTTACATCTCTTGGACCCCAGGACACTGAACCTGAAGCTACTCCTTCCAGACGGCCACGAACCCGAAGCCGCCGTGGTCGCCAGTAGTTTTTCATTTTCTTGTTGTTTTCCTTGTTTTTCCGATGTACTTTCCATTTAACCTCGCCATTATATCATAACATTGAGACAATGTTTGATATAGTGTGGGAGGAGTACTGCATTCTTTATTTCAGAACGAGTAATTTCATTTCTATTTCAGTTATATTTCGTTATTTCATTTTCTCCCCGTTTTATTTAGCCATACCAAAATTTTTTCGCCTTTTATATTCGCATAACCGTTAGTTACCTACTTTAACTGAAATCTTAGTTGGAAGGCCGAGAGCGATCCAACGAGAACTATGCGATTATGACACCTTCGACTCTCTACTTACGCGAATCGTCTCCATTTTTGTTATACCGATACTTTGAGTTTTAAGTCTTAAATTAACCCCTAGTAGTTTATATTAGCAGTCAGCACCAGTCCTAATACAATCCATGTGGAAAGTCGATGAACATAAGTGGATGATCTTGCAAATTGATTTAAATAGAATGTTACATGCTTTAAGGAAATAGGTATTGCACCAATTAAATTGGGCGATCCTCACCCGATCGTTTAATCCAACAGATGCAAAAGCTTCTATTAAGTAACATAAGAATCCATTGTCTAGGTGGTTCAGAAGCATCTGGCACTGAACTCGGTAGGGCAGACTACGGTTTGATCCTCCACATATTGCAATTGGATAAAAGAGGTTGCCACATAATTGTGCCAGAAACCGTCGTGTTTTGATCAGAACCACTAACCGGCTATTCCACTACGTGCGTGCAAGGATAATGGGCTTAATGTGATTGCGCAAGAACGAAACCGGGTGAAATATGAACGAGAAACCTTGAGTTGAATTATAACGGTATAATTGGACGATTCGTTTAAAACGGATAGTCGTCGACTAGCTTGTTGCTTGTGTCATTTACGTATCATTGTGGTTTCATTCGATTTTCTCGGCCGAACTAACTTAGGATTTCTTGAAATTGTTTGAAAACGAAAGGTATACTAGTTATGTGCGTTTATAAAAACTTGTCCGATATTTTTAATTGATTGTTTTGCTTGAGGACAAGCAAAGGTTTAAGTATGGGGGAATTTGATAACACGAAATTGTATCGTTTAATTTCCATGAAATTTACCCGTTCTGTATTATTTTGACCCGATTAACTCCCGAATATTTCGAGTTTGTCATTACTTTTTGCAGGTATTCATAACTCAGGTCAAAACAGAAGAAAACATGAAACAATGCAAGAAAGCATCAAAAGAACAGAAGAAAAAGATAAAGCTGTCAAAGAATTACATTTTTGTAGCTGTGACGGTTGTAATGTAGCTGCCACGACCGTAAGCCATCTTGAAGCGTGTTACGACCGTAACACATTGGCCACGACCGTAACACGGGGAAGCATCAAACCTGCTCGTAACGCCAAGCTAACGAACGTAACGCGTATATCAGTATTTGGAAAATGCAGAACGTGGCAAAGAAAACAGAAGGAGTTTCCAAACTCCTTATTTCTCTCCAGTCAAACTCCACATTCACCACTTCTTCCTCAACTACTCACGTTCCTACATTTTTGGAGATTTTCAAGGAAAGCTTAGTTACAAGTTTTCAAGTCAACTGCCAAATTTATTCTTCTATAAATACCTCAACATTCAACGTTAGAAGTACAGAGTTTATTACAGCTTACTTGTGCGGAAGCTCTGCCAAAATCAAAACCAGTATTACTTCAGCATTTATTTTTCAGCATTTGTTTATTTCAATTCTTTTAATTCCACTGTCCAAATAATAATTTCCAACATCAGGGAAATATTATTATAGTTTAGGATTTATCATTCAAGCCTCAGAATTTGCCATATTACCGATACCAAGTCCGAGTTTCCGATTTGTGGAAGAAGGATTGAAGTATTGGCTTTATTTTCAGGTTTCTATTTTGCAATTGTATTACATACCCTTTAATTAATTAATTAATGCATGTTTAATTTATTATTTATAATGTCCAATTTATATTTGTTTGTTTTTATTTCCAGTATGTTCATTATAATTTATATGGCTAGCTAAACCTTTAGTGTTGGTATGGGATAGTAAGAGACATTAGGTATCTGATCAAACTTAGGCTAAAACTTTAATCAACTTAACTCTGGTTATAACTTTTTATGCTTAATAATAAAACCTTTGTTACGAAAGTAAGAAGAGTAAATAGGTTAGATCGAGACCACGAAAGTGTGAGGTTTTTAACCGGATAGCTAAAGTTAGGCATTTGATTTAAATACAGTGAAAGCGCTTTGAACCAAATTAGAATTAATTAAGTTTCCAAAAAATACTTCTAAACACTTATAGGCTAGCGAAAGAAGGTATAGGGCTTTAGACGTATAATCCGAGATAAGACCATGAAAGTGTGAGTTGAGGGTTTTTAAACTGATTAATTCTACGGATAAACCAAGTTGACCATCCTTATATGCCTAGGTCCGATTAGATCCTTTAGGTCGACTCTATCGCATACCGACCATTTCATTTTATAATTACTTTAAAATCAATTAATTTACCTTCCTTAATCTTCCAAAATCAACGTGACAATTTCCGCCTTAGCTAAACCAACCTGTTTTACAACACTAGAGTGATTACAAAGTCCCTGTGGATTCGACAATCTTTTATTACTACCGCGATAGGCTGTGCGCTTGCAGTTAAGATACCGTCAGACATTAAGTCGATCGCAGACACATCAAGATGCATGCATGATTATACCTCAAATGTAGGATCTGGCCAACTAAATCCAATGTGAACAAAATTTAATGCATGATTCGAGCTAGCATATTGAACAAATGCACACATTGAAAATCTACCTTAATGAGTGAAAAATAAATCCACTCAATGCCTCTGTTTTGAAATAGAACACCGATGCTACTTCTTCTGCAAGCTTCAATGGAGCAGAATGTGTAAGAAGAATGGATTTGAGCAAGGATTTATGGAAAACAAAATGTAGAAAAATTATGAGTTTGAGAAAGAGAGGAGTTTCGTGAGGGAGAGAGGAATTACTCTTGAGATTCTCGTGCCAACCTCCTAGTGTGTTGAAACAAGTTTCTTTTTATAGATTAAGGAGGTAAGAGGGTGAGGGTATAAGTGATAAATTTTTTGAAAGTGAGGGTCAAGTGGTTCTGCGTTTTGCTTTTGTTTTGAGCTCTTGGAAGTCGTTTTGGATAAGTGAGCATAACATGGGCGTGAGCTGGCAGGCTAGTGTCTTGGTTGATGTGAAATTTCATGCATTTCCATGCAAGCTTTGCCTTTATCATGATCACATCTTTATCTCATCATATCTCTCTCCATAGTGCGTGAAATGTAACAAAGTTTGAATCGAGATTGGAGAGGACATAACATACTCCAACTTTCATGTTCAGAAATTTTCAAAATAAAGCTTGGATCAATGAGATAAGTAGCCATGAATGTATGCACATCATGTGTTTGTTGGAATTCCCGGCCTCGCGCGCGCGTGTCATGCCTCGTTGCTGGGCAGGAATTCAATACCATGGTACCCTCTTCCCATGATTATATCTTAAAATGTAGGAGTTATTTTGAAAAAAATTCCTGAAGCAAAATTGTACCTCACACATGTGTCTTTCTTTCATGTTGAAAACTTTTCAAAATAATGAATAAGTCAAATAGAAAAAAGGTGGTGAATGCATGCCCATGAACTGTTTGATGAAACACTTGGCCTGGCGTGCACGTGACATGCCTTGTGGCTCGGCAAGATGATAAGTTAAAGCTCTAAATCCTAAGCATTGTATCTACTTCTACACTTGACCATTTAAGATGATTCTTGAATAAAAAATAAAGAGAACACTTCAAGCTCCAACTTTGGTGTTGCCAACTTTTTGATTTGAGCCCAAATGAACATTTGAAATTAGTCATAAAGAAATCAGATTTTTGTACATATTTAAAAATTTCACTAAGTGTCCATAAACTTCCAAGCTCTATAACTTTTTCTCCTTTCACTTTTTGGACTTGAGGCCTCTAATACAAAGTTGAAGAATTTTGTATCGTTTTTCAGGCATGTAAAGTTTGTACATTTTCATTAAAAATTGAGAAAGTTATGATTAATCAAAGTTCAGCAATATGAACACTTAGAAAAAATCCAAAATTTCAAATAACTTCATTGACAAGTTATCTCCAATTCACACTTCCTATTGATTTTATGCCATCATTGACCATGAAATGTGAAAATAGGGACATTGAATTGATAGTTGATCAAAAGTCCACTTGATCAATAGTTGACTTTGGTTGACTTCTAACAAAATGACCAATTTACCCCCTTTTTGTAAATTAAACCTTTCCAAACCAAAATTGATGATCAAACTAACAATAATATATGCTCATGAATAAGTAGACAAGCATGGGATCAAGTATTGCACAAAGAGTCATAGATTTCCTGATTAAATTCCAAACCCTAGTTTTGATCCTTTGTGCTAGGAGATGGTAAGATACACATAATTGTGCCATATTTTGATGTTAGTCAAAAGAATATATGTACAAGATACATAATTCTAGGTGCTTGGTGATCCCTCAAGGGCAGACTTAAAGATAGGATGAACTAGAAGAAGTACTCAAAACCCTAATGTATGATCTTGTTGCATTGTGATGGTATGAGATGATAGAGGAATCTTAGGGGCAAAAATTGGGGTACAACAGCTGACCTTATTTAAGTGTCTTCTATCCAGAGATACGAAGGTTAAAATCTTCGTGTCGACGTGATTGAAGATACTTAAATATAAAACAAGCACTATTTTTTGCCCTAAGATGCCATGCAATGATTATGATTGTGAATGCAAATGAGCAAATTCAAAAATAACACAAGACAGTACTGGGGAAACAAAAAATAAATATAATAAGAAAATTCGACCAGGAAAATAAATCACTGGTGAACCGAAGACTCGACTCTATTAGGGTAAAGCCCAAGAAGGAGATAAAGCATTATCAACTCAAATAATGAGGAAAAAGTAATGGATGACGAAGATCGACAAATACTGCGAACTATCCACTCACAAAGAAGATAGAAAAAAAGTAACATCGACTCACAAGGGAAAGAAATGGTAAGATAATACCAGTAAATTCCAACAATAGGGTAGGTAACAAGTGATTAGCATAAATACTTGTGACTGGACACATGTGAACTTCTTAAGAGAAAAATGAATCTCAACAATGAACTATCTCCCATAATGACGAGACTACCATCCATTGGAGTAACAAATCTCGACAATGAATTATCTCTCATAATGACGAGACTACCATTCATCGGAGTAAACATCTCAACAACGAACTATCTCCCCTAATGACGAGACTACCATTCATCGGAGTAAACATCTCAACAACGAACTATCTCCCATAATGATGAGACTACCATCCATCCGAGTAAACATCTCAACAATGAACTATCTCACAAAATGACGAGACTACCATCCATCGAAGTAAACATCTCAACAATGAACTATCTCCCATAATGACGAGACTACCATCCATTAGAGTAACAAACATCAACAACGAACTATATCCCATAATAACGAGACTACCATTCATCGTAGTAAACATCTCAACAATGAACTATCTCCCATAATGACGAGACTACCATTCATCAGAGTAAACATCTCAACAACGAACTATTTCCCATAATGACGAGACTACCATCCATCAGAGTAAACATCTCAACAATGAACTATCTCTCATAATGACGAGACTACCATCCATTGGAGTAACAAATCTCAACAATGAACTATCTCCCATAATGACGAGACTACAATCCATTGGAGTAAAAAATATCAACAATAAACTATCTCCCATAATGACGAAACTACCATCCATTAGAGTAACAAATATCAACAATGAACTATCTCCAATAATGATGAGACTACCATTCATCGGAGTAAACATCTCAATAATGAACTATCTCTCATAATGACGAGACTACCATCCATTGGAGTAACAAATCTCAACAACGAACTATCTCCCATAATGACGAGACTACTATCCATTGGAGTAAAAAATATCAACAATGAACTATCTCCCATAATGACGAGACTACCATCCATTGGAGTAACAAATCTCAACAATGAACTATCTCCCATAATAACGAGACTACCATCCATTGGAGTAAACAAATCATGAATCTTCTATGGGAACTAACAGACTTACTGGGGAAGAACATGTTTCTCAAATAAAGGGACTTGCCACTTGCTGCCATGAGAAAGAAGTGCAAAAATGTTGTTGGGAAATAAATATGACTTCCTAGGGAAATTCCAATATATTCTTGCTGAGGAGATAAAGTCTTCATGTGAAAAACAAATGCATATTCTCAAACCAGGGCTTAAAGCCTGCAGAGATTAGAATAATAATGATGTCGGGTTTAATACGGTGGGAGAATTGACTTGGGTGTTTTGTGTTTTATCGTAAATATTGTGGATAGCAAGAGCCGCCACCAACTTTTCTTTTATCCAATAAAGGAAATGGTGAAAAGAACAGGAAAGACCTTTTGAGATATTTTCATGAGTTTAGGGGGTAGGTTATGAAAAGGGAAGGTGTTAGCACCCTTTTCATCCATAGTTGTCTACGGGCTCTTAGTTTCTTTGATTACTTTTAAAATGCTTTGTTTGAAATGTGTTTATGCAAGTTTGAAAATATTTTGAAAACGCCTTTGTTTCGGAAAACTTTGTAATGATTCTCGTCTCTATAAGAATGTATACAAAGTGTTGGCTTTGAAAATAGTTCGAAGAGATGTTTGTTTTTTGAATATGTTTTAAAAGTGTGAGTGTGAAGATGGTTTTAGTTTGTGAGCAAGCAACTACGAGCGTCCTACCTACTCAAAATATCTTTGTTCTTTTCCTCCTCCTTTAGATATTTCTACCTTACCATTTATTGATAAGAAGCCCTATCATGGGATGTGAAGGGACGGGCATGGATCGTCGTATAGTCATAGAAGGAAACTTATGAGACACTTTAGCAATTTTTATAGGGACTAAGATTGTTTTACCGAAGGCAACATCGAAGGGTCATTGAGGGGCTATGATCTTTTTTTATCAAGGGTCTTTGCTAAAGCTCCCATATGTGAGGGACATGACTATTTTCCGAGGCAACAAGCGAGATTACCTTAAAGGTGCGCGTGTGTGAAGTGTGTTTGATTGCATGCATTCTTGTATTTGAGATTAGGATTTTCTAAAGGTTGATTTTATCTTATCATACACACCCTAATTACTAACAATTATATTAAAGCGGTAAACTATGGAAATTAAAATCCTAAGCTATTACATCACTTGGGGGATGGGGGTATAATTTACAAATGGGGATGAAATAAATTTAATTATTACAACCATATTGAATAACAATGAAGAAAATATATAGAAAACATTAAAAAAGTGTAAAATAAAGGAAAAAATATTTTACAACCATTATGTGTCGACACATGCATCTATGCATCGACACATAACTTTCCTTGCCCTTGTAAAACCAAATCAACTCAGTAATGGTCAATGCATAATGGGATGTGTCGACTTATTTCATGTTTGTGTCGACACATTCATGTTTTGTATCGACGCATGCACCTTTTGTCTTTCTGTTTTTGGTCTGGATAGCAGTATGTGTCGACACATAAGGATTTGTATCGACTCATACTCTGTTCTGTCACTAAAATGAGTCGACTCATGTAAGGATGTATCGACTCATGCTACAATTGTTTTGGTCTTAAACATTGTTCTATTGTGTGTACAGGTCAGTTTACAACATATGATTGATAAAAATGAACATCAAGTAAATGGTTAGCTTAAAAAGATAGTGATTACTATATTTTATCCTTAAAAGTGAATCATTAATGATGCTTGAAATGAAAGGTTCAATAGTCAAGAAGACTTACCTTGAGACTGTAATTTGTTTTGAGTCTGAACCTCTTTCAAGATGTTGTGATGGCTTCAGTGAACCTCCAGGGAGCTGCTCTATTCCTTCCTCTGTATTGGAAGTTGCTGAACCAACTCCAAACCAGTCAAGTTATACAAAACTGTCTTTTAGGTTTTGAAAGGTGGTGATAATAGCACTACAGAAACTGTTCTTGTGTTTGAACAATCTCTATGTGATATAAAGTGTTTGGATGGCTATCTTATGGGAAAAGATTACTAGGTGGAACAATGGGTTGAGGATTTTCTCTTTAGTGAATGAAAATAGAGCATAGTTTTTTTGAATGAACAAGGTTACCAAGTTCTGTTTCTCTCTCTTTTCTCTCTCTAAAAGCCAGCCCTTTATGTGTTGTGAAAACAGTTTATTTATAGATGAAGTTTGGCTGAGATTTGGGGGAAAACATATAAGTTTTTGAACTGTTTGGGTATGCTGTCTCATTGCCTTTTAGATGCAGCTCTCATATGCAAATTTGGTGCAAACATGGGATTGATATATTGCAGGTTTGGACAGGGTTGGAGGCAGCATAACAGGATTATTTTGTAGTGATCGTGGGATTTGTACTTATGTATCCAATGATTTGGACTGCAAGTGCACAGTCTGATCAAGTAGTTTTAAAAGATATCGAACCACAGAGACTGATGAATCGATCTACCGTCTTCTATTGTTACTTTGTAAATCTAAAGCTAATGAATATTTGATTTGGGTTGTAGGGGAAACTAATTACTAAATTAAGTTGTATTTTAATAATCAATGAGCTTAATTACCAGCATGCAATAGTCGTACCTCGGAAACTAGCGACTTGTCAGGTGTCTTTATATTTTCAAAACAGTTTTCAGTAAAACCTATCTAGTTTAAAAACCCTCGTCTCACACTGTCGTTTTGTTGATCTAGGCTATGCAGTTAAGTCCTAACGTACGCTTCTGCCATCCCGCAGGAGTTAAAAAAACTTTTTGGAAACTAAACAAAATCTTAATTAACTTTAAAGTGCTTCCGCTGTATTTTAAGCCAATGCCTAATTACTACTGTCTAGTTAAAAGATCTCAAACTTCCGCTTTGTTGACCCTAACCTCTATCTGTTTTTTACTTCCGTAACAAAACAATTTAATGATTTGAAAAATAGTAACTTAGGCCAGAAAAGAAAGTTTCGTAGTAAAAATAGTCCCGACTAAGCTACTCGTTCCCTCGGTTGATTGACTTTACATACCGGTATAATATTTCTAGCCTGACATAATATTAAACCAAGTCGCAGAATAATTTAAAGGACAAACACAAATAAACATAATTATATTAATTAATAAGCAATAAGAATTTGTAAACATAAACCTGGTAATAACTCTGAAGACAGAAGCACTCCTGCACAAATTGTAGGCTTTGCTTCGATCGGAGGATATATTTAATGGTACAGAAGAAAATAATGCTGAAAGAATAATGCTGGAAAGAAATAACTGGGAAAAGAAAATAATGTTGAAAAGAAAATAATGCTGAAAATAATATTTTGCTGAAAATAATATCTGCTTAATAAAATCTCTAAACTTTCTCGCCCAAAAGCAGAACCAAAAAAAAATGTTGGAATCCTGGACCCCCCAGAGAGAGAAAAAGAGAGACCCTCTGGCTAAATGGTTGAAGCCTCCTATTTATATCTTTCTTGAATAACTGCAGGTGAGAATTTGTAGGAGAGTTTGTAGAGCTGTTGAATCTCTCCATAGTTGACTTGGTGGAACGTGGATATAACAACTAACACACTTTCATTGCAAGCTTTAAGGGACGTGGGAAAAATAATAGGAGTGACGGTCGTCATGCTTTACGTGACGGTCGTCATGCTTTACGTGACGGTCGTCGTGCTTTATGTGACGGTCGTCGCGCTTTACGTGATGGTCATCGTGCTTTATGTGACGGTCGTCGTGCTTTATGTGACGGTCGTCGTGCTTCATGTGGCCACACGCTTGTTCTTTTTGGGCTTGGGCTTATCTTTGGCTCTTTACTTTTTGTATCCTTTTTTCTTTTTGGATATTTCCTATTTTTCTTCATTTGTACCCCCCTTTTTCTTCCTTTTCTTACAAAAGCTTCATTTAATTAAATACCTGCAATACAATTAAATACCAGCGTAATACCAACATAAAGCAACATAATTAAAATAAAATAGAGACACAATTTATATTAATCAAGCCAAATATACTATATATTTTCGTGTTATCAAACTCCCCCATACTTAAACTTTGCTTTCCCTCAAGCAAATGCTAAGTACGATGTTTTTCTAAACATGGTTATGACTCGGATCAACTAATATATAGATGCGTTGTGTTTTTGTCAGAAAATCGATGGCTTGATTCATGCTCCATTACTATGTCAATGACACTAGACAGTCCCATTTTACGTAAACTAGTTACAGGTCCTATCATAGCCTACCTCGAGTATTTGTCTTGTTTTTCCCTTTTCATTCTAGCGCAATCACATTAAGCCCTTTATCTTTACATGAACATAGCAGAACAATCGGTTAGTGGTTATGATCCTTTTAAACTTTAGAGGTTTCTGGCACAGTAATGTGGCAACCCTTTTTAATTCAACGGTTGGATGCGGGGGATCAGACCGTAATCTTCCCTATCGAGTTCAGTACCAGATGCTCCTGAAACATCCACCAAATGAATTTTCATGTTACTTTGTAAGGTTTACATCCTTTGGATTAGGCGATCGGGTAAGGATCGTCCAATTTAATTGGTGTGTTTCCTTGCAACATTTTGCTGAAATATTATATCATCCACTTATATTCATCGACTTCCTGCGTAGTTTGTGTTTAAGACGGTGCTGACTGCTAATATAAACTACTCAGGGTTACTATAAAGACTAAACTCAGGGTGTTGGAATAATAGGTACTTGAACTGATCTATTGTACTATGGGGTTGGAGAGTGTCTAGACGGTAGTAATTTCACTTAATCTTGCCCTAATTCCTGACGATTAGAGATCTTGCAGTCTATGTACTTTGTCGAGTGAGTCGAAAAGAATTTTTTTATGGGCTCAAAAAGAAAGGGGAGTCTTAAAGAACACAAATTGCTTTAATAGATAACTTGATAAATTTTTTTTTATTGAAATAAAGATAACGGAAGGGAAATTACAAAGAAAAAATAAAAATTACTAGGAAAAGGAAAATTGCTAGGAAAAGGGAAATACTTCCTCCCCCATACTTGAATCATACATTGTCCTCAATGTATTGATAGAAGAGGGAAAGGGGAAATGGAAACTGGATAATCATTCTTCCTCCTCTTGTCTTTGGTATCGGCCACGTGTCCTCGCTCTTTGACGTGCTTGCCCACCGTGTCTGGAAGATTCACCTCCATCTCTCTGGGATATGATATTATGCAAGTCATCAACACGAAGTGTTAAGGCTCGCATATCTTCCGTCATTCATGTGGTGAATTCCAGCATACTTTGATCATGTCTGCGAGTGTAGTCGTTTTGGTCTCTCTGCATTTGTTGCATGAGAGTCATCATTTCAATTTGGTGCGTCTCGAGGCTCTGGTAGCGCTGAGTGGACAGCTGGTTTTGCTGCATTATTGCGACATAGATTGCGTCGATGGTGGCGGGATTGTTGGCTTGTTGTGGTTGGGGCTCTTGCTGCTCTAATTCTTCTTCGATTTCGTCAGCGGCAGCGTTGTTGGCCTCACCTTGATTTCCTTGCTCGTTTTCTCTGGGTTCTGGGGCGTTCAGGTTGTAAAGCCAGTTATCCGGATTACCCAAGTAAGTACAATTGTGATTTGGCATGATCACGCTACGAACTCTTGCATTCTTAACCATTAGATAGTACCCTCCAGCTACTCGTACTTTGATCAGGCGACCAGCTCTACAGTTATCAATATCCATATAAACTGCTGGCAGCGGAGGTAGGAGTTGAATCCTTTCCCCCCAGTTCAGGTGAACTGCGATTGTGGTGACAATGCCTCCGATACAAAAAGGTATGGTCCCGTCTCTTGTAACGAGGTTTTGAATGTGGGCCATCATTAAAGTAACGGGATTAAGACGGAGGTTTTGTGAAAAGGTACAGTGAAGAGCATACAATTCTTTAGTGTTTACCTTGTTGTTGTTTGCCCTTCCAAATATTGTGTTTGCCATAACACGATGTAAGAAGCGAATGTTCGGGTTGTGGATGTGAGAGGCGTACCGTGCTTCGGGATTGACATTTGGTTCGCCGGTTATTCTCTCCCATAGTGCGTATGCACTTCCATTCCAATCCAATTCTGGGGGAATGCGATATTGCACATTATTCCCACGGGGAAAATGAGATATGTCGCTCAAAATCTCATGGTTGAGTTGGTACTCTCGGTTGAACATCCGAAAATGAGCGGCTCCCATTAGGTGTGCGTCAGCATTATCGCTAGTGTGATAGGCGTAAGAACTTAAGAATTCCAACGTGAGAGCTTCGTAAGTTGGTGTGTTCATCGTGCTAATAAAGCCCAGGCCAGCTTTGTTCAGCAAGCCTTGCATATGGGTTTGCAACCCCAATTCTTGCAAGCAGTTGCTATCGACGAACCTCGTGGATGTTAGCCCTCGACGATGGAATTTATGTACCTTTCCTTTTGAAGTTCACCTACTTCTCCTTGTCGGAGCACAAGATGTCACATGTCGGGTTCGTGTTGGTTTGGTGGATTCCTTTGGGCGGCCATGATTTTGAACTTGATAGAAAAATGTATATGTGATGAAGAGATGGAAGGTGGGTGGTAGTGATGAAAACTAAGGGATGGGGGAAAGGTTTATATAGATGGTTTTTATTGGGTAGGAAATTGAATGAGGTTTATGGGAGAATTTTGAATATGAGAGGTTATGGAAGTTAAGGATGAATGGAGTAAATGGGGTAGTGGGGGTTTTAAAACAAAATTTCGTTCAAGTTTCAATGTGGTTCAACGGTCACGGGAAGAGGAATCATGGGAGACAGGCTTCTGACGCTCGTCACATGCTTCCTGATGTTCGTCAGGGTGTTGGTGTATGCAGAGAGTGTCTGAGCCTTTGTTTGACCGTGTGCAGTAAAGCATAAATTTATTAATTAACTAATTCATATAGTTTGAGTAGTGTTGCAAGGGATATATATCTACGTGAATAGTTAGTGACACATAGTAGAATCGGAGGAATGATAATCGAAATAGAAAATAAGAAATAAATAAGAAATAATTTAATTAAAGATAAAACTTAAATGAAAAACTTGTGGGTTGCCTCCCACACAGCGCTTGTTTAATGTCGTTAGCTTGACAGCTCAAGAGTGCATGTACTCATGGTGGTTCTCTCGAGGATGACTCCTTGGGTGAACTTTTAGTAGTTGTCATTTTCCATGGCCATTTATCAAGTCATCTCACATATCCCTCACCTTTTCTTTTCTTTCTTCCGTGGGGTGGTTAATTCTTCTGAACTTGTGGTGGTGGTTCTGGATCTATCCTAAGTATCAACTTTTCAAGTGTGGTCTTAGTGATTTCATCTGCCACCCTAAAGGTTAACCTTACCCTCTTAAGAGTAATTATATCCCTAGATTCGTGGTCCTCTAATTTTCTCTTTTTATGCAAGACTTCAAACAAGGGTGCATTGGTATGGGTATTTTCCAATACCTCTACATATGTTTTAGATTGAGAGTCTACCTGAGCTTCCATAAAACTTTGCAGGAAAGGAATCGGTGGGGTATAGGGATGAGGAACAACACTAGGTGCTTCCTTCTCTACCTCTTATACAACCTCCCTTTTAGATGGTGTTGGAGGATTTTTCTCAATCTTTACTCTTTTCCCGTCTGAACTCTCCTCAACCACATTATCACTCTCCTCAACCTCATTATCACCCTCCTTAGGATTTTCAATTTGTTTTTTACTACTGGTTGTTACAACATCCAATTTCTCCTTAGGGAATGGTCCTAGAGGGTTTTGTTCAAGCTGGGAGATTTGAGTCTCTAAGGCTATGTTGTGAGTCGCGAGCGACTCAACCACAATGGTCAGTTGCCTAAGGTTTTCACTATTTTGAAGACTTTGTTTTCTAAACTCTTCGTTCTGGACAATTTGTGTCTCTACAAAGTGCTCCATCATAGATTCTAACGTAGAGTGAATTAGTGTCGCATCGGAATCCTCCATTGATGTTTCGAAGTTGAAATCATGCGATTCTTCTGATTGTTCAAAGTGAGTTAGAGTCACATTTTGTGTTTCCACAGAGCGCTCTGTCATCATAGATATTTCATTTTCCATTAATATTTCGAGGTCAGATTTATAGGGTTCTTGCGTCTCCTCGAAATATTGGGTGTAGTGATTGTAGGGGAAATTTGGTTGAGGATAAGTTTGGTTGGAATTATAATATTCTTGCGATTCCTCAAAATTTTGGGATTGGTAGTTGGAAAGGTAATTTGGGTGAGAATGAGTTTGTGACGCATTGAAATTCTCCAATAGTATTTCGAGGTTGGATTTATGGGATTCTTGTGATTCTTCGAAATACTCGGAGTGGGAGTTGTAGAAAAAAGTTGGGTGATACATTGTAATTGGGACAAAAATTTGAGATGGTACTCTTGAATGCAGCGTCTAAGTCTGAGATACCGCTCGATATCGTTGATCTGTATGTATAACGACTCGCCTTGCAAACGAGTGTTTGGCATACAAATAAGAAAAAGAAAAGAAAAGAAATAGAGAAGAAAGAGAGAAGTTTTTGCTCTAGTCTCTACTGCGTAACAAAAGAGTAGCGATATCGACTTAAATCAGTCCCCGGCAACGGTGCCAAAAACTTGATCGTGGGATTTGTTCTTATGTATCCAATGATTCGGACTGCAAGTGCACAGTCTTATCGAGTAGTTTTAAAAGATATCGAACCACAGAGACTGATGAATCGATCTACCGTCTTCTATTTTTACTTTGTAAATCTAAAGCTAATGAATATTTGATTTGGGTTGTAGGGGAAACTAATTACTAAATTAAGTTGTATTTTAATAATCAATGAGCTTAATTACCAGCATGCAACAGTCGTACCTCGGGAACTAGCGACCTGTCAGATGTCTATATTTTCAAAATAGTTTTCAGTAAAACCTATCTAGTTTAAAAACCCTCGTCTCACACTGTCGTTTTGTTGATCTAGGCTATGCAGTTAAGTCCTAACGTACGCTTCCGCCACCCCACAGGAGTTAAAAACACTTTTTGGAAACTAAAAAAAATCTTAATTAACTTTAAAGTGCTTCCGCTGTATTTTAAGCCAATGCCTAATTACTACTGTCCAGTTAAAAGATCTCAAACTTCCGCTTTGTTGACCCTAACCTCTATCTGTTTTTTACTTCCGTAACAAAACAATTTAATGATTTGAAAAATAGTAACATAGGCTAGAAAAGAAAGTTTCGTAGTAAAAATAGTCCCGACTAAGCTACTCGTTCCCTCGGTTGATTGACTTTACATATCGGTATAAGATTTCTAGCCTGACATAATATTAAACCAAGTCGTAGAATAATTTAAAGGACAAACACAAATAAACATAATTATATTAATTAATAAGCAATAAGAATTTGTAAACATAAACCTGGTAATAACTCTGAAGACAGAAGCACTCCTGCACAAATTGTAGGCTTTGCTTCGATCGGAGGATATTTTTAATGGTACAGAAGAAAATAATGCTGAAAGAATAATGCTGGAAAGAAATAACTGGGAAAAGAAAATAATGCTGAAAAGAAAATAATGCCGAAAATAATATTCTGCTGAAAATAATATCTGCTTAATAAAATCTCTAAACTTTCTCGCCAAAAAGCAGAACCAAAACAAAATGTTGGAATCCTGGACCCCCCAGAGAGAGAAAAAGAGAGACCCTCTGGCTAAATGGTTGAAGCCTCCTATTTATATCTTTCTTGAATAACTGCAGGTGAGAATTTGTAGGAGAGTTTGTAGGGCTGTTGAATCTCTCCGTAGTTGACTTGGTGGAACATGGATATAGCAACTAACACACTTTCGTTGCAAGCTTTAAGGGACGTGGGCAAAGTAATAGGAGTGACGGTCGTCATGCTTTACGTGACGGTCGTCGCGCTTTACGTGACGGTCGTCACGCTTTACGTGACGGTCGTCGCGCTTTACGTGACGGTCGTCGCCCTTTATGTGATGGTCTTCGTGCTTCATGTGGCCACACGCTTCTTCTTTTTGGGCTTGGGCTTATCTTTGGCTCTTTACTTTTTGTATCTTTTTTTCTTTTTGGATATTTCCTATTTTTCTTCATTTGTACCCCCCTTTTTCTTCCTTTTCTCACAAAAGCTTCATTTAATTAAATACCTGCAATACAATTAAATACCAGCATAATACCAACATAAAGCAACATAATTAAAATAAAATAGAGACATAATTTATATTAATCAAGCCAAATATACTATACATTTTCGTGTTATCATGTAGCAGTTTTGGAGTGGAGTGGCAGCTTGGTGCAGGTCTGTTTTGTAGCAGGACAACAAACTGTTTTTTAACATAGTTTTGGGCCTGTAACAACAAGCTTGGACTTGGCAGCATATCATATTTGGGGTTTTCTTGATAGCATCATTTGTAGCATGATACAAATCTGGTTTTGTGGACAGCATAATGGCAAGGTTTTAGAGATTGAGTTAAAGGAAAAAGTTCAAACAAGGAAAAGCTTTAGGATTTGTAATTTACAAAAAATGGAACCATGTACTAGTTTGAATTATTTGTAACATCTTAAATTATTCTGAATTGTAATGAAAAGATGTCATGAAGCAATTAAATTAACAAGTATACAAACACTTAGAAATTTTTTAAGTCTTGTATAGTTTGTCTTTCCAAAATGACCTTTAACTTTCTTGATTTTTGATGATCAAATTCCCTATTTTTTGAATATCTTGATGAAATGTGATCTTTGAAACCCAAATTTGGTCAAAAAGTCAAAGTTTGACTTTTTAGTGTACAATTGATTTTTTCCATCAACCGACTGAATTTCATCTATCAATCTACTGATCTCGGGAGATGAATTAAAATATGCGATTAGGTCAGAATGATGTATTTGGATCCTTGAAACCCATGTTTAAAACCAATAAGTCATGTACTTGGTCAAAAATCAAAGATTAGTAATTCTCAGTCAAAAACCCTAATTTTGACCATTTTCCCCTTTTGATGATTTGAACAACTTTCTTAGAAAATTGTGATCCCATCTTGATTGAATGATACATATGACTTCAAAATGTTGATATTAGTAAAAAATCTTGAAGTTTGACTGTAGGTTGGCCACAATTGACTTTTTTCTAATACAATTGATTTTAGGTCATCTGATCAATTGATTGAGCAATTTTGTGATCCAGGACTTGAAACTTGACCGGAACAATCTTGAGGGTCCATAATGATCCATGAAAGTCATTTGAGACATTATAAATTCAACTTCCTTTATACAAACTCTAACTCTAACTTGAAGCATCAGTGTTGAGGAGATGACTTGACCTAGTCGAATACTTGCGCAAACCTGAGTCATTGAGGATCTTTGTAGGAAATATCTTTGAGAAATGAGATGGAAAATTTTGGGGTACAACGGTTGCCCCTGTTCAATCTTATTAAACTTGAAGAGTTAGATTGGAGGGCCCGCCATTCGTGACTTGAAGGTGATACTCATTGTCCCAATCGACCTTGAACATGGAAGACATTGTTGCTAGGGCATCCGCCAACTGATTTTCTTCTCTTGGAAAGTGTTCAAAAGTGACCTCCTCAAAGTATGGGATCAGAGTTAGCACAAGTTCTTTATAAGGAATCATATTATGGTGTTTGGCATCCCATTCTCCTTTGACTTGACTGATCACTAGAGAAAAATCTCTGTATACATCCAAGAACTTGATCCTTAAGTCAATGGAAGCCCTTAGACCCAAGATGCATGCCTCATACTCAACCATGTTGTTTGTACAGTCGAAGCATAGTCTAGTAGTGAAAGGTGTATGGCAACCCTCGGGAGAAATAATCACAGCGCCAATTCCATTACCCAAAGTGTTAGAAGCCCTATCAAAAACCTTAGTCCATCGAGATCCTTGTTCAGGTCCGTTATACGGTCCATGATTTTCGCAGTCAGTTACTATCATGATATTCTCATCCGGGAATTCAAAGTTCATGGATTGGTAGTTATCAACGGCTTGATGGGATAAATGATCTGCCAGCACACATCCCTTGATTGCATTTTGTGTTGTATATTAGATATCATATTCAGTCAAAATCATTTTCCATCTAGCTATTCGTCCGGAGAGAGCTGGCTTCTCGAAGATATACTTGATAGGGTTCATCTTAGAAATCAACAAAGTGGTGTGAGTCAACATATACTGTCTTAACCGGCGAGTAGCCCATTCCAGAGTGCAGCAAGTTTTCTTGAGCAGTGAATATCTTGTTTCACAGTCGGTAAACTTTTTGCTCCGGTAGTATATTGCACGCTCCTTTCGGCCAGACTCGACATGTTGGCCCAACACACACCCCATTGAATTCTCTAATACAGCCAAGTACATAATCAAAGGTTTTCCTTCAACTGGAGGCATAAGGATAGGAGGTTCTTGCAAATATTCTTTGATCTTATTGAAAGCAGCTTGATATTCATTGTTCCATTTGATTACTTGATCTTTCTTCAAGAATTTGAAGATTGGCTCACAAGTAGTAGTTAAGTGGGATATGAATCGTGCAATGTAGTTAAGTCGACCTAAGAAACCTCTGACTTCCTTCTCAGAGCGGGGAACTGGCATTTCTTGTATGGATTTAACCTTCGTAGGGTCGACCTTGATACCTTTACTACTGACGACAAATCCTAGGGGTTTTCCAGACCTTACCCCAAAGGTACACTTGTTGGGATTCAGCCTCAGCTTGTACTTTTTCAGCCTTTTAAATAGCTTGCGTAACTGATCAAGATGTACTTCTTCCGTTTGCGACCTTGCAATCATATCATCCACATATACTTCTATTTCATGATGGATCATATCATGAAATAAGGCTACCATAGCTCGTTTATATGTTGCCCCTGCATTCTTTAAACTGAACGACATGACTTTGTAATAAAAGGTGCCCCATTGTGTAACAAAGGTAGTTTTCTCCATGTCCTCGGGAGCCATATTGATTTGATTATAGCCGGAGAAACCATCCATGAAAGAGAAGACTTTGTGTTGAGCTGTGTTCTCGACCAGGACGTCAATATGAGGTAGCGGGAAATCATCTTTAGGGCTTGCCCTATTCAAATATCTATAGTCTACACACATACGAACCTTACACAGTTTCTTTGGCACAGGGACCATGTTCGTTATCCATTGAGGATATGATGTCACATCCAGGAAACCTGCATTGAATTGCTTCATTACTCCAGCCTTTATCTTTTCATACATGTCTGGCCACATACGACGCCCTTTTTGCTTAATTGGAGGGCAATCTTCCTTTGTTGGTAGACGATGAACCACAATGTCGGTATCCAAATCTGACATATCTTCATACGACCAAGAAAACACTTCGACATAGTCATGCAACATCTGGACCAATCTGCGTTTGACACCGCCTTCCAAGTTGGCGCCAATCTTGACTTTTTCTTGTCTTCCTCTGTACCTAGGTTGATCACTTCAACTGGCTCTTCATAAGGTTAAATGGCTTTTTCCTCTTGCATCAGTAGTCTGGCTAATTCCCTAGGTATTTCATAATCTTCTTCGCCTTCGTCTTCAGCTAGGTAGATTAGATGTTCAAAGTCATAGCTGGCAATAGCAGAGTCGCTGGAAATGAGATCCGGAGTGGATGAGGATCTGCAAGTGTGTCTGTGTGTGTGTGTGCATGTAAGACACATGGCTATTTTGAAAATGCAAATAAGAAAAGAAAGACAATGAGCGCAAAATTCGAATGCAAAAGGTCCAACATTTTCATTGAATGATCATATTGCATATGAAAAAATGAACAGACCCTTAACAAATGAACCATGGTCCCCCCACGCAAGGCACATGGCTTAAAATCATTGTTTGGAATTAAAATTACAGACAAAAGTTCTTGAATTGACAAAACAATAAAAGGTAATTACTCCTTGTTGAAGGAGATTGGAATGAAATCTTTGGCATGCCAGTTGTCGAGTCCTCCACCGATAGTCGAGTAAATCAATTCATCAAAGTCACAGTCATCTTCGGAGTGTTCAATAGAATTCACCTCATAATTACCAATGTGAAGAGGTGGTTTTCCTACGCGGGCACGTCTAACCTCCCTTTAAGCCTTGGTAGTGAAACCCAGACCAAACCTGTCTGCTTTGAATGGAATGTTAGGGAGTTGTCCCTAAATTGTACTGCTTCTGGCTTCAACCGCAGTGCGAGCATCTTTCAATGACACCATTCTTGGAGCAACTTCATCAGTTTTTGGAATATCATAAGAGGTTTTGGTGGCAGAAATCATAGGAGGAAATACTTCTAAGGCCTGGTACGGAGTCTCTATAAACTCACCATCCATCTCCATATATCTGAAGGAATTGAGGTGGCTTACCATGAATTCCTCTTCACCACAAACTGTGCTGATCTTCCCCTTGACTGGGTACTTCAACTTTTGGTGAAGGGTGGATGTCACTGCCCCTGCCCCATGTATCCAAGGGCACCCCAAGTAAACAAGAGTAAGCAGGACGTATATCCATCACGTAGAAGGTAGAATTGAAAACTTGTGAACCAACTTTAATGGGGATATCCACTTCTCCGAGTACCATCCTCTTGGATCCATCAAAAGCCCTTACAACTATGTCACTTGGTTTTAACACCAGACTTTCACAATCTAACCGTTCCAAGGCACCTTTGGGTAGAACGTTTAGAGAGGAACCAGTATCAACCAGGGCATGGGCCAAGGTAGTTCCTTTGCACTCAATAGAGACATGTAGAGCCTTGTTATGAATCATTCCAATTGGTGTCAAGACAACATCAGAGAACCCTAACCCATTGTCGGCAGTCAGACTTGCCACACAGTTTTCAAATTGATCAGTTATGGTTTCTTGGGGAACATGCGCTTTCTTAAAAAATTTGATTAAAGCTTGGGCATGAGCATCGAAACAAAGCAGCAGAGACAACATAGAGATTTTGGAGGGGGTTTGTCCCAGTTGTTCTACTATCTTGAAATCGATTTTCTTTATGATCTTCAAGATTTCTTCCATCTCTTGGGTGGAAGGTTCCTCAGTGGTAACATCTTCGGCTGGCGCCTCCGTCCTGGAAGACTCAACTACTTTTTATTTACCCCTGGTGTCAACACTAGGCTTATCAATGGTAATGCAGACAAGTGTCGTCGTAGTAGTTAGGGGTGAAATGTTAGGAGAGAAAATCCTCCCCGTTCTCGTTACCCTACTAGAACCAACAATATTTTTAACATCCTCAATTTTGTCTTCATTGATCCAGGAATCTTGCTTAATTCCATGATAGTAAACTTCACCACCGTAATTCTAAGGGACTTCTTTGTCGGAGGAGTAAGGAATCGGCCCAGGAGCAGTAATTATCAAGGGAGAAATAATTGGTTTATTGGTAATTCTAATAGGACCCTTTGAAGAGATCGTAAGAGGCTTGTTGGAAATGGTTATGATAGAAACGTCTTCAGTTTTATCGGTCAAACTTTTGATTGTCAGAGTTCTTTCGAACAGGATTTCATGACTATTGATCAGGAGTTGAACACCTTCTTTCAGCCATTTGCATTCACTAACTTATTCGGTGCAGCAAATACAGTCTTTCAAACAGCCAGGAAACACTCCATCTCTCAGCAGGTTCTTTTTAACAACGGTCAGGGGAGTAGTCAAATCTTCAACAGAGGAAATCAAAATAGTGTCTTCAATTACATTGACACCTTGGCCATGATTTGGCATTGGTGCAGTTATAACATTTGGAGTTGTAGGTGGATCAAACTCAATAGTCTTATTGTCGATAAGATCCTGAATTTTGTTTTTTAGAGCCAAACATTGATCAATATCATGCCCAGGGCTGTTGGAATGATATGCGTATTTGGCATTAGGATTGTACTTTGGTGATGTAACATTTGGATTTAATGGTGGATCATGAAATGTTACCAAGTTGGCTTTCAACAGGTGTTGCAAGGCTTGGGCAGTGACATGCTAATCCTTGTGAATTGCATTCTAGGAACTTCAGATCGTTGATGGTTGGCTTGTTGTGGTTGTCTTTGAGTAGATGGAGGGTTGGAGATCAAAACAACATTAACAGATGCACAGTGATCCTTCTTGGTATAACTTCTTGAACCATATACGACATTGGTTTCTTTCTTTCCAGTAAAGGGCTTCTTTACAATGTTAGATGTAGAAGCAGATGCCATGGGAATTTTTCGACTCTTGATACAACTCTGACCCTTTCACCAGTCAGAATTAACTCAGGGAAACCAGACGATGAGCTCCCAATTAGCAAGTTAAAAATGGGCCAGTTAAAGTTCCCATGAACATGTCCACCATTTCTTTATCAGTTAGTGGTGGTTGAACTCTACCGGAAACATCCCTCCATTTTTGTGCGTACTCTTTAAACTCTTCATTAGTACCCATTATCATTCCTTGGAGTTGGACTCTAGTCGGCGCCAAATCAGCATTATACTCATATTGGCGGTAAAAAGTCGTGGTCAGATCTTCCCAAGTAGGAATGTTGGAACCCTCTAACTGGTAAAAACCAATCCAACTGAGTCCCAGACAGACTCTCTTAAAAGAAATGTACCCATAGCTTCTTATCAGTGGTATATGGTTGTATCTTGTGGGCATAGGACCTCAAATGAAGTTTTGGGCATGAAACTCCGTCTTACTTAGCAAATATTGGAATTTTGAACTTGTGTGTGATAGCAACCCTAGGTACCAATCCTAAATCACCAAAATCCAAGCCAGGCACGACTTGAATTTCCACAGCTTTCAACCTCTCTTCCTGTTGCTTGTATTTATCCTTGGCTGGTGGATACTGTTCATCAAAGTAATCTTCGTCCTCAGAAGCTTGATCGTTTACACCCCCAGCGCGGGTGCTCCTTAAGTATTCGTTCTGATTTTTGTCCTTCTTGGATGACTCTTCAACCACTTGTACCTGACGGACAAGGCCTTTAAACCTTTTCTCCATGTTGATCAGTGCTTTCTTCTTGGTCTTCTTTTTGGCCACTAGAAGCGACATCAGCTCTTGTTGTCCTTTGACCAGGGCCAACAAGGTTTCTTGGAATTGGGAGTTCTGTTTCTGCAAGTCTTTCATGGTTTGCTCGATATCCATCTTACTGAAATAAATAGTAAAAAGATGAGGAAACCTGTGCTTGAAAACCTGCTTATGTCATGATGCATGAAATGTGTATGCAAATGATTTCAAGGACTTTTAAGATTTAAATTTGTTTAGGCAAAGAGAAAAACAAACATTAATTGCATTAATAAGTTCAAACGGTTAAAAAAATTCCTCTTGGGCTTACATTGGAGTAAATAAAGATAGTACAAAATAAACTCCTAAAACAAAAAGGACTCAAGCTTCCCATGAGCACATCCTCTTCGGTGCAATGTAGACATTCAAACTCCGCTCTTTATGAATTTGTCTCATGAGCTTCAAAACCTTCTTCTCGCTTTGGGTTTCAAAGGTATCTCACTCCCCTTTGAGTTGAATCCAATATATTTGTAACTCCTCGAGATTAGTCGGCATGTCAGGATGAAGAATGGTGTAAGGGGTGTCTCTCTTAGCAACGGGCTCCATAATCACAAGTAGGATGGTGAGGTAAGCATCACGAGATGTTGAGCATGAGTTCTTACCCACTTTAGGTAAGGCTCAAAAGGAATGGAATTTGTATGCCCCAATGTCTCACTATCCACTTTGTTTATCATTCTCCAAGCTCGTATGAACCTTTGACGATGGCCTTGGTCATCGCCTTCGTAGTCGAATACCAAATATTGGATGAGCGCATCATGGGGACCATCTCTTCGTGCATACCCAAACTTTCGTAATGAAAGAGAAGGGTTATAGGTGATACCTCCCATAATTCCTAAGAGTGGGACATTAGGGAATTCCCCACAAAGCTCAATGATGGTAATGTCCTCCAAAGATCGAGAACACCAATGGATATCCGAGTGCGAGAGTGACATTATCCTTTGAGACCATATCAAACCTTGCTCATTCTTCAATGTTGATCGAGGTAGGTGTGAAATAAACCACCTAGACAGTAATGGAATACAACACAGAAGAGTACCCCTTTTCTTCATGGTGCGAGTGTGGAAACAATGTAGAATGTCTCTAAGCAAGGTAGGCAGGGGATTACGAGAGAGAAAAACCTTGATGGCATTCACATATATGAGTTGGTCCAGATTGGGAAATAGAACCAAAACATTGATTATAAGGGACAAGACATCCTCAAAAGCTTGAAAATCCATATCTTCCCAAAATAAACGAGCCTTCTCCAACCGAAATTTGGCTAAGAAACCTTTAACTCCACTTCTTGTCTCCCAATTTGTGACAATGTAAGATCTCTTCAAATGCAAGGCTTCGACAATAACTTCAGGCTTTAGAGTCTCCTCTAAACCGGTGAATGGTATTTGATCAAGCACATGCACTCTTAACAATTGAGAGAATTCTTCTAATGTAGCCACCAATTGGTAGTCGAGAAAGGTGAAGCAATGATGCATAGTTGTCTACGGGCCCTTAGTTGCTTTGATCACTTTGAAAATTCTTTGTTTGAAATGTGTTTGTGTAAGTTTGAAAATATTTTGAAAACGCCTTTGTTTCGGAAAACTTTGTAATGGTTTTCGTCTCTATAAGAATGTATACAAAGTGTTGGTTTTGAAAATAGTTCAAAGAGATGTTTGTTTTTTGAAGATGTTTTGAAAGTGTGAGTATGAAGATGGTTTTATTTTCCTCCTCCTTTAGATATTACTACCTTACCATTGATTGATGAGAAGCCCTATCATTGGATGTGAAGGGACGGGCGTGGGTCGTCGTATAGTCATCGAAGGAAACTTATGAGATGCTTTAGCAATTTTCATAGGGACTAAGATCGTTTTACCGAAGGTAACATCGAAGGTTCATCGAGGGACTACAGTCTTTTTTATCAAGGGTATTTGTTAAAGCGCCCATATTCGAGGGATATTACTATTTTCTGAGGCAACAAGCAGGATTACCTTAAAGGTGCGCGTGTGTGAAGTGTGTTTGATTGCATGCATTATTGTGTTTAAGATTAGGATTTTCTAAAGGTTGATTTTATCTTATCATACACACCCTAATTACTAACAACTATATTAAAGCAGTAAATTGCGGAAATTAAAATCCTAAGCTATTACATCACTTGGGGGTTGGGGGTACAATTTACAAATGGGAATGAAATAAATTTAATTATTACAACCATATTGAATAGCAATGAAGAAAATATATAGAAAACATAAAAAAAAGTGTAAAATAAAGGAAAAAATATTTTTCAACCATTATGTGTCGACACGTAAGGCTTTGTGTCGACTCATAATCTGTTATGTCACTAAAATGAGTCGACTCATGTGAGGATGTGTTGACTCATTTTGTAGTTTTTTGGCCTTAAACATTGGTCTATTGTGTGTACAGATCAGTTTACAACATATGATTGATAAAAATGAATAACAAGTAAATGGTTAGCTTCAAAAGACAGTGATTACGATATTTTATCCTCAAAAGTGAATCATTAATGATGCTTGAAATGAAAGGTTCAATAGTCAAGAAGACTTACCTTGAGACTACAATTTATTTTGAGTCTGAACCTCTTTCAAGATGCTGTGGTGGCTTCAGTGAACCTCCAGGGAGATGCTCTATTCCTTTCTCTGTATTAGAAGATGCTGAACCAACTCCAAACTAGTCAAGTTATATAATATTGTCTTTTAGGTTTTGAAAGGTGGTGATGATAACACTACAGAAACTATTCTTGTGTATGAAAAATCTCTATGTGATATAAAGTGTTTGGATGGCTAGCTTATGGGAAAAGATTGCAAGGTGGAACAGCGGGTTGAGGATTTTCTGTTTAGTGAATGAAAATAGAGCAGAGTTTTTTTTGAATGAACAAGGTTACAAAGACTTATGTCTTTCTCTCTCTAAAAGCCAACCCTTTATGTGTTGTGAAAACAATTTATTTATAGATGAAGTTTGGCTGAGATTTTGGGGGGAAACAAATATGTTTTTAAATTGTTTGGGTATGCTGTCTCATTTCCTTTTAGATTCAACTCTCATATGTAAATTTGGTGCAAACATGGGACTGATATAGTGCATGTTTGGACATGGTTGGAGGCAGCATAACATGATTGTTTTGTAGCAGTTTTGGAGTGGAGTGGAAGCTTGGTGTAGGGCTGTTTTGTAGCAGGACATCAGACTGATTTTTAACATAGTTTTGGGCCTGTAACAACAAGCTTGGACTTGGTAGCATATCATATTATTGGGTTTTTTCTTGATAGCATCATTTGTATCATGATACAAATCTGGTTTTGTGGACAGCATAATGGCAAGGTTTTGGAGATTGAGTTAAAGGAAAAAAGTTCAAACAAGACAAAGCTTTAGGATTTGTAACTTACAAAAAATGAAACCTTGTACTAATTTGCATTATTTGTAACACTTGAATTATTCTGAATTGTAATGAAAAGATGTCGTGAAGCAACGAAACTAACAAGTATACAAACACTTAGAAAAAAATTTAGTCTTGTATATTTTGTCTTTCCAAAATGACCTTTAACTTTCTTGATTTTTGATGATCAAATTCCCTATTTTTTGAATGTCTTGATGAAATATGATCTTTGAAACCCAAATTTGGTCAAAAAGTCAAAGTTTGACTTTTTAGTGTATGGTTGACTTTTTCCATCAACCAACTAAATTTCATCTATCAATCTACTGATCTCGGGAGATGAATTGAAATATGCGATTAGGTCAGAATGATGTATTTGAATCCTTGAAATCCATGTTTCAAACCAATAAGTCATGTACTAGGTCAAAAATTGAAGATTGGTCATTCTCAGTCAAAAACCCTAATTTTGACCATTTTGCCCTTTTGATGATTTGAACAACTTTCTTGGAAATTTGTGATCCCATCTTGATCGAATGATACATATGACTTCAAAATGTTGATATTAGTCCAAAATCTTGAAGTTTGACTATAGGTTGGCCATAATTGACTTTTTTTCAATACAACTGATTTTAGGTTATCTGATCAATTGGCCGAGCAATTTTGTGATCCAGGACTTGAAAATTGACAGGAACAATCTTGAGGATCCATAATGATCCATGAAAGTCATTTGAGACACTAGAAATCCAACTGCCTTTTTACAAACTCAAACCCTAACTTGAGGCATCAATGTTGAGGAGATGGCTTAACCTAGTTGAATACTTGTGCAAACCTGAGTCATTGAAGATCTTTGTAGGAAATATATTTGAGAAATGAGAGGAAAAATTTTGGGTTACAACACCGGGGACCACAAATCCATGCCATAAATAAATCAGAGTGAAACAGTCAACCAAGATAGCACCTAATGAGAAATAAACTCAAAAGGGAAACACGAATCTGACCAGACAATGAGCTGAATAGGAAGGCTGGAGCAAAATTCTTCCATGAGGGTTAACTCAGTGGGGAAATTGATAGAACATACACTTTATGCTTAAGGTTGACACTATATTGGAGAGTGTAACATAACTTTGCCAACAAAATATGCAAATGAGCAATGAATTTTAATTCAACTATGCATGATGTATGTATGAATGTATGAATGTTATCATGTGTATGCTGACAAAACAGTCACACAACACTGGGAATAACCAGAGAAAACCAACTTGAGCAAAGTTAATACTTAGCTAAATCACATCCAAGATGAATATTTCATAAGAAAGTAAGCACCAACTGAGGAAACAAATTCCTACTTCATGGCTTAAATCCACTAGGAAGAAACATAGTTTGAAAATAATCAAGGCATAATCTGATAGTAATAAACCAATACAGATGTAGGGATATATCACCCTCCTCCAGGCTTCACCGGGGAATATCATAAAAAATTCAATGGGGAAAACAATGTCTCAACGTCTAGATTTCCACTGGAGATTATAATACTGACTTCATTAGGGCAGATGAAAACCGTATCGTCAAGATATTAACTGGGGACCTCGTGCTGACTTTATTGGGGGGAACACCACATCTTTGAGGGGAGCCCAAAATATATTTTTCTACTACCAAGAGTGATGATTACACAAACTTCCCTGGGGAGAAATATATTATCTCAGCTTTACTTGGGGATTTGCGAAGTCAAACAATACAACAAGAAATCAAAGTTATGGGGATTTTAAATCAAACCTAGCACTTGGAGGGATAAAACCCAAAAAGTTGACAACTATTTCAACACTTCTTAGAAAAGATACTGCTCTTGTCTAGTTGCCTGGGAAACAAACAACAATAATAATACCATCAAAGCAAAGTGAAATGTTTTGAAAATGATTCTTCCTCAACACATAAAGGGGGAAGGGACTTTCATCATATGAGTGAAGACCTTACTGGGGGAATTTGGGATAGAGGCTTTAGACCATGTAAACCCGAAATCAAAATGAACCAAGACTGGACTGGAGAAAAAGGGACCACAAACCCAACACTGCATCGTACATTAATTGGAATCATCTCCAACTATCTAAGAAACACAAGGAGATCATACGCATACCAGCAAAAATGACCTAGGAGAACCCTCCTGGGGAATACAT
Organism: Vicia faba; assembly: GCA_948472305.1. Taxonomy (NCBI): domain Eukaryota; kingdom Viridiplantae; phylum Streptophyta; class Magnoliopsida; order Fabales; family Fabaceae; genus Vicia; species Vicia faba. The sequence continues at coordinate 691,089,127 of OX451736.1, forward strand.
ACTTCCAAAACTTCTGAGTTCGTCCATCCTGGGAATCACTATTTTTTTTTTCACGAGTCATAAAATCTAAAGTAAAAAGTAATTTGTAAATTCTTTTCAAAAAACAATTTTGTTATTTAATATTTTTATTTTGAAAATTACTATCAACAATAAATGGAGTCTTTGTAAGCAGAATAAAATAAGAATTGCAAAGAATTGGATAACAACTCAAACTTTATTAATAAGATGGTAGTCTGCGAATGGTGAGACTCCATAGATGATTACAAAGTTTGTAAAATGGTAATATATATATATATATATATATATATATATATATATATATATATATATATATATATATATATATATATATATATATATATTGGAAAAGATACATTGAAATACAATGACCACTATTCTCCCTAACAACTTTGAATTCCTGAACAATGACTTTTGTTGAAGTGTGTTGAGGATCCAAGAATATTTTTGCTTCAATGATCAAGTCTTGTTTGACGCAATTACTTGCCAAGAAATCCCTAACTTTTGCCTAAGTTTCCCTTACGGGTTTTCAACCTAGCGGACAGAACCTATTATGTTTATGTCTCTAATTTTTGCCTAGACCACCCTTTCTGGTTTTCAGTCTACCGAGATGCTCTTTTTTGCCTAAGCCTCCCTTTCGGGTTTTTGACTTAGCGAGTTGTTCTTTTATTTATTTTAGGCGAAGTATTTCTTGACTGCATCAACATTCATAGGATGTGGGAACTCCTCGCCATCCATAGTTCCGTGAATCAATGCACAACCAGAGAAGGCTTTCTTGACAACATATGGGCCTTCAATTGGGAGTCCACTTGCCCCTAGAATCAGCGTTAAAAGACATGATCTTCCTGAGCACGGGGTCACCTTCTCTGAATTCACGAGGCTTTACCTTCTTATAAAAAGCTTTCTTCATTCTCTTCTAGTACAACTGACCATGACACAAAGCCGTCATTCTCTTTTCTTCAATAAAATTCAACTGGTCAAACCTGTTCTAGACCCATTCAGCCTCTGAAAACTGGGTTTCCATTATCACACGTAAAGAGGGAATCTCAACCTTAACGGGGAGCACTGCTTCCATGCCATACACAAGAGAGAACGAGGTTGCCCCTGTTGAAGTACGGACAGATGTTCGATACCCATGAAAAGTAAAAGGGAGAATCTCATGCCAATATTTATAAGTAACAACCATTTTCTGGATGATCTTCTTGATGTTTTTATTAGCTTCTTCAACAACCCCATTCATCTTTGGATTGTAAGGAGATGAATTGTGATGGACAATCTTGAATTATTCACAAAGTTCTATCATCATCTTATTATTCAAATTCGAGCCGTTGTCGGTGATAATCCTGCTGGGCACACCATACCGACATATAAGATTGTTCTTGATAAAGCGTACTACCACCTGCTTAGTGACATTAGCATATGAAGTTTCTTCCACCCATTTGGTGAAGTGGTTTATTTCCACCAAGATAAAATGATGTCCATTCGACGCCTTGGGTTCAATCATCCCAATAATGTAAATACCCCACATAGAGAAAGGCCACGGGGAAGAAATAACATTGAGAATCGTCGGAGGCACATGAATTTTGTCAGCATAAATTTGGCATTTATGGCACTTCTTTGCAACAGTCAGATTCCATTTTCAGCCAATAGTAACCTGAGCTAAGCATCTTCTTCGCCATTGAATGTCCATTGGCATGAGTACCAAAGGAACCTTCATGGATTTCATGCATCAACGTGTCTGCTTCGTGTCTATCCATGCATCTGAGCAAGACCATGTCATAATTTCTTTTGCATAACACACTTCATTAAGGAAAAATCTACATGCCAACCTTCTCAATGTCTTTCTATCTTTGTTTAATGCACCAGCCGGGTATTCCTAAGTCTAGAGAAACTGCTTGATATCATAATACCAAGGTTTTCCGTCTGATGTTCCTTCTGCTGCAAACACATGAGTCGGCCTATCCAGACGTAGAACATTGATACGAGGCACATAGTTCCAAGTATTTACTTGATACATATAAGCCAAAGTGGCTAAAGCATCTGCCATCTGATTCTCATCTCTAGGAATATGATGAAATTCAACTTTATTAAAGAAGGGTAATAATATTCTAGCATAGTCTTTGTATGGAATCAAGATAACATGATGAGTATCCCATTCTCCTTTAATCTGATTTATTACCAAAGCTGAATCACCATATACATCCAAAATTTTGATTCTGAGGTCTATAGCCTCTTCGAGACCCATGATATAAGCTTCATACTCTGCCATGTTATTGGTACAATCAAATGCCAATCTGGAAGTAAAAGGGATATGTGATCAATGAGGAGTGATAATCACAACATCAATTCCTTTCCCATATGCCTTCACAACTCCATCAAATACCATACCCCATCGGGATTCAGAATCAGGATGTTCCCTAGGCAAAGGTTCATCATAATCTTTTACTTTCAAATACATCACATCCTCATCAGGGAAATCATATTTGATTGATTGATAATCATCAACCGGTTGGTGAGCAAGATAATTGGCCAACACACTGCTTTTTATAGCCATCTGAGTACGGTATTCAATATCATATTCAGACAACAGCATCTGCCAACGGGCAATTCTCCCAGTAAGAGAAGACTTTTCAAAATTATACTTATTGGATCCATTTTAGAAATCAACCAAGTAGTATGATTCAACATATATTTCCACAACCGCTTTTCCGCCCAAGCCAGAGCACAACATGTCTTTTCCAGCATAGAGTATCGCGACTCATAGTCAGTAAACTTCTTGCTGAGATAATAAATGGTATATTCTTTCTTCCCTGCTTCATCTTGTTATCCCAAAATACAACCCATAGAATTATTTAACACTATCAGATACATAATCAATGGTCTTCTTTCAACGAAAGGGAGCAAGATAGGATGTTCTAGAATATACTCTTTAATACTTTCAAATGCCTTCTAGAAATCATCTATCCACACACAACCTTGATCTTTCTTTAACAACTTAAAGATCAGTTCACATGTCGCGGTCATATGGGAAATAAATCTGGAAATGTAATTCAACCACCCAAGAAAGCCTCTAACTTTCTTTTTAGTCCTTGACGCAAGCATTTCTTGAATTTCTTTGGCTTTATCAGGATGAACTTCGATTCCTTTTTGGATGACAATGAAACCTAATAATTTTCCTGATCGGACACCAAAGGTGCATTTATTTGGATTCAAGCAGGGACGATACTTCTTCAAATGCTGAACTGATTTCAACAAATCTTCTATATTCCCTTCTTCAGTCTGGGACTTAGCAATCATATCATCAACATATACCTCAATTTCATTATGCATCAGATCATGGAATAGGATTGTCATAGCCCTCTGGTATGTTGCATCAATGTTCTTTAACCTCAAGGGCACCACTCTAATAGAATGTTCCCCAGAGTGTGATAAACGTTGTTTTTTCCATGTCCTCAGGAGCCATTATGATTTTATTATATCCGGAAAATCCGTCCATGAACGATAATACTTTGAATTTTGCTATGCTATCAACCAACATATCAATATGCGGCAATAAAAAATCATCTTTTGGACTAGCTTTGTTTAAATCTCTATAATCTACGCACATGCGAACTTTTCCATCTTTCTTTGGTACTGGGAAGATATTGGAAATCCACTGAGGGTACACTGATGTCACAAGAAAACCATCATTAATCTACTTTAAAACTTCTTCTTTAATTTTCATTGCCATACCAGGGTGAGTTCTTAGCATTTTTTGCTTGATTCGCGGGCATTCTGGCTTTAGCGGCAAATGATGTTCCACAATATCAGTATCCAAACCAGGCATGTCTTGGTATGACCAAGCAAATATGTCCACATATTCTTTCAACAATTTAATCAAACTTCTCTTCACGCCGAGATGCAACAATGCTCCAATCTTGACTTCTTTTGGATCTTCCTCTGAATCCAAGCTGATCACTTTCAATGGCTCTTTATACGGCTGAATGACACTTTCCTCGCGCTCAAGCAATCGTGAAACCTCTTCTGAGATTTCATCATATTCTTCTTCTTCGGCCATATACACAAGATATTCAAAGTTGAGAGAGGGTGCAGGGTCATTGTATTCAATAGATTTTTTAATTAATCTGCACATATGATTTATGATTGTTTTTAGAAACTGACACATATAGTAAGTGATTATGCAGATTCAATTACAGTTATGATTTATTTTGAAAGGTTTTTTCTGATTACCATTTTCCAAGAAAAAGAAGAAAATAAAGACACAATTTGGGAATCAAAGACAACTTTTTTTAATGATTTTAAAGATCAAAGCAACATATAAGCCCATACAATATCAATAATTTTACCTTGTGCAGAGTGAAATATTTTTGAAAAGATTAACAAAAAGAAAATTACTTTGAAATATGAATACAAGAGGGAACATCAATCGTGATCCAGTTCTGGACTCTGACTCCATGCGTTACGTAGTTCGACATCTCTTGTTCTTCTTCGCCTTCCACAATAGCATTGATCCTAGAAACAATTGGATAAAGGTAACCTCTGTTGTGAAAGATATCCTGATATTTGCCCAAATTAGGCTTCGGCTTCATGTTCTCACTTTTACCATTCTTCTCAGAAAATCCCAAGCTAACTCTATTCTTATTCACCGACGGATCAACAATCTTCCCCCATACTTTACTAGGGCCATTATGCACTACTTGTGAGAATTATCATTCTCCCTTACATTATCAACGGATAAAGCTTGGAACTGAGTTCCAACAACAACTTCATTTGCTTCCACAACACCGTAAGAGGATAAATTAGATATTAACAATGTCTGCTCTCCATTTATGATGACCACCTTTCCTTCACACACAAACTTCAGCTTTTGGTGAAAAGTTGAAGTGACAGCCCCTGCCTCGTGTATCCACGGTCGTCCCAGTAAACAACTGTAAGCAGGCACAATATCCATAACCTGGAAAGTAATCTGAAAAAGGTGCGGGCCTATGTGAATAGATAAGTCTACTTCCCCGATAATAGACTTCCTTGATCCATCAAACTTTTTCACAATTATGCCACTTGGGCGCATGGTAGTTCCTTGATACCTCAATTTCATGAGTGTGCTCCTCGGTATGACATTTAAAGCGGATCCGTTATCAATTAGCACATTGGACAATGAATCGTTCTTACAGTTCACGAAGATATGGAGAGCTAGGTTATGATTCCTTCCTTCATCGGGAAATTCGTCATCACAGAAACTTAGGTTATTACAGGATGTAATATTCCCTACCACACTGCTGAATTGGTTCAACGACATATCACTTTCCACGAAAGCTTGATCCAATACTCTCATCAAAGATTCCCTGTGGGCAGAAGAGTTCATCAGCAAGGCTAGAATAGATATCTTTAATGGTTTCTTTAACAATTGATCTATGATCCTGTAGTCGCTCATCTTGATAATCTTCAATATATCATCCACATCTTTTTCCAGATTAGCACCGCTAGATTCCCCCACTGCTTTCTTAGGTTCAACACTTTCAACTGTACATTGAAAAGTCAGACTTTGACTTTTTGGTCAAAATCCAATGTCAAAGATCACAATTCATCAAAACATGTCAAAATATGAAACTTATTAATCAAGAAATCAAAAAGTCAAGATTTCATTTTGTAAATTCAAAGTTTTCTAACTTAGAAATTTTTCTAAGTGTTTAAAACTTCATGTTTTTTCATAACTTTGAGCCAATTTTTAACCATGATGCAAGAGGATTCAGAAGAAACTTTCAACAAGAAAGTTGTAGATCTCCATGATATCTACAACATTGCTTTATAAAACTCCTTCTAAAAATGCTTGGATCTCAAGTTATTAATTCATAAATTCATGATCTTGAAATTGAACACTTAGTGAAATTTTGCCCTAGTTTTGGTCAGGATTTTGACCTAACTTCATGGCATTTTTTCATATAGTTCCAAGGGGAATTTTAAAAAGTGATTCAAAGAGGGGTTGTAGAGAACATTACAAGCTTTCGAAAATGTCCAAGAAATCCTTGAGATCATTCTTGAGCAGGGAGAATAGAAGAGAGGAAGTTAGGATTTTCAAACTTGAAATACAAGTCATTTTGTGATGAACAAGAATTCAATTTCAAACCTATGCTGCACAGTCTTGCCTTGCAGGCCTCTAAACCTCAAGATATCTCCATAATCAGAAGATTACACTTGATTTTGAGCTATTATCCACTTGATTCAAGCTTTATCCAAGTAAATTTTCCATTTATGGCACAAAGTAACCATTCCATTCTTGTAAAGAAGCTTTAATCACAAAGTCAATGCATAGAGCTTTGCACTTGTTCCTTCTGATCACAAGCAATGTTAAAGGCAAAAGAAACATGTTTAGAGCCTCCCATAAACCCAGGCCATGCTTGTACTATGCCTTGAAACCATATTGTCACTTTTCTTCAAAATCAAGTAACATAGCCATAAGGCTATATCTTGTGTTTCTGACCTCCTCAAGTGCACTAACCTTTTTCATATAACCATACAAGTTATTTGCAAGATAACACACGATTTGAAAAGCTCCCAAACTCCTTGAAAATTCAGATTGCATAAAACCTCCATTTTTGTGTCATTTCTGACTTTGAACTTCAATCTTCAAAACCACTCGTGCGTTTCTTGGCTTAACACTTCCAAAAGCTTCTTAGCATCATACACAAAACATTTCAATACCTGTTTGCAAATTGTAACAACATTTATACCATCCTCCATAACCAAAAACAGAGGTCTATATCTTGACTTCTCGAGACCATTCCAGCCATCCTTAGCTCAAGCCAGCCATTGCATTGGCTTCCTAGAGGTCCAAGGAAGCTAACCTAATCATTACCACTGCCTGAAACAAGCATAAATCCATTTCACGATTTCCACTTTTGAGGTATTTTTATTGAACTTCTATCTTCATATTTAGGTATTGTTAAGCTTTGATTTGTGAAGATAAAACATAGATAACATTACCACGAAGCTATACATATCCATAGTTTGCATTTATGTGGCCCGAGCTTAGAGAATTTTAGAGTTGAAGTTTTATGAAATTTTTAGGTTTAAATTAGGGCCAGAAAAATTCTCATTCATCTTTGACTGTTAGCTTAAGTTATTTATATGGTTGGATTTGTGGGAAGAAATGCCACAACTTTCATGTTTGAACTTTTCATTTTTGTTTAGAGATGAAGAAGATACATGTCCTTTGGCTGGAGGTTGAAGATGAAGTGTAATCAGGGCACATTTTGTATTATATATTTACCCTTTAACACAAGTTAACGGATGTATCACCATCCCAGTGGTTAAAGCGCGCGCCTGTTTACCCTTAGGTCCTGAGTTCAAGCCCCAACGTGACCTTTTGCCATTTTTCACTATTTTCTTACTTTTTTTTTTGTGTTTTTGGCAGCGCTTGGGCTTTCACTGGGTCTAGTCTTTTTTTTCTCATGATACTCCTTGCATTACTGATCCACCCCCCTGACTTTTCTTTATATTTATATTTTTATTTTATTTTTCTTCATTATTATTATTATTAATATTATTATTACCACTACTATTTTCATAAAATTACAAAAAATCCAAAAATATTATTATTATTATTTTCATACTTATATATTTATTTTCTCTATAAAACAAAAAGATAAAAAAACATTTTCTTAAAATAAATAAATTTCTTTTTTCTTAAATAATTATTTTTTTAGACTTAGGATAAATTAGTATATTATTTTTATTTTCTTAGTTAAAATTAATTTAGAACTTAGATTGATTTTAATTAATTAATATTCATATTATTTTCATTAATTTAAAACCTTTTTCATAAAAAACCCTAAAAATCCTTTTCAAATTAATTTCTTTTCTTAATTAGTTTAAGTTAATTTTATTTAATTTTAATTAATCATTTTTTTAATTAGGTCAAGACAAAACCCCTTTCATAAAAACAACAAAATCATCTCTTTTTTTCCATTTATATTCTTGCATTTTATTTTCAATTTTATACAATATTCAATATGGTTGTAATAGATAATTAGGTTTAACTTTCTTGCAATCCCCATTTGTAAATTTGTACACCCCCTCCCCTAATGATGTAATAGCATAGTAATTTTACTTTTTGCAATTTATCGCTTTATGTAAATGCTAGTAATTAGGGTTTGTATGAGAAGATAAAATCAACAAGTAGAAAACCCTAATCAAAGACTAAACAAAGAATAAAATATCAATACACTTGCACACAAGCACCCCTAGGGTAAATCCACTTGGTTGCATTACAAAAAATGGCCATATTATGCATGTGAGGTATCTTAGCAAAAATAAGCAAAAATACAAGATCATAGTCCCTCGATGACGCTATCTATGTTGCCTTTTTCAAAATGATCTTAGTCCCTAAATAAATATGCTAAGATACCTTGCAACATTGCTAATCATGGTTGTACGATGACCCACGCATGCCCCGTTTACATCCAAAGATGGGGTTACTTACCAAATCAATGGTAAGATAACAATGTCAAAGGAAAGAGGAAATGAACATGAAATACTTTTGAGTAGGTAGAATTCTCCTAGTTACTTGCTCAATTTCAAAACAAAAACATCCTTGCTATTTTCAAAATAAACACCAACACTTTCAAAAACGTCTTTCAAACTTGAAAACATTTTCAAAAGATCAACACTTTGTATACATTCTTACGAACAAGAATCATTACAAAGTTTGCCTAAACGATGGCGCCTTTTCAAAAAACCACACAAAGCATAATTTCAAACAAAAGCAAGTGATCTAGCAAGTAACTAAGAGCCCATGGAAAGCCATGGATGAAAAGGGTGCTAATACCTTCCATTTTCATAATCTACCCCCCGAACTCAAGAAACAATCTCAAAGGTCTTTCCAATGCTTTTTCACCTTTTCTTTTGGATAAAAGAAAAGTCGGTGGTGACTTTTGCTAACCACAAAATTTGCGATAAAATGAAAAAAACAAGTCAGTTCTCCCACCATATCACACACGGCTTTGTCTGATTCGTAAGGAATAGGACCCGGTAAGCAAATCACCACTGGAGCAACAATTGGTTTGCTATGGTACTCAATATCTATAGGGGCGGGAACACTGAAACAAGGCACAATAACATTCACCCCTTCTTCAGAGTACTTAGACATCATAGAATCATTGCTGGAGAATATATTTTCATCTGAGTAAAAGAATTCATCTGCAGAAGCATACTTATCATCTGACACAGTCTTAGCCAAACAATCTTTAATCACATTAATCCTATTGTAGTAATCTCTATTGCCTGAAACTTTGATAGTACCATTGTCCAATAATAACTGAATACCCATTCTCACAATGGAACAACCACGAGAATCTTTGTAGCAAATCTGGCAAGATCCATAATGGTGTTCTTCTTCACCATCCATGTGACAGAAGGTAGCGTGCAACTTCCACAAATTATCATTCATATGATTCACGTCAAAGATCCGGAATTCACAGAGACATCCGTAGACCATATTCACATATCCCTCGTACTCCGCCCTAGGCCTGATTATATGAATGAGGCCTTCGTCCATCATTTCCTGAAGATCAGCTTTTATCTTATCACACCCCTGTATATTTGTACTGCAAATACCACAACTAGCATGGTCATGTGTGTAGTAACTAAACTCGCAGAAGTCAGCATGCATCTTTACCAAATCACCTCTAACCAAGTTGATATAAAAAATCCAGAAGTCCCCTGGACAACTAGCAACCATGTTTACCATATTTTCTCCTCCATGCTTTGGCAAAGGATTATCTTTCATGTTAGGTCCAACATCTTTAAAGGATAAGAGGCCAGATCTCACCATCTTTTGTACTTCGGACTTCAAAGGATAATAGTTCTCAATATTGTGCCATGGTGCTCCCTGATGAAAAGCACACATCTGGTCTGCCTTATAATACCAAGGCAAAGGTGATGATATAGTAGGGGTGGCCTGGTCTGGAACAACTTCTTCTGAATCATATCCAGAAGTAACTCTGCATAGCTCATTGGAATAAAGTCAAAAGCCTTTATCTTTTGACTTTTCCCTTGATTCCCCTGAGGAGGTGGTCTTTAATAGGAAACAGTGGTTGGAGCTACATTGACGACATGAGTCACAGAAGTAACTTGTTGCTGATATTGTTGATGTCTTCTAGGTATCCTAATCTTTCTTTCCCCAATAACAACATTCGTCTCACTTTCTTTTTTCCGAGAAAACTCGTACGACGACTTCTTCGTCCCTTCATCTTTAGTCAATCGCCCTTCTCTAACAACCTCTTCCAAACGAACACCCATGCTTACCATTTAGGTAAAATCACTCGATGCGCTGACGACCATCCTTTCATAATAAAATGATTCGAGGGTTTTTAGGAAGACCTTGGTCATTTCTTGTTCTCCCATAGGTGGAACCACCTGGGTAGCTATCTCGCGCCATCTCTGTGCATATTCTTTGAACGACTCCTTGTCTCTCCGAGCCATTGCCCTCAACTGGTCACAGTCAGGCGCCATGAACATATTATACTTATACTGCTTGATGAAGGCTTCACCCAGATTATTGAAGGTAAGGATACTACTACTGTCCATACTCATATACCACTTCAGAGCAGCACTTGTTAAACTATCTTAGAATAAATGAATGACCAAACACTGATCATCAGTATGGGTAGACATTTTCTTGATATACATCACGAGGTGGTCATGAGGACAAGAGTTGCCCTTGTAATTATCAAATTCCGGTACTTTGAACTTCGTTGGGACCTTTACATTAGGAACTAAGCAGAGCTCACTAACGTTCTATCCAAATAATTCTTTTCCCCGAAGGGCCTTCACTTACTTATGCATCTCATTGAACTGGTCTTGAAAGTCATCCAAACGGTCATAGAAACCCATACTTTCACTTAGTGGAAGAGCGGGATGATACAATTCATCATTCACAAATGGTATAACATTCACCTAAGGAGGTGTAGTATAATGGATCTCTTTTCTAGCCAAATGAGTAACGTGCACCACAGGAGGTGCAGACACAGTAGTAGTTTGAGCAAATGGAGCAACTTGAGCATCATGGTTATAACTGTAACGCCTGTAATTTAATTAATTATTTAATTGAATCATTTTTGGATTATTTGGGAAGTTGTGTTATGATGATAGATGTTGTGTTGTGATTATTTGAATTAATTTATTCGTTTAAGTTATAGAATAATATTAGAATAGTAATACTATTTGATGTGGGCTTATTTTAAGAATTAGAAGTAGTAGAAATGGGTTGTAGGAGTTTTAATCCTATTAAGACATAATTAGAATTATCGGGTGATTATATTAGTTATTTATAATTAATAAGGAAAAGAAGTAGCAGAAATAAGAAAAGAAAATAAGGGTTGGAAGAGAGAAAGAGAACGTGAAAGTTACAGAAAGAAAGGAAAAGAGGCAGAATGGAATTCAATTGGAAAAGTTGTAGAGCAACCTTCAATCCAAGGTAAGGGTGGGGTTCTGACTCTATAATAGAGTTTTATGATGAGTAGTATGTGGGATGGGATTTAAAATTTTTTTTTGTTTATGATTGAATTATCATCCAGGAAAAGCGAATGTGGTAGTTGATGCATTGAGTCGAAAGACTTTACATATGTCGGCAATGATGGTTAAAGAGTTGGAATTAATTGAACAGTTCAAAAATATGACCTTAGTTTGTGAAGTGACACCGCAGAGTGTTATGTTGAGTATGTTGAAGATTAATAATGAATTTCTAGACAGTATCATAGAAGCTCAGAAGTTGGATGTGAAACTAGTAGATTCGATGGTTGGAATCGATCAGTCTGAGAATAGTGATTTTAAGTTAGATGCGCAAGGTGTGTTGAGATTTCGTAATCGGATTTGTATTCCTGATGATGTTGAGATGAAGAAAGTGATACTTGAAGTGAGTCATAGAAGTAAGCTGAGTATTCATCCAAGAGCTACAAAGATGTATTAGGATTTGAAGAATTTGTATTGGTGGTCTGGGATGAAAAGTGATGTGGCTCGGTTTATGTATGCATGTTTGACTTGTCAGAAGTTGAAAGTTGAACATCAGAAGCCTGCAGGGTTGATGCAACCGTTAGAAGTTCTAGAATGGAAATGGGATATAATTTTGATGGACTTTGTGATGGGGTTACCTAATACTTTAAGACGACATGATTCAATTTGGGTGATTGTTGATAGGCTTACAAAGTCAACTCATTTTATTCCTATTAACATCAGTTTTCCAGTGACGAAGTTGGCTGATATTTACACTAATGTAATTGTGAAGTTGTATGGTGTTCCTTTGTGCATTATTTCAGATAGAGATCCGAGGTTTAATTATGATTTTTGGAAGAGTTTGCAAGGAGCAGTGGGTTCTAAGTTGAGGTTGAGTTCGGCGTATCATCCTCAAACGGATGGTCAGACTGAATGAACTATTCAATCATTGGAAGATTTGTTGAGGGCATGCGTTCTTGAGCATGAAGGTTTGTGGGATACTTATCTTCCGTTGATAGAGTTTACTTATAATAACAATTACCATTCTAGTATTGGGATGTCACCTTTTGAAGCATTGTATGGTCGAAGATGTAGAACTCCTTTATGTTGGCATGAATCTGGAGAAAGTGTAGTACTTGGACCTGAACTTGTTCGTGAGACTACTGAGAAGGTGAAGTTGATTCGAGAAAAGATGAAAGCTTCCCAAAGTAGACATAAGAGTTATCATGATAAGCGAAGGAAAGATTTAGAATTTCAAGCGGGTGACCATGTGTTTTTGAGAGTTACACCTGTGACTGGTGTTGGGCGAGCATTGAAGTTTAAGAAGCTCACTTCTTGTTTTATTGGACCATATCAGATTTCGGAGAGAGTTGGGAATGTTGCTTATAGAGTGGCTTTACCGCCTAATCTTTCGAATTTGCATGATGTGTTTCATGTGTCACAACTCCGGAAGTATATTTTTGATCCGTCTCATGTGATTCATATGGATGATGTGCAAGTACAAGATAACCTCACTGTGGAGACGATGCTTGTATGAATCACGGATCATGAAATAAAGACTTTGAGGGGCAAAGAGATTGTTTTGGTGAAAGTGGTTTGGCTAGGAGCTGTCGGAGAAAGCATGACTTGGGAGTTGGAAAGCAAGATGCGGGACTCTTACCCTGATTTGTTTAATTAAGGTAAATTTTCGAGGACAAAAATATTCTAAGTGGGGGAGATTTGTAACGCCTGTAATTTAATTAATTATTTAATTAAATTATTTTTGGATTATTTGTGAAGTTGTGTTATGATGATAGAAGTTGTGTTGTGATTATTTGAATTAATTTATTCGGTTAAGTTGTAGAATAATATTAGAATAGTAATATTATTTGATATGTGCTTATTTTAAGAATTAGAAGTAGTAGAAAGGGGGTGTAGGAGTTTTAATCCCATTAAGATATAATGAGAATTATAGGGTTATTATATTAGTCATTTATTATTAATAAGGAAAAGAAGTAGCAGAAAGAAGAAAAGAAAATAAGGGTTGGAAGAGAGAAAGAGAACGTGAAAGTTGCAAAAATGAAGGAAAAGAGGCAGAATGGAATTCAACTGGAAAAGTTGTAGAGCAACCTTCAATCCAAGGTAAGGGTGGGGTTCTGACTCTATAATAGGGTTTTATGATGAGTAGTATGTGGGATGGAATTTAAAAAGTTGTTTTGTTTATGATTGAAATATATATATATATATATATATATATATATATATATATATATATATATATATATATATATATATATATATATATATATATATATATATATATATATATATATATATATATATATATATATATATATATATATTGTTGGGGGCCTATGGCTAACGTTGAGGGATTATCGATCTGTCGTTGTATTATCGTTATGGTTGAGTTATTGTGGAATTACGTTGATGAATTATGTTGATGAAGTATGTTGATGAACTATGGTGATAATTTATGTGGATGAATTATGGTGATAATTTATGTGGATGAATTATGTTGATGAATTATGTTGATGAATGATGTTGAGATGCCTCTAATAATTGGAAGCTATTAAGTTGTAGGTTTCTGGCCCACGATGATGTTGTGTTGAGATGTTGTTTAATTGTGGTTGTTGTTACTACATTCATGATTGTGTCGCATACATTGCATATCAAGATGGAGCTGGTGCTCGTTAAGATGGCCTGTATTGACGAATATTGAGATGAAGGCTTATGCCTTGTTGAATGCCTCTATTTATTGGAAATTATTTTGAGATGGGAGTTCTGCTCCAATGGTACCACATGCATTTGCATAGTATTGAGTTGCATTATATGATTGCATAAAGAAGTTGTGTATTGATGCGATAATGTTGTATATTGTTGGTGTTCTGTTGCGATTATTATTGTCTATAAGATGTAAAGTGGTGATATTATATGATCTGATCTAATATATTATTTATCATACATTTTATTATATTTTTAGATATCTCACCCCTTCTGTTTGAATGTTACCCTTACGTTGGTAACGTGCAGGTAATCTCGAGTGAAGGTAGTATACCTTCGGTAGTTCGAGTCAGTGTCATTGCTCTGATACGTAACACTCGGAGGGATGAACGCTTGTTGCTTTCAGTTATTGATTATTTCAGTTGTTGAACTTTAATTTTGATTATTGCTAAGTATGTGTTATTTTGAAGTTGCTGAAATGTTGGACAAGGATGTTATTATGATTCGCTGCGTAGTTGTTCAAGTTGTTGAATTAAGAGATTAAATTATTTTGCTATTGGTTCATCCGAGGTTTAAAAGTGTTATGTATCCATGTTGAATACAATGGTTTCTAAGTTGAATTTGTGGCATCCTGATTCAGTTGTATGAATTTTTAACTCTGATTTACATTTATAATTGCCGGGTAGAATCGGGGTGTTACAAAGTTGGTATCAGAGCAAAGTTGGTCCGTCCGACCAAGTTGTCAAGTTGTAGGTTGTTTAACAATTGAGTATTGTTAATTTGAGTTCTAACTGTTGTTTATGTCGTAGTGATAAGTTAAGATGGCTGGAAGGAATGATGTTGCACTTGCTGCTGCTTTAAAAGCAATGGTGCATGCGATGGAGAATCAGCCGAATGCTGATGGGAATGCTGGATCTCGTAGTTTGGCCACTTTCCAGAGAGAGAATATGCCTACCTTCAAGGGCAAGTATGATCTTGACGGAGTGTTGGATTGGTCGAAAGAGATTGCGATAATCTTCCATGTGATGGACTGCACTCCAATGCAAAAGGTTTGGTATGGTACTCATATGCTAGCAGTCGAAGCTGATGACCGGTGGCTAGAGACGTGTCAGAGGTTGGAAGTTGCAGGTGAAAATGTCACTTGGGCTGTGTTCCGTAAGGAATTTCTGAGGAAGTATTTTCCTAAAGAAGTTCGTGGTAAGAAGGAAGTTGAGTTCCTTGAGTTAAAGCAAGGGAATATGTCGGTTGTTGAGTATGCTGCAAAGTTTGCTGAGTTGGCTATGTTTTATCGGCACTATGGTGAGGCATATGCTGAGTTTTTTAAGTGCGTCAAGTTTGAGAACAGGTTGCGCCCGGAGATCAAGAAGGCAGTTGGATACCAGAAGATCCGTGTCTTTGCTGATTTGATTGATAGTTGTAGGATTTATGAAGAGGATAATAATACTCATTACAAGATTATCAGTGAGAAGAGGGGTAAGCACCAACAGAATCGTGGTAAGCCTTATGATGCCCCAGCTGGTAAAGGTAAACAAAAAGCTGCTCAGGGTCAGAAGACTAGTGGGGGAGATGCTCCTGCTGGTGTAGTTTATTTCAAATGTGGAAAACCTGGGCATAAGAGTAATGTGTGTATTACTGAGGTAAAGAGGTGTTTCCGTTGCGGTAAGATTGGATATGTTGTATCTGAGTGCAAGCATAAGGAGGTGATTTGTTTCAATTATAGTGAAGAAGGGCACATTGGTAGTCAGTGTCAGAAACCAAAGAGGGCACAAACAAGTGGTAAAGTGTTCGCTTTGGTTAAGGATCAGTTAGCTGTTGAGGATAGACTTATCATATATACATGTTTCATTAATAGTACTTATTTAATTACTATTATTGATACTGGTGCTACTCATTGCTTTATTGCTGCTGATTGTGTTGAAAGATTGGGTCTCATGTTGTCTTCTTTGAATGGAGAGATGGTCGTCGACACTCCAGCCAAGGGATCAGTGGCTACTTCTTTTGTGTGTTTAGAGTGTCCTTTGTCAATTTTCGATAGAGACTTTGCTGTTGCTTTGGTTTGTTTACCTTTAAGAAGGTTGGATGTGATTTTGGGTATGAATTGGTTAGAGCATAACTATGTTCATATTAACTGTTATGACAAGTCTGTGAGGTTTTCTAGTCCTGAGGAAGAGGAAGATAGTCTGTTGCCTGCTAGATAGTTGAGGAAGTTGATGCAAGAAGAAGCACAGATGTTCTCGTTGATGGCATCACTATCTGTCGAGAATCAGGCTATAATTGAGGAATTGCAGGTGGTACGTGAATTTCTTGAAGTTTTCCCTGATGAAATTTCTGATGTACCACCAGAGAGGGAAGTTGAATTTGCTATTGATCTTGTACCTGGTACTAGACCTGTGTCTATGGCACCATACAAGATGTCTGCATCTGAATTGTCAGAGTTAAAGAAGCAATTGGAGGAGTTACTTAAAAAGAAGTTTGTAAGACCAAGTGTATCATCGTGGGGAGCTCCAGTGTTGATAGTGAAGAGGAAAAATAGGAGTATGAGGCTTTGTGTTGATTACAGATAGTTGAATAAAGTGTCGATTAAGAATAAGTATCTACTTCCAAGACCATATGACTTGATGGACCAATTGGTGGATGCTCATGTGTTCAGTAAGATTGATTTGAGGTCGGGTTACCATCAGATTAAAGTGAAGGACAAAGATATCCAGAAGACGGCTTTCAGAATGCGTTATGGACATTATGAGTATTCGTTGATGCCTTTCAGTGTTACTAATGCGCTTGGAGTATTCATGGAATACATGAATTGTATCTTTCATACTTATTTGGATCAGTTTGTAGTGGTGTTCATTGATGACATTTTGATTTACTCTAAGTCAGAAGAAGAGCATGCAGAACACTTAAGAGTAGTATTTCAAGTTTTGAAAGAGAAGAAGTTGTATGCAAAGCTGTCCAAGTGTGAGTTCTAGTTAAAGGAGGTTAGTTTTCTTGGTCATGTGATCTCAGGTAGTGGCATTATTATAGATCTATCGATGGTTGATGTTGTGTTGCAATGGGAAACTCCGAAGTCAGCTATTGAGATTAGAATCTTTTTGGGATTAGCTGGTTACTATAGAAGGTTTATCGAAGTTTTTTCTAAGTTGACACTTCCGTTGACTAAGTTGACTTGTAAAGGTAGAGATTTTGTGTGGGATGTTCATTGCGAAGAAAGTTTTACAGAATTAAAGAAGAGATTGACGTCGGCTCCGATTTTGACGTTACCTAATCCAGGAGAACCTTTTATGGTATATTGTGATGCTTCTAAGATGGGTTTAAGAGGTGTACTTAGGTAGAATGATAAGGTAGTTGCTTATGCATCAAGGCATTTGAGGACCCATGAGAAGAACTATCCTACGCATGATTTAGAGCTGGCTGCAGTTGTCTTTGTGTTGAAGATTTGGAGGCATTATCTTTATGGTTCTAGATTTGAAGTGTTTAATGACCATAAGAGCCTAACGTATTTATTTGATCAGAAGGAATTGAATATGAGACAACGGAGATGGTTGGAATTTTTAAAGGATTATGATTTCGGTTTGAATTATCATCCATGAAAAGCAAATGTGGTAGTTGATGCGTTGAGTCGAAAGACTTTAATATGTCGGCAATGATGGTTAAAGAGTTGGAATTAATTGAACAGTTAAGGGATATGAGCTTAGTTTGCGAAGTGACACCGTAGAGTGTTATGTTGGGTATGTTGAAGATTAATAATGAATTTCTAGACAGTATCAGAGAAGCTCAGAAGTTGGATGTGAAACTGGTAGATTCGATGGATGGAATCGATCAGTATGATAATAGTGATTTTAAGTTAGATGCGCAAGGTGTGTTGAGATTTCGTAATAGGATTTGTATTCCTGATGATGCTGAGATGAAGAAAGTGATACTTGAAGAGAGTCATAGAAGTAAGTTGAGTATTCATCCAGGAGCTACAAAGATGTATCAGGATTTGAAGAATTTGTATTGGTGGTCTGGGATAAAAGTGATGTGGCTCGGTTTATATATGCATTTTTGACTTGTCAGAAGTCGAAAGTTGAACATCAGAAGCCTGCAGGGTTGATGCAACCGTTAGAAGTTCCAGAATGGAAATGGGATAGCATTTCGATAAACTTTGTGACGGGGTTACCTAATACTTTAAGAGGACATGGTTAGATTTAGGTGATTGTTGATAGGCTTACGAAGTCGTCTCATTTTATTCCTATTAACATCAGTTTTCCAGTGACGAAGTTGGCTGAGATTTACACTAATGTAATTGTGAAGCTGCATGGTGTTCCTTTATGCATTGTTTCAGATAGAAATATGAGGTTTACTTCTGATTTTTGGAAGAGTTTGCAAGGAGCGTTGGGTTCTAAGTTGAGGTTGAGTTCGGTGTATCATCCTCATACGGATGGTCATACTGAATGGACTATTCAATCGTTGGAAGATTTGTTGAGGGCATGTGTTCTTGAGCATGGAGGTTCGTGGGATACTTATCTTCCATTGATAGAGTTCACTTATAATAACAATTACCATTCTAGTATTGGGATGACACCTTTTGAAGTGTTGTATGGTCGAAGATGTAGAACTCCTTTATGTTGGCATGAATCTGGAGAAAGTGTAGTACTTGGACCTGAACTTGTTTGTGAGACTACTGAGAAGGTGAAGTTGATTCGAGAAAAGATGAAAGCTTCCTAAAGTAGACAGGAGAGTTATCATGAAAAGCGAAGGAAAGATTTAGAATTTCAAGCGGGTGACCATGTGTTTTTGAGAGTTACACCTGTGACTAGTGTTGGGCGAGCATTAAAGTCTAAGAAGCTCACTTCTCGTTTTATTGGACCATATCAGATTTCGGAGAGAGTTGGAAATGTTGCTTATAGAGTGGATTTACCGCCTAATCTTTTGAATTTGCATGATGTGTTTCATGTGTCACAACTCCGGAAATATATTTCTGATCCGTCTCATGTGATTCATATGGATGATGTGCAAGTACGGGATAACCTCACTGGAGACGATGCCTGTATGAATCGCGGATCGTGAAATAAAGACTCTGAGGGGAAAATAGATTGTTTTGGTGAAAGTGGTTTGGCTATGATCTGCCGTAGAAAGCATGACTTGGGAGTTGGAAAGCAAGATGCGGGACTCCTGTCCTAAGTTGTTTGATTAAGGTAGATTTTCGAGGACGAAAATATTCTAAGTGGAGGAGAGTTGTAAGGTATGTAATTTAATTAATTATTTAATTAAAATATTTTTGGATTATTTGTGAAGTTGTGTTATGATGATAGATGTTGTGTTGTGATTATTTGAATTAATTTATTCGGTTAAGTTGTAGAATAATATTAGAATAGTAATATTATTTGATGTGGGCTTATTTTAAGAATTAGAAGTAGTAGAAAGGGGGGTGTAGGAGTTTTAAACCCATTAAGACATAATAAGAATTATAGGATTATTATATTAGTTATTTAGAATTAATAAGGAAAAGAAGTAGCAGAAAGAAGAAAAGAAAATAAGGGTTGGAAGAAAGAAAGAGAACGTGAAAGTTGCAGAAAAGAAGGAAAAGAGGCCGAACAAAATTCAATTGGAAAAGTTATAGAGTAACCTTCAATCTAAGTTAAGGGTGGGTTTCTGACTCTATAATAGGTTTTTATGATGAGTAGTATGTGGGATGGGATTTGAAAAGTTGTTTTGTTTATGATTGAAATAAATATATATTGTTGTTTGATGAGGATAAATGATTTAGAGATGAATAATGATGCCCTAATGTTGTATAATTTATGTAGAAACATAGGATTATTATAATTGATGATTACCTATGTGTTGTACCCCAAAAGTTTCCCTCTCATTTATCAAGAATTTGCTCACAAGATCTCCTTTGGCTCAAGACTGCACTAGGGTTGATCAGCTCAAGACACCTCCTTAAGCACTGATGACCAAAATTAGGGTTTGAGATTGCACAGGGATATTTGAACTTCCAATGCCCCATATGACTTTCATGGAGCATTATGGACCCTCAAGATTAATCATGTCAAGTTTCAAGCTTTGGATCACACTTTTGCTCAGTCAATTGAGCAGTTGACCTAAAAATCAATTGTATTGGGGAAAAAGTCAACTGTGACCAATTTACAGTCAAACTTAATAATTTTTATCCACATTAACATTTTAAACTCATGTGTATCATTTGATCAAGTTTGGATCACAATTCCTCAAGAAATTTGATCAAATCTTCAAAAGGGCAAAATGGTCAAAATTAGGGTTTTGACTGGGAAAGGGCAATTTCTGATTTTTGACCTAGAAAATGATCAATTGGTTTAAGGCATGAACTCAAGAGTCCAATTGCATCATTTTGACCTAATGACATGGCTCAAAACATTTCTCAAGCCCAATGGGTTGACAGATGAATTTTTAGTCAACTGATCAAAAGTTAACTGTATACTGAAAAGTCAAACTTTGACTTTTTGGTCAAAATCAAATGTCAAAAATCATAATTCATCAAAGCATGTCAAAATATGAAACTTATTCATCAAGAAATCAAAAATTCAAGATTCATTTTGAAAAGTTAAAATTTCTAAACTTAGAAATTTTCTGTGTGTTGGAAATTTCTTATTTTTTCACAATTTTGAGGAAAATTTTCACCATGATGCAAGATGATTCAAAAGAAACTTTCAAAATTAAAGTTGTAGATCTCCATGAAATCTACATTATTGATTTACACAACTACTTCCAAAAGTTCTTGGATCTCAAGTTATAGTTTTAAGAACACATGGTCATGAAACAAAACACTTAGTGAAATTTTGCCCTAATTTGGTCAGGATTTTGACCTAACTTCATGGATCTTTTTCATATAGTTCAAATGGAAAATTTCAAAAGTAATTCAAAAAGGGGTTGTAGATCATATTACAAGATTTCCAAAATGTCCAAGAACTCCTTGAGATCATTTTTGAGTAGGGAGAATCAAAGAGATGAAGTTAGGGTTTTCACACTTGAATTACAAGTCATTTTGTGATGAACAAGATTCAAAATTCAAACTTATGCTGCATAACCTCTACTTTACAGGCCTACAAATTTTTAGGCACTCCATAATTAATTTCTTGCACAGCTGTTGGAGGTCTCAATTCAAGCATTCAATGCAAGGCCATGCTTTATATCCATTTTAGGAAGAAAGTGCACAATGCCATTTTGATAAAGTAGCTTTTTGCACAAAACTTGTTCTTGAGCCTTGCACATGTTCTCTTCTGATCATACATGTCTTATAAATCAAGAGAAACTTGTTTAGACACTTACAATCACTCAGCCCATGCTTGTACTTCCTCTTGAAACTTGTTTTCCCACTTTTCTTGAAAATCAAGTAACATAGCAATTAGCTTGGAACTTGTACTTATGATTATCCAAAGAACTCAATACCTTTTGCTTATACATACACAAGTCATTTGCCACAAATACCATGCATGCTTGAGCCCTGAAAACACCAAGAACATAGAATCACCAAAAACACCTCAAAACTTGCCATTTTTGAGTTTTGAATCCAATCTCCAAATTTGCTCGTGCGTTTCTTGGCCTTTTACTTTCAAAAGATTCTAAATAACATACGCAAACAATCCCAACACCTACAATACCACTGTAACACCTCCATCATGATCCACCATTTCAAAAACAGCACCTTGCACCTTGACTTCTCCAGAACTCCTCAGGCACTTTTAGCTTAAGCTAAGCATCACATTAGCTTCATGGGAACTTGAGGAAGCTAATCCAATCATTGGAAATCACTAAAAGCTACTCAAACTCAAAACACGATACCCTCTTACAAGGTGAGTTTTCTGACTTTTGAACTCTTCATACAGGCATCATTAATAGTTTACTTGTGAATGAAAAATATAGATATCAATGCCCTAAAGCTAACCATGTCCATAGTTTTCATTTATATTGCTTGAGCTTAGAGAATTTTAAGATTGAAGTTTCTGAAATTTTTAGGGTTCAGATTAGGGCCATTGAAATTCATGCTTGTCTTTGATCCATAATTTTATTGCTTAGCATTTCTGAAATTGTGAGGAAATTTGCTACAAGTTTCCTGTTTACATTTTTCATTTTTGTTGAGAATTGAATAAGATACAGAGGTTCAGGATGGGCATGAAGTTGAAGATAAAGTTGGCCTGAGGAACGTGTTTACCATATATATTTATGGTTTGATATTAATAAACGGATGTATAGTCACCCCAGTGGTAGAAGCGCGCACTTGTGACTATAGGGACCTGGGTTCGAGCCCCAGTGGTACCCTTTTGGATTTCTTTTACATTTTTTCGCATATTCTGACTTTCTTGGCAGCGCTGGACCTCATTCCTTGGGCCTTATATTTTTTTTCACTTCTAACCCTCTTGCTGGCTATTCACACCCTGGCCCATTTTTATTTTATTTTTATTTATTTGTTTTCTTAAATATTTTATCTAATACTAAAAAATCAAAAAAAATATAAAAATGTTAGATTTATATTTTGATATAGTTTTATTTTTTTTACACAAAATAATATTTTATTTAATCATACTTTATTTATTTGACTAATTGATTTGTAAATTTAATTAGAAACTAGTTTTTTTTAGTTATTTTCTTTTACACAATTTAAATCTATTATTTTAAAATATAAAAAGACCAAAAATATTTTATAATGCTATAAATTATTTTTAAGACAAAAATACCAAAAATATTCTTCTTATAAACTTATTTTCTTTTTTAATCAATTAATAGATTAGGGTTTTATTTAAATTCTTTTCCTAAGTAAATTTAGGCTTTACTTTTTAATAATTTACTTAATTATTTTTCTTTTAGTTAATTAGGTTAAAGTAAAACTCCTTTTCTCTAAAAAAAATCCAAACAAAACATCCATTTTCTTTACATTTACATTCTTGTATATTTATTCATTTTATATATTATTTATTCAATTCTTATACAAATTCAATATGGTTGTAATAGATAATTAGGTTTATTTTCTAGCAATCCCCATTTGTAATTTGTACACCTCCTCCCATAAGTATTGTAATAGCATAGTAATTTTAAATTCCGTAATTTATCGCTTTATATGCAAATGCTAGTAATTAGGATTTGTATGGAAAGACTAAAACCAATCAATTAGAAAACCCTTATAAAAGACAAAACCAAGCATGAAAAACAATACACTTGCACACAAGCACCCTTAGGGTAAAATCTACTTGGTTGCCTTACAAAATGGCTATATTACACATGTGAGGTATCTTAGCAAAAACAAGCAAAAACAAGCAAAATACAAGTTGCCTTTCAAAATGATCTTAGTCCCTAAAAGAGAATGCTAAGATACCTTGCAACATTGCTAATCATGGTTATACGATGACCAACGCCCGTCCCGTTTACATCCAAAGATAGGGTTACTTACCAAATCGAGGGTAAGATAACAATGTCAAAGGAAAGAGGAAATGAACATAAAATACTTTTGAGTAGGTAGAATGCTCCTAATTACTTGCTCCATTTCAAAACAAAACATCCTTTCTATTTTCAAAACAAACATCTACACTTTCAAAACATCTTACAAACTTGAAAACATTTTCAAAAGATCAACATCTTTGTATACATTCTTACGAACGAGAATCATTACAAAGTTTTCCTAAACAATGGCACCTTTTCAAAATACTATCAAAAATCACACAAAGCAAAAATTCAAACAAAAGCAAGTGACCTAGCAAGTAACTAAGAGCCCATGGAAAACCATGGATGAAAAGGGTGTTAATACCTTCCCTTTTCATAATCTACCCCCCGAACTCAAAAAATAATCTCAAAGGTCTTTCATGTGCTTTTTCACCTTTCCTTTTGGATAAAAGAAAAGTCGGTGGTAACTCTTGCTAACTGCAACATTTGCGATCAAATGCAAAACACTCAAGTCAGTTCTCCCACCGTATCACACTATGATTAGAGGATGTTTTTAGGGCCTAAGGCAGGGAAATCGCAGTGAAAACACAGTGAAATCGCAGAATAAATTCATTACATATCAGTATGAGTTGACCTCAAAGGCCATGTGTCGACACATGCAGGATTTAAGACTCAGGATGAGTCGATACATAAGATCATGCACCGATACATGCAGTGTTTCAGACTCAGTATGAGTCGACACAAGGGGATTACGCATTGACTCATGCAGGATTCCAGGCCAGTACTCGTCGACTCAAATAAGTATGTGCCGACTCATGCAGTCTAATTTTTGACAGACTTGTTTCCAAAGGCTGTAACTTGAGTTTCTGGAATCTGTTTGTGGTGCCGTTTGAAGTGTTGGATAGTTAACGCGATGAACTTAATTCTTAAGGATTAAAATGAAGGATAAAAATAATAATCCTAGTACCCAAATTAGGATTAGAGTTAGCTTCCCGCGTTAAATCTCTATGATGATTTCGTGAAGTATGATGAGGATAAGACGATCTTAGATTAATGCTTTATTCATAGCAGTAAGATTTATAATAATAATGATGTAGCATTGCAGTATAATAATATGTAGAGGTTTGATAATTAGAGTTAAGAATTAGATGATTTATTAATTAGGGGCATTATCTTGTTAGGGGCCTACGACCAACATTGAGGGATTGTCGATCTGTCGTTGTATTGTCGTTATAGCTGAGTTGATGTGGAATTACGTTGATGAATTATGTTGATGAATTATGTTGATGAATTATGTTGATAATTTATATGGATTAATTATGTTGATGAATTATGTTGATGAATGATGTTGAGATGCCTCTAATAATTGGCAGCTATTAAGTAGTAGGCTTCTGGCCAATGATGATGTTGTGTTGAGATGTTGTTTAATTGTGGTTGTTGTTACTACATTCATGATTGTGTCACATACATTGCATATCAAGATGGAGCTAGTGCTCGTTAAGATGGCCTGTATTGGTGAATATTGAGATGAAGGCTTATGCCTTGTTGAATGCCTCTATTTATTGGCAATTATTTTGAGATGGGAGTTCTTCTCCAATGGTACCACATGCATTTGCATAGTATTGAGTTTCATTATATGATTGCATTAATAAGTTGTGTATTGATGCGGTAATGTTGTGTATTGTTGGTGTTCTGTTGCGATTATTATTGTCTATAAGATGTGAAGTGGTGATATTATATGATCTGATCTAATATATTATTTATCATATGTTTTATTATATTATTAGATATCTCACCCCTTCTGTTTGAATGTTACCCTTACGTTGGTAACGTGCAGGTAATCCAGAGTGAAGGTAGTATACCTTCGATAGTTCGAGTCAGTGTTATTGCTCGGATACGTAACACTCGGGGGGCTGAACGCTTGTTGCTTTCAGTTATTGATTATTTCAGTTGTTGAACTTTAATTTGATTGTTGCTAAGTATGTGTTATTTTGAAGTTGCTGAAATGTTGGACAAGGATGTTGTTATGATTCCACTGCGTAGTTGTTCAAGTTGTTGAATTAAGAGATTAAATTATTTTTGTTGTTGGTTCATCCGAGGTTTAAAAGTTTTATGTATCCATGTTGAATGCAATGGTTTCTAAGTTGAATTTGTGGCATCCTGATTCAGTTGTATGAATTTTATAACTCTGATTTACATTTATAATTTTCGGATAGAATTGGGGTGTTACAATAACCTTCTGGCATGAGGTTCTCTGGCATTCTCCATGGATAACCCTGAGGCATACGGTTCTGAGCAACAGTAATTGGGGTAACAGAAACATGAAGTGATGGACCTTCAGAAGAAATTCTTGTTTGTTGAGGCTGAGCAAGTGGTGGCTAATTTTGAGCAGCCACCAATGATTCCATCAAAGCAGTCAGATTGGTCATATCGGCCTTCAAAGCAGTAACTTCTTCGTGTAGCTCGCGATTCTCTTGTTCGAGATTCTCCATTTTCTTCCTGGAATTAGACCAAGTATTGCACCGGTGAGACAACTTGTTGAACGAAGTAGAGAAATTCAGTAAGACACCTGGGTATGAACAGAAATGCAAGAAATATGTACAAGATGATGCATGATATGCGATGCACATAATTTATTTTATTATTATTAATATTTCAAGGGACTCAAATAATTATAGACAATTTTGCAAATATTAAAGTACTAACACATTTTTGAAATACTGAAAATCTCATTATAATAACTTCAAAATGGATTACAACTTTTAGTACAAGTTTCAACAGTCATAAGTATAAGAAAAGATAGAATCTAAAATCCTAAGAAAGCGAAGCTACGAAGATCACTCCACACAATGACGCTTTCCTGTGAGTCTTGCAATCCGAGCCTTCAACTGCTCGTTCTCTTCTGCATACCTGTCGGCAACCATTTTCCAATCACTAGAGTTGGGAAATGAACAACTAAGTCTAGACTGAGCTCTAGGGGAAAATAAATACTTTTTTTTCTCTATCATCTCTATAGCACGACTCTCAAGAATCTCAATTAGGTCATATTTCTCCTTCAAGTCTGCTCGATAGGACATCTCTAAAGTCTGACACTTATTCTTCCAAGCATCTTTCTCTTGATGCATCCTGACTAGGGAAAGCTGAAGCTCTTCCACATCATCTAAAAGGGGAGGAATGGTTTTCACAAACATATCAGGCATAGGTGCTTCACGAGAATACAACATCTTTAATTGAATTGCCCTTGCTTGTACCCACCGGAGATAAGGCTCCAAAGAAACAGCTCCTCTAGGTCCCAAGTCCTTTCTACTCTTCTTGTGAACATGGCGCCAAGCCTTTGCAATATCCTCCTTAGCTTTCTTATGATCCTCTCCCTCTTTGAGAAAGAAACCACTCATATGAATACTAGTTGGCTTATCTCTCATCGGATATCTAAGCTGTCGTCGTGCAAGAACAAGATTGTAGTTAATTCCTCTCTTTGTACCAAGAAGAGGTACATTTGGGAAACTACCACAACTATCGACAATCTCTACATCATGGTAATCCTGATGATACCAAAAAATATCTGAATGAGTGAAGGCCATAATCTTTGGAGCCTAACGAGGTTCCTTCTTGACATCCCAGAAAGCATCAGACTGAGGTAAGTGAGAAATAAACCATTGATACAACAAAGGCGTGCATCAAATGATCATCCCTACATGATAAGAATCTCAGAGATTAATAGAGTAATAAGCATATCCTAATAATGTAGGGACTTGATTCCCTATCAAAAAGATCCTGATGGCATTGATATCCACAAAGTTGTCGACGTTTGGAAATAAGAACAACCCATAAGCAAGTAGAGAAAAGATAGCTTCAAAGCCAACTGTACTTTTCATCCTAGAAAAATAACTAGCTTTCTCTAATAAAAACTGAGTGGGTAATCCTATAATTCCTCTTTGGTAGTCATGTGGGCCTCAATCTCAGATTTCCCCAAATGAACTATAGCAGCAATCTCTTGAGACTTTGGATCCTCCTCTAAACCGGTGAAAGGAACACGATAGGTAATAGGTAATCCTAGTAGATAAGAATACTCTTCCAATGTAGATGTTGTACCCCAAAATTTTCCCTCTCACTTATCAAGAATTTACTCACAAGATCTCCTTGACTTAAGCCTGCACTAGGGTTTGATCAACTCAAGACACCTCCTCATGCACTGATGACCAAAATTAGGGTTTGAGATTGCACAAGGATATTTTAATTTCCAATGCCCCATATGAATTTCATGCATCATTATAGACCCTAAATATTTCTCATGTCAAGTTTCAAGCCTTGGATCACACTTTTGCTCAATCAATTGAGCAGTTGACCTAAAAATCAATTGTATTGGGAAAAAAGTCAACTATGGCCAACATACAGTCAAACTTCATAATTTTTTATCCACATCAATATTATAAACTCATATGTATCATTTTATCAACATTTTACCATAATTCCCCAAGAAATTTGATCAAATCATCAAAAGGGCAAAATGGTCAAAATTAGGGTTTTGACTGAGAAAGGGAAATTTCTGATTTTTGACCTAGCAAATGATCAATTGGTTTGAAGCATGATTTCAAGAGTTCAATTGCATCATATTTACCTAATGACATGATTTAAAACATTACAAATTTATTGGATTGACAGGTGAATTTTTCAGTCAACTGATTAAAAGTCAACTGTATACTGAAAAGTCAAACTTTGACTTTTTGTCAAGTTCAAGTGCCAAGGATCACAATTCATCAAAACATGTCAAAATGTGAAACTTTTTCATCAAGGAATCAAGGATTTAAGATCTTGTTTTGAAATTTGAAGTTTCTTAACTTAGAAATTTTTCTAAGTATAGAAATTTTCTTATTTTTTCTCAACTTTAGGCCAAATTTTTACCATGATACAAAATGATTCAAAGGAAGTTCTCAACATGAAAGTTGTAGATCTCCATGAAATATACAACTTTGCTTCACACAATTTATCATAAATATGCTTGGATATCAAGATATAATTTTGTGAATACATGCTCATGAACTAAAATAACTTAGTGAAATTTTGCCCTAGTTAGGCAGGTTTTTGACCTAACTTCATGGCAACTTTTCACCTAGTTCCAAGAAGAATTGTCAAAAGTATTTCAAAGATGGGTTGTAGAGCACACTACAAGCTTTCTAAAATATCCAAGAACTTCTTAAGATCATTCTTGATTATGGAGAATCGAAGAGATGAAGTTAGGGTTTTATCACTTTGATTATAGGTCATTTTCATGAAGAACAAGTTTTCAAATTGGTTGTACAATCTTCACTTTTCAGGCCTCAAACTAGTTTGTCACTCCACCATTAATGTATTGCATAAGGTTTCATGCCCTAAAGCCAAGCATTCAATGCATTGTACAAGAAAATAACCATTTTTGGAAGAAAGGCAACATTGCCATTTTGGAAAAGCATGCTTTTTACATTTTTCCATTTCTTGAGCCTTGGACTTGTTCTTTCTGCACAAACCAAGCCTCTAAACCTGAACAAAACATGTTTAAAGCCTTAAGCCACCCTACAAGATCAGAATCATGCCTTAAGATGTCACTTCTCACACTTGCTTCAAAAACAAGAAATGTAGCAAGACATGTGATCTTGTACTTCTGAGCAAGCACAAGTCCTCTAACCTTTTGCTCTAGATAAAGCCATCATTTTGCAACTAAAACCACGGATGCCAAAGCCTTGAAACACCCTAGAATCAGAAGTTGCATACCAAGCCTCCAAACTGGCCATTCTTAACTTGTGAACTGAATCTTCCATTTCACTGGTGCATTTTCAGGCCTTTTGCTTTCCCAAGTTTCCTGACCTTACAAGTAAACCATCCCACACCCTGAAACATCACTGTAACTCCATCTTCCCCATTGTTGAGGTTCAAAAACAGAGCAACACATGTGGACTTCTCCAGACCATTCCATCCACACTCAAGACAAGCTAAGCATTGCATTAGCTTCCTAGAGGTTCAAGGAAGCTAACCTGATCATCACAGCATCCTAAAGCAAGCTCATTTTCAAAACACGATTTCCATTTTTAAGGTGAGTTTTCTGTTTTTATAACTCTTAATACATGCATAGTCAGCTTTCCATTTGTGAATATATAATGTAGACATCATTGCTACGAAGTTGTACATATCCATAGCTTGCATTTATTTGGCTTGAGTTTAGAGAATTTTAAGTTTGAAGTTTCTGAAAAAATTAGGTTAAGAATTAGGGCCAACAAAATTCTCTCTGATCTTGGACTTATAGTTTTAGTTATGCACATGGTTAGAATCGTGAGGTAAAATTCTATAATGTTCATGTTATCACTTTCCATTTTTGTTGAGAAATTAAAAAGTTACAGGGGGTCCGGCTGGCTAGAGGTTGAAGATGAAGTACAGGGCAAGGCAATGTTTTGTGTTATGTATTTGTGTTTTCATTTAGACTAACAGGTGTATAGTCACCCCAGTGGTAAGACAGCGCGCAAAAATGCCATAGGTCGTGGGTTCGAGCCTTGGCGCTGCCTTTTGCATTTTTTCATATTTTTTTTCACCTTATTTTTGCTAGCTTGCAGCGTGGGCCTCTAACTGATGGGTTTTGTTTTTTTTCGAACCTCCTACTCCTATTTGCTTGCAGCACCCCCTGGCCCAAATATTTTATTTATTTATTTTATCTTTCATTTTATTTTATTAAATATATTTTATTAATATTAAAAATCACCAAAAATATAAAAATGATAGATTTTATTTTGACTTATTTTATTTCATTTTTTCTCAATAAAAAAATATTTTTTTTAGTATATATATTATCTATTTTTCTTAAATAACTTGGTAAATTAATTTAGAACTAGTTTTGATATTTATTTTTTCTTCATATTTATTAAACATATTACTTCAATACAAAAAGACCAAAATACCTCATAAATACCATATATTATTTTTCAAGACAAAAAAAATGTAAAAGTACTTACTTTTCTTAAAGAAATCTATTTCCTTTTGATAAATTAGAATTAGGGTTTATAAAAAAATCTTTTCTAAAAAAGTAATTTCCTTTCCTAATTAATTTGAGTTTAATCTTGATTTATTTATTAGGTTTAGGTTAAAACTTTTTCCATATAAAAAAACCAAACAAAATCTTCTTTTGCATTCACATATCTTTGCATATTTAATTTATCTTGTACATTATTTATTCCAATATTTGTACAAATTCAATTTGGTTGTAATAGATTAATTAGGTTTATATTATTGCAAATCCCCATTTGTAAATTGTAGTCCCCCTCCCACAAATGTTGTAATAGCGTATGACATTTAAATTTAGTAATTTATCGCCTTTTATATAACATGCTAGTAATTAGGGTTTGTATGGAAAGATAAAACCAATCAAATAGAAAACCCTAATCCAAGACAAAATCAAGCATGAAAATGACACACTTGCACGCAAAACACCCCTAGGGATATCCCACTTGGTTGCCTTATACAAAAATGACCATATTACGCATGTAAAGTGTCTTAGCAAAAACAAACAAATACAAGATCATAGTCCCTCGATGACGCTATTCAAGGTTGCCTTACAAAAATGATCTTAGTCCCTCAAAGAATGCTAAGATACGTTGCAACATTGCTAATCATGGTTATACGATGACCCACGCCCGTCTCGTTTACATCCAAAGATAAGGTTGCTTACCAAATTAATGGTAAGACAATAATGTCAAAGGAAAAGAAAATGAACAAGAAAGACATTTGAGTAGGTAGATTACTCCTAGTTACTTTCTCCATTTCAAAACAAATATCCTTGCTATTTTCAAAACAAACACCTACACACTTTCAAACATCTTACAAACATTTAAAACATTTTCAAAGAGACAAACATCTTTGTATACATTCTTACGAACGAGAATCATTACAAAGATTGCCTAAACAATGGTCTATTTTACAAAATACTTTCAAAAACCACACAAAGTACAATTTCAAACAAAAGCAAGTGATCTAGCAAGTAACTAAGAGCCGATGGAAAACCATGGATGAAAAGGGTACTAATACCTTTCCTTTTCATAATCTACCCCCCGAACTCAAGAAACAATCTCAAAGGTCTTTTCTATGCTTTTTTTACCTTTCCTTCTGGATAAAAGAAAAGTCGGTGGCGACTCTTGCTAAACCGCAACATTTGCGATAAAACGCAAAACAGTCAAGTCAGTTCTCCCACCGTATCACAGTAGGCATCAACTGATAATCAGGGAAAGTGAAACATCGATACATAGGATCATAGAATTGGACCAAATTCAAGAGAATCCCCTCCTTCATCCTAAGCCTCATGAGAGACACGATGGATCCATACTTCTTATGAAAGTCTGTAGAACTCTCAATCTCTGGAATCAGACTCATCAAATCATCTATCTTAGGATTCTTGAACCTATACTTCTGAGTCTTTCTTTTCCCAGAACCCATGGTCAAAAGTACCTGAGATATTCACAAAAAGTTAACTTTAAGTCTCTTGAATCAAAATGTTTTAAAAGATGCTCATGGATGCATGAATGCATGATGCAACAATCACACACAAGATCAAAAACATGAGGGGTTCATAGGTTTGACGTCACGAGTATGAAGTCAAAGGTACTACCCACAAGGTATGCTCTAATAGTTTGTCACCTTTAGAACAAGGTTCTAAGAGGTTCCTAAAGTCTACATCATTCCTTCGGATATTACCAACATCTCGATTAACTAGGTAATTAGTAATATTCTCAAGAAAAACTCGTCTGAGTGTAGTATCATGTGACAACCATTTCCGGATTACTCTGTCATAGTTTCCGCACTACACCTAAAAGGCCAAGATGGGTTAAAGGTTCTACAGTCCTCAGTTTCAGCAGGCTCCCAGGTTGAAAGCAGTACGTCTTCCTGATTACTCAGTAAATGACACTACAGTCAAAGGGGTCTCCACTGAGTGGGGGATCTAATGTCTCCTTTTTTTGGGGATTACTCCCTCAAAGTTAACATGACTATACCGCATGTCCGATCTTAAGTTCTCCCAAGTCCGGGTATAGCACTTATGAGAAATCACCAAGCACCCTAAAAACCAGTAAAATCCAGACAAATGTATATACAACACATAATATACAACAAATAGTATCTCATACACAAATAAACAAAGATAGGCTCAACCCACTTACGTATGGACCAACAATAGGTCGATCTTTCCCCAGTGAAGACTCCATTTTTTTGTAGCAGTAGAAATGTTGAGACTAAGCCATTGAATTGACTTGACTCACACAGATCAAATAAAAATCGCCACCGTTCTTTATTGTTTCCAAAGGAATGAGAAAAGAGAAAATAACTCAAAAAATAAGGGGAGAGAATATAGGTAAGGGGGTTGGTTATGCAAAGGGAAGATATTAGTACCCTAAACATATATGGTACTCCACAAGAACCTCTTTGTAAATCTCTGTATTTTGGCTATAAATGTTATGTACAAAAATAGATTGTGGGGATGAGAAAAGAAGTATATTTTTTTATGCTTTTTGCACCCGTCGTGGTTGCAAACCTTTAGTGCCTACGTACCACCTTTCGTGCAATAGGGGATCAGAGTACTCGTAGTTCACCGTTAAAAAATTTAAAACACAAGTGTGTTTGTTAATTTTAAGAGACGAGACATCATCGTCTTATCTGAGTGGAAGAACATACTTACCACCTACGATTATGAGAAATGAGAATTTGCATCATCTCAAAGTGGAGGATATGACTTGGATTTTAAAATCAACAAAGCCTCTCTCAACTCCCAATTGGAAAATATCTTACTTCACTATATATCATAGAAGTATAATAACTCGCATCACTACAAAAATTGACAAAAGTCTAATCTTTTGAGAAAAGTTTTAAGGTAAAATGCCAAAGTGGCAAAATGGTTTTAATGAGATTGATTGACTTTTAGTATTCTCACAAAAAGGTCAAAGTATTATTAAATTGTTTAAAGTTTGATTAAGAAAGTATTTTTGAAAGTGCATGGACCTAAGTCCAAGTTTATTATAAAAGCGGTTCAAGTTTAAAAACAAGAATAGTTTTCAAAGGAGGGAGAATATTTTTTTGAAATTAAAGAAGGTGGGGGGAGATGAAGGGGATATCCTAAAGCATAAGGAAAGAGCTAGGCAAAAGAGCCGTCTAACCAACAAGAATCCAACGCTTGACACAATGAGTCAACGTAGAATTCCCATCCTTTGAATTGAAACCAAACAAGCAAAGATAATAGGCATCATAAGAAAACTGATCTTTAAATACATTAAGTCTTCATAAAAATTGGGCAGAGTAACAGTTGTATACAGATGAAATCTCAATCACAGACAAAGCATATAATTAGAACAATATGCACACAAAGCAAACAAACAACCCAATATCTTGGGGTAAACCCCAAGAACTCCAGACAAAATAACAGTTGAAGTCACAAGTTCTCAAGGTAGGTCAAGGTCTCTAATCCTAAGTCCAAGAAGTCCATAACTCCAAAATGCCAAGGATAGTAACCAAATAGTCCAAGTAACTTTAAAGTTTTTTATGGTTCAAGTTGATTATTAGGTATCATTTAAAAAGTAATGAAAGCTCAAATGAGCAAAGACGAAAATAGCATATAGATGCTAAAATAAATGGTGTATAAAAATAGAGACATAAAGAAAAAGCTCAAAGACAAAAGTCAAATGTTAATGAGTTAGACATTAAAGGTTAGTTGAATGACCATCTTGAAACTTGCATTTGAAAACTCAACAGAAGATTGATAAAATCAAAGCCTCTCAATAACAAGTCTAATTTGCTTTTTTTCAAGTATATCATTCATTTAAAATCTTGAGGTGATAATAAATGATCAATGATGTTTAAGTGATTCACTTTTACCAAAGCTTATGAAGATTCATTAGAGGATTGATAAGACCAAATCCTCCTAACAATGAATCTCAAGATTATTGGATCAAAGGTTTCAAATTAAAATACTTGGGCTTGCAAACATGGGTTTGGGCCACGAATGATCATTTCTCGAATCGGGACAAAAATTAGCACTATGTTAAGCAATCGTAAATGGACTTATGTAGAAGCCGCACCTATTTTGAGACCGATCAATAGAAATCTTTGTGCCACATGTTTAGAGAAATGATATATAGATCATTCTCCAACAACATATAGTACAAGTGAGAAATGGATAAGATGAAAGGTGAGGGGATGTGTTAGATGAAATTTTAGTTTTAAATATCGTCAACATCATTCATCCATCTCGATGGATTTGGTTTTTCAGCCTATCAACACCCAAGATCCAATGATGTTAAATAATTTGTCCCGACATAAACCCTAAGTCAATATCATATGTCATGCCAACATTTAAATAAGAATTATGTACAAAAGTTCTCAATCACAAACTTTGAACAAAAGCAAAACCCTAAATACAATCCTAAGTCAAAAATTAGGTTAAAAAAAAGAAATGGATTGTAAAAATCATGATAATTAAACACTAACTTGCTAAAGATCTATAAAAGTCAGAAATGGAGTTTAGAGTTCTTGGATCGAGGTATAAACTTGATTTAAAAATGCAAACATTGAAACTAGCTAGCAAAATGCTTAAACTAGAGGTGTTTTGGAAAACAATTTGTAAAAATTATTAAATCACATTTAAAAAATTCAAGAAAAATTATCTTTATGACCTCAACTTGTACAAGCACTCTAAACAAATTTATTTCTGATTTTATATGCATGGGAAATTAGAACTTTCAAACAATCAATGTGAATGATCAACTAAAACCCTAAAAAAGGAGAAATTAAGTTCACAATTAATCTACTTAATCTAAAATTCAAATAAAATTGGTGTAAGATCCCCTAAATCTCAAGAAAATTCTAAGGATCAGTAATATATTTTCTTGAATTTTATCACAAAAGAGAGAAATAAATAAAAATTATTTACACAATATATTAGAAAAAACAAAGAAAAAGTGATATAACCAAACAAATCATTTAATTGGCATCCCACGAATTTTGTAAAATTGGACAAAAATTATTTTCAATAAAAAGACTCACAAGGAAGCTCAAAAAACTTTTTTATGGATTTTTATTTAGTAGAAATAGGATAATAAAATTCTAAAACATATAGAATGATTAAAATCCTAATTAAACTACTTGAATTTATTTAATCATGAAAAAATGATGAAACTAATAAATAAATATCAGAAAATGAAAATATATTGAAAATAAAGTTTAAAATATTTTTGTGGTGATTTTTGAATTAAGAAAAGTATTTAAACAAAATTAGAGAAAACAAAGAAAATTAAAATATAATTAAAGTGCATTACACCTGTTATTAGTATAAAGCGCTGTAAAAGGAATTAAGAACATGTTCAATGAAAAATTGCCACGTAGTCATCCCTACCATGTGAACCAGTATCCACGATAAAATGCATTTTCAAAACACGATTTTCAGAGCTTCATATCTCTCTGTATACTCAATGAAAATCAAAGATGTAAACATCAAACTTCAAGATGAAAATGGGTAGAACACAATAGAATCAAAAAATTTATCAAAAGATGCATGGATCATAGAGAAAATGCCATGCGAATATTGTTGTATGAACATGATTTTGAGTTGAGCAATTCAACAAATAGTTTTCTAACTTAATTTTCTCCTTCGATTCTCAACCAAACCTCTTGATCCAAACATCAAAATTCAATATCTCAACTCGTAGAACAACAAAACACTCATAGATTCATCAAATAAAGCATGATATTATCATAAACTGAGCATGAAAGCAGTAGCATTAACAAAAATTTAAGCAAATTTATGGAACAAAAATCAAGCAACAGATGGACGCATGATTATACCTCAGATGTAGGATCTGGGCAGCTAAATCTAATGCGAACAAAATTTAATGCATGATTCGAGCTAGCATGATAAGGAGTTAGATTTGAAAATCTACTTTGATGAGTGAAAAATAAATCCACTCAATGCCTCTGTTTTGAAATAGAACACCGATGCTACTTATTCTTCAAGCTTCAATGGAGCATAATGCGTAAGAAGAATGGATTTGAGCAAGGATCTCTTGAAAACAAAATGCAGAAAAATTCTGAGTTTGAGAAAGTGAGGTGTTTCGTGAGGGAGAGAGGAATTTCTCTTGAGATTCTCGTGCCAGCCTCCTTGTGAGTTGAAACAAGTTTATTTTTATAGAGTAAGGAGGTAAGATGGTGAGGGTATAAGTGGGAACAAAGTTGAAAGTGAGGGTGAAGTGGTTCTGCGTTTTGCTTCTGTTTTGAGCTCTTAGAAGTCATTTTGGATAAGTGAGCATAACATGGGCGTAAGCTGGCAGGCCGGTGTCTTGGTTGATGTAAAATTTCATGCATTTCCATGCAAGCCTTGCCATTATCATGATCACATCTCCATCTCATCATATCTCTCTCCATATTTTATGAAATGTAACAAAGTTTGAATCAATATTGGAGAGGACATAACATACTCCAACTTTTATGTTCAGAAAATTTCAAAAAAAAAGTTGGACCAATGAGATAAATAGCCATGAATGTATGCACATCATTTGTTTGCTGGAATGTCCGACCTCGCGCGCACGTGTCATGCCTCGTTGCTGGGCAGGAATTCAATACCATAGTACCCTCTTCCCATGATTATATCTTAAAATGTAGGACTTATTTTGAAAAACTTCCTGAAGCAAAATTGTACCTCACACATGTGTATTGGTCTTTCATGTTGAAAAACTTTTCAAAATAATGAATAATTCAAAGATAAAAAAGGTGGTGAATGCATGCCCATGAACTGTTTGATGAAATGCTTGGCCTGGCGCGCGCGTGACATGCCTTGTAGTTGGGCAAGATGACAAGTTAAAGCTCCAAATCCTAAGCATTGTATCTCCTTATACACTTGACCATTTAAGATGATTCTTGAATAAAAAATGAAGAGAACACTTCAAGCTCCAACTTTGATATTTCCAACTTTTTGATTTGAGCCCAAATGAACATTTGAAATTAGTCATGAAGAAATCAGATTTTTGTACATATTTAAAAATTTCACTAAGTGTCCAGAAATTTCCAAGTTCCATAAATTTTTCTCCTTTCACTTTTTGGACTTGAGGCCTCTAATACAAAGTTGAAGAATTTTGTATCCTCTTTCTAGGCATGTAAAGTTTGTACATTTTCATTAAAAATTGAGAAAGTTATGATCAAACAAAGTTTAGCATTATGAACACTTAGAAAAAATCCAAAATTTCAAATAACTTCATTGACAAGTTATCTCCAATTCACACTTCCTCTTGATTTTATGCCATCATTGACCATGAAATGTGAAAATAGGGACATTGAATTGATAGTTGACCAAAAGTCCACTTGGTCAACAGTTGACTTTGGTTGACTTCTGACAAAATGACCAATTTACCCCTTTCTGTCAATTGAACCTTTCCAAACCAAAATTGATAATCAAACTCCCAATCATATATGCTCATGAACAAGTAGAGAAGCATGGAATCAAGTATTTCCCAAAAAGTCAGAGATTTCCTGATTAAATTCCAAACTTTTGTTTTGATCCTTTGTGCTAGGAGATGGTAAGATACATGCAATTGTGCCATTACCTACAAGATGGCATTCAAAGAGACATATATATATACATATTTCAGTGTTAGTAAAAAGGATATATGTACAAGATACACAATTCAAGGTTCTTGATGATCCCTCAAGGGCAGACTTAAAGATAGGATGAAGTAGAAGAAGTACTCAAAACCCTAATGTGTGATCTTGTTGAATTGTGATGGTATGAGATGATATAGGAATATTAGGGGAAAATTTTGGGGTACAACAAGTATTAAACTTCTCCAGAAGTATAGTGTTTTGTTTGTGATATTAGATTCAATAAATATAAGTGTTGATAAATGATACATGGCATTATTCAATCAGGCTCAAAATCAAGTTTTTATTATTCATCAAAGTCTGATAGTAACCCAGTTCTGAGATGAAGACCAGGTGTTCTAGTCAGACTCTGATGAGTTGTTGTAGGGAAGTGTTACTTCTCTATTCTTATGTTATTAAAACTCAAAATTTGTTTTGTGAGTGTTGGGCTCAGAGGGAGACTCTGAATAAGCATAAATGAAATTTTGGGATTAACAGATTTAGGGGGAGCTGTGAGCTTAACTCTAAATTTGTCGGTTACGGTGATTACCCTGTATAAATTGTTCTTTTAGAATACATGGTTTTATCATCAT
Source organism: Vicia faba (assembly GCA_948472305.1). Classification (NCBI taxonomy): domain Eukaryota; kingdom Viridiplantae; phylum Streptophyta; class Magnoliopsida; order Fabales; family Fabaceae; genus Vicia; species Vicia faba. The sequence goes on from OX451736.1 coordinate 691,127,964, forward strand.
CAAAATGGGGAGATTGTAAGAACAAGAAGTGTTTCTACATCTGGCCTTAAGATTTTGATGATAACTTTACATGATATCATAAAGAACAATTGTATACCCTAATGGTTTCGTTCTAGTGTATAGTTGTTGTTGTAATGTTCTAGATTGGTATCAAGACGTGTGACGTCATCAGGCTTTAAACATAAACTCTACTAGATGAAAACATGTGGTTACGTGTTACAGTTGAAATCAAGATTATGGAGTTCATCTTATGCAACGAGTCTTAGGAACGTTAGTACAAGAAGTTATGATTGTGACTTTATGGTTAAGCTTTGGAGGCCTTATAAAGCTTTGCTTATGTGTGTTACAAGTTCTAAAGATTATGAAGATGAGGTTCTGATGAACAAGTTCCGATGATCTGAAGAAAAGAAAGTTCTTACAACCGAGTGCTTAAGACTCTGAAGATGAGGTTCTGATAGGACAAGATTATTTAGACTCCAAGACTTAAGTTCTAATACTTAAGAGTGATTCTTCTATAACAAGTTTCAAACATTCAAATTATCTGAAGCCTCTGAAGATAAGAAGAAGTTCTAAATGGTTAATGTATGATGGTGTACAAAAGGTATAAACAGTGCTTTGTAACCTCTACCCTCTAGGGTGGAAAAAAGACAATCCTTTCATACTATAGTGTGACCACTCTCATTATGACCGTTGAGAACAAAAAATTTTATTTTTTGATCACCATTCTACCCTTTCAACAAATATCTTTTACAAGCTATAAAAGAAAGACATGGAAGCTGAAGAAAAGTAAGAATCAACATTACAAATATCTATCAGATTAAATCAAGCTCAAGCAAAACTACACCAAAGCATTATGAAAACTCTTTAGAGAAATATTTTGTGTATAGTTTTTTAAATAAGCAAGGAGTTGTTACTCGTATCTTGTTGTAAAACAGTTAGGTGTTTTTCTCTATACTCAAACGTCTATGTAATCTACTTAGAATAAGCAAGTTATAATACACTAAAAGTATTCAACTCTTGTAGATTCCTTGAGAGACCAAGTGAAGGTCAGATCTCAAGAAGACTCTTGCTGCGATTTGAGTAGATTTGTAATAAGGATCGACTGAATTATTGGGGATGCCAATAAGGTTGATATGACTTATTGTGGGTTGTCTGTAATTGGTTTGGTTATAGTGGATTAATTACTTGTTGAAGGCAAAACACCTTGTGGGGTGGACTGGAGTAGCTTAGTTAACAATGAACCAGGATTAAAATAATTGTGTTCATTTATTTTTATGTTCTAAGTTAACTTGGTCTTTCATCAATGAAAAAGATTCAAAATTTATGTTTGTGAAACCTAATTCAAACCTCATTTCTTGTGTTTCTCACACCTTCAATATCTACCCATTCCCCTTCAAACACATCATCATTATCAACATGAGTTCAAGCTAATAATTGAAGCTCTCAGAGAAGCAGAAAGGAAAAAGGAAAGAATAATCATCCAACCCTCTTCCTCTAATTCCTAAGAAGAAAATATACAAGGTTCAAGAAAGTAAAAATACAGATGATGCAAGGTTTCTTGGTTCTCAAAGTAAAAATTTGAACAGTGGCAGAAGATCAAATGTCCAAGCATTGGGTCAAGATTTGTCTTTCATCTACCAAAAGGTCAATCATCTAATTCTTGATGACAAAATCAAGAGGTATGTGAAATAATTTCTTAATAAACCTATTGAAGTTGAGTATTTTGTAGACAAGTGTGTTAAGACCGGAGTAGGAGTATAATTTCTGAAACATTTTGAAAATCATAAGTTTTTGAAGTTTATTGGATTAAATAGAAAGTATGGCCATAATCATGTTAAGGCTTTCTATTGTGATCTTAAAGTGTCTAGCAATGGTCTTGAATTCATCTTCTATTAGGTCATTAATTTTACTTTAGATGAGATCCTAGCCGAGTTGTCTGCTATGAAAGGTGTGTTAGATCATCTTAAAGATTCTACTATTATGTTCAACCTTAAGATATTTATGTTTCCTCTGCTTCCTCACCCGTTGATTTACCTTAGACCATTCATGCATCTTATCATGTCATACCATCATATGCATTTTATGTTTATTTTGTATATTTCTATTTTTAAACTTATTTTGGTATCTTCTACTATATTTTAGATGTTGTTCTAGATATTATTGGTTTATGTATTTTGTGGCATCGCTAAACCATTATTTTGATATTTTGATCTAATGTTATTTTTTATCCATCTTTTATCTCATATCTCTTATAATTTTATGAAATTACGTCTATTGCGGTTATGCATATGTGCAAGTATATGATGCTTAATTAATTTGAATATATGATATTGTGTTCTACGCTTTATGTTATCATGGTTATTTGTTTGTGTTATCTCTCTCTCTCTCTCTATCGATCTCTCTCTCTCTCTCTCTCTCTCTCTCTCTCTCTCTCTCTCTCTCTCTCTCTTGATATTTGTCAAAGAGGAAGAAGTTGTTGAGATATAATCAATAGTTATGTACATTAAGTGTCCAATGCAAGGGGAGCAAGAGTGCTCAAGTCTCAAAGTCTATTCTATCATCATGTTGTGTTGTTCAATAAAGCGGGAATTGTGAATCATTCAATACCACTTCAAATAATCGCTCAAATAAAATTACCAATAATATCTCCAAATTTTTCAAACATCAAAATGAGAGAGACCGAATTGAAGTCATCGCTGATATCATTTTAGTTTTGATTGTTTTTCAATTTGTGTGTATGATGCATTATTTGATTTATCGTGTGTTTTTACTTTGTCCATTATATAAATTTATTTTCATTGTTGTTGTAGCATTCTTGTTATAATTAATTTGTAATAATAATTTTTATTCGCACTCGTTTGCATTGGCTATATTTAGTCTTTGTACCTTTGAGAAACCTCTTGATTCATTGGCTTAGATGTTTTATCCATGTATTTGTATCCTTTTTTAGCCTAGAATTTGATTTTGTATCAATATATTGAGTATTTTTTGAATCAAGATTGTAAGGATGTATGGTTCGAATCATACATAGTGTGACTCAAATCATGAAGTCTCATGAAAGCTGGAATTTGGCTCTGCCTCATTTGAGTCAAATTAAAGAATAGTGCAATTCGAAACACAAATACTCTTGAATTGAATCAAGAGGTACACATGACTTGAATCTTAGTCTTTTTTCCTTCTTTCTAACTTCAGATTCAAGTTTATTGTTTCTTTGATTTGAATCATTACTTTATGATGTTATAAAAACCCATTATCTTTGTAGTTTTGAGAGAGTAGCATCATGTAAGTAAGTGTCTACCTTCTTGCACCAATTATTATATCTCTCTTTTTTCAATGAGTGGGAGTGTGTCACCCATGAGAGAGAATCTTGGGAAAAGTGTGAGAAATCACATCTCTTGAATCATTCTTGTATCTTCTTGTTGAAGAACAAGAAATCTAGAGGAAGTGACATGATTGTTCAATCAAGTGATTGAATTGATCAATCTCTGAACAATAACCAAGAACCTAGAAACCTGTTTTTACCAAGAACCTTGATAGAACCTAGTGTGTGTTCTATACTCACCAAGATCTAACTTATTTTTGATAGCTTGTGATTAACTTCCTAGAATTTGGATCTTGTGAGTTATAGTTGTGTGTGTATGTGCAAAAAAATTTAGATATACTTCATCATCTCCAACCTTTGTCAAGAAACATTGTTATGTACCTTCAACTCTAAATATTGAGTATATATATATATATATATATATATATATATATATATATATATATATATATATATATATATATATATATATATATATATATATATATATATATATATATATATATATATATATATATATATATATATATATATCAAAGGTACATCAGAGAATCTAATATTTTTCTTTGAAGTTGTTTTTTTTTTTGTGTACCAGGTAGAAGAATAGTTTCTTGGATATGGATTTTGGTTGTGTGTTTCTCAAAAAGAGAGAAGAGTATCTCTATACTCCATTGAAAACTTTGGTGAAACCATATAAAGTTTGTCTCATAACAAAGTTGAGAGCTATTCAATTATTTGAAGCTAATGGAAATTGCACAAATAGTTCTTCATCTAATTCAAGGAAAGAATGTCGCAAAATGTAAGCTTGGAGCAGGTTATTATGGATGGCTAGATTATTGGATTAATATCATTGAGAATCTTGTGTGTAACAGTTGATTATTTGTATCAATGGAAGGAATTTTCATTAGATATGTGTGTAGGCTAATGCAGTGTGGCTATTAGTGTTTGGATTGATCATAGTCTGTTGTATCAAAATACTTGTAGATCAACTCTTGAAAATAGTGGAAGTATTGATTATTTTCCCAATGGTTTCAAACCATTTATGAGTGGAGTAGGCATAGCGAGGACGATTTTCGAACCACTGTGTATCTTTGTATACTTTCTTTCTTCCTTATCTTTTTTTAATTTTCATCATTCATCATGTAAAAGTTAAATCATAGCATAATTTGTATGTCATCTAGGTTAGATCATGTTTGTAGTAATTTATTGTACAAGAATAGGTTTTTCTTTTATCAAACCTATCAAATCATGCTTAAGTCAATTGTGATAAAAGACATGTCTATGTTGAGATATTAAATTGCTTGTATTAAGCAACATGAATTATCCTAGCTGACTTAAGTCCTTGTTTGATTATACTCTTAGTGATAACATTGAAATACATTTATTATAATTCATATTGATGAGATTATATGCTTCCATTCTATTTTTTTAGCTTCCGCCCATTAAACTCTGATTATTTCATTGAAAATTACGAAATTATTTTTAAAGGGGATCGGACTATTCAACCCCCTCCTCTGGACCTTTTCACTTATACTCCCAACCAACATTTGTATGTGTTATATTTTGTGATAATAATGACATTTTAGGTTTTTGTACCGTGACGTGTACTTTCTTTTACTATTCTCTCTATCATCCTTCAACTATTTTTTTCTTATAACTTCACCCCCTAATTTCATTCACAAATATCTCATATTGAGATTAAAAAACTTGTTTAGTTCTTCTCTTCTCGTCTTTAATTGTTTCCAAAGAAACAATGTTTGTTGGAGTCAAACTCATGATAGAAATCTTAAATGTCTCCCAAAACACTAGTAAATATAAAAATAGAAACAATCCCAAAAGCTTATCATAAAACTTGATATTCATTTTGACATCTAAATTCAAGGACTCTATCATGAAACTATTCAACAAGAAAAATAATAGTATTCTATGTTATAGATGCATACAAGAACTCTATCTTCTCCTAAATAATATTTGAATTTGTCTCATTATAAATTTGATTATAAACATTTTCTTTCACATTCTACCAAATTAATTCATAAACCTAGTTTTGTACCCCAAAATTTACCCTCTTTCCTCAAAAAATTTCATACAAGATCTCCAATAGCTCAAGTTTGCACAAGTGTTGACTAGGTCAAACCATCTCCTAAACATTGATGCCTCAAATTAGGATTTTGATTTTCACAAGTATAATTGGACTTCTAATGCCTCAAATTAGGATTTGATTTCATTATAGACCTCCAATAATACTCATGTCAAGTTTCAAGTCTTGAATCACAATTTTGCTCAGTCAATTGCTCAGATGACTGAAAATCAATTGTATTGGGTAAAAAAGTCAATTATGGTCAACCTACAGTCAAACTTCATGATTTTTGACCAACATCAACATATTAAAGTCCTTTGCATCATTTGATCAAGTATTGATCACAATCCCTCAAGAAAAGCACTCAATTTACCAAAATGGGCAAAATGGTCAAATTAGGGTTTTGACTGATTAGTGACTTTTGACCTGATACATGATCTAATGACTTTAAGAATAACCTCAATGATTCAAATGAAACATGTTTACATAATTTCATAGTCCAAAACATTCCTCAAGATCAATGGATTGATAGTTGAAATTTGATCAACTGATGAAAAGTCAACTGATGCACAAAAAGTCAAACTTTGACTTTTTGATCAAAATTTGATTTCAAAGATCACAATTCATCAAGACATTCAAAAATATGAAGCTTGATCATCAAAAAATCAAGAAAGTCAAAAGTCAATGTGAAAAGTCAAAATTTTCAAGACTTAGAAATTTTTCTAAGTGTTTTTTACATGACAATTTCATTACTTCATGCCAATTTTTCACCAAGATGCAAGATGATTCAAAGAAAACTTTCAACATGAAAGTTGTATATCTTGATGAGATCTAAAACTTTACTTTTCTAATCAAGTTCTAGAAGTGCTTGTATTTTGAGTTATAAATTCATGAAGTCGTGCATTTTTTCTAAAAACACTTAGTGAAAATTTTGACCTAACTTCTTGGCCAATTTTCACCAAGCTCCAAGATGATTTTGTCAAAATGGTCAACAAGAAGGTTGTAGAGGATGTTTCAATATTTCCAAAATGTCTAAAAACTTGAAGATATCATGCTTGAGCTAGAAGTTTCGAAGAGATGAAGATGGCCTTAAAAACTTGAATTATAGGTCATTTTCTTGATGAACATTCAACCAAATCTCAAACCTATGCTGCATAATCCCACTTTGCAGGCTACTAACTTGTGTTACACTCCTTAATTTAATGTTTACACAATTGTTTGACCCATTATCCAAGTGATTGAGCTATTGCCCAAACCATCTTACCATTAATGGAACAAAGTTAACACTTCCATTTTGGAAAAGTGACTTTTATCATAAAGTCCATTCTCCTAGAGCTTTGAATTTGTTCTTTATGCACAATCATCCTCTACAAAATTATAGCAAACATGTTTAAAGTTGTAAGCAACCATACCTTGCATTGAAACCATGTTTGTCTAGGTTACTTCAAAAACAAGCCAAAGTTCCATAACATGTGATTTTGTACTTCTGTTCTCTCCAAGCTTCCAAAATCTTTGCTATAAATTGAACCTCCATTGACAATCCTAAGACACAAAATTAGAAGCCTTGAAACTCTCCCAAACTCCCTCTAACCAGAAATTTCTCAAAAACACCATTTGTATACATTTCTGCCCTTGAACTTGTATCTTCCATTTCCATCGTGTGTTTTCCCTCAAAATCATTTTCAAAGCTTCCATACATCAAATATAGTTCATCATTGTCCCTGTTTTGGAACTGTAACACCTCCATCACCATCCTCCATAACCAAAATCAGGGTGTTGCACATTGACTTCTCCAGAACATTTCAGCCACTCTCAACTCAAGCTAAGCATTGCATTAGCTTCCTGGAGGCCCAAGGAAGCTAACCAGATCATTACAACACCTTGGAGCAAGCTCAAACTCAAAACACGAATTCCATTTTCAAGGTGAGTTTTTTGACTTTTGAACTCTTCATATAGGCATCATTTGGTTTCCATTTATGAAGATAAAATGAAGACATCATATTCCTGAAACTAACCATGTCTTTGGAATTCATTTATATTGTCTGAGTAATGTGAATTTTAATTTTGAACTTTCTGAAAAAATTAGGTCAGATTTGGTACCAAGAAAAATTTGTATTCATCTTTGATCTATTGTTTAAGTTATTTACATATTTAGAATCGTGGTTAAATATTAAGCAACTTTCATGTTTATATTTTCCATTTTGGTTGAGAAATGAGGAAGTTACAAATTTGAACAATGCTGATGAATTTTTTGGCGCGAGGAAGAAGATGAAGTCATCTTCAGGAATGTGTTTCAAATATACATGTTTGGTTTTCTTTATAACATCGAATGTATAGCCACCCCAGTAGTAGAAAGCGCGCGCGTAAGGGTTGGAACTATAGGGACCTGGGTTCGAGCCCCAGTGGTAACCTTTTGTATTTTTCTTATATTTTTCTTGCAGACTCAGTGCAGCAGATCACACGCACCCATCATTAGGCCTCATCTTACCACCACCAGATCATTGTAAAGATAAATCCAACATATTCCAATGCAAGCACATGGTATACCTCATGAGGGCAGCCACACTTGATCCAAGAAGGCGCTGGGTTATTGCCTTGGACCTAGTCTGAATTGCTGACTCTCACCCCCATTTTACTTTTAATATAGGCCCATTCATACATTTTTTATTTATTTTTCTGATTACAAAAAAGCACCTTTAGGCCTAGCGTCCCTTTTTACTATCTTTCACCCCCATTTCCATTTTTTAACCCCCTGACTTATAATTTATATTTTCATTTTGTGATACGGTGGGAGAGAACTGACTGTTTTTGGAATGCTGGTTTGCGTTTTGTGTTTTGTGTTTGCAAAATGTCGCGGTAAGCAAGAGTCGCAACCGACTTTTATTTTATCCAACGAGGAAAGGGAAAAAGCACAGAAAATTCCTTTTTCGAGATGTTTCTCGGGTTCGGGGGGTAGATTATAGAAAGGGAAGGTATTAGAATCCTTTCTATCCGTCGTTATCCACGGGCTCTTAGGTACTTGCTCATATGTTTTCAAAAATTGATTTCTTTGTGCTTGTGGGTTTGAAAAAAAGTCTTTGTTTGAAACTTTGTTTGAAAAGTGTAAGTGTGAAGAGTTTTTGTTTTTGAAATGAGCAAGTACTTAAGAACCATCTACCTACTCGAAAAAGGAATCGTTCTATGCTATGTTCCTTTAGACAATGCTATCCCACTATTGATGAGTAGGTAGCACCGTCGTTGGAGTTTAAGGGTCAATTCGAATTTAGGGACTTACGGTCACTAAAGCAATGTTAGGACGCCTTAGCGGTAACCCTAATGTCTTAGATCATTTGTTTTGAGGCAACAATATCCGAGGCAACCGTTTCGAGGCGACTATGATATTTGGACAAGAGGGCGACCTCTAAAGTGACCTATACTTAATGACCGCGTACGAAGGCAACCAAGTGGGGTGTACCCTAGGAGTGCACATGTGCGAGTGTGTCGTTTTCAGTTATTTTTTTGTCTTTATACATGTTAATGGTTATCTAAGTTGATTTTAGGTTAAACATTCATTCTTGTCATGCATCCCTATTATCAAACATCTAGCAGTTATATTTTGCGGAAAATAAATTGCGGAAATTAAATTACAAGGCGTCGGGTATTTACATCGCCAAAAGTAACCCTTTGAAATTAAAATGCGGAAAATAAATAAAGCGATAAAAATATTTAAAGTCCTATTAAGCTATTACATTCCGGGAACAAGTACTATATTGGATAAATAGATCGCATGCAAAAAATTAAATCGGGCGCAAGTTCTAGGGTTTTGACCCTTTAATTGTTAAAGAAAAGATTTTTTTGGTTATTTTTGAATTAAGAAATAAACTATCCTAAATTAATTATTAAATTAAATTAATTAAACTAATTAATAAAAATAAATATTTTTGGGTTTTTTGATATTTAAAGAAAGAAAATAAAATTGATCAATGTTAATAAAACCTAAGTATGTCTAAATTAATTTTATTATTTACAAAAATATATTAAAGTTATCCTAATTAAAATTAAATTAATATAATTAGTATTTATTAATAAAAATTAAAATTTGGTTTTAATGAAGAAAAATATTTTTTGGTTTTATTTTTATGAAGAAAAAGATTTGATTGGTTAGTTAATAATAAAAATAATAACAAAACAATAAAAAAAAAAAAAAAATAAAGAGAGATATGATGGTTTGGGCCTGAATGGGAGGTTCAGCATAACAATTCCATGGCCCAATTGGCGCAGGCCTGGTTGACTTTGTGAAATCCATGTGCACCTTTTGACTTGGTCTCATGGTAGACCATCATCTTGGATCACCAGATTTGGCCTTGGGCCATCTGGTGCTTTGATATTTGAGGATGTATGATAGGCCATGCGCTTGGATTTGCACTTGATAACCTGTAGAAAAATAACAAATGCAATTTGGAGGACCTGGGATTCGAACCCAGGTCCTGAAGGAGTTTTGATGCACGCGTTCACCACTAGGCCATTGTGTGTTACTTGTTAGTATATTAAACAAAAATAATAATAAGACAAAATGCGTTATATTGCCAGAAAATAAAAAAAAAGTGTGCGAAAGTTTGAATGGTCCAATCAGAGGGAGACACGCCATCGTCCATGACCTTCAAACCCTGTAACCTTACCTGCGGATTTAAATCCGCAGCTAAATGCGTGGGTCATTCCTAAAATCAATTCCAGGCCATATAAATTCCTCCCAAAACCATGGTTGTGCTCGTCTTTCTCCTCCGGTCATGTCCATGGCCATTATTGGGGCTAATTTTACCTGTAAGGGAAACGCCCAAAAAGCAAACCACAAAACCCTAGATTCGGTTCTTGGCTTTACAGGTCAGATAAATAAAATTGAGTGATACAGAAAGCTTGGAAATTTGATGAGGATCATGAATATTCCCATAGTTTGTGCAAAAGATGCAAGAAATAAGATTTGCAAATTCAAGAGAAGGGCGGTTTTTTGAGATACTTACAGAGCTTTTGAGCGTGTATGGAGACTGGCCTTGGGTTGGTTCTGCTTCAGTGATTGTCAAGGAAACGATTGAGATCGTTCTTGGCTTCTGAATTTTCCTCTAAGTGTGATTTTGGTTTCACACTTTTTTGTGAGTTTTGCAAGTTTTGCTTTGCTTCTTTCTGCAGCCTCTAGCCCTATTTTTGTGTGCTTTGACTTGTATATGTAATATGGGATGTATTAGGTTAACATTTGTGGATTGAATCCTTGCACATCAATGCCATGAGATTTTATTTGATCCACCATTGAAAGCTTGCCTAATTTGTCAAAAATCCAATCTTTTTGCACATGGAATGCTTGATACGAGTTTGATGATGATATTGATGATGATTAAGTTCTTAAAATAGAAAAATATCTCATGTAATCAAGTTTTGGGATTTTATTTGATTTAAATTGATTTAAAATGAAATAATTCAATAAAAAATCAAATAAAATAATAAAATTGATAAATGGACACAAGGCTGAATCTAGGGCACGTGTGCAATGTGGCAAGTTCAATTAAAGTGGAAAAGAATGGGCCCATTTTACAAAATTTGAAGTTTTGGGGATAGTTGACTTTTGGGCCCATTGGAATTTTTAGAAAGCTTGAGGTGTCCTATAACCAACCCTTTTGGTCTCATCTCATTTTGATATTTCATGCTCAAGTTATAAGCTTTGGCAAAAAAGGTGTTTTTGTTGACTTTCAAAAATGACCTATAATGTCCAAATTTATAACTTCTTGTGAGTGCATTTTCTGATCTTGGGGTATGAAGATGGATTATAGGAAATTGCATCCTCTTCAAAATGAGATTTGGATGGGTCATTTATCATAAAGTATGAGAAAGTTATGCTTGGTCAAAGTTGAGTTGACTTTTCCTACAAAACCCTAATTTAGCAACTTTTGAGTCTTGATGAATTTTGAGCAATCCTTGATGAATCATGATCAACCCTTGATCAAATGATTAAATATCCTTCAAAATGAGAATGTTGACAAAAAATATTGAGGTTTGACTGTATTTGGGTCACAATTGACTTTTGCCCTAGCACAGTCGATTCTTGGACCCTTTGAGCAATTGGCTGAGCAAACTTCCTCTGCAAGGCTTGAAATTTGACATGGATGAAGTTGAGAACATATTAGGACATTAGGGAGCATTTGAGGTCATTTGGACTCAAGGATCTTGATGCAACACAAAACCTAATTTGGGGTTGACTGCCTTAGGAGATGATTTGTCTGACCCACTCTTGAGCAAACTTGAGTAACTTGGAGATTTTTCTTGCCATGTTTTGAGAAATATGAGAGCGCAAATTTTGGGGTACAACACATTTTATTTTCTTTTAATATTATTATTATTACTATTTTTAATCAAAAATACCAAAAATATTTTATTTAATATTTTGACTAATTATCTTTTATTTTATTTCAATTTTATTTCCTTTAAACCCTAAAAATATTTTCTTAGCTAATTAATTTCTTTTAGAATTAGAATTAAATTACACTTGGGATTATTTAATTTTATTTTTAATTAACTTAGAATTTAGGTGAAATAATTAGTTAATTTCTTTTTTTGTATATAATTAATTAGTTTTAATTAGGTTAAAAATTACTAAAACATCTCTTTCATCAAAAACCCTAAAAATACTTTCTTAACAAATCTAATTCCTTTTCTTAATTAATTTAATTTCTTTTCTTAAACTAATTTAGGTTTAGTTTTATTAAATCAACTTAGGCTCTTTATTTAGTTTCTTTCTCTTTATTATTTTAATTAAGGTTAAACCCTTTCATTAAAAAACTCAAACACAATTTTCTTTTCTTTTATATCATCTTTATTTTCTTGTATATTTTTTATTGTTATTCATTATTCAATATGGTTGTAATAGTAATTAGGTTTTAATCGCTTTCATCCCCCATTTGTGACTTGTATCCACATCACCTAAATGATGTAATATCGTAGAACTTTAAATTTCCGCAATTTATCGCTTTCGATATAATTTTTAGTAATTAGGGTTTGTATGACAAGACATAAAATCAACAAGTAGAAAACCCTAAATTCAAAGATAAAAAGCATGAAAAACAAACACTTTGCACACTTGCACCTCTAGGGTTAACCCACACTTGTTGCCTTCAATAAAAACAGTCATGTCCATCGAACGTGGAATACTTTAGCAATGGCCCTTAAATACAAGATCGTAATCCCTCGATGACCCTTCTATGTTGCCTTTGAAAAAAATTTAGACCCTTACGACAAGTTGCTAAGGTATCCTACAATGTTGCCTTCAATGACTGTGCGACGATCCATGTTTGTCCCTTCACATCCAATGATATGGTTGCTTACTAACTAATGACAAGATAACACTATCTAAAGGAGGAGGAAAAGAATTAAGACTTTTTAAGTGGGTAGAACGCTCATAGTTGCTTGCTCACAAAAAAACCATTTTCACACTCACACTTTCAAAACATCTTTCCAAAAACAAACATCTCTTTGAACTATTTTCAAAACCAATACTTTGTATACATTCTTATAGAGACGGGAATCATTACAAAGTTTTCTGAAACAAAGAAGTTTGCAAAAATATTTTCAAACTAACACAAAACCAAAAAGATTTATAAAGCACTTCAAAGTGAGCTAGCAACTAAGAGCTCATAGATAACTACGGATGAAAAGGGTGCTAACACCTTCCCTTTTCATAACTTACCCCCCAAACTCAATAAAATTCTCAAAAGGTCTTTCATATTCTTTTCACCCTTCCTTTATTGAATAAAAGAAAAGTCGGTGACGACTCTTGCTATCCGCAACAATTGCGATAAAACACAAAACACTCAAGTCAGTTCTCCCACCGTATTACACCTGGTGAAGTTCAAACTCTTATTCTTTAGGTATATGTAAAATTTATTTATTTTTATTCCAAAAACAAGTAAATGTAATTTATTCAATAAAACTTTAATTTTTCCATTCCACAACTGGTTATTAGTATAATTCAAACAGACCATGCTTATATGTGTATTTGCCTCAATCATTAAAACAAGATAAATAGCCTTCTAACTAAGATCTTTGATGTAAATCTAATAGGGGATTGAGGGGAACCTTGTGGATCATCAACATTAAATCAAGAAAAGTTATACAAGTGAGAAAAACAATATATATCACCTAAAAACTTAAGGGATTAACTTTATGGATCATCTTATATATTTTTAAACATTTGCTTTTCAATAATGTGGAACTTCTAACTCATAATTGTCACACACAAAAAAATTAGGCTCTAGAGTGCAATTAATTTTAGCAAGCCCATCATCTCCCTAATTAGTCTCACAATTAGGATGCAGTCCCACTACAAAAAAAACTTTATCTCTATGATAATGAATCAACTAGCTTCACATTACTAGATTTTTTTTACCATGGACGCATCTAAACACAATCTTAAAATCCAATTTTAACTCATTCTCAATGAGATGTTGTGATCTTTAGAAATGGTTAACCTCTCCATAACACTACATTACTCAATCAAAACAATAAAAGTTGGTCTCATAAATGTTGTATAACCAAACACTCATTCATTGGATAATCTCTAATAACTATGTTAGGAAAGTGATTCTAAACATAAGAGGCGAGATGAATTATGTTGTTATCAAAATCAATTTATTTAAAATTTGTTCTTAACAAATGTTTTTTAGTGTAATTAACAATCATAGATATTGCAATAGAAATAAATAAAGAAGATAGATATGAAGATAAATACGCATCAGAAATAACATAAACATCATAAATTAAAGAGAGAGAAATTTAGAGATAGAGATGTCGAGATTTATACAGGTTCATCCTAACCACTTACATACCCGTGTCTCCGAAATTTTTCTCTTAAGAGTTTCACTAAAAAAACATGTGATAGTTTTGCATGATTTGTCCTTATTCAACCCATAATCTTGAAACTGCCACCCCCCCCCCCCCCCCCCACACACACACATAATCACATACAGACATGCACCTTGAGTTCTTTTCTCTACACTTTTGTCTGCTTTGAGAATTACACAAAAATGCAGTAGTAATCACATTAAGACTAATAACGTATTTTCCATATGTAAGAGTAGTCACATAGTACTCATAAGAACCTGATAATGAGCACAACAAAATAATTTTCTTATCTTCGTCATCAACCTTCACCACAAGTCTCACCAAATCAGTGATTATATTGTTGAAGACATTGACATGTTACAAATTTGATCCTTCCTACATCTTCAAATTGTATAGTTACTACTTTATGAACAATTTTTTTATCATGGTCTTTTACATATATTGACTCTCTAATTTGTTCCAAACCTCTTTCGGTGTTGTTTCCAAGATATGACACATCACATCGTCTGAAACACATAGGTGAATTAATCCCACAATCTTTTCTGTCATTTTTACCCAATTGGTATCCTCCATGTTAGTTTGTTTCGTCTCACACAACTCCATTTATAAATTTTGTTGAGTCAACATATCCTTAATTTGCCATAATTCAAAATTAATCATCTCGCCAAACCTTCTCACCTCGAATTTTTCACTAGGTTTAATCGCCATCTGATATAATTTGTTTAAACAGAAAACAATATAAAAGATTAAAGAGAAACAAAAGTAAAAGACAATAAATATGATTGGTCTTTGTTAATATTGTTTGATCAATAGTGTCTGTTGAAAGCAATTCCTTGTGTCGAAGCATTTTGCTTGACAGAGACAAGGGAATGTCAAAAAGATTTGATTTGATTTGGAAGTATGGAAACAGTTTGTTACACATAGATTTGTTTTAGATTTATATATATTTGATTTAGATCTAACATAGATAGATTTAATTTAGTTCCAAAATAGGTATTTTAGGCGTTTATATTTTTGGGTTTTATCTTAGGGAGCAAGCTAACCTAAATCTAAAAATAGGGAGCAACCCTTAGTTTTTGTGAATAATATAATTCATTGTATTCACATAATTTGCAGTTGCAAGTGAATAATAAAGTTTTCTACAGTTTGTGGGCAAAGAGAAACTCTACAGAAAATAATTGTCTTCTTTCTTTCTTTTCTTTTCATATAATTCATTGTCATTATATGGTGATATCAATCTTGTTCATCAAGATTGGTAGAAATTCATCATATGTTTTGGTGTATTTTCAACATATGGTATCAGAGCTCCGGTTGAGTGATTCAAGGGAATAACGATCGAGAAAGAAGAAGAAGAAGATCATGATGGCGATGAATTACGCTGACGGAAATTTTCTAGCAAATCTTCCAATTCTTAAAGGTGATAACTATGAGAATTGTTACAAACAGATGAAGGTTATATTTTGTTTTCAAGGTCTTTGGGATCTTGTAAAACATGGATTAGAACCACTGGATGAAGACGCTTCAGAAGAAGAAGAAGAAGCAGAATTCAGAGAATCGAAGAAGAAGAATTATAAAGTTCTCTTTATGATTCACCAATGTGTCATCCCAAACAATTTCGAAAAGGTTAGTGATGCGGAATCTGAAAAAGAAGCTTGGGAAATCCTGAAGAAATTGTTTGGAGGCGCTGAGAAGGTGAAAGAGGTGAATTTACAAACTCACAAAAGAACGTATGAATTGCTTCATATGGAAGATAGTGAAAGCATATCTGATTTCTTCACTAGGGTTACTGTTGTACCCCAAAATTTACCCTCTCATGTTTTCCAAGATTTCTTCTTGCATAGGTGGTTACAAACCTTTGCCTAAAGAAATAGAAATTTTTCAAATGATGGTTAAGTATCCTTCGATTGGCATCTGCAAAATATCCTTTGATTGGCATATGCAAAAGGTCATTCAATTGGCATATGCAAAAGATCCTTTGATTGGTATAGGGCCTTTCGATGGGCATTTTCAAAAAGGCAGCTTCGACGAGCATCTTAAATAAGGTTGTTTTTCGTTAGAGCGTACAAAGGGCCTTTCGACAAGCATGTTAACCAAGTGATGTTTTGATTGGAATATCAACACGGTGATATTCTGATTGTACAAGTTAGATAAAATGAGATAAAAAAGGGAAAGAATTGAGAGGGTTCCAGAAGCTATGATGATGGGCATTCGAATTCATGCAGATTGGAGAGGATAACTCTGAGCCTTTCTACAGACTATGGTAGAAGCTCTGATGCTGAGAATATGTGCAATTCGAATCAAGATGCAGTGCCACCAAAGGGAGCAAGGCTTAATATTTAATCAAAGGAGCCATGATAACGAAGTTGGTGCAATTCGAATTCAAAGCCTTCGAAAGAAAACAAATGTTCTGTCTAAGTACGAAGTGCGCAAGGCTTAATATTAAAAGTACTGGTTTTTAGTGATGATTCTTATTTTTCTGGTTATAAGTGAGTTTAGGAAAGCTTAAAAATGTAGAAAAATAAAGAGACACGGGCGATATATCCTGGTTCCCCACACAGTCCGAGAGTACTCCAGTCCCCTTTCAACATGAAAGAGATTTCCTTATTGTGGCAAACTTAAACAAGAACTACCAACCAAACCAAGAACAATCCTCTTGGACCAAGAAAAATCCTCTTGGATTTTCACTAAATTACCTATGAGAACAATCCTCTCAATGTAACTACACTTGTATCCAACAACTTGGAAAGACAAGATTTCAACAAAAACACTTAAACTTAATTCCAACAATCCTGGAAAATAAGCAAGTAAATATCAATTTGTGAGTTTGAGTGAGTAGAGTAATATTGATCATTTAGAGTGATTTGACAATGTATAATCTTCTTCTTTCAATAATAATATTATACAAAGACTCAAGATATATTTGCTCAAAGTTTTCTGTTTGTTAATGTATGAAAATGTGCAGAAAACTTATGCATGAAAATGAAGAATGCTTGAGTTTGTATTTTGAAAGTTCAGAAAATATTTTTGAAAGAAGGTGTTAGATCTGAATTTGAAATTGAATATTTATATGTTCATAACACCCTTTTGAAACATCATGAAGATCTGGAAATGTATCATGAACAAATGCTAAGTTTGAGTGAAAAGATGTAATGAAAAGGCATGATGAAAAGGGATGAATAAAGCTGTTATTTTTCAAATTCGTGCAATATGCAATCGATTGCACCCTTGGTGTAAATCGATTGCACAAGGTTTTTAACAGCTATTTTTTCAAAATCTTTAAGAGTACAATCGATTGCATTAACAATGTAATTGATTACATGCAAAGTCAGTAGCAAAAATTAACTGAGTGCAATCGATTGCACTAACAATGTAATCGATTGCATGCAAAGTCAGTAGCAAACGTTTTGAAAATTTTTAAGTATGCAATCGATTGCATATGTAATGTAAATTGATTGCACAAAGAAACAGAAGCAAAAGATCTGAAATTTTGAAGTGTGCAATCGATTGAACTAAGATGTAAATCGATTGCATGCAGAAGAAAAATGAAATTTTATCTTTGAAAAGCTTGAGTAATGATTTTTAAACATTTCTTTTTCATTTTTGAGCATCTATATCTTAAGATCAAAGTAGATAATATTATTATACCTTTAAAGTTGTTGAGATCCTTGAATAAAGATATTATCCTTAGATGCTTAGATGCTTGATCAAAATCTTTGCCTTCTTTGTTAGCCATGGTTTGTCTTCATCAAAACAAAAGCTTATTTGTGAAGCTTGATTTTACATTCTCCCCCTTTTTGATGATGACAAACAATCTTTCTTTATGCGATGTACTTTCCGGAAGAGCTTCTCCCCCTAAGATGCAAAACTCCCCCTATGTAGGAGAGGGTTGGAATCCTTTGCAATTCTTCATCTTGATTGGAGAGTACCTTGAAAGTTGAGACACATGAAATACAAGCATAAAGTACCATACATCTTTCTCCCCCTTTGACATTATCAAAAAGAAGGGAAAGATGCCTAAAGAAAATAATAATAGAGCAATATATTGACAAACATTATAGAATTTAAAACAGTAACACAAATTGTTTAAGAGTTACACAAAAAATTTAAACAAACGAAACATTGAAATAGCAAGACAATAACATAACAGAGAAAAAAACAATCAGACAGAACATTAAGGGTGATGTATGTCTGGATGGTTGTAAGACCATGAGCCTTGGTTCAGGAATTGTTGTTTTCCCTTTATCTGAAACTGAAGCCTTTCTCTTTGTTCTTGAAGCCATGGATATGGAGTTTATGGGTTTTTGGGATTTGTGAGAGAGAAATTTTTTTGAGAGATTTGGAAGTGATTTGGGTAGGTAGGGAATGAGTTATTAGAATTGAAGTGTATTTGGCTTGGGAATATGAGAGAGGAATTCTGACCAACATTAATTTTCTGTCATAAAAGCCAATTTCAGTGCGTGCAATCGATTGACATACCATGTGCAATCGATTTGCACACAAACAGAATAAAAAATAAGCAAAAACACACATAGTGCAATCGATTGCATTAAAGGTGCAATCGATTTGCACATAAAACATAAAGAACAGAATTGAAAAAACTCTTTGTGCAATCGATTACACTCTTTGTGCAATCGATTTGCATTATCAAAAATTGTCCAAAACCAAATTTTTCTTGAAAATTTAAGTATCACATAACATAGATTCATATATGGCATGTATAAAACATATATAAATGTTATATCAAAGGTAGAATGCACCTTATAAGTCGCGTTCGTCAAGTATGCCGAGCTCTCGACGAATTTTGTAGAAAGGTTCTTTCGCCAAAGGTTTGGTGAAGATATCGGCAAGTTGATTATGAGTATCTATAAAGGTTACCTCGATATCTCCTTGAAGAACATGATCATGGAGAAAATGATGTCGAATGTCTATATGTTTAGTCCTTGAATGCATGACGGGATTCTTTGTGATGTTGATTGCACTGGTGTTGTCGCATCTTAGAGGAATGCACCCTAGATCGAGTCCGTAGTCACGAAGTTGTTGTTTTAGCCACAAAATTTGAGCGCAACTACTACCCGCTGCAATATATTCAGCTTCGGCCGTGCTTAGAGCAACACGTGCTTGTTTCTTGCAGGCCCATGATACTAATGCATTACCAAGAATGTGATAAGTGCCACTTGTGCTCTTTCTATCTGTTTTACATCCTGCATAATCCGCGTCAGAATAACCAATTAAGTTGCAGACACTACCTTTAGGATACCATAATCCGACATTTGTTGTTCCTTTGAGATACTTCATGATCCTCTTTACCTCCGTGAGATGAGATTCCTTTGGGTTAGCTTGAAAGCGGGCACAAAGACAAACACTAAACATTATGTCAGGACGACTTGCCGTCAAATATAATAAGGAGCCAATCATACCTCGATATTTAGTGATGTCGATGGAAACACCTGATTCATCTTGATCAACATAAGAACCAGAACCCATTGGGGTAGACATTTCCTTACAGTTATCCATGTCAAACCTTTTCAAGAGTTCCTTGCAAGATTTGTATTGGTTGATGAAGATGCCATCTTTTAGTTGTTTGATTTGAAGTCCAAGAAAATAGTTCATTTTACCCATCATGGACATTTCAAATTCTCCTTGCATCATTGATGAGAATTCTTCACACATTTCTTGATTTGAAGAACCTAAGATGATGTCATCAACATAGACTTGTGCTAGCAAAGTGTCGTCTTTGATTTTCTTGATAAATAGAGTCTTGTCAACTTTGCCTTTTTCGAAACCTTTTTCGCATAAGAAGTTGCTTAAACGATCATACCATGCCCTTGGTGCTTGTTTAAGTCCATAGAGAGCTTTTCTTAATTTAAATACATGAGATGGATTCTTGAATTCTTCGAAACCCGGGGGTTGCTTAACGTATACATTTTCAGTGATATATCCATTCAGGAATGCGCTTTTGACATCCATTTGGAAAAGCAGAAAATTTAATGAACAAGCATAGGCAAGTAAGAGACGAATAACTTCTAACCTTGAAACTGGAGCGGAAGTTTCTTCAAATTCTATTCCTTCTTCTTGATTATATCCTTGTGCGACCAATCTTGCTTTGTTGCGAACAATTATTCCATTTTCTTCAAGTTTTTTTTGAACACCCATCTTGTTCCATTAATGTGTTTGTTGTTTGGCCTAGGAACGAGTTCCCAAACTTGATTCCTTTCAAATTGATTCAATTCGTCTTGCATAGCTATTATCCATTGGTCATCACCTAAAGCTTCATCAACTTTGGAAGGTTCAATTTGAGAGACAAACGCTATGTTTAGGAAAGAATCCTTGAGATTTAATCTTGTTGACACGCCTTGACTTATATCACCAATCACTTTATCAATAGGATGATCTCTATGAGTTCTCCATTCTTTTGGTAGATCATTGAGATTCGATTCTTGTTGAGGTGATTCTTCTAGTTGAATGGGTTGATCCTTGGAAGAATTTTCTTGAGGACCTTCTAAAATTTCATCATCATTATCACAAACAATATTATCCTCCTTGGAGGGGTTAGATTCATCAAAAGAAACATGCATAGATTCTTCAATAGTCAAAGTTCTTTTGTTGTATATTCTATATGCTTTACTAGAGAGTGAGTAACCAAGAAATATACCTTCATCGGATTTCTCATCAAACTTACCCAAATTATCTTTGTCATTGTTTAGGACAAAGCATTTGCACCAGAAGATATGAAAGAAAGCAATGTTTGGTTTTCTCCTTTTGAAAAGTTCATATGGAGTTTTCTTTAAGATTGGTCTAATGTTAACTCTATTGCTAACAAAGCATGTTGTGCTTACCGCATCCGCCCAAAAGTATTTTGGAAGGTTTGAGTCGCTAAGCATTGTTCTAGCAAGTTCCACAAGATACCTATTCTTTCTTTCAACCACTCCATTTTGTTGTGGAGTCCTTGGTGCCGAGAAGTTGTGAGATATTCCATGTTCTCCACATAATTCTTCAAATAGAGCATTTTGGAATTCTCCGCCATGGTCACTCCTTATTGAGGCAATTGTTAGAGACTTCTCATTCTGAATTTGTTTAGCATACTTCTTGAATGCCTTGAATGCATCACTTTTCTGCACT
This sequence comes from Vicia faba, assembly GCA_948472305.1. Taxonomy (NCBI): domain Eukaryota; kingdom Viridiplantae; phylum Streptophyta; class Magnoliopsida; order Fabales; family Fabaceae; genus Vicia; species Vicia faba. The sequence continues at coordinate 691,149,347 of OX451736.1, forward strand.
AAAAAGAATGTCCAAGTATATGTAGATAAATCGTCAACAATAACCAAAGCATATACATTACCTCCGAAACTCCTTGTTCTCGATGGACCAAATAGATCCATATGTAACAATTGTAGTGGCCTTGTAGTGGACACCACATTCTTAGATTTGAAAGTTGATCTAGTTTGTTTCCCTTTTTGACAAGCATCGCATAGTCTATCTTTGACGAAATTTCTCTTAGGCAAACCAATGAGAAGTTCATGCTTGATTAATTTATTCAAGTGTTCCATATGAATATGAGCAATTCTTTTGTGCCAAAGCCATGAATCATCGTTGTTCGCCATGAGACATTTAACCTTCAAAGATGGATCATCAAGGGAAATCATGAATATATTATTGGTTCTTTTACCTTTAAGTATAACCTCATGAGTGACTTCGTCTTCTATCAAACATTCATCCTTGGTGAACTTGATTTTGAAGCCTTTGTCACATAGTTGCCTAATACTTAGAAGATTGTGGTTTAGTCCTTCAACATAAAGAACATATTCAATGGATGTGAAAGGTGGAGCACCAATTTTGCCTTTTCCTAGGATTCTTCCCTTATTGTTGTCTCCATAAGTGACAAAACCCTTGGCCTTTAGCGCTAGATGTGAAAATTGGTTTATGTCTTCTGTCATATGCTTGAACAACCACTATCAAGATACCAAAGATTGCAAGTGGTCTTCAAGCATACCTGCAAAACAAATTAGGTTTTGTTAGGTACCTAAGTTGCTTTGGGTCCTTCATAATTAGTGCCTTTCTTTACCCATACATAATACCCACTTGCCACACTGAAGTTTCTAACATAGCAAGCATTAGGTGTATGGCCTTTAATACCACAATAAAAACAAGTAGGTTCAAAGTTACTTCTATATCTATAAGGGTAAGATTTCTTCTTAGAAAAAGTTTTCTTTTTCGGATAGTGACGAACTATTTTAGGTTTGTTCACTTTCTCTTTGGAAGATTGATCACTTGCTTTAACAAAGATAGTTTTGTTAGAACTTGGTTTTGAAAACTTTGAATATCCAAGTCCACTTTTATCATTGGAGTATCTTTGTTGGCTAAGAACACCTTCCAATCCAATTTGCCCTTTTTCATATCTTTCAATGACTCTTTTTAATTGGACAATTTGGAAAGAGATTGAATCACAATTTTTGCATACAAAATTTTGTTTCTGTTCATCACTTGATTTTTGTTTTTCTTCTTTGAAATCTTTTTCCATTGAAACATATTTTTCTTCTAAGGATGAAATTTGTTTCTTTTGTGATGAAATGGTTTTATACAGAATTTTGCATTCATTCAATAGTTCATCTATAGCACCTTGTGCATCACTATCAAAAAGATAAAATTCATTACTAACCTTATTGTCTTCATCATCGGAATGGTGTGAGGCCATCAATGCTAGATTTGCACTTTCATCACTATCGGAATCGGATGAGGAACTTATTTCATTGTCCTCCCATGCGACATAAGCCTTTTTGTTCTTGAATCCCTTCTTTCTTTTGAAGCCACCTTTCTTGGAGAGTTTTGGATAATCCAGCTTGATATGACCTTGCTTACCACATTCATAACATGTGATTCCTTGTGTTGATGTGGAGCCTTCCTTTTTCTGAAAATGTTTCTTTCCTTTTGAATGAGAAAAAGGTTTATCATTTCTACCGAAGAACTTACCAAGCCTTTTGACAAGAAGCATGAAGTTTTCATCTTCTTCTGGATTGTTTTCCTTTTCAACTTCCTTAGAGTCTATCTTTAAAGCAATATTCTTGGATTTCTTCTCTTGATTTTCATGCTTTTCAAGTCTTCCGAGTTCTATTTCGTATTCTTGAAGTTTTCCAAATAATGTTGCGGATGTCATGTTGGAGAGACTTTTCTTTTCTGAAATTGCTGTTACCTTTGGTTGCCATTCCCTAGTTAAGGACCTAAGTACTTTCAGATTCAATTCATTATTCGTCAAAGTTTTACCAAGAGCAGTTAGACGATTTGTCAAGTGCACAAATCTCTTTTGTAAGTCAAGAATGGTTTCTCCGGGCTGCATTCAAAATAATTCGTATTCTTGACTTAGGGTATTTAGTCTTGATCTTTTTACTTCAGTCGTTCCTTTATGAGTTTGTACCAAGGTATCCCATATTTCTTTTGTTGTTTTGCATGCCGAGACATGGAAGAATTCGTCCATGCTAAGTGCACCTCGAAGAAGGTTTATTGCCTTTTTGTCATAGAGAACTTTCTTCTTATCATCATTGTCCCATGCAGTTTTAGGCTTTGATGAGCCGACACCATTGATTACCTTTATAGGGATAAATGGACCATTTTCGACGGCATCCCATATTTATTCTCCTTGTGCTTCTACATGCGCCTTCATGCGTATTTTCCAGAAGTCAAAATATTCACCACAAAATAGAGGAGGCTTGTTGTTACTACCACCATCTCTGAAAACGGGATTATGATTTGCGGAAGCCATTCTGGATCTTTTAGGAGCAGGTTACCTATAACCTGCTCTGATACCAATTGTAAGTACGAAGTGCGGCTAAGAGGGGGGGGGGGGTGAATTAGGTACTTTAAAAATTCTAGTTTTTAGTGATGATGATTCTTATTTTTCTGGTTATAAGTGAGTTTAGGAAAGCTTAAAAATGCAGAAAAATAAAGAGACACAGGCGATATGTCCTGTTTCCCCTCATAGTCCGAGAGTACTCTAGTCCCCTTTCAACATGAAAGAGATTTCCTTATTGTGGAAAACTTAAACAAGAACTACCAACCAAACCAAGAACAATCCTCTTGGACCAAGAACAATCCTCTTGGATTTTCACTAAGTTACCTATGAGAACAATCCTCTCAATGTAACTAACCTTGTATCCAACAACTTGGAAAGACAAGATTTCAACAAAAACACTTAAACTTAATTCCAACAATCCTGGAAAATAAGCAAGTAAATATCAATTTGTGAGAGTGAGTGAGTAGAGTAATATTGATCACTTAGAGTGATTTTACAATGTATAATCTTCTTCTTTCAATAATAATATTGTACAAAGACTCAAGATATATTTTTTCAAAGTTTTCTGTTTGTTAATGTATGAAAATGTGCAGAAAACTTATGCATGAAAATGAAGAATGCTTGAGTTTGTATTTTGAAAGTTCAGAAAATATTTTTGAAAGAAGGTGTTAGATCTGAATTTGAAATTGAATATTTATATGTTCATAACACCCTTTTGAAATATCATGAAGATCTGGAAATGTATCATGAACAAATGGCAAGTTTAAGTGAAAAAATGTAATGAAAAGGCATGATAAAAAGGGATGAACAAAGCTGTTATTTTTCAAATTCGTGCAGTATGCAATCGATTGCACCCTTGGTGTAAATTGATTGCACAAGGTTTTTAACGGCTATTTATTCAAAAAATTTAAGAGTGCAATCGATTGCATTAACAATGTAATCGATTGCATGCAAAGTCAGTAGCAAAAATTAACTGAGTGCAATCGATTTCACTAACAATGTAATTGATTGCATGCAAAGTCAGTAGCAAACGTTTTGAAAAATTTTAAGTATGCAATCGATTGCATAGGTAATGTAAATCGATTCCACAAAGAAACAGAAGCAAAAGATCTGAAATTTTGAAGTGTGCAATCGATTGCACTAAGATGTAAATCGCTTGCATGCAGAAGAAAAATGAAATTTTATCTTTGAAAAGCTTGAGTAATGATTTTTAAACATTTCTTTTTCATTTTTGAGCATCTATATCTTAAGATCAAAGTAGATAATATTATTATACCTTTAAAGTTGTTTAGAGCCTTGAATGAAGATATTATCCTTAGATGCTTAGATGCTAAATCAAAATCTTTGCCTTCTTTTTTAGCCATGGTTTGTCTTCATCAAAACAAAAGCTTATTTATGAAGCTTGATTTTACATTCTGATGAGGGAATTTCTGGGAAATTTGAATCAGGACGTAGAGCCATCAAAGGAGTGTAGAACAACACTTCGATTAGGCAATAAGATAACGCTTCCGATTGGACGAAGTTTAAAGCCATCGAAGAGAGCAAAACTTGAGACTTAATTGAAGGAACCATGATGAAATCTTTAAGCCAAATTTGAACAAAACACCTATCCTAACCTGTCCAGGTTCACCCAAAGTTCAAAATGGCATGTTTTCCTTGCAAATATGGCAAGAATTCAATGTTGATCATGGATTCAATTCCTGAGTTAAAGGCCATATTCTTTCCTTGTTTGTTCATAACTCCACAAGAGTTTATTCGACCAAGGTGATTCTCTTCAAATCAAGCAATCGAAGCAAAGGGTGGCTTAACCGAAGGAGCTATGACATCGAAGCTGGTGCAATTTGAATTAGAGTTTAGAGCTTTCGAAGGAAACAATGCTTTGATGAGGAAAGCTCTGAGTATTTTAAATTGGAGCTTAGAGCCTTCGAAGGGATCAAACTCGAAGGGAGATGGATCTGCATGGGCAGGTCAGCTTTCAATTTTCATCATATTGGAGGCCCAAACAACTCATAACAGGATGGCAGTAACGCATGAAAATAGATTGACACTTGATTGAATTAAATATAACAAGTTTTTATGAAGAAATCACATCAAATATCTTCATCATAATGGACCAAGATTTGATACATAAATGTTGACCTAAAATCTCTTGTCTATATAAACCTCAGAATCTCAGAGAAAAAGGACACACATATATTGCTTCGTAAACATACGCAGTTGCCTCCACAAACCCTAGAAAAACTGCAAATTTTCTCAAAAGAGAGGTACAACCTGTATCACACGATCCATCCATCCTTAATCCATTCCAGGTGTTCCATTATCACTGAGGTTCCCAAGAACTTGTTTCAACCATTACTCAAGTCAAATCGTGCCCAGAATCTCTTCCTCAAGTGTCACCAGCCTGGTATGCTTTCGTGAATTCAAAATTAATAAGTCATGCCTTGTTGACATGTTTGATGTGTTGTTTTATGTTCAGGACATCCATTAGAACAAGTTATACACTTCGCATGAGAGCTTTGATGCTTGAATCACAAGATGCCATTGTTAGGGCATCATAAACTAAAACCTTCGAACCTTACAATACATGGACTTTTAGGCCAAATGGATACCACTATTGAACTCGCAGCATATGATTTAGGGGGGGTGGGCTTAATCTCTTGCTTTTATTCATGTTATTTTGTAGGTTCCAATTTTAATATCACCAGAGAAGAAAGAGTTGACCATCGTGAGGGGTGGTCAGACTCACCGGTGCATACGTGGCACGGTCCTTTCTTTCAATTGGACCATTTAAACTCCAGGGCCCCACTCAGCGCGCGCGTCTTATTTGTTGATATATTTGACCTAATTTCACATATATATTATTGTTTGTGTTCATATGAACGAATGACAAAATGGCTTGGTGGTAAGGAAGAATGCATGTGAAGTGAAAGACCTGGGTTTGTTTCCCAGGTGTTGTACCCTAATTTTTCCCCCTAAGATCCCTTCATCATACCATGTTTATCCAATAACAACAGGATCACACCAGGGTTCTTGATTCTCCTCCCTACCTTTAGCTCTGCTCTTTGAGGAATCACCAAGCACCTTGACTTGTTTTCTTTTGTGATCATGAATATTTTGTCTTGATTTTTCCTTTTAATTAATAAAATGCAATGTTGGTTTGTCTTGCTTGTTACTAATGTAGGTAAGGGCAATGAGATTTAGCAAGTTGCTCCATGGGTTCATGAGTTTATTTTCATGCCCTAGGAAATAAAGCTTGAGAAGTCCAAACCTCACCATTGAATTTGTTTTGGAAGGAATGGCATGGCAAGGTTATTTTGGTTCACTACATTCCCAAGATATCAAGATTGATTCAAAAGTGCAAGGGATTGATTGAAGAAGTTATCATGGTTTGACAAAATCTTGTTCCCATTGATCACAAGTGCATATTTCTCTCAATTCTCAAGATATGGAAGTGGTTTTTGTGGCTATGAGTTCTCATTTTCATCCTCAACAACTTCTATTTACAAAGCAATTGTGTTGGTACGAGAAGTTTGTTCAAAATTGTCAAAGTTCCTCAAAGCATTTCCTTGATCTATGAGCTAGGGTTTTGAACTTCAAAGAAGCATATCTTGCTCATCTTTTGGTATTTTTGGGTGATTCCAAAGACATCCTTATCTTCAAAGGGTTATCAACAAATAACTTTAAAATTTTCAAGGAGTTTTCATGTGGAAGAAACTTGATGATGAAGAAAGATTACAAGTCCTCCAGATGAACCCCAAATTTCTCATGTGTGACTTAAAATGATCACAACTTGGTCAATTTGTATCACCTTGAGCCCATTATTTTTCCATAGTTATCTTGAGGATGTGGAATTTATGCCTTCTTTTATGTGCAAAGTGAGAAAATGGATGGAAGATGCCCTAAGGATACAAAAGATTATAGGTCATTTCATGATTTTTTGTCAACTTCAACAATTCATAACTCTCAATTTTTGGAGATTTTAAATGGTTCAAGTTTCAAAATGTCATTCAAGGGGTCTATTTCATGCCAATTTTTTTGGTCAAGAGAAAATTCCAAGTGGAAGGCCATGTTTGGATGCAAAACATTATAGGTCACTTTTGAAGAAAAACTTGAAATATTTCTAAGTATGGAAAATCAACTTCTTTTTCCCAACTTTGACTCAATGCAACTTTCAGCTCAAGCATCCATTTGATTCCATTTATTTCCATTGCAAAGCTTGTAACCTCATATTTCTAAAGCATCAAGAATCATGCCTTAAGACCCCTTGAGCTAAGAATGCAATTGGATTGAACTTGGTAACTTGGAACTGAAGTTTCTCCATAAGTCCGAATTTAAAATTCATGTTTTGGCCTCTAAACATTAAATTAGCACGCGTTTGTGAGCTAAACATGTTTAACCAAGTTTCCAAAGTGGATTAGAGCCTTAAAACGCAAGGATTGGATGAGTTTTGATGGAAATCAGATCACACCTTGCTCGTGCATCAGGTTCACACGATTTCCCTCCAAACTTCATCATTTAACACGCTTGAACATTCCATTTGATTCTATAAATAGAGGGTCATCCCCCATTCATTTCCTCAAGCTTTGAGAGCCAAAAACACTTTGTCAAAACCTCACACGAACTTCAAATTTTTGAAATCAGCTTCTGAGATTCCACCCTTTTCTTCCAAAATTCTTTGCACATTCATCTTCCTTAAGCATCATACAAACTCTTTAGCACTTAAACCAAGCAAAACGAGCTATAATCTAAGCTACGGAAGTCCAGTTTCATAGCTTCTTTCTTGAACTTCGAAAAGGTAGAATTCTCCACCATTTGGATCTAAATAAAGCACTAACCTGTTCTACTCCTTCTCCTGATTCTAGTGCTTGTTACAATTTTAAATCCATTGAGAATTGAGAGGGAAATCTCAAATTGAAGGTGCTCGCTATTTTCTGGGTTTTTCATTCATATCTCTTTGTATACTTTATATAAATTTGATGCGATGGTGGTGTTAGGATCGTCTTGAAGAGACGAATCCAATGATACTGGTCTGGGATCCTAATTTTACCGTTTGAAAGATCTCACAAAATCTCCATTGCAGGGTGGCTGGAGGTTGAAGACGATGACATGTATCGTCTCAGCCAATGATAGCGTGCCAAACGTTTTAATTTCATTGGTTTCCTTTTTTCTGATTCCCTGTGCATCTTACTAAGGTCCATATCAAGCACAACGTGTCTGGTCCATTGGATTAGCTTACTAATGAGTTTTGACTATGATCTGATGACCCATATCTTTTTGGTTTTATTTATTTTCTGATTTTATATTTTAATTGATTTAATTTTCAAAAATTCATAACTCTTTTATTTTATATCCAAAAATTATAAAAAAATTCACAAAAATACTTTGAATTATTTCTGATATAATGCATATTTTTACATATTTTTATTTTGAAATTTAATATTTTTTATATTTTTTGCATTATTTTCTTTGTTTTAAATACCTTAAAAATACTTTCTGACATTTCTTAATTCTAAACAATTTCATAAATACCATTTTGCATATTTATGACTTTTTGAAAATTTTATGGGATTTTATATTGATATTTACTATTTTTGATCTATTTTCTATTTGTTTGAACAATTTTAATTAGTTTCAAAATAGTTTCTGACTTTTAAAAATTACCAAAAAATTTATACAAATATTTGAGTCATTTTCTGATTTTTCTATGGTCTTACTTAATTTTTCTTGAATAATTTGAATATAGTTGATATTTTTATTTCTTATTTCCATTTTAAAACATTTTTAAAACCTTTTTAATGTATATATTTAACGCAATATTATTTTGTGATTATTTTCTGGCTGAACTTGGGTTGAATTTTGATCATGAAATTTATTAACATGATTGGATCCATGGTGTTGAGTCTAACTCCATAAAAATGGATGAATGATTTTAATAATAGTTTGATTTAAATTTAATTCAAATGTGGTTTGTATATTCTCTCCCACCCCCTTCATCTTGTCCCTTTCTTATTACACTAAGTGTTATTGGAGCATGATATCTATATCATGTTTCCGAATAAATGGTGCATAGATTGCTATTGACCGGCCTCAAAATAGGTGTGACTTCTATATAAGTCCACTTACGATTGCTTAACATAGCGCTAAATTTTGTCTCGACTCGAATAAATGATCATTTATAGCCCAAACCTATATTTGCAAGCCCAAGTATGTTAATTTGATCCCTTTGATCCAATAACCTTGAGATTCATTGTGTGGAGGCTTTGGCTCTACCAATCCTCTAATGAATCTACAACACTTTTGGTCAACGTGGATCACTTAAACATTGTTGATCATTAAATGGTACTTCTGAGGATTCAAAATGGATGATATACTTGACAAAAAGCAAATGCAACTTGTTGTGTGGAGGCTTTGGATCTACCAATCCTCTAATGAGTTCCAAATGTAAGTTTCAAGATGGTCATCCAACTAACCACTAATTACTAAATTGTTTTTACTTTATGTCCTTTTATTTTTTATGTTTTAGGTACCATTTACTTTAAGCATTACATTTCATGTCATTTTTATTTTTGCTCACTTGAGCCTTTTGTTTTCTCTTCTAAGACACCTAATAATCAATATGAACCATAAAAAAACCTTTAAAATACTTGGACTATTTGGTTACTATCCTTGGCATTATGGAGTATTGGACTTCTTGGACTTAGGAATAGAAACCCTGGCCTATATTGGAGACCTTGTAACCTTAATTGATATTTTGTCTGGAGTTCTTGAGGTTTACCTCAAGACATTAGGTTGTTTGTTTGTTTTGTGTGCAGGTTATTGTGATTACATTCTTTGTTTGTAATCTGGAATGCACTTGTATACAGCCGTTACTCTGCCCAATTTTTGTGAAGACTTAATACACTTGAAGTTTAATTCTCTCAAGAGGTCTAGTATCTTTGCTTGCTTGGTTTAAATCCAAAGAATGGGAATTCTATCTTGACTCATAATGTCAAGTATATGCTTCTTGTTGGTTAGATGGTTCTTATCCCTAGCTTTTACCTTATGCTTTAGGATAGTCCCTTCTTCTCCTCCCATCTTCTTTAATTTCAAAAATCTTCTCCCTCCTTTTGAAAAACTCTTCTTGTTCTCTTTTTTTTAAAAAACTTGAACTACTTTCATATTAAACTTGGACTTAGGTCCATGCATTTTCAAAACATCTTTCACAAATACACTTCAATCAACATTAATAATACCTTGACATTTTTTTGTGAGAAGACTAAAAGTCAATCAATCTCATTTCAAACTATTTTTCCACTTTGGCTTTTTATTTTAAATCCTTTCTCAAAAGATTAGACTCTTGTCAATCCTTGTAGTGATGCAAACAACTATACTTCTACGATATGTAGTGAAGTAAGATATTTTCCACTTGGGTGTTGAGTGAGGCATTGTTGATTTTAAAATCCAAGCCATATCCTCCACTTTGAGATGACGCAAATTCTCCCTTTCTCATGATTATGGGTAGTAAGTATGTTTTTCCACACGGACAATGACGATGGTGTCTCATCTCATAAAATTAACCAACACACTTGTGTTTTAAATTTTTTTGAAAGAGGAACTACGTGTACCCTGATCCCCTATTGCATGAAAGGTGGTACGTAGGCAATAAAGGTTCGCAATCGTGGCGGGTGCAAAAAATCATAAAACATACTTCTTTTCTCACCTCCACCATCTATTTTTTATACATTTTATATCCAAAAAATACAAATTTTACAAAGAGGTTCCTGCGGAGTACCGTAGATGTTTAGGGTGCTAATACCTTCCCTTTGCATAACCAACCCCCTTACCTTGAATCTTTCCCCCTATTTTTGGGTTACTCGCTCTTTTCCCATTCCTTTAGAAACAATAAAGCACGATGGCGGTTTTAATTTTTGATCTGTACAAGTCTAGTCAATCCAATGGCTTTGTCTTAAACATTTCTACCGCTACAGAAAAAATAGTGACTTCACTGGGGAAAGATTGACCTTTTGCTGGTCCATCCTTAAGTGGATTGAGCCTATCTTTGTTTTTATCTGTATATATGTTATTGTTTTTTATGTGGTATATGTTGTATATATATTTGTCTGGATTTTCCTGGTTTTCAGGATGCTTGGTGATTACTTATAAGTCCTATACCCGAACTTGGGAAAACTTTAAGATAGGACGGGCGGTATAGTCATGTTAACTTTTAGGGAGTAATCCCAAAAAAGGAGGCATGATATCCCCTACTCAGTGGAGGCCCCTTTGACTGTAGTGTCGTTTACCGAGTAATCGGGAAGACATACTGCTTTCGACCTGAGAGCCTGCTGAAGCTGAGGACCGTAGAATATCAAACCCATCTTATCCTTTTAGGTGTAGTGTGGAAGCTATGACGGAGTAATCCGGAAATAGTTGTCACGTGATACTACGCTCAGATGAGTTTTTCTTGAGAATATTACTAATTACCGAGTTAATCGCGAAGTTGGTAATATCCGAAGGAAGAATGTAGACGCTGGGAACCTCTAGAACCTTGTTTGGCAGGTGATAACTTTTATACCAACACCTTATGGGTAGTACCTTCGACCTCATGCTCGTGACTTTGAACCTATGAACCCTATATGTGTGATCTTGTGTGTGATTGTTGCATCATGCATCCATGCACTCATAAGCATCTTTTGAAGAAATTTTATTTCAAGGGACTTAAAAGTTGACCATTTATGAATATCTCAGGTACTTTTTAACCATGGATTCTGGAAAAATAAAGACCGGGAAGTACAATTTCAAGGATCCCATGATAGATGAGTTGAGCAGTCTAATTCTCGAGATCGAGTGTTATGCAGATTTTCAGAAGAAGTATGGGTCCATCATTCCTCTTATGAAGCTTAGGATGAAGGAGGGTATTCTCTTGATATTGGTTCAGTTCTATGATCCTATGTATCATTGCTTTACTTTTCCTGACTATCAGTTGATGCCTACACTGGAGGAGTATTCTTATTTGCTGGATTTACCTGTTACCGATCGTGTTCCTTTTACTGGTTTGGAGGGAGATCCAAAACCATATGAGATTGCTGTTGTGATCCATCTAGGGAATTCTGAGGTTGATGCCCATATGAATACTAAAGGAGGGAGTAGAGGATTATCGACCCAGTTCTTATTGGAGAAAGGTCGTTACTTTGCCAGGATGAAGAGTACAGTCACTTTTGAGGCCATCTTTGCTCTACTTGCTTACGGGTTTTTCTTATTTCCTAATGTGGAAAAATTTGTTGACGTTAATGCTATCAGGATCTTCATGATTGGAAACCCAGTCCCTACGTTGTTGAGTGATGCTTATTACTCTATTCATCTTCGGATTTCTTATCATGGAGGGTTGATTATCTGTTGCACGCCATTATTGTACCAGTGGTTTATCTCTCATATGCCTCAGTCTGATGCGTTATGGGATGTCAGGAAGGAACCCCGTTGGGATCCTAAGATCATGGAACTCACTCACTCGGATATTGATTGGTATCATCGAGCTTACCAGGATATAGAGATTGTTGACAGTTGTGGTAGTTTCCCCAGTGTACCTATTCTTGGTACAAAGGGAGGAATTAACTATAACCTTGTTCTTGCACGACGACAGCTCAGTTATCCGATGAGGGATAAACCAAATAGTATTCATTTGAGTAGTTTCTTTATGAAGGATGGAGGAGACCATAAGGAAGCTAAGGATAAGATTTCTAAGGCCTGACGTCACATTCATAAGAAGAGTAGGAAAGAATTGGGACCTAGGGGGATGTTTCTTTGGAGCCATATCTTCAGTGGGTTCAAGCAAGAGCTATTCAGTTGAAGATGTCGTATTCCTGAGAAACACATATGCCTGATTTGTTTTTGAAAACCACTCCTCCCTTATTGGATGATCTAGAAGAGCTGCAGCTTGCTTTGGTCAAGATGCAGTAGGAAAAGGATGCTTGGAAGAATAAGTGCCAAAATTTAGAGATTTCCTATAGAGCATACTTGAAGGAGAAAGACGAATTGATTGAGATCCTTGAGAGTCGAGCGATAGAGACTATGGAGAGGCAATGAGATTTATTTTCTACTAAGCCTCAATCAGATGTTGATTACTCACTTCCTGATCCAGGTGATTGGAAGGAGGTTTCCACCAGGTATGCGGAAGAAAACCAGAGGTTGAAGGCTCAGGTTTCCAAGCTTACAGGGAAGCACCAACGTATAGAGTGATCTCCGACAACTTTACTTCTCAGGGTTTTAGACTTTATCTTCATCTTGTACTTGGGATTATTGAGACTTGTAACCTATTTTGAAGTTATTATAATAAAAAATTTCAGTATTTCAAATGCGTTATTACTTTGATATTTGCAATGTGTCTATAAAACTTTAAATCCCTTGAAATATTAAATAACAAAATAAAATCATGTGCATTGCATATCATGCATAATATTACACATATTTATTGCATTTGTTGTGCACATCTAGGTGTCTTACCAAGCTTCTTTACTTTGTTCAGAAAGCTGACTCACCACTGCAACACTCGGGCTAATTTCAGAAAGAATATGGACAACTTAGAACAAGAGAATCGTGAGCTGCGCGAGGAAGTTTATGATTTGAAGGCCAACATGGCCAATCTTACTGCTCTGGTGGCTTCTTAGAATTAGCCACCGAGTGTTCAACCTCAACCAACAAGGGCTACTGCTAAAGCTCCGACTGTTCCTGTATCTGCTACCCCAGTTGTTATTCAGAATCGCATGCCTCAAGGTTATCCATGGGGAATGCCAAAGAACTTTACGCCTGAAGGTTTCAATCTTGTTCCTCAAGATACTCTAGTTGTTCAGACTACAGTTGCTCCTGCACCACCTGTGGTGCATGTTCCTGCTGCACCTTCTTCGGTGAATATGGTTCCAATTGTTAATGATGATGTGTGTCGTCCTTTTCCTCTACCAAGTGAAGACTTAGGTCGCTATAACAGAATGTATGATTTTCAAGAGCAGATTGACAAGATGCAGAGAGAGATGAAGGCCCTTAGGGGAAAATATTTATTCGGGAAGAATGTGAATGAGTTATGCTTGGTCCCGAATGTTAAGATACCTGCAAAGTTTAAGGTCCCGGAGTTTGAGAAGTACAAGGGCGACTCTTGCCCTCGTTCTCATCTGGTAATGTATGTAAGGAGAATGTCTACCCATACTGATGATCAACGTATGCTGATTAACTTTTTTCAAGATAGTTTGACCGGTGCTGGCTGAAGTGGTATATGAGCTTGGACAGCGTCAATATCCATATTTTCAATGACTTTGGAGAAGCATTTATCAGACAATACAAATACAGTGTGGACATGGCGCCTGACCGTGATCAACTAAGGGCCATGGTTCAGAAAGACATGGAATCATTCAAAGAATATGCACAGAGATGGCGTGAGGTAGCCGCCCAAGTGATTCCTCCCATGGAAGAGAAGGACATGACTAAGATCTTCTTGAAAACTCTGGGTGCTTTCTACTATGAAAGGATGGTAGCAAGTGTGCCAAGTGACTTTACTGAAATGGTAGGCATGGGTATCCGTTTAGAAGAGGCTGTAAGAGAGGGTCGTTTAACAAAGAGTGAAAGATTTGGAGGTGCGAAGAAGCCATCTTATGGGTTTACCAAAAAGAAGGAAGGGGATATAAATGTTGTTATTAAGAGAGGAGGGTTAATCCTCCTAGAAGAAATTATCAGCGTCATTAGCAAGTTGCCTCAGTTACTCCAGTTGTTGGTGTAGCTCCAACCACCGTTGCTTATCAGAGACCATCCCAGTAGGGGAATTAAGGGTATAATCAGAGAAGGGAGAGTTATGACCCTATTCCTATGAGTTATATATAGTTACTATTGGTATTGATTTAGAAGAAGTTGGTTCAGACCCGACCACCTCCCGATGTACCACCACTGTTTCCTTGGTATTACAAGGCAGACCAAACATGTGCTTTTCATCAGCGAGCACCAGGGCATAATGTTGAGAATTGTTATCCTTTGAAGACTGAGGTGCAGAAATTGGTGAAGTCTGGTATTCTATCTTTCAAGGATGCGGGTCCTAATGTGAAAGACAATCATCTACCTAAGCATGGAGGAGCAAATGCTGTGAATATGGTGGCCGATTGTCCAGGCGACTTCCTGATTTTTGATATCTGTGTTGTACCCCAAAATTTGCCCTCTCATTTTACTCAACATATGTTCATTGAAATCCTCAAGTTGCCCAAGGATGTCCAAGGATTGATCAGGCAAATGCTCTCCTAAGACAATGAACCTCAAACTAGGGTTTCTATTTTCATCAAGATGGGTGAACTCCAAAGGTCTCAAATATTTTCCATGGTCCTAATATGTTCTCAAGAACATCCTTGCCAAGTTTCATGCCTTGCACAAGAAGTTTGCTTAGTCAACTGCTCAAATGCCTGAAAATCAACAATGTTAGGTCAAAAGTCAATTGTGACCCACATACAGTCAAACTTCAAGATTTTTGGTCAACATCAACATTTTGAAGTAAAATCCATCATTTTATCAATGGTTAATCATGATTCCTCAAGGAATTCCCCGAATTCATCAAAACTCAAAAGTTGCTAAATTAGGGTTTCTATAGGAAAAGTCAACCAAACTTTAACCAGGCATAACGTTTTCATACTTTATCATAAATTCCTCACCCATAGCTCATTTTGAAGAGGATGCAATTCCCTATAACTCATCTTCATCCCTCAAGTTCAAAAAATGCACTCATGAAAAGATATGAATTCAGACATTACAGGTCACTTCAAAAAGTCAACAAAAACACCTTTTAGGTAAAAGCTTCTTACATGAACATGGAAGATCCAATTGAGGTGAAATCAAAAGGATTGTTTAGAAGACATCTTAAGATTTCTAAAAAGTCCAAGAACACCCTCTTAGGGTCAAAATTGAGAGAGATGTGCATTGCCAAAGTTGGCAATTTTTGGAAATTTGCACAAAGTCAACCATTCCCAAAATGCATTTTTCTTCAAATGGGCCCAACTTTTTATGCTTGTATCTTGTCCCTAACATGGTCCACGACCCATGAACCACTCCATGCCTCATTAAATTATTTATTATATTTATTGTGATTTTATTCATTTAAAATTCAAATAAAATCAAAATAAATCATGTAAATTGCTTTTGGAATGATTTTGGCATTGAATGAGGATGATATAGGCTGGCATATCATGATCAAATCGTATCAAGGATGATTGGAGCAAGAATGGCATGATTTGGCTTATTTTGGAAACATATAATGCAAGAGATTAATCAAGATCTTTTCTCCATAAATTTCAAGATTCAAGTTGTTTTTTGTTGACCTAATACACTCTATTACATATACACAATGCAGCCAAGGCAAGAGGACAAGGTTTGAATGGTGAAAATCGTCAGAACAAAAATTGAGTTTTTTGAAAAAAAGTGAGGATCAAATTTCACTCCACAAGACCATTCAAGGTGATTAGAAGCCAGAAATCAATTCCTGGGTGTGTAGTAAAGCTATCCCAATCATTTTCAAGCCATAAAACGCCCAGAATCGCAAGGTACAAGACAAGTTCTTCCCGTTTTTTTATTCTCGATTACATGTGCACGCACGTTTTCATTGAAATTTAATCATATATTCACGTTTGTTACAAGGTTTTTATGTTATCTTAATGGTTTAATTGAGTTTTAAGTGTAGGGATTGAAGGTTGCCATTCTTAGGGTTTCCAAGCTCGTTTTGGGGCTTCCCTATATAGGCAAAATTAGACCAAATTGTGGGCACCATTGAATTCAGGGCACGATTTCTGACTGTCCTATGCCCTTAGTTAGAATTGATTTGGCTTGTATTGCATTTTCAATTGTTGAAGGTTTGTAGTTATGGATGAAAATTGTCACTATAGCCTTTAGTGACAGTTTTGTCCATAGGTAAAAGGTTGGCGTCAAAGACGACGCTCTAAGGAAAGAGATGATGATGTGTCTGATAACCACTGGCTCATTTGAATTCACATGCGTTTTCCAAGGCATAGTGTTGCACCCCAAAATTTGCCCTCTCATGTTTTCCAAAGTCTTCCCCCTGCATGGTTGATCACAAACCCTTGCCTAAAGAAAAAGAAATTTTTTGAGTGGTGCTTTAAGTACCTTTCGATTGGCATTCTGAAAGGCCCTTCGATTGGCATTCTGAAGGAGCATTTTGATTGGCATGGACAAGAACTTCGATTGGAATTATGTCAAGGCCTTCGATTGGCATTCTGAAAGGCCCTTCGATTGGTACTTTGAAGGGACACTTCGATTGGCATTATGGACAAGCACTTCGATTTTCATTCTGAAAGACCCTTCGATTGGGATTCTGAATGAGTCTTTCGATTGGCACCCGGGGCCAGGCCTTCGATTGACATGCCAAGGGATCCTTCGATTTAGCATTGTGTCAAGGCAGCTTCGACAGGCATGTTAGCCATGTCCTTCGATTAGCATGAACAACACCTTTTGATTGGCCTGTTAACAAATCCTTTCGATTGGAATTTTAATTAGCACCCTTCGATTGATCCTTGGACAAGGGCCATTCGAAGGAGGTCATCAAGAGGGCACTCAAATCAAAAGTGTCCAGGTTCATTCAAGAGACATGAATATTTCAAAAAAGGAAAACTTTTAATGTGTCTGTTTCTTGTCTCATGGCATTTAATGGCCTGTTTAATGGTTGTCTCTTGCCATTACTGCACCCTCACACCCCTATAAATACAGAGGCCAGCACACAAAAACTCTACACGAAAATTATACACGAAAAAACACACAACAGGAGAACAAAAAACATTGGAGTTACGCTGCCAAAAGTCATCAGCATTTTCATAAGTAATCCAGGCCAAAGCAACCATTCAGCAAACACCTCCACGCCCAGAAATCCCAGATTGAAAGTGCTCCCATCCAGCCAGTGCCCAAATCGAAGACTCAATCTGCCGGTAGGAAAGGGTAAATTGTCCAACTTTACATTTGCATAACACATTATTACTTGTTGTTACCTTTGATCTGCCATCCTAGACCGTATCAAAAGGCCTGGGTTTGGCGCCCAGGCCATGTCCATCGTTTGCTAATATTTGCTGCAGACATAGCCTGAAGAGACCAAGCAAGTGCAGGATCGAAGGGCCTGAGGTTCAATACCCAGGCCCTGCGTTTTATTTCGCTAACACACTTTTGTAGGTATAACATTCCAGATCGAAGGAGACACCTTCTCTGGATCGAACCCATTAGCATGCTGAATCGAATGAGGCATCTCATTCCTGGATCGAAAGCCATGACCTCCATGATCAAAAGACAATCCCCTTCCCTGGATCGAAGGCTGTTCATGCCCACTTCCTGGCCCAATCGAAAGAGCCATGACTCTGCCCAATCGAAGCTTCCATTCCCTCCCTGGGTCGAAACTCCTTTTTTCCCTGGATCGAAGGATTCCCCCTTGTATTTTATTTTTGTTTTCATTAACATCTTTTTATCTTTTTAATTAACATTAAAATCAAAAACCACAAAAACATTAGGCTAGTTTTTTCTATTAAAATTAACTTTGTTAATTAATCTCTTAATTATCTTAACATTTTCTCAAAACTAAAATTAAATAGATTTAGATCATTTTCCCAAAAATAAAATAAAACAACAAAAAGATTTTATTCTTAGAATTTTTAGAGTTTATTTTCAGATTTGCGCGCATTTATTTTATTATAACTGCCTACTGGTTTGTAATAACTTAGCTAAGACTTTTACACTTTACTGCTTTTATTTCCCCAATTTTTGGACATGTAAATAATCCCCCTCCCCGAAGCCTTGTAATAGCGTAGGATTTACAATTCCCGCACTTTAAATTCCTGTACATATATTAACTGTTTAGATGTATGCTAACTAGGCTATGCATGACAAGATTAACTCTTAACTTAAAATCCAAAGTAGCTCACCATAACATGTACAAAGATAATATAAACTGAAAAAAACAATACACTTGCACATGTCACTCTTAGGGTACGCCTCACTTGGTTGCCTCAAACGTGGTCATTGAGTATAGGAAGTCTTAGAGGTCGCCCTCCTGTCCAAAGATCAAAGTTGCCCCGAAATGGTTGCCTCGATAAAAATGATCTAAGACATTAGGGTTACCGCTAAAGCATCCTAACATTGCTTTAGTGACCACACGTCCCTTAAATCAAATTGACCTGAAAACTCCAACGACGATGCTACCTACTCCTCAATAGTGGGATGGCATTGTCTGAAGGACATTAGCACAATTTAATTCCTTTTTGAGTAGGTAGAGGTTCTTAAGTACTTGCTCCTTTAAAAAACAAAACAAAACTTTTTGCACTTACACTTTCTTCAAAAACAAAACAAAACTCTTTTCAAAACCCACAAACACAAAGAAAAGCAAACTTTTGAAAACATAGTGAGCAAGTACCTAAGAGCCCGTGGATAACCACGGATAGAAAGGGTGCTAACACCTTCCCTTTCTATAATCTACCTCCCGAACCCGAGAAACAATCTCGAAAAGGAATTTTTCTGTGCTTTTGTCCTTTCCTTGTTGGATAAAATAAAATACGGTGGCGACTCTTGCTTAACCGCGACATTTTGCAAAAACAAACGCAAACGCAAACCAGTATTCAAAAACAGTTAGTTCTCATTCCCACCGATCACAGAACTGGCGACTCTGCTGGGGATATTATAAGTGAGGTGTACCTTAGGACTAGATCACTTGTGTTTTCAATTGTATGCTTTGTATGCTTTAAATTTTATGGGTTTGTATCAGAGTTCTATAGATCCTAACCTGGATTTGGGGATACCCTTTAGGTAAGTAGCAACAAACTGTGAGGGAACTGTGCGGGGTATACCGATATGGTTGAAACAGTAGCTACGTTGATGTGGCACTTTGGTGAGTACCGATAACCCTTGAGTTAAGTCAAGGAGAGTACGGGGCCGCCACGTGGTGTCGTGAAGCATCAATTGACCTTAGAACCATACTTGACCATCTTGGCCTTTTTTAGGGGTAGTGAGATGACCGACTTTGGTGCAGTCCGAAGTTGGTAGATACTCGATACTACACTCATTGAGGATTGTTTTCTTGGAATATTTTGGTCGCTAGTTCAGTGGCTAAACCAAAACAATGAACACAGAAAACAATCCAATGATATTGAGCTCCTTAGAACCCGGTTACTATTTATAGGACAGGTTTTGAGCCAACTAAACTCAAGAGGGTACTTACCTATGAAACTCCATGCCAGCCTAAACTTAAGGCTATATGTGTGACTTGTGTGCCTTCAAACTTGAACTACTTGCACATCCTTGTTATCTGACAACATGAGTTCCTTGCAGGTTTTGTTTACAGTCCTTATCCAATAATTTGGACTTATTACAGGGCTTACTTACACACTTGTGCTTAAACGCATAACATACACATCATAGCATCATGCCTTAGCATTTCTTTAACCATTTCAAGGATCTCAAGGGTCTGTGATGCAGGTTATGGTAAATCAAATGGCTAGCAAGGGGCAAAGGGGATTTATTTTCCTCTAGCCAAGGTTGTCTAGAAATCCAAGCATGATAACTTGAGTCAGGGGCTATGACCTACTTGATATGGTGAGCTTGACTCTTGAAGAAGGACTCTCAGCAACATGAAGTTCCTTCAATCAATCTAACCAGATTCAGATTCTAATAGTTTCTTGTTTACCCCGCGAGATCCTTGAAAACATTGCATACATATATCATACATATCATTGCATAACAGGTCTCCCAGTACAGGTCTATCATCTTCTTCGTTGTTTATTTCAGCAATCATCATGTCTACTGAACCTTCAACCGAGCAAGCTATCAAGGCCCTCCAGGCCCAGAATGCCCAATTTCAAGACTTGGTCATGAGCCTAGCTAAGGGTCAGTAGGACATGAAGACCCTGATTCTGAAAGAGAGGAAGAAGAAGAAGAAGAGGACCATCCTGTTCAATACTGGACGCAGGTTTGGAAACGGGCTGCAGAACGAAGTTGATCTGACCACCCCATCTGAAGGGAAAGACAATCCACAAGAAAGGAGGGTTCCTAGCCCTGAAATCTCTGACAACGAGACGGACTATGATGAAGAACAATATCCTCCTGTTGAGGATAAGTACAAACAACTGGAAGACCGTTTGAACGCTATGGAGATACAGAAGGTGCCCGGTCTGGACTTCGGAGATCTAGGTCTATCCTCTGGGGTGGTGATTCCCCATAATTTCAAGGCACTTGCCTTTGCCAAGTATGATAGAGCTTCCTGTCCAAAGTTGCACCTTCGGTCGTATGTGAGGAAGATCTAACCTTACACTGCTGATAAGAACTTGTGGATCCATTTCTTTCAAGACAGTCTCTCAGGGACTCAGCTTGAGTGGTTCTGTCAGCTGGATAGAGCTAACATCCGCAACTGGGAGGACCTTGCTGCTTCTTTTTACAAGCAATACCAGTATAATGCCGACCTTGCTCCCACGCGTACTCAGCTTCAGGGTATGTCTATGGGTACAGGCGAAGGCTTTAAGGACTACGCTCAAAAGTGGAGAGATCTTGCTGGAAGAGTCCAACCCCCTCTGTCTGATAGGGAGTTGGTGGACATGTTTCTTGGGATTTTGTCTAGTCCCTATTTCAAACACTTGATCGGAAGCTCTTCAGCTGGATTCACCGAGCTAATACTGACCAACGAAAGGGTCAGAGTTGGCATCAAAAGTGGGAAGAGTCAAGAAGCTACACCTTCTGATGCTCAGAAAATGCCCTACAATGGGAAGAAAGAGTCCAATGTTGTGTATGGTCAAAAGAGTCATCATGATCAACATGTAGGGGCAACCCTGATCTCCAATCCCACGCCTGTTCAACAAAGACAGAGCAATAGGCGTAGGGTAAGATATCAAGAAAGGCAGTATACTAACATCAACATGCCTTTGTCTCAAGCATTACAACATTTGCTGAAGTTGAAGCTAATCACACTAAAGGATCCTCCTCAAAGTCCTAATACTTCCTCTTCCAAGTATAACCCGAGTGTGAGATGTGCCTACCATTCTGATAGTCCTGGACATGACACCAACGACTGTTGGACTTTGAAGAACAAGATCCAAGACTTGATTGATGCCAAGGAGATCAAATTTGATCACTGATCCTACGCCAAATCATTGAGAATGTCTTTGTTTCATTTGAATTTTCAATTTGTAATCTCTTTGTTATTCAAACAATTATCTATTAATGCCAAACTTTGTTTCATTAATGCATTGCATATGTTTGTCTTGAATTCATCCTTTCATTACATTTAAACTATGCTTTTTACTCACTTTATGACATTCAACTCTTGCTAAAAGTTACAAGCCTTTAGAGGGAGGATGACGAAACAATGCCATAATCTTATACAGTATGCTTTTGGATAGACCTTGCTGACGATGTACATGCATTTCTTTCAAATCCTAAACACTGGAGTTATAAGGAAGATAATCCCTAGTCAACCCCTTCGAGCCAAAGAAGTAGGAGTTTTCTGTTTTAAACACAAATTGAAACCTTTAATTTAAACCTGGGGCAGGGTAGTCTCTCAGTTAATTCAAAAGATGCGCATTGAAGTCGCAAAACTCTCAGTTCATAATACAACGAACGACATCAAAAGCATTCCTATGGAATCAAAATACAGTGGTGGTTCCTTATCTCATAGGCAGTCAATCTCTCAAAAAATAAAAGCCCACTGAGCCAAAACCTATAAAGGAGGCTTAAGAAAACCGGGGCATCCCACTGACTGTAATCTCGAAAAAAGGAACAGTCAGGCAAAATTTAGGGATAACAAATCAAAAAAACGAGGTCGCTACAAATCCTCAACAACATGAAAAATGTTGCAAAAATGACTGCCTTCCAACAAATTCAACTTGTGTGAACCATCACCAAAAACGTCGTTCCAGACTCATTTGGAGTTCAAATGCACAATTAACTGAGTTTAGGATTGAAGAACATCACGAAGAGCGGGTGGGTATAAATATACTTTGAGCCTTTATCCTTTGTTTCTTAAACCGTGAACCAAGCCACGTTACAACCCTTCAAAAGTCCTAACTGAAGCATGGGTTAGTTCGAAAGCATACTGTTACAAAAGGTATCCTGACTCCTGTAAGGCTTTGCCCTAAATCTTGTGTTGGATTTGTCTTATAAAGAGTTTTCTGCTAAAAAACGCATTTTTCAAAACTTTGAGACAAGCATAAACTTTTCATTATTTGAATATCACTGTTTGCATTTGGCTATTTGTTTGACAGCGGAGAAATTCACACAACGAATATCCGATGAACGAAAGCCCTCTCAATGAACAAAATCACTTCAAAAAGGATGACACTTCCATTGACAAATCTCCTATCAACAAGGGGACTTGACATGTCACTATCCAGCACACATGGGGCAGTCCAGTCAAGATTTCAAGAAATCTCTGAAGAAGTGCAGAGTGACCAGGGGCAAGTCTCCATCTTCGTTGTGATATGGTGGGAGAACTGACTTAGGGTTTTGCGTTTGTTTTTGCAAATGTTTCGGTTTAGCAAGAGTCGCCACCGACTTTTTATTTTATCCTAAGGAAAGGTTAAAAAGCACAGCAAAAACCTTTAAGATGTTTTCTTGGGTTCGGGGAGTAGATTATAGAAAGGGAAGGTATTAGCACCCTTTCTATCCATGGTTATCCATGGGATCTTAGTTACTTGCTTAGATCACTTGCCTTGCATTTTCAATTGTTTGAAATGGTGCTTTCAATTGTTTGAAATGGTGCTTTGTGTGTGATTTTGAAAGAGGTTTTGAAAAGAGGCCATTTGTTGTGGCAACCTTTGTAATGATCCATGTTTGAATGTATACAAAGGTGTATTTGTCTTTTGAAAAGTTTTCAATGTTTTGAAAGTTTGTTTTGAAATTGTGTTGTGATGTGTGTTTTGAAAAATGGCAAGGATTTGTTTTGCAAGTTTGATCAAGTAACTAAGAGTTGTCTACCCTAAATTTACTCAAAGATCTTTCCTATGTTTTAACCCTTTTAACAGTATTGTTCCACCATTGTATTTGGTGGACAATCTTGTGTTAGGATGTTAACGGGACGGACGCGGGTCATCGTTTAGACCATGAATGCAATAGTGCCAAGTGTCTTTGACAATTTTTCCTTCAAGGGACTTGATCATTTTTTAGGCAACTTGAGAAAGCGTCATCGAGGGACTATGATCATTTGATTTGTTTTTGTTTTGCCAAAGACACTCAACATGCAACATGGCCCATTTTTAAAGGCAACAAGCGGGATTACCCTAGAGGTGCAAGTGTGAATTGTGTATTTGATTTTCATGCATTTGTCTTTGTATTAGGTTATCTAGCGGTTGATTTTGAATCTTCGCATACAAACCCTAATTACTATACAGTATATAGAAAGCGATAAATTGCGGGAATTTAAAGTCTAAGCTATTACAAATAAGTATCCGGGAATGGGGGTACAAATATTTACAAATGGGGATGAGTCTTATCAGGATAGTAGTGTCCAAATAATATTTACAACCAAATCGAATCGCATTCTCAATGTAAAATATAGCAATGTATAAGAATAAAAGAGAATCAAAAGTAATGTAAAAAGTATTTATTAAAGTGTATGTGATTATTTACAAGTGATGCAAAATGTTAACTTAATGCAAAATTAAGTATTTATTTAATTTTTGTGTTTTTTTTGTTAATTAAGTATAAACAAAAGTTTTAACGAAAAGAAAATTTTAACTTAATAAAAAATCTATTGTTTATGTATCTTGTTAATGTTTTAAAGTTTATGTAAAAAAGATTTATTAAAGAGAGTTTAAAAATCTATTAACCCAATTAAATCTAATATTTACATATTTTAGGTAAAAAAAATATTGTTAAAATAAATTTATTATGAAAAATTAATATATTATTTATTTAACAAAGAAAAGAATTAAGTTACATAAAAAGAAAATAAAGTGATAAAAAATAGTGTTAGTTTGAAGTAAACAAAAAATAAAAATAAATAAAAAAGGGTAAAAAGATTGAATGTGCTTGGTATATCACGCTGTGCCCAATGTTCGTGAAATAGGTCAATAGGGAGGGGTGCACGCCAGTTTCAGTTGGGCTTAGGCGTTTGGATGGGGCGAAAGCCCAAGACGCGTTTCACAAGTTTTTGCATAGGGTTTGCTTTGTATTGTTTCAGAATAGGGTTTACAGCGTTGGAGCGGCGCTCTCATCTTCTTCTTCTTCGTCGTTCTTGAGCCATGGTTTCTGACGCTTCTCTTCGTCCCAGCTGCCAGACGCCATCGTCCGTCTCTCCTCTCCCCATGGTTGTGTCCAGGCGATGTTGTAAGGTAATGATTTCTCAGTTCTGTCCGTCTTATGCTTTAGGGTTTCAAGTTTTGCATGTTTTTAATCTTTGACAAATTCTGATCTTTATGTTATCATTTGTTTGTATGGTGTTGGAAAAAGGGAAGGGGACAATACCTTTATTCTTGTTTCTGAGAGGAAGCGAGGTGGGCCAGAGGCATCTTAGGCGGCCGGGCAATGGAGTACGTGATGCTGAGCTTGCTGGTATTCCTGGTACTTTGTATCTTGCTTGCTTCTATGGTTTTATGATGAACGCTTTTCTGAAAACCCTAAATTGTTTCACTTCTGCATCTTCTTTTTCCTCTTCTGCTCGCTTGCTCTGAGATACTTGTTGTTGTGCTTGCTTGTTCCTCTCTTGGATTTTGATTCTTTTAGCCTATGATGAATCTCATTCCGAGGCACTTTGGCTTGAATGCTTTGTTCTGAGTTGCTTACTAAACTTGTTGAAATTGATATGTTGAGGTTGGCCCTAGTGTTTTTGCTAGCTTCAGTTGCTTGACATGTTGGTTCTGAGTTGCCTATTGTTGTGCTTCTATTTAGCCTATGATGAACCTTGGTTCTGAGGCATTATTGGCTATTGATCTTCTTCCTCTCTTTTTGATTTTGATTCTGAGTTGGACCTAGTTCTGAGAATGTCTATGTTGTTGTTGGCTCTATGATGAGGTTTCTCTAAGGGTGTTGGGATTCTGTATGTTTTGTTATTTGGATTGGCTTGGTGGTTGGGACAGGCAGGTTCTTCATTGAAGCTTAGCAGGTAGTTTGGTTTGTGTTGATAGGCTTCAAGGCTTGATGTTTACATGCTTTAAGGCTTGTACCTGGTTTTTTCAACAGGTTGAAACAACTTTGAAACAGGCTTTTTGATTTGGGGGCTTTTGGAGTTTTAGCTTTGAGGTAGGTTTATTGTACAGGTTTAAAAGGCAAGCTTGAGTGCTGTAGTTTTTGACAGGCTTTGTATGGCTTTGTTTCGAAATTTGTTTCTGGTATAGGCTTGTTTGAACCAAGGTTTTATTTGTGAGTTTGCTTCAGGCTTTCATGCTGTAGCAGGTTTGAACAGTTTGGAAATTTGTTTGAGATTTATGCAGGTTAAGGCTTTGTGTTATTGCTTGCTTGTGTTTGACAGGCTGAAGCAGTTTGTATCTTATGCATGTTTTTGCAATGTTACAATTTTTGTTATCTCTTGTGTACTCTCCCTCCTTTCTTTACAGTGTTCTGATTTTTATCTCTTTTATCCTTAAGCCTGCTGTACTGTAAGCCTCCCCACTTCTCTCTCTCTTTTCTCTCTATTAAAGCATATTATATTGCTTTAGAAAAGCTTTTCTGAAAAGGTGTTTGGTTGGGAAATGATGAGATTTGCTTTACAAGTTGCTTGCACTTTGTCTTTCCTCTGCATATCTCTTGTCTTCCAGATTTTCTGCCTTTTGTGTACTTGTTGACAGCTTTATTGGCTTCTTTGGACAATTTCTTTGGGATTTAGTTTGCTTAGTTTGAAACTTGTGACTTGGTTTGGCATGTTTTGAAGTTACAGCTTTGTTGACATTTTGAATTTGTGCAATTTGTTTTTGGCATTATGCAGCCTTGTACATTTCTTTAATGATTTGTATGCTTGTAAAATAATTTTTCTTTACTCTTTGTGAACCAAGAAGAAAGTCTTCTTGTGATTTGCAAAGAGGGTGAGAAAAATATGATGAAAATCAAAACAATTTGATCCCGGCCAACCACCTTTAATGATCAATTTTTCTGATTAACTGTCTGCCTTTTTATTTCATCTGCATTTGACTTCTTTTTTTTTGTCTTTGCAGATAAAAATCAATTGAGCAATGGGGAGCAGCAGTAGAAGATGAAGATTTAGGATAGATTTAGGATATAGTTTCAATTTATTTTTAATCATTGTAATAATATTAATGTAAACAACTGTAAATAAATTTACAGTGTTCAAATAATATCTGTAACAAACAATTAAAAATGAATAAAAATAATCCTTTGTTAGTTAACTCTCTTTCAATTCACTGTCTATTTAATTATTTAAGTTTCTTGAATTAAAATAACTGGAAGTAAATCCCAACTATTCTAACTTAGAATAAATAATTAATAAACACCATAGTCTTGCAACTTCGCATTAATCAATAATAAACCCAGCGTTCCAATTAAACATAAGCAATGCACAGTTAATCAAACAAATGTCCATATGCCTTTCCTTTTACTGATTAAACCAAACACTGCAAATTTTTAACCAGAAGCCTCAGCTTCTATCCCAGAGGCCCATGTTTATTGAGAAATAAACTGAAATATTGAGCAGGCGTCAAAGCAGTGTAACAGCCAATTAATACATTGTGGATTCAAATTCTTCTGAAAATGCGCGTGCAAACCCTAATTCTTGATTTATTGTCAAAGAAACGTCTGCCTGATCCAACCCTGAGCCAAACTCAAACAAACCCTAGCAATCTGCTTGAACTGATTCAAAATCAATGGAAACCCTAATTTTGTCTGACTGATGAGAAAAGTCTGTTTGACCGATTCTTAAGCCAATCTGAAAAATTAGGAAAAGCCCGAAGCTGTGATTTCTTGTGGAAAAGAGAGGGCAAATTTTGGGGTACAACAGTTGCCCCTGTTCAATCTTCTTGAACCTGAAGAGTTAGATTGGCAAGTTTGCCGTTTGCGACTCGAATGTAAAAGGAGATTGGACACTAGAGTGCCCAAAAAAATTTGCACTCGTCAAAGCGTAATTTTGAGGGAATGGGCTTAAAGATGCCATTTGGTGATGGGCTTAAAGATGCCATCTGGAGATGTGACAGGGGGATGGGCTTAGAGATGCCATCTGGAAATTGCTGGTAGGAGGATGGGCTTAGAGATGCCATCTGGAAATGTTTGTTGGACTGTATGACGTTGGTGAGTGGGTGAGTATCAGAAAGGTATCAATGTTTTGGAACATCTCTGAACTGGGGGTCTGAATAAGCAATAGATTGACATCCGTATCTGGAAGCATCCGTAAACTGTTTTCAAAAGTTGCATCTGAACAAACGATAGATTAACATCCGTGTTTGGAGAATCCGTAAACTGTTTTTAGAAGTCTTGAAGTTGAATAAGCAATAGAGCAGCATCCATGTTGGGAAGCGTCCATAAACTGTTTCCAAAAGTTGAATCTGAACAAGCGATAGATTAACCTCCGTGTTTGGAGAATCCGTAAACTGTTTTCAGAAGTTGAAGAATCTGAACAAGCGATAGGTTAACATCCGTGTCTGGAGAACCCGTAAACTGTTTTCAGAAGTTGAAGAATCTGAACAAGTGATAGGTTAACATCCGTGTCTGGAGAACCCGTAAACTGTTTTCAGAAGTTGAAGAATCTGAACAAGCGATAGGTTGACATCCGTGTCTGGAGAACCCGTAAACTGTTTTCAGAAGTCTTGAAGTTGAATAAGCAATAGAGCAGCATCCATGTTGGGAAGCGTCCGTAAACTGTTTTCAAAGGTTGAGTCTGAACAAGCGATAGATTAACATCCGTGTTTGGAGAATCCGTAAACTGTTTTCAGAAGCCTCGAAATTGAGAAGGAACTAGTGTAGGGTTTCCTGATGATGAGTCCGTGTAAAACTGCATCTGAAATTGTTAATGATATCCTTTTATTCTTATCCTAAAAAGGACAAAATGTTAGCTAAACACAAAGTTATGTTGCATGAAATGTATGATGCAATATATGTTATATTAGTGTTTATGATATGAATGTAATGAATGCGCATGTAAGCTGATGAGCTGTCTTGCTGAGGATAGATGAATCCTGGATGGCTGGAGATAATAGAATCTTGACTGCTGCCGGGGAAAGTAAATCCTTGACTGCTGCAGGGGATTGTTGGAAATGAGAAGTCCTGGAACCACTGTTGAGGAATCAGGAGCTTGGGTTGTATGCCAATCTACTGGGGATTCCTGTCTTGAGGAGATCTTCACTGGGGAATATCCGAATATCCTGTGAGGAACTGAGAATGAGAGTCTTCATTCTGCTTGGGGATTGATAGTTGGAAGTTTTAGCTTCGCTGAGGATTGTAAAAATCTTTTGATTGCTGCAGGTATTGATCTGGGATCTTGAAAAGATTGGTCGGTGAGATAGTTGTCCTGGCTGGTTTCAGGTATTAATTTCTGACCTGAGAAAGAAAGATAGTTTTCCTGGCTTGTTACAGGTATTAATCTTCAATCTGTCGTCCACGAATAGTTTTCCTGGCTTGTTACAGGTATTAATCTGGAACTTGGATTATACACCACTTTGAGAATGAGAATCTTCATTCTGTTGGGGGGCCAAAAATTGGGAGTATACCAATCTTCTGAGGTTTTAAGGATGAGAGTCTTCATTCTGTTAACGGTCAGAAATTGGGAGTATACCAATCTTCTGAGATTTTAAGGATGAGAATCTTCATTCTGTTAACCGTTAACTTCTATCTGGTCGATCTCTAGGCTTTCACAGAAACTTGTATTGCTATCTGGTCGTAGTCCAGGCTTCACAATAACTAGTTGGAGATATAAACTATTATCCGGTCGGATTCGGGCTTCATAGCTTGCTCTTAGGAGATACCACTATCTGGTCGTAATCCAGGCTTCGCGGTAGTCTGATACTGTAACTGGGATCTGAATGAGTGACAGAATGGCTACCGTGTCTGGAGCGTATCTGAAACTGTATCTTGGAGTTGAGATCTGTATGAGTAGTAGAATGACTTCCGTGTCTGGAGTGTATCTGAAACTGTAACTGGATCTGAATGAGTGACAGAATGGCTACCGTGTCTGGAGCGTATCTGAAACTATATCTTGGAGTTGAGATCTGTATGAGTAGCAGAATGACTTCCGTGTCTGGAGTGTATCTGAAACTGTAACTGGGATCTGAATGAGTGACAGAATGGCTACCGTGTCTGGAGCGTATCTGAAACTGTATCTTGGAGTTGAGATCTGTATGAGTAGCAGAATGACTTCCATATCTGGAGTGTATCTAAAACTGTAACTGGGATCTAAATGAGTGACAGAATGGCTACCGTGTCTGGAGCGTATCTGAAACTGTATCTTGGAGTTGAGATCTGTATGAGTAGCAGAATGACTTCCATGTCTGGAGTGTATCTGAAACTGTAACTGAGATCTGAATGAGTGACAAAATGGCTACCGTGTCTGGAGCGTATCTGAAACTGTATCTTCCGACAAGTGATGAAGGAATTTGTGATGTTGATCGTAACTTCCAGCAGGTGATGAAGGAAATTTTGAACGACCTTGGTTTTGATATTCGAATGCCCCAAGTGATGGTGAGGGAGACTTGCCCCAAGTTAATCTGTAATTGAGAGATTTGTTGAAATCATGACTGGACTGCCCCAGGTTAACTGAACTTTGAAAGATCTGTTGAAATCTTGACTGGACTGCCCCAGGTTAATTGAGCTTTGAAAGATTTTGTTGAAATCTTGACTGGACTGCCCCAGGTTAATTGGATAGTGACATGTCATGCCCCCTTGTTGATAGGAGATTTGTCAATGGAAGTGTCATCCTTCTTGAAGTGATTTTACTCACTGAGAGAGTTTTCGTTCGTCCGAACATTCGCTGTAGGAATTTCTTCACTGTCAAACAAATAACCATGTGCAAACAACGATATTCAAATAATGCAAAGTTTATGCTTGTCTCGAAGTTTTGAAAAATGCGTTTTTTAGCAGAAAACTTTTTATAAGACAAATTCAACACAAGATTTAGGGTAAAGCCTTACAGGAGTCAGGATACCTTTTGTAACAGTATGCTTTCGAACTAACCCATGCTTCAATTAGGACTTTTGAAGGGTTGTAACGTGGCTTGGTTCACGGTTTAAGAAACAAAGGATAAAGGCTCAAAGTATATTTGTACCCACCCGCTCTTCGTGATGTTCTTGAATCCTAAACTCAGTTAATTATGCGTCGAACTCTATTCGAGTTTGGAACGACCTTTTGGTGATGGTTCACACCAATTGAATTTGTTGGAAGGCAGTCATTTTTGCAACATTTTTCATGTTGTTTGAGGATTTGTAATGACCTCTTTCTTTTGATTTATTATCCCTAACTTTTGTCTGACTGTTCCTGTTTTCGAGATTACAGTCAGCGGGATGCCCCAGGTTTCTTAAGCCTCCTTTATAGGTTTTGACTTAATGGGTTCTTCTCTTTTGAGAGATTGACTGCCTATGTGATAGGGAACCATCACTGTCTTTTGGTTCCAAAGGAATGTTTTTGATGTCATTCATTGTATTACGAACTGAGAGTTTGCGACTTCAATGCGCTTTTTTTTTTGAATTAACTGAGAGACTACCCTGCCCCAGGTTTAAATCAAAGGTTTCAAATTGTTTAGAACAGAAAACTCCTACTTCTTTAGCTCGAAGGGGTTGACTAGGGATTATCTTCCTTATAACTCCAGTGTTTGGGAATTGAAAGAAATGCCTGTACATCATCAGCAAGGTCTGTTCAAAAGCATACTGTATGAGATTATGGTATTGTTTCGTCATCCTCCTTCTAAAGGCTTGCAACTTTTTATCAAGAGTTAAATATCATAAAGAAAACATAAGAGTAGTGAAAACGAATGGATGAATTCAAGACAAACATATGCAATGCATTAATGAAACAGAGTTTGACATCAACAGATAATTGTTTGAATAACAAAGAGATTACAACTTGGAAATTCAAATGAAACAAAAGTCTCTCAGTTCGAGCCTTGTCAATTCAGGTGGAGAAATCCCTAACGGAAGATTTTCATCTCGCCATCTGGCATGAATCTCAGCACTCCAATGTCAATTAGATCTTGAATCTTGTTCTTCAAGGCCCAACAGTCGTCGGTGTCATGTCCCAGACTATAGGAGTGGTATACACAAAATGCGTCAGGATGATAGCTAGGAGCAGAGGTATTGGGCTTCCGAATAGGATCCCTTAAAGCAGTCAGATTGACCTCCAACAAGCGTTCCAGTATTAGAGATGATGGTATGCCAGTCTCAGTGAACTGTCTTCCCGATGTATTTTGCTTACGCCGATTACCCCATTGACGTTGACGAGGTTGTTGATGGGCTTGTGACCCTGAAGCAAGTAGAGGAGCCTTTCCCTTATCTTCTTGTCTCAAAGGGGATTTAATGGTGACTTGCTCTTCAACCTCAGATGTTTGCCCCACTTGGTTGTCCCGAAGCAGTTGGTTGACGAGAACTCTGAGCTCCTCTTGTCTTTGAGCCAAGTCCTGGATGAGAGCCATCTGACCCACCAGTTGTCCCATCATTTGGATCCTCATTGTTGTCAGCTCAGACTGAAGTTCTTCCAACTGATCACTCCTGGCATTATTTGAATTCCCCTGGACCAAGCCCCTTGTGAGGAGAGCTTTCACTTCTTCTTGCCCCTGGGACAGGTTCAAGAACATTTCCTGAAGTTGAGCATTTTGGTCCTGGATATCCTTGACAGTCCTCTCTAGAGCCATCTCTTACTGAAATAAACAGTAGGAGAATAAGGAAACCTGAAAAGGAAAAACTGTTATGATGCAATGCATGATATGTGGATGCATGCTTTCAAGAATCTCTTGGGGTAAACACAAGAAAATGTTAGAGGTTGAACTTTGATCTTTGATTGGAGAACTTTGCATCAGTGGATGTCTTTCCACGAGAATCAAGCTCACCATTTCAAGTGGGTCATAGCCCCTGTGATCGGTGGATCTGGAACTGACTGTTTAACGCTGGTTCGCGAAATGTCGTGGAAGCAAGAGTCACCACCGTCTTTTATTTTCTCCAAATGGAAAGGACAAAAGCACAGAAAAATTCCTTAAAGAGATTGCTCTCGGTTCGGGAGGTAGGTTATAGAAAGGGAAGGTGTTAGCACCCTTTCTATCCATGGTTATCCATGGGCTCTTAGATACTTGCTCATTTGTGTTTTCAAAAAATGGTTTGTTTGCTTTTCAACTGTGGGTTTTAAAAAGTTTCTTTGAAAATTCCAGTTCGACTCTTGTATCGGTCCTCAAGAGTGTTTGAAAAATTGCTTTCGAAAGCTTTTTGAAAAGGTGTCGGTGTGAAAAGTATTTTTTGATTATTTTGAAATTAGAGCAAATATCTAGAGTCGTCTACCTACCCTAAGGAATTCGTCTGTGTAGATGTCCTTTAAAGTAGTGCCATCCCACCATTGAGAGGTAGGTAGCACCACCGTTGGAGGTGTTCGGGTCAATTCGAGATTCGGGACATGGTGATCACCGGAGCAATAGGAAGACACCTTAGAAGCTACCCTCATGCCAGGTTCCCGGATCATGAGGACTTACTAAGACATCCTCTACTCGACGATCACCTTTCGAGGAAAGGCAATAGTGAGGCGTACCCTAGGGGTGGTGTGTGATTTGTGTGTCGTTTTCATTTGCATTTATCTTGTCATGTTATTGGTGTTCTACGCTTGTTTTTATTTTAGGCCATACATTCTTTCATGCCATTTGTTAACAGTTAAAAGTATTGCGAGAAAAGTAAATTCTAAGCTATTACAAAAGGCGCGGGTCCACATCGCCAAAATTAAACCCAGGACCCGATTTGACAGAAAAAATAAAGAAATTAAAAGTGCGAGAAGTAATTAAAATGTTACAAGGCCTTGGGAGAGATACATAAATATTTAAACGAAATAAAAGAAATATGTGAATTAAGAATTAAATCGAAACGAGGGTGTTGGACCCTTTTGCAAAATTAAACTAATGAGGAATTAATTAAATTTAAAAGAAAGAAAGAACTTGTTTTTTTTGGTGTTTTTTAGTATTTTAGGATTTTACATGAAAAAAGAGAATTAATTAAAATTAAAATAAGATGCAAACCCTAATTCTAGTGGCTTTTAATTTATTAAAAAATATTGAAGTTTTTTAACCTAAAATTAACCCTAATTTTTTTTACATGCAAATTTAATTATGAAAATAAATATCTAATTATTTAATTATTTATGAAAGAAAAATAAAAGGATGAAAATTAATTAAACCTAATTCTATGTTTTTTAGCTTTATTATGAAAATATTAAATTAAAACCTAATTTAAAACTAATTAATTTACATGCAAATTTATTTACAAAAATACTTAAAATAAAATATTATTTATTTTTTCTCTTTTCTGATTTTTTATGTGTTTTTTATATTTTGTGAAAATAATAAATTAATTAAACAAATAATAATTAAAAGCAAATAGAAAATAAAATAAAAAATATTATGGCAAACCTAGGGGGTTGTAGTCCCCAATATGAAGGTATAATCTTAAGAAATCTGGCCCAACAACCTTGGCCTGTTTGGACTTTTGCTGGACATGTGTATGTGTGCTGACTCAAGCCTATGGTATTCCTCCAATCTGCGCCATTGATTTGATTCCATTGGACGCGTGGATGTTAGATTCTGAAGGTGCATGATGTACTTTGATATTGAACCTGCACGTGAATTCTTATTGAAAAACAATATGGGAATATTGAAGACCTGGGGCTCGAACCCAGGTTATGACTGTTACCAGCACTATCGCTTGCCACTGGACCAACTCACACGCATTTAATATTAAACAATCAACAAATATTATAAAAGAAACAAAGGCGTTAGTGGGTCTTTGCGCGCGAATTTTTAAACCAGCCAATCGCCGCTTGCCACGAATTCATCTTTTTCGTTGTTTTTCTTTTTCCTGAAATACATAAACAATGAGCAACGGTTTTTAAGCGTGGTTGTAGACACCATACAAGAAAATAACGATTAGCCACTGGACGCTCATAAATTGAGCGCGAGAGTTCCATTGTCTTCGTCCAAATGCGCTGATCACAACCATGGCACTGTGGTATCCTAATTTTGCCTTATCTTAAAACCCCTAATTCAAAACTCTGCAAACCCTAAAAATCAACAATGGTATATTTGCACACAACGCATAAAAACGCAATTAATTCACATGGTAAGCATCAGAATGCATCATTGAGTAAGAATACCTAAACTAAATGTCATGGAAATGCCTCAAAATTAAGATACGAGTATGCAATTTTATGAGAAAAATTTGGATTCTGTACAGTGATTTAAGGCTGTAGAATGGATGCTCTTGATCCAGGAAGTTTACTTGAAGTCCTTTGAAGGCAATAGGATGAAAATTTCGCCTTGAATCGTCCTGCAAAGATGTTTTCAGTTATGAGTTTTTTTGCAAAAAATTCCAAGTTTGATAATGGTTTTTCTGAGCAGCTGCGTGTGTAATGGCATTAGGTTTTTGTTCTCTACTTATGTGAGACTGAACTAGGTCAAGAAAAACAGAACAAATCAATTGCATTCATGGTTTTTGGAAATTTGATTTTCTAGGATCTTTTTCAATCTTTTCCATGTGTTTTTGTACCAATTAAGATCAATTCTCTCCAAATCCTTCCCTATTTGATTTCACACGAATTATTGAGTAGATTACATGTGCAAAAAGATTTGATACTTAGGTTAAATATTTTCTATGCATTTAATTTGATTTAAATGAATTAATATAAATAAAAATTCAAATAAATAAATAAAAAATGAAGAAATACTTCCCTTTGGGCCAAGTGGTCGTGCACATGCCATGGATGATGAATTATGGAAGAAAAATGGGCCCATTAGCAATTTTAGGTCATTTGAATCAATGTTGACTTTTCAAAATATCCAAAAATTTCCCAACTTCTACAAGGCTTAACTTGCTCAATTTTTAAGCTTTTCTCATGTTCTTGGACATTTTGGAAAGGTCTTTGAGTCCTCTAACCAATGTCTTTGGTCCCATGTCATTTTAATTTACCAATCTCAAGTTATGTCCTTTGACTTAAAGTCCCTTTTTGTTGACTTTTGAAAATGACCTATAATGTTGAAATTGATAACTTTTTTTGAGAGCATTTCTTGGACTTGAAGTATGAAGATGAGTTGTAGGAAATATCTTTCTCTTCAAAATGAGCTTTGGATGGAATTTTTCTGATAATCCATGTGAAAGTTATGCCCTGGTCAATTTACAGTTGACTTTTTCAACTGTCCAAATAAGGAAACTTTTGCATTTTGATGATTTTTGAGCCAAGATTTGAGAATCATGATCAAGCATTGATCAAATGATGTTTGTGGCTTCAAAATGATATGTTGACCAAAATTTTGAACTTTTGGCTGTCAAATGACCATTTTGCCCCTACAGTTGACTGTAGTGCAATTAGGGTTTTTGACTGTGCAATTTTGTGCTGAATGTCTTGAAACTTGATATGAGGATGCTTGACCCTATTTGTAGGCATGTGAGACTTGATTGGACCTTTGGAAACTTCATTTTCTTGATCAGAAGCAAAACCCTAATTTTGACTGCTTAGGAGGCTCTTGCACTGTGCAACCCTTGGGGAACTTTTGAAGCTTGACTTTGCAAATCTTTGAAAATATGGGAGGGCAAATTTTGGGGTACAACAATTGCCCCTGTTCAATCTTCTTAGACCTGAGGATGCAGATTGGCTTACGTGCCTTTCGTAATCCGAGGGTAGAAGATGATTGAACACTAGAGTGCCCAAAAATTTGCGCTCACATAGTAGCAGTGTGATGGAAATGGGCTTATAGATGCCATTTGGAGATTGATGGATAGGATGATGGGCTTATAGATGCCATACTAAGAGATGATGGATGGTGGATGGGCTTATAGATGCCATCTGGATGTTGATCGCGTAAGAGATTCCTTAGCGAGAACCTGCATACCTGCAAAAGAAAAATGAGTACATGACATGTTGCAGGAGCTGGTTTTCAGATGCTCGGTATAGATGTGTCCTGACTGGCTACAGGAGCTGGATCTGGAGCTTCAAACAGTGATGAATGAACTAGGGATGGTTACTACCTCAACAGGAACGGTGAGAGAACCTTGGGTGACTTTAACTTCAACAACGCTCGTTGAGAAAATCTTGGTGGGAATTACCATCTTCGCAGTATCGGGAAGAGAACCAAAGGAAATTATAATCTGAAAGGGAATTACCTCTCACGCACCGTCGGGGAGAGGACCATAGGAAATTATAACCTGGTAACTTCTACTGAGTCTTCATCAGAAAAATCTGTTGGGAGTCGATTTAGCTGGACTAGAGAAGGCCTTGAAATGTCTTCAACAGATACACCCTGGCAAGATACAGGAATCTGATATGGAATTAGTAAGGTTGGTGAGTTGTCTCTACTGACAGGTTATCCTCATGGACGAGTGGTCTTTAATGACGAGTGTCTATAACGACGAGTGTCTATAACGACGAGTGTCTATAACGACGAGTGTCTATGACAACGAGTGTCTATAACGACAAGTGTCTATAACGACGAGTTTCTCTAATGACGAGTGTCTATCACGACGAGTGTCTATAACGACGAGTGTCTATAACGACGAGTGTCTATCACGACGAGTGTCTATAACGACGAGTGTCTATAACGACGAGTGTCTATAACGACGAGTGTCTATAACGACGAGTGTCTATCACGACGAGTGTCTATAACGACGAGTGTCTATAACGACGAGTGTCTATAACGACGAGTGTCTATCACGACGAGTGTCTATAACGACGAGTGTCTATAACGACGAGTGTCTATAACGACGAGTGTCTATAACGACGAGTGTCTATAACGACGAGTGTCTATACCGACGAGTGTCTATAACGACGAGTGTCTATCACGACGAGTGTCTATAACGACGAGTGTCTATCACGACGAGTGTCTATCACGACGAGTGTCTATCACGACGAGTGTCTATAACGTCGAGTGTCTATAATGACGAGTGTCTATAACGACGAGTGTCTATAACGACGAGTGTCTATAATGACGAGTGTCTATCACGACGAGTGTCTATCACGACGAGTGTCTATAACGACGAGTTACATCAGAGAAATCTTTAGGCATTGATTTAACTGGATTTGTATTCTTTGACTGGGTTGGTCTCTTTTGACTGTATTCGTCTACATAGCTGATCTTTTAACTGTATCCTTCCTGAAAGGTAAAGGTCAGTCATATGCAATGCATGATATGGATCAAGCAATGATGTTCTCAACATAAATGAGATTTGTAAGATACGATGCGTATATGCATGCTATAATGTATGAAAATGTGATGTTTATGAATGCGTGTTTTCGTCTTAGGAAAATAAATCCTTGACGGGTGTCGGGAAGTCACTCCGGGGCTGATGTTGAAGGATAGATTTTTGCTTCCGCTGGGGATGATGGTTGCAAGAATACCGGTAGGAGAAGATGACTCCGTTGGGGAATAAACTTGGCGAATGGATTACTCTGCGGGGAGAAAAGTACTCTAGCAATCTTGCTGGGAAGCAATACTCTGTGGGGAGAGAGACTTTGTTGAGTGTCGATAATAACTTGCTGGGGATACCTTTGTTGTATTGGAAGTGTTAATAGACTTCGCTGGGGATATCTGTGATGTGTTGGAAGTGTTAATAGACTTCGCTGGGGATATCTGTGCTGTGTTGGAAGTGTTAATAGACTTCGCTGGGGATAAGAAAGAACTGTGTTGACGACGACCTTTCCGTGGCTTTTGGCTGAGGATAACCCAGTTATATCCTGATAAGGAAATAACTCTTTGAATAAAGCCGGGAGACGCGTTCGCTCTGCAGGGAGTGAAGGTATCTTGGTCGCATTCTTCAGCTGAACTTACCTTGGAACTTCGGTGGACGGAGCAACCAGATCGTTTAGACAACTCATTATTGCCCCAGTTTCTGTTGGAGAGGAAGGTACCTGTGAAGGTATTTGATGACTGCTGTTTGACAAATCTTCTTCTGGTAGGCAAGTGACGAGATACCGGGACATAGTCGTACGCTTTGATCCCTAATTTTTGCCTGGACCGCCCTTTCGGGTTTTCAGTCCACCGGGATACCCATTTTTGCCCAAGCCGCCTTTTCAGGTTTTCGACTTGCCGGGTGTACAGATTTTTCATTTCATCCCTTATTTTTGCCCAAACCCTTTTGGTTCGCCGGGAAGCCCTTGTTTTTGCCTAGGTGTGTCAACCTAGCGGGTCTTTGATTATGCGTAGTATTCTTTTCGACTATGTCCACGCTCTCAGAGTGTAGGGAGTTGCCCCTGTCAGAAGTGTTTTGTCATGCCCCAGAAAGTGTTTGATCAGGCAAGATTCGTTGCTGGAGTGCCCCAAGTGACTCAGGCGGAGATTTGCCCCAGGTTGTTTGGCATCTTGAGAGATTCTCTGAATCTTGACTTAACTGCCCCAGATGACGGACAATGATCATGTCATGCCCCTTGTTTGGGAGTTATTTTGTTCATCTGATATTCGTTGTACGAGCTTCTATGCTGTTCAAACAAATAGTCATATGCAAACAATGTTATATTAAAAATGCAAAGCTTATATCTGTTTCGAAGTTTTTTGGAAATGCAGTTTTTTTAATAAAACAAGTGAGTTTTTGTAAACTGTGATGTCAAACTCGTTATTTTACTGCGAGCCTTAAGGAGTCAGGATACCTTTCGTAACAGTATGCTTTCGAACTAACCCATGCTTCAGCTAGGACTTTTGAGGGTTATAACGTGGCCTGGTTCACGGTTTAAGAAACAAAGGATAAAGGCTCGAATTTTGTTTGTACCCACCCGCTCTTCGTGATGTTCTCCAAACCTAAACTCAGTTGATCATACGTTAGACCTTGTTTGAGTCTTTGCTTTGATTTTCCGGTGATGATTCAGATTTTGATGATTTATTTTGAATAGGCAGTCATTCCTTTTTTGTTGAGGGTTTGTAAGACCTCTTTCTTGTCTGATTTTTTTTGTTATCCCTTTATTTTTTTGCCTGATCTGTTTCCTTTTTGGAATTACAGTCAGCGGGATGCCCCAGTTTTGTAAGTCTCCTTCATGGGTTTTGACTTAATGGGTTTTTTTAATTTGAGAAGTAATGACTGCCTTTCTTTATTGAATATTCGGAACCATCACTGTCTTTCTTTGTTTTGTAAGGACCTCTTTGGTGCCATTCGTTATGCGCTTGGATCAACCGAGAGACTACCCTGCCCCAGGTTATGATTAAGGGTTTTAATTTTCGAAAAGAAAAACTCCTACTTCTTTGGCTCAGAGGGGTTGACGAGGGATTATCTTCCTTATAACTCCAGTGTTTAGGGATTGAAACAATGCCTGTACCTCATCAGCGGGGTCCGTTCAAAAGCATACTGTAAAGATAGCGGTATCGTTTTCGTCATCCTCCCTCAAGAGGCTTAGAATTTTCAATCAAGAGTTGATCATCACAAAAATATGAAAACAATTTGCATATAGTGAATACGAAATAATTACTTCAAAACAGACATGTGTAATGCATTAATGAAATAACCAAGTTTGACATGAAATAAAATGTTTGAACAATCAAAGAAAATTACAATCTGAACATTCAAATGAACAAAAGTTTCCAATCCTAGCCATGTTTTGACAAGGGAGCAGTGGTCACATTCGGAGCCTCTGGAGAGTCGAACTGGACTTCCTTCACGTCGATCAGATCCTAAACCTTGTTTCTCAAAGTCCAACAATCATCTGTAGCATGCCCTGGGCTGTCGGAATGATAGGCGCAGCGAACATTGGGATTATACCTTGAAGGTGTTCTGTTAGGATTCTTCGGGAGATCCATGAGAGTTACCAACTTGGTTTCCAGCAATTGTGGCAATATCTGTGACAAGGTCATGCCGAGGGGAGTAAATTGCCTCTTAGGTCTTTCTTCCCTTTGTTGATTGTGACGCTGAGGAGCACCGGCCGGCTTCGCAATAGTTACTGCGTTGACAACACTAGATTCTCTCTTGGATGGTTCCTTCTCAGTGTTCGAGGAGTCACCATTCTGTATTTTCCCTGACTTGATGCCAGCTTCTATTCTTTCCCCGGTCAAGATCAGATCTGTAAACCCAGCAGCAGAATTCCCAATCAGGTGGTTGAAGAATGGACCAGACAGGGTCCCCAAGAACATGTCGACGAGCTCGCGGTCAGTCAGAGGTGGTTGTACCCTTCCAGCAAGGTCCCTCCATTTTTGAGCATATTCTTTGAAACCTTCACCTGCACCCATAGACATTCCCTGAAGCTGAGTGCGCGTGGGAGCGATGTCGGCATTGTACTGGTACTGCTTGTAGAATGCAGTGGCTAAGTCTTCCCAGGTACGGATATTGGCTCCATTCAGTTGATAGAACCAGTCAAGCTGAGTCCCTGAAAGACTCTCCTGAAAAAAGTGGATCCATAAGTTCCTGTCGGCCGTGTAGGGCTGGATCCTCCTCATGTATGACCTGAGATGCAGCTTTGGACAGGATGCCCCGTCGTATTTTGCAAAGGCAGGTGCCTTGAATTTGGGTGGGATTACTACCCCAGAAGACAGACCTAGATCTTCGAAGTCCAGGCTGGGTACTTTTTGTATCTCCATAGCACTTAACCGGTCTTCCAACTGTTTGTACCTATCCTCAGCCGGAGGGTACTGTTCGTCGTTGAAATCTGTCTCATTGTCGGAGACCACTGGGCTGGGAACCCTTTCCTCTTGATGACTGCCTTTCCCCACAGATGGAGTTGTCCTCTCAGCTTCATCCTGCAGGGTGTTCCCAGCTCTGCGTCTAGGGATGAACAAAACAGTCCTCTTCTTATTCTTTTCCTTCTTCAAGAGCAGAGCCTTCAGATCTTGTTGCCCTTGGGTCAAATTCATGATCAGCCCTTGGAACTGGGCGTTCTGAGCCTGGAGAGCCTTGATGAATTGCTCAGTAGATGTTTCCAGATTCATGATGAGACTGCTGAAATAAACAGCAAAGAAGGTAAGCAACCTGTAGAAAAAAGGGTACCTGTTATGTAATGATGTGTATGATATGCATGCAATGATTTCAAGGACCTCGAGGGGTAAATAAATTGTTAGAGTTGGAAACTGGTAACTTGATTGAAGGTACTTCATGTTGTTGAGAGTCCTTCTTCGAGGGTCAAAGGCTCGCCATATCCAGTGGGTCATAGCCCCTGACAACCTTGTCTAGAGGAAAATAAATCCCCTTTGCCCCTTGCTGGACAGTTGGTTCATCATGACCTGCATCACAAGCCCTTGAGATCCTTCAAATGGGTTAGGATGTATGCAATGGTATGATGTTATGGTATGCATGGGGTAATGTGAGTAACCCTGTTA
Source organism: Vicia faba (assembly GCA_948472305.1). Classification (NCBI taxonomy): domain Eukaryota; kingdom Viridiplantae; phylum Streptophyta; class Magnoliopsida; order Fabales; family Fabaceae; genus Vicia; species Vicia faba. The sequence continues at coordinate 691,191,211 of OX451736.1, forward strand.
TGAGTCCCAATTAAGGACTGCAAACAGAAACCTGCAAGAAACTCAAGTAAAACCTGTCATGAGTCCCAGTTAAGGACTAAAAACAAAACCTGTAAGAAACTTAGTATACCCTGTTATGAGTCCCTATTAAGGACTATAAACAAAACCTGCAAGGGAAACTCAAGTGTCAGATAACAAGCGTGCAAATAGTCAAGTTGGAAGGCACACAAGTCACACAAGACAAGTCCTTAGGGTTTAAGGCCAGCATGAGGTCTAGGTACTACCCTCTTTCAGTTTGTTGGTTCATACCTGTCCTATCAAAGTAACCGGGTTCTTAGAGGATCCCAATATCATTGACTACCCTCAATCGGTCATAACTCCAGCATCGCAATCTTTTCTTGCGACCAGAACCATCACGAGAGTTTAACCTCAATGGGCGTAGCATACTGCTACTGTTCTAATGGCCAAGTTGGGTCATTTAAGGTTCTAAGGTCTGTTGGTGCTTAATGACTCCTTGGAAGACCCATATTCTCCCCGTTTAAACACGAGGGATATCGGTACAGACCAAGGCACCACACCAACGTAGCCACTGCTTCACCCATGTCGGTATACGCCGGACAGGTCCCTCACAGCTTATGCTACCTAAACAGGGTATCCCCAGATCCGGGTTAGGATCTATGTAACTCCGATGCAGCCCACAATAATAAAGCAAACAAAGCACAACAATTGAAAACACAAGTGATCTTAGCCCTAAGGTACACCTCACTTTATAAATTCCCCAGCAGAGTCGCCAGTTCTGTGATCGGTGGATCTGGAACTGACTGTTTAACGCTGGTTCGCGAAATGTCGCGGAAGCAAGAGTCGCCACCGTCTTTTATTTTCTCCAAATGGAAAGGACAAAAGCACAGAAAAATTCCTTAAAGAGATTGCTCTCGGTTCGGGAGGTAGGTTATAGAAAGGGAAGGTGTTAGCACCCTTTCTATCCATGGTTATCCATGGGCTCTTAGATACTTGCTCATTTGTGTTTTCAAAAAATGGTTTGTTTGCTTTTCAACTGTGGGTTTTAAAAAGTTTCTTTGAAAATTCCAGTTCGACTCTTGTATCAGTCCTCAAGAGTGTTTGAAAAATTGCTTTCGAAAGCTTTTTGAAAAGGTGTCGGTGTGAAAAGTATTTTTTGATTGTTTTGAAATTAGAGCAAGTATCTAGAGTCGTCTACCTACCCTAAGGAATTCGTCTGTGTAGATGTCCTTTAAAGTAGTGCCATCCCACCATTGAGAGGTAGGTAGCACCACCGTTGGAGGTGTTCGGGTCAATTCGAGGTTCGGGACATGGTGATCACCGGAGCAATAGGAAGACACCTTAGAAGCTACCCTCATGCCAGGTTCCCGGATCATGAGGACTTACTAAGACATCCTCTACTCGACGATCACCTTTCGAGGCAAGGCAATAGTGAGGCGTACCCTAGGGGTGGTGTGTGATTTGTGTGTCGTTTTCATTTGCATTTATCTTGTCATGTTATTGGTGTTCTACGCTTGTTTTTATTTTAGGCCATACATTCTTTCATGCCATTTGTTAACAGTTAAAAGTATTGCGAGAAAAGTAAATTCTAAGCTATTACAAAAGGCGCGGGTCCACATCGCCAAAATTAAACCCAGGACCCGATTTGACAGAAAAAATAAAGAAATTAAAAGTGCGAGAAGTAATTAAAATGTTACAAGGCCTTGGGAGAGATACATAAATATTTAAACGAAATAAAAGAAATATGCGAATTAAGAATTAAATCGAAACGAGGGTGTTGGACCCTTTTGCAAAATTAAACTAATGAGGAATTAATTAAATTTAAAAGAAAGAAAGAACTTGTTTTTTTTGGTGTTTTTTAGTATTTTAGGATTTTACATGAAAAAAGAGAATTAATTAAAATTAAAATAAGATGCAAACCCTAATTCTAGTGGCTTTTAATTTATTAAAAAATATTGAAGTTTTTTAACCTAAAATTAACCCTAATTTTTTTTACATGCAAATTTAATTATGAAAATAAATATCTAATTATTTAATTATTTATGAAAGAAAAATAAAAGGATGAAAATTAATTAAACCTAATTCTATGTTTTTTAGCTTTATTATGAAAATATTAAATTAAAACCTAATTTAAAACTAATTAATTTACATGCAAATTTATTTACAAAAATACTTAAAATAAAATATTATTTATTTTTTCTCTTTTCTGATTTTTTAGGTGTTTTTTATATTTTGTGAAAATAATAAATTAATTAAACAAATAATAATTAAAAGCAAATAGAAAATAAAATAAAAAATATTATGGCAAACCTAGGGGGTTGTAGTCCCCAATATGGAGGTATAATCTTAAGAAATCTGGCCCAACAACCTTGGCCTGTTTGGACTTTTGCTGGACATGTGTATGTGTGCTGACTCAAGCCTATGGTATTCCTCCAATCTGCGCCTTTGATTTGATTCCATTGGACGCGTGGATGTTAGATTCTGAAGGTGCATGATGTACTTTGATATTGAACCTGCACGTGAATTCTTATTGAAAAACAATATGGGAATATTGAAGACCTGGGGCTCGAACCCAGGTTATGACTGTTACCAGCACTATCGCTTGCCACTGGACCAACTCACACGCTGTTAATATTAAACAATCAACAAATATTATAAAAGAAACAAAGGCGTTAGTGGGTCTTTGCGCGCGAATTTTTAAACCAGCCAATCGCCGCTTGCCACGAATTCATCTTCTTCGTTGTTTTTCTTTTTCCTGAAATACATAAACAATGAGCAACGGTTTTTAAGCGTGGCTGTAGACACCATACAAGAAAATAACGATTAGCCACTGGACGCTCATAAATTGAGCGCGAGAGTTCCATTGTCTTCGTCCAAATGCGCTGATCACAACCATGGCACTGTGGTATCCTAATTTTGCCTTATCTTAAAACCCCTAATTCGAAACTCTGCAAACCCTAAAAATCAACAATGGTATATTTGCACACAACGCATAAAAACGCAATTAATTCACATGGTAAGCATCAGAATGCATCATTGAGTAAGAATACCTAAACTAAATGTCATGGAAATGCCTCAAAATTAAGATACGAGTATGCAATTTTATGAGAAAAATTTGGATTCTGTACAGTGATTTAAGGCTGTAGAATGGATGCTCTTGATCCAGGAAGTTTACTTGAAGTCCTTTGAAGGCAATAGGATGAAAATTTCGCCTTGAATCGTCCTGCAAAGATGTTTTCAGTTATGAGTTTTTTTGCAAAAAATTCCAAGTTTGATAATGGTTTTTCTGAGCAGCTGCATGTGTAATGGCATTAGGTTTTTGTTCTCTACTTATGTGAGACTGAACTAGGTCAAGAAAAACAGAACAAATCAATTGCATTCATGGTTTTTGGAAATTTGATTTTCTAGGATCTTTTTCAATCTTTTCCATGTGTTTTTGTACCAATTAAGATCAATTCTCTCCAAATCCTTCCCTATTTGATTTCACACGAATTATTGAGTAGATTACATGTGCAAAAAGATTTGATACTTAGGTTAAATATTTTCTATGCATTTAATTTGATTTAAATGAATTAATATAAATAAAAATTCAAATAAATAAATAAAAAATGAAGAAATACTTCACTTTGGGCCAAGTGGTCGTGCACATACCATGGATGATGAATTATGGAAGAAAAATGGGCCCATTAGCAATTTTAGGTCATTTGAATTAATGTTGACTTTTCAAAATATCCAAAAGTTTCCCAACTTCTACAAGGCATAACTTGCTCAATTTTTAATCTTTTCTCATGTTCTTGGACATTTTGGAAAGGTCTTTGAGTCCTCTAACCAATGTCTTTGGTCCCATGTCATTTTGATTTACCAATCTCAAGTTATGGCCTTTGACTTAAAGTCCCTTTTTGTTGACTTTTGAAAATGACCTATAATGTTGAAATTGATAACTTTTTGTGAGAGCATTTCTTGGACTTGAAGTATGAAGATGAGTTGTAGGAAATATCTTTCTCTTCAAAATGAGCTTTGGATGGAATTTTTATGATAATCCATGTGAAAGTTATGCCCTGGTCAATTTACAGTTGACTTTTTCAGCTGTCCAAATAAGGAAACTTTTGCATTTTGATGATTTTTGAGCCAAGCTTTGAGAATCATGATCAAGAATTGATCAAATGATTTTTGTGGCTTCAAAATCATATGTTTACCAAAATTTTGAACTTTTGACTGTCAAATGACCATTTTGCCCCTACAGTTGACTGTAGTGCAATTAGGGTTTTTGACTGTGCAATTTTGTGCTGAATGTCTTGAAACTTGATATGAGGATGCTTGACCATATTTGTAGGCATGTGAGACTTGATTGGACCTTTGGAAACTTCATTTTCTTGATCAGAAGCAAAACCCTAATTTTGACTGCTTAGGAGGCTCTTGCACTGTGCAACCCTTGGGGAACTTTTGAAGCTTGACTTTGCAAATCTTTGAAAATATGGGAGGGCAAATTTTGGGGTACAACAACCCCTGATTCAAGTTGTTGCACTTGATATTTGATGGCATTTGTTTAGAGGAGAAAACCTCTTGCCTCTTGGTAGACGTCTGGTTCAACGTGACCCTGCATCAAAAGAACTCTCGAGATCCTTGAAATGGTTATTGAAAATGCTATGGTATGATGTCATGATGTTATGTACATGTATGCAGAAGCAAGTAAGTGTATATACAGGTAATCATATTCACACAAAGCAAACAAGTCCTCAGGTTTAGGCTTGCATGGGGTTTGTAGGTAAGTACCCTCTTGAAGTTAATTGGCTCATCCTGTCCTAAAATAGAAACCGGGTTCTAAGGAGCTCAATATCATTGGATTATTTTCTGTGTTCATTGTTTTGGTTTAGCCACTTAACTGGCGACCAAAAAAATTCCAAGAAAACAACCCTCAATGAGTGTAGTATCGAGTATCTACCAACTTCGGACTGCACCAAAATCGGTCATCTCACTACCCCTAAAAAGGCTAAGATGGTCAATTAAGGTTCTAAAAGTTTGTTAGTGCTTCATGACATCACTCAGCGGCCCCGTACTCTCCTTGATTGAACTCAAGGGTTACCGGTACTCACAAATATGTCACACTAACATAGCTTACTGCTTCAACCATGTCGGTATACCCCGCACAGTTCCCTCACAGTTTTATTGCTATTTACCTAAAAAGGTGCCCCCAAATCCGGGTGTAGGATTTACAACAAACCTAAATAAGGACCAAAAAGTAAAGCAATCAAGGCAATCAAAGAAAGTATGTAAAGGTGATCTAAAACCCTAAGGTAACCCCACTTTTAAACAATTCCCCAGCATAGTCGCCAGTTCTGTGATACGGTGGGAGAACTGACTTAGGGTTTTGCGTTTGTTTTCGCAAATGTTTCGGTTTAGCAAGAGTCGCCACCGACTTTTCATTTTATCCTAAGGAAAGGTTAAAAAGCACAGCAAAAACATTTGAGATGTTTTCTTGGGTTCGGGGAGTAAATTATAGAAAGGGAAGGTATTAGCACCCTTTCTATCCATGGTTATCCATGGGCTCTTAGTTACTTGCTTAGATCACTTGCCTTGCATTTTCAATTGTTTGAAATGGTGCTTTCAATTGTTTGAAATGGTGCTTTGTGTGTGATTTTGAAAGAGGTTTTGAAAAGAGGCCATTTGTTGTGGCAACCTTTGTAATGATCCATGTTTGAATGTATACAAAGGTGTATTTGTCTTTTGAAAAGTTTTCAATGTTTTGAAAGTTTGTTTTGAAATTGTGTTGTGATGTGTGTTTTGAAAAATGGCAAGGATTTGTTTTGCAAGTTTGATCAAGTAACTAAGAGTTGTCTACCCTAAATTTACTCAAAGATCTTTCCTATGTTTTAACCCTTTTAACAGTATTGTTCCACCATTGTATTTGGTGGACAATCTTGTGTTAGGATGTTAACGGGACGGACGCGGGTCATCGTTTAGACCATGAATGCAATAGTTCCAAGTGTCTTTGGCAATTTTTCCTTCAAGGGACTTGATCATTTTTTAGGCAACTTGAGAAAGCGTCATCGAGGGACTATGATCATTTGATTTGTTTTTGTTTTGCCAAAGACACTCAACATGCAACATGGCCCATTTTTGAAGGCAACAAGCGGGATTACCCTAGAGGTGCAAGTGTGAATTGTGTATTTGATTTTCATGCATTTGTCTTTGTATTAGGTTATCTAGCGGTTGATTTTGAATCTTCGTATACAAATCCTAATTACTATACAGTATATAGAAAGCGATAAATTGCAGGAATTTAAAGTCTAAGCTATTACAAATAAGTATCCGAGAATGGGGGTACAAATATTTACAAATGGGGATGAGTCTTATCATGATAGTAGTGTCCAAATAATATTTACAACCAAATCGAATCGCATTCTCAATGTAAAATATAGCAATGTATAAGAATAAAAGAGAATCAAAAGTAATGTAAAAAGTATTTATTAAAGTGTATGTGATTATTTACAAGTGATGCAAAATGTTAACTTAATGCAAAATTAAGTATTTATTTATTTTTTGTGTTTTTTTTGTTAATTAAGTATAAACAAAAGTTTTAATGAAAAGAAAATTTTAACTTAATAAAAAATCTATTGTTTATGTATCTTGTTAATGTTTTAAAGTTTATGTAAAAAAGATTTATTAAAGAGAGTTTAAAAATCTATTAACCCAATTAAATCTAATATTTACATATTTTAGGTATAAAAAATATTGTTAAAATAAATTTATTATGAAAAATTAATATATTATTTATTTAACAAAGAAAAGAATTAAGTTATATAAAAAGAAAATAAAGTGATAAAAAATAGTGTTAGTTTGAAGTAACAAAAAATAAAAATAAATAAAAAAGGGTAAAAATATTGAATGGGCTTGGTATATCACGCTGGGCCCAATGTGCATGAAATAGGTCAATATGGGGGGGTGCACGCCAGTTTCAGTTGGGCTTAGGCGTTTGGATGGGGCGAAAGCCCAAGACGCGTTTCACAAGTTTTTGCATAGGGTTTGCTTTGTATTGTTTCAGAATAGGGTTTACAGCATTGGAGCGGCACTCTCATCTTCTTCTTCTTCGTCGTTCTTGAGCCATGGTTTATGACGCTTCTTTTTATCCCAGCTGCCAGACGCCATCGTCCGTCTCTCCTCTCCCCATGGTTGTGTCCAGGCGATGTTGTAAGGTAATGATTTCTCAGTTCTGTCCGTCTTACGCTTTAGGGTTTCAAGTTTTGCATGTTTTTAATCTTTGACAAATTTTGATCTTTATATTATCATTTGTTTGTATGGTGTTGGAAAAAGGGATGAGGACAATACATTTATTCTTGTTTCTGAGAGGAAGCGAGGTGGGCCGAAGGCATCTTAGGCGGTCGGGCAAGGGAGTAAGTGATGTTGAGCTTGCTGGTATTCCTGGTACTTTGTATCTTGCTTGCTTCTATGGTTTTATGATGAACTCTTTTCTGAAAACCCTAAATTGTTTCACTTCTACATCTTCTTTTTCCTCTTCTGCTCGCTTTCTCTGAGATACTTGTTGTTGTGCTTGCTTGTTCCTCTCTTGGATTTTGATTCTTTTAGCCTATGATGAATCTCATTCTGAGGCACTTTGGCTTGAATGCTTTGTTCTGAGTTGCTTACTAAGCTTGTTGAAATTGATATGTTGAGGTTGGCCCTAGCGTTTTTGCTAGCTTCAGTTGCTTGACATGTTGGTTCTGAGTTGCCTATTGTTGTGCTTCTATTTAGCCTATGACGAACCTTGGTTCTGAGGCATTATTGGCTATTGATCTTCTTCCTCTCTTTTTTATTTTGATTCTGAGTTGGAAATAGTTCTGAGAATGTTTATACTGTTGTTGGCCCTATGATGAGGTTGCTCTGAGGGTGTTGGGATTCTGTATGTTTTGTTATTTGGATTGGCTTGGTGGTTGGGACAGGCAGGTTCTTCATTGAAGCTTAGAAGGTAGTTTGGTTTGTGTTGATAGGCTTCAAGGCTTGATGTTTACAGGCTTTAAGGCTTGTACCTGGTTTTTTCAGCAGGTTGAAACAGCTTTGAAACAGGCTTTTTGATTTGGGGGATTTTGGAGTTTTGGCTTTGAGGTAGGTTTATTGTACAGGTTTAAAAGGCAAGCTTGAGTGCTGTAGTTTTTGACAGGCTTTGTATGGCTTTGTTTCGAAATTTGTTTCTGGTATAGGCTTGTTTGAACCAAGGTTTTGTTTGTGAGTTTGCTTCAGGCTTTCATGTTGTAACAGGTTTGAACAGTTTGGAATTTTGTTTGAGATTTATGCAGGTTAAGGCTTTGTGTTATTGCTTGCTTGTGTTTGACAGGCTGAAGCAGTTTGTATCTTATGCAGGTTTTTGCAATGTTACAATTTTTGTTATCTCTTGTGTACTCTCCCTCCTTTCTTTACAGTGTTCTGATTTTTCTCTCTTTTATCCTTAAGCCTGCTGTACTGTAAGCCTCCCCACTTCTCTCTCTCTTTTCTCTCTATTAAAGCATATTATATTGCTTTAGAATAGCTTTTCTGAAAAGGTGTTTGGTTGGGAAATGATGAAATTTGCTTTACAAGTTGCTTGCACTTTGTCTTTCCTCTGCATATCTCTTGTCTTCCAGATTTTCTGCCTTTTGTGTACTTGTTGACAGCTTTATTGGCTTCTTTGGACAGTTTCTTTGGGATTTAGTTTGCTTAGTTTGAAACTTGTGACTTGGTTTGGCATGTTTTGAAGTTACAGCTTTGTTGACATTTTGAATTTGTGCAATTTGTTTTTGGTATTATGCAGCCTTGTACATTTCTTTAATGATTTGTATGCTTGTAAAATAATTTTTCTTTACTCTTTGTGAACCAAGAAGAAAGTCTTCTTGTGATTTGCAAAGAGGGTGAGAAAAATATGATGAAAATCAAAACAATCTGATCCCGGCCAACCACCTTTAATGATGAATTTTTCTGATTAACTGTCTGCCTTTTTATTTCATCTGCATTTGACTTTTTTTTTGTCTTTGCAGATAAAAATCAATTGAGCAATGGGGAGCAGCAGTAGAAGATGAAGATTTAGGATAGATTTAGGATATAGTTTCAATTTATTTTTAATCATTATAATAATATTAATGTAAACAACTGTAAATAAATTTACAGTGTTCAAATAATATCTGTAACAAATAATTAAAAATGAATAAAAATAATAATGTGTTAGTTAATTCTCTTTCAATTCACTGTCTATTTAATTATTTAAGTTTCTTGAATTAAAATAACTGGAAGTAAATCCCAACTATTCTAACTTAGAATAAATAATTAATAAACACCGTAGTCTTGCAACTTCGCATTAATAAATAATAAACCCGGCGTTCCAATTAAACATAAGTAATGCACAGTTAATCAAACAAACGTCCATATGCCTTTCCTTTTACTGATTAAACCAAACACTGCAAATTTTCAACCAGAACCCTCAGCTTCTATCCCAGAGGCTCAGGTTTATTGAGAAACAAACTGAAATCCTGAGCAGGCGTCAAAGCAGTGTAACAGCCAATTAATACACTGTGGATTCAAATTCTTCTGAAAATGCGCGTGCAAACCCTAATTCTTGATTTATTGTCAAAGAAACGTCCGCCTGATCCAACCCTGAGCCAAACTCAAACAAACCCTAACAATCTGCTTGAACTGATTCAAAATCAATGGAAACCCTAATTTTGTCTGACTGATGAGAAAAGTCTGTTTGACCGATTCTTAAGCCAATCTGAAAAATTAGGAAAAGCCCGAAGCTGTGATTTCTTGTGGAAAAGAGAGGGCAAATTTTGGGGTACAACATCCGTCACTTGGGGCATTGAACATCAATCTCAGTGAAGGGTTACGTACAATTAAACATTTTCTGGCAATGTCACAAACACTTGCTACTAGGGGCAATGACAAATCTCTCCAAAATCTTTCTCATAGGATGACTCCCAGCAAGGGTTTGATCTCTGAAAACCTTTCCCCAGCTGAATCAACCTCAAGAATCCTTGAGGACTTCCCCCAACGAAGATATCACCTCTCTAGCGGACTGACGACAGGGTTTATTTCCTCAACAACACCAGGATTCCCCGGCTTGAGTTTTCCTCTCTGACTACTACAAATCAAAGGACCACAACTCCTCTTCCCCAGTAGACTACTCTACAGTCCCCAGCAAGTTACTGTGAAACATGGACCCGGCCAGATGTCAGTTTAACTTTGATTCCCCAGTAGAGCAACGGACAACCGAGACTCCTAAACTTGTTCCCCAAGAATGAATCAATACTCTCCACAGAGTTCACAGCTTCCCCCAACGGAGTTCTCCTCAACAAAACGAGGATCCTCAGTGGAAACATTCTAAGCAAAACTTGAAGACACACATACTCTTCAACAGCAATCCCGGATTTAACAACTCCCCAACACTTGTCAAGAATTTATTCTCCAAGACAAAATTACATTTCAATAACATTCATAGCATATGCATACAATATACATATAACATGAATCTCATTTATTTTGAGAAGATCATTACACAACGCATACATCATAACATTGCATACAACTCACTCTTTACCTTTTCAAGAAAGATCGATCGACAGATGAAAGTCATTACCTTTTGGAGTAGCAGTCGTCAAAGATTCCTTCATCATCCTGCTGAGGTAGTAATCGTCCAAGATTCCTTCACCATCCCGTTGAGGTAGTAATCGTCCAAGATTCCTTCATCATTCCCGTTGAGGTGGTAATCATCCAAGATTCCTTCCCCATCCCGTTGAGGTAGTAATCGTCCAAGATTCCTTCATCATTCCCGTTGAGGTAGTAATCGTCCAAGATTCCTTCACCATCCCGTTGAGGTAGTAATCGTCCAAAATTTCTTCATCATTCCCGTTAAGGTAGTAATTGTCCAAGATTCCTTCACCATCCCGTTGAGGTAGTAATCGTCCAAGATTCCTTCATCATTCCCGTTGAGGTAGTAATCGTCCAAGATTCCTTCATCATCCTGTTGAAGTAGAAGTCATCCAAGATTCATTCATCATCCTGTTGAGGTAGTAATCGTCCAAGATTCCTTCATCATCCTGCTGAGGTAGAAATCATCCAAGATTCCTTCATCATCCTGCTGAGGTAGTAATCGTCCAAGATTCCTTCATCATACTGCTGAGGTAGAAGTCATCCAAGATTCCTTCATCATCCTGCTGAGGTAGTAATCGTCCAAGATTCCTTCATCATCCTGCTGAGGTAGAAGTCATCCAAGATTCCTTCATCATCCTGCTGAGGTAGTAATCGTCCAAGATTCCTTCATCATCCTACTGAGGTAGAAGTCGCCCAAGATTCCTTCATCATCCTGCTGAGGTAGTAATCGTCCAAGATTCCTTCACCATCCCGTTGAGGTAGTAATCGTCCAAGATTCCTTCATCATCCCGCTGAGGTAGAAGTCATCAAAGATTCCTTCATCATCCTGCTGACGTAGTAATCGTCCAAGATTCCTTCACCATCCTGCTGAGGTAGAAGTCATCCCAGATTCCTTCATCATCCTGCTGAGGTAGTAATCGTCCAAGATTCCTTCATCATCCTGCTGAGATAGTAATCGTCCAAGATTCCTTCATCATCCTGCTGAGGTAGTAATCGTCCAAGATTCCTTCATCATCCTGCTGAGGTAGAAGTCATCCAAGATTCCTTCATCATCTGTTTGGAGTAGCAATCGTCTCAGATTCCTTCATCACACATCATTATCAAAAAAGACCTCCTCTGGTTAGATTTATTTCTTCCAGTTAACAACAGGAAATCAGAGACCTTCAGATAACAGTCCAGATACGATCCAGATTCGGATGTAATTCTGTCACTCATTCAAATGCAGTCCAGCAATCTCCAGATGGCATCTATAAGCCCATCCTCCTACCAACAATCTCCAAATGGCATCTGTAAGCCCATTCCCGACATCACAATGCTGATACTTCACCATGCGAGTGCAAATTTCTGGGCACTCTAGTGTTCAATTATCTTCCACCTTCGGATCACGAAAGGCTAGAAAGCCAATCTATATCCTCAGGTTTAAGAAAATTGAACAGGGGCAACTGTTGCACCCCAAAATTTGCCCTCTCATGTTTTCTAAAGTCTTCCCCCTGCATGGTTGATCACAAACCCTTGCCTAAAGAAAAAGAAAATTTTTGAGTGGTGCTTTAAGTACCTTTCGATTGGCATTCTGAAAGGCCCTTTGATTGGCATTCTGAAGGAGCATTTCGATTGGCATGGACAAGCACTTCGATTGGCATTATGTCAAGGACTTCGATTGGAATTCTGAAAGGCCCTTCGATTGGTACTTTGAAGGGACACTTCGATTGGCATTATGGACAAGCACTTCGATTTGCATTCTGAAAGACCCTTCGATTGGGATTCTGAATGAGCCTTTCATTTGGCACCCTGGGCCAGGCCTTTGATTGGCATGCCAAGGGATCCTTCGATTTAGCATTGTGTCAAGGCAGCTTCGACAGGCATGTTAGCCATGTCCTTCGATTAGCATGAACAACACCTTTTGATTGGCCTGTTAACAAAGCCTTTCGATTGGAATTTTAATTAGCACCCTTCGATTGATCCTTGGACAAGGGCCATTCGAAGGAGGTCATTGAGAGGGCACTCAAATCAAAAGTGTCCAGGTTCATTCAAGATACATGAATATTTCAAAAAAGGAAAACTTTTAATGTGTCCGTTTCTTGTCTCATGGCATTTAATGACATGTTTAATGGCTGTCTCTTGCCATTACTGCACCCTCACACCCCTATAAATATAGAGGCCAGCACACAAAAACTCTACACGAAAATTATACACGAAAAAACACACAACAGGAGAACAAAAAACATTGGAGTTACGCTGCCAAAAGTCATCAGCATTTTCATAAGTAATCCAGGCCAAAGCAACCATTCAGCAAACACCTCCACGCCCAGAAATCCCAGATTGAAAGTGCTCCCATCCAGCCAGTGCCCAAATCGAAGACTCAATCTGCAGGTAGGAAAGGGTAAATTGTCCAACTTTACATTTGCATAACACATTATTACTTGTTGTTACCTTTGATCTGCCATCCTAGACAGGATCGAAAGGCCTGGGTTTGGCGCACATGCCATGTCCATCGTTTGCTAATATTTGCTGCAGACATAGCCTGAAGAGACCCAGCAAGAGCAGGATCGAAAGGCCTGGGGTTCAATACCCAGGCCTTGCATTTTATTTCGCTAAAACACTTTTGCAGGTATAACATTCCAGATCGAAGGAGACACCTTCTCTGGATCGAACCCATTAGCATGCTGGATCGAAGGAGGCATCTCATTCCTGGATCGAAAGCCATGACCTCCATGATCAAAAGACAATCCCCTTCCCTGGATCAAAGGCTGTTCATGCCCACTTCCTGGCCCAATCAAAAGACCCATGACTCTGCCCAATCGAAGCTTCCATTCCCTCCCTGGGTCGAAACTCCTTTTTTCCCTGGATCGAAGGATTCCCTCTTGTATTTTATTTTTGTTTTCATTAACATCTTTTTATCTTTTTAATTAACATTAAAATCAAAAACCACAAAAACATTAGGCTAGTTTTTTCTATTAAAATTAACTTTGTTAATTAATCTCTTAATTATCTTAACATTTTCTCAAAACTAAAATTAAATAGATTTAGATCATTTTCCCAAAAATAAAATAAAACAACAAAAAGATTTTATTCTTAGAATTTTTAGAGTTTATTTTCAGATTTGCATGCATTTATTTTATTATAACTGCCTACTGGTTTGTAATAACTTAGCTAAGACTTTTACACTTTACTGCTTTTATTTCCCCAATTTTTGGACATGTAAATAATCCCCCTCCCCGAAGCCTTGTAATAGCGTAGGATTTACAATTCCCGCACTTTAAATTCCTGTACATATATTAACTGTTTAGATGTATGCTAACTAGGATATGCATGACAAGATTAACTCTTAACTTAAAATCCAAAGTAGCTCACCATAACATGTACAAAGATAATATAAACTGGAAAAAACAACACACTTGCACATGTCACTCTTAGGGTACGCCTCACTTGGTTGCCTCAAACGTGGTCATTGAGTATAGGAAGTCTTAGAGGTCGCCCTCCTGTCCAAAGATCAAAGTTGCCCCGAAACGGTTGCCTCGATAAAAATGATCTAAGACATTAGGGTTACCGCTAAAGCATCCTAACATTGCTTTAGTTACCACACGTCCCTTAAATCGAATTGACCTGAAAACTCCAACGACAATGCTACCTACTCCTCAATAGTGGGATGGTATTGTCTGAAGGACATTAGCACAATTTAATTCCTTTTTGAGTAGGTAGAGGTTCTTAAGTACTTGCTCCTTTAAAAAACAAAACAAAACTTTTCGCACTTACACTTTCTTCAAAAACAAAACAAAACTCTTTTCAAAACCCACAAACACAAAGAAAAGCAAACTTTTGAAAACATAGTGAGCAAGTACCTAAGAGCCCGTGGATAACCACGGATAGAAAGGGTGCTAACACCTTCCCTTTCTATAATCTACCTCCCGAACCCGAGAAACAATCTCGAAAAGGAATTTTTCTGTGCTTTTGTCCTTTCCTTGTTGGATAAAATAAAAGACGGTGGTGACTCTTGCTTAACCACGACATTTTGCGAAAACAAACGCAAACGCGAACCAGCATTCAAAAACAGTCAGTTCTCATTCCCACCGATCACACATAACATTTAAATTCTCTTATATTTTATTTGTTTCATTATATGTACGAATGAGCAGTCCAACGCAGTTGGTCAGGGAGCGTGTTTATGAGGCAAACGTCCTGGTCGATCCCAAGCGTCTGCTTTTACATTTTTCTTGACAATTTCTTGTAGATCCAGCATGCACTACCCAGAAAAGCTATCATAAACCCTCCAAATATAGCCAGTGGGTCATCCTTAGATCCAGATCTAGCGCCCAGTGGAGAGAAGTCTATGGTGCACCCTCAAATGTGGCCAGCACTGGATCCAAATGCCTGATTGGTCCAAAAGATTTGGGCTTCAGCAATCCAGCTTCACACCCCCAATTTACTTTTGATATCAGGCCCATTTTACATTTTTTTTTTAATTTCTTATTTTCTTTTTTATTGTTTTAATTATTTTTGTTTTGTTTATTTCAAAAATCTTTTTTAAAAAATCATAAAATCAAGAAAACCACAAAAAATGTAGAATTAGTTTTTTTTATTAAAATTAGGTTTTTTTGGAAATTAATTAATTTAATGATATTGACTTGTTTGTTTTCATAATTAAAATTAATTAGACAAATTAGGTTTAATCACAAATATTTAATTTTCTCAATATAAAAAATCAAAAAAATATTTTCTTTATTTAAATATATTCCTTAGGACATTTACTTTATTCTCGCGCGCATTTATTTATTTATTTTTCCAATTATTATAACTGTTTCAAGCTTGTAATAGATTAATTAGGATTTTAATTTGCGCATCTTTATTTTCAGTCAAATATTTGTGTATTTTCCCAAAAGCCTTGTAATAGTTAGGACTTTAATTTCTCGCACTTTTTAATTTCCGCCACTATTAAACTGCTAGATGTATGGATAATATGATTGCATGTGAAAGATAAATCGACGATTAAAAAGGTAGATAACCCTAATTGTGCAAAGATAATTAACTGAAAAAAGGTACACATGCACATGCTCACTCCTAGGGTTTGCCCCACTTGGTTGCCTCGGAAATAATGGTCATGTCCCCCGAACGTAGGGATATCTTAGCGATGACCCGGAATTCAAAGTCGTCGTAAAGATCATAGTCCCTCATTGTCCCTCGAGTTGCCTACGAGAAATGATCTTATGATGACAGTCCCTTAGAGATGCTAAGGTATCCTTACAAGTTGCCTTCAATGACCATTTTGTCCCTTCGAATGTCCCTTAAAACTCCAACGATAAGGCTACCTACTCCTTAATATAAGGATAGCATTGTCTAAAGGAAATGAGAACGAACAATCTTTTTTCGAGTAGGTAGAAATCTTAAGTACTTGCTCAAAACAATAAAACTTTTTCACAAACACTTTTCAAAATCGTTTTCAAAAAAACACTTCGTCACATTCTTGAGGACATATACAAGAGTTATCACGGAGTTAAACAACACTTTTTTGCAAAACACACACAAGCAATTTCAAAATGAGCAAGAACCTAAGAGTCCATGGAAAACCACGGATAGAAAGGGTGCTAATACCTTCCCTTTCTATAATCTACCCCCTATACCCAGAAACTCTCGAAAAAAGGTTTTTTCTATTCTTTTTCCTTTCCTTTGTTGGATGAAATAAAAATCAGTGGCGACTCTTGCTTACCGCGACATTCACAAATATAAAACGCAAACCAGTATAACAGTCGGTTCTTCCACCGTATCACAATCTGGTTAGAGGAGATTTGGTGAAAATGCATGCAGACCTCTGTGAATTTAGCTACTATATGCATGACCATTCCAGTTTGCTATTTGTAGTATAGATATACAGGGTTGCGACAAGATAAAGGTTGATTTGCAGGAGATGATGGATGAGGGCCTCATCCACATAATCAGGCCTAGGGCAGAGTATGAAGAGAAGGTGAATATGGTTTCTGGATGTCCTGGAGAGTTCAGAATTTTTGATGTGGAGTGTATGAATGAAGACCTTGTAAAATTGTATGCTCGTTTCTTCCACTTGGTTGGTCAGGTGGAACATCCGTATGAATCTTGCCGAATTTGCTGTCGAGACTCCCGAGGATGTTCAATCATGAAGAAAGGTGTTCAGTTGTTGTTGGACAATGGAACTATCAAGGTTACAGGTCAAAGGGATGATTACCATGAAGTTGATATGATTGAGGTTTGTTTGGATAGAGAAGAGTCGGGTGATGAGTATGCCTCTGTAGATGAGTATTTCTCCTCAGATGAGGATTTGTTTTCCAGAAATGACTCAATAATGACTGATTGTGTTAAAGAAGGGGTAAACGTCATTGTGCCTTATTTTGGTGCACCCGCCTATTTTGAAGTCGCGTATCATAGCAAGCTAGCTATTAATTCATTGGTGATTAGTTTTTCGGGTCCTGTCCCCTACAAGTCAGATAAGGTTGTACCCTACAAATATAACACTACAATCTTAGAGGATGGTGTGGAAGTTACCATCCAGCCAATGCCTGATGTTGGAAATATTGCTGAGACTAACAGAGTGACCCGCAGTGGTCGTGTATTTGCACCAGTTGTTCGAGGAGATGTTAGCATTGGAAAGAAAATTATTGAGAATATTGAACCCAAGAAGATTACGGGTGAATCTAGTGGAGCCACGTTAGAGAAAGAAGTGGATGATATTTTGAAGATAATCAAGATGCGCGACTACAAAATTATAGATCAGCTACTGCAGACTCCTTCGAAGATATCTATCTTGGCTTTATTGATGAATTCCTCTGCTCACAGAGAATCTTTGATGAGGGTATTGGACCAAGCTTTTATGGAAAGTGATATGCCTGTAGACCAATTCAGCAGTGTAGTAGGGAACATTACATCATGTAATAACTTGAGTTTCAGCGATGATGAATTGCCAGATGAAGGAAGGAATCACAACCTGGCCCTCATCATCTCTATTAATTGCAAGAATGATTCATTATCCAATGTTCTGATTGATAATGGATCTACTTTGAACGTTATACCGAGAAGCACGCTTATGAAATTAAAGTATCATTAAACGCCCATGCGCCCAAGTGGCATTATTGTGAAAGCGTTTGATGGATCAAGGAAATCTGTTATCGGTGAAGTGGACTTGCCTATTCATATAGGCCCACATTTATTTCAGATTACTTTCCAGGTCATGCATATCGTACCTGCTTATAGTTGTTTGTTAGGAAGGTCGTGGATACATGAGGCATGGGCTGTCACTTCAACTTTACACCAGAAAATAAAGTTTGTACGTGAAGGAAAAGTGGTAATCATAAATGGAGGACAAGCATTATTGATATCTCATTTGTCCTCTTTCAGCATTGTGAGGCGAATGAAGCTGCTGTTGGAACCCAGTTCCAAGCCTTATCCATTGATAAGATTAGAGGAAATGAGAATTCCATGGTATCGCTTAAGGATGTGCAACAAGTTGTGCGTAATGGTCATAGTGAGATATGGGGACAGATTGTGGATCCACCTGTAAACAAGAACAGAGCTGGCATGAGGTTCTCTTTGAAGAATGACAAAAGTAAGAGCATGAAGTTGAAGTCTGTTGCAGGAAAGTATCAAGACATTTTCCGTAGCGGGGGTTATCTTCATCCAACTGTTTTCGGGATTAATGCCATTGTGGAAGATGAAGCAGAGCAGGAAATGCCAAATTACGTGACACACGGAGTTAAGGTTCAGAACTGGATCACCATTGATGTTCCCTCTTGCATACATGTTTCAAAGTAATTTGTTTTGTTAATCTTTTTGAAAAGCTTTCACTCTGCCCAAGGTGGAAGTATTAATATCGTATGGGCTTATCTGTTTGCTGTGACTTTTAAAATCAATAATAAAAGTTGTCTTTGTTTCCTAAATTATGTCTTTATTTTTTGCTTTTTCTTGGAAAATGGTAATAAAAAAAACCTTTCAAAATAAATAATAACTGAAATTCAATCTGCATGATCACTTGTTATATGTGTCAATTTCTAAATGCAATCATAAATCATATGTGCTGATTAATTAAAAAACCCGTTGAATACAATGACCCGACACCCACTCCCAATTTTAAATGTCCTGTGTATGGGGCCGAAGAAGAAGACTATGATGAGATTCCATAAGAGGTCTCACGGTTGCTTAAGTGTGAGGAAAATTCCATTCAGCCATATAAAGAGCCATTGGAAGTAATCAATTTGGGTTCATAAGAAGATCCGAGAGAAGTCAAGATCGGAGCGTTGCTGCGTCCAGATGTGAAGAGCAGGTCGATTAAGTTGTTGAAAGAGTATATGGATATTTTTTCTTGGTCTTATCAAGATATTCTTGGTCTAGATACAGATATTGTAGAGCACCATTTTCCGTTGAAGCCAGAGTGTCCGCCAATCAAATAAAAGTTGAGAAGAACTCACCCAGATATGGTAGTAAAGATCAAAGAGGAGGTTCTAAAGCAGATTAATGCCGGTTTTCTTGTGACATCAGTGTACCCTCAATGGATTTCCAATATTGTCCCAGTACCGAAGAAAGACGGAAAAGTCCGCATGTGTGTAGATTACAAAGATCTAAATAAAGCTAGTCCAAAAGATGATTTTCCATTGCCACACATTGATATGTTAGTGGATAGCACAACAAAATTCAAAGTATTCTCGTTCACTGACAGATTTTACGGGTATAATCAAATAAGAATGGCTCTAGAAGACATGGAAAAAACAACGTTTATCACACCCTGGGGAACATTCTGTTACAGAGTGGTGCCCTTTGGGTTGAAGAACACTGGTGCAACGTACCAGAGGGCTATGACAACCCTATTTTATGACCTGATGCACAAGGAAATCGAGGTATATGTTGATGATATGATTGATAAATCCCAGACTAAAGAAGGGCATATAGAAGATTTTTTGAAGTTGTTTCAGCGTTTGAGGAAGTATCGTCTCCGCTTGAATCCAAATAAATGTACCTTCGGTGTTCGATCAGGGAAATTGTTGGGTTTGTTATCCAGAAAGGAATTGAAGTTGACCCTGATAAAGTCAAATAAATTTAAGAGATGACAGCGCCGAGAATTGAAAATCAAGTCAGAGGGTTCCTCAGGCGTTTGAATTATATCTCCAGATTCATTTCCCACATGACTGCAACGTGTGAACCGATCATTAAGTTGTTAAAGAAAGATCAAAGTTATATGGGGACAGATGACTACTAAAGGGCATTCGAAAGTATTAAAGAATATCTTCTTGAAACTCCTATCTTGCTCCCTCCTGTCGAAGAAAGACCGTTGATTATGTATCTGATAGTGTTACATAATTCCATGGGTTGTATTCTGGGATAACAAGATGAAACGAGGAAGAAAGAGTACGCCATTTATTATCTCAATAAAAAGTTTACTGATTGTGAGTCGCAGTATTCCATGCTGGAAAAGATATGTTGTGCTCTGGCTTGGGAGGCAAAATGTTTGCGGCAGTATATGTTGAATCACACCACTTGGTTGATCTCCAAAATGGATCTTATCAAGTACATTTTTGAAAAGCCTTCTCTTACTGGGAGAATTGCCCGCTAGAAGATGCTATTATCTAAATATAACATCGAGTACTGCACTCAAAAGGTTATTAAGAGCAGCGTGTTGGCAGATTATCTTGCTCACCAACCAGTTGATGATCATCAACCGGTGAAGTATGAATTTCCCGATGAGGATGTGATGTTTCTGAAAGTGAAAGATTATGATGAACCTTTGCCTGAGGAAGGTCCTGATCCTGAATCTCGCTGGAGTTTGATATTTGATGGAGCTGTGAATGCTTATGGTAAATGAATTGGTGTTGTGATTGCCACTCCACATGGGTCTCGAGGAAGCTATTGATCTCAGAATTAAAATTCTAGATGTATATGGTGATTCAGCTTTGGTAATAAACCAGATTAAAGGAGAATGGGATACTCGTCACCCCGACTTGGTCCCTTACAAAGATTATGCTAGAAGGTTGTTACCCTTCTTTAATAAAGTTAAATTCTATCACATTCCTAGAGATGAAAATCAAATGGTGGATGCTCTGGCAACTCTGGCTTCTATGTATCAGGTGAATACTTGGAATGATACACCTCAAATTATGGTTCGGCGACTAGATAGGCCCACCCATGTGTTTACAACAGAAGAGGTAGCATATGAGAAACCTTGGTATTATGATATCAAGCATTTTCTCCAAACTCGGGAATACCCGATTGGTGCATCGAATAAAGATAGAAAGACATTGAGCAGATTGGATGACAGTTTCTTCCTCAGTGAAAATGTGTTGTACAAGAGAAATTATGACATGGTCTTGCTCAGATGCGTGGATAGACACGAAGTAGACATGTTGATGCATGAGGTTCATGAAGGTTTATTTGGAACTCATGCCAATGGACATTTGATGGCTAAAAAGATGTTAAGGGCAGGTTACTATTGGCTAACAACGGAATCTTATTGTTACAAATTTGCAAAGAAGTGTCATAAATGCCAAATTTATGCGGACAGGGTTCATGTGCCTCCGACACTTCTTAATGTGATCTCTTCCCCATGGCCTTTCTCTATGTGGGGTATTGACATGATTGGAATGATAGAACCCAAGGCTTCAAATTGACACTATTTTATCTTGGTAGCAATTGATTACTTCACCAAGTGGGTGGAGGCTGCTTCATATGCTAATGTTACTACGCAGGTGGTTGTGCGCTTCATTAAGAATAATCTTATATGTTGGTATGGTGTGCAGAGCAGAATTATCACTGACAATGGATCGAATCTGAACAACAAAATGATGATAGAACCGTGTGAAGAATTCAAGATTATCCATCACAATTCATCTCTGTACAGGCCAAAGATGAATGGGGTTGTTGAAGCTGCTAAAAAGAATATCAAGAAGATTATCCAGAAAATGGTTGTTACTTATAAGGATTTGCATGAAATTCTCCCTTTTGCTTTGCATGGATATCGAACATATGTCCGCACTTCAACAGGAGCAACCTCGTTCTCCCTTGTGTATGGAATGGAAGCGGTACTCCCAATTGAGGTTGAGATTCCTTCTTTGTGTGTGATAATGGAAACCAAGCTGTCAGAGGCCGAATGGGTCCAGAACCGGTTTGACCAATTGAATTTGATCAAAGAGAAGAGAATGAAAGCTTTGTGTCATGGACAGTTATATCATAAGAGGATGAAGAAAGCTTTTGATAAGAAGGTCAAACCTCATGAATTCAGAGAACGCGACCTCGTGCTCAGGAAGATCATGTCTTTTAATGCTGATTCTAGGGGCAATTGGACTCCCAATTTTGAAGGCCCATATGTTGTTAAGAAAGCCTTCTTTGGCTGTGCATTAATTCTTGAAACTAGGGATGGCGAGGAGTTCCCACGTCCCATGAATGCTGATGCAGTCAAGAAATACTTTGCCTAAAGAAATAAAAGAACAGCTCGCTAAGTTGAAAACCCAAAAGGGCGGCTTAAGCAAAAAAAAAAAGAGCGTCTCGGTAGGCCAAAAAATCGAAAGGGCGGTCTAGGCAAAAATTAGAGACATAAACAGAATAAATTTCCCGCTAAGTTGAAAACCCACAAGGGAAGCTTAGGCAAAAGTTAAGGACTTTCCTGGCAAGTAACTACATCATATAAGACTTGATCATTGGAGCAACAATCTTCTCGGATCCTCATCATACTTCAACAGAAGTTGCTGCTCAGGATTTCAAAAGTTGTTAGAGGGGATAGTGGTCATTGTATCTCAATGTATCTTTTCCATTATATATTACCATTTTCCGAACTTTGTAATCATCCATGGAGCCTCGCCATTCGTAGACTACCATTCTATTAATGAAATTTGAGCTTTTACCCAATTCTTTGTATTCCTTATTTTATTTAGCTTGCAAAGACTCCATTTATTATTGATAATAACTTTCAAAGCGAAAAGATTAAATAACAAAATTGATTTTCAAAAATAATTTACAATTTGCTTTTACTTTAAAATTTGTGACGCACGAGAAAAAAAAAGTGGTGATCCCAGGAATGGACGAACTCCAATTGTTTTAAGAAGTTTTGTTTCTCGAAGAAGTTTTTCTCAAGATGTTTCGCCGTATAGGGTTTGTGACCCCAGTGTCCCCGGTCAAGTTTTGGTTCATTTCTCCTCTTTTCTGAGTTTGCATGGTATAAAGATTCAATCCAAGATTTCTCCAATGAAGGTTTCGTTTGTTTAATAGAAGTTCCTTCTTCCCAGAGAAGTTGGTACAATAATTACTCTCGAAGAACACAGGCATTTGGTTTCTCTAGTGAATAATTTATATTGGTTTTCCCTTTGTGAATGTGGTTTTTACCTCCCCAATAAAGTCGGCACGAATTCTCCAGTGAATGTTTTGATGATTTGATGTTTGTCTGCTCTACTTGAAATTGATTTTTCAAATCACCAGTAGAAGGGTTACTTTTGAAAATATTTTATCCCCCGTTGAAGTATGAGTACTATTCCCTGGTAAAGCATGGGAGAGGATGTTGTATCTCTGCATCTGTACTGTTTGGTCGCTATGTTTTGTTTACTTCTGAATTACGTTTCTCCCTAGTAAAGTTAAGCCAAGCAGTAGGTTTTGTTTCCTCAGTTGGCACCTACTTTTTTCTTATGGAATGTTCATCTTGGATGTGATTTAGCCGAGTGTTGATTGTGCCCGAGTTGGTTTTACCTGGTTACTCCCAGTGTTATATATCTGTTTTGTCAGCATATGCACGATAACACTCATACATTCATACATACATCATGCATAGCTAAAATTGGAAAATCATTGCTCATTCACATTCTTCAATATTTTGTTGACATATTACCCTATTTTACAGAGTTGTGTTGTCCTCTCTCCAATAAAGTGTCGGCCTTAAGCAGAAAGCGTATATTCTTTCAATTTCCCCACTGAGTTACCCCTCGTAGAAGATTTTTCCTTTAGCCTTCCTGTACAGCTCTTTGTCTGGATAGATTGGGTTTCCCTCTTGAGTTTATTTCTCAAAGAATGTATTTTGGTAGACTGCTTTATTTCAGTTTATTTCTGGATTGAATCTTTGTTACCCATCAATATTATTACTTTGGATTTCCGCAAGCTTCGAGTTTTGGTTTGAGAATGTGCATTTATTTTGCACGAGAAGACCTTTATCTCCTCAGCAGGAATATATTGGCATTTCCCCAGGAAGTCATATTGCTTTCTCGGAAAATCATTTTTGACAATCCTTCCTATAACAACAAGTAACAGATCTCTTTATTTGAGCAACTTGTACTTCCCTATAAAAGTCGACGTAACTTTTTTGCTATCTTCTCTATGAATGGATAGTTTGCAGTCCGTTGTCAAATTACTCCAGTGGATGGCAAGACTTTCAATATCACAGAGACAGTTCATTGAGAAATCTTTACAAGTGGTAGTCTCTTTATTTGAGACAGCTTATATATTACCCTTTCCAGGCGGAGTGCAATGGTTAAAGAAGAAGTTGAGGCCCGTTCTAGGTGAAATGCCAGAATTTTGGGGAAACTTGTTATCTTTTTGCTACCCTCAGTGAATGTTGGTAGTTCATCATCAGTGAACGGTGGTGCTATGATATATTTTATCTCTACCTTCAGTGAAAGTTGGTAGGTCACCTTCAGTGAAAGTTTGTGATTGTTATCTTTTTGCTACCCTCAGTGAACGTTGGTAGTTCATCGTCAGTGAACGGTGATTCCATGATATTTTTTCTTTCTACCTTCATTGAAAGTTGGTAGGTCACCATCAGTGAAAGTTGGTGATTGTTATCTTTTTGCTACGCTCAGTGAATGTTGGTGGTTCATCGTTAGTGAACGGAGGTGCCATGATATATTTTCTCTCTACCTTCAGTGAAAGTTGGTAGGTCTCCATCAGTGAAAGTTGGTGATTGTTATCTTTTTGCTACCCTCAGTGAATGTTTGTAGTTCATCGTTGGTGAACGGCGATGCTATGATATTTTATTTTTTCTCTACCTTCAGTGAAAGTTGGTAGTTAATTATCAGTAAACATCGATGTTTTCTTCTCTCTACCTTCAGTAAACGTTGGTAGCTCACCGTCAGTGAACATCGGTGTTGTTATTTCTTTCCTCTTTCTACCTTCAGTGAAAGTTGGCAGCTTCGCCTTCAGTAGAAGTTGGTGTATCCTTTGACCATTTTATCATCCTCTCTAAGTCGGGTCTTTTGATCCACCAGTGATTTATTTTCCTGGTCGGGTTTCTCTCTGATTTCTTTATTTTGTTACATCCCCAGTGGTGTTTTGCGTCCCTTTGAAGTTTTCCATGTGCACTCATATTCATAAGAATTGCATGGCATCTTAGGGCCAAAAATAGGGTTTGTTTTATATTTAAGTATCTTCGATCGCGCCGACACGAAGATTTTTAACCTTCGTATCTCCGAATAGAAGAAACTTAAATAAGGGCAGCTGTTGTACCCCAATTTTTGCCCCTAAGATCCCTTCATCATACCATGTTGATCCAATCACAACAGGATCACACCAGGGTTCTTGATTCTCCTCCCTACCTTTAGCTCTGCTCTTTGAGGAATCACTAAGCACCTTGACTTGTTTTCTTTTGTGATCATGAATATTTTGTCTTGATTTTTCCTTTTAATTAATAAAATGCAATGTTGGTTTGTCTTGCTTGTTACTAATGTAGGTAAGGGCAATGAGATTTAGCAAGTTGCTCCATGGGTTCATGAGTTTATTTCCATGCCCTAGGCAATAAAGCTTGAAAAGTCCAAACCTCACCATTGAAGTTGTTTTGGAAGGAATGGAATGGCAAGGTTATTTTGGTTCACTATATTCCCAAGATATCAAGATTGATTCAAAAGTGCAAGGGATTGATTGAATAAGTTGTCATGGTTTGACAAAATCTTGTTCCCATTGATCACAAGTGCATATTTCTCTCAATTCTCAATATATGGAAGTGGTTTTGGTGGCTATGAGTTCTCATTATCATACTCAACAACTTCTATTTACAAAGCAATTGTGTTGGTACAAGAAGTTTCTTCAAAATTGTCAAAGTTCCTCAAAGCATTTTCTTAATCTAGGAGCTAGGGTTTTGAACTCCAAAGAAGCATATCTTGCTCATATTTTGGTATTTTTGGGTGATTCTAAATACATCCTTATCTTAAAAGGGTTATCAACAAATCACTTCAAAAATTTCAAGGAGTTTTCATGTTGAAGAAACTTGATGATGAAGAAAGATTACAAGTCCTCCAGATGAACCCCTAATTTCTCATATGTGACTTCAAATGATTATAACTTGGTCAATTTTTATCACCTTGAGCCCATTATTTTTCCACAATGATCTTGAGGATGTTAAATTTATGCCTTATTTTATGTGCAAAGTGATAAAATGGATGAAAGATGCCCTAAGGATACAAAATATTATAGGTCATTTCATGATTTTTTGCCAACTTCAACAATTCATAACTCTCTCAATTTTTGGAGATTTTGAATGGTTCAAGTTTCAAAATGTCATTCAAGAGGTCTATTTCATGCCTTTTGTTTTTTTCAAGATAAAATTCCAAGTGGAAAGCCATGTTTGGATGCAAAACATTATAGGTCACTTTTGAAGAAAAACTTGAAATATTTCTAAGTATGGAAAGTCAACTTCTTTTTCCCAACTTTGACTCAATGCAACTTTCAGCTCAAGCATCCATTTGATTCCATTCTTTTTCCATTGCAAATCTTGTAACCTCATCTTTCTAAAGCATCAATAATCATGCCTTAAGACCCCTTGAGCTGAGAATGCCATTGGATTGAACTTGGTAACTTAGAACTAAAGTTTCTCCATAAGTCAGAATTTGAAATTCATGTTTTGGCCTCTAAACATGTTTAGCCAAGTTGCTGAAGTGGATTAGAGCCTTAAAACGCAAGGATTGGATGAGTTTTTATGGAAATCAGATCACATCTTACTCGTGCATCAGGTTCACACGATTTCACTCCAAACTTCATCATTTCACACGCTTGAACATTCCATTTGATTTGCTATAAATAGAGGGTCATCCCCCATTCATTTCCTTAAGCTTTAAGAGCCAAAAACACTATGTCAAAACCTCACACGAACTTCAAATTTTTGAAATCAGCTTCTAAGATTCCAGTTTTTCTTCCAAAATTCTTTGCAAATTCTTCTTCCTTAAGCATCATACAAACTCTTCAGCACTTAAACCAAGCAAAACGAGCTCTAATCCAAGCTACAGAAGTCTAGTTTCAGATCTTCTTTCTTGAACTTTGAAAAGGTAGAGTTCTCCACCATTTGGATCCAAATAAACCACTAACATGTTCTACTCCTTCTCCTAATTCTAGTGCTTCTTACAATTTTTAAATCCATTGAGAATTGAGAGAGAAATCTCAAATTGAAGGTGCTCGCTACTTTCTGAGTTTTTGATTCATATCTCTTTGTATACTTTATATAAATTTGGCGCGATGGTGGTGTTAGGGTCGTCTTGAAGAGACGAATCCAATGATATCGGTCTGGTTTCCTAATTTTACCGTTTGAAAGATCTCACAAAATCTCCATTGCAGGGTGGTTGGAGGTTGAAGACGATGACATGTCTCGTCTCAGCCAATGATAGCGTGTCAAAGGTTTTAATTTCATTGGTTTCCTTTTTTCTGATTCCCTGCGCATCTTACTAAGGTCCATATCAAGCACAACGTGTCTGGTCCATTAGATTAGCTTACTAACGCATTTTGACTATGATCTGATGGCCCATATCTTTTTGGTTTTATTTTATTTTCTGATTTTATATTTTAATTGATTTAATTTTCAAAAATTCATAACTCTTTTATTTTTTATCCAAAAATTATGAAAAAATTCACAAAAATACTTTGAATTATTTTTGATCTCATGAATATTTTTTCATATTTTTATTTTGATATTTGAATTTTTTTATATTTTTTGCATTGTTTACTTTATTTTAATTACCTTAAAAATACTTTTTGACATTTCTTAATTCTAAAAATTTTCATAAATATCATTTTGCATATTTCTGACTTTTTGAAAATTTTATGGGATTTTATATTGATATTTACTATTTTTTTATCTATTTTCTATTTATTTGAACAATTTTAATTAGTTTTAAAATAGTTTCTGACTTTTAAAAATTGCCAAAAAATTTATAAAAATATTTGAGTCCTTTCCTGATTTTTCTATGGTCTTACTTAATTTTTCTTAATTAATTTGAATATAGTTGATATTTTTCTTTCTTATTTCCATTTTAAAACCTTTTTTTAATGTATATATTAAATGCAATATTATTTTTTGATTATTTTCTGGCTGAACTTGGGTTGAATTTTGATCATGAACTTTATTAACATCATTGGATCCATGGTGTTGAGTCTAACTCCATAAAAAGTGGATGAATGATTTTAATAATAGTTTGATTTAAATTTAATTCAAATGTAGTTTGTATATTCTCTCTCACCCTCATTCATCTTGTCCCTTTCTTATTGCACTAAGTGTTATTGGAGCATGATCTCTATATCATGTCTCAAAACAAATGGTGTATAGATTGCTATTGACTGGCCTCAAAATAGGTGCGACTTCTATATAAGTCCACTTACGATTGCTTAACATAGCGCTAAATTTTGTCCCGATTCGAACAAATGACCATTCGTGGTCCAAACCTATGTTTGCAAGCCCAAGTATGTTAATTTAATCCATTTGATCCAATAACCTTGAGATTCATTATGTGGAGGCTTTGATTCTACCAATCCTCTAATGGATCTACAACACTTTTGGTCAACGCGGATCACTTAAACATCGTTGATCCTTAAATGGTACTTTTGAGGATTCTAAATAGATGTTATACTTGACAAAAAGCAAATGTAACTTGTTGTGTGGAGGATTTGGTTCTACCAATCCTGTAATGACTTCCAAATGCAAGTTTCAAGATGGTCATCCAACTAACCACTAATTACTAAATTGTTTTTACTTTATGTCCTTTTATTTTTTATGCTTTATGTACCATTTACTTTAAGCATTACATTTCATGTCATTTTTATTTTTGCTCACTTGAGCCTTTTCTTTTCTCTTCTAAGACACCGAATAATCAACATGAACCATAAAAAACCTTTAAAATACTTGGACTGTTTGGTTACTATCATTGGCATTATGGAGTATTGGACTTCTTGGACTTACGAATAGAAACCCTGGCCTATATTGGAGACCTTGTGACCTTAATTGATATTTTGTCTGGAGTTCTTGAGGTTTACCTCAAGACATTGGGTTATTTGTTTATTTTGTGTGCAGGTTATTGTGATTACATTCTTTGTTTGTAATCTGGAATTCACCTGTATACAGCCGTTATTCTGTCCAATTTTTTGTAAAGACTTAATACACTTGAAGTTTAGTTCTCTCAAGAGGTCTAGTATATTTGCTTGCTTGGTTTCAATCTAAAGAATGGGAATTCTATCTTGACTCATAATGTCAATTATTGGCTTCTTGTTGGTTAGATGGTTCTTATCCCTAGCTTTTACATTATGCTTTAGGGTAATCCCTTCTTCTCCTCCCATCTTCTTTAATTTCAAAAATCTTCTCCCTCCTTTTGAAAAACTCTTCTTGCTCTCTTTTTTTTTAAAAACTTGAACTACTTTCATAATAAACTTGGGCTTAGGTCCATGCATTTTCAAAACACCTTTCACAAATAAACTTCAATTAACATTAATAATACCTTGACATTTTTTTGTGAGAATACTAAAAGTCAATCAATCTCATTTCAAATCATTTTGCCACTTTGGATTTTTATTTTAAAATCTTTTTCAAAAGATTAGACTCTTGTCAATCCTTGTAGTGATGCAAACAACTATACTTCTATGATATGTAGTGAAGTGAGATATTTTCCACTTGGGTGTTGAGTGAGGCATTGTTGATTTTAAAATCCAAGCCATATCCTCCACTTTGAGATGACGCAAAATCTCCCTTTCTCATGATTGTGGGTAGTAAGTATGTTTTGCCACACGGACAATGACGATGATGTCTCATCTCATAAAATTAACCAACACACTTGTGTTTTAAATTTTTTTTAAAGAGGAACTACGTGTACCCTGATCCCCTATTCCATGAAAGGTGGTACGTAGGCACTAAAGGTTCGCAACCGCGACGGGTGAAAAAAATCATAAAACATACTTCTTTTCTCACCTCCACCATCTACTTTTATACAACATTTTATATCCAAAATATACAGATTTTACAAAGAGGTTCCTGCGGAGTACCGTAGATGTTTAGATTGCTAATACGTTCCCTTTTCATAACCAACCCCCTTACCTTGAATCTTTCCCCCTATTTTTGGGTTACTTGCTCTTTTCCTATTCCTTTAGAAACAATGAAGCGCGGTGGCGATTTTTATTTTTGATCTGTACAAGTCTAGTCAATCCAATGGCTTATGTTAGAACATAGTTTGATTCTATAACCCTTAATTAGAGTTTTGATGGTAAAAAACACAAAGAACAAATATGCACTATAAATTTGTGTTATTTTGTATGCAGAAGTTCTGACCGAAACAACATCAGAAATTAAGCTACAGAAGCTTTCAAGCTGAGGTAATCAGAATTTGCACTGAAGAATGATGATCAGAATCTGCACTGAAGAATGATGATCAAAATCTGCGCTGAAGTGAAGAATACTCTGATTCTGAACAGAAGTTTAATATACCATCAGATCCTCACATCTCTGAGTCATCAATGTTCTAAAGCAATTGCAGCATTCAAGATTCTAAGTTCTGAAGTGTTACTTTTCATTTAAGACAGCATCATATGCAACAGCTTCATTCAGACAAGAATCTTCTCAATATGGAAATAGCATTGAACATCCATTATCACGCTTTATGTTGGACAAGATTTCCACGCCTATATAAACAAGCTTAGAGGACAAATCGTTTACGATTTTGAGACACAACTGCAAATACCTCTCAAACGCTACAATCTTACATATTCATATATATGATCAAAATTGTGTAAAATATCACAGTAGTGATACAGTTTTTGTAAGGAAAAAAAACAGTACACAGTTGATTATTTTATCTTGATTAAGCTAGTTTTCCTTGAGATAAACCGGGTTGTGGTTGTACTCAAGAAGACTTTGGCAGTTGTCAAAGTTGTGTTGTAATCAGTTTTGATTAGTGAATTAAGTCCTCGTTGGAGAGAGGCGAAATCACCTTGGCGGATGGACTGGAGTAGTTTGAGATCAAACGAACCAGGATAAAAATATCGTGTCTGTGATACAGTGGGAGAACTGACTTGATGGTTTTGTGTTTTATCGCAAATGTTGCGGTTAGCAAGAGTCGCCATCGACTTTTCTTTTATCCAAAAGGAAAGGTGAAAAAGCACAGAAAAGACCTTTGAGATTATTTCTTGAGTTCGGGAGGTAGATTATGAAAAGAGAAGGTATTAGCACCCTTTTCATCCATGGTTTTCCATGGGCTCTTAGTTACTTTCTAGATCACTTGCTTTTGTTTGAAATTATGCTTTGTATGGTTTTGAAAGTATTTTGTAAAAGAGGCCATTGTTTAGGCAATCTTTGTAATGATTCTCGTTCGTAAGAATGTATACAAAGATGTTGATCTTTTGAAAATGTTTTCAATTTTTGTAAAGTGTTTGCAAGTGTAGGTGATTGTTTTTGAAAATAGCAAGGATATTTGTTTTAAATTGAGCAAGTAATTAGGAGCATTCTACCTACTCAAAAGTCTTTCTTGTTCATTTTCCTTTTCCTTTGACATTGTTGTCTTACCATTGATTTGGTAAGCAACCCTATCTTTGGATGTGAACGGAACGGGTGTGGGTCATCGTATAGTCATGATTAGAAATGTTGCAAGGTATCTTAGCATTTTTGAGGGACTAAGATCATTTTGTAAGGCAACTTTGAATAGCATCATCGAGGGACTATGATCTTGTATTTGTTTATTTTGCTAAGATACCTTACATGCGTAATATGGCCATTTTTGTATAAGGCAACCAAGTGGGATAACCCTAGGGGTGTTTTGTGTGCAAGTGTGTCATTTTCATGCTTGATTTTATCTTGATTTAGGGTTTTCTATTTGATTGGTGTTATCTTTCCATACAAATCCTAATTACTAGCATGTTATGTAAAAGCGATAAATTACGAAATTTTAAATGTCCTACACTATTACAACATTTGTGGGAGGGCGTATACAATTTATGAATGGGGATTTGCAATAATATAAACCTAATTAAGCTATAACAACCAAATTGAATATGTACAAATATTGGAATAAATAATATACAAAAATGAATTAAATATGCAAAGGTATGTAAATGCAAATAAGATTTTGTTTTATTTTTTATGTGAAAAAGGTTTTAACCTAAACCTAATAAATAAATCAAGATAAATCTTAAATCAATTAAGAAAAGAAAATATTTTTTAGGAAAAAATAAGATTTTTGAATAAACCCTAATTCTATTTGATTAAAAGAGAATAAATTTCTTTAAGAAAAACTAAGTATTTTTTTTATATTTTTGTCTTGAAAATAAAATATAGCCCTATGAGGTAGTTTGGTCTCTTTTTTATAGTAAAATAAATATTTAATGAGTATAAAGAAAAATAAATATTAAACTAGTCCTAACTTAATTTACAAGGTTTATTTAATAAAATAGGTAATATATAATTAAATAAAATATTTTTTGTGAGAAAAATAAAATAAAATAAGCTAAAATATAAATCTATCATTTTTATATTTTTTATGATTTTTAATATTAAGAAAAATATATTTATGAAAATAAAATGAAAACAAAATAAATAAATAAAATTATATGGGCCAGGGGTGCTGCAAGTAAACAGGAGGTAGTATGTTAGAAAAAATCACAAGGCCCAATGAAACAAAAAGCCCAGCGCTGCAAAGTGACAAAAATGGCAAAAATGTGAGAAAAAATGCAAAAGGCAGGTGCCAAGGCTCGAACCCATGACCTATGGCATTTTGGCGTGCTGTCTTACCATTGGGGTGGTTGTACATCCGTTTATAGAAACACAAAGATAAGTATATATTAGAAAACGCCTCCTGAAGGAAACTTCATCTTCAACCTTGAGCCATGGCCGGACCACCTGTATCTCTCTCATTTCTCCATGAAAATGGAAAGTCCAAACATGAAAATTATGGTGTTTCTTCCCATAATTCCAACCATGTAATTTATGTAAACTAAAAATCAAAGATCAAAGCTAATTTTACTTGCCCTAATTTGAAACCTAATTTTTACAGAAATTTAAAATCCAAAATTCTCTATGCACAGTTAATATAAATGAAATCTATGAACATGGTTAGCTTTAGTGCAAGGATATCTACATTTTGTTTTCATAAATCAAGACCAAAGGATGCTTGTATGAAGAGATAAAAGTTTGAGTTTTTACCTCTTTCAGTTGAGATTGTGAATGGAGTTTGAGCAAGTTTTGAGAAGGCCTGAGGATCTGTTTAGCTTGCTTGGACCTCCCTGAGTGTATTCCAATCCTTATCTTGTCTTGAAAGTCTCTGAATCTCCCTACTCAAGTAAACCTGTAAGCTTTATATTTGAAAATGGTGGATGGAGGAGGAGGAGTTACAGTAAGGAAACAAGGGTCTGGATCACTTAGGTATGATGTATACTAAGTGCTCAAGTGGTTAAAACTCAAAACGCACGAGTGGTTTTGGAGATGGCTGTGTAAAAATGCAAAACTGTCAAGCTATGGCAGATTTTCAATGGCAAAGTGTTTGGGAGTGTTTTTGAGTCTTATCATGCGTGTGTTAGGTTACAATACACTTGTGTATTAGTATGGAAAAGGTTGGACATCAAGCTTTCTCAAGCTTTCTAAGTTATAGCCTTTTGGCTCTATTACTTGCTTTTGATAAAAAGTGAGGAGACAAGTCCCTAAGTGTTATACAAGCATGGTCTGGTTTGGTAGAGGTTTTAGGCAAGTTGCTTTTGGTTTTGGCCTTGCTTGTATGCAGAGAAACAAGTGCAAGGCTCAAGGAGTGGAAAATTGCAAAAGTTGTGCTTTATCAAAATGGAAATGGCACCTTTGTGCCAAAAATGGAATTGTTCTTGTACAATGCATTCAATGCTTGGCTAAAAGCTTCCAACAACTCTGAAAACATTTAATTATAGAGTGAAAGTCAAGTTAGGAGCCTGCAAAGTAAGATTTGTTCAGCATGCTTGAGGATTTGAATTTTGTTCTTCATGAAATGGCTTGAAATCAAAGTGATAAATCACCAACTTCATCTCTTCGATTCTCCCTACTGAAAAATGATCTCAAGGAGTTCTTAGACATTTAAGAAATCTTGAAATGTACTCTAAAACCCATATTTGAAATTATTTTGGAAATTCCCTTTGGAACTATGTGAAAAATTATCATGAAGTTAGGTCAAAAAACTGCCTAACTGGGGCAAAATTTCACTAAGTTATTTTGGTTCATGAGCATGTATTCACAAAATTATATCTTGAGATCTAAGAATTTTTAGGAGAAATTTTATGAATCAAAGTTGTAGATTTCATGGAGATCTACAAATTTCATGTTGGAAGTTTCCTTTGAATCATCTTGCATCATGGTGAAAATTTAGCTCAAAGTTGAGAAAAAATAAGAAATTTTCTATACTTAGAAAAATTTCTAAGTTAAGAAATTTCAACTTTTCAAAACCAAATCTTAAATCCTTGGTTTATTGATTAAAAAGTTTCACATTTTGACATTTTTTGATTAATTATGATCTTTGGCACTTGATTTTGACCAAAAAAATCAAAGTTTGACTTTTCAGTATACAGTTGACTTTTGATCAGTTGACTGCAAAATCCATTTGTTAATCCAATGGATTTGTAATGTTTTGAACCATGTCATTAGGTCAAGATGATGAAATTGAACTCTTTAAATCATGCTTCAAACCAATTGACCATTTTCTAGGTCAAAAATCAGAAATTGCCCCTTCTCAGTCAAAACCTTAATTTTGACCATTTTGCCCTTTTGATGATTTGATCAAATTTCTTGAGGAATTGTGGTCCAAACTTGATCTAATGATACATATGAGTCTAAGATGTTGATGTGGATCAAAAATTATGAAGTTTTACTGTAAATTGGCCATGGTTGACTTTTTCCCCAATATAGTTGATTTTTAGGTCAACTGTCCAATTGACTGATCAAAAATGTGATTCAAGGCTTGAAACTTGACATGAGTAATCTTGGGGGTCCCTAATGATCCTTGAAAGTCATATGAAGCATTTATAGTCCAAAAATCCTTGTGCAAACTCAAACCCTAATTTTGGTCTCAATGCATGAGGAGTTGTCTTGAGTTGGTCAAACCCTAATGCAGTCTTAAGTTCAAGAGATCTTGTGAGGAAATCTTTGAAAAGTGAGAGGGAAAATTTTTGGGTACAACAGCTGCCCCTCTTCAATCTTCTTAAACCTGAAGAGTTAGACTGGCGAGTTTTGCCATTCGTGACTTGAAGGTGGAAGATGATTGGACACTAGAGTGCCCATAAATTTTCACTTAATGATGTGATGATAGAGGGAATGGGCTTACAGATTCCATTTAGAGAGGTGATAGAAAGTTGTAGGAGATGGGCTTAAAGATTCCATCCAAGGGTGATTGTTGAATTGCAATTTGTAAGCTGGAAGAATGAGTATCAGAATGGCGTTCGTGTCTGGAGCGTATCTGAATTGTATCAAATAGTTTAATCTGAATGAGTATCATAATGGTATCCGTATATAGAACGTATCTGTATTGTATCTGATCTGTAACTGAAAGTTGAGTCTGAATGAGTATTAGAATGGCATCCGTGTCTGGAGCGTATTTGAAAGTTGAGTCTGAATGAGTATCTGAATGGCATCCGTGTCTGGAGCGTATCTGAACAGCATATGAAAGTTGAGTCTGAGTGAGTATCTGAATGGAATCCGTGTCTGGAGCGTATCTGAACTGTATCTGAAAGAGGTTTTGAATGAGTATCAGAATGGCATCCGTGTCTGGAGCGCATATGAATAGAATGGCATCCGTGTCTGGAGCGTATCTGAACTATATCTGAAAACTCTAAACATTGTTAATGATAGTTGTTAATCTTATCCTGAAAAGGAAAAATGTTAGCTAAAATTCCAAGTCATGATACATGAAATGTATGCATAATGGGATTATGTTGTATGCATTCGTGTTTATCAATGTTTATGATATATGAATGTGATGTACGCGTATGTGAGCTAATTTGTTGTATTGTTGTTGGATTAGGAAAAATAAAATCCCCGAATGTTGCTGAGGATATGTGAATCTTCATGTCTTGCAGTCGAAGTTTTGATGAATTTATGCCGAGAAATAAACTCTGTTGTAAGGGCAATGCCATGTGCTGTTTGTAAAATATTGGGGAATCCTAAGAAATTTGACGACCTCTACTGGGGATCAATAATTTGAAATTTTCTCCGCTGGGGATTTAAATGACGTGCTGTAGGGGTTTACTTATGGAATAGCTTAGAGATATTTTCCTATCCTTTCAACCTATCAATAATTGTCTCTTTTCATTTTGTTTATTTGTAAACAGTAATTATGTTCAAATGCATATGCTCAACAATGAATCATTGGACGTTTTTGTAAACAAAACAGAAGTGTAAAGAAAAGAAAAATAGTTTTTTCACTTTCAAACGAATGTTTTGTATTGACTTTGAATAAGTATTTTTTGTACAAGGAGACAAACATTCTAGTAAGAGAATGTTATCGTAAAAAAATGAAAATTTTGATACAAAGAAAAGATAGCTATGTGTACAAAAATCCCATGGGGTTTCCATTCTGCTATAGCCTTCGTATCTCCGAGCATCTTGTCTATTTGTTGCCTTGTCCGTAGATGATTGAATTGATCATAACCTCTGAGTTTGTCAGTGGAAGCCAAAGTTTGTCCATAAAGTGATCCAACGGGACATAGTCATACACCTTAATTACCTAACTTTTTCCTGGACCGCCCTTTCGGGTTTTCAATCCACCGGGAAACTCCTTTTTGCCCAAGTCGCACTTTCGAGTTTTCAACTTGCTGGGTGTACAAATTTTTTTTTATCCCTAATTTTTTCCCGAACCTTTTGGTTCGCCGGGATGCCCTTGTTTTTCCTAGGTGTGTCAACCTAGCGAGTCTCTTATGCATAGCATCTTTTGACTATGTCCGCGTTCGCAGGGTGCGGCAGGTCGTCACCATCCATGGTGGTCAAGATCATTGCCCCACCATTTTCCCCTGGGATCACCTTGTGGAAAGATGATGTGTTTGATCACAAGATCCCCAACTTGATACACTTGGCATCTGACTTTCTTGTTGAAAGCCTTGATCATTCATTTTTGATACATTTGACCATGGCAAACAGCGACAAGTCTCTTTTCATCAATCAAGTTCAGTTGATCAAGTCGAGTCTGGATCCAATCGTCTTCGTTCAACCCTACATCCTTCATAATCCTCATAGAGGGGATCTGGACCTCGATAGGAATGATACCCTCCATGCCGTAAACCAAATAATAGGGTGTTGCCCTGGTTGATGTGAAATCTGTGGTACGATATTCGTGGAGAGTGAATGGTAACATCTCATGCCAGTCTTTGTATGTGACTGTCATTTTCTGTATGATCTTTTTAATGTTCTTATTTGCAGCTTCGACCGCATCGTTCATCTTCGGCCGATAGGGAGAAGAGTTGTGATGTTCTTGAATTGCTCGCACAATGCGGTGATCATAGTGTTGTTGAGATTTATACCATTGTCAGTGATGATCCTTTCTGGGATACCGTACCGATAAATGAGATTTTGCTTGATAAAACGGGCAACAACATTTTTGGTAACAGAGGCGAAGGAAGCTGCTTCAACCCACTTTGTAAAATAGTCAATGGCCACTAGGATGAAGCGGTGTCCATTGGAAGTTGTCGTCCCGATTTCCCCAATCATATCAATCCCCCACATAGCAAAAGGCCAAGGAGCTTTCAAGATGTTCAGAGGAACCGGGGGTACATGCACCTTGTCAGCATAAATTTGACACTTATGGCAGGTTCGAGAGTGTTGATAGCAATTTGTTTCCATGGTAGACTAGTAATAGCCTGCCCGTAGGATTTTCTTTTCCATCGTATGCCCACTGGAGTGGGTGCCAAAAATGCCTTCGTACAATTCGGCCATGATCTTTTCAGCTTCAATCTTATCTACGTACCGAAGTAACACAGAGTCATGATTGTGTTTGTATAGGATGCCATTACTAAGGAAGAAATTAGCAGAGAACCTCCTTAAGAACTTTTTGTCATTTATTGAAGCTCCTTCAGGGTATTCTTGAGCCTCGAGATACCTCTTGACTTCGTGAAACCAAGGTTGGTCCACTACTTCTTCAGTATTAATCTCGTGACAGTGTGCTGGTTCCTCCATTCGTTCGATGGTGATCTGGGGAGCCTCATTGTCCCAATTAAGTTTAAACATAGATGACATTATGGCTAGTGCGTCTGCTAGCTGATTTTCTTCTTGCGGGAAATGCTCGAAGGTAATCTTCTCAAAATGTGGTAGTAACGTCAAAACATGTTCTTTGTAAGGAATAAGGTTAGGGTTTTTGGTGTCCCATTCCCCTTTGATCTGGCTAATGACCAAAGTTGAATCTCCAAACACATCTAAAGATTTAATCCCCAAGTCAATGGCACTCTGAGACCAAAGATGCACGCTTCGTATTCCGCCATGTTGTTTGTACAATTGAAACAAAGTCTGGAAGTAAAGGGAGTATGACACCCTTCCGGAGATATGAGTACAACACCAATACCATTGCCGACTACATTTGAGGCTCCATCAAAGAACAGGGTCCATCGGGATCCTTGTTCAGGTTCGTCACATGGCCTGATTTCTTCACAGTTGTCTAATGTCATGATGTCTTCATCCGAGAATTCAAGCTTCATGGACTGGTAGTCTTCTACATCTTGGTGAGCAAGGTGATCAGTTAGTACACTCCCCTTTATAGCTTTCTGGGTAGTGTATTGTATGTCGTACTCTGTCAGGGTCATCTGCCATCTTGCTATTCTCCCAGAAAGAGCAGGCTTCTCGAAGATGTATTTTATCGGATCCATCTTAGATATCAACAAGGTAGTATGATTCAGCATATAATGTCTTAGTCGGTGAGCAGCCCATGCCAGAGCGCAACAAGTTTTCTCGAGCAGTGAATATCTGGTTTCACAGTCGGTAAACTTTTTGCTCAGGTAGTAAATAGCGTGCTCTTTTCGGCCAGACTCGTCATGCTGCCCTAATACACACCCCATTGAGTTTTCTAAAATAGTCAGATACATGATCAATGGTCTTCCCTCGACTGGTGGAATCAATACAGGAGGCTCTTGTAAGTATTATTTGATTATGTCAAAAGCAACTTGGCATTCATCATTCCATTTGACTACTTGATCTTTCTTCAACAGTTTGAAGATTGGTTCACAAGTAGTTATCAGGTGAGAGATGAATTTGGCAATATAGTTCAAACGTCCCAAGAATCCTCTGACTTCCTTCTCAGTATGAGGAGCAGGCATCTCTTGTATTGCTTTAACTTTGACAAGATCGACCTCGATACCCTTGTTGCTGACGATAAAGCCTAGGAGTTTACCAGACCGTACCCCGAATGTGCATTTGTTTGGATTCAACCTCAGCTTGTACTTCTTCAGTCTCTCAAATAGCTTTTGTAAGTGATCAAGATGCTCTTCTTCTGTTTGTGATTTGGCTATCATATCTTCCATGTAGACCTCTATTTCGTGATGTATCATGTTATGAAATAGAGCTACCATGGCACGCTGATAGGTTGCCCCAGCGTTCTTTAGTCTGAATGGCATCACTTTGTAACAGAATGTGCCCCACTGTGTGACAAATGTTGTTTTCTCCATGTCCTCAGGCGCCATTTTGATTTGGTTGTAACCTGAGAATCCGTCCATGAATGAAAACACTTTGTGTTGTGCCGCATTGTCAACTAGGATATCGATGTGGGGGAGTGGAAAAACATCCTTATGGCTTGCCCTATTCAAATCTCTGTAGTCCACACACATTCGTACTTTTCCGTCTTTTTTAGGCACGGGAACAACAATGGCAACCCATTGGGGGTAAGAGGTGACAACCAAGAATCCATCGTTAAATTGCTTCATGACCTCTGCTTTAATCTTTTCTAACATATCAGGCCTCATTCGATGTACCTTTTGCTTTACTGGCGGACAATCTTCTCTTGTAGGCATATGATATACCACAATATCTTCATCAAGTCATGGCATGTCTTCGTATGACCAGGCAAAGACTTCGGCATAACCATGCAACAACTGAATCAGACGCTTCTTGATACTGGGTTCCAGATTGGCCCCCACTTTGACCTCCTTTTTATCTTCCTCGGTACCTAGGTTGATCGTATCCACGGGTTCCTCGTGAGGCTGAATGGTTCTCTCTTCTTGCTGTAGTAGTCTGGAAAGTTACCCTGGTACTTCACAATCTTCCTCATTCGTCTTCGGCTTGGTAGATCAGATTCTCAGAGTCATAAAAGGCCATAGCAGTATCGTTACCCATGGGATCCAGAATGGATGTATACCTGCATTGTGAGTGTGGGTGTGTGTAAGGGTATAGCTATCTTTGAGAGAAAGTAAAATGTAAAAGAAAAAACAATGAGCACAAAAGTTTGAATGCGAAAACGTCCATGATTCATTAATGTCATATGAAAAATGAGATAATAACCCTTACAAATGGACCATTGTGCCTCGGGTAAGACACAAGGTTTTAAGAGTGCGAATTGTTTTGAATATTAAAGATCCAACAAAATGTAAAGATAAATTACTGAGGGATGAAAGTGATTGGGATGAAGTCTCTAGCCTCCCAATTGCTGATCCCTCCATTGACAGTCGAGAAAATACATTCCTCCAGGTTGCAGCCATCTTCACCATCTTCTACTGCGTTGACTTCATGGTTGCTGATCTTCAAGGGTGGCCCTTCAGCACGGGCACGACGTATAGCCTTTTGAGCACTTGAAGTGAAACCTAAGCCAAACTTGTCAGATTTATATGGGATATCTGGGAGTTGTCCCCAGATAGTGCATCCTCCTTCTTCTACTACTGCTTTGGCATCTTTCAGCGACGATATCTAGAGTGGAGGCCTTGTAATCTTGGGAACCGTCTTGGTCACTGCCACATCTTGAGGGACCTCTTCAAAGTGTTGAAATGGAGTTTCAATGAATTCGCTGTCCAATTCCATATATCTGAAGGAATTGAGATGGATGATCATGTATTCTTCCTCTCCGTGTACGGTGATAATCTTCCCTTGAACTGGATACTTCAGCATCTGGTGCAATGTAGTGGTAACAGCGCCAGCATTATGGATCCATGGTCGGCCCAGCAGGCAGGAGTATGAAGGGCGGATGTCCATCACATAAAAAGTTTAATTGAAATTTTGGGTTCCAACCTTTATGGGAATGTCTACCTCCCCATGTAACATCCTCTTCGAACCGTCAAACGCCCTTACCACTATGTTTCTTGGCTTCAAATTCAACCCCTCACAGTCAAGTCTGTCAAGAGCTTTTTTGGGTAATACATTCAAAGATGAGCCAGTGTCTACCAAAACATGTTCCAGAGTGGTGCCCCTACATTCCACGGAGACATGCAACGCCTCATTATGCTTTCTTCCCCTTGGCGTCAGATCAGCATCTGAAAAACCTAAACCATTGTCTGCAGTTAGGCTGGCCACGCAGTCTTGAAATTGATCAGCAGATATCTCTTGAGGTACATGGGATGTTTTTATGAACTTTACCAAGGCCTTCGCATGCGCCTCGGAAGATACTAGTAATGCTAGCATGGAAATCTTAGAGGGAGTTTGCCTCAGTTGTTAAAATACATCGTAGTCACTCCTCTTTATAATTTTTAAAATCTCCTTCATTTCCTTCATGGAGGTCTCAGGGATGGTCAATGACTGAGCCTTCATCCGGACAGGCTCAACCATAACACCTTTTCCTCGAGCCTCGGTTAACTCGGCAGCAGGAGTGTCAGTAAGAATGGTTACAGGGGTTGTAACGGCTTTGTTAATTGGAGTACTTGCAGAGATGATCATGGGTGTAGGAGAAACCTTTGGAGCAGCCACAGGGATAATTACGGGTCCAGAAACTGCTTTTGGGGGAGTAATTTCTAGAGAAAAGATCTTACCACTTAGGGTAATTTTTCTAGTTCCGGCAATGTTACTGACGTCGGAGTCTTTTTTCTCGGAATTCATCTCTTCGGTGGCCGGCCAGTCTTGCTTAATACCATGGTAATAGACATCCTCTCCATAATTCCATGGTATGGTTTTGTCTGATGTATATGGGATTGGCCCAGGCATTGTGATTATTAGAGGAGCTGCTTTCAGAACTGATGTAATTCTAACGGGTCTTTTGGTGGAGACCCTGGAAGAATTGGCGGAAATGGTAATGATAGAAACATCTTCAACAGGAATAGGTGGAACAGAAGTTTTTTCAAACAAAATCTCTTTGTTATCCATCAGGCACTGAACGCCCACTTTCAACAAAGGACAGCTAGTCGGTGAGGATAAACAGAAGCGGAAATCTTCATCACAACCTGGGAACATGCCGGCATTCAACAAGTTCATTTTAATGGTCAGAAGTGGGATCACGAGTTCATCAACGGAGGTAACAAACAAATCTTCTTCAATGGCATTGGTATTGTGGCCATGTCTGGGCATAGGAGCAGAAATGACATTTGGCTTCTCGGGCACATCAAACTCAATTTCTTTTGCTTCAATGAGGTCTTGTATTTTGTTCTTCAAGGCCCAACAGTTATTAGTATTGTGATCAGGACTTTCAGAGTGATATGCGCAACGGGCATTGGGATGATAATGAGGGGATGTTGTATTGGGGTTTTTCAGAGATTATTTCAAGGTTACCAAATTGGATCTCAGAAGATGCGGTAGTACTTGAGACAGAGTCATGTTGATTCTGGTAAACTGCCTGACTGGCCTTTCTATCCTTGGTTGATTACTTCTTTGCTGATCAGACATAGGATTTGGGATCATAATAGCCCCCACCATTGGTCAGTGTTCGGCCCTATCTTGGTTTCTTTGCGGATATACGGCGGCCACCTCTTTCTTTCCGATAAAGGGTTTCCTTACAGCTGCTGAAGAAGATGTGTCTTTCTGGATCTTTCCATTCTTGATACCGGCTTCTATCCTTTCTCCGGTCAAAATTAGTTCAGTAAAGCCTGCAGATGAACTTCCGATTAAATGGTTGAAGAAGGGACCAGACAAGGTGCCTAAGAACATTCTACCAATTCTCTCTCAGATAGAGGGGGTTGAACTCTTCCAGCCAAATCTCTCCATTTTTGTGCATAGTCCTTGAAACCTTCATTGGACACCATGGCCATACTCTGGAGTTGAGTACGGGTAGGTGCCAAATCAGCATTGTACTGGTATTTCTTGTAGAAATCTGTAGCAAGATCTTCCTAATTGTGAACATTAGCTCTTTCTAGTTGGTAAAACCAGTCAAGTTGAGTCCCAAACAGACTGTCTTGGAAGAAGTGCACCCGTAAGTCTTTATCAGCGGTGTGGGGTTGAATTTTCCTCACATATGATCGGAGATGCATTTTAGGGCATGATACTCCATCATATTTGGAAAATATAGGTACTTTGAATTTCGGGGGAATTACAATCCCCGGCACTAGTCCCAATTCCTTAAAGTCCAAGCCTGACACCTTTTGGATTTCCATCGCGCTCAACCCCTCTTCAAGATATTTATACTTGTCATCAGCTGGAGGGTATTGTTCCTCAGAGTAGTCCTTTTCTTCTTCCTCCTCTTCCAATTCTGACGGGACAACTGTTTCCTTACCCTTCCCCTCTCCTTCACCGGATGTTGTCGCAAAGTCCAAAGTCCTTCTTGTCTTCCCATGAAATCTTCTTCCCATGTTCAAGACCCCAGTTACCTTCTTTGTTTTATTTTTCCTCTCTTCAGCCAGCAGAGTCTTCAAATCTTCTTTCCCCTTGGCTAGGGTCATGAGCAACTGTTGAAACTGCGTATTTTGAGCTTGAAGGTCTTTCATTGTTTGCTCGAGATCCATCTTACTGAAATAAACTGTAGAAAGATGAGGAGACTTGTTGCAAAAGACCTGTTTATGTTATGATGAATGATATGTGCATATGCAATGTTTTCAAGGATTTCAAAGATTCAAATTTGTTCTAGACAAAAAGGAAACACATGTTATATTAATAAGATAAAGTTTGAGTAGATCAATGCCCCTTGGGAAAAATAATACAAAAGCTCTAAGATAGAAAAGTAGTGTGCATTCTCTTTGGTGCAATGTAAGCATTCAGAGTCTTCTCCTCATGAAGTAGCCTAGTGAGTTCCAAAACCTTCTTCTCGCTTGCGTAGAATAGGGGCTTCGAAAGTATCTCTCTTCCCTTTGAGTTGTATTCAATCCCTTTGTAGGTCTTCAAGAGATGTGGGCATGTCAAGATGTAGGATAGTGTATGGAACATCTCCTTCCTTAACAGGCTCAATGATTACCGGGAGAGTGGAGGGGTAAGGCATCATAAGACTCTGAGCGCGAGTTTGTACCCATTTGAGGTAAGGCTCAAGAGGGATGGAATTATTGTGTCCCAAAGTCTTACTATCCACCTGGTTTAGCATCCTCCAAGCTCGGATAAATCTTTGGCGAAGACCTTGATCGTTGTTGTCGTAGTCGAATACCAAACCTTGAATCATCATCTCGTGCGGGCCATCCCTTCGGGCATAACCAAACTGTCTTAAGGCTAAGCAAGGGTTGTAGGTGATTCCTCCCCTAATTCCAAGTAAAGGGACATTAGGAAATTCTCCATAACGGTCGACAATGATAACATTCTCTTTGGAACGGGAGCACCAATGAATGTCTGAATGTTTGAGCGTCATCAACCTTTGTGGCCACTTTGAGCCTTGCTCATTCTTTAATACAGATTGGGGAAGATGAGAAATAAACCATCTTGCCAAGAGAGGAGTGCAACACATAAGGACACCTCTTTTCCACATTGTGCGAGTGTGAAAAGAGTGTAGGATATCCCCTAGAAATGTAGGCACTGGGTTGCGTGATATGAATATTTTGACGGTGTTCACATCTATGAGTTGGTCAGGATTTGGAAACAAAACCATCCCATAGATGAGGAGGGCCACAATCTCCTCAAAGGCTTGCAAGTCTAAGGAATTCCAACAACTTTGGGCTTTCTC
The DNA here is from genome assembly GCA_948472305.1 of Vicia faba. NCBI lineage: Eukaryota > Viridiplantae > Streptophyta > Magnoliopsida > Fabales > Fabaceae > Vicia > Vicia faba. The sequence continues at coordinate 691,235,949 of OX451736.1, forward strand.
AAACAAAAACTTTGCTAGGAAACCCTTGACACCACTCCTTGTTTCCCAATGAGTTGTGACATCAGACGAGTGCAAGTGTAGAGCTTGAGAAATCTCTTCTGGCTTTGGATCTCTTTCCATACCGTTGAAAGGTAGTTGACTGAGAATGGGAATCCTCAAGAGTTGGGAGAATTCTTCCAAAGTAGGCACAAGTTGATAGTCGAGAAATGTGAAGCAATGGTGCAAAGGATCAAAGAAATAAAAGAGCACTTTCACCATGTCCTCATCCGTGTTAGAGAAGACTAAGTTAAGTAGACGACCATGTCTCTCGGTGAATGGAGAGTTTTCATGAATCCTTGAAGCTAGCTCCTTAAGTTGTGGATGGATTCTCACAAGGTTGACTTGAATAGTTTTCCTGCGAAGTGAATCCATATCCTGCAAAACAGGAACAAAGATGAATCCCAAAATCCTTGAAATGGTTAGTAGATGTATATGATATTCACGATGTCCATGATTTTATGTAAAAGTATGCATATACAAGCAAAGGAAACAAGTCCTTAGGTTTAGGCTTGCATGGAGTTTTATAGGTAAGTACCCTCTTGAAGTTTAGTTGGCTTAAACCTGTCCTAGTAATAGTAACCGGGTTCTAAGGAGCTCAATATCACTGGATTGTTTCCTTGGTCATTGTTTCAGCTCAAGCCTCTTTAATGGCAACCGAAATATCCCAAGAAACCAAACCTCAATGAGTGTAGTATCGAGTATCTACCAACTTCAGACTGCACCAAAGCCGGCCATCTCACTACATCATAAAGGCCAAGTTGGTCAAGTAAAGGTTCTAGAAGTTCATTAGTGCTTCATGACATCACTCAGCAGCCCCGTATTATCTTTGATTAACTCAAATGCTACCGGTACACACAAATATGTCGCACTAACGTAGCTATTGCTTAGACCATGTCGGTATACCCCGCACAGTTTCCACAATGTATTGCTACTTACCTAGAATGTATCCCAAATCTGGGTAAAGGATTCAAACCCAAACAAAGAACCATAATGCAAAGCATGCAAGTCAAACAATGTAAGCAAGTAAGTGTGATCTAAACCCTAAGGTAACCCCACTTTTAGAATTTTCCCCAGCAGAGTCGCCAGTTTTGTGATACGATGGGAGAACTAACTTGATTATTTTGCATTTTATCGCAAATATTGCGGTTAACAAGAGTCGCCACCGACTTTTCTTTTATCCAAAAGGAAAGGTGAAAAAGCACAGGAAAGACCTTTGAGATTATTTCTTGAGTTCGGGGGGTAGATTATGAAAAGGGAAGGTATTAGCACCCTTTTCATCCATGGTTTTATATGGGCTCTTAGTTACTTGCTAGATCACTTGCTTTTGTTTGAAATTGTGCTTTGTGTGGTTTTGAAAGTATTTTGCAAAAGAGGCCATTGTTTGGGCAATCTTTGTAATGATTCTCGTTCGTAAGAATGTATACAAAGATGTTGATCTTTTGAAAATATTTTCAATTTTTGTAAATTGTTTGAAAGTGTAGGTGATTATTTTTGAAAATAGCAAGGATGTTTGTTTGAAATTGAGCAAGTAATTAGGAGCATTCTACCTACTCAAAAGTCTTTCTTGTTCATTTTCCTTTTCCTTTGACATCGTTGTCTTACCATTGATTTGGTAAGCAACCCTATCTTTGTATGTGAACGGGACAGGCGTGGGTCATCGTATAGTCAAGATTAGCAATGTTGCAAGGTATCTTAGTATTTTTGAGGGACTAAGATCATTTTGTAAGGCAACTTTGAATAGCATCATCGAGGGACTATGATCTTGTATTTGTTTATTTTGCTAAGATACCTTACATGCGTAATATGGCCATTTTTGTATAAGGCAACCAAGTGGGATAACCCTAGGGGTGTTTTATGTGCAAGTGTGTCATTTTCATGCTTGATTTTGTCTTGATTTAGGGTTTTCTATTTGATTGGTGTTATCTTGCCATACAAACCCTAATTACTAGCATGTTATGTAAAAGCAATAAATTGCGAAATTTTAAATGTCCTACGCTATTACAACATTTGTGGGAGGGGGTATATAATTTATGAATGGGGATTTGCAATAACACAAACCTAATTGAGCTATTACAACCAAATTGAATATGTACAAATATTGGAATAAATAATATACAAAAATAAATTAAATATGCAAAGGTATGTAAATGCAAATAAGATTTTGTTTGGTTTTTTATGTGAAAAAAGTTTTAACCTAAAGCTAATAAATAAATCAAGATCAATCTTAAATCAATTAAGAAAAGAAAATATTTTTTAGAAAAAAAAATATTTTTGAATAAACCCTAATTCTATTTGATTAAAAGAGAATAAATTTCTTTAAGAAAAAGTAAGTATTTTTTTATATATTTTTGTCTTGAAAATAAAATATGGCCCTATGAGATATTTTGGTCTCTTTTTTATAGTAAAATAAATATTTAATGAGTATAAAGAAAAATAAATATTAAACTAGTCCTAATTTAATTTACAAGGTTTATTTAATAAAATAGGTAATATATAACTAAATAAAATATTTTTTGTGATAAAAATAAAACAAAATAAGCTAAAATATAAATCTATCATTTTTATATTTTTTATCATTTTTAATATTAAGAAAAATATATTTAAGAAAATAAAATGAAAACAAAATAAATAAATAAAATTATATGGGCCAGGGGTGCTGCAAGTAAACAGGAGGTAGTATGTTAGAAAAAATCACAAGGCCCAATGAAACAAAAAGCCCAGCGCTGCAAAGTGACAAAAAATGGCAAAAACGTGAGAAAAAATGCAAAAGGCAGGCGCTAAGGCTCGAACCCATGACCTATGGCATTTTTGCGTGTTTCCTTACCACTGGTGTGGGTGTACATCCGTTTATAGAAACACAAAGATAAGTATATATTAGAAAACGCCTCCTGAAGGCAACTTCATCTTCAACCTTGAGCCATGGCCGGACCACCTGTATCTCTCTCATTTCTCCATTAAAATGGAAAGTCCAAACATGAAAATTATGGTGTTTCTTCCCACAATTCCAACCATGTAATTTATGTAAACTAACAATCAAAGATCAAAGTTAGTTTTACTTTCCCTAATTTGAAACCTAATTTTTACAGAAATTTCAAATCCAAAATTCTCTATGCACAGTTAATATAAATGAAATCTATGAACATTGTTAGCTTTAGTGCAAGGATATCTACATTTTGTTTTCACAAACCAGGACCAAAGGATGCTTGTATGAAGAGATAGAAGTTTGAGTTTTTACCTCTTTCAGTTGAGATCGTGAATGGAGTTTGAGCAAGTTTTGAGAAGGCCTGAGGATCTATTTAGCTTCCCTGGACCTTCCTGAGTGTATTCTAATCCTTATCTTGTCTTGAAAGCCTCTGAATCTCCCTACTCAAGTCAACCTGCAAGTTTGATATATGAAAATGGTGGATGGAGGAGGAGGAGGAGTTACAGTAAGGGAACAGGGGTCTGGATTACTTAGGTATGATGTATACTAAGTGTTCAAGTGGTTAAAAGTCAAAACGCACGAGTGGTTTTGGAGATGGCTGTGTAAAAATGCAAAATTGTCAAGCTATGGAAGATTTTTAATGGCAAAGTGTTTGGGAGTGTTTTTTAGTCTTAGCATGCGTGTGTTAGGTTACAATACACTTATGTATTAGTATGGAAGAGGTTGGACATCAAGCTTTTTCAAGATTTCTGAGTTATAGCCTTTTGGCTCTATTACTTGCTTTTGAAGAAAAGTGAGGAGACAAGTCCCTAAGTGTTGTACAAGCATCGTCTGGTTTGGTAGAGGTTTCAGGAATGTTGCTTTTGGTTTTGGCTTTGCTTGTGTGCAGAGAAACAAGTGCAAGGCTCAAGGAGTGGAAAATTGCAAAAGTTGTGCTTTATCAAAATAGAAATGGCACTTTGTGCCAAAAAGGGAATTGTTCTTGTACAATGAATTCAATGCTTGGCTAAAATCTTCCAACAACTGTGAAAACATTTAATTATGGAGTGAAATTCAAGTTAGGAGTCTGCAAAGTAAGATTTGTTCAGCATGCTTGAGGATTTGAATTTTGTTCTTCATGAAATGGCTTGAAATCAAAGTGATAAATCACCAACTTCATCTCTTCGATTATCCCTACTCAAGAATGATATCAAGGAGTTCTTGGACATTTTGTAAATCTTGAAATGTGCTCTACAACCCATCTTTGAAATGCTTTTGGAAATTCCATTTAGAACTATGTGAAAAATTGTCATGAAGTTAGGTCAAAAAACTACCTAACTTGGGCAAAATTTCACTAAGTTATTTTGGTTCATGAGCATGTATTCACAAAATTATATCTTGAGATCTAATCATTTTTAGGAGAAATTTCATGTAGAAAAGTTGTAGATTTCATGGAGATCTACAACTTTCATGTTGGATTTTTCCTTTGAATCATCTTGCATCATGGTGAAAATTTAGCTCAAAGTTGAGAAAAAATAAGAAATTTTCTATACTTAGAAAAATTTCTAAGTTAAGAAATTTCAACTTTTCAAAACCAAATCTTAAATCATTGGTTTCTTGATGAACAAGTTTCACATTTTGATATGTTTTGATGAATTATGATCTTTGGCACTTGATTTTGACCAAAAAGTCAAAGTTTGACTTTTCAGTATACAATTGACTTTTGATCAGTTGACTGCAAAATCCATTTGTTAATCCAATGGATTTGTAATGTTTTGAACCATGTCATTAGGTCAAGATGATGCAATTGAACTCTTGAAATCATGCTTCAAACCAATTGACCATTTGCTAGGTCAAAAATCAGAAATTGCCCCTTCTCAGTCAAAACCTTAATTTTGACCATTTTGCCCTTTTGATAATTTGATCAAATTTCTTGAGGAATTGTAGTCCAAACTTGATCAAATGATACATATGAGTTTAATATGTTTATATGGATAAAAAATTATGAAGTTTGACTGTAAATTCGCCATGGTTGACTTTTTCCCCAATACAGCTGATTTTTAGGTCAACTGTCCAATTGATTGATAAAAAATGTGATTCAAGGCTTGAAACTTGACATGAGTAATCTTGGGGGTCCCTAATGATCATTGAAAGTCATATGAAGCATTGATAGTCCAAAAATCCTTGTGAAAACTCAAACCCTAATTTTGGTCATCAGTGCATGAGGAGTTATCTTGAGCTGGTCAAACCCTAATGCAGTCTTGAGTTCAAGAGATCTTGTGAGGAAATATTTAATAAGTGAGAGGGAAAATTTTGGGGTACAACAGTGTCTACTACGCTTTTGATTTTAAGTTTCAATTCAATCCCCCCCTTCTTGTGTTTTTCACTTCTTCAATTGGCATCAGAGCGCTTGGTTCTGAGTTCATACACTTAATTGTGTTAGTACAAAATCCAAGCTTTAGAAAAACACTATGGTGGGACCAAGCCAAAACATCAGCAATGACTATCATGAGGACAAGGACAGAATCAGCGGAAAACCTCCAGTCTTTGATGGAGAAAATTTTGACTACTTGAAAGACAGAATTGAGAGCTTCTTTCTGGCTCCTGATGCTGATCTATGGGACATGGTAATTGATGGATACACACATCCAGTGGATGAAAGTGGTCAGAAGATAGACAGAAAAAGGATGTCTGACCAACAAAAACGTGATTTCAGAAACCATCATAAATCCAGAATAATACTTCTCAGTGCTATCTCATACTCAGAATATGAGAAAATCTCAAACAGAGAGACAGCCAAAAACATGTTTAACTCTCTGAGAATGACGCATGAAGGCAACATACAAGTCAAAGAAACCAAGGCCCTTGTACTCATTCAGAAATATGAAGCATTCAAGATGGAAGACAGTGAATCCATAGAAGCAATGTTCTCAAGATTCCAGATTCTTGTTGTTGGGCTGAAAGTTCTTGACAAAGGATATTCTACTGCTGATCATGTAAAGAAGATCATCAGAAGTCTACCCAAGAAATGGAGGCCAATGGTCACTGCACTTAAGGTGGCTAAAGATCTCAACAAGATATCTCTGGAGGAACTTGTCAGCTCCCTCAGAAGTCATGAGATAGAGCTAGAAGAAGACGAGCCTCAAAAGAAAGGTAAGCCTCTAGCATTAAAATCTAACCAAAAATATGATTCTAAGGTTTTGCAGGCTATGGAAGAAACCTCTGATGGATCCTCATTAGAAGAATACGAATTGTCTCTTATCTCTAGAAGAGTCAATCAACTGTGGAAGCAGAGACAAAGAAAATTCAGAAACCCGAGAAGATCAGAGAATCAAAATGAATCCTCCTCCAGATACAGAAAGTCTGAGTCCTCCTCTAGACATAGAAGATCTGAAGCTTCTTCAGGACACAGAAAGTCAAACAACAAAGACATCATCTATGGAGTTAGCAGGAATGGCATAAAAGGAATAGGATAACAAGGTAAGGTATCTCCACCTAAGAAAGTCATGGAACTTGTTATAGAACGTACACCACTAAAGTCGCACTTCACATATAGGCACACACATGACCTAAAATACACTAGTAATGATTACTCTGTCAAACTAAAATTCAACCAGAATTTTGGTAAAACTAACAAACCAGGACCCAAAAAGATATGGGTACCTAGGGACAAAATTATATATGTAGCAGATATCTTTAGCAGCAAGGCTAAAACACCAGTCATGGTACCTGGACTCTAGATGCTCTCGACACATGACGGGAAGAAAGCATATGTTCCAAAGCCTGGAACTTAAACATGGAGGCTACATGGGCTTTGGAGGCAACCAAAGAGGGAATATCATTGGCTCTGGAACAGTAGGTAATGGTAATCTTCCTTCTATCAATAATTTGCTTTTATTTGATGGATTAATGCATAACATGTTATCCATAAGTCAATTAAGTGATAACGGTTATGATATAATCTTTAATCAAAATTCATGCAAAGCTGTTAGTCAGAAAGATGGAACTATCCTTTTTAATGGAAAGAGGAAAAACAACATTTATAAGATAAAACTTTCTGAACTAAAAAGTAAGAATGTAAAATGTCTTCTCTGTGTTAACAACGAGCAATGGGTCTGGCACAGAAGATTGGGGTATGTTAGTATGAGAAGAATATCTCAGATTAACAAACTCATCTGGTCAGAGGACTTCCTAATTTGAAGTTCAGCTCAGATGCTCTATGTGAAGCATGTCAGAAAGGCAAATTTGCAAAACCTGCTTTTAAATCTAAAAATGTTGTTTCCACCTCTAAGCCATTAGAACTTCTGCACATAGACTTATTTGGACCAGTGAAAACTGCGTCTGTTAGTGGCAATAAGTATGGATTAGTGATCGTAGATGACTATAGCAGATGAACATGGGTAAAGTTATTAAGACACAAGGATGATTCATATTCTTTGTTCGTTATATTCTGTAACCAATTTCAGAATGAAAAGGATCTTAGAATTGTCAAAGTCAAAAGTGATCATGGTGGAGAATTTGAAAATAAAAATTTTGAAACATTTTTTAATGAAAAAGGCATCTTACATGACTTCTCTTGTCCTATAACTCCCCAACAAAATGGAGTTGTAGAACGAAAGAACAGAACATTGCAAGAAATGGCCAGAACCATGATCAATAAGACTAACATTGCTAAGATCTTCTGGGCAGAAGCAATTAACACAGCGTGTTACATTTAGAGTAGAATCTCTATAAGACCTACTCTAGAAAAGACTCCATATGAATTGTGGAAGAACAGAAAGCCCAACATTTCTTATTTCCATCCATTTGGATGCACATGTTTTATTCTGAATACTAAAGATCAGCTGAACAAGTTTGACTCTAAAGCACAAAAGTGTATTATGTTAGGATGCTCTGAATGCTCAAGAGGGTACAAAGTATACAATACAAAAACATAGATTGTTGAAGAGTCAATAAGTGTTACATTTGATGATAAACTTGACCCTCAAAAGTCAAAGCAGAATGAATCTTTTGTAGATATAGAAGTTGAATTCAAAGGTACTGAAGACACCTCATCAGAAGTTATCAACAGAGATGCTCCAACAACTTCAGAAAGAAATGTTACAAGTGATCCAGTACCTTCTGTTAATCAACTCCAGAAAAGATTATCTAGAAGCAGCATAGCTCACCCAGAAGATAAGATCATGGGAAAGAAGGATGATCCAATCAGAACAAGATCAACATTCAGAAACTCTGAAGAATCCCTCATGGGACTGGTCTCTCTGATTGAATCAACATCTATTAATGAAGCTCTTCTGGACAATGACTGGATTCTGGAAATGCAGGAGGAATTAAACCAGTTCACCATAAATGATGTATGGGATCTGGCTCCCAAACCAAAAGGATTCAACGTCATTGGAACAAAGTGGGTGTTCAGAAACAAACTAAATGAGCAAGGAGAAGTCATAAAAAACAAGGCACGACTGGTGGCACAAGGTTATAGTCAGCAAGAGGGGATAGACTATACAGAAACCTTTGCTCTAGTCGCCAGGTTAGAATTTATCAGACTCTTAATCTCCTTCGTTGTCAATAATAGCATCACTCTGTATCAGATGGATGTAAAAAGTGCATTCTTAAATGGTTACATAGATGAAGAGGTATATGTGCACCAACCCCCTGGGTTTGAAAATTCCAAACACCCAGAATATGTTTTCAAACTAAAGAAGTCACTCTATGGTCTGAAACAAGCTCCCATAGCTTGGTATGAAAGACTAAGTAACTTCCTGTTAGAAAAGGAATTCACCAGAGGGAAAGTGGACACAACCTTGTTCTGTAAGACAATTAAGAATGACATTTTAGCTTGTCAGATTTATGTAGATGATATCATTTTTGGATCCACTAAACCTTCTCTGGGAAGAGAATTTGCTAAGTTCATGCAGGCAAAGTTTGAAATGAGCTTAATGGGGGAACTCAAATTCTTTCTGGGCATTCAGATAAACCAAACTCCAGAAGGAACTTACATTCATCAGAGAAAATATGTTAGAGAACTTCTGAAAAAATTTGACCTCTCAGAATGTAAGCCCTCAAAGACTCCAATGCATCCCACGTGCATTCTAGAAAAGGAAGAGGTAAGTAAAAAGGTAGAACAGAAAATCTACAGAGGTATGATTGGATCTCTCCTTTATCTGACAGCTTCAAGGCCTGATATTTTATTCAGTGTTTGCTTATGTGCTAGATTCCAATCAGATCCTGGAGAATCTCACTTAACAGCAGTTAAGCGAATTTTCAAGTATCTGAAAGGTACTACTAATCTGGGTTTGTTTTATAGAAAATCCAATGAATACATCTTAGTAGGATACTGTGATGCCGACTTTGCTAGAGACAGAGTAGAGCGTAAAAGCACTTCTGAAAGCTTCTAGTTTCTGGGAGACAATATGATCTCATGGACCAGCAAGAGACAGTCCATAATAGCATTGTCAACAGCAGAAGCTGAATACATAGTAGTTGCTGGATGTAGCACTCAAATGCTCTGGATAAAAAGTCAACTTGAAGACTTCAGCATATTTGAGAGTAACATTCCTATCTTTTGTGATAACACTTCTGCCATATGTCTCTCTAGAAATCCCATTTTACATTCTAGGGCTAAGCATATAGAAATAAAAAATCACTTTATTATGGATTATATTCATAAAGGAATTCTTACTCTGAAATTTATTGACACAAACCATCAATGGGCTGATGTATTTACAAAACCCATTTCTGAAGATAGATTCAATTTCATTCTGAAACATCTCAGCATGAAATTGTATCCAGAATAAAATGTTTTATTTGCATATCCTAACCCTTAGAACTTTATTGTTTTCTGTGAACATCTAATCAACTTGTCTTCAGAAGTTAGAAGTACAGTTGCCTCAGAATCTATCTATGAAGATCTGAACGTTTCATTTTAAAGGATAGAGGCATGCATTCCACACAATCAAACATCTGTCATCCTCTCACAAGCTACCTTCTGAGGCTGAACACACGTTCAAATTCTGAAGGGTCAAAGGCTCTGATTGGATGCATTGAGACACTTGTCATTGGTAATTGTTAAATATCTCTCTAAATCCTCTAATTTTAGGTGTCATTAATTCAATATAATCATCACTTAGTTTTCTCTTTCTTACTGATTATGTTTTCTAAAGAACTTATATAAACTCAATTTACTATTTCATTCATTCACGTTTTACCATTTTCAATATTCTCTCTTGTTCTAGTTTCTTTTTCAAAAACCCCTTCCATCAATTTTCTTCAAAGAATCTGTGTGAACAATGGCATCATCATCAAGTCTCAAGAATCTCAGTAGTGCTCCTGATTCTTCATCAACTGAACAGTATGAAGAGCCCATTAGAATGCTACTCACTCTGGTTGAAAACCTTGAAGTTCTCTATGAATTGATCGTTGATTTTGAAAGCTTACAATAAAATGGGTTTAATTTGTATGAAGATGTAACTGCACAGGGATGGAATAGATACTTTGACCGTCCGTTGGGTCCAAATTTTCCCATTCTTGTTAAAGAGTTTTGGATTCATACTACCTCATCCAACCACCAGGTCACATCATATGTTATGGGGAAGAATATAGTGATTACAAAATATTTGATTGGGAAACTCATTGGATACAATGGAGGTGGAGTCAGGTGCATTGATATGGCTGATAAGTGCTCTGACCTAAAATCTATTTCTAGGGAAATCTTCACTTCTGGACAGCCATCCAGCAAGATCAGAGACTTGAAGGACCATTACAGAATCTGGGCTAGAATAATTCCGGGATGTATCAATCACATGAAGCCTACAAGCTCCCCTTATAATATCAATATTGATCAGCAGTTTCTGATTTACTTCATTGCAAAGAAGACCAAGATAAACCTTCCACATTTGCTCTTCAACCATCTCAGAACAAGTGTGAAAGAGACAAGAGAAGAAGAAAGAACTAAGAGGGATTGGATTCCTCTAGGAAGATTGATTTCAGATATTCTAACAGAAAACAGGCTGATAGAACATCTGACAGAGGCTCAAGAAATCAGTACTCTGGAAGCAACTGCTGGGAAACCTTTAAATGCCAAGAATCTGAAGAAAATGAAGATTATTGAGAACATTAAGAGGGAACCAACAATTGCTTCTCATGAGGTCATCACTTCTAGGGGAATCCCTCTGAAGGATTTTCCACTATTTTCTGAGGTAGATGCCTCTCCATAGATTATAGTCAGATACCTTGAAGCTTGCAAGGCTGATGGGACTATTCCAGAAATCAACATCCAAGATCTGCACAAGCCAACTCCATAGGTTATGCTAAAGAAATCCAAAAAGAGGAAGGCGGCAGGAGAAGGATCCTCTCAGAAGACACCCAAAGCTGCGTAAAAGAAAGGTAATCCTTCTTTTGTTTCTGTTATAGAATCAATAGCTATTCCAGCATCTTAAACCATTCCCCCTCAACAAACAGAAAATCCTTCACCCCAAACATTTGAGGATTTTGACATAGAGTTTGACCCATTTATAACTCTTGGAAATTTCTTGAATGAACCTCACTCCCCCAATCCAAATCCAAATCCAGAACAACATCAACCAGAACTTGCTAGAGTTCTATCTGATATTGAACTGTTTGATCAAGAATTTTCCTCACCACTCCCAGAAAATCCAAAAACTCAACCTCAACAACCAGAAAATCCACAACCACACTCTCCTCAACCAGAAAATCCACAACCACACTCTCCTCAACCAGAAAATCCACAACCACACTCTCCTCAACTAGGACATCAAAACCTCAACTCACCCCAACCAGAAAATAAAAACCCTCTCACTCCTCAATCTGAAAACCCATCTTCTGAAATACCTGAACCAGAAATTCAACACGCTACCGCAAACCAATCAGAAGACTCCCTTTCAGACTCTGATACCACTACCCCAATTCCCGGGATAGCAGGACCTATTATGGTTTGTTTACCTCTCTCCATTCATAATATTCCAGAAATACCTTCACCATATGAATCCACTCCACAAAACACCCCTCACTCACCAATCCTGATTTCTGACTCTTCCACTCCCTCACCTATCAACCGTCCAGCCGACAACCTCAGACTTGTCATTGATCTACAAGTGTTGGACCAACTAGCTTCCACCTCAAACAAAATTACCACCCCCAAACCTAAACCAACCTCAACCAAATCAGATGTTGGTAAGAATCTGTTGATTTTTGAAACAGAAATACAGTAATGGATTACTTCTTTGAAGCAAGCAAGTCAAGAGATTTCTAATCCTGCTGCTTCTGATTCTCTATGGGAAAGCTTCGGAAAATGGCTTAACTCTGAAACCTAGAAGCTGAAAAAATTGAGCTATGAAAGGGCTCGACAAACTTCAGTGATCAGCTGAGAGCCTTCAAAGATCAAGTTTTGAGCCAATGGGACAAGAAAGAAATTCTTCTGCTGGATAATACTCCCTGAAAAGAGCACCAACCTTCAAAAGCCACTGAACCAGATTCTGATAGTCACCCTCTGACTACTTCTCCAAAAAAGGTGATTGCAACAGAAGAAGTTGTTCAATCAGAAGAGGCTGCAGAGTGTTCTAAACGACATGAAACCCCTGAAGATACACCAGCTTCGTGTCTAGTCATGCAAACTCTAGAAGAGTTGAAGAAGGAGAATGCCTTAATCCATGCCAGACTGGATAAGCAAGAGGACACAAACAAAGAGATCAAGGATATATTGGATAAACAAGAAGATACAACAAAAGAGATCGAAGACATTCTGGGAAAGCAGGAAGAATCAAGCACTCAGATTAAGAGCTTGTTGGAAGTGTTGTTCACACGTCTTCCCCCTCCTTCTTAGATTTTCTTTAAATGTTTATCTTTATTTTTATTTTTATTTTTCATCTTATCCTCCTTGTTTTTGAAAATTGTCATTGCATTCTGTTTTCAATATAAATCATCTTTTTTACTCTGATTATATTGCTTTTTGATACCTGACAAAAAGGGGGAGAAAGTAAGATATTTTCAATAACATTATATCGGGACAAAGTCTCAAACATTCTGAATATCTTAACCTCTATGTTTTTCTGAAAAGCTTGAACAGGAACATATTCTGATAAGGACGGAAGGAGATGCATCAAAAGCTATGGCGAGAAGGAACATCAGGGAAGTAACTCATCTCTATATGAGTAATCAACTCAGGGGGAGACTCTCCTAAAGCTTTTTGTTCTATATTTTTCATTGAAAATCCTAGTTTTTGTCATCATCAAAAAGGGGGAGATTGTTAGAACATAGTTTGATTTTACAACCCTTAATTAGAGTTTTGATGATAAAAAACACAAAGAACAAATATGCACTTTAAATTTGTGTTATTTTGTATGCAGAAGTTCTGACCGAAACAACATCAGAAATTAAGCTACAGAAGCTTTCAAGCTGAGGTAATCAGAACCTGCGCTGAAGAATGATGATCAGAATCTGCGCTGAAGAATGATGATCAAACGCTTTATGTTGCACAAGATTTCCACGCCTATATAAACAAGCTTAGAAGAAAAATCGTTTACGATTTTGAGACACAACTGCAAATACCTCTCAAATGCTGCAATCTTACATATTCATATATACGCTCAAAATTGTGTAAAATATCACAGTAGTGATACAGTTTTTTGTAAGGAAAAACAACAGTACACAGTTGATTATTTTATCTTGATTAAGCTAGTTTTCCTTGAGATAAACTGGGTTGTGGTTGTACTCAAGAAGACTTTGGCAGTTGTCAAAGTTGTGTTGTAATCAGTTTTGATTAGTGAATTAAGTCCTCGTTGAAAAGAGGTGAAATCACCTTGGCGGGTGGATTAGAGTAGTTTGAAATCAAACGAACCAGGATAAAAATATTATGTCTACTGCGCTTTTGATTTTAAGTTTCAATTCAACCCCCCCCCCCCCCCCCCCCTCATGTTTTTATCACTTCTTCAGCTTAGTCTTAAACATTTCTACCGATACACCAGGTCTGGAGTTTTGTTTTGCTAACAGGTTTCATATGGATCCAGTGCTTCAAGCTCCAGCGTGTACACCATGTGACCTCACACCACCACCATCAGATATTCATTGTTCCAGATCCAGTGCTCCTGGGCGCAGCCCCATCATAGATCTTCCAGATGCAACAGCATGGGATTTCACGCAGTGGTGGGCCAACTGATTTGGGGCCTTAAAAATTCAGTCAGCACCCCCCAATTTGGGTTTCTCACCTCAGGCCTATCTCTTTTTTTAATTCTCTTTATTTTCTTTTTTAATTAGTTTTTTTTTTAACTCATTCATTTTTAAAATCATAAATCAGAAAATCATAAAAAATAGGACTTAGGTTTTTTTATTAAAATTATTTCTTGCAAATTAATTTCATTAAATTTTAACTTGTTTTCTTTAATTTAAAATTAATTAGAAGTTAGGTTAAATCTCAAGTTTTTTTCATAAGATACCAAAAATATTTTTAATAAGCAATTAGATTCTTAGGGTTTCAAACTTATTCCCGTCTCAATTTTTGCGCATTATTATTTTCGTACTATTATTATTTTTTATGTAACTGTTCTCGGATAGTAATAGCCTTAATTAGGGTTTTTAATTTCCTCACTTTACATTTTCAGTCATATAACTGTTATACTGGTTTGCCTGTATATAAACTGCTAGTAAATTAGGCGTGTATGTAAAGAACTAATCAATTAATCTTAGATCACTAACATCAAGATAAAAATACCTGAAAAATCACACTATTGCACACTCGCACCCCTAGGGTATTTCCCACTTTGGTTGCCTTCGGAAATGGTCATGTCCCTCGAACGTAGGGATACTCTTAGCAAAGACCCTCAGTTTAAAAGTCATAATAAAGATCATAGTCCCTTAATGTCCCTCGAGTTGCCTACGAGAAATGATCTTGTCCCTCGATGTTTCCTACATGATGACAGTCCCTTCAAAATGCTAAGGTATCTCTACATGTTGCCTTCAATGACCATAAACGTCCCTTACGATAGTCCCTTAACATCCAATGATAGGGATACCTACTCACTAATAGTAGGATAGAACTATCTAAAGGAAAGGAGGAAAATAACGCCTTTTTCGAATAGGTAGATAGCTGTTAAGTACTTGCTCAAATCTGATTCCTTTTTACACTTACACACTTTCAAAATTCTTTTCAAAAACGTTTTATCACACTCTTGAGGACTGATACAAGAGGTTTCATAAACAAACAAACTTTTCAAAGCACACAAACACGAAAGCAATTTTCAAAAATGAGCAAGTGCCTAAGAGCCCATGGAAAACCATGGATGAAAAGGGTGCTAAGACCTTCCCTTTCCATAATCTACCCCTCTTACTCAGAAAAATCTCGAAAAAGGTCTTTTTCTATTCTTTTCACCCTTTCCTTTGTTGGATAAAAGAAAAGTCGGTGGCGACTCTTGCTTACCACGACATTTGCGAATACAAAATACAAACCAGTATAACAGTTGGTTCTGCCACTGTATCACAGAAATGGCGACTCTACTGGGGAAAACAATAAAGTGGGGTTTACCTTAGGGTCTAGATTATTTTTAAATTTCTTCCTTTGTTTGCCTTGACTGCTTTATCTTTGAGGGTTTGTTGGGGTACTTTTGTTTAGATCCTATACCCGGATCTGGGGACACTTTTTAGGTAAACAGCAATAGATCGTGGAGACTGTACGGAGTAGACCGATATAGTTGAAGTGATAGCTGTGTTGGTGTGACATTTTGGTTGGTACAAGTATCCCTTGTGTCGAATCGAGGAGAATACGGGGCCGCCACGTAGTGTCGTGAAGCACTAACAAACCTTAGAACCTTAGTTGAACAAACTTGGCCATTAGAAAGTAGTGAGGTAGCCGGTCTCAGTGTAAAGCTGGGAATTGGTTGATACTCGATACTACATTCATTGAGATCGGACTTTCGGGATGTTTCATCCGCAAGAAAAGATTGCTAGGCTGAGATAATACCGATAAAAAAAGATCAGTTATATTGAGACTCCTTAGAACCCGATTACTATTTCTAAGAAAGGTTTGGAACCAAGTAAACTTCAAGAGGGTACTTGCCTTAAACCTAATGCAAGCCTTTGAACCTAAGGCCTATTGTGTGCATTGCTTGTGTGTGATTAATTTTCTTAAACATGACATCATGCATCATAAACATTCATTCTTCATTATACTAACCATTTCAAGGATTAGGGTAATTTATCTTTGTTCTGTTTTGTAGATCATGGCTTCTGCTCGTAGAAATACCATCTGAATCAGCTTTGGGGAATACCTCTTCAACTCAAGGAGCTAGTATCAAGGTTTTCTGAGACTTCTTCATTTACCAAGAACTATGGTCGACTTCTCAATCTGGTTACCTCAGGTTTTAATGAGAAGATGATGAGTGTGCTCTTTCAATTCTTTGACCCTAAGCACCATTGCTTCACCTTTCCAGACTATCATTTGGTACCCACCATGGAAGAGTTCTCTCAGATATTGGGTATACCTATCTTGGATCAGTTACCTTTCACAAGTTTGGAAGAAGCTCCAAAGCCAGAGATCATTGCAGCAGCTTTACACCTGAAACGGTCTGACATTTTATCCAATTGGTAAATAAGAAGCAGAGTTAAGGGTTTTCTAGCCAAGTTCCTAATAGAGAAAGCTCGGTTGTTTTGGGATAACTTGTACTTCTAGGATTTTGAGGAGGTCTTGGCCCTTCTAATATATGGGTTAGTACTGTTCCCTAATCCAGACTCACTCATAGATGTGAATTCTATCAAGGTCTTCCTTTCTCGCAACCCTGTGCCCACTTTACTCTGAGACATCTTGCTTACCTTCCACACTCGTACCACGAAAAAAAGAGGGATTCTTATGTGCTGTGTGCCTGCTTTTGAGGTGGTTTATTTCTCACCTCCCCAAAACAGTACTGAAGAATGAAGAAGGTTTGGGCTGGTCGCAAAGGATAATGTCACTTTCTCACGCGGATATTCTCTGGTATTCCCAATCTATGGGAGATATTTCTATTATTAACTGCTGCGGGGAGTTCCCTAATGTCCCCTACTCGGAATTAGGGGAGGCATAACCTATAATCCTTCTCTGGCACTGAAACAATTTGGTTACGCTCGAAGAGATGGTCCTCACGAGATGCTTATCCAGGGCATTATGTTTAACTATGAGGATGATGTTCAAGGGTATCGTCAGAGGTTCATACGAGCTTGGGGTATGGTAAACAGATTTGACACCAAGACTTTGGGGCCGAAGACTTCTATCACTATGGAACCTTATCTCCAATGGGTACGAGCTCAGGCTCAGAACCTTATGATGCCATATATAGCCATCTTACCAGTGATTGTGGAACCCATTACTGAAGGGGATGTTCCCTATACAGTCCTTCATCTTGATATGCCCACTGATCTTGAAGAATTGCAGAGATCATGGATTCAGTTGAAGAAAGAATGGGATACTTATAGAGATCATTTCTATGCCCATGAGAGGAAAATTTTGGAGCTCACAAAACAACTTCACGAGGAAAGAGGCCTTAATGTTTATCTCGGCATGAAGAGGAGGCGCCCAGAAGAAACATGATTTCTTAGTTTTTAGAATTTTCAATTGAACTCCTAAAAGGCAATTGTATTTTGAGTTTTACTAATAAAATCTTTGTTTCATGTTGGTTCACAAATTTAAATTTCCCTAAATCCTTGAAATCATTGCACACACATATCATACATATCATTGCATAAACAGGTTTCATAGCAGGTTTCTCATCTTCTTCGCTATTTATTTCAGCAGTAAAGAAATGGCTCTCGAACAAATAGTGAAGGATCTACAAACTCAAAATGCTCAGTTTCAACAAATGATTGTGGCTCTGGCCAAGGGGAAAGAGGAACTGAAAGCCATGATTGTTAAAGAGAAGACCAAGAAGCCAAGGAAGACAGCTGGTATGGTGAATTTGGGAAGGAGGTTCAAAGGACCGTTAAGGCAAGTTGTAGAGCTAATATCTTCGTCAAAAGAAGGAGACAGTCAAGAAGGGGAGACAAGAGAGGAAGACCCCAGTCCAAGGGAATCTGATAATGAGACTGACTATAATAAGGAGCAGTATCCTCCGGCCGACAAAAAATATAAACAGCTGGAAGAGTGTCTGAGTGCAATGGAAATCCAGAAGGTGCCTGGGCTAGATTTGAAGAACTGGGTTTGGTTTATGAGGTCGTCATCCCACAGAAGTTCAAGGTTCCGGTGTTCACCAAATATGATGGGGTCTCATGTCCCAAAATGCATCTCCGATCTTATGTGAGAAAGATTCATCCCCACACTGCAGACAAGGACTTGTGGGTCCATTTCTTTCAAGACAGTCTATCCGGGACTCAACTAGAGTGGTTCTACCAGCTGGAAGGGACCAAAATTCGTAACTGAGAAGACCTGGCTGCTGCTTTCTATAAGAAGTATCAGTATAATGCAGACCTTTCTCCCACCCGTACACAAATCCAAAGTATGTTTATGGGTTCGAGCGAGGGTTTTAAAGACTATGCTCAGAAGTGGATGGACTTAGCAGGAAGTGTCCAACCCCCCCTGTCTGATAGGGAGTTAGTGGATATGTTTTTGGGTACCCTATCTGGTCCATTTTTCAATCATCTGATTGGAAGCTCCTCAGCTGGCTTTACTGAATTAATTTTGACAGGAGAAAGAGTGGAAGTTGGGATTAGAAGTGGCAAGATTCAGAAGGATGCCTCTTCAAGTGCGAGAAAAAGACCTTTCGTAGGGAAAAAATAGGCCAGTGTTGTTTATAATCAATGAAATCAAGGAAGAATCGAGCGACATCCAACGATAGGGGATGTTATGATATCTAAGCCCGCAGCTACTCAACAACGAAATAATCATCCTAGAGCAGAAAGACCTGTAAGGAAATTCACCCGGATAAATATGACTTTGTCTCAAGTTTTGCCTCATCTACTGAAATCCAATTTGGTTACCTTGAGGGAAGCTCCCAAGAATCCCAACACCGTGTCTCCTCGCTACAATACAAATGCTCGATGTGCTTATCACTCAGAAATTCCAGGTCATGATACAAAGGAATGTTGGGCTTTGAAAAACAAGGTGTAAGACCTTATTGAAGCGAAAGAGATCGAATTTGACGCTCCTGAGATTCCCAATGTTATAACTGCTCCCATGCCCAAGCACGGTTGTGGGATTAATGATGTTGACAATGATTGGTTTGTTACTTCTGTTAAGGAACTTGTTACTCCTCTCATGACCTTTAAGTGGAACTTGTTGAAAGCCGGTTTATTTTTGGGCTGTGGCAAAGATTACCAGTTATGTTTATCTCTACCGACTGGTTTTTATTTGTTGAAGGCGGGTGTTCAGCGCCTGATGGATGATAAAGAGATCTTATTTGAGAAGAATCCCGTCATGACTGTTTCTTGTAAGGATGTTTCAATCATAACCATTTCCGCTAATCCTCCCAGAGTCTCCACCAAAAGACCCGTCAGGATTACATCTGCTCCGAAGTTGGCTCCTCTGATCATCACTATGCTAGGGGCAATCCCATACTCCTCGGACAAGGTTGTTCCTTGGAACTATGGGGCTGACGTCTACTACCATGGTGTCAAGCAAGACCTGTTGGCTGCTGAAGACCAAGTTTCTGAAAATAATGATCCCGACATTGGCAACATCATTGGGACCAGCAAAATAACAAGAAGTGGAAGAGTGTTCTCCCCTGAGATTTCTCCTACAAAAGTCGTTAATAGTCCTATGATCATTCCTACTGTTGTTCATGTTGATACTACCACTGCAATTCCTGTGATTACCCCTGTTGCCAATCCTATCACCAAGTCGGCCGAGACTCGGGGAAAAGACATATTGATTGAGCCTGTCCAGACAAAGGCACATTTAGAATCTATTCCAGAGGCTTCCAAGAGTGAGATGGAAGAAATCTTGAAGATAATAAAGAAGAGTGACTACAATGTGGTTGAACAGCTGGGGCAGAGCCCTTCTAAGATTTCAATGTTAGCCCTACTATTATGCTCCGAAGCTCATGCAGAAGTTTGGTGAAATTCCCCAATACCGCCCATGTACCATAAGAAACCTTCGCTGACCAATTTGAAGATTGTGTGGCTAGTTTGACGGTTGATAACGGTTTGGGTTTTTTTGATGCTGATCTAACACCTAGAGGGAGAAAACACAATGATGTGCTGAATGTCTCCGTCGAATGCAGGGGCACTACTTTGGCCCATGTTCTAATAGATATTGGTTCATCATTGAACATACTGCCTAAGAAGGCTCTGGACAGATTAAACTGCGAAGGTTTGACCTTGAAGCCCAGTAACACCGTAGTGAGGGCTTTCGATGGTTTGAAAAGAATGGTGCATAGGGAGGTGAACATCCCTATCAAAGTTGGTTCTCAGACCTTTGACTCCGCCTTCTACGTGATGGATATTAGACCATCTTATTCTTGTTTGTTGGGTCGCCCTTGGATCCATGGGGCGGGAGTTGTCGCATCTACTCTGCATCAGATGATGAAGCACCCGGTAAAAGGAAAGATTGTCACGTTACATGGTGAAGAAGAGTACATGGTAAGTTACCTGAATTCTTTCAGGTATGTGGAAATAGATGGAGAGTTCATCGAGACTCTGTGTCAGAACTTCGAAGAGGTGCCCCAGACCATGGCTGCAACTGAGATTGTTACCAATCTTCCGAAGATTTCTAGGCCTCCCTTAAAAATGGCTTCTCTCAAGGATGCCAAAGCAGTTATTAAAGAAGGTGGGTGTAACATTTGGGGCCAACTCCCCTGACATTCCATACAAATATGATAATTTTGGTTTGGGTTTCTCTTCAGGGGCTCAAAGGGTTGTTCGTCGTGCTCGTGCTGGAGGACATCCCCTATGTATCAGCAACCATGGGGTCAATGCTTTAGAAGACAGTGATGGTTACTATGACATGGATAGCTGGATCTTCCCTACTACCAACGGTGGACCCAGTAATTGGATGGCTAAAGACTTTGTACCAATTAATTTTATTCATAAGTAATTGTCTTTCTTGTTTTTAGATATGTAACAAACAATATAAACTCTATGGCCATGTGTCTTACCCGGGGGAAAATGGTTTATTTGTGAGGGTTATCATGTTTCAATCTCATACGTCGTTAATAAAGCATTGGACGTTTTGCATACAAATTTTGCGCTCTCTGTCTTTCTTTTCTACTTTTTACTTTGTCTATACAGTTATGCTCTTACACACACTCACGTATCAAATTGCAGATCCATATCCACTATGGATCCCATTGATAACAGTTCTGCTATTTCCGATTATGACTTTGAAAATCTGATCAACCAAGTCGAGGACAAAGGTGAGGAAGATTGTGAGGTACCCGAAGAACTTTCTAGGTTGTTATGACAAGAAGAAAGGTCTATACAGCCTCATGAAGAGCCAGTTGAGACAGTGAACTTGGGCACAGAAGAATATAGAAAAGAAGTCAAGATAGGTGAAAATTTGGAGCTTAGTGTCAAACGGTGGTTGATACAGATGTTGCATGATTATGTCGAGATCTTTTCCTGGTCATATAAATACATGCCAGGACTAGACACAAATGTTGTGGTTCATCGTCTGCCAACTAAAGAATATTTCCCTCTAGTAAAGAAAAAGGTCTGTCGTATGCGCCCTGAAATGTCATAGAAAATCAAAGTAGAGGTTATGATACAGTTCAACGTTGGGTTCTTGGCTGTCACCTCCTATCCATAATGGGTTGCTAATGTAGCCCGGTGCCTAAGAAGGAAGGTAAGGTGCGGATGTGTGTGGAATACAGAGATTTGAACAGGGCAAGCCCCAAGGATGACTTCCCGCTTCCCCACATTGACGTTCTGGTTGACAACACCGCACAGCATAAGATCTTTTCCTTCATGGACGGTTTCTCTTGTTACAATTAGATCAAGATGGCACCCAAAGACATGGAGAAGACAACCTTAGTCATGTAATGGGGCACTTTCTGTTACAAAGTGATGTCGTTTGGGTTGAAGAATGTTGGGGAAACCTATCAGCGAGCCATGATAGCTTTGTTTCATGACATGATTCATCATGAGATAGAGGTCTATGTTGATGACATGATAGTCAGGTCTCAAATTGAGGAAGAGAACCTTGATTATCTACAAAAGTTGTTTGATAGGTTGAAGACGTACAAGTTGAGGTTAAATCCTAAAAAGTGTATCTTCGGGGTAAGGTCTGGTAAACTCCTAGGTTTCATTGTCAGTGACAAAGGTATTCAGGTAGACCCTACAAAGGTGAAAGCTATACAAGAGATGTCGGCTCCTCGCACTGAGAAAGAGGTTAGAGGTTTCTTGGGACGCCTAAATTACATTGCCAGGTTCATTTCCCATTTAACTGCTACTTTTGAGCCAATCTTCAAACTCCTGAAGAAAGATCAAGTGGTAAAGTGGAATGACAAATGCCAGACTGCCTTCGAGAGAATCAAGGAATACCTTCAAGAGCCTCTAATTCTTATGCCTCCGATTGAAGGAAGACCTTTGATAATGTACTTAACAGTGTTAGATAATTCAATGGGGTGTATGTTGGGGAAACATGACGAGTCTGGTCGAAAAGAGCATGCAATATACTACCTTAGCAAAAAATTTACCGACTGTGAAACAAGATACTCACTGCTCGAGAAAACTTGATGCGCTTTGGCACGGGCTGCTCGCCGACTAAAACAATATATGTTGACTCACACTACCTTGTTGGTATCTAAGATGGATCTTATCAAGTACATCTTTGAGAAGCCCACCCTCTCTGGAAGAATAGCGAGATGGAAAATGATCTTGACCGAATACGATATCTAATACACGACCTAAAAATCAATCAAGGGAAGTGTATTAGCTGATCATTTGACTCATCAAGTTGTGGATGACTACCAATCCATGAACTTTGAATTCCAGGATGAGAATATTATGTTAGTGACTGACTGTGAAGAACCTGGACCGGATGAAGTACTTGAGGAAGGATCCTGATGGACTATGGTTTTTGATGGAGCCTCCAACACCACTCGGCAATGGCGTTGATACTGTAATTATATATCCCGAGGGCTGTCATACGCCTTTCACCGCCAGATTATGTTTCAACTGCACCAATAATATGGCTGAGTATGAAGCGTGTATCATGGGCCTCAGAGCTGCTATTGGCCTAAGGATCAAGTTCTTGAGCATTTTCGGGGATTCAGCCTTGGTAATAAGTAAAATCAAAGGGGAGTGGGACATGAAGCACCCTAATCTCATTCTTACAAAGAACATGTGCTGACATTGCTTCCACACTTTAAAGAGGTCACCTTTGAACATTTTCCGGGAGAAGAGAACCAGTTAGCGGATGCGCTAACTACTATGTCATCCATGTTCAAGGTCAGATGGGACAACGAGGCTCCTCGGATCACTATTGAGAGGTTGGATGGACCAGCATACTGCTATGAGATTGACACTAAAGAAGTAGCAGACAAACCTTGGTTTCATGAAGTGAAAAGGTATCTTGAGGCTCAAGAATATCCTGAGGGGGCGTCTGTCAATGATAAGAAGTTTCTGAGAAGGTTCTTCGAAAAATTCTTCCTCAGTAATGGAATCCTCTACAAGCGCAACCATGACTCTACTTTACTACGTATGTAGACAAGAGAGAAGCAGAGAGGATTATGGTAGATTTACACGAAGGTACCTTTGGCACCCACTCTAGTGGACACACTGTGGCTAAAAAGATTCTACGGGCAGGATACTATTGATCCACTATAGAAGCAGACTGTTATCGACATTCCCAAACTTGTCATAAATGCCAGATCTATACTGATAAAGTACATGTACCTCTGGTTCCCTTGAACTTCTTGATGGCTCCCTGGCCCTTTCCAATGTGGGGTGTTGACATGATCAGAGAGATTAGACCTACCGCTTCTAATGGGCATCGTTTCATCCTAGTGGCTATTGATTACTTCATGAAGTGGGTTGACGCTGCCTCTTTTGCTACTGTTACCAAGAATGTTGTGGCGTGGTTTATCAAGCATAACCTTATCTGTCTGTATGGTGTTCCAGAAAGAATCATCACAGATAATGGTACAAATCTCAACAATACGATGATCACCGAACTCTGTAAACAATTCAAAATCCAGCATCATAATTCTTCCCCTTACCGGCCGAAGATGAATGGCATTGTGGAGGCTGCTAACAAGAACATTAAGAAAATCATACAGAAAATGGCGGTGACATACAAAGACTGGCATGAGATGTTAGCATTGCTCTTCATGGTTACCGCACCTCAGCACGTACGTCAACAGGGGCAACACCTTATTCTCTGGTGTATGGTATGGAGTTTGTTCTGCCTATTGAGGTTCAGATCCCTTCTTTGAGGATCATGAAGGATGCAGATTTGAACGAAGATGATTGGATCCAGACTCGACTTGATCAGCTGAATCTGATTGATGAGAAAAGGCTTGCTGCTGTCTGTCATGGTCAAATATACCAAAAACAAATGATCAAAAAGATTTCAACAAAAAGGTCAGACATCAAGCATATCAAGTGGGTGATCTAGTAATCAAGCGCATCATACTGCCACAAGGTGATCCCAGGGGAAAATGGACTCCCACGTACGAAGGGCCATTTGTGATCAAAAGCATATTTTCCGGTGGATCCATGATTCTAACCACCATGGATGGTGACGACCTTTCTCACCTTGTTAATGCGGACATAGTGAAAAGATATTACGCATAAATAAAGACCCGCTAGGTTAAATGGCCTACGCAAAAATAAGGGCATCCCTACAAACCAAAAGGATTCGGGAAAAAGTTAGGGATAAATACGAAAAATATGTACACCCGACAAGTCGAAAACCTGAAAAGGCGGCTTGGGCAAAAAAGGGTATCCCGGTGGACTGAAAACCCGAAAGGGAGGTCCAGGAAAAAGTTAGGGATTTAAAGTGTACAACTATGTCCCATTGGATCACCTTGCGACCAGACTTCAGTATCAACTGTCAAGCTCAAACGGTATCACTCAATCCAGTCAGCTTCAGACAAGTAGCAAAGTGATGAGACACTCAAGGACATAGGGGCAATAGCAGAATTGAAACTCAATGGGATTATTACACATAGTTGTTTTCTCTTTGTACACCATTTCGTATATTTTTCATTTTCACGACGGCGTTCTCCTACTAGAACATCAGTCTCTTTGTACAAAAATTCTTGTTATAGGCGAACTTCAAAAATCAATACAAATCATTTCTTTGAAAGTACAAAACTATTTGTTTTTTATTTTTATGTTTTGTTTTGCAAAAACGTCCAATGATTATTTTTGACATATGCATTTGAATATGATTACTGTTTACAAATACTTGCATAAGAAACAAAAAGACATTTGCTAATGACTTTAAGAAACGGGGCAAAGTCTAAACAAGTCATTTGTGTCCCCGACAGTTACTCTTTCCAGCGGGAACAGGGGCATCCTCTTGTCACATCCTTAGCATACGTCTTAGTGATGCTTATGTTCCCACATAGTAGAAACAACCAATGTTTGATCTCTTCTTCCCCAAGCAGGAATTACCTCTTCCGGCAAAGTTCCCTTAGAGAGCTGAAATCTGTATTCCCCAGCTGAATTTTATAATCTCAAACAGTTTATAAAATCTCCTTCCCGGTAGAGTTTATTTCTCTAGCTGTGGAAGTTTATCCCCCAACAAAGTTTATTTATCTACATCGGCAAACCCTTCCAACAAAGCATCATTCCTCCCCCCACAGAGTTATTCTCAAGCAGGAGTTAAAAATCCCTAGCAGAATATCCTCAAACGGAAAGAGGAAATCCCTAGCAAATCATCTCCATTCATCATCCCCAACAGAAATGAAGGATTCAGCTTCCCAATATTCTTCAGCAACAGTCAGGGATTTACCTTCCTAGAATAAGAAATATCGCAATAGCATCCCATATTCATACATCATGGCATGCGCATACACATCGCATACAACATAATCTCATTTATTTTGAGAACATCATCACAATGAATTTCATACATCATGACATTGCATACGACTAACTCTTTACCATTTTTAGGAAAGATCAAATCAACAAACATCGTTGACTACTTACGTGACCTGGTAGTCTTCTCAAAAGCTACGTCTGATGAAGGGCTATTTCAGCATTTTCCTCATAAAGATGTTCTCAAAATACCTTCTCTGGTTTAGTTAGATCGATACTAAGATATCTCTGATTTCTATTCCAATTGAAGATAATTCAAGACTCTTGTCTTGTTCAGTTAAATCGATACTAAGATTTTTCTGATTTTCATTCCACTCAAAGTTAATTCAACACCTTCTCCGGTTCAGTTAGATCGATACTAAGATCTCTCTGATTTCTATTTCAGGTGAAGATAATCCAAGACTTTTGTCTGGTTCAGTTAAATCGATACCAAGATTTTTCTGATTTCCATTCCAGTCAAAGTTAATTTAAGACCTTCTCTGGTTCAGTTAGATCGATACTAAGATTTTTCTGATTTCTATTCCAGTTGAAGTTGAAGACAACCCATGATCTTTTTCTGGTTCAGTTAAATTGATACTAAGATTTTTCAGATTTCTATTCCAGCCAAAGTAATTCAAGACCTTCCTCTGGTTCAGTTAAATCGACACTATTTTTATGATTTCTATTCCAGTTGAAGATACTGCAAAGCCTGGAGTCCGACCAGATAGAAATTAATTTCACGTTCCCCAGTAAGTCGCTGTGAAGCCTGGAATACAACCAGATAGCAGTCAGCCTTATTACCCTCAGCAAGTCACTGAAGCCTGGAATACGACCAGATAGCAGTCAACCTTATTATCCTTAGCAAGTCACTGTGAAGCCTGGATCCCGACCAGATAGCAGTTCACTTCTGTCTCCTCAATCAAGAGATACTCCCCAGTAGAGTAATGGACAATTGAAGCTCCTAAACTCTATTTCCCAAGACAAATACCAACATCCCTCAGCGGAGTCCTCCTTAACAACAGGAATAGGAATCCCCACAAAGGAATGTCTCATGAAATCAACATTGTTCTCCAGATGGCATCTTTAAGCCCATCTCCGACGATTCTCCGTCATATTCTCTGGATGGCATCTTTAAGCCCATCTTCGACGATCTTCTGTCATCTTTTCCAAATGGAATCTATAAGCCCAATCCCAATACTATCTACCAGTCAAGTATCATCTCAGATGAGTGCAAATTTATGGACATTCTAGTGTTCAATCATCTTCCACCTTCCGATCACGGAAAGTAGACTAGCCAGTCTATATCCTCAGGTTTAGAAGATTGAACAGGGGCAGCTGTTGTACACCAAAATTTTCCCTCTCATGTTTTTCCAAGATTTCTTCTTGCATAGGTGGTTACAAACCTTTTCCTAAAGAAAAGGAAAATTTTCAAATGATGGTTAAGTATCCTTCTATTGGCATCTCCAAAAGATCCTTCGATTGGCATATGCAAAAGGTCCTTCGATTGGAATATGCAAAAAGTCCTTCGATTGGTACAAGGCCTTTCGATGGGCATTTCCAACAAGGCAGCTTCGACGGGCATCTTAAATAAGGTTGTTTTTCGTTAGAGCATACAAAGGGCCTTTCGACAGGCATGTTAACCAAGTGATGTTTCGATTGGCATATCAACAGGGCGATATTCTGATTGTCCAAGTTAGAGAAAATGAGATCCACAAGGGAAAGAACTGAGAGGGTTCCAGAAGCTCTGATGATGGGCATTTAAATTCATGTAGATTGGAGAGGATAACTCTGAGCCTTTCTACAGACTATGGTAGAAGCTCTAATGCTGAGAATATGTGCAATTCGAATCAAGATGCAGTGCCAACGAAGGGAGAAAGGCTTAAGATTTAATAAAAGGAGCCATGATAACAAAGTTGGTGCAATTCGAATTCAGAGCCTTCGAAAGAAAACAAATGTTCTGATGAGGGAAGTTCTGGGCAATTCAAATCAGGACTTAGAGCCATCAAATGAGTGTAGAACAACACTTCGATTAGGCAATAAGATAACGCTTCGATTGGACCAAGTTCAAAGTCATCGAAGAGAGCAAAACTTGAGACTTAATCGAAGGAACCATGATGAAAGCCTTAAGCCAAATTCGAACAAAACACCCATCCTAACCTGTCCAGGTTCACTCAAAGTTCAAAATGGCATGTTTTCCTTGCAAATGTGGCAAGAATTCAATGTTGATCGTGGATTCAATTTCTGAGTTAAAGGCCAGATTCTTGCCTTGTTTGTTCACAACTCGACAAGAGCTGATTCGACCAGGGTGATTCTCTTTAAATCAAGAAATCGAAGCAGATGGTGGCTTAGTCGAAGGAGTTATGACATTGAAGCTGGTGCAATTCGAATTAGAGTTCAGACCTTTCGAAGGAAACAATGCTCTGATGAGGAAAGCTCTGAGTAATTCGAATTAGAGCTTAGAGCCTTCGAAGAGAGAAAACTTGAAGGGAGATGGATTTGCATGGGCAGGTCAGCTTTCGATTTTCATCATATTGGAGGCCCAAACAACTCATAACAGGTTGGCAGTAACGCATGAAAATAGATTGGCACTTGATTGAATCAAATATACCAAGTTTTCATGAAGAAATCAAATCAAATCTATTCATCATAATGGACCAAGATTTGATACACAAATATTGACCTAAAATCTCTTGTCTATATAAACCTCATAATCTCAGAGAAAAAGGACACACATATATTGCTTCGCAAACATACGCAGCTGCCTCCATAAACCCTAGCAAAATTCCAAATTTTCTCAAAAAAGAGGTTCAACCTGTATCATATGATCCAGCCAGCCTTAATCCATTCCAGGTGTTCCATTATCACCATGAGGTTCCCAAGAACTTGTTTCAACCATTACTCAAGCCAAATCGTGCTTATAATCTCTTCCTCAAGTGTCACCAGCCTGGTATGCTTTCGTGAGTTCAAAATTAATAATTCATGTCTTGTTGACATGTTTGATGTGTTGTTTTATGTTCAGGACATCCATTAGAACAAGTTAGATGCTTCACATCAGAGCTTTGATGCTTGAATCACAAAATGCCATTGTTAGGGCATCACAAACTGAAACCTTCGAAACTTACAATACAGGGACTTTTAGGCCAAATGGATACCACCATTGAACTAGCAACATATGATTTAGGGAGGGTAGGCTTAATCTCTTGCTTTGATTCGTGTTATTTTGCAGGTTCTAATTTTAATATCACCGGAGAAGAAAGAGTTGACCACCGTGAGGGGTGGTCAGACTCACCGGTGCATGCGTGGCACTGTCCTTTCTTTCAATTGGTCCATTTAAACTCCAGGTCCCCACTCAGTGCGCGTGTCTTATTTGTTGATATATTTGACCTAATTTCACATATATATTATTGTTTGTGTTCATATAAATGAATGACAAAATGGCTTAGT
The DNA here is from genome assembly GCA_948472305.1 of Vicia faba. Lineage (NCBI taxonomy): Eukaryota > Viridiplantae > Streptophyta > Magnoliopsida > Fabales > Fabaceae > Vicia > Vicia faba. Next base: position 691,265,269 of record OX451736.1, read on the forward strand.
GGTAAGGAAGAACGCATGTGAAGTTAAAGACCTGGGTTCGTTTCCCAGGTCTGGAGTTTTGTTTTTCTAACATGTTTCATATGGATCCAGCGCTTCAAGCTCCAGCGTGTACACCATGTGTCCTCACACCATCACCATCAGATCTTCATTGTTCTAGATCCAGCGCTCCTGGGCACAACCCCATCATAGATCTTCCAGATGTAGCAGCATGGGATCTCACGCAGTGGTGGGCCAATTGATTTGGGGCCTTGAAAATTCAGTCAGCACCCCCCAATTTGGGTTTCTCACCTCAGGCACATCTCTTTTTTTAATTCTCTTTATTTTCTTTTTTAATTAGTTTATTTTTTTTAACTCATTCATTTTTAAAATCAGAAAATCATAAAAAATAGGACTTAGGTTTTTTTATTAAAATTATTTTTTGCAAATTAATTTAATTAAATTTTAACTTGTTTTCTTTAATTTAATATTAATTAGAAGTTAGGTTAAATCTCAATTTTTTTTCATAAAATACCAAAAATATTTTTAATAAGAAATTAGATTATTAGGGTTTCAAACTTATTCTCGTCTCAATTTTTGCGCATTATTATTTTCGTACTATTATTCTTTTTTATGTAAATGTTCCCGGATTGTAATAGCCTTAATTAGGGTTTTTAATTTCCACACTTTACATTTTCAGTCATATAACTGTAATTTCCCCAAGGCCATGTAATAACTTAGGAGTTTTTATTTCCTGCAATTTACTTTCCGCACTATATTATATGCATGTATATAAACTGCTAGTGAGTTAGGTGTGTATGGCAAGAACTAATCAATTAATCTTAGATCACTAACATCAAGATAAAAATACCTGAAAAAGCACACTATTGCATACTCTCACCCCTAAGGTATTTCCCACTTTGGTTGCCTTCAGAAATGGTTATGTCCCTCGAACATAGGGATACTCTTAGCAAAGACCCTCAGTTTAAAAGTCATCAGAAAGATCATAGTCCCTTAATGTCCCTCGAGTTGCCTACAAGAAATGATGTTATCCCTCGATGTTGCCTACATGATGACAGTCCCTTCAAAATGCTAAGGTATCTCTACATGTTACCTTCAATGACCATAAACGTCCCTTACGATAGTCCCTTAACATCCAACGATAGGACTACCTACTCACTAATAGTAGGATAGCACTATCTAAAGGAAAGGAGGAAAAGAACGCCTTTTTCGAATAGGTAGATAGTTGTTAAGTACTTGCTCAAATCTGATTCCTTTTTACACTTACACACTTTCAAAATTCTTTTCAAAAACGCTTTATCACACTCTTGAGGGATGATACAAGAGTTATCATAAAACAAACAAAATTTTCAAAACACACAAACACGAAAGCAATTTTCGGAAATGAGCAAGTTCCTAAGAGCTCGTGGAAAACCACGGATGGAAAGGGTGCTAACACCTTCCCTTTCCATAATCTACCCCCTTACTCAGAAAAATATCAAAAAAGATATTTTTCTGTTCTTTTCACCCTTTCCTTTGTTGGATAAAAGAAAAGTCGGTGGCAACTCTTGCTTACCACGACATTTGTGAATACAAAATGCAAACCAGTATAACAGTCGGTTCTGCCACCGTATCACAGTTATAAAACTAGTGAATCAAATCAAGACTTATGGAGAGAAATTACCAACAAGGGCAGTTGTTTCAAAGATCTTGAGATCTTTGGCTCCTAAGTTCGATCATGTGGTAGTTTCCATAGAAGAATCGAAGGACATGTCATCTTTGTTGAAGGAAGAACTTCAAGGGACGCTTGAATCTCACGAACAAAGAATGGATGAAAGAGTTGCAGGCAAGTCGAAGAGTGATGTGGCTTTGCAGGCTCAATCAGAAAAAGATAATAAAGGCAAAGGAAAGTGGTTCGACAATAAACGTAAAGGTGGCTACAACAATTTGACTGGTAGAGGAAACCAGCATGAAGAAAATGTGTCAAATCAAAGAAAACAATACCAAGGAAACCAAAGAGGTGGTGTTGCGAATAGAGGAAGAGGTGGTGATCAAAAACCTGACAAGAGTCACATTCAATTTTACAATTGTCAGAAGTATGGTCACTATTCGAGTGATTCTCCAAAAAAGCGAAAGAATCAAGAAAGTGATGCAAAGTTTGCAAAACATGAAGAAGAAGAAGAAGAAGAAGAAGAAGAAGAAGAAGAGATGATGCTGATGGTCATAACAAGAGATGAAGATAGATTCAAGGAACAATGGTACTTGGATTCAGGATGCTCATCACACATGTATGGAAGGAAATATTGGTTTGTAAACATAAAACCCTCGATGAAGAACATGGTGAAATTTGCAAATAACAATACCCTAGCAGCTAAAGGTATTGGTGATGTTAAGATTATGAGGAAAGATGGCAAAAGGTCAGTAATTTCCAATGTGTTCTACATACCACGCATGAAGAGCAATTTGCTCAGTATAGGACAATTGGTTGAAAAGAACTATAATGTGTCTATCAAAGACAAGATGATGAAAGTCGTTGACGCAAATAGAAGGTTAATCTTGAAGGCTCCCATGTCTCAAAATAGAACCTTCAAGATTGAACTTAATGTGATGGAACACAAGGGCCTTTCGACTGCAGCTAGCAGAGATGAATGGATATGGTACTATCAATTAGGCCATCTGTTTACCCTGAAAATTGGTAAACAACCGCTGATCTTCCAAAAGTTTACTTATTTGGTGACTCGCATGATCGATCAGATTGATCCTAAGACATGGTTGATTTTTGGAGTTTGACTAATCCTAATGGTGATTAATGCCAGTAAATTAAAGATACTTTAAGTAAATTGCATGGAGAAAAGCTTGATAGAATAAATAAAAGAGTTAAGGAATTGTTAAATAAAAGGCTTCGACGGAAGTAAATAAATGAACAACGGTAAATTGCTTGAATATAAAAGATTTTGATTAATTTAAATGGTGTTTCACACACACATTCTCAATGATTCTTTCTCTCACGCTGGGTACTTGAATCTAAATGAGTGACTTGTATAAAATGATGAACACACTAATAACTACATAAAAACTTAGTGTTTATACTAAGAAAAATCCTAAGTAACTGCTGGGCAGTTACACCGCTTCGAGATGATGCCACATGGCACACTCACAACCTTCGACGCCTATGTTCTCGACACGTTGCACTTGGTAACTGCTGGGAACCGTTTTCCCTCCAACAATTCAAATCTCAAACCGTTCGACCTTGGGCATCAGGGACCTTTGTCGAGAGGTTCCTTCGACGTCGAAGACAACAAGATTCCAACTTAAAGGAATTTCTCTAAGTATCTTGTCATTCTTTGATGAGCCTTCGACATGATCAGTTGGTCGAAGCCTTCTTATGTAGGAAACTCTTCTGACTCATAATTAATGGTCTATATGATAATAAACATGGGTGTCAAATTTAGGAGCCAACAAATTGCCCCCCAAGAATGTCTTATTTCTACACTAAAAAGAAAAAGGCATTCTTTGATATTCCATTCGACACTTGTCCTTCATTCTCAGCCACAAATTAGTTTGTGTGCTTTTTGTCTCCTACCAACCAACTGACAATCTCAAAAAGTCATCATTTCACCTTTTCCCAAGACGTCACTTCAGTAAGGCATTTTTGCACGCACGATGTCCTTTCAAATGTCGTCATCATGACTATTTCCCGAAATCGAGGACGCACGCTACAATGTTTTCGTTCTTCAGAACGGTTACAACACCAAATGAGTGCCACGTGCCCCACTCTTGTCTGTGGCATTAAATGACCTCGAGCCTTGTGATTTTTCAATCACTATAAATAGCACTAAGTGCCTCTGTTGGACTCTTTATGCTTTCTTGCATCCAAATCTTCAGTCGAACAAAATTTTCTGCAAGTAAACCTTTGCTTCTTCCTCTTCAAACCCAGTAATCTTTGTTCTTCATCTTCATCCATTTTCATCTCAAACCAAAAAAATGGCTTCACGTACTCGTGCTTCTAATGTCCCCAGATCTAGCACTCCCTCTAAAACTACTCAACCGGAAATCTTCTCAACCGCTCCGATAGTTAACTCCATGGGAATGCGAAGGGTTCCTGAACCCATGGGAGACGCTGAGCGTGAAACTTATGGTTCTCAACTGCTGATTCTTGTTGGGTATTCCAACCATGTTTTTGCCATGTCAGATCCCCTTTCAACATGCATTGCTGACCCAACAAAAATTAAGGGTTTCTTCCCCGTGCATGAGGCACTCAAACCCATTGGGTGCTCAAAGAAGGTGACAGATGATATCGAAGATCCTGCAAAAGAGAAAATAGATCTTTGGTTTTTTAACAGGGGGGTTAGGGATTTTAGGTCTAGCCCTAACCTTACACCAGAATACAACGCTTGGCTAACAAGATGGAGAAGTGCTAGGCTTCGATTTGGAAAGGCATGGGGATTTATGACCTAGTCATGCTGTCCAAAACTGGTCTTAACTATTATCCTGAAATGCTGGTAGCTTCTTTGCTGTTTTGGGACTATACTCACTATACCTTCCACTTGCCTTGTGGAATGGTAACGCCCACTCTCTTCGACGTGGCCTCTATTACTGGTCTTCGACCAACTGGGGACTACTTCGACCCAGAGGAAATGTCTTAAGACCAGATTGGGTTTTCTGCTACCAAACCCACTTATACCACCTACACCAACCATTACCATGACAAATCGACGGCTGTGGTGACTGATGTGGAGCACATCGCGTTTCTAGCCCTTTGGCTGTCGCGTATCGTGTTCTGCACGAAATCCCTACAGGTGACGAAGAAAATGGTCACCCTCGCTACTCAGCTTCATCACGGCCAAAACATTTGTTTGGCCGAATTAATACTGGCCAACTTGTATGAGTCGATAAGCATTGGAGCGGCTCAATTAAAAATAATAGAAAATAGAGCCAGCTTGCTGCTTGCTGGTCCCTTCTAGCTACTTCAACTCTGGCTAAATGCCACTTTTGAGTCATTTCTACCCCAGAAGACTCAAATAAATGAAAAGGCTCCTGAGATAGCCAGAAGGCGCATCGAAGGCACCAGGCTTGCCTTATTAACTCCTACTGAAGATGGGCTGGAACTACAAAAGACCTTTGCAAACTTCGTTTTCCAGGGAGGAAGGAATTTACCTCGACCATGGCCCCTTTCGCCGGTCGAAAGTTTGGTCTAGGGTGGTTTACCAGACCCCATCCTAAATCATCAGATGATCCTCACCTTGAAGAGCACACAACAATGTGGGAAGCGTTTCTTACCCCAAGGATAATGCTGTTGTGTTTCAAGACTTCAAAAAATCAGCTGAGCCTGATTGCTTACCAGCCGAATCTTGTCTCTCTTCAGTTTGGCATTATCCAATCGCTTCCTTCTCCAATTTATCCTCGGGAGAAATCATTGTTGTACTTTTGTAATGACTACTCTGAGGATGCCGTTACTAGGCATATTAGTAGGTACATCGGTCGGACCGTACTATCATTGTTCGATACCAACTCAACTTCCTCTGTTCACCATCTTTTGAAGACTGGTGGAAGAGATATTATGTCGAAGAGTTCTTCAACGAAAAGGATTTTGCAGACGAACTCCAGAAGTCCTTCGTCTTGGTTCTCAACAAAATAAAGAAATGTACGTTCCCTCTTCAAATTATACTTGTCTTTTCATTTCAACTTATATCTTCCAAATATAACTTGTGAACGTTTCTTCTTTCAGTTGTTCGAAAACCTGTGGCTAAGAAAGCCACAGACAGCCATCAGGGTGGAGGTCCCTCTACAAAACCTCCAACACAGGTAACAAAAATTTCTCTTGTTTCCTTCTTTGGTTTTAAACATTCTTGTTCCCGATGCTGTGTTTTAAATCGACTCCATTTGGGACTTTCAGGAACCTGCGCCTAAGAAGCGACCTATATTAACAGTCGAATCTTCGAGTGGCGACGAGGAGGAATCTCCTCCTGTTCCTCTCAAATGGAGAAATCTGAAAAAGGCTTCCCCTACACCTGAGCCTCGACCTGTGATTAGAACTAAAGTCACAGGGAATAAACCCAGGCCACCTCCTGTGATCATCAAAGAACCCACGGAGGAGGAGCTAAATGTCTTGCTCAGCAAACCCGTTGAGAGTGACAACTCTAGCCCTGGGGCTGAGGTTCCTTTACAGGTAGTGCCTTCGACCACTTTTAACTTAGGTGTCGATGATCACCTTCGGTTGTGCATCTCTCTAATTAGAATATTTTTCTTTTCTATTTGTAGGAAACAACTGGAACTTCAGCGCCAACTGGGCATCCTGTCGAAGGTTCTGATACCTTTGTAAACAGCGCAGGGGAACCCACTTACCATCCTTCTTCTTTCGTCAGTTTTGCTAACGAAGTGAATCAAACTTCGGAGCCACAAGATTTTGCTGACCATAGCAGACAACAAGAGGAGGAACTGGTGGATGATGAAGTTCTTGCTGAAATAGAGGGTACCCCTGAGAAGCATCACCAGGAGGAAGCTCAAGTGGTCAATGAGACAGAAGAGCAACATGATGAAGAGGGTCATGTTGACGCTGACACTGCTGAAAATGCTCATCCCCAAACCCACATTGCTGCAGAAACGGTTACCTCAACAAAGCCCAGGTCTAAAGAGGACTTGGCCCTCCTGAAGCAAAACGATCCAATTGGCTACCTGAATGCCATCATCGAGATCAGGGAAAATTCATCTGACCCTAGCCATGATGCTTCTACTGCATCAGGGAAGTCTACTTCGACTTCTCCTCTCGATGAGGTCTTGAAGAAAGTCAAGGCTCAATTCTTCAAGAGGGATCTAATGAAGGCTTTGGAGGGGGATCCTACTGCCCAGTCTTGTTTGGGGGCTGTCTTGGGTGCAGTCGATTTGCTTGCTATTTCTCCAGAGATTTCCAGCTTTATCTTGGAGTTATACTCCATTATTGACCAAGTCTCTGTGGATTATAATCGTCGAAGGGGGTTCAACAGCCAACTCGAAACGCTGCATGGAAAGAGTTCTTCTTCTTGGACTGAAGTAGCTGAATCGACTTCTCGAATTGTAGAATTGTCGAAACAGAAGACGTCCAAGCAACAGGAAATCGAAGCCATAGATCAGGATAACGCCTCTATACGGGCGCAGATCGAGGAGCTGGAAGCCAGGTTAAACGCTAACACTAAGCGCAAAGAGGAACTCCTTTCGACCGTTTCAGACGCAGAGAGCCAAGATGAAGTTGCTCGAGGCCTAGAGTTCGCTGAAAGGGCCCAAGCCCTAGATGACCAGATTGCCAAAATTTCTCAGGCGAATGCCTTGTGTACCAAACGACTGGAGTTACAGCGAGCCAAATATCTTCGTCTCAAAGCCACTGTCCCCTTTTAAATTGCTATGTATTTCATTGACCATGTACTATAAATTTTGTAATACAATGTAGCCATTTTGGTTGATCAATGTCATTTTCCATTTTGGCTTTATGGTTCACTTAGTCATTAATTGTTATTTATTTTGATCTCTTGGAGCATAGGTTTATATTTTTTCAAATATTTACCGTTTACTCTCAAGAGTCTTTTATCTTCGCTTAACTCTTCAACCTCATAAGCTCCACCAGAAAAAGTTTGAATAATTCTGAACGGTCCTTCCCACTTGGGTGACCATTTTCCCATGCTTCGATCTCTTCGATCCATGGGGAGAATTACCTTCCAAACTAATTCTCCAGGCGATAATGCCTTAGGTTTTACTTTCTTATTGTAAGAGTCTTCCACTCTTTTCTTCTGAATTCTCAGTAGGTCGAGAGCTCGTAGTCTTTTTTCATCTAAATCTACCAATTCATCTAACATCATATCCCAATAAACCTCAGAGGGAATATCTTGATGTCTTTGAACCCTTGCTGATTGAAGACAAATTTCTGCTGGCAGTATTGCATCATGACCGTAAGTTAGCCGATATGGTGTTGTACCTGTGGCTTCCTTTGGGGACGTTCGATAGGCCCACAAGATCTGGTCTAACGTTTTGTGCCAATTTTTTTGTCTTCTTTCCTACATGCTTTTTTATCAGGCCAATCATTATTTTATTCGCTGCTTCGACTTGACCATTTGCCTGTGCGTAATAAGGTGTTGATGTTAGGAGTCTAAAGCCTGTTTCTTGAGCGAATTCCTGCATCTTTGGACCAGTAAACACTGACCCTTGATCAGTTGTTATAGTCTCAGGGATTCCAAATCTGTAGATAATGTTCTTTTGAATAAATTCAATGACATTTTCTTTGTCTGCGTTGACTAAAGGGATAGCTTCGATCCATTTAGTGAAATAATCAATGCCTACCAGTATATACTTCTGGCTCTTTGATGATGCTGGTCGAATCTCTCCAATAAGATCCAACGCCCATCCTCTAAAAGGCCAAGGTTTCACTATTGAGTGAAGTTCTCTTGCTGGTACATGTTGGATACCAGTATGGACTTGGCATTCCTGGCAACCCTTCGCGAACTCAATAGAATCTTTCAAGATAGTGGGACAATATAGTCCTTGTCGAAACAACAACCATTTCATCTTATGACCTACTTGGTGAGCCCCACATGCTCCAGCATGCATAGTCGAAAGGACTATGTATGCTTCGGTTTCGCTTAAGCATTTTAATAATACCCCTTCAGGCGTCTTTTTGAACAACTCATTACCCATGAGTACGTAACTTAACGCCCTATATTTTATTTTTCGTTCTGTCAAAGCTGCTGGATTTTGTAGATAATCTACAATGGGTTTCCTCCAATCCTGCTCTGATAAATTGTCTATGAACGAAATTTCGAAATTCCTTCTATCAGCATACCCTAGTCTTGTCGATTCCAAATCAGTTGGAGACAAGCTGGTTGCTTTTATTTTTTCTCGAACTTTGATTGCTCTTTGTAATCTCGTTTTTGAAATTTTGTACCCAGATGCAATTTGTGCCAAATCATTGGCTACTTGGTTTTCCAATCTAGGTATGTGTCGAATATTAACCACTTCGAATTTTTTCAATAAATGATTTTCTATCACAAAGTACATAATGAGATTTTCTCTTATGCATTTGTACTCTTTTGTGACTTGCTTAATGACTAACTCTGAGTCTCCCATTATTTCGACTCGAGTTGCCCCCAATTCCAACAATATTTCAAGGCCAATAATTATAGCTTCGTATTCAGCCTCATTGTTCGAACAAGTACCTTCTATCTTGTACTTAAATGTTGTTGGAATTTTTTCTGGAGAAATAATTAAGACCCCTACTCCCGTTCCATCTTTATGGATGGAACCATCGAAGTAAAATTTCCAGGGTTCTATCTCCACGTAATTTATATTTTCAACCTGAATCGAGTGGTCGACTATAAAGTCTACTACCACTTGTCCTTTTACTGCCTTAAGAGGCATAAAGGTTAATGAATACTCAGTTAATGCTAGCGCCCACTTGCCAATTCGACTGTGCAAGATGGGTTTCGACAACATGTATTTGAAAACATCAAAATGAGACGAAACATACACATCAACTGGTTTTATATACTGTTTGAGCTTTGTACAAGAGAAATAAAGACATAGACATAATTTTTCAACTTCGCTATATCTAGTTTCTGCATTGTTCAAAATTCTGCTAAGGTAGTAAATGGGTCTTTCGACTCCATTTTCATCTTCTAGGGCTAACATGCTTCCCAAAGTTTTGTCGGATGCAGCTATGTACAATCTCATACTCCTATTGCTACAAGGAGGCACCAAAATAGGTGGCTTGGTGAGATACCCTTTGATCTTGTCGAAGGCATCCTGTTGCTCTTTCCCCCACTCGAATCCTTCCTTATTCAATCGAAGTAAGGGTGAGAAGTCTTGCGCTTTTCCACTTAGGTTAGATATAAATCTCCTTAAGAAGTTTATCTTGCCCATCAGAGATTGCAGTTCCTTCTTGTTCGTTGGCGCTTTCGCTTCCAAGATTGCCTTTGTCTTCTTCTGGTTGATTTCGATTCCTTTCTTGTGGATGACGAAGCCCAAGAAATCTCCAGCTTTCACACGGAACGCACACTTCAAAGGGTTCATTTTTAGACCATGCTCTCTCATTCTTTCAAATGATTGTCGAAGGTGGTCTATATGGTTCTTCCTGGAAACAGATTTTACAACGATATCATCAATATATACTTGCATGAAAGTGTTAATAAAATCATGGAAGATAGAGTTCATCGCTCGCTGATATGTTGCCCCAGCGTTTTTCAGACCAAAAGGCATTACTACCCATTCGTAAGTGCCTATAGCCCCGGGGCATCAAAAAGCTATTTTCGACACATCTTCTTCCGCAATGAAAATTTGATTGTATCTTGAGTAACCTTCGAGCATGCTCAGGTACTCGTGGCCAGCGGCAGAGTCGACTAGCATTTCCGCCACAGGCATAGGATATTCATCTTTGGATGTTACAGCATTCAGATCTCTGAAATCTATGCACACCCTCAACGTACCATTTTTCTTAATTACTGGCACAATGTTTGCAATCCATTCGACATACCTCGTAGCTCGTATGAATTTTCACTTCAGCAGTCTTTCGACTTCCGTTTTGATCTTCGACAGTATTTCTGGAGCGAAGCGTCTTGGACATTGCTTGACTGGCTTTTTTCCAGGTTTGATTGGCAACTGAAGTTCTACCAATCCTCTGTCGAGACCAGGCATCTCGTCGTAATCCCATGCAAAGCAGTCCTTGAACTCCTTTAATAATTGGATCACTTCAACCCTGAGCTCTGGGTCTATTTTGGCGCTGATGTAAGTGGACCTTTTATCTAACCCTTCGCCCAAGTCGATTTCTTCTAAAGGATCCTGTGCTAACATTTTGATGTTGTTCGCCAGGGGGTCCTTTTCGAATCCCAAAGGCTCATCATCATAGATGGCGTCGAGCCTTTGATCCTGCATTCCTTCTGTCACGATATCAAGAGGTTCTGGGTCAAAATCTTTTCCAGGACCTATATCTGGTGGTTCTGGGTCGTTGGCCTTGGTGGCCATATATTTTACTTCGGCTTCGAGAGCCGCTATAATCCTTGTTTTGGCTACATAAGCCGAAATTCACTGCAATGCTTGTGACTCAGTCATTATCACTGAATTCACTTCCCCAACCAGTTGGCTGGATGTCAGTTAGCCCACTGAAATCAATGTGGGACAAGTCTTCTTTATCCCATTGAAACCCATGATCAGGATGCAGGTACAAGGAACAAAAAGCATTTGGCGTTGGCGCCATGTCGAAGTCAGGTGTTGGACATGGCCCAATGTGATCAAATTTTTGTCGAAGTCAGCTCTCCCTAGGTGATTTACTTCGCCTAAGTAGTAGCTTTGATCTGCTTCTATATTCTCGACAATTCCATCAGGACGCCATGATATCACCTTTTGGTGCATTGATGATGGTACTGCTCTTACACCATGTATCCATTCTCGGCCTAACAATAGGTTTTAATTTGGTTTAGCCGATATGACCATAAACATGGTTGGTCGAAGGATGGATCCCACTTTGAGGTCCAATTGAATCACACCCATGGTGGTCCCTATTCCTCCTTCGTAGTTTGATAGGACCATATTATGAGGCTTGATGTTTTCATCACTCTTGCCTATTTTTCTTAACATGAAGTGGGGGATTATGTTGATGGTTGCCCCACAGCCCACCAAGATTTTGTTTACAGTGGCCTCTTCGAGTTTTGCCCTTATGAATAAAGGCTTGAGGTGACTTTTCATCGCCTCAGTTGGTGGTTCGAAGAAACCATTCTGCTCTTCAGTGCAGCCATTACCCATGACAAAGTAGCAAACTGGCCTATGCTTGGCCATCTCTTATTCGACTTCCCAGTCGTTCGATTCGACTTCCATTTGGCAGTTGAATTCTATTGGCAAAACTGAAACTATATTTACCATGATGTCTAATGTGTCGTCAGACTCAGAGCCATCTTAATCACCAGCTTCGCTTTGTTCAGGCCATACCAACCTATTGGACACAGGTTCCCTCTCCAAAGGCTTTCTTTGCTTTCGCTGGGGGACATTTGAACTTGACTCTGGTTTTGGTTCGTTGACAGCTTCTCTCTCAGCCTTGCGCCGCCTTTGGTATCTTCTCCACTGGGATCGAGACATTGGGTTCTTTCCCTTGTAGTTACTTGATACTTGGGTCACTTTGGAGGCACCTACATGAGGTTCTTTCTTGTGTGTCAAAGATGAACCTCTTGGCACTTCAAAGGAATGCCACCTTTCTTCGCTGGGTCTCTTTCGACTCGATGTTTTGAGCCATGTATCAACTGGCACATTGGTTGGAGGCCTGAAAGTTGGTGGCCTCCTTTTCTTATTTGAACCCTTTTGGTAGGTTCTTCTGGGATCGTGTCGAGCATCAGTGTCTGCACTTTTTTGGGCATTTCTGCTCCAATTTTTATTTGCTACTGTTACACCTTCGATGTGTTCAGCAGCTTTCTTATCAAAAATAGAGCTGCATCGAGGACACAACATTACTTCTGATTTTTTCTTCTGGCATCGTTGCAAGAATTCTTCCAGGTTTTCATTCTCCAGAGGAAAAACTGTTTTGTTTGCTTGCTCTTGCCTAATGGTTTCCTTTGAAACTTTTGATTCAGAGATTTCGACCATGTTGACATTCATGTTGTCTTTAGTAGCAAGAGTCATTTGCTTCATTTGAGCCTCCAGGTCTTTTGTCTGGCCTTGCACTGCAGCCAAGTAGGAAACGGGTTTAGTTCCATATTTTGAGGCTCCAACTGTCTCCAGTTTTGGACCTTCAGCGGCCTTTTGGACTGCTTTAATTGTCTTTCTAGAAAGGTTCCCAGAAAAACTGCCAAAGATTGGCATATTGATATGATCTTTGGTGACTTTGACCATAGTTATCACTGGCCTTTTCACCTGACTTCTGGAAGCTTCGATCACATTCACCTCTGAAGGTTCAGCATAGTGGGCTTCCGCCTGCAAAGGGCTCAAATCCACATTCACGGGGGCCTTATCAGCGAACTTCAGCCTCCCTTCTTCGATAGCATTATGCACGAGGTCCCTGAAAAGAAAACATTGAGATGTTTTATGGCCCAGAAAGTTATGATATTTACAATAGCCTCTTTTCTTTCTTTGATCAAGAGGAGGAACTTTTACCCCTGGGGGTATTATCATTTGGCCATCTTTTACAAGTAAATCAAAAATTTCATCACATTTCGTAATATCAAAATTGTAAGTCTTTTTAGGGAACATATCATTGGCCTTTTCAGGACCAGTGGGGTTTTTTCCACTTGAGGGGACTAGTAGTTTGCAAGAGTATGGTGGCCCTTGTTTTAACTCAGCTAAATCGACCTCACTTTCTTCGACGGTTATAGGTTCGTCGAACGTTTCTGGATCTTCATCGTCCATTTCGACATACGCTATCCTTTCTCTTTTATGAGTTTTTGTTGCCCTGGATTTTTCATCTTTAAGGCGTTCTACCTGTCGAACCCTATCGGCCAATTGGGCCATGTCCCTCAGGTACTGAGTGTCTAATTTCTTCCTAATGGAGTAATGTAGACCTCCTGCGGCTATTTCGAATAACTCATGTTCTGGAACTTGCGTAAAGCATCTTTCCTTGAGCAATCTAAACCTATTTAGGTATTCGTCTATAGGCTCAGTGAATCTCCTCTTTACACTGGCCAACTCTTTCAGGATTATCTTGGTTTGTCCCATGTAGAATTGCTCATGGAATAATCTCTCCAACTGGGTCCAATGGTGGATCGAATTGGGGGGGAGAGTTGTGAACCAAGTAAACGCATTCTTGGTTATGGAACTTGGGAAATACTTAATCCTCAGGTTCTCATTGTTTGAAATTTCTCCTGCTTCGATTAAATATCTTGCCACATGTTCGACAGTGGATTCTATGGTGTCCCCTGAAAACTTAGTGAACTTAGGGACTTTTCATCTAGGAGGCAAGTCCGTTTGTAACAGATATTCCGACAGCGGGGATGTGAAGTTGGGCCTACGGAAGCCCGTATTCATCCCATTTTGCATCATGATTCTTTCAATCATGGCTGCCAAGTTATTCTCCAAACCAACATTCTGGTATTGGATCTATTGAACTACTTCGTCAGCGTTTTGGTTTCTATTAACCATCCTTATTTCTGGGGCTATAACTCTAGCCTTTTCGACCCCGGGTTGTTCCATTTGTACCCTAAGGTTCTCTTTGACAGGCTGTTGGACTTGGTTAATAGTGGTTTCTTCCTCTAGAAGTATGCCTTGGTTCCCCCTTATTTATGCCCTTTGAGGCTGTCGAATAGGTTGGGGTACCCCAAAAAAGTCAACCAGACGCGACATTTGCGCTGTCATTTGCTGATTTGACTGGGTGGTATTCTGTATTAGAGGATTTAGCATTGTACTTAAAGTTTGCGCCAACATTTGAACCATGTCGTGGTTGCTTTCATCCATTTGCTGCCTCAAGACTGCTGTCGAGGCATTCGTAAGGCCATGCATTACTTGGGACGTTCCTCCTAAGAGTTGAGTCCTACCCCTGTTCGCCATACCAACCCCAGAGCCTTGGAGTGGCGAAGAGGCGCTCACTAAAGGATCTGAAAAAATGGACGTAGCATTCGTCAGGCTAGACAATTCAGAAGTTGGCATGCCATAGAGTGGTTCTCGATTTAAACCGACTATCGAAAAGCCTGGGGGAACATATGGCCTAGTTCCTTGGTGTTCCCCTTGGTGGGGGAGTTCCCAAAGGCATTCTGGGGCCTGTAAATGGAGGTAATGGCCCCGTTTGTGTAACCGTTACTGCTGGCGTTGAACCAGCGGTTACCACTTCACTTACGGTTGGGATAGCCGTTGCTCCCACGTTTGTCTGTGGGATTTCTCCGTTGTTTGGCGGATTCGCCATTTCTTCACTTCTTCTCCTAGTATTGGTTTCGTTGGTGTATATTCTACCACTTCTCAATAACATGCAATACTCTCGAAAAAGGAGGATATTTTATATAAAACGGTTAATCGTGAGAAAATCAACACAAAGTCCCACCAGGTGTGCCAATTTGTTTACCCTGAAAATTGGTAAATAACCGCTGATCTTCCAAAAGGTTACTTATTTGGTGACTCGCATGATCGATCAGATTGATCCTAAGACATGGTTGATTTTTGGAGTTTGACTAATCCTAATGGTGATTAATGCCAGTAAAGTAAAGATACTTTAAGTAAATTGCATGGAGAAAAGCTTGATAGAATAAATAAAAGCGTTAAGGAATTGTTAAATAAAAGGCTTCGACGGAAGTAAATAAATGAACAACGGTAAATTGCTTGAATATAAAAGATTTTGATTAATTTAAATGGTGTTTCACACATACATTCTCAATGATTCTTTCTCTCACGCTGGGTACTTGAATCTAAATGAGTGACTTGTATGAAATGATGAACACACTAATAACTACATAAAAACTTAGTATTTATACTAAGAAAAATCCTAAGTAACCGCTGGGCAGTTACACCGCTTCGAGATGACGCCACATGGCACGCTCACAACCTTCGACGCCTATGTTCTCGACACGTTGCACTTGGTAACTGCTGGGAACCGTTTTCCCTCCAACAATTCAAATCTCAAATCGTTCGACCTTGGGCATCAGGGACCTTTGTCGAGAGGTTCCTTCGACGTCGAAGACAACAAGATTCCAACTTAAAGGAATTTCTCTAAGTATCTTGTCATTCTTTGATGAGCCTTCGACATGATCAGTTGGTCGAAGCCTTCTTATGTAGGAAACTCTTCTGACTCATAATTAATGGTCTATATGATAATAAACATGGGTGTCGAATTTAGGAGCCAACACCATCTTAACTTCAGATACATCAGGTATTTGCAGAGAAGAAATATGATTTCAGGATTCCTAGAAATTGACATTGTGATACGGTGGGAGAACTGACTTGAGGTTTTGGGTTTTATCGCAAATGTCGCGGTTAGCAAGAGTCGCCACCGACTTTTCTTTTATCCAAAAGGAAAGGTGAAAAAGCACAGGAAAGACCTTTGAGATGTTTTCTTGAGTTTGGGGGGTAGATTATGAAAAGGGAAGGTGCTAGCACCCTTTTCATCCATGGTTTTCCATGGGCTCTTAGTTACTTGCTTAGATCACTTGCTTTGGTTTGTTTGAAATGGTGTTTGGTGTGGTTTTGAAAGTATTTTGTAAAAGAGGCAATTCGTTTAGAAAATATTTGTAATGATTCTCGTTCATAAGAATGTATACAAAGATGTTTGTCTTTTGAAAATGTTTTCAATGTTTGTAAGATGTTTTTGAAATGTGTGTGTGTTTGTTTTGAGAATAGCAAGGATTTTTGTTTGAAATGGAGCAAGTAACTAGAAGCTATCTACCTACTCAAATGTCTTTCTTATGCATTTTCTATTCCTTTGATATTGTTGTCTTACCATTGATTTGGTAAGCAACCCTATCTTTGGATGTAAACGGGACGGGCGTGGGTCATCGTATAACCATGATTAGCAATGTTTGCAAAGTATCTTAGCATTTTTGAGGGACCAAGATCATTTTGTAAGGCAACCTTGAATAGCGTCATCGAGGGACTATGATCTTAAATTTGTTTTGTTTTTCCAAGATACTTCGCATGCATAACATGGCCATTTTTGTTTTAGGCAACCAAGTGGGAGAAACCCTAAGGGTGCTTGTGTGCAAAGTGTATCATTTTCATGCTTTGATTTTGTCTTGTATTTAGGGTTTTCTATTTGCTTTGTTTAGTTCTTGTCATACAACCCTAATTACTAATCATGGCATATGAAAGCGATAAATTGTGTAATGTAAATATACTAAGCTATTACAATAATTTTATGGGAGGGGGAGATACAAGTTTGAATGGGAATTTGCACAAATATAAAGCTAAATACATTATCACAACCAAATCGAATTTGTGCGAATTAAGATAAATATAATACAATATTTAAAATGTAATGCAATGTAATGTACATGTAAAGAGATTTTTTAATGTCTTATTTTCATGTAAAAGAATATTTAATCTAACCATATAAATATAAGGAAAAAGATTTAATTTTTTGAAAGGGGTTTAACCCTAATTTTTAATTAAAAGAAAATAAAGTTTCTATATTATTATTTGTGCATTTTTCTTGTATAAAATAATAAAATATTGTATATAAATATTAATATTAAATATATGCAAAAATAAGTATTTATAAGTATGAAATGAAATATAAATTAAACTAAATGTATTTAATCATATTTATAAGTTTATTAAGAAAATAAATGATATTCTAATAAAATAAAATATATTTTTATGTGAGAAATAATAAAAATAAAAATAAAATGTAATGTTATTAATTTATATTTTTTGGATTTTTATATATTAGGGAAAATATTTAATATACAAAATATAAACATAAAAACAAAATAAAAATTAAAAAAATATGAAAGTTAGTAAGCGGGGTGATGAAGCAAGTCAGTGGTGATGATGTTAGCAAAAAAATCTTTGGCCCAAAAACAAGTCCAACCTGCAAAAAGGGTTAAAAAACTGAAAAGAAAAAAAAATGTCAAAAAATAAAAATAGTGCGCAGGTTCGAACCCAGGACATGGGTCTCACCAACGCGCTGTTTTGCCACTGAGGTGGCTATACATCCATTATCTTTAATGAAACAAAAATAACATATTCCAAAACGCGCCCTTGCCCTGTTTCATCTTCTTCCTCAAGCCTTGGCCGGATCCCCTGTAACTTCCTCATACTTCCATGAAAATAAAAACTTATAACATGAAAAATGTAGCATTTGAACTCACGAATCCAACCATATAAGTTATGTAATCTAACTATCTAAGATCAAAGAGAATTTTAAAAGCCCTAAATTCTAACCTAATATTTTCAGAGATTTCAACTTCCAAATTCTCTTAGCACAAGTAAAATTAATGCAAGATAATGATATGTATAGCTTCGTTATGATGAGAACTACATTTTTTATTCACAGATCGTGGCCTAAGGTTACCTGTACAAGGAGATAGAGTTTGAAAACTTACCTCCTTCAGCTGGAATCGTGTATGGAAATGTAGTGGCTTTAATGGAGGCCTGGTGCTTGCTTGAGCTTCCTTGAGCTCCCCTGAATCTATTCCAACCCTTGCCTTGCTCTGAAAGAGACTAGAACTCCCTGACCAAGTCCAACTGCAAGCTTCAAAGTCAACAATGGCAGATGGTGGAAAAGAGAATGCAGAACAGGGGTGATGGTTTGGATGGGCTTGATATCAAGTATGTAAGGTATTGGAATAATCTAAACACAAAACGCACGAGCCAAATGAAAGCTGGATGTGTTTGTGCAGAAACTGTATGTTTTGGACAGTTTTTTGGTATTTTGCTTGCTGAGGGTGTTTCAGGTCTTGGCTAAGCGTGCTTTATGTTGCATATGGTTTGTATATTAGTATTGAAACAGTTTTGTGTTAGCTCTCTATCAGCTGTGCAAAATGCTAGCCTTTTTGCCAACTTTCTTGTACTTGAAGCAAAGTGACAAGACCAAAGCTTCACATGCTTGTACCAGCTTACTTAGGGTTGGTATGAGTTTTTACAACTTGCTTGAGACCTGTGTAGTTTGTGTGCATCAAGGGGACAGGTTCAAAACTCAAAATTGTAAAGTTTGCAAAAGTGGTTCTTTTTCAAAATGGCAATGGAACCTTTTTGCCAAAAATGGAATTACAAGTTGGACAAAGGTTCAAAAGCATGGATAGAGGCTTTGTCAACTGAGTAAGCATTTAATTAAGTAGTTTAGAACAAGTTTAGGACCTGTACAGCATGAAATAGCCAGCATAGGATTGGTTTGCAACTTGGTTCTTCATGAAATGGCTTGAACAAAAAGTGAGAAAATGCCAATTTCCTCTCTTCTATTCTCTCTACTCAAACATGATCTTGGAGAGTTCTTGGACATTTTGGAAAGCTTGCAATGTGCTCTATAATCTATATTTGAAATGAATTTTGAGATACTTCTTGGAACTAGGTGAAAAATTGCCATGAAGTTGGGTCCAAAACCTGCCTAAATTAGGGCAAAATTTCACTAAGTTAAGAAGTTCATGACCATGTATTCACAAATTTATAACTTGTGATTCAAGCATCTTTAGGGAAAAGTTTGTGAAGAAAAGTTTTATTTTTCATGGTGGTCTACAACTTTTATGTTGGGGACTTTTCTTGAATCAATATGCATCATGGTGAAAAAGTGGTGTAAAGTTGAGAAAAAATAAGAAAATTTGCATACTTAGAAAATTTCTAAGTTATGAAAATTTTCAAATTCAAACCCTAATTTTCAAATTTGGATTTGTTGATGAACAAGTTTCATACTTTGACATTTCTTGATGAATTATTACTCTTGGTACTTGGTTTTGACCAAAATATCAAAGTTAGACTTTTCAGTATACAGTTGACTTTTGATCAGTTGACTGCAAATTTCATCTGTCAATCAAATGAATTTGAAATGTTTTAAGCCATGAAATTAAGTAAAGATTATGCCATTGAATCCTTGAAATCATACTTGAACTCAATTGGTCATTTGCTAGGTTGAAAATCAGAAATTGCCCTTTCTCAGTCAAAACCCTAATTTTGACCATTTTGCCCTTTTGATGATTTGATCAAATTTCTCGAGGAGTTGTAATCCAAACTTGATCAAATGGTACATATGAGTCTAAAATGTTGATTTGGATAAAAAATTATGAATTTTGACTGTAAATTCGCCATGGTTGACTTTTTCCCTAATACAGCTGATTTTTAGGTCAATTGTCCAATTGACTGATCAAAAATGTGGTTCAAGGCTTGAAACTTATCATGAGAAATATTAGGGATCCAAAATTATGTTTGAAAGTCACATGAAGCATTGATAGTCCAAAAATCCTTGTGCAAACTCAAACCTTAATTTTGGGTTATCAGTGCAAGGTTAGATGTCTTGAGTTGAGCAAATCCTGGTCTTGTCTTGAGTCAAAGAGGTCTTGTGAGAAAAGCCTTGATAAATGAGAGGGAAAATTTTGGGGTACAACAGCTTCCCCTGTTCAATCTTCTTGAACCTGAAGAGTTAGATTGGCGAGTTTTTCCATTCGTGACTCGAAGGTAAAAGATGATTGGACACTAGAGTGCCCACAAATTTGCACTCGACAAAGTGTAGTTGAGGGAATGGGCTTAAAGATGCCATTTGGAGAAGTGATAGAATCTTGTTGGAGATGGGCTTGTATATGCCATCCAAGAATGTTTGTTGCATTGTAAGTTGCAAGTCAAAAGAATAAGTATCAGAATAGTGTCCATATCTGGAACATATCTGAGTTGTATCTGGAGACTGAATTTGTATGAGCAACAGAATAGCATCCGTGTCTGGAGCGTATCTGTACCGTATCTGAACTTGAATCTGAATGAGTAACAGAATGGCTTTCGTGTCTTGGAGCGTATCTGGACTGTATCATGAATTTGAAATCTGAATAAGTGTCAGAATGGCATCTGTGTCTGGAGCGTATTTGAACTGTATCGGAACTTGAAATCTGAATAAGTGTCAGAATGGCATCCGTGTCTGGAGTGTATATGGACTGTATCATGAACTTGAAATCTGAATAAGTGTCAGAATGGCATCCGTGTCTGGAGCGTATCTGGACTGTATCAAGATTGCATATTGTTAGCGGTAGCTGTTAATCTTATCCTGAAAAGGGTAAAATGTTAGCTAGAACATAAAATTATGTTGCATGAAATGTATGATGCGATATATGTATTTTATCAATGTTTATGATATGTGGATGTAATGTATGCGCATGTAAGTTGATTCGCTGTATTGTTGTTTGACTGAAAATAAATCCTTAACTGTTGCTGAAGATATGTGGATTCTTCATGTCTTGAAGTTGGGGTATTGACAAAAAATTTGTTGGGAGAGCAATGTCATATACTGCTTGAGGAATCTGCTTGGGGAATCCTAGAGAATTTTGATAACTTCTACTGGGAATTAATAATGGGAGTCTCCGTTCTGTTGGGGAGCAAAGAAAACTCTGTGGGGAGAAAGCTTATTCCTATTTTGAGAAAAAAGTTCAGGAGTTTCGGTCGTCTGCCACTCTATCGGGGAGTTATCCTAGGTTAGGGAGAAACAAAAGTTAGCCATTATCCAGTTTATTTTCAGGCTTCAAGACAACTTGCTGGGGAATTTGGAGAAACGGGATGGTTTCCACTGGGGATTAATAGTTTGGAGTTTCGGCTCCGCTGGGGATCTTAATGATGTGTTGTAGGGATTGGTCATGGAATAGCCTAAAGACGTTTTCCTATCCTTTCATCCTGTCAGTAATTGTTCTTTTTCATCCTGTTTATTTGTAAACAGTAATTATGTTCAAATGCATATGTTCATTAATGAATCATTGGACGTTTTTGCACATAAAAACACAAGTGTAAAGAAAAAGGCAAATAGTTTTCTGTACTTTGAAAGAGATATCTTTGTATTTACTTTGAATAAGTATTTTGTACAAAGGATACAGACATCCTAGTAAGAGGTTGGTGTCATGAGAATAAGAAAATTTTATACAAAGAAAGATAGCTATGTGTGATAGTCCAATGGGGTTCCCATTCTGCTATAGCTTTCGTATCTCCGCATATCTTGTCGTATTTGTTGCCTCGTCCGAAGATGATTGAATTGATCAGAAGCTCCGAGTTTGTCAGTGAAGAGATTATCCTTAAAGTGATCCGACGAGACATAGTCATACGCTTTAATTCCCTAACTTTTTCCTGGACCGCCCTTTCGAGTTTTCAATCCATCGAGAAACCCTTTTTTTCCCAAGTCGCCCTTTCGGGTTTTCAACTTGCCGGGTGTACATATTTTTTGTTTTATCCCTAATTTTTACCCGAACCTTTTGGTTTGCCGGGATGCCCTTGTTTTGCCTAGGTGTTTCAACCTAGCGGGTCTCTTATGCGTAGTATCTTTTGACTATGTCTGCGTTCGCAGAGTGTGGCAGGTCGTCATCGTCCATGGTGGTCAAAATCATTGCCCCACTGGAGAATATGTTCTTGATTACAAATGGTCCTTCATAGGTAGGGGTCCATTTTCCCTTGGGATCACTTTGTGGCAAGATAATACGTTTGATCACTAGATCTCCAACATGATATACTTGGCGTCTGACTTTCTTGTTGAAAGCCTTGATCATCCTTTTTAGATACATATGACCATGGCAAACAGCAGTAAGCCTTTTTTCATCAATTAAGTTTAGTTGATCAAGTCGGGTCTGGATCCAATCGTCGTCACTCAAATCTTCCTCTTTCATAATTCTCAAAGAGGGGATTTGAACCTCAATAGGCAAGACAACCTCCATGCCATAAACCAAAGAATAGGGTGTTGCCCCAGTTGATGTACGAGCCGTGGTACGGTACCCATGGAGAGCAAACGGTAGCATCTCATGCCAGTCCTTGTAGGTAACTGACATTTTCGGTATGATCTTTTTAATGTTTTTGTTAGCAGCTTCGACTGCACCATTCATCTTTGGCCGATAGGGGGATGAATTGTGATGTTGAATATTGAACTGCTCGCACGAGGTGGTGATCATAGTATTGTTAAGGTTCGTACCGTTATCAGTGATGATCCTTTCTGGGATACCGTATCGGTAAATAAGATTCTGCTTGATGAAGCAGGCAACAACATTCTTAGTAACGGATGCGAAGGAAGCTGCTTCGACCCACTTTGTGAAATAGTCAATGGCCACTAGAATGAAGCGGTTTCCATTAGAGGTTGTAGGCTTGAGCTCCCCAATCATATTGATTCCCCACATAGCGAAGGGCCAATGAGTTGTTAAGACATTTAGAGGAACCGGAGGCACACGCACCTTTTCTGCATAGATTTGACACTTATGACAGGTCCGGGAGTGTTGATAGAAGTCTGCTTCCATGGTAGACCAATAATAGCATGTCCGTAGGATTTTCTTCGCCATCGTATGCCCACTAGAGTGAGTGCCAAAGGTGCCTTCATGTAATTCAGCCATGATCTTTTCAGCTTCAATCTTATCCACACAACGGAGCAGAATAAAATCATGATTACGTTTGTACAGGATGCCATTACTTAGGAAGAACTTAGCGGAGAATCTCCTTAGGAAATTTTTATCATTGATTGAAGCTCCTTCTGGATATTCTTGAGCCTCGAGATACCTTTTGACATCATGAAACCAAGGCTGGTCCACTACTTCTTCGGTATTAATTTTGTGACAGTGTGCCATTTCGTCCATTCGCTCAATGGTGATCTGGGGAGCCTCGTTATCCAAATTAATTTTAAACATAGATGACATTGTAGCTAGAGCATCTGCTAGCTGATTTTCTTCTCGCGGGAAATGCTCGAAGGTAATCTGCTCGAAATGTGGTAACAATGTCAAAACATGTTCTTTGTAAGGGATAAGGTTTGGATGCTTAGTGTCCCATTCTCCTTTGATCTGACTGATAACTAAAGCTGAATCTCCAAATACAACTAAAGATTTGATTCCCAAGTCTATGGCAGCCTTGAGACCAAAGATGCATGCTTCGTATTCCGCCATGTTGTTCGTACAGTTGAAGCAAAGTCTGGTAGTAAAAGGAGTATGGCACCCTTCCGGAGATGTCAGTACAGCGCCGATACCATTACCAAGTGCATTGGATGCCCCATCAAAGAACAGGGTCCATCGGGATCCTTGTCCAGGTCCGTCATATGGTCTGATTTCTTCACAATTGTCTAATGTCATGATGTCTTCGTCCGGGAATTCAAACTTCATGGACTGATAATCTTCTACAGCTTGATGAGCAAGATGATCAGCTAGCACGCTGCCCTTTATAGCTTTTTAGGTAGTGTATTATATGTCATATTCTGTTAGGATCATCTTCCATCTAGCTATCCTCCTCGACAGAGCAGGTTTCTCAAAGATGTACTTTATCGGATCCATCTTAGATATCAGCAAAGTGGTATTAGTCAACATATACTGTCTTAGCCGGCGAGTAGCCCATACCAGAGCGCAGCAAGTTTGCTCGAGCAGTGAATATCTTGTTTCACTGTCGGTAAACTTTTTGCTCAGGTAGTAAATAGCATGCTCTTTTCGGCCAGACTCGTCATGCTGCCTCAATACACACCCCATTGAGTTCTCTAAAACGGTTAGATACATGATCAGTGGTCTTCCCTCGACTGGTGGCATCAAGACAGGAGGCTCTTGTAAATACTCTTTGATTTTGTCAAAAGCAATCTGACATTCATCATTCCATCTGACTACTTGATCTTTCTTCAACAGTTTGAATATTGGTTCACAAGTATATGTTAGGTGAGAAATGAATCTGGCAATGTAGTTCAGGCGTCCCAAGAATCCTCTGACTTCCTTCTCAGTACGAGGAGCAGGCATTTCTTGTATCGCTTTAACCTTGGCAGGATCAACCTCGATGCCTTTGTTGCTGACAATGAAACCTAAGAGTTTACCGGACCGGACTCCGAATGTGCACTTGTTCAGGTTCAACCTTAGTTTGTACTCCTTCAATCTTACAAACAACTTTTGCAAGTGATCAAGGTGCTCCTCTTCAGTTTGTGATCAGTCTATCATATCATCTACATAGACCTGTATCTCATGATGTATCATATCTGGAAACAAAGCTACCATGGCGCGTTGATAGGTTTCCCCAGCATTCTTCAGCCTGAATGGAATCACTTTGTAGCAGAACGTGCCCCACTGTGTGACAAACGTAGTTTTCTCCATGTCCTCAGGTGCCATTTGATTTGGTTATAGCTTGAGAATTCGTCCATGAAGGAAAACACTTTGTGCTGGGTCGTATTATCAACCAGGATGTCGATGTGGGGAAGTGGAAAATCATCTTTAGGGTTGGCCCTGTTTAAATCTATAATCCATGCACATTCATACTTTACCATCCTTTTTAGGCACGGGAACAATGTTGGCAACCCATTGAGGATAGGAAGTGATCGCCAGAAATCCAGCATTAAACTGTTTCATGACTTCCACTTTGATATTCTCTGACATGTCAGGTCTCATGCAGCGGACTTTTTGTTTCACTGGTGGACAATCTTCTCTTGTGGGTAGACGATGTACCATGATATCTGTATCAAGTCCTGGCATGTCTTCGTATGACCAGGCAAAGATCTCAACATAATCATGCAATAGATAAATGAGGCGCTCCTTGACACTCGGTTCTAGATTGGCGCCCACTTTGATTTCCTTTTTATCTTCCTCGGTACCCAAGTTGATTGTATCCAACAGCTCCTCATGAGGCTGAATAGCTCTTTCCTCTTGTTGTAGTAGTCTGGCCAATTCCTCTGGCACTTCACAATCTTCCTCACCTTCGTATTCGGCTTGATAGATTGGATCTTCAGAGTCACTAAAGGCCATAGAAGTATTGTTACCCATGGGATCCGGAATGGAGGGGTACCTGCATTTGTGAGTGTGAGTGTGTGTAAGGGTATAGCCATCTTTAAACAATAAAATTTAAAAGAAAGGCAATGAGCACAAAAGATTTGTATGTGAAAAAACGTCCATGATTCATTGAATGTCATATGAAGATGAAATAAAAAGCCTTACAAATGGACCATTGTGCCTTGGGTAAGACACAAGGTTTTTAAAGTGTGAATTGTTCGTGAATATTACAAGTCCAACAAAAATGTAAAAGATAAATTACTGAGAGATGAAAGTTATTGGGACAAAGTCTCTGGCTTCCCAGTTGGGAAGTCCTCCGTTGAAAGTAGGAAATATCCAATCCTCCAAGCTGCCATCCTCTTCGAGCCATCAAATGCTCTCACAATTATGTTACTGGGTTTCAACGTCATCCCTTCGCAATCCAATCTGTCAAGAGATTTCTTTGGTAAGACGTTCAAAGATGAGCCAGTGTCAACCAAGACATGGGCCAGAGTCGTTCCTCTACACTCTACAGAGACATGTAATGCCTCATTGTGTTTTCTCCCTTTGGGTGTCAAGTCAGCATCAGAGAAGCCCAGGCCGTTATCAGCTGTCAAACTGGCCACACAATCTTGGAATTGGTCAGCAGACGTCTCTTGTGGCACATTGGTTGTCTTCAGAAATTTTACCAGAGCTTTCGCATGTGCCTCAGAGCACAGCAGCAATGCTAGCATGGAGATCTTGGAGGGGGTTTTCCCTAACTGTTCAACCACATCATAGTCACTCCTCTTTATTATCCTCAGGATCTCTTCCATTTCCTTCTTGGATGTTTCGAGGATAGCTAGTGATTGAGCCTTCGTCCGGACAGGCTCTTCTTGAATGCTTTTTCCTCTATTCTCAGCGGTAGAAGTATTGGTAGGGACAGGAATTGTGTCGTCTTTGTCGGTAGGTATGCTTGTAGGTATGATCATTGGTGCAAAGGTAATCTTCGGAATGGCCACGGGTCCAAAAACTGCCTTTGGAGGGGAAATCTCTGGAGAGAAGATTCTACCACTACGGGTAATCTTGCTAGTTCCGGAAATATTGCTAATGTCGGAGTTTTCTTCTTCGGATCTCTCTTCTTCGGCAGTCAGTTCATCTTGTTTGATACCATGGTAGTAGATTTCTCCACCATAATTCCATGATAATGTTTTATCTGACTCATACGGGACCGGCCCGGGCATTGTGATCTTAAGTGGAGTAGTTTTTGGAGCGGGTGTAATCCTAACGGGCCTTTTAGGGACCCTGGAAGGATTGGCGGAGATGGTTATAATTGTAATGTCTTTAACAGGAACGGGTAAGACGGGAGAATTCTCAAACAGAATTTCCTGGTTATCAATCAGGCGTTAGATACCTGTCTTCAACAAAAGGCAATCGGCGGGTGAGGATAAGCAATGGTGGCAGTTTTCCTTACAACTCGGGAACACACCAGCTTTTAACAAATTCATCTTAATGATCGGGAGTGGAGTCAAAAGTTCATCCACTGTAGCAACAAATAAATCTTCCTTGACAACATTGACATTGTGACCATGCCTAGGCATCAGAGCGGAAATGACATTTGGTTTCTCAGGTGCATCAAACTCAACTTCCTTTGCATCTATAAGGTCTTGAATTTTGTTCTTCAGAGCCCAACAGTTGTTAGTGTCGTGCCCTGGACTTTCAGAATGGTATGCGCATCTGGCATTTGGGTGATAATGAGGGGACGCAGTATTTGGATTCTTTAGGGCCTCTTTTAAAGTTGCCAGATTCAATTTCAGAAGATGTGGTAGAACCTGGGCTAGAGTCATATTAATCCTGGTGAATTTCCGGACTGGCCTTTCCACCCTTGGCTGGTTATTTCTTGGCTGGTCAGATGCGGACTTTGGGATCATAATGGCCCCCGCCATTGGTCGGCATTCAGTTCTTCCTTGATTCCTTTGTGAATAAACAACAGATACTTCCTTCTTCCCAGTGAAAGGTTTTCTCATAGTTGTAGAGGCAGACGCGTCCTTCTGAATTTTTCCGCTTTTTATACTAGCTTCCACCCTCTCGCCGGTTAAAATTAACTCAGTAAACCCAGCAGATGAGCTTCCAATCAGATGGTTGAAGAAAGGGCCTGATAGAGTGCCCAAGAACATATCCACCAACTCCCTTTCAGACAGAGGGGGTTGCACTCTTCCAGCTAGATCTCTCCACTTTTGCACGTAGTCTTTGAAACCCTCATTTGAAGCCATAGCCATACTCTGAAGTTGAGTACGGGTAGGCGCCAAATCTGCATTATACTGGTATTGTTTATAAAAAGCTGCGGCAAGTTCTTCCCAGTTGTGGACGTCGGCCCTTTCCAATTGGTAAAACCAATCGAGCTCTGTTCCGGATAAACTATTTTGGGAGAAATGGACCCATAAGTCTTTGTCGGCGGAGTGCGACTGAATCTTCCCGACATATGATCGGAAGTGCATTTTAGGACATGATACTCCATCATATTTTGCAAATAATGGCACTTTAAACTTTGGTGGGATCACAATTCCTGACACTAGCCCCAATTCCTCAAAATCTAGACCCAGTCTCTATTTCCATAATGGTTAAACGCTCTTCCAGGTGTCTGTACTTATCATCAGCCGGAGGGTACTGTTCTTCGGAGTAGTCTTCCTCTTCCTCTTCCTCTTCAGAGTCTGACGGAACTACCGTTTCCTTTCCTTTTCTTTCCCCTTCATCAGGTGTTTTTGGAAAATCTAAGGTCCTTCTAGCTTGTCCTTGAAACCTTCTTCCCATGATTACCACACCAATTGGTTTCTTCTCTTTCTTCTTTTTCTCTTTCTCTTTTGCCAGCAGAGTCTTCAGCTTCTCTTGCCCCTTGGCTAAGGTCATGAGTAATTGCTGAAATTGTGTGTTTTGAGCTTGAAGGTCTTTGACCGTCTAGTTGAGATCCATCTTACTGAAATAAACAGTAGAGAGATGAGGAAACTTGTTGCAAAGATCTGTTTATGTTTATGATAAATGATATGTATACATGCAATGCTTTCAAGGATTTAAAAAATTCAAATTTGTTTTAAACAAAAATAAACACACGTTATATTAATAAGATAGAATTTGAGTACATCAATGCCCCTTGGGCAAAATAATACAAAATTCTAAGATAAAAAGACATTGCGCATCCTTTTTGGTGCAATGTAGGTATTTAGAGTCTGCTCCTCATGAAGTAGCCGAGTGAGTTCCAAAACCTTCTTCTCGCTTGCGTAGAATTGGGCTTCAAAAGTATCATGATCTCTTTTGAGCTGTATCCAATCCCTTTGTAGGTCTTCGAGTGATGTAGGCATGTCAGGATGTAGGATAGTGTATGGAACTTCTCCCTCCTTAACAGGCTCAATAATCACTGGGAGAATGGAAGGATAAGGCACCATAAGACTTTGAGTGCGGGTTCGTACCCACTTGAGGTAAGGCTCAAGAGGGATGGAATTCTTGTGTCCCAAAGTCTTGTTATCCACCTTTTTTAGCATCCTCCAAGCTCGGATGAATCTCTGGCGAAGTCCTTGATCGTCATTGTCGTAGTCGAATACCAAGCCTTGAATCAGCATATCATATGGGCCATCCCTTCGGGAATAACTAAACTGTCTTAGAGCTAATCACGGGTTGTAGGTGATGCCTCCCCTAATGCCAAGTAGAGGGACATTAGGGAATTCCCAACAACGGTCAACAATGATAACATTCTCTTTGGATCGAGAGCACCAATGAATATCTGAATATTTTAGCGTCATTGACCTTTGTGACCACCTTAAACCTTGTTCATTCCTTAAGATTAATTGGGGAAGATAAGAAATAAACCATCTTGCCAAGAGGGGAGTGCAACACATCAGGACCCCTCTTTTCCTCATTGTACGAGTGTGAAAAGAATGTAGGATATCCCCTAGTAATGTAGGCACCGGATTGCGTGACCTGAAGATCTTGATGGTGCTCACATCTATGAGTTGGTCAGGATTGGGGAACAAGACCATCCCATAGATGAGAAGAGCCACAATCTTCTCAAAAGATTATAAGTCTAGGGAATTCCAACAGCTTTGGGCCTTCTCAAACAGAAACTTTGCCAAGAAGCCTTTGACACCACTTCTAGTTTCCCAATGAGTTGTGACATCAGATGAGTGCAAGTACAGGGCTTAAGCAATCTCTTCTGGCTTTAGATCTCTTTCTGTACCGTTGAAAGGTATTTGATTGAGAATAGGAATCCTCAAAATTTGAGAGAATTCTTCCAAAGTAGGAACAAGCTGATAGTCAGAAAATGTGAAGCAATGATGCAAAGGGTCAAAGAACTGGAAGAGAACCTTCATCATATCCTCCTCTGTGTTGGAGGTGACCAAGTTGAGTAGACGACCATGCCTCTCGGTGAATGGAGAGTTCTCAGGGATCCTTGAAGCTAGCTCCTTGAGTTGTGGAGGAATTCTTACAAGGTTGATTTGGATAGTTTTCCTGCGAAGCGAATCCATATCCTATAAAACAAGAACAAAGATGAATCTCTAAAATCCTTGAAATGGTTAGTGAATGCATATGATGTTTATGATGTCCATGATGTCATGTACAAGTATGCATATACAAGCAAATCAAACAAGTTCTTAGTTTAGGCTTGCATGGGGTTTTATAGGTAAGTACCCTCTTGAAGTTTAGTTGGCTCAACCTGTCCTAATAATAGTAATCGGGTTCTAAGGAGCTCAACATCACCGGATTGTTTCCTTGGTCATTGTTTCAGCTCAAGCCTCTTTGATGGCGACTGAAATATCCCAAGAAACCAACCCTCAATGAGTGTAGTATCGAGTATCTACCAACTTTAGACTGCACCAAAGCCAGTCATCTCACTACATCCTAAAAGGCCAAGTTGGTCAAGTAAAGGGTTCCAGAAGTTTATTAGTGCTTCGTGACATCACTCAGCGGCCCCGTATTCTCTTTGATTAACTCAAAGGCTACCGGTACCCACAAATATGTCACACTAACATAGCTATTTCTTAGACCATGTTGGTATACCTCGCACAGTTTCCACAACATATTGCTATTTACCTATAATGTTTCCCAAATCCGGGTAGAGGATTCAAACCCAAACAAAGAACCATGATGTAAAGCAAACAGGTCAAACAATGTAAGCAAATAAATGTGATATAAACCCTAAGGTAACCCCACTTTTATTTTAGTCCCCAGCAGAGTCGCCAGTTCTGTGATACGGTGGGAGAACTGACTTGAGGTTTTGCATTTTATCGCAAATGTCGCGGTTAGCAAGAGTCGCCACCGACTTTTCTTTTATCCAAAAGGAAAGGTGAAAAGCACAGGAAAGACCTTTGATATGTTTTCTTGAGTTCGAGGGGTAGATTATGAAAAGGGAAGGTGCTAGCACCCTTTTCATCCATGGTTTTCCATGGGTTCTTAGTTACTTGCTTAGATCACTTGCTTTGGTTTGTTTGAAATGGTGTTTGGTGTGGTTTTGAAAGTATTTTGTAAAAGAGGCCATTCGTTTAGGCAATCTTTGTAATGATTCTCGTTCGTAAGAATGTATACAAAGATGTTTGTCTTTTGAAAATATTTTCAATGTTTGTAAGATGTTTTTGAAATGTGTGTGTGTTTGTTTTGAAAATAGCAAGGATTGTTGTTTGAAATGGAGCAAGTAACTAGAAGCTATCTACCTACTCAAATTTCTTTCTTATGCATTTCCTATTCCTTTGATATTGTTGGCTTACCATTGATTTGGTAAGAAACCCTATCTTTGGATGTAAACGGGACGGACGTGGGTCATCGTATAACCATGATTAGCAATGTTTGTAAAGTATCTTAGCATTTTTGAGGGACCAATATCATTTTGTAAGGCAACCTTGAATAGCGTCATCGAGGGACTATGATCTTAAATTTGTTTTGTTTTGCCAATATACTTCGCATGCGTAACATGGCCATTTTTGTTTTAGTCAACCAAGTGGGAGAAACCCTAAGGGTGCTTGTGTGCAAAGTGTATCATTTTCATGCTTTGATTTTGTCTTGTATTTAGGGTTTTCTATTTGCTTTGTTTTGTTCTTGTCATACAACCCTAATTACTAATCATGGCATATGAAAGCGATAAATTGTGTAATGTAAATATACTAAGCTATTACAACAATTTTATGGGAGGGGGGATACAAGTTTGAATGGGGATTTGTACAAATATAAAGCTAAATACATTATTACAACCAAATCGAATTTGTGCGAATTAAGATAAATATAATACAATATTTAAAATGTAATGCAATGTAATGTACATGTAAAGAGATTTTTTTATGTCTTATTTTCATGTAAAAGAATATTTAATCTAACCCTAAAAATATAAGGAAAAAGATTTAATTTTTTGAAAGGGGTTTAACCCTAATTTTTAATTAAAAGAAAATAAAGTTTCTATATTATTATTTGTGCATTTTTCTTGTATAAAATAATAAAATATTGTATATAAATATTAAAATTAAATATATGCAAAAATAAGTATTTGTAAGTATGAAATGAAAAATAAATTAAAGTAAATGTATTTAATCATATTTATAAGTTTATTAAGAAAATAAATGATATCCTAATAAAATAAAATATATTTTTATGTGAGAAATAAAAAAAAATAAAAAAAAATGTAATGTTATTAATTTATATTTTTTGGATTTTTATATATTAGGGAAAATATTTAATATACAAAATATAAACATAAAAACAAAATAAAAATAAAAAAAATGTGAAAGTTAGTGTGATACGATGGGAGAACTGACTTGAGGTTTTGCGTTCGTGTTCACAAATGTTTCGGTTTAGCAAGAGTCACCACCGACTTTTTATTTTATCCTAAGGAAATGTCAAAAAGCACAGGAAAGACCTTTGAGATGTTTTCTTGGGTTCGGGGAGTAGATTATAGAAAGGGAAGGTATTAGCACCCTTTCTATCCATGGTTATCCATGAGCTCTTAGTTACTTGCTTAGATCACTTTCCTTTGCTTTTCAATTGTTTGAAATGGTGCTCTGTGTGTGGTTTTTGAAAATGCTTTGAAAAAGAAGCCTTGTCTAGGCAAACTTTGTAATAATTCTTGTTTGAATATATACAAAGGTGTGTGTCTTTTTGAAAAGATATTTCAATATTTTGAAAGTTGTTTTGAAATTGTTTTGAAGTTGTGTTGTGAAGTGTGTTTGAAAATGGCAAGGATGTTTTGCAAGATTTTTGATCAAGTAACTAAGAGTTGTCTACCCTATTTTTACTCAAAGATCTTTCTTATGTTTTTAACCTTTTTAACAGTGTTGTTTCACCATTGTATTTGGTGAATAACCTTGTGTTAGGATATTTAAACGGGACAGATGCAGGTCATCGTATAGACCATAATAGCAATAGTGTCAAGTATTTTTGGCAATTTTCTTGAGGGACTTGATCATTTTTGTTTAGGCAACTCAGATAGCGTCATCAAGGGACTATGATCCTTGTTTTGTTTTTGTTTTGCCAAAGTACTTGACATGCATATCATGGCCCATTTTTGAAGGCAACAAGTTGATTGGAACCCTAGGGGTGTAAGTGTGCATTGTGTTTATTTTTAATGCATTTTGTCTTTGATTAGGTCAAACTATTTGTTGATTTGATTTTGCATACAAAACCCTAAATCTAATCATGGCATAATTGAAAGCATTTAAAGGTGCGAGAATTTAAATTCTACATTATTACAACATGATATAGGGAGGGGGTACAAATTTGAATTGGAGATTATTTTGCAAGAAATTAAATCTTAAATTATTACAACCACATTGAATTTTAAGGCATAATCTTTAAATGTACAATATTTAAATAAAATACAATAAATAAATGTTAGATAAAATATATTATGCAAAAAAAAGTTTTTATTTGTTCATGTATGCAAAAAGTATTTTTAATGTGAAGAAATGTAAAGAAATAAATAAAAAAAAGTCAATTTTAATTATTTTTTGTTTTTTTTAGGGCAAAAACCCTAATTTCTTAAGAAAATAAATATAATGTATTTATTTGTGTACAAAAATATATTAACATGTATAAAAATGAAATATATTCAAAAAAAGGTATTTTTTAGTATAAATAATAATAAATTATATTATTTTTGGTCTTTTTTATTCTAATTATTTAATAAAACATAGTATATGTGTATATATATATATATATATATATATATATATATATATATATATATATATATATATATATATATATATATATATATATATATATATATATATATATATATATATATATATATATATATATATATATATATATATATATATATATATATATATTAAGTGTGTAAAAAATAAAATAAATTATTTACAAAAATGTATATATTTCAAATAAACATTTTCAAAGGTAAATAAAAATAATAAATGAAAATAAAAGTATTTCTTACATTATTTTTAAGTTTAAACAAAATAAATATAAAGTATTTAATGTATTAATAATTAAAATAAATACCAAATAAATATAAAAATTTATGAAAATATTTTTTAGATATTTTTTATGTTTGGAAATAAAATAATAAAGTCATAAATGAAATAAAAATGAAAAAATAATAAATATACAAGAAATAGGCCAGGGGGGTGTGAAACTGAAAAATGGGGTGTGAAAAGCAGGAAGTAGCCAGGCCCAGCCCAGCTACTTCATCTTCTTCCTCTGTCCAACAGAAACGCGCGCCTAGCTTAGTTCAAACTTGTATCTCCTGATTTAGTGCTTTATTGACAAAACTCAAAACATGAAACTTGTAGAGCATCAAACAACGAATCTAACCATATAAAAAACTTAAGTTAACTCTCAAAGACCAGAGAGAATTTCTCTGGCCCTAATTTCTAACCTAGTTTTTTCAGAAAGTTCATGGATGAAATTCTCCTAGCACGATTAATATAAATGAAAACTAAGCACATGTATGGTTTCAGGGCTATGAATACAACATATTTCATTCACAAACCTAAGTCTAACTATTCCTAAATAGAGAGATAGAGGTTCATGAAATACCTGTTTCAGTTGAGTTCGAGCTGGACAATGTAGCAACTTTCAATGGTGCTTGAGGTTCTTTTGAGCTTGCCTGATGTCCACTGAACCTTTCCCAATGCTTAGTTTATTTTGAAGTGGCCTGAATCGTGCTACAGAACTCAACCTGCAAAGCTTCCAAACAAAAATGGCAATGTGTGTTAATGGAGTTACAGCAACTTGTGAATGGTCTGGATAGCTCATGTATGTTGATTTGAATGTGTTTGAAGTAGTTTTGGACAAAACGCACGAGGGAATTTGATAGTGGCTTGAAGTTTGCAGAACTGGCCCTGTTTTGCAAGAAAATGGAGATTTTGAGTATGAGGAGGTTTGAGTGGTGAAGAGCTCGTGCTTCTGGCTTGCTAGGGTATGAGAAACTTGTTTGATAACTTTGCTTGAGTTGGTTTTATCAGATGAGTGAGTTGTTGGCTTTTTGCATAATGCCTTGGTTATGAAGCAAAGTGAGAAGTGACTAAGAGCAGGCCTGTACATGCTAGCTCTAACCCTGCATACATTGTGCAAGCTTGGCCCCCAGTTTGTGGATTTGGTTGACAGCATAAGATCTTGTTCAAGGCTCAGGGATTAGTGGTTTGACATAAAGCAACCCTTTGCAAAAATAGAAATGTGCCTTTTACCATTTAGGGATTAAACTTGTTTACAATACCCTAATGATCAAGACAATGCATTGGCTCAATGGATTTGCATTAAATTATGGAGTACAAACTGGTTTAGAGGCCTGTAATTGTGTAATAAGCTAGCTTGGTCAGACTTGGCAAGTGGTATGAACATGTATTGGCCATGGTCACAAAGTGAGTTTTTGCCAACTTCAAGCATTCAATTCTCCCTAACCACAAAGGTGTTTGAGGAGTACTTGGACATTTTGGAAAGCTTGAAACATGTACTATAATCCATATTTGAAATTCAACTTGAAACTCCAAGTGGAACTATGTGAAAAATGGCCAAGAAGATGGGTCAAAATCCTGCCTAAACCAGGGCAAAATTTCTCTAAGTTAAAAGTTTTAGGTACCCTTGTTCCAAAAATCATAACTTAAGATCCAAGCTTCTTTTGAGAAAACTTTGTGTATCAAAGTTGTATAGTTTGTGATGGACTACAACTTTCATGTTATAAGTTTTGTTTGAATCCATTTGCATCTTGGTGAAAAAATAGGACAAAGTTAGGAAAAAATAAGAAAATTTTATAACTTAGAAAAATTCTAAGTTATGAAATTTTTCCATTTTAAACCCTAATTGGCAATTTTGGATTTCTTGATGAACAAGATTCATAATTTGACATGTCTTGATGAAAAATGACCCTTGGCACTTGATTTTGACCAAAAAGTCAAAGTTTGACCTTTCAGTGTACAGTCAAATTTTGATCAGTTGACTGAAAAATTCATCTGTCAATTTTATGCATTTGAGATCTTTTGAACTTTTTGAATGGGTCAAGATAATTTCATTGAGTCCTTGAGTCCATGGTTGAGCTTGATTTTCCATTGTCTAGGTCAAACAGTCAAAAATTACCTTTGCACAATCAAAACCCTAAAAATGACCATTTTTCCCTTTTGGTGATCTGATCAAATTTCTTGTGGAATTATGATCCAAACTTGATCAAATGGTTCATATGAGTTCATAATGTTGATGTGGGTCAAAATTCATGAGGTTTGACTATCAATTGGCCACAATTGACTTTTTCCCCAATACAGCTGATTTCTAGGTCAACTGCCCAATTGACTAGGCAAAAATTTGAATCAAGGCTTGAAACTTGGTATGGACAAACTTGTGAGTCCAACATGAAGTATGAAAGTCACTTTGGGCATTGTAGGTCAAAACATCCCTGTGCAAATTCAAACCCTAATTTAGGTCAATAGTGCAAGGAGGTGTCTTGAGCAGAGCAAACCCTAGCTTGATCTTGAGTTCCAAGAGTCTTGTGATGAGAAATGTTGATGAAATGAGAGGGAAAATTTTGGGGTACAACAGTTGCCCCTGTTCAATCTTCTTGAACCTGAAGAGTTAGATTGGCAAGTTTGCCTTTCGCGACTCGAAGGTAAAAGAGGATTGGACACTAGAGTGCCCGTAAATTTGAACTCGTCCAAATATAACTGAGGAAATGGGCTTAAAGATGCCATTTGAAGATGGTAGAATATTGCTGGAGATGGGCTTAAAGATGCCATCCAAGAATGTTTGTTGAATTACAATGTTGTAGGTCAGAAGATTGAGCATCGAAATGGTATCCGTGTCTGGAATGCATTTGAACTGTATCTGGAGACTGAGTCTGTTATGAGCAAAAGAATGGCGTTCGTTTCTGGAGCGTATTTGAGTTGTAACTGTATTTGATTCTTTGAATGAATATCAGAATGACTGCCATGTCTGGAGTGTATCTGTATTGTATCTGAATTCTAAATAGGCGACAAAGAAACATCTATGTATGGAGCATCTCTGGGCTGGGGATAAATTCCGAATGAGTGACAAAATGGCAACCGTGTCTGGAGCGTATCTGGAATGTATCTGAAGTTGAGATCTGTATGAGTGGCAGAATGACTTTCGTGTCTGGAGTGTATCTGGACTGTAACTGGGATCTGAATAAGTGACAGAATGACTTATGTGGCGACTGCACTGGGGAGAATCAAACTGCTGGTGTAAAGGCCAGAATGGCATCCGTGTTTGGAGCGTATCTGAACTTGAAGTTGATAGTTGAATCTGAATGAGAGATAGAATGGATGCCGTGTCTGGAACGTATCTAGTCTGTATCGGATTGCTGAAGTCTGAATGAGTAGTAGAATGACTGCCGTGTCTGGGGTGTATCTGTACCGTATTTCGACTTGAAATTGTGAATGAGTAATAGAATGACCGTCGTGTTTGGGGTGTATCCATACTGTATCAGGAAAATTGTTGATGATAGCCTTTTAATCTTATCCTGAAAAAGGGTAAAATGTTAGCTAAAACACAAAGTTATGTTGCATGATATGTATGATGCAATGAACTGTATTTCATCAATGTTTACGATATATGAATGTATTGGATGTGCATGTAAGCTGAGTAGCTGTCTTGCTGAGGAAAATAAATCCTTGACAACTGGAGATAATGAAATCTTTGACTGCTGTCGAGGAAAGTAAATCCTTGACCGATGCTGGGGATTCCAAAAAATCTTTGATTATTGAAGATGAGAAATCCTTGATGACTGCTTGGGGATTAAAGATCTCTGATTGTTTGAGAAGGAGAAATCCTTGGACCACTGCTGGAGATTGAAAATCCTCGGTGATTTGTGGGGATTAACAAGGCATTTGACAACTTCTGCAGGGAATGAGAATCATTCATGACTTTCCTGGGAAATAGGGAAAACTTGGGAAATCTCTAATGGGGAGTTAAAACCTAGGAGGCTTCTGCTTGGAGAAATGAGATCGAGAATCTTCGATCTGTTGGGAGATTACTCTGTGGGGAGAATGTATACTCGGCTGGTGGTATCAGGAGTTTTGGGTTGTATGCCAAACTATTGGGGGAGCATCTTAGTTAGGGACAAGCCAAGAAGTTAACTGTTATTTTCTTGGTTTTCAGACTTTTAAGATAGCTTGCTGGGGAAATTGGGGGAGTTGAATAGTTCCCACCGGGGGTTGATAGTTGGAAACTTGACTTCGCTGGGGAAGAAGGTTTAGAATATTCTGGTTCCGCTGGGGATAGGTATTTCGGGGTTTTTGGGCTCCACTGGGGATCGGGAGTTTGAATTCTGATGGGAACTTTGAAACTTAACTCAGCTGGGGAATCAAGTTTAGAACGTACTGGCTCCGCTGAGGATCTTGAAGATTAACTCTGTTGGGGAAATAATACTCCAAATTTTTAGCTTTGTTGAGGATCTGAATGATGTATTGTAGGGGATTTCCTCTGAAATAGCATAAGGATATTTTCCTACACCTTCAACCTATCAGTAATTATCCTTTCTCAATTTTGTTTTATTTGTAAGCAGTGATTATATTCAAATGCATATGCCTATTTAACAAAACATTGGACGTTTTCAAATAAAACATAAGTGTAAAAAGGCAAAGAAAGGTAACCAAATTTCTGCACTTTGAAGTATCTTTGTATTAACTTTTGTAAGTATCTTTGTACAAAGGAGACAGACATCCTAGTAAGAGAATGTTGTCGTAAAAATTGATAAAAAATTTATACAAAAGGAAGATGGCTAATGTGTAATAGTTCCATGGGATTCCCATTCTGCTATAGCCTTCACAACTCTGAATATCTCGTCCATTCGCTGCTTCGTCTGCTGATGACTAGATTGATCAGAAACTTGGAGCTTGTTGGTGAAGAGATTGTTCTTAAAGTGATCTGACGAGACATAGTCATACGCTTTAATTCCCTAACTTTTTCCTGGACCACCCTTTCGGGTTTTCGATCCACCGGGAAATCCTTTTTTGCCCAAGTCGCCCTTTCGGGTTTTCAACTTGCCGGGTGTACATATTTTTTTGATTTATCCCTAATTTTTGCCTGAACCGCCCTTTCGGGTTTTCGATTCACCGGGATGCCCATTTTTTCCCAAGTCGCCCTTTCGGGTTTTCAACTTGCCGGGTCGTTTTATGCGTAGTATCTTTTGACTATGTCTGCATTCGCAGGGTGCGGTAAATTATTGCCGTCCATGGTAGTCAGAATTATTGCCCCACCAGAAAAGGTGCTCTTGATCACAAATGGTCCTTCGTATGTAGGAGTCCACTTGCCCCTGGGATCACTTTGCAGTAAGATGATCCGCTTGATTACAAGATCTCCGACTTGATATACTTGGTGTCTGAATTTCTTGTTGAAAGCCTTGATCATCCATTTTTGATACGTCTGACCATGACAAACAACAGTAAGTCGTTTCTCGTCAATCAAGTTAAGTTGATCAAGCCGGGTCTGAATCCAATCGTCTTCACTCAAACCAGCATCCTTCATAATCCTTAAGGAAGGAATCTGAACTTCCATAGGTAAAACAGCTTTCATGCCATATACCAAAGAGAAATGGGTTGCCCCTATTGAAGTACATGTCGTGGTATGATATCCATTCAGAGCAAACAGTAACATCTCGTGCAAGTCCTTGTAGGTGACTGTCATCTTTTGAATGATCTTCTTGATATTTTTGTTCGCAGCTTCAACAACATCGTTCATCTTCGGTCGATAGGGAGATGAATTGTGATGATAAATCTTGAACTGCTCGCATAGAGCGGTGATCATAGTGTTGTTTAAATTTGTATCGTTGTCCGTGATGATCCTGTCGGGGATACCATATCGGCATATGAGATTCTGCTTGATGAAGCGAGCAACCACGTTCTTTGTAACGGAGGAAAAGGAAGCTGCTTTGACCCATTTGGTGAAGTAATCAATAGCGACCAAAATGAAGCGTTGTCCATTGGCTGCCGTAGGCTTGATCTATCCAATCATGTCAATGCCCCACATTGCGAATGGCCAAGGAGCTGTCAGAATGTTGAGAGGAACAGGAGGAATATGTACCTTGTCGGTGTAGACTTGGCATTTGTGGCAAGTACGGGAATGTTGATGACAATCAGCTTCCATGGTAGACCAGTAGTAGCTTTCCCTTAGAATCTTCTTAGCCATCGTATGTCTGCTCAAGTGGGTGCCAAATGTGCCACTATGTATCTCGGTCATGATCAACTCTGCTTCAGCTTTGTCCATACAACGAAGTAGAACACAATCATGGTTGCGCTTATAAAGGATGCCATTGCTTAGGAAGAACTTGGCAGCAAATCTCCTTAAGAACTTTTTATCATTGACTGAAGCTCCTTCAGGGTATTCTCTAGTCTGGAGATACCTTTTGATTTCATGAAACCAGGGTTGTTCCACTACTTCTTCGGTATTGATCTCATGACAGTGCGCAGGTTTGTCCATTCGCTCGATGGTAATTTGGGGAGCCTCGTTATCCCAGTTGAGTTTAAACATGGAAGACATTGTAGCCAGAGCATCTGCTAGCTGATTTTCTTCTCGCGGGAAGTGCTTAAAAGTAATCTGCTCGAAATGAGGCAACAACATCAAGACATGTTCTTTGTATGGGATAAGATTAGGATGCTTGGTGTCCCACTCTCCTTTGACTTAACTGATAACCAAAGCCGAGTCCCCAAATACGACCAAAGATTTGATTCCCAAGTCTATAGCAGCCTTGAGACCAAAGATGCAAGCTTCATATTCAGCCATGTTGTTAGTACAACTGAAGCAAAGTCGGGCAGTGAAGGGTGTATGGCAACCTTCCGGAGAAATGAGTACCGCACCGATACCGTTGCCAAGTGCATTTGAAGCACCATCAAAGTATAGGGTCCATCGGGATCCTTGTTCAGGCCCGTCATACAGTCTGTTACCTTCAATGTTGTCCAATGTCATGATGTCCTCGTCAGGGAAGTCGAATCTCATAGATTGGTAATCTTCGACGGCTTGATGAGCTAGATGGTCAGCTAGTACACTCCCCTTTATAGCTTTTTGGGTAGTATACTGGATATCATACTCAATCAGAATCATCTGCCATCTAGCGATTCTTCCAGATAAAGCAGGCTTCTCGAAGATATACTTGATCGGATCCATCTTAGAAATCAGCAAAGTGGTATGAGTCAACATATACTGCCTTAGCCGGCGAGCAGCCCA
Source organism: Vicia faba (assembly GCA_948472305.1). NCBI lineage: Eukaryota > Viridiplantae > Streptophyta > Magnoliopsida > Fabales > Fabaceae > Vicia > Vicia faba. Next base: position 691,306,161 of record OX451736.1, read on the forward strand.
TACCAAAGTGCAGCAAGTTTTCTCGAGCAGTGAGTAGCGAGTCTCACAGTCGGTAAACTTTTTGTTAAGGTAATAAATGGCATGCTCTTTTTGGCCAGACTCGTCATGTTGGCCCAGTACGCACCCCATTGAGTTATCCAAGACAGTCAGATACATGATTAACGGCCTTCCTTTGACGGGTGGCATCAAAATAGGAGGTTCTAGTAAATACTCCTTGATCTTATCAAAAGCAACTTAACAATCATTGTTCCATTTAACTACCTGATCTTTCTTCAACAGTTTGAAAATTGGCTCACGGGTAGATGTCAGGTGAGAAATGAACCTCGCGATATAGTTTAAGCGTCCCAAGAATCCTCTAACCTCCTTTTCAGTGCAAGGAGCAGGAATTTCTTGTATAGCCTTTACTTTAGCTGGATCCACCTCAATGCCTTTGTTGCTGTCAATAAATCCCAAAAGTTTACCAGACCTAACTCCAAAAGTGCACTTGCTTGGGTTCAGTCTGAGCTTATACTCCTTCAACCTGGCAAACAGCTTTTGCAAATGATCAAGGTGTTCTTCTTCTGTTTGTGATCGAGCTATCATGTCGTCTACGTAAACTTCGATCTCATGATGTATCATATCATGAAACAAAGCTACCATAGCGCGTTGATAGGTTGCCCCTGCATTCTTCAGTCCGAATGGCATCACTTTGTAGCAGAAGGTACCCCATTGTGTGACAAAAGTAGTTTTCTCCATGTCCTCGGGGGCCATTTTGATCTGGTTGTATCCCGAGAATCCATCCATGAAGGAAAAAACCTTGTGTTGAGCTGTGTTGTCAACCAAGATATCGATATGCGGTAGTGGAAAATCGTCTTTAGGGCTAGCCCTGTTTAAATCCCGATAGTCCATACACATTCTGACTTTGTCGTCCTTCTTAGGCACGAGCACAATGTTAGCAACCCATTGTGGATAGAAAGTAACAGCTAGAAAGCCAGCGTTGAATTGCTTCATTAACTCAGCCTTGATCTTCTCAGACATGTCGGGCCTCATTCGGCGGACCTTTTGCTTGATCGGTGGACAGTCTTATCTTGTAGGGAGACGGTGAACCACGATATCTGTGTCCAATCCTGGCATGTCTTCATAAGACCAGGCGAAGATTTCAACATACTCGTTCAACAACTGCACTAAGTGCTCTTTGACACTTGGTTCCAGGTTGGCACACACTTTTACTTCTTTCCTGTCTTCCTCTGTCCCCAAGTTGATGGTTTCTAGCAACTCTTCATGAGGCAGAATAGCCCTTTCCTCTTGCTGCAGAAGTCTGGCTAACTCTCCCGGCACTTCACAATCTTCGTCAACTCCGGACTCAGCATGATTGACCAAGTCTTCAGAGTTACCGAAGGCTAAAGCAGAATAGTCACCCAGGGAATCCTGAATGGATGGGTACCTGCATTTGTGAGTGTGGGTGTGTGTAAGGGATAGCCATCCTTAAACAAAATAAAATGCAAAAGGAAAGAAAATGAACACAACAGTTTAGATGAAGACGTCCAATGATTCATTAAAACATGGCATATGATAATGAAGAAAATCAAGCCGTTACAAATGGACCTACATGCCCCGGGCAAGGCATGAGGTGAAAATAGTGTGCGAATTGTTTAGTTATTACAGACCAACAAATAGGAAATTGTTCAAAGATAAAATTAATGGTTGATAAAGGTGATGGGAATAAAATCCTTTTCTTCCCAGTTGCTTAAGCCCCCTTCGACGGTTGGAAAGATCCAATCTGTGAAGTTGTCCTCTTCATCTTTATCTTCTACAGCATTAATTCCGTGATGGGTGATCCTTACAGGTGGCCCTCCAGTCTTGGAACGATGCATAGCCTTCTGTCCTGCAGCTGTAAACCCTAGTCCAAATTTGTCAGTCTTATGGGGAAAGTCAAGCAATTGACCCCATACTGTGCTCTTCCCTTCTTTAATTACAGCCACTGTGTCCTTGAGAGATTCCATCCTAGATACATTCTTGGGAATGATAGGCACCTCAACCATTGTCTTCGCAACTGCTACCTCAGGAGAAACTTCCTCAAAATGTTGGAAAGGCGTTTCGATGAACTCGCCATCCAACTCCACATAGCGGAAGGAATTGAGATGACTTATCATGTACTCTTCCTCGCCGTGCACCGTGATAATTTTACCCTTAACAGGATATTTCAGCATTTGGTGCAAAGAGGAGGTAACTGCCCCAGCATAATGGATCCACGGTCTTCCTAACAAGCACGAATATGACAGACGGATGTCCATCACATAAAAGGTGGAGTTGAAAACCTTTGTGCTTACTTTGATAGGAATGTCAACCTCTCCATGAACCATTCTTTTGGACCCATCAAAGGCCCTAACAACGATGTTACTAGGTTTGAGGGTCAATCCTTCGCAGTCCAAACGGTCTAAGGCTTTCTTCGGCAGCACATTCAAGGAAGAACCAGTATCAACTAAGACATGGGCGAGGGTGGTTCCCCTGCATTCAACTGAGACGTGTAGCGCGTCATTGTGTTTCCTTCCTTTGGGAGTCAAGTCAGCATCAGAAAAGCCAAGGCCATTATCAGCAGTAAGACTGGCCACACACTCCTGAAACTGGTCAGCCGAAGTTTCTTGGGGGACATGTGCTGCCTTCAAAAATTTGATCAGGGCCTTAGCATGGGCCTCAGAGCAGAGTAGAAGAGCCAACATGGATATTTTAGAAGGGGTCTGCCCTAACTGTTCCATGATATCATATTCACTCTTTCTGATTATTTTCAAGATTTCATCCATTTCTTTCTGGGTGGTTTCGGAGATAACCACAACATAAGCCTTCGTCCTGACAGGAGCTTCTAGTATCCCCTTACCCTTATTGGTAGTATCAACAGATGGTCTTTCTTCAAGAGTATCCAATTCTTCAATTATCGGGTCTCGCACAGATGGCCTAACAGGCACAGAAGCTTTCGAGGGTCCAAAGACTGCTCGAGAGGGAGCAATCTCCGGAGAAAAAATTTGTCCGCTGCGGGTTATCTTGCTTGTTCCCGCGATGTTCCCTATGTCGGGGATTTCTTCTTCACAATTCTCTTGGAATGCTTCAATATGTTTGATACCATGATAGAAGATTTCTCCTCCATAGTTCCATGGTATCGTCTTGCTAGATTGATACGGGACATGTCCCGACATGGTGATTTTTAATGGTACAAATTTAGGGTCGGGCGTAATCCTGACAGGCCTTTTGCAATCCTTGGGAGGATTGTCGGAAATGGTTATAATTGCAATATCGTTGGTTGAAGTAGCAAAAGTAGCAGGAGTAACAGGAGTGAAGGTATCAACAGGGTTTTTTGGAAGAGTATCTCTTGGGTATCCATCAGGCATTGGACACCTGATTTTAACATTGGGCAGTCAGCTCGTATGTTTAAACAAAAGTAACAGTCCTTTTCGCAGCCTGGGAATATCCCGACTCTCATCAAATTCTCTTTAATCACTGATAAGGGAGTCAAAAGGTCAGCAACATCGGTAACATGAAGGTCTTCCATAACGGCATGAACATTATGACCGTGCTTGGGCATCAGAGCAGAAATCACATTGGGCTTCTCAGAAGCATCAAATTCTACTTCCTTGGCGTCAATCAGGTCTTGGATTTTGTTCTTAAGCGCCCAACAATTATTGGTATCGTGCCCAACACTGTCAGAGTGGTAGGCACACTTGGCATTGGAGTGGTAGTATGGAGAGGAGGTGTTAGGGTTCTTTGGCGCTTCCTTCAAACTGGTCAGATTCAGCTTTAACAAATGACGGAGTACTTGAGCGGACGTCATGTTGATTCGGGTGAACTGCCGTTGTGGCCTTTCTACCCGTTGTTGATTAGGTCTTGTCTGATTACCGCGAGGTTGATCATTTGAAGAGTTTTGAATCATTACAGCCCCTATTGTGACACCCCAAATTAATTCAATTGTTAAATAATTAGAAATTTAATTATTAAATTAATTAAAGGCTTAATTAATAATATTTTGGATTAAATGAAGGAATTAATTATGGAATTAAAAAGGAAGACCGGGGGTGTAAAGTTGAATTAGAGGTGTGTGTAGTAAAAAGCTCTATTAAAATAATTACTAATTATTATTATTATTTGGCAAATAATAAAAGGAATATAAAAAGAAGGATAAAAAGGAAAAGGAAAAGAAGGGTTTTGGAAAAACTCAGTGTACGTGAAATTGGAGAAGAGAAGAGAAGAGAGGAAAAAGCCAAACGCCGTGAATTCGAAAGATCATCGCGAGGTAAGGGGTGATTTCGATTATTTAATATGCCTTATAGATTTTGGGATCAATAGAATTGATTAGGCATGTTAGGAATCCCAATTTAGGATTTATGAAATTCAAACCCCAATCCCATGAAATTATGTTTTGATTCAATTTGAGGTTATGAGGAAATTGTATGATGTTATGGTGTGTTGTAATCTCATTAGAATCATGTACTATAACTTGTTTTGGCAATTCTGTGAGTTGGACTCGTATGGGTATGAATTGGATGGGATTTGGAATGAGTAAATGCTGTCAAAACAGCAGTTTTTGACTTTTCAGGTCGCAGGAACCGGTTCCCAGTGGGGAGGAACCGAGTTCCCAGTGTAAATTTGTGAAGAAACTGACTTTTTCAACGCAGGAACCGGTTCCTGTATAGGTAGGAACCGGGTTCCAGTACATTTTCCAGAATGGGTGTTTTTTGAACTTCGCAGGAACCGGTTCCTGTATATGTAGGAACCGGGTTCTGCTGTAACTCTTTGAAAAATACTAAACTTTGAAAATTCATAACTTTCAAACCGTAAGTCAGTTTTGGGTGCCGTTTTGGACGTTATTTCTTAAATTAAATACTCTATCTTATAAAATAAGAAAAATATTATTTTATGAAAAATTATTTTAAAAAGAGTCGAATTTCCGATTTTTGGTAAACCTTGGTATTTTGAGAATGATGTAGAATCGTTGTGAATTATTCTGATTTGGTGAATGAGAATTGATACTCATGTGTTGTGCCTGCTATCCATTATGGTTGAGATTTGATCATGTGACATATTGGTTTTGGCATTATTTGGAATTATGTTGTGATCATATTCCGTTGATTGATGTTGCATGCTAATGATGTGCATGCATATGCATTGTTTGGTGAAGTTAATTCCTATTGTGTGGAATTTGACTTGTATTGCCGTTAACCGATACCCGAGAGTGATGGGTGGTTAGGCTGGATTCATGTCCGAGTGTGATGGACGAATCGATGATTGCTTCGGCTGGATTCATGTCCGAGTGTGATGGATGAATCGATGGTTACTGTATCCGAGTGTGATGGATCAGTGATGGTGACTTGGTCACGTGTTGGTACCACATGCATTGTGTCTGCATTTATGTTTGCATGGAATTGTAACATGTTAGGATGTCTTCCAGTGTTACAATTCTTTGGTTGATTCTTGACTTGTATGATTGTAACTGTGTGTTGAATCTGAATTTATGCTAAAATGGGTGAAATAATATGCTTGTGATATAATGTTGATTGAGAAACTTATAATGCATGTTAATTATGAGAAATCTCACCCTTACTTTAATGATTTCAGATTAAAGTTAGCAGCTCAGGAGTTGGTGAGGATGGCTCTAGAGCTATGTTATTTTAGTCTGTGTGTCAGTGTCGTGCTCTGATAGATTGTAACACTGGGGGAAACGTTTTAATGACGAGTTTTATTTTCTATTGTTTAATTTATGTTGGGAATACTTACGAAGTGAAGTTATTCCAGTTTTGAGATATTTCCGCTGTGTAGAACATGATGTTGATTTAAACATTTATAATAATAATTCCTTCAGTAAAGCATGACAACTGTAAATTTGAGGTTTTATATTTATCTGGAATTATGACATCCCTGTTTTTCGTGTTACTCTGATTTAATTAATATATTCGCGGGTTATTTTTAGAAGGGGTGTTACAATAGTGGTATCAGAGCATAGTCGGTCTTGTCGTGTGTCATTATCCCTTTTGTATGTGACTAGTGTGAGAGGACACTGTCGATACTTGTGTGCTGATGAGTGTGATCGGTGGATTTAGAACTGACTGTTTAACGCTGGTTCGCGAAATGTCGCGGAAGCAAGAGTCGCCACCGTCTTTTTATTTTCTCCAACATGGACAGGACAAAAGCACAGCAAAATTCCTTATGAGATAGTTTCTCGGTTCGGGAGGTAGATTTATAGAAAGGGAAGGTGTTAGCACTCTTTATATCCATGGTTATCCATGGGCTCTTAGATACTTGCTCATTGTGTTTTCAAAGTGTTTGCCTTTTAAATTGTGAGTGGGTTTGAAAAAGTGTCGTTTAAAGATTTCGGAATAACTCTTGTATATGTCCTCAAGAGTGTTTGAAAAATTCTTTTGAAAGCTTTTTGAAAAGTGTCAGTGTGAAAAGAGTTTTGATTTGTTTTTTAGAGAGCAAGTATCTATGAGTCATCTACCTACCCTAAGGAATTAGGCTGTGTAAATGTCCTTAAGGTAGTGCCATCCCACCATTGAGAGGTAGGTAGCACCACCGTTGGAGGTGTTCAGGTCAATTCGAGTGTAGGGACAGTGTGGTCACCGAAGCAACAGTTAGGACACCTTAGAAGCTACCCTTATGTCCTTGATCCTTTTTTAATCCGAGGCAACCGTTTCGAGGCAACTTTTCCGAGGCAACCAGATCATGGACATAAGGACTTACTAAAACGTCCCATACTTGACGACCACGTTTCGAAGGCAACAGGTGAGGCGTACCCTAGAAGTGGTGTGTGAATTTGTGTGTTGTTTTCAATTAAGTTTTATCTTTGATCGTGGCATTTGTGAGTTGCGCTTGTTTTTAATTAACCATACATTCTTTCATGCAATTTAGAATTTAAAAGTGCGGAAATTTAAATGACGGAAAGATAAATCCTACGCTATTACAAGGCGCGGGTCTATACATCGCCAAATTACAAAGACCCGTTTGATAAAAATGCGGAAAGTAAATAGACCTAATTACTATTACAAGCCTTGAGCAGTTACATAATATTTGAAAAGAACAAAGAATAACGTGCAAAAGAATAAAAGTTAGGACGTCCGAGGGTTTTGACCCTTTCGAAATTAAATTGAAATTAAAGTCTAATTATTATTTAATTAAAGAAAAGAAATTGTTTTTTTTTGTTTTTTTGTATTTATGAAATAAAGAAAATTAAAATTAGAAGAAAACCCTAGTTCTAAATGTTTTAATTACTAATAAAAAGAAATATTAAAGTTACTCTAATTTACTAATTAATTAATATACATGTTTATTTACAAAAATAATAGTAATTATAATAATAATAATGAGAGAAAATTATTTATTTAAGAAAAAGATGAAAATGTCAAAAACCCTAATTCTACCTATTTTATTTGTTAAGAAAAGATTAAAGTTTAAAACCTAAATTAACTAAATTAATTATTAACATTTATTTACAAAAATATTTAAATGGTGAAATTAATAATAATTAAATATATTACATTTTTTTGATTTCTGATTTTTTTATGGAAAATTATTTTAGGTGAATTAAATAAAATAATTAAAGCAATAAAAAGAATTAAAAAGAGAAAGAAAATGAAAATATACAAACAAGGGGGGGTGTCTGGCCCATTATGGAGGTAAGATTGGAGTAATTCTGGCCCATTAGCATAGAGTCTTGTTTGACTTTCCACGCTTGTGTGCATGCTGGTTGACTAGGGCGTACCATAGGCGTTGTCTCCTGACCACTGAATTGGATCTCCTGGCCACTTGGCAGGCTCAAGCGTGAGGCTCATGGTGGAGTTCTGGATGAAGCGCTGCATGGAATTGAGTTAGAAAAAATAATAGCAATTGTATGGGGGACCTGGGAATCGAACCCAGGTCCCAGCGTTTACCAAGTCACGTTCCCACCATCTGAGCTATTACACGCGCTTGTCAAATATGTACACAACAAATATTATATAAAACAAAACAAGCGTAATGGTGCAAACAAAAAATAGGCGCGCTGGATTTGAATGTCCCAACCATGTATTGCCACGCATGCTTCTTCTCCATTTGTTTCCTGCAACATGAACAAGATAGCGGTGGTTTTAAACCCCCACAAACTGCAACCTGTAAAAATAGCGAATAGAATATGCCTTAATATAGAAAGGGCGCGATTGCTTCATTGGATTCGTCTTGTTGTCACGAACGTGTTCATACCGGTTTGGTGGTCTAATTTTACCATATATTAGAACCCCCAATTTTGAAGTTCTGAAACCCTAGGTTTCATCAATGGTGAATCTCGTTTCAAGCATTTTTAGAACAATTAAACTATGCCAAAAGTTCCAGGGAGATGTTAGTAACACAAATCAATGATCAAAACACATGAATGATGCATAGAAATTGAAATTCGATTATGGACATATTTATGAAAAAGATGATTATGTTCTACCGATTCTTGGAATATGGGGACTTGTTCTTGATTGTAATCGACTCCTGGAAGGTTCAGCAACGTGTTAGAATGCTTTTTATGCTTTGAAACGTGCTCTAACTATGAAATCAGTTTCACACTTTCTTTGGAATTTTGGCAACCTGGTTCTGAGTTTGTGAGCAGTTTTTCATGTATGCTTCAATTAGGTTTCACTATGCCTTTGTATCTGAACGAGATTAGGTCAAAAAACAAGCCCAAAGATCCATGAATTGATGATTTGAAGATTTGATTTTCAACATATCAATTTCAATATTTTTCCATTGAAACTCTTGCCAATCATGGAAAATCTTCCCTTTTTGAATGTGAAACGACTTGCCACCTTGCCCTAGTTTGATTTGCTGCACAAAAAGATTTGAAAAAGCATGATTTGATTTTTTCTCATAATTAAATCTAATTAAATGAATTAATAAGAATAAAAATTCAATTAATTAATTAAAAATAAGAAAATAAATCCCTTTGAGCTCAATGGGTCGTGCATAGGCTTTGGGTAATGATTCAAGAAAGAATTTGAGGCCCATTAGAAATTTTGAAGTGTTTTAGGCAAAGTTGACTTTTCAAAATTCCCAAATATTTCCCAACTTCTCCAATGCATATCTTGCTCAATTTTGAAGCTATGATCATGTTCTTGGACATTTTGGAAAGGTCTTGAAGTCCTCTAACCAATGCCTTTGTTCCCATGTCATTTTGATTTACCAATCTCAAGTTATGGTCTTTGACTTAAAGTGCCTTTTTGTTGACTTTTGAAAATGACCTATAATGTTGAAATTGATAACTTTTTGTGAGAGAATTTCTTGGACTTGAAGTGTGAAGATGAGTTGTAGGAAATGGCATTCTCTTCAAAATGAGCTTTGGATGGGATTTTTATGATAAACCATGAGGAAGTTATGCCCTGTTCAAATTGCAGTTGACTTTTTCAACTGTCCAAAAATAGAAACTTTTGCATCTTGAGACTTTTTGAGCCATGCTTTGAGAATCATGATCAAGAATTGATCAAATGATGTTTGTGGCTTCAAAATAAGATGTTGACCAAAAATTTTGACTTTTGACTGTCAAATGACCATTTTGCCCCTGCAGTTGACTGTGGAGCAACTAGGGCTTTTGACTGTGCAATTTGATGTTGTGAGTCTTGAAACTTGAAATATGGATGTTTGACAATGTATGTGGGCATGTGGGACTTGATTGGACCCTTGAAAATCTCAATTTCTTTGCCATAACCAAAACCCTAATTTTGACTGTGTTAGGAGGCAATTGGACTGTGCAACTTTTGAGGGGTTTTGAATCATCTGGAGATTGATCTTGGCAAATCTTGAAGAATATGGGAGGGCAAATTTTGGGGTACAACAGTTTCCCCTGTTCAATCTTCTTAGACCTGAGGATGTAGATTGGCTGGCGTGCCTTTCGTAATCCGGAGGTGGAAGATGATTGAACACTAGAGTGCCCAGAAATTTGCACTCACATAGTAGAGTATCAGCAGTGTGATGTAGGGAATGGGCTTATAGATGCCATTTGGAAAGATGATGGATAGGGGGATGGGCTTATAGATGCCATCTGGAGATGTGATAGAACCTTGTCGGGAATGGGCTTATGGATGCCATTTGGAGACTGTTGGTATGTGGATGGGCTTACAGATGCCATTTAGGTGTCGATCGCGTAAGAGATTCCTTAGCGAGAAATTGAGTACCTGAGAAAGAAAATAATTACCTGGCCTGTTACAGGAGTTGATCTTCAGAATCTTTATGTAGATGTGACCTGGCTGGATACAGGAATCGAATCTTTAAATTCTTCAGACGTGCCCTGGCAAGATACAGGAATCGAGTCCGGAGAATAGTCGTCAACAGATACACCCTGGCAAGATACAGGAATCGGATCTTCAAACTCTTCAGACGTGCCCTGGCAGGATACAGGAATCGAGTCTGGAATAGTCGTCAACAGATACACGCTGGCAAGATACAGGAATCGGATCTTCAAACTCTTCATACGTGCCCTGGCAGGATACAGGAATCGAGTCTGGAATATAGTCGTCAACAGATACACCCTGGCAAGATACAGGAATCATATCTTCGAACTCTTCAGACGTGCCCTGGCAGGATACAGGAATCGAGTCTAGAATAGTCGTCAACAGATACACCCTGGCAAGATACTGGAATCGGATCTTCAAACTCTTCAGACGTGCCCTGGCAGGATACAGGAATCGAGTCTGGAATATAGTCGTCAACAGATACACCCTGGCAAGATACAGGAATCGGATCTTCGAACTCTTCAGACGTGCCCTGGCAGGATACAGGAATCGAGACTGGAATTAGTCGTCAACAGATACACCCTGGCAAGATACAGGAATCGGATCTTCAAACTCTTCAGACGTGCCCTGGCAGGATACAGGAATCGAGTCTGGAATTAGTCGTCAACAGATACACCCTGGCAAGATACAGGAATCAGATCTTCAAACTCTTCAGACGTGCCCTGGCAGGATACAGGAATCGAGTCTGGAATAGTCGTCAACAGATACACCCTGGCAAGATACAGGAATCGGATCTTCGAACTCTTCAGACGTGCCCTGGCAGGATACAGGAATCGAGTCTGGAATAGTCGTCAACAGATACACCCTGGCAAGATACAGGAATCGGATCTTCAAACTCTTCAGACGTGCCCTGGCAGGATACAGGAATCGAGTCTGGAATATAGTCGTCAACAGATACACCCTGGCAAGATACAGGAATCGGATCTTCGAACTCTTCAGACGTGCCCTGGCAGGATACAGGAATCGAGTCTGGAATTAGTCGTCAATAGATACACCCTGGTAAGATACAGGAATCGGATCTTCAAACTCTTCATACGTGCCCTGGCAGGATACAGGAATCGAGTCTGGAATAGTCGTCAACAGATACACCCTGGCAAGATACAGGAATCGGATCTTTGAACTCTTCAGACGTGCCCTGGAAGGATACAGGAATCGAGTCTGGAATATAGTCGTCAACAGATACACCCTGGCAAGATACAGGAATCGGATCTTCGAACTCTTCAGACGTGCCCTGGCAGGATACAGGAATCGAGTCTGGAATATAGTCGTCAACAGATACACCCTGGCAAGATACAGGAATCGGATCTTTAGTTGCGACCGTTGATAGTAATCATCTTTGTACTGACCTTTGTCCTGAAAAGACAAAACGTTAGTTGTGTGTAATGTCATGATGTATGACATGCGAGATGTTCTCAGAATAAATGAGATTGTATGTTCATGATGCGTATGTGCATGCTATAATGTATGAAGATGCGATGTTTATGAATGTATGTTTGTCTAGGGAAGTAAATCCTTGACGGGTGCCGGGAAGTTAACTCCTGGGCTGATGTTGAAGAATAGAATTCTTGGTTTCCGCTGGGGATGATAGTTGCAAGAATAAACCGGTAGGAGAAGATGACTCTGTTGGGGAATAAACTTGGCGAATAGATTACTCTGCGGGGAGTGAACTCTGTGGGAAAGGGAGGTACTTTGCTGAAGTCGATGATAACTCCGCTGGGGATACCATTGATGTGTTATGTTGAAGGAATTGATGAACTCCGCTGGGGGATAGGAAGACTTCGTCGGGGACGATTTTTCCATGACAATTGGCTGAGGATAACCCAGTTATAAGCTCTGGTGAAGCATAACCTTTGAATAAAAAGTATGAGAGACGCGTTCGTGCTCTACAGGGGATAGCTTCCAGAATCTACTGGGGATAAGCTTCCTACTGAGGAGATGGATTCAACTCTCCTGGGGAGACTTTTCAGATTGGACTGGGGAAGTGGCTCTGCTGGATGTCTGGTATTCTGCCGGGGAACAATCTTAGATCAAGACTGTCGGGGATGCTTGTAGAGGAATACTGAGATTTGTTGGGGATAATCCACCTTCCTTGAGGCTGACAGTGGTCTAGCTTTGCTTGGGGGGAGAGTGTTACTGACTTGCTGGAGATATTGTGCCTTTTAGGGCTGATTGGAGATCAACTGCTTGGGGGAGAATTGTTGAATCTTGGCTCACTCTCTAGGGAATTAAGATATCTTGGTTACATTCTTCAGCCGAACTTACCTTGGTACCTTGGTGGACTGAGCAATTAGATTGCTTAGACAACCCATTATTGCCCCTGTTCCTGATGTTACCTGTAATTAATCCTTCGTTTCGTATGCAAATATTTATGAGTTAGCAATTAGTGTCAAATGCATATATCACAATTGAACATTGGACGTTCTTCGCAAAACAAAACAGAAAAAGGAAAAACAATTGGCAATTGGTCTGAGAAGTGAATTTGTATTGATTTTTTGAATTTGCCTGTAAATAGGAGTTTATGTACAAGAGGCTGACGTCCTAGTAAGAGAACGCCGCCGAACAACAGAGTTTATACAATTTGTACAAAGAAAACAAAACAGCTGTGTGAAAAGATAATCCCACTGGGTTCCAACTCTGCTATCGCCTTTATATCTTCGAGCGTCTCATCACTTGGCTGCTCAGTTGACGATGAAGCTGATTGATCGATGCCGTCTGATCTTGATAGTTGATACCGGATTCTGGATGCAAGGTGATCCAATGAGACATAGCATTACGCTTTAACCCCTAACTTTTGCCTGGACCGCCCTTTCGGGTTTTCAGTCCACCGGGATACCCATTTTTGCCCAAGCCGCCTTTTCAGGTTTTCGACTTGCCGGGTGTACAGATTCTTTTCATTTCATCCCTCATTTTTGCCCGAACCCTTTTGGTTCGCCGGGAAGCCCTAATTTTTGCCTAGGTATGACAACCTAGCGGGTCTTTTATCATGCATAGTATCTTTTTACAATGTCTGCATTGGCGGGGTGAGGAAGGTCGTCACCATCCATGGTGGTTAGGATCATGGCTCCTCCTGAGAACACATGTTTAACCACAAATGGCCCTTCGTACGTAGGGGTCCATTTTCCCCTGGGATCACTTTGAGGAAGGATGATGCGTTTGATTACCAGGTCCCTAACTTGATACTCTTGTGGTCTGACTTTCTTGTTAAATGCCCTGATCATCCGTTTTTGATACGTTTGACCATGACAAATAGCAGTGAGTCTCTTTTCGTCAATTAGGTTTAATTGATCAAGTCGTGTCTGGATCCAGTCATCTTCGCTCAACTCTGCATCCTTCATTATCCGGAGAGAGGGTATTTGGACTTCAATCGGCAAGACTGCCTCCATGCCATAGACCAAAGAAAAGGGAGTTTCCCCGGTTGACGTCCTTGCTGAGGTACGGTACCCATGAAGAGCAAACGGTAACATCTCGTGCCAATCTTTATAGGTCACTGTCATCTTTTGCACAATCTTCTTGATGTTCTTATTCGCTGCTTCTACAGCCTCATTCATCTTCGGCCGGTAAGGAGAAGAGTTGTGGTGTTGTATCTTGAATTGCTCGCAGAGCTCAGTGATCATCTTGTTATTAAGATTGGTACCATTGTCCGTAATGATCCTTTCCGGGACGCCGTATCGAAAGATCAGGTTGTGCCGAATGAAACGTGCCACGACGTTCTTGGTTACGGTGGCGTAGGAAGCTGCTTCAACCCACTTCGTAAAGTAATCGATCGCTACCAGGATGAAGCGATGCCCGTTGGATGCCGTAGGTTTAATCTCGCCGATCATATCAATACCCCACATTGCAAAAGGTCAAGGTGCAGTCAAGACATTCAGAGGAACTGAAGGAACGTGCACCTTATCTGCATATACCTGGCACTTATGACATGTCCGAGAATGTTGGTAACAATCAGCTTCCATTGTGGACCAGAAATATCATGCCCGAAGGATCTTCTTTGCCATAGTGTGTCCACTGGAATGTGTTCCAAAGGTACCTTCATGCAGTTCTGCCATGATCTTTTCTGCTTCAGCTTTATCCACACAACGCAGTAAGGTTGAATCATGGTTTCGTTTGTATAGAATGCCATTGCTGAGGAAGAACTTTGCTGCGAACCTTCTCAGAAACTTTTTGTCGTTGACAGATGCACCCTCGGGGTATTCCTGAGCTTCCAAGTATCTCATCACCTCATGATACCAGGGTTTTTCAATTGCTGTCTCAGCCTCAAGATCACAACAGTATGCCGGTTCGTCCAGTTTCCAGATAATGATCCGGGGAGCCTCATTGTCCCACTTGACTTTGAACATAGAAGACATTGTAGCCAGCGCGTCCGCCAACTGATTCTCCTCTCTTGGAAAGTGTTCAAAAATGATCTCTGTGAAATGGGGGATCAATGTCAACACACATTCTCTGTAAGGAATAAGATTCGGATGTTTCGTATCCCACTCGCCTTTGATCTGATTGATCACGAGAGCGGAATCTCCGAAGACACTCAGAAACTTGATCCTTATGTCAATCGCAGCTTGAAGACCCATGATACATGCCTCATACTCCGCCATGTTGTTGGTGCAGTTGAAACATAGTCGGGCAGTAAGTGGAGTATGAGTGCCCTTGGGAGATATGATCACAGCACCGATGCCGTTATCCAAAGCATTGGAGGCTCCGTCAAAGTGCATAGACCATCGGGATCCTTCCTCAGGTCCTTCATCCGGTCCAGGTACTTCACAATCAGTCACTACCATGATGCTCTCGTCAGGGAACTCAAAGTTCATGGATTGGTAGTCGTCCACTGCCTGGTGTGCCAAGTGGTCTGCCAATACACTTCCTTTGATAGCTTTCTGGGTCATGTACTGGATGTCGTATTCTGTCAAGATCATCTGCCATCTTGCTATTCTTCCAGACAGAGCAGGCTTTTCGAATATGTACTTTATCGGATCCATCTTTGAGATCAACAAGGTAGTGTGAGTCAGCATATACTGTCTCAGCCGGCGAGCAGCCCATACCAAAGCACAACAAGTTTTCTCGAGCAGTGAGTATCGGGTCTCACAGTCGGTAAACTTTTTGCTAAGGTAATAAATGGCATGCTCTTTTCGGCCAGACTCGTCATGCTGCCCCAGCACACACCCCATTGAGCTGTCAAGCACTGTCAAGTATAGTATTAGAGGTCTCCCTTCAACCGGTGGCATAAGAATGGGTGGTTCTTGGAGATACTCTTTGATTCTGTCAAAAGCGGCCTGACATTCATCGTTCCAACGTACTACCTGATCTTTCTTCAGCAGCTTGAAGATTGGTTCACAGGTAGCTGTTAGGTGCGAGATGAATCGGGCAATATAATTCAGACGTCCTAGAAAGCCTCTGACTTCTTTCTCTGTCTTGGGAACTGGCATCTCTTGTATGGCTTTAACCTTGGCAGGGTCCACTTGAATACCCTTGTCACTTACGACGAAGCCTATCAACTTCCCAGATTTTACCCCGAATGTGCACTTGTTCGGATTCAACCTCAGCTTGTACAATTTCAGACGGTCAAACAATTTCTGCAGATGGTCAAGGTGTTCCTCCTCAGTTTGGGACCTTGCAATCATGTCATCTACGTACACTTCAATCTCATGATGGATCATGTCATGAAATAAAGCAACCATGGCACGTTGGTAGGTTGCCCCAGCATTTTTCAGTCCAAATGGCATGACCTTGTAACAGAAGGTGCCCCACTAAGTAACAAAGGTAGTCTTTTCCATATCTTCAGGAGCCATCTTGATCTGATTATAACCTGAAAAACCATCCATGAAGGAGAACACCTTGTGCTGAGCAGTATTGTCAACCAGAACGTCGATGTGAGGTAGAGGGAAGTCATCCTTGGGGCTTGCCCTGTTCAGATCCCTGTAGTCAACACACATTCGGACCTTACCATCTTTCTTTGGCACTGGAACCACGTTGGCGACCCACTGGGGGTAAGAAGTCACTGCAAGAAAACTGGCATCAAATTGCTTCATAACCCCAGCTTTGATTTTCTCGGACATCTCTGGACGCATACGGCGGACCTTTTGTTTAACCGGAGGGCAGTCTTCCTTGGTAGGCAGATGATGGACCACAATGTCGGTATCTAACCCAGGCATGTCTTCGTAAGACCAGGCGAAGATCTCCACATAATCATGCAACATCTGAACCAACCGTTGTTTCATGCTGAGTTCTAGATTGGCACCAATCTTAACTTCCTTTCTATCTGTCTCAGTACCCAGATTTACCGTTGCCACTGGCTATTCATGTGGCTGAATGGCCCTCTCTTCCTGGAGTAACAGTCTTGCAAGCTCACCAGGCACTTCGCAATCATCTTCACCCTCGTCTTCGGCTAAGTTGATCGGATTTTCGAAGTCATAACTGGCAGTAGCAGAGTCGTTACCAGTGGGATCCAGAGTGGATTGAAACCTGTATGGGTGAGTGTGTGTAAATATAGTTGTTTTGCAATATATAAAGAAAGAAAGGGAGCATAAGATTTGAAATGCGAAAAACGTCCAATGTCTTTATTCATGATATATGGAATGACAAGTAATATGCCCTCACAAATGAAGTCGCGGAGCCCCGGGTAAGACACCGGGCCATAAAGTTTCAATTTATTATTCACTACAAATTAAAAACAAAGGAATTCATTACTGCGTAACAAAAGTAACAGGTATGTAGTCTTTTGCAGTCCAATTATTCAGTCCACCGTCGGTCGTCGGGTAGATCCAACTATCAAACTCTGATTCCTCCGCCTCGCCTTCAATAGCATTCACTCCCGGGTTGGTGATGAACACGGGAGGTCTTCCGATCTTTTCTTTGCGTACAGCCCTCTGAGCCTCTTTCTCAATTACAGCCCGAGCGTCCTTTAAGGAGGCCATCTTCAAAGGAAAGTCTTCTTCAATTACCGTCTCAGCTGACGCCAATGTTGGAGGTACCTCTTCAAAATGTTGAAAGGGGGTTTCAATAAACTCCCCGTCCATCTCTATATACCGGAACGAGTTCAGATGACTAACCATGTATTCTTCCTCCCCCTGTACTGTAACAATATTCCCTCTGGCAGGGTATTTGAGCTTCTGGTGTAGAGTGGATGTTACAGCCCCAGCCTTGTGAATCCAAGGTCGACCCAGCAAACATGAATAGGATGGACGAATGTCCATCACATAGAACGTTGAATCAAAGACTTGGGAACCAACACGAATCGGAATATCCACTTCACCATGTACCATCCTCTTCGACCCGTCAAAGGCACGGACAATGATGTTACTAGGCTTCAACTCCAGGCCCTCACAATCCAACCGGTCTAAGGCCTTCTTGGGCAATACATTCAGGGAAGAACTGGTGTCCACCAACACGTGAGCAAGAGTAGTGCCCCTGCATTCTATGGAGACATGCAAGGCATCATTGTGGTTCTTTCCCTTAGCGGTCAGATCAACATCCGAGAAACCCAAACCATTGTCAGCGGTCAAATTGGCCACACAATCAGTGAATTGATCTGCAGATGTCTCTTGTGGAACATGGGCCATCTTCAGAAATGAAATCAGGGCCTTGGCATGGGCCTCTGAGCACAGCAGCAGTGATAACATAGAGATCTTGGAGGGGGTATGCCCCAGTTGTTCAACGACGTTGAAGTCACTTTTCTTAATGATCTTAAGGATTTCCTCCATCTCTTGCTGGGAGGCTTCAACATTAACAGTCTTTGGTGCCTCCATCCAGGCAAGCACATCAGTAGTCCCTTTGCCCCGAGCATTAGATGACTCGGCAGCAGGGGTAGAAACTTGATCAGTAGGGGAAACATGCGCACTTGCAGGCGTAATGATAAGAGGTCTTCGGATAACTGGTGGCGTAATGTCAGGCGAGAAGAGCCTGCCACTACGAGTAACTTTAGCGGGACCGGTGATGTTACTGATACCGGTATTAGTGTTGAACTCCTGCTTCACTCCAAGCACATATACATCTGCCCCATAGTTCCATGGGACAGCCTTGTCAGATTTATAGGGGAGGGGCCCCGGAACAGTAATGATAATAGGTGCAACAGACATGATTTTGACTGGCTTCCTCGGGGGAGCCTTGGTAGGATTGTTGAAGATGGTGACAACAGATACTTCTTCAGTAGGAACAAAAGGAACAGCGGTCTTCTTGAACAAGATTTCCTTGCTATCCATCAGGCTTTGGATGCCTGATTTCAGCAACGGACAACCAGCAGGGGAAACGGCACACAGAAGGCAACCCTTGCTACAACCCGGAAATAAACCGGCTAGCAACAAGTTCCTCTTAACAGTCAACAGAGGAGTAGCTACATCTTCCACAGAAACTTCATACAAGTCTTCCTCAATAGCATTTACTCCATGCTGGGGCATAGGAGCAGTCACAACGTTGGGCCTCTCGGGCGCCTCAAACTGTATTTCCTTCGCATCAATAAGGTCTTGAACCTTATTTCTCAGGGCCCAGCAATCATCAGTAGAATGCCTCGGGCTATCAGAATGATAAGCACAACGGGCATTTGGATTATACTTCGGAGAGGTTGTGTTTACCACCTTTGGAGCTTCTCTGACGGTTACCAAGTTGGTCGATAGCAGTTGCGGCAAGATTTGTGACAAGGTCATACTAAGCCGAGTATATTCTCTTCTGGGTCTCTCACCCCTTGGTTGGTTAGGTTGCCGAGGAGCGGCAGCAGGCTTTGCAATCACCACCGCGTTGACAGCTTGGTGGCGCTCTGGTTTACTTTGCCTTCTAGGCCCATACACAGCATTGGCTTCCTTTTTGAAAGGCTTCTTCTCAGAACTTGAGGACGCACCTTTCTGTATTTTCCCTGATTTCAAACCAGCCTCTATCCTTTCCCCAGTCAGAATGAGATCTGTAAACCCTGCAGACGAATTGCCAATGAGATGATTGAAGAACGTCCCGGATAGCGTCCCCAAGAACATGTCCACCAGCTCACAGTCGGTTAACGGTGGCTGCACTCTGCCAGCCAGGTCTCTCCACTTCTGCGCATACTCTTTAAAACCTTCTCCCGATCCTAACGACATACCCTGGAGTTGGGTATGTGTAGGAGCGAGGTCGGCATTATACTGATACTGCTTGTAAAAAGCAGTAGCTAATTCCTCCCAGTTACGAACCTTAGTTCCATCTAGCTGATAGAACCATTCGAGATGAGTCCCTGAAAGACTCTCCTGGAAGAAATGGATCCATAAGTTCTTGTCCATAGTATACGGCTGGATCTTCCGCACATAAGATCTGAGATGTAACTTAGGGCAGGATGCCCCATCATACTTTGCGAAAGATGGTGCTTTGAACTTGTGTGGGATCACCACACCAGAAGATAGACCCAAGTCTCCGAAATCCAAACCAGGCACTTGCTGAATTTCCATGGTATTCAGGCGATCCTCTAACTGCTTGTACTTGTCTTCAGCTGGAGGATACTGCTCCTCATTAAAATCAGTCTCGTTGTCAGAGACCACCGGACTAGGAACCCTTCCCCCCTGGGGACTGCCTTTCCCTACAGAAGAACCAGCTTGATCAACCTCATTCTGCAGTGTGTTACCAAACCTCCGGCCAGTGTTGAACAGTACAGTTCTCTTCTTCTTTTTCTTGACCAGCAGAGCCTTCAATTCCTTCTGTCCTTGGGCTAAACTCATGATCAGCTCTTGGAACTGGGCGTTCTGAGCCTGAAGGGCCTTGATGGATTGCTCGGTAGATGATTCAGGATTCATGATGCGGAAATAAACAGCGAATAACATTAAGCAACCTGAAAAGAAGAGTAATTGCTATGCACATGATGCATGATATGTGTTTATGCAATGCATTCAAAGGTTCGAAAGTTCAAATTCGTTGTAGACAAAAAGGAACACATGTTATCATTAGGAAATAATTGTTCAGTACATCAAAGCCTCATGGGCAAACATTACAAAGTAAATCAATCCCCAAAAGACACCGCGTATCCTCTTTGGAGCTATGTAAGTGTTGAGAGTCTTTTCCTCGTGCAGTAGGCGGGTGAGCTCCAAGACCTTCTTCTCACTAGCGTGTAGACTGGACTCAAGAGAATTCCGTTCTTCCTTAAGCTGGATCCAGCTCTTCTGCATTTCTTCCCAGGATGTAGGCATGTCAGGATGTTGAATGGTGTAGGACACCTCTCCTTCCAAAACTGGCTCTTTGATCACAGGGAGAACATGAGGATATGGCATCACTAACTTCTGGGAGCGGGCTCGTACCCACTTGAGATAAGGCTCCAACGGGATGGAATTCCTATGCCCCAGTGTCTTGCTGTCTACCTTGTTGGGCATCCTCCAAGCTCTGATAAATCTCTGGCGAAGTCCTTGTGCATCGTTGTCGAAGTCAAAAACTATGTCAGGAATTAACATGTCATGAGGGTCGTCCCTCCGAGCATAACCAAACTGTCTCCAAGCCAGACATGGGTTGTAAGTAATACCTCCTCTGATTCCAAGTAAAGGAACATTAGGAAACTCCCCGCAACGATCAATGATAGTGACATCCTCTCTGGACCGAGAACACCAATGTATATTAGCATGTGTAAGAGTCATCAATCGTTGTGACCATCTCAAACCCCGCTCATTCTTCAGAACTGATTGTGGAAGGTGCGAAATAAACCACCTTCCCAGGAGAGGAGTGCAGCACATAAGAACACCTCTTTTTCTCATGGTTCGAGTGTAACATGAGTGAAGGATGTCCCCAAGCAACGTAGGTATAGGATTCCTGGACATGAAGATCTGGACAACATTGATATCTATAAGCTGGTCTGGATTAGGGAACAACACCAACCCATAGACAAGGAGAGCCACAACTTCTTCAAAAGCTTGTAGGTAAAGGGAATTCCAACATTCTTGGGCCTTCTCAAACAGAAACCTGGCCAAGAACCCTTTGATACCACTTCTAATTTCCCAATGTCCCTTGATGTCAGATGGTTGTAGGCGTAATGCTTTAGCAATCTCTTCAAGTTTGGGTTCCTTTTCCGTACCGTTGTAGGGTAGTTGACTAAGGATAGGGATCTTCAGAAGCCGGGAGAACTCTTCCAATGTAGGCACCAGTTGATAATCCAGGAAAGTAAAGCAGTGGTGCAGAGGGTCAAAGAACTGAAAGAGGACCTTTATCATATCTTCCTCAATGTTGATGTTGACCAAACTGATGAGTCTCCCATGTTTCTCACTGAAAGAAGAGCTCTCGGGAATCCTGGATATAAGTTCCTTAAGCTGAGGAGGGATCCTTACAAGGCTGATCTGAATTGTCTTTCTGCGAATAGTTTCCATGTCCTACAAAACAAGAACAAAGATGAAGATTCGAACCCCTGAGATGGTTAGTCAATGCATATGATGTTGTATAATGTTATGATGCTATGATAAAACACACCACAAATATTCATAAGAAGCAAACATGATAAGGCACACAAGTCACACCACAACCCTTAGAGTTTAGGCCAGCATGGGGTCTGGGTATTACCCTCTTGAGGTTGGTGGGCTCAAAACCTGTCCTATCAGAAGTAACCGGGTTCTAAGGGTCCCAATATCATTGGATTGCTTTCATTGTTCATCGTTTCGATTTAGCCACTGAACTGGCGACCGAAATATTCCAAGAAAACAACCCTCAATCGAGTGTAGTATCGAGTATCAACCAACCTCGGACTGCACCAAAGTCAGTTATCTCACTACCCTAAAGAGGCCAAGATGGTTCAATTAAGGTTCCTAAGGTCAATTGATGCTTCACGACACCACGCGGCGGCCCCGTACTCTCCTTGACTGGACTCAAGGGTTACCGGTACTCACCAAAGTGCCACATCAACGTAGCAGACTACTTCAACCATGTCGGTATACCCCGCACAGTTTCCTCACAGCCTTGTTGCTACTTTCTAAGAAGGTATCCCCCAGATCCGGGTTAGGATCTATAGAACTCCCAAGACAGTACCCACAATGATAAAGCAAACAATTCAGACAATTGAAAACACAAATGATCTTAGTCCTAAGGTACACCTCACTTTAAAGTCTCCCCAGCAGAGTCGCCAGTTCTGTGATCGGTGGATTTAGAACTGACTGTTTAACGCTGGTTCGCGAAATGTCGCGGAAGCAAGAGTCGCCACCGTCTTTTATTTTCTCCAACATGGACAGGACAAAAGCACAGCAAAATTCCTTATGAGATAGTTTCTCGGTTCGGGAGGTAGATTTATAGAAAGGGAAGGTGTTAGCACCCTTTCTATCCATGGTTATCCATGGGCTCTTAGATACTTACTCATTGTGTTTTCAAAGTGTTTGCCTTTTAAATTATGAGTGTGTTTGAAAAAGTTTTGTTTAAAGATTTCGGAATAACTCTTGTATCTGTCCTCAAGAGTGTTTGAAAAATTGTTTTGAAAGCTTTTTGAAAAGTGTCAGTGTGAAAAGAGTTTTGATTTGTTTTTTAGAGAGCAAGTATCTATGAGTCATCTACCTACCCTAAGGAATTAGGCTGTGTAAATGTCCTTAAGGTAGTGCCATCCCACCATTGAGAGGTAGGTAGCACCACCGTTGGAGGTGTTCGGGTCAATTCGAGTGTAGGGACAGTGTGGTCACCGAAGCAACAGTTAGGACACCTTAGAAGCTACCCTTATGTCCTTGATCCTTTTTTAATCCGAGGCAACCGTTTCGAGACAACTATTCCGAGGCAACCGTTTCGAGGCAACTTTTCCGAGGCAACCGGATCATGGACATAAGGACTTACTAAAACGTCTCATACTTGACGACCACGTTTCGAAGGCAACAGGTGAGGCGTACCCTAGAAGTGGTGTGTGAATTTGTGTGTTGTTTTCAATTAAGTTTTATCTTTGATCATGGCATTTGTGAGCTACGCTTGTTTTTAATTAACCATACATTCTTTCATGCAATTTAGAATTTAAGAGTGCGGAAATTTAAATGACGGAAAGATAAATCCTACGCTATTACAAGGTGCGGGTCTATACATCACCAAATTACAAAGACCCGTTTGATAAAAATGCGAAAAGTAAATAGACCTAATTATTATTACAAGCCTTGAGCAGTTACATAATATTTGAAAAGAACAAAGAATAACGTGCGAAAGAATAAAAGTTAGGACGTCCGAGGGTTTTGACCCTTTCGAAATTAAATTGAAATTAAAGTCTAATTATTATTTAATTATAGAAAAGAAATTGTTTTTTTGTTTTTTTGTATTTATGAAATAAAGAAAATTAAAATTAGAAGGAAACCCTAGTTCTAAATGTTTTAATTATTAATAAAAAGAAATATTAAAGTTACTCTAATTTACTAATTAATTAATATACATGTTTATTTACAAAAATAATAGTAATTATAATAATAATAATGAGAGAAAATTATTTATTTAAGAAAAAGATGAAAATGTCAAAAACCCTAATTCTACCTATTTTATTTGTTAAGAAAAGATTAAAGTTTAAAACCTAAATTAACTAAATTAATTATTAACATTTATTTACAAAAATATTTAAATGGTGAAATTAATAATAATAAAATATGTTAAATTTTTTTGATTTCTGATTTTTTTATGGAAAATTATTTTAGGTGAATTAAATAAAATAATTAAAGCAATAAAAAGAATTAAAAAGAGAAAGAAAATGAAAATTTACAAACAAGGGGGGGTGTCTGGCCCATTATGGAGGTAAGATTGGAGTAATTCTGGCCCATTAGCATAGAGCCATGTTTGACTTTCCACGCTTGTGTGCATGCTGGTTGACTAGAGCGTACCATAGGCGTTGTCTCCTGACCACTGGATTGGATCTCCTGGCCACTCGGCAGGCTCAAGCGTGAGGCTCATGGTGGAGTTCTGGATGAAGCGCTGCATGGAATTGAGTTAGAAAAAATAATAGCAATTGTATGGGGGACCTGGGAATCGAACCCTGGTCCCAGCGTTTACCAAGTCACGTTCCCACCATCTGAGCTATTGCGCGCGCTTGTCAAATATGTACACAACAAATATTATATAAAACAAAACAAGCGTAATGGTGCAAACAAAAAATAGGCGCGCTAGATTTGAATGTCCCAACCATGTATTGCCACGCATGCTTCTTCTCCATTTGTTTCCTATAACATGAACAAGATAGCGGGGGTTTTAAACCCCCACAAACTGCAACCTGTAAAAATAGCGAATAGAATATGCCTTAATATAAAAAGGGCGTGATTGCTTCATTGGATTCGTCTTGTTGTCACGAACGTGTTCATACCGGTTTGGTGGTCTAATTTTACCATATATGAGAACCCCCAATTTTGAAGTTCTGAAACCCTAGGTTTCATCAATGGTGAATCTCGTTTCAAGCATTTTTAGAACAATTAAACTATGCCAAAAGTTCCAGGGAGATGTTAGTAACACAAATCAATGATCAAAACACATGAATGATGCATAGAAATTGAAATTCGATTATGGACATATTTATGAAAAAGATGATTATGTTCTACCGATTCTTGGAATATGGGGACTTGTTCTTGATTGTAATCGACTCCTGGAAGGTTCAGCAACGTGTTAGAATGCTTTTTATGCTTTGAAACGTGCTCTAACTATGAAATCAGTTTCACACTTTCTTTGGAATTTTGGCAACTTGGTTCTGAGTTTGTGAGCAGTTTTTCGTGTATGCTTCAATTAGGTTTCACTATGCCTTTGTATCTGAACGAGATTAGGTCAAAAAACAAGCCCAAAGATCCATGAATTGATGATTTGAAGATTTGATTTTCAACATATCAATTTCAATCTTTTTCCATTGAAACTCTTGCCAATCATGGAAAATCTTCCCTTTTTGAATGTGAAATGACTTGCCACCTTGCCCTAGTTTGGTTTGCTGCACAAAAAGATTTGAAAAAGCATGATTTGATTTTTTTCTCATAATTTAATTTAATTAAATGAATTAATAAGAATAAAAATTCAATTAATTAATTAAAAATAAGAAAATAAATCCCTTTGAGCTCAATGGGTCGTGCATAGGCTTTGGGTAATGATTCAAGAAAGAATTTGAGGCCCATTAGCAATTTTGAAGTGTTTTAGGCAAAGTTGACTTTTCAAAATTCCCAAAACTTTCCCAACTTCTCCAATGCATATCTTGCTCAATTTTGAAGTTATGATCATGTTCTTGGACATTTTGGAAAGGTCTTGAAGTCCTCTAACCAATGCCTTTGGTCCCATGTCATTTTGATTTACCAATCTCAAGTTATGGTCTTTGACTTAAAGTGCCTTTTTGTTGACTTTTGAAAATTACCTATAATGTTGAAATTGATAACTTTTTGTGAGAGCATTTATTGGACTTGAAGTGTGAAGATGAGTTGTAGGAAATGTCATTCTCTTCAAAATGAGCTTTGGATGGGATTTTTCTGATAAACCATGAGGAAGTTATGCCCTGGTCAAATTGCAGTTGACTTTTTCAACTGTCCAAAAATAGAAACTTTTGCATCTTGAGACTTTTTGAGCCATGCTTTGAGAATCATGGTCAAGAATTGATCAAATGATGTTTGTGGCTTCAAAATAAGATGTTGACCAAAAATTTTGACTTTTGACTGTCAAATGACCATTTTGCCCCTGCAGTTGACTGTGGAGCAACTAGGGCTTTTGACTGTGCAATTTGATGTTGTGAGTCTTGAAACTTGACATATGGATGCTTGACAATGTATGTGGGCATGTGGGACTTGATTGGACCCTTGAAAATCTCAATTTCGTTGCCAGAACCAAAACCCTAATTTTGACTGTGTTAGGAGGCAATTGGACTGTGCAACTTTTGAGGGGTTTTGAATCATCTGGAGATTGATCTTGGCAAATCTTGAAGAATATGGGAGGGCAAATTTTGGGGTACAAAAATGAGGTTGTTTTGTAATGTTACAGAACAATGGCCGGAAGAGGTAACGGAAGAAACGACGATGCTCTTGCTGAAGCATTGGGAATCTTGGCTGGAGTACTCGGAGGGAACCAGCAGGAAGCTGTGATTGGTGCTGACCGACAATTGGGGAATTTTCAGAGGAATAATCCTCTGTTGTTCAAGGGTGCACATGATCCCTAAGGTGCTCAGAAGTGGTTGAAGGAGATCGAGAGGATCTTCAGAGTAATTGACTGTGCTGAAGGGCTGAAGGTGAGATACGGAACTCACATGTTAGCAGAGGAAGCTGATAACTGGTGGGTTGCTACCAGAACTGAAATGGAAGAAGATGGTATTGCGTTGACTTGGGCTGTGTTGAGGAGGGCTTTTCTGAATAGGTACTTTCCTGAGGACATCAGAGGCAAGAAGGAGATTGAGTTTCTGGAACTCAAGCAGGGTAACAAGACTGTCAGTGAGTATGCTTCGAAGTTTACTGAGTTAGCGAAGTATTATGCTCATTATGCTAACGATGCAGATGGAGAATTTTCCAAATGTGTCAAGTTTGAGAATGGTCTTCGTGATGAGATTAAGCAGGGTATTCGGTATCAGCGTATCCGAAGATTTCCTGATCTGGTTGACTGTAGTAGGATTTTAGAGGAGGATCTTGCTAGCACTAAGTCGAATGCTCGAGGGCATGTCGATAGGAAGGGTAAGCAACATATGGATCGTGGTAAGCCTTATGATAGAAATAATCAGAAATTTGGTGGTTGGAGGAAGCCTAGTGGGGGAGACTCTGGTTCTTCCATTAAGTGTTACAGATGTGGTGAAAGAGGGCATAAAGCTAATGAGTGCAAGAATGATGCAAAGAAGTGTGACAACTGTGGGAAATTTGGTCATGTAGCTGGTGAGTGCAGAGTCAGAAGGATAACTTGTTACAACTGTGGTGAAGAAGGTCATACGCGTCCTCAGTGTACAAAACCCAAGAAGGAACAAGATGGTGGTAAAGTGTTTGCATTGTCTGGGTCAGAGACTAGACCAGATGATCGGCTGATTAAAGGTACATGTTTTATTAATGACATACCTTTGATTGCGATTATTGATACTGGAGCTACGCATTCTTTTATTGTTTGGATTGTGCTAAAAGATTGAATTTGGAAATTTCTTATATGGATGGAAGTATGGTTATTGATACTCCTGCGTCGGGTTCAGTGACTACTTCGTATGTTTGTAGGAATTGTCCTATTGTGATTTTTGGTAGGGGTTTCGGTATGGATTTGGTGTGCCTACCGTTAGAGCGACTTGATATTATCCTTGGAATGAACTGATTGGAATTCAACCAGGTTCATATCAACTGTTTTGCGAAGACGGTTATTTTTCCTGAAGAGGTTGGTGTCGAAGACGTGACTATGTCGGTTAAACAGATGAACCTAGCTGTGAAAGATGGTGTTGTGGTATTTATGTTGTATTCTGCAATAGAAGCGGAGGGAAAAGCAAAGATTTATGGATTGCCAGTGGTGAGTGAATTTCCAGAGGTGTTTCCGGAAGACGTTAGTGAATTGCCACCTGAGAGGGAGGTAGAATTTACTATAGATTTGATTCCTGGAACTAGTCCGGTGTCGATGGCGCCTTACCGTATGTTGGCATCTGAATTAGCAGAGTTAAAGAAACAGTTGGAGGAGTTACTTGAGAAGAAGTTTATTCGTCCGAGTGTTTCGCCGTGGGGTGCTCCGGTGTTGTTGGTTAAGAAGAAAGAAGGTTCAATGAGATTATGTGTTGATTACAGACAGCTGAATAAAGTTACAATCAAGAATCGATATCCTTTGCCGAGGATCGATGATTTGATGGATCAACTAGTTAGAGCTTGTGTATTTAGTAAGATTGATCTGAGATCTTGATATCATCAGATTCGTGTGAAGTCGGAAGATATTCAGAAAACTGCATTTAGAACGAGGTATGGACATTACGAGTATT
The DNA here is from genome assembly GCA_948472305.1 of Vicia faba. NCBI lineage: Eukaryota > Viridiplantae > Streptophyta > Magnoliopsida > Fabales > Fabaceae > Vicia > Vicia faba. The sequence goes on from OX451736.1 coordinate 691,334,229, forward strand.
CTGTTATGCCGTTTGGAGTTACTAATGCACCTGGTGTTTTCATGGAGTATATGAACAGGATCCGTATCTTGATAAGTTTGTGGTGGTGTTCATTGATGATATTCTAATTTATTCGAAGAGCATGCAGAACATCTCAGAGTTGTGTTGTAATTGTTGAAAGAGAAGAAGCTTTATGCGAAGTTGTCCAAGTGTGAATTCTGGTTAAGTGAAGTAAGTTTTCTTGGCCATGTAATTTCCAAGAATGGAATTGTTGTGGATCCTACGAAGGTAGAAGCAGTATCTCAGTGGGAAGCGCCGAAGAATGCTTCTGAGATCCGTAGTTTTCTGGGTCTTGCAGGTTATTACAGGAAGTTTATAGAAGGATTTTCCAAATTAGCGTTACTGTTGACTAAGTTGACCAGAAAGGGTCAGATGTTTGTTTGGGATGTTGAATGTGAGAAAGGATTTCAAGAGATGAAGAGGAGGTTGACAAGTGCTCCGATCTTGATTTTGCCAAATCCGACTAAGTCTTTTGTTGTGTATTGTAACGCATCATTAATGGGATTAGGTGGTGTGTTGATGCAAGATAAGCAGGTGGTGGCTTATGCTTCGAGACAATTAAAAGTACATGAAAGGAATTATCCGACTCATGATTTGGAGTTGGCAGCTGTTGTGTTTGTTTTGAAGTTGTGGAGGCATTATTTATATGGTTCTCGGTTTGAGGTGTTCAGTGATCACAAAAGTCTGAGGTATCTCTTTGATCAGAAAGAGTTGAATATGAGGCAGAGGAGATGGTTAGAATTTCTAAAGGATTATGATTTCGGTTTGAATTACCATCCTGGTAAGGCAAACGTTGTTGCGGATGCCTTGAGTAGGAAGTCCTTGCATATGTCGATGTTAATGGTCCGTGAATTAGATTTGGTTGAGCAGTTCAGAGATTTAAGTTTGGTATGTGAAACTACTCCGAATAGTGTGAAATTGGGTATGTTAAAACTGACTAGTGGTATTCTGGAAGAATTTCGGAATGGACAGAAGTCCGATGTTGGGTTAGTTGATAAATTGACATTGATCAACCAAGGTCAAGGAGGCGAGTTCCGGATTGATGAGAATGGTGTTATGAGATTGGTAATAGGGTGTGTGTTCCAGATGTTGCAGAGATTAGGAAGAGTATTTTGGAAGAAGGACATCATAGTGGATTGAGTATTCATCCTGGTGCTACTAAAATGTACCATGATTTGAAGAAGTTGTTTTGGTGGCCGGGAATGAAAAAGGAAATTGTTGAGTTTGTGTATGCTTGTTTGGTTTGTCAGAAGTCGAAGATTGAGCATCAGAAACCGTCAGGATTGATGGAACCGTTGTTTGTTCCGGAATGGAAATGGGATGGAATCTCTATGGATTTTGTGTCTGGTTTGCCAAGGACATCGAAGAACTGTGATTCTATCTGGGTTATTGTTGATCGGTTGACGAAATCTGCTCACTTTATTCTGATAAGAATGGATTATCCGATGGAAAGGTTGGCAGAATTGTATGTTGAGAAGATTGTGAGTTTGCACGGTATTCCTTCTAGTATTGTGTCGGATCGAGATCCGAGGTTTACATCTAAATTCTGGACGGGATTGCAAGAAGCTTTGGGTACTAAGTTGCGTTTGAGTTCCGCTTATCATCGACAGACAGATGGTCAGACGGAGAGAACGATTCAGTCATTGGAAGATTTGTTAAGAGCTTGTGTGTTGGAGAAATGTGGAGCTTGGGATAGTTATCTACCATTGATTGAGTTTACCTACAACAATAGTTTTCATTCGAGCATTGGTATGGCTCCGTTTGAGGCATTGTATGGTAGGAGGTGTCGGACACCGTTGTGTTGGTATGAATCTGGAGAGAGTGCTGTGATTGGACCGGAAATTGTCCAACAGACTTCGGAAAAGATTAAGATGATTCAGGAGAAGATGAGGACTTCTCAGAGTCGTCAGAAAAGTTATCATGATAAGAGGAGGAAAGATCTTGAGTTTAGCAAAGGAGAACATGTTTTTATGCGAGTTACTCCGATGACTGGTATTGGCCGAGCTTTGAAGTCAAAGAAGTTGACTCCATGTTTTATTGGTCCGTTTCAGATTACCAAGAGAGTTGGGAAAGTTGCTTATTAGATTGCTTTGCCGCCGTCACTTGCAAATTTGCATGATGTTTTTCATGTGTCTCAGCTAAGGAAGTACATTGTTGATCCGTCTCATGAGATTCGTGTAGACGATATACAGGTACGAGAGAATTTGACTGTGGAAGCGGTACCTGCGAGAATTGAGGATCGGAAGTTGAAACAGTTGCGAGGCAAGGAGATCGCGTTGGTAAGAGTGGCTTGGGGAGGACCAGCAGATGGAAATGTTACTTGGGAGCTGGAGAGCCAGATGAAGGACTCGTATCCTGAACTATTCGTCTAAGGTATGTTTTCGAGGATGAAAACTCTTTTAGTAGGGGAGAGTTGTGACACCCCAAATTAATTCAATTGTTAAATAATTAGGAATTTAATTATTAAATTAATTAAAGGCTTAATTAATAATATTTTGGATTAAATGAAGGAATTAATTATGGAATTAAAAAGGAAGACTGGGGGTGTAAAGTTGAATTAGAGGTGTGTGTAGTAAAAAGCTCTATTAAAATAATTACTAATTATTATTATTATTTGGAAAATAATAAAAGGAATATAAAAAGAAGGATAAAAAGGAAAAGGAAAAGAAGGGTTTTGGAAAAACTCAGTGTACGTGAAATTGGAGAAGAGAAGAGAAGAGAGGAAAAAGCCAAACGCCGTGAATTCGAAGGATCATCGCGAGGTAAGGGGTGATTTCGATTATTTAATATGCCTTATAGATTTTGGGATCAATAGAATTGATTAGGCATGTTAGGAATCCCAATTTAGGATTTATGAAATTCAAACCCCAATCCCATGAAATTATGTTTTGATTCAATTTGAGGTTATGAGGAAATTGTATGATGTTATGGTGTGTTGTAATCTCATTAGAATCATGTACTATAACTTGTTTTGGAAATTCTGTGAGTTGAACTCGTATGGGTATGAATTGGATGGGATTTGGAATGAGTAAATGATGTTAAAACAGCAGTTTTTGACTTTTCAGGTCGCAGGAATCGGTTCCCAGTGGGGAGGAACCGAGTTCCCAGTGTAAATTTGTGAAGAAACTGACTTTTTCAATGCAGGAACCGGTTCCTGTATAGGTAGGAACCGGGTTCCAGTACATTTTCCAGAATGGGTGTTTTCTGAACTTCGCAGGAACCGGTTCCTGTATATGTAGGAACCGGGTTCTGCTGTAACTCTTTGAAAAATACTAAACTTTGAAAATTCATAACTTTCAAACCGTAAGTCCGTTTTGGGTGCTGTTTTGTACGTTATTTCTTAAATTAAATACTCTATCTTATAAAATAAGAAAAATATTTTTTTATGAAAAATTATTTTAAAAAGAGTCGAATTTCCGATTTTTGGTAAACCCTGGTATTTTGAGAATGATGTAGAATCGTTGTGAATTGTTCTGATTTGGTGAATGAGAATTGATACTCATGTGTTGTGCCTGCTATCCATTATGGTTGAGATGTGATCATGTGAAATATTGGTTTTGGCATTATTTGGAATTATGTTGTGATCATATTTCGTTGATTGATGTTGCATGCTAGTGATGTGCATGCATATGCATTGTTTGGTGAAGTTAATTCCCATTGTGTGGAATTTGACTTGTATTGCCGTTAACCGATACCCGAGAGTGATGGGTGGTTAGGCTGGATTCATGTCCGAGTGTGATGGACGAATCGATGATTGCTTCGGCTGGATTCATGTCCGAGTGTGATGGACGAATCGATGGTTACTGTATCCGAGTGTGATGGATCAGTGATGGTGACTTGGTCACGTGTTGGTACCACATGCATTGTGTCTGCATTTATGTTTGCATGGAATTGTAACATGTTAGGATGTCTTCCAGTGTTACAATTCTTTGGTTGATTCTTGAATTGTGCATAATGACTTGTATGATTGTAACTGTGTGTTGAATCTGAATTTATGCTAAAATGGGTGAAATAATATGCTTGTGATATAATGTTGATTGAGAAACTTATAATGCATGTTAATTATGAGAAATCTCACCCTTACTTTAATGATTTCAGATTAAAGTTAGCAGCTCAGGAGTTGGTGAGGATGGCTCTAGAGCTATGTTATTTTAGTCCGCGTGTCAGTGCCTTGCTCTGATAGATTGTAACACTAGGGGAAACGTTTGAATGACGAGTTTTATTTTCTATTGTTTAATTTATGTTGGGAATACTTACGAAGTGAAGTTATTCCATTTTTGAGAGATTTCCGCTGTGTAGAACATGATGTTGATTTAAACATTTATAATAATAATTCCTTCAGTAAAGCATGACAACTGTAAATTTGAGGTTTTATATTTATCTGGAATTGTGACATCCCTGTTTTTCGTGTTACTCTGATTTAATTAATATATTCGCGGGTTATTTTTAGAAGGGGTGTTACACCTATAGTTGGCCGGCGCTCAGTTCTTCCCTGACTTTTCTGAGAGTAAACAACAGAGGCTTCCTTCTTAGCTGGGAAGGTTTTCTTGACAGCGGTGGATGCCGAGGCATCTTTCTGAATCTTACCACTTTTAATACCGGCCTCGACCCTTTCGCTGGTCAGAATTAGTTCAGTAAATCCCGCGAAGGAATTCCCAATTAAATAATTGAAGAAAGGGCCAGACAGGGTCCCCAGAAACATGTCAACTAGCTCCCTATCTGACAATGGTGGCTGCACCCTTCCAGCCAGATCACGCCACTTCTGGGCATATTCCTTAAATCTTTCATTGGAAGCCATCCCCATACTTTGTAGCTGAGTACGAGTGGGCGCCAAATCAGCATTGTATTGGTATTGACGATAAAAAGCAGCAGCTAAGTCTTCCCAATTGTGAACTTCTGATCTCTCGAGTTGATAGAACCAGTCCAATTGTGTTCCTGACAAACTATCTTGGAAAAAGTGTACCCAAAGGTCTTTATCAGATGAGTGGGGTTGGATCTTTCTGACATACGATCTCAGATGCATCTTTGGGCAGGACAGGCCGTCATACTTAGCAAATGTTGGACTTTGAACTTGGGAGGGATAACAATCCCAGCGACCAACCCTAGTTCTTCAAAATCTAAACCAGATACCCTTTGCAACTCCATGGCTGCCAATCTATCCTCCAGATTCTTATATTTATCATCCGCCGGGTGATATTGTTGTTCGGAGTAATCTTTGTCTTCTTCCTCTTCCTCCTCTTTAACTTCATATTCAGACGGTACCGCAGCCCCTTTTCCTTTACCAGCCCCTTCATCAGACGTTGAGGGGAACTCGAGAACTTTTCTAGCGTTGCTTTCAAACCTTCTTCCAAAAGTGGCTACTCCGGGCCTCTTCTTCTTTTTCTCTTTATTCTTCTCCAACAGTGCTTTGAGGTCCTCTTGACCCTTTTCTAAGGTCATGAGGAGTTGCTGGAATTGAGAATTCTGTGCTTGCAGATCCTTAACCGTCTGCTCCAAATCCATCTTGCTGAAATAAACAGCAGAAAGATAAGGAAACCTGGTGTGAAGACCTGATTATGCATATGATGAATGGTATGTTATTCATGTAATGCATTCAAGGATTCGGAAATTCAAATTTGTTGCAAACAAAAAGGAACACACATCATATTAAGAAGAAATTTGTTAGTACATAAGTGCCCCATGGGCAAAATATTACAAAATTCTTAATGTAAAAAGACATTGTGCATCCTCTTTGGTGCGATGTAAGTGTTGAGAGTTTCCTCCTCATGAAGTCGGCGGGTAAGCTCCAAAACCTTCTTCTCACTGGCATAGAAGATGGCTTCAAAAGTATTCCGTTCTACCTTGAGTTGGATCCAACTCTTTTGCATTTCTTCCCATGATGTTGGCATGTCAGGATGTAGGATGGTGTATGGAACCTCTTCTTCCATAACAGGCTCTTTGATCAAGAGGAGAATGTGAGGGTATGGCATCATAAGATTCTGGGCGCGGGTTCATACCCACTTGAGGTAAGGCTCAAGGGGGATGGAATTTTTGTGCCCCAGTGTCTTACTATCCACCTTGTTGGGCATCTTCCAAGCTCTGATGAATCATTGTCGAAGTGCTTGTGTATCGTTGTCGAAGTCAAAAACTAGGTCAGGAATTAGCATGTCATGAGGGCCATCCCTTCGAGCATATCCAAACTGTCTTAGAGCTAAACAAGGGTTGTAGGTAATGCCTCCCCTAATGCCAAGTAGTGGGACATTAGGGAATTCCCCACAACGATCAATGATGATGACATTTTCTCTGGACCGAGAACACCAATGTACATCAGAATGTGTGAGGGTCATCAATCGTTGTAACCACCTTAAACCCTGCTCATTCTTCAAAACTGATTGTGGAAGGTGAGAAATAAACCACCTTGCTAGGAGAGGAGTACAGCACATGAGAACACCTCTTTTCCTTATTGTTCGTGTGTAAAATGAGTGTAGGATGTCCCCAAGCAATGTAGGTATAGGATTCCTGGATATGAAAATCTTGACAGCATTCACATCTATAAGTTGATCAGGGTTTGGGAACAAGACCAACCCATAGATAAGGAGTGCCACAATCTCTTCAAAGGCTTGTATATCAAGAGAATTCCAGCAGTCTTGTGCTTTCTCAAATAGAAACTTTTCCAAGAAACCCTTGACACCACTTATGGCTTCCCAATGTCCCTAGATGTCAGATGGTTGCAAGTATAATGCTTGAGCAACATCTTCAGGCTTTGGTTCTTTTTCCGTACCGTTGTAGGGTAGTTGATTAAGAATAGGAATTCTCAAGAGTTGAGAAAATTCCTCCAAAGTGGGTACTAGCTGGTAATCCGGGAATGTGAAACAGTGGTGTAGGGGGTCAAAGAACTGGAAGAGAACTTTCACCATGTCTTCTTCAATGTTGGAGTTGACCAAGCTGAGTCTACCATGTCTTTCACTGAAGAGAGAATTCTATGGAATCCTAGAAGTAAGATCCTTGAGTTGAGGAGGAATTCTTACAAGGTTGACTTGGATTGTTTTCCTGCGAAGAGATTCCATGACCTACAAAACAAGAACAAAGATGAAGATCCAAACCCTTGAAATGGTTAGTGGATGCACATGATGCTTTATGATGTTCATGATGTATGCACAAGCACATGTACAAGCAAATCACACAAAACCCTAGTTTCAGGCTTGCATGAGGTTTCATAGGTAAATACCCTCTTGAGTTTAGTTGGCTCAAACCTGTCCTATAAATAGTAACCGGGTTCTAAGGAGCTCAATATCACTGGATTATTTTCTATGTTCATTGTTTTGGTTTAGCCACTTAACTAGCGACCAAAATATTCCAAGAAAACAACCCTCAATGAGTGTAGTATCGAGTATCTACCAACTTCGAACTGCACCAAAGTCGGTCATCTCACCACCCCTAATAAAAGGCCAAGATGGTCAAGTAAGGTTCTAAGAGTTCATTAGTGCTTCATGACATCACTCAGCGGCCCCGTATTCTCTTTGATTGACTCAAAGACTATCGGTACTCACAAATATGTCGCACTAATATAGCTATTGCTTCAACCATGTCGGTATACCCCGCACAGTTTCCACAACGTATTGCTATTTACCTATGAATATTTCCCAAATCCGGGTAGAGGATTTCAATCCCAAACAAGAGAACCAAATGTAAAGCAATCAAAGCAAACAATATAGTCATGCAAAGGGTGATCTAAGCCCTAAGGTTACTCCACTTTTAAAGTTTTCCCCAGCAGAGTCGCCAGTTCTGTGATACGGTGGGAGAACTGACTTGAGGTTTTACGTTCGTGTTCGCAAATGTTTAGGTTTAGCAAGAGTCGCCACCGACTTTTTATTTTATCATAAGGAAAGGTCAAAAGGCACAGGAAAAACCTTTGAGATGTTTTCTTGGGTTCGGGGAGTAGATTATAGAAAGGGAAGGTATTAGCACCCTTTCTATCCATGGTTATCCATGGGCTCTTAGTTACTTGCTTAGATCACTTTCCTTTGCTTTTCAATTGTTTGAAATGGTGCTCTGTGTGTGGTTTTTGAAAATGCTTTGAAAAAGAAGCCTTGTATAGGCAACCTTTGTAATAATTCTTGTTTGAATATATACAAAGGTGTGTGTCTTTTTGAAAAGATATTTCAATGTTTTGAAAGTTGTTTTGAAATTGTTTTGAAGTTGTGTTGTGAAGTGTGTTTGAAAATGGCAAGGATGTTTTGCAAGATTTTTGATCAAGTAACTAAGAGTTGTCTACCCTATTTTTACTCAAAGATCTTTCTTATGTTTTTAACCCTTTTAACAATGTTGTTTCACCATTGTATTTGGTGAACAACCTTGTGTTAGGATATTTAAACGGGACAGGCGCGGGTCATCGTATAGACCATGATAGCAATAATGTCAAGTATTTTTGGCAATTTTCTTGAGGGACTTGATCATTTTTGTTTAGGCAACTCAGATAGCGTCATCGACGGACTATGATCTTTGTTTTGTTTTTGTTTTGCCAAAGTACTTGACATGCATATCATGGGCCATTTTTGAAGGCAGCAAGTGGATTGGAACCCTAGGGGTGCAAGTGTGCATTGTGTTTGTTTTTCATGCATTTTGTCTTTGATTAGGTCAAACTATTTGTTGATTTGATTTTGCATACAAAACCCTAAGTCTAATCATGGCATAATTGAAAGCACTTAAAGGTGTGAGAATTTAAATTCTACACTATTACAACATGATATAGGGAGGGGGTACAAATTTGAATTGGAGATTATTTTGCAAGAAATTAAACCCTAAATTATTACAACCACATTGAATTTGCAAGGCATAATCTTTAAATGTACAATATTTAAATAAAATACAATAAATAAATGTTAGATAAAATGTATTATGCAAAAAAAAGTTTTTATTTGTTCATGTATGCAAAAAGTATTTTTAATGTGAAGAAATAAATAAATAAAAAGTCAATTTTAATTTTTTTTTTAGGGCAAAAACCCTAATTTCTTAAGAAAATAAATATAATGTATTTATTTGTGTACAAAAATATATTAACATGTATAAAAATGAAATATATTCAAAAAAAGGTATTTTTTAGTATAAATAATAATAAAATATAATATTTTTGGTCTTTTTTATTCTAATTATTTAATAAAACATAGTATATGTGGTATATATATATATATATATATATATATATATATATATATATATATATATATATATATATATATATATATATATATATATATATATATATATATATATATATATATATATATATATATATATATATATATATATATATATATATATATATATATATATATATATATATATATATATATATATATATATATATATATATATATATATATATATATATATATATATATATATATATATATATATATATATATATATATATATATATATATATATATATATATATATATATATATATAGTGTGTAAAAAATAAAATAAATTATTTACAAAAATGTATATATTTCAAGTAAACATTTTCAAAGGTAAATAAAAATAATAAATGAAAATAAAAGTATTTCTAACATTATTTTTAAGTTTAAAAACAAAATAAATATAAAGTATTTAATGTATTAATAATTAAAATAAATACCAAATAAATCTAAAAATTTATGAAAATATTTTTTAGACATTTTTTATGTTTGGAAATAAAATAATAAAGTCATAAATGAAATAAAAATGCAAAAATAATAAATATACAAGAAATGGGCCAGGGGGGTGTGAAACTGAAAAATGGGGTGTGAAAAGCAGGAAGTAGCCAGGCCCAGCCCAGCTACTTCATCTTCTTCCTCTGTCCAACAGAAACGCGCGCCTAGCTTAGTTCAAACATGTATCTCCTGATTCAGTACTTTTTTGACAAAACTCAAAACATGAAACTTGTAGAGCATCAAACAACGAATCTAACCATATAAAAAACTTAAGTTAACTCTCAAAGACCAGAGAGAATTTATCTGGCCCTAATTTCTAACCTAGTTTTTTCAGAAAGTTCATGGATGAAATTCTCCTAACACGATTAATATAAATGAAAACTAAGCACATGTATGGTTTCAGGGCTATGAATACAACATCTTTCATTCACAAACCTAAGTCTAACTATTCCTGAATAGAGAGATAGGGGTTCATGAAATACCTGTTTCAGTTGAGTTCGAGCTGGACAATGTAGCAACTTTCAATGGTGCTTGAGGTTCTTTTGAGCTTGCCTGATGTCCACTGAACCTTTCCCAATGCTTAGTTTGTTTTGAAGTGGCCTGAATCGTGCTACAGAACTCAACCTGCAAAGCTTCCAAACAAAAATGGCAATGTGTGTTAATGGAGTTACAGCAACTTGTGAATGGTTTGGATAGCTCAGGTATGTTGATTGGAATGTGTTTGAAGTAGTTTTGGATAAAACGCACGAGGGAATTTGGTAGTGGCTTGAAGTTTGCAGAACTGGCCCTATTTTGCAAGAAAATGGAGATTTTGAGTATGAGGAGGTTTGAGTGGTGAAGAGCTCGTGCTTCTGGCTTGCTAGGGTATGAGAAACTTGTTTGATAACTTTGCTTGAGTTGGTTTTATCAGATGTGTGAGTTGTTGGCTTTTTGCATAATGCCTTGGTTATGAAGCAAAGTGAGAAGTGACTAAGAGTAGGCCTGTACATGCTAGCTCTAACCCTGCATACATTGTGCAAGCTTGCCCCCCAATTTTTGGATTTGGTTGACAGCATAAGATCTTGTTCAAGGCTCAAGGATTAGTGGTTTGACATAAAGCAACCTTTTGCAAAAATGGAAATGTGCCTTTTACCATTTAGGGATTAAACTTGTGTACAATACCCTAATGATCAAGATAATGCATTGGCTCAATGGATTTGCATTAAATTATGGAGTACAAACTGGTTTAGAGGCCTTTAATTGTGTAATAAGCTAGCTTGGTCAGACTTGGCAAGTGGTATGAACATGTATTGGCCATGGTCACAAAGTGAGTTTTTGCCAACTTCAAGCATTTGATTCTCCCTAACCACAAAGGTGTTTGAGGAGTTCTTGGACAATTTGGAAATCTTGGAACATGTACTATAATCCATCTTTGAAATGCAACTTCAAACTCCAAGTGGAACTATGTGAAAAATGGCCAAGAAGATGGGTCAAAATCCTGCCTAAACTAGGGCAAAATTTCTCTAAGTTAAAAGTTTTAGGTACCCTTGTTCCAAAAATCATAACTTAAGATCCAAGCTTCTTTTGTGAAAACTTTGTGAATCAAAGTTGTAGACTTTGTGATGGAATATAACTTTCATGTTATAAGTTTTGTTTGAATCCATTTGCATCTTGATGAACAAGTTTCATAATTTGACATGTCTTGATGAAAAATGACCCTTGGCACTTGATTTTGACCAAAAAGTCAAAGTTTGACCTTTCAGTGTACACTCAAATTTTGATCAGTTGACTGAAAAATTCATCTGTCAATCCTATGCATTTGAGATCTTTTGAACTTGTTGAATGGGTCAAGATAATTTCATTGAGTCCTTGAGTCCATGGTTGAGCTTTATTTGCCATTGGCTAGGTCAAACAGTCAAAAATTACCTTTGCACGGTCAAAACCCTAAAAATGACCATTTTGCCCTTTTGGTAATCTGATCAAATTTCTTGTGGAATTGTGATCCAAACTTGATCAAATGGTTCATATGAGTTCATAATGTTGATGTGGGTCAAAATTCATGAGGTTTGACTGTCAATTGGCCACAATTGACTTTTTCCCCAATACAGCTGATTTCTAGGTCAACTGCCCAATTGACTTGGCAAAAATTTGAATCAAGGCTTGAAACTTGGTATGGACAAACTTGTGAGTCCAACATGAAGTATGAAAGTCACTTTGGGAAATGTAGGTCAAAACATCCCTGTGCAAATTCAAACCCTAATTTAGGTCAACAGTGCAATGAGGTGTCTTGAGCAGAGAAAACCCTAGCTTGATCTTGAGTTCCAAGAGTCTTGTGATGAGAAATGTTGATGAAATGAGAGGGAAAATTTTGGGGTACAACAGTTAGTAAGGGGGTGATGAAGCAAGTCAGTGGTGATGATGTTATCAAAAAAAGCTTTGGCCCAAAATCAAGTCCAGCCTGCAAAAAGGGTTAAAAAACGGAAAAGAAAAAAATGTCAAAAAACAAAAGTAGCGCACAGGTTCGAACCCAGGACATGGGTCTCACCAGCGTGCTGCTTTGCCATTGGGGTGGCTATACATCCATTATCCTTAATGAAACAAAAATAACATATTCCAAAACGCGCCCTTGCCCTATTTCATCTTCTTCCTCAAGCCTTGGTCGGATCCCCTGTAACTTCCTCATACTTCCATGAAAATAAAAACTTATAACATGAAAAATGTAGCATTTGAACTCACGAATCCAACCATATAAGTTATGTAATCTAACTATCTAAGATCAAAGATAATTTTATAAGCCCTAAATTCTAACCTAATATTTTCAGAGATTTCAACTTCCAAATTCTCTTAGCACAAGTAAAATCAATGCAAGATAATGATATGTATAGCTTCGTTATGATGAGAACTACATTTTTTATTCACAGATCGTGGCCTAAGGTTTCCTGTATAATGAGATAGAGTTTGAAAGTTTACCTTCTTCAGCTGGAATCGTGTATGGAAATGTAGTGACTTTAATGGAGGCCTGATGCTTGCTTGAGCTTCCTTGAGCTCCTCTGAATCTATTCCAACCCTTGCCTTGCTTTGAAAGTGGCTAGAACTCCCTGACCAAGTCCAACCGCAAGCTTCAAAGTCAACAATGGTAGATGGTGGAAAAGAGAATGCAGAACAGGGATGATGGTTTGGATGGGCTTGATATCAAGTATGTAAGGTATTGGAATGATCTAAACACAAAACACATGAGCCAAATGAAAGTTGGATGTGTTTGTGCAGAAATTGTATGTTTTGGACAGTTTTTTGGTGTTTTGCTTATTGAGGGTGTTTCAGGTCTTGGCTAAGCGTGCTTTGTGTTGTATATGGTTTGTATATTAGTATTGAAACAGTTTTATACAACTTGCTTGAGACCTGTGTGGTTTGTGTGCATCAAGGGTACGGGTTCAAAGCTCAAAATTGTAATGTTTGCAAAAGTGGTTCTTTTTCAAAATGGCAATGGAACCTTTTTGCCAAAAATGGAATTACAAGTTGGACAAAGGTTCAAAAGCATGGATAGAGGATTTGTCAACTGAGTAAGCATTTAATTAAGGAGTGTGGAATAAGTTTAGGACCTGTACAGCATGAAATAGCCAGCATAGGATTGATTTGCAACTTGGTTCTTCATGAAATGGCTTGAACAAAAAGTGAGAAAATGCCAATTTCCTCTCTCGATTCTCTCTACTCAAACATGATCTTGGAGAGTTCTTGGACATTTTGGAAATCTTGCAATATGCTCTATAAACATATTTGAAATTCATTTTGAGATACTTCTTGGAACTATGTGAAAGATTGCCATGAAGTTGGGTCCAAAACCTGCCTAAATTAGGGCAAAATTTCACTAAGTTAAGAAGTTCATGACCATGTATTCACAAATTTATAACTTGTGATCCAGGCATCTTTAGGGAAAAGTTTGTGAAGAAAAGTTGTAGTTTTCATGGAGGTATACAACTTTCATGTTGGGGAGTTTTCTTGAATCAATATGCATCATGGTGAAAAAGTGGTGTAAAGTTGAGAAAAAATAAGAAAATTTTCATACTTAGAAAATTTCTAAGTTATGAAAATTTTCAAATTCAAACCCTAATTTTCAAATTTAGATTTCTTGATGAACAAGTTTCATACTTTGACATGTCTTGATGAATTATGACTCTTGGTACTTGATTTTGACCAAAAAGTCAAAGTTTGACTTTTCAGTATACAGTTGACTTTTGATTAGTTGACTGGAAATTTCATCTGTCAATCCAATGAATTTGAAATGTTTTGAGCCATGTAATTAAGTCAAGATGATGCCATTGAATCCTTGAAATCATGCTTGAACTCAATTGGTCATTTGCTAGGTTAAAAATCAGAAATTGTCCTTTCTCAGTCAAAACCCTAATTTTGACCATTTTGCCCTTTTGATGATTTGATCAAATTTCTTGAGGAGTTGTAATACAAACTTGATCAAATGGTACATATGAGCCTAAAATGTTGATGTGGATCAAAAATTATGAAGTTTGACTATAAATTGGCCATGGTTGAGTTTTTCCCCAATACAGCTTATTTTTAGGTCAACTGTCCAATTGACTGATCAAAAATGTGGTTCAAGGCTTGAAACTTATTATGAGCAATATTAGGGATCCAAAATGATGTTTGAAAGTCACATGAAGCATTGATATTCCAAAAATCCTTGTGCAAACTCAAACCCAAATTTTGGGTTATAAGTGCAAGATGATATGTCTTGAGCTGAGCAAACCCTGATCTTGTCTTAAGTCAAATAAGTCTTGTGAGAAAAGCCTTGATAAATGAGAGAGCAAATTTTGGGGTACAACAGACATTCCAAATGAAGTGTGTGAGGAATATGTGCAGGAAAAGCATCACAAGAATAGCTTCAGCAAAGATGCATGAAGCAGATTGAAGGCTATTCTTGAAGTCATATACTTTTATGTATGTGGACCAATCCAGGTGGATTCTATATGAGGTAACAAATATTTTGTTACATTAATAGATGATTTCATTCGAAAACTATAGACTTACCTGATCAACAAGAAAAGTGAAGTGATCGAGGTATTTGCCAAGTTTAAGTCTATAGTCGAAAGACAAAGTGGTCGGGAGCTCAAATTTTTGAGAACTGATGGTGGTGGAGAGTGTGTTCCGAAAGACTTTGATAGGTTATGTGAAAAATAAGGTATTATGCATGACGTCGTGCCGCCCTATACTCTACAGCAGAACATAACTGTAGAAAGGAAGAATCAAACCATCATGAATATGGTGAGAAGTATGTTAAAAGGCAAGTATTTACCTAAAGATTTTTAGAGTGAAGCTGTATTGACTGCAACATATATTCTGAACAAGTGTCCTACGAAGAAGCTAGAAGGAATTACTCCAGAAGAATATTAGTCTGGTGTGAAGCCTAGCTTGAGTCATCTGAAATTATTTGGATATATTGCACATAGACACATGCCATATTAGTTGAGAAGAAAACTTGATGACAAGTTGATTCAAATTATTCTAGTAGGATATCATTTGATAGGAGATTACAAGTTATTCGACCCAGTGAATAAGCAGATTGTTATCAGCAGAGACGTGATCATAGATGAGCTTAAAGAATGGGATTAGACTGAAAATCTAAAGAAAGATTCTGTGGGAATCCTACTTGAAGAACCGGAAACTCAAGCCAAAAGAGAAGTTCGACAAGAGGAACCAGTAGTTATAGATCAACCAAGTACAAGCAGACCTAAAATAAAATAAGATGCGTGCCTGCAAGGTTGAAATAATGTGTAATTACATTAGATGATTTGGTTGATAACGAAGGTGAGCTGGTACATTATGCTTTCTATGCAGATGTTGAACCAGTCAATGCAGCTGAAGCATTGAAGGATTTGAAGTGGGTGAAACTAATGAACGAAGAAGTGAAGTCCATCGAAGACAATAACACTTGGTCACTTGTCAAATTGACTCAAGGCAAGAAGGACGTTGATGTCAAGTGGGTATACAAAGTGAAGATGAATCCCAAAGGGGAAGTAACTCGACACAAAGCAACTCTTATGGCGAAAGGATTTCTCTAGAAGGAAGGAATTGCCTTTGATGAAGTTTTTGTATCTGTGGCTAGGATCTAAACAATCAAGTTGGTTGTTGGTCTAGCAAAAATTAACAGTTGGCACATATATCAGATAGATGTGAAGTGTGCATTCCTAAATGGACCCTTAAACGAAAAATTTTATTTTAAACAACCAGTTGGGTTTGTGAAACATAATGAAGAGAGAAAGGTGTACAGGCTGCATAAAGCCCTGTATGGATTGATACAAGCTCCAAGAGCTTGGAATAAGAAGATTGATAGTTTTATAAGGGAGAAGGATTTTGTGAAGTGCACAACTGAATATGGAGTATATGTAAGAAGAAGCAATAGTAAATTGCTTATACCATGTCTTTGTGTCGATGATTTGTTAATAACAGGTAGCTACAAGAAGGAGATCGAAGACTTCAAAGGTGATCTCAACAAGGAATTCAAAATGTCTGATCTAGGTGACATTTCATAATTCTTTGGTATCGAATTCTACAAGTGAAGTAAAGGTTTTCATGATACATCAAAAAAGATATGCAGGATAAAATCTCAAGAGATTTGAGATGAAAGAATGCAACTCGACTTCGACACCTACAGAACCTAGACTGTAATTGTCGAAAGATGCACATGAAGATAATGTTGACCCAACCCAATACAGAATTCTTATTAGGTCACTAAGATACCTTTGTCACATAAGGCCAAACTTAGCATACAATGTAGGTATGGTAAGTAGATTTATGCAGAAGCCAAAGGTATCACATCTAACAGCGGTGAATAGGATACTAAGGCATCTCAAAGGAACTCTCGATTATGGTATTTTATTTCCTGTAGCTAATAAAGGAAAATAATGCAAGTTTGTGGGGTACACTTATTCAAGTTGGTGTAGTGATGTTGAGGATTGAAAATCCATAGTAGGATGTGAGTTTATGTTAGGTGGTTGATCAGTGGTTTTTACACAGTTATTTACCATTAATTTCAATTATCTTTTCTTTTTATTGCTGAGTGTTTTATTTTATTTTACCACTTTTTATGCGATGGTTGTGTGTTTTACTGTTTTCAGGTTCACAAGAATAAACCGGGATAAATCAATGCAAAAAAGGGCAAATTTCAGAGTTTTGGAAAAGTTTCTAGGAGGCCTGACACGGGCCATGTCAGACAATGCGATAATTAATCAGTTTTTACTAAAAAATTCATAACTAGAGTTACAGGAATCAGATCGACACGTTCTAATATTCGTTGGAAAGCTAGGAGAAAAATATACAACTTTTATCTTAAAGTCAGAAGCTGATTCGGAATGTAGAAGCCTCAAAAAATTCATTAAAATTTCATATTTTAGAAATTTAGTTGTTTTGGATCGTTTTACGGGCCTGATTTATGTTTCCGACCCAGATTGAGTTAGTAGTGAAAACCCTTATTTATTTTATAATATTTTTTGGCAGCGAAGAATAGTTTAAACGATTGAAGATTGAAGAAGTCAAGGTTTTCAGAGAGTGGGATATTTTCATGCGCCGAAGCAATTGAAGATCAAAGTTCATCCCAATCCTTGTAATGTCTATATTTTGTCTTGTGATTATTTTGAACAATATGAGTAGCTAAACCTCCCAATGCTAGGGAGTGTCCCTGATTTGAAGCTGTAATGATTATGAATTCATGAGTTCTTTAATAAAATCTTCTTTATTCGATTTAATTGTATAATATTTTTATGCCTTCCTGATCGGACAAATTAGGATTGATTTACGGTTAATAACCAGCTAGACCGCAATTGTTAAGGTTTTTGTACGATTAGGCTATAATAGATATCACCTAGTACTAGGGATACCCTATAGTTACCAGATTTAATCCTTGATAAAATAAAGGCTTGACTCCATCCGATGTCTCTAAGGAGTTAGGATTTAGGATGGATGGTTAAAGGTTTTCCCACTAAGGACTTAGGGGAAAATAATCTAAAGGGCCGGAAGGTGAAGGTAATGAACTTATTGAAGAGATCAAGACCCCAGTTCCTAAACCAAAACCCCAGTTAAAGTTTTCGTTTAATTAAACATGAATTGTGCTCGATAATTTCATGTAGTCATTGAGATCGACATTCAGGGAATGTACCATTATTACTGCAAGGTAAAAATAATACACTTGCTATTTTTTCCATTGGTGGTGCACCAGTTGCTTGGAGTTCGAGAAAGGAACCAGTAGTGGCATTATCATCATGCGAAGTAGAATACACATCTGCTTCTCTTTGTGCATGTCAAGCAACTTGGATGGTGAACTTGGTCGAAGAGATAACAAGGAAAGATCATGGAGCAATTACCATGAAGATCGACAGCATGTCGGCTATCAAATCTGGCGAAGAACCCAATAGCTAACGGTCGAAGAAAGCACATCAAAATAAGGCTCCACTATCTTCGAGAGCAGATAGCAGATAGGAAGATAAACTTAGAACACTGCAGAACTAAGAATCAGGTTGCAGACATCATGATGAAGGGTGTGCAAGTCAAATTATTTTGAAGACTAAGAGCTATGATGAATGTAGATAGCTTAGACATAATGAATTAGGTGGTGTGTGTTAGAACAAAGTTTGAATCTACTACCCTAAGTTTAAGTTTTGATGATAACAAAATGAAAGGATATATGAATTATGTGATTCATATAAGAACTATTTACTACCTAAAATATTACTTTCTGTTTTGCAGAAACTCTGATAGGTATCAGCAAGAGCACACCTAATCAGCATCAGAATATTGGTTATCAACATCAGCATCAGAAGTTTCTATATCAGAATACCAGAATCAGAAGAACAACTCACGCGATTGCTGAAGCTTGATGAACATAACTACGCTCAACACTCTGATAAAGACAACAACAGTTCATCAGCACTTAAGCAGAGTCAGAATGAGCCAAAGCCAGAACACGCTTTAAGTAGAAACGATACTGTGCATTCAAAGTGAATTATTACCAACGACATCATTCCAGACAAGATCTGCTTAATAAGGAAAGTTTGTTATTGGCATTGAATCAAGATTATTGCTCCAACGTTCAACAAATTCAGTGCTATATAAACAAGACAATGAAGATTGAATTGGCTAATGCTCTACAACTATTTCCACGCCTAAAAGCTATTCTACATCTTCTCATTTCTCAGTTTGCTAAAAAGCTCCATAATTCCTTACTCAATTATATTTTAGCAATCTAGTTTCATAAGCTTAAGTTGTGTAATATCACAGTTGTGATAAACTGTTTTTGTAGAAAACACTCACACACCTAGATTTCCATTCTGTGTAAGAAAGTGATTCCTTGACAAACCGGGCTGTGGTTTGCATCAAGAAGGCTTTAGCAGTTGTTAAAGCAGATTGTAATATTCATTTGAATATAGTGGATTAAGACCTCGTTGGAGAGAGGCGAAATCACCTTGACGGGTGGACTGGAGTAGTTTGAGATCAAACGAACCAGGATAAAAATATCGTGTTCATTGCATTGTTTTTCAGTTTTACAATTCAACCCCCCCTTCTTGTGTTTTTCACTTATTCAATTGGCATCAGAGCTCCTGGTTCTGAGCTAAAACACTTAACCATGTCAGTACAAGATCCAGCGTCAGAAAAACACAATGGCGGGAAATTATTCTCACACCAGCAATGACAACCATGAGGACAGAGACAGATTCAGCGGCAAACCTCCAGTCTTTGATGGAGAAAATTTTGATTACTGGAAAGACAGAATTGAAATCTTCTTTCTGGCACATGATGCTGAACTGTGGGACATGGTGATAGATGGATACACGCACCCTGTGAATGCAAGCGGTCAGAAGATTGATAGGAAAACAATGTCTGACCAACAAAAGTGTGACTTCAAGAATCACCACAAGGCCAGAACCATCCTTCTCAGCGCCATCTCGTATGCTGAATATGAAAAGATCTCCAACAGAGACACAGCAAAGAACATGTTTGACTCACTCAGAATGACGCATGAGGGCAACGTTCAGGTCAAAGAAACTAAAGCTCTGGCGCTCATTCAGAAGTATGAGGCGTTCAAAATGGAAGAAAGTGAATCCATTGAAACAATGTTCTCAAGATTCCAGATTCTGGTAGCTGGTCTCAAGGTTCTGGACAAAGGCTACTCTACTGCTGATCACGTCAAGAAAATCATCAGAAGCTTACCCAAGCAGTGGAGGCCAATGGTTACAGCTCTGAAGCTAGCAAAAGATCTCAACATAATTTCTCTGGAGGAACTTATCAGCTCCCTCATAAGTCATGAGATAGAGCTAGAAGCTGATGAACCCCAAAAGCAAGGTAAGCCTTTAGCATTAAAATCTAACAAAAAATCTGAGTCTAAAGTTTTGCAGGCAGTTGAAGAAACATCTGATGGATCCTCATCAGAAGAAGACAAACTCTCCCTCCTCTCCAGAAGAGTGAATCAACTGTGGAAGCAGAGGCAAAGGAAGTTCAGGAATCCTAGAAGATCTGATCAGAACGAGTTTTCTTCCAGATACAGAAGGACAGATTCTTCCTCTGGATACAGAAGATCTGAAGGCTCCTCAGGAAGCAGAAAGCCAAACACCAAGGACATCATCTGCTATGAGTGCAATGAGCAAGGACACTACAAGAGTGACTGCCCAAAGCTTCAGAGGGAAAAGCCCAAAAAGAAGTTTGGAAGAGAAAAGAAGAAAAGTCTCATGGCTACATGGGATGACTCTGACTCGTCTGAAGCTGACTTAGAATCAGATGATGAGAGAGCAAACATAGCTCTCATGGCCAACATTTCAGAAGATAGTGAAGCTTCTGAATCAGACTCAGAATCAGATACTGAGGAGGTATTTCCTGACTTTGCAGTTAATTTTACCAAGGTTGAACTTGCTGAAAGCCTTAATGAAATTATGGAAAGGTATCAGCAGATTAGAGTTAAATTCAGAAACCTGAAAAGGAATCTTAAATCTGACTCTAATAAGACTGAGAGTCTCAAATTGGAGAATTCTGAGCTGAGAAATAAAATTTCAAAATTAGAAAATACTTTACAAAACTCTCAGAAGGAACCAATTTCTGAAACTCCCAACAACGCTGATGAGATCATCAAGGAGTATGATCACAGTTTCCAGAAGTTCCTTGCTAAAAGCATAGATAGAAGCAAAATGGCTTCAATGATCTATGGAGTTAGCAGAAACGGCAGGAAGGGAATAGGATACCAAGGTAAGGTTACTACACCAAAGAATGTCATGGATTTAACCGTTAAACACACTCCTCTGAATTCACATTTTGTGTATGGTCACACACATGATATCAAATACACTAGCAGTAAGTACTCTGTGAAACCAAAATTCAACCAGAGTTTTGGTAAATCTAACAAATCAGGACCCAAGAAAATCTGGGTACCTAAGGATAAAATAATACATGTTGCAGATATCTTTAGCAGCAAATCAGAAACACCAGTCATGGTACCTGGACTCTGGCTGCTCGCGACACATGACGGGAAGAAGGCATATGTTCCAAAGCCTGGAACTTAAGCCTGGAGGCCACGTTGGCTTTGGAGGCAATCAGAGGGGAAAGATAATTGGCTCTGGAACTGTAGGTAATGGAAATCTTCCCTCTATTAATAATGTTCTGCTAGTAGATGGATTAATGCATAATCTGTTATCCATAAGTCAATTAAGTGATAACGGTTATGATATAATCTTTAATCAAAAATCATGTAAAGCTGTTAGTCAGAAAGATGGGACTATCCTGTTTAATGGAAAGAGGAAAAACAACATTTACAAAATAAAACTTTCTGAACTAAAAAGTCAGAATGTAAAGTGCCTTCTGTCTGTTAACAACGAGCAGTGGATCTGGCACAGAAGATTGGGGCATGTTAGTATGAGAAGAATATCTCAGATTAACAAACTCAATCTGGTCAGAGGACTTCCTAATTTGAAGTTCAATTCAGATGCTCTGTGTGAAGCATGTCAGAAAGGCAAGTTTGTACAACCTTCTTTTAAATCTAAAAATGTTGTTTCTACCTCTAAGCCATTAGAACTTCTGCACATTGACTTATTTGGACCAGTTAAAACTGCTTCAGTCAGTGGCAAGAAGTATGGGTTAGTAATCGTAGATGACTATAGAAGATGGACATGGGTAAAGTTCTTAAGACACAAGGATGAGTCACACTCTGTGTTTGTTACCTTCTGTAACCAAGTTCAGAATGAAAAGGATCTTAGAATCGTTAAAGTCAGAAGTGATCATGGTGGAGAGTTTGAAAACAAAGATTTTGAGTCATTCTTTAATGACAGGCATTCTGCATGATTTCTCTTGTCCTAGAACTCCCCAACAAAATGGATTTGTAGAACGAAAGAACAGAACATTGCAAGAAATGGCCAGAACCATGATCAATGAGACAAACGTTGCTAAGATCTTCTGGGCAGAGGCAATAAACACAGCGTGCTACATTCAGAATAGAATCTCAATAAGACCTATTCTGGAAAAGACTCCATATGAATTGTGGAAGAACAGAAAGCCCAACATTTCATATTTTCATCCATTTGGATGTACCTGTTTCATGTTAAATACAAAGAATTATTTGAACAAGTTTGACTCTAAAGCACAAAAGTGTATTATGTTAGGATACTCTGAACGCTCAAGAGGGTACAAAGTATACAATACAGAAACACAGATTGTGGAAGAATCAATCAGTGTTCGTTTTGATGATAAGCTTGACTCTGAAAAGTCAAAGCAGAATGAAGTTTTTGCAGGTATGGAAATTGAATTTACAGGTTCTGAAGACAAGTCATCAGAAGCTCTCAACAGAGACACTCCTTCAACGTCTGAAAGGAGCACTGCTAGCAATCTTACAACAGCTGCTGATCAACCTCAGAAAAGATTACCCAGAAGCAGCTTGGATCATCCAGAAGAAACAATATTAGGAATAAAGGAAGATCCAATCAGAACAAGAGCAAGCTTCAGAAACTCTGAAGAAACCCTCATGGGACTTGTGTCTCTGATTGAACCTTCTTCTATTGATGAAGCACTTCTGGATAATGACTGGATTCTGGCAATGCAAGAAGAGCTGAATCAATTCACCAGAAATGACGTATGGGATCTTGTTCCCAGACCAAAAGGATTCAACGTCATTGGAACAAGATGGGTGTTCAGAAACAAGCTAAATGAACAAGGTGAAGTCATCAGAAACAAAGCACGACTGGTTGCACAAGGTTATAGTCAGCAAGAGGGGATATACTATACAGAAACCTTTTCCCCAGTCGCCAGGTTAGAATCTATCAGGCTTTTAATTTCATTTGCTGTTAATAGAGGCATCACTCTGTATCAGATGGATGTCAAGAGTGCATTCTTAAATGGTTATATAAAAGAAGAGGTTTATGTGCACCAACCCCCTGGTTTTGAAAATACAAAACATCCAGAACATGTTTTCAAACTAAAGAAGTCACTATATGGTCTGAAACAAGCTCCCAGAGCTTGGTATGAAAGACTAAGTAACTTTCTGTTAGAAAATGAATTCACCAGAGGGAAGGTGGACACTACCTTATTCTGTAAGTCAGTTAAGAATGAAATCTTAGTCTGTCAAATTTATGTTGATGATATTATTTTTGGTTCTACTAATCCTTCTCTTGGAAGAAAATTTGCTAAGTGTATGCAGGCAGAATTTGAGATGAGCCTCATGGGGGAACTGAAATTCTTTCTAGGAATTCAGATCAATCAAACCCCAGAGGGAACTTACATTCATCAGAGCAAATACATCAGAGATCTTCTGAAGAAATTTGACCTCTCAGAATGTAAACCATCAAAGATTCCAATGCATCCCACGTGCATTCTGGAAAGAGAAGAGGTAAGCAAAAAGGTAGAACAGAAAGTCTACAGAGGTATGATTGGTTCTCTCCTTTATCTGACAGCTTCAAGACCTGATATATTATTCAGCGTATGTATTTGTGCTAGATTCCAATCAGATCCTAGAGAATCTCACTTAACAGCTGTTAAGCGAATTTTCAAGTATCTGAAAGGTACTACTAATCTGGGTTTATTTTATAGAAAATCTAGTGATTACAGTTTAGTAGGCTACTGCGATGCTGACTTTGCTGGAGACAGAGTAGAGCGTAAAAGTACTTCTGGAAGCTGCCAGTTTCTGGGAGAAAATTTGATCTCTTGGTCCAGCAAAAGGCAATCCACAATTGCGCTATCAATAGTAGAAGCTGAGTACATAGCAGCAGCAGGATGTAGCACACAAATGCTCTGGATGAAAAGTCAGCTTGAAGACTTCCAGATTTTTGAGAGTAACATCCCTATACTCTGTGACAATACTTCTGCTATTTGCTTAAGTAAGAATCCTATTTTACATTCTAGAGCTAAGCATATAGAAATAAAACATCATTTCATTAGGGACTATATTCAGAAAGGAATTTTGAACTTAAAATTTATAGATACAGACCATCAATGGGCTGATATCTTCACTAAACCCCTTTCTGAAGATAGGTTCAATTTCATTCTGAAACATCTCAGCATGAAAATCTGCCCAGAGTGAAAATGTTTTAATTCCATATATTTATCTTCAGAATGTATTTTTTTTATTGTGAACTTCTGATCAATCTCTTTTCAGAAAGATAGAACATGCAGATTGTATCAGA
Source organism: Vicia faba (assembly GCA_948472305.1). Lineage (NCBI taxonomy): Eukaryota > Viridiplantae > Streptophyta > Magnoliopsida > Fabales > Fabaceae > Vicia > Vicia faba. The sequence goes on from OX451736.1 coordinate 691,358,579, forward strand.
TGCTAGTCTTAAAGATCTGAGCGTTTCAGCTCAAAGATAGACGTGCTGATCACTAAATCAAACAAGTGTCATCCAATCATCAGCAAATCTCTGAAGCAGAACGCGTGCACGCTTCTGAGAAGGCAAAACGCTGATTGGGTGCATTGAGACACATGTCTAGTAACCATTTCAAGTATCTTTCTCAAATCCCCCAAAATCAGCAAGCATTAAATGAAAGTAATCATGTTTTTAAAATGTAATCATGATTTTATTTCTCTTTCTTGAAAACTTTTACTCTTTCAAAATATTCTGAAATCTATTTAAGAACGTTAATTTCTCACATTAATCTTTTACAGTTTCTCATTATCTCTCAAATATTTTCTGCATTTTCTGTGTTCATCTCTTTCAAGTTTAAACCCTTTTTCTCAGTTTCTCAGAAAAACCCTAAGTGTGAACATGGAAACCTCCAGCAGTGCTTCTGCAGGTTCTCAGAAGAAAGCTTCCTCTGAACAGTACCAAGTTCCATTCAGAACACTCCTTACTCCAGTGAAGAATCTTGAAGTGTTGTCTGAACTAATTATTGATTTTGGCAGTCTGAAAGAGAATGGTTTTGACCTGACAGAAGAAATTAGGGCACAGAAATGGGAGAGATATTTCGACAGGTTGGTTGGACCAACATTCCCAATGTTAGTCAAGGAGTTCTGGATTCATGCAACTGCTTCAACGCATCAAGTCACCTCCTACATAATGGGAAAGAAGATTGTGATCACTGAGGATCACATAGCAAAGTTGATTGGTTACAGTGGCGGAGGCGTCCGCTGTATTGATATGGCTGAAAGATGCTCTGACGTGGGTGTCATAGCATAAAGGATTTTTACCCATGGGGTGCCCAGCAGCAAGATCAGAGATCTAAAGGATCACCACAGAGTTTGGGCGAAGATAATTCAGGGGTGTTTTAATCATAGGAAGCCAACTAGTTCCCCTGATTACATAAATATAGATCAGCAGTTTTCGATCTATTTTATCAATCAGAAGGTAAAAATCAACTTGGCCCATCTTCTGTTTAATCACCTCAGAACAAGCGTGAAGGAAACCAGGGAAGAAGAAAGAACAAAGAGGGATTGGATACCCTTTGGAAGGTTAATATCAGATATTCTGACTGAGAATAGGCTGATAGAGCACCTGATAGAAGCTCAAGAGTTAAGCACCATTGAAACAATTGTTGGCAAGCCTCTGAACGCGAAGAATCTGAAGAAAATGAAGTTAATAGAGAATATCATAAAGGAACCTAGCGTTACTCCCACTGCTGACATCACCAGCAGAAGAGTCCCACTGAGTGACTTTCCTTTATTTTCTGAGATAGAATCTAAACCAGTGGTGGTTCTCAGATACCTAGACGCGTGCAAGGCTGATGGTACAGATCCCAAGCTGAATATCAAAGATCTGCACCAACCTCAACCAAAAGTTACACTGAAGAAGACGAAGAAAAGGAAGGCCCCTTCAGAAGGAACATCCCAGTAGACACCCAAGAAAAGAGGTAATTTATCTGCTGCTTCTGTTTTAAATTCTTCTGCTATGCCAACATCTATCCCAACTCCAGCTTCTCATGAAATCCCAATCCCCATCCCAACAATAGATGAAACCGAACCAGAAGATGACCCTTCTGAGGCACTACAACTCAGAAGACCCCGCACCAAACATCCCAAACCAACAACTTCAACAACATCAGCACTTGACAAAGTTCTGTCTGACATTGATCAACGTGCTTCTGATCACCTTCCCAATAATCCAAACACTGAACCAGATATTGCCAAATCTCCTCAACCAGAACAACCTCTCTCACCCATTCCAGAAGAACCACATATCCCTGAACAACCAGAAATTCCTCCTCCTTCTCCACAACCAGCAATTCCTTCTCCCTCTCCTCAACTAGAAATTCATCCACCATCACCTCAACCATCACCTCAACCTGAGTTTCATCATTCTGAAACTCCATCTCCTCCATCTCCTGAACCTCATTCTCCTCAATCCTCTGAACCACAACCTTTGGCAATCCAGCTGCCATGTGGAACAACAGTAACCATGGCCCAGCTGCCATCCTCGCCAGAATCTACCCCACCAAATACTCCTAAAACCCCAAACAGTCCAATCATTATTTCTGATTCTCCCACTCCATCTCCCAAACAAACAGCTCCCAAGAAAACCACAGAAGACCCCAGCAGGACCTTCATAGATTTCACAATCCTTGACCGTCTTGCTGATCTGAAAAATAAAATAGCCATTCCAAAACCAAAACTGCCAGATGTTGGCTCTGGCATTATGAATTTTGAAACAGGTTTGCAGCAGTGGATTGCTTCTCTGAAGCAAGTCTGTCCTGGAATGATTGATCCAGCTGCCTCTGACCAGCTCTGGTCACAATTCAGAATTTGGGTACGTGCTGAAGCTCTAAAATTGCAAGACATCAATTACGAGCAAGCACAGCAGAATTTCAGCAAGCTTCTGAATGAAGTAGGAAGTCAGCTGCTGAAAGAAGACGTGCTCCTTCTGGATAGTGAGCCATGGTCTAAGAAGCGTCCAGCTTCAAAGGTGCAGCCAGAAGAAGATCAGACTGTTCAAGCTGAAGCCAGTCAAGCTGAAGATGTTGCAGAAAGCTCTCAGAAGCTCCCTGCTTCTGATGTTTCTCAAGCTGCCTTGGACAGGCAGACTCTGGAAGAGCTGAAGCTGGATGATATCCGTCTGCAGCAAAGGATGGATGAAAATGACCAGAAGATGAAAGAAAGGATGGATGTGCAGGATAGCAAGATAGACACAGTAGTCAGCATGGTGCACAAGCAGACTGAGACTGCTGATCAGATTAAGGCAATGCTGGAGACTCTGTTCACACGCCTTCCTCCCCAACCTTAGATTTTCATTCATGCCATTTTCATGTTTTCTTTGCATATCTTCTGTACTGTTTTGTCTGGATCTGACTATTTTAATATGACAAGTTTTTCTGATCTAAATGTTTTAGCACATCACTTGCACTTTTTGATTGCTGACAAAAAGGGGGAGAATAAGAAAGATATTTTTTCAATAACGGATTACTAAGACAGAAAATCTCAAACATTCTAACTCTGATATACTTGAATGTTTTCTTTTGTTTTTGCTTAAGTCTACAGGTACAAGAATGCTCTCTAACTCACTGAAGACTAAAGCTCTGATACTCTGATCCAAAGCAAAGCTCTGATAAAGCTCTGATATTCTGATCTGAAGCTCTGCTCTGATATTCTGATCTAAAGCTTCTGATAGTCAAAGCTCTGATATTCTGATGATCAAAGAAAGACAATAAAAATATGATCCTGAAGAACTCTTGGAATTAAAAAGGGAAGTAATAAATTCAGGGGGAGTATCTCTCAACTCTCATATCTCTTTATCCCTTATCCTTGATAACTGCTTACTCTGATACATCTTATCATTTAGTTATCTCTGATACTTCTTCACGTTATTTTCAATTAAAAATATCTAGTTTTTGTCATCATCAAAAAGGGGGAGATTGTTAGAACAAAGTTTGAATCTACTACCCTAAGTTTAAGTTTTGATGATAACAAAATGAAAGGATATATGAATTATGTGATTCATATAAGAACTATTTGCTACCTAAAATATTACTTTCTGTTTTGCAGAAACTCTGATAGGTATCAACAAGAGCACACCTAATCAGCATCTGAATATTGGTTATCAACATCAGCATCAGAAGTTACTATATCAGAATACCAGAATCAGAAGAACAACTCACGCGATTGCTGAAGCTTGATGAACAGAACTGCGCTCAACACTCTGATAAAGACAACAACAGTTCATCAGTACTTAAGCAGAGTCAGAATGAGCCAAAGCCAGAACACGCTTTAAGTAGCAATGGTACTGTGCATTCAAAGCGAATTATTACCAACAGCATCATTCCAGACAAGATCTGCTTAATAAGGAAAGTTTGTTATTGGCATTGAATCAAGATTATTGCTCCAACGTTCAACAAATTCAGTGCTATATAAACAAGACAATGAAGATTGAATTGGCTAATTCTCTACAACTATTTCCATGCCTAAAAGCTATTCTACATCTTCTCATTTCTCAGTTTGCTAAAAAGCTCCATAATTCCTTACTCAATTATATTTTAGCAATCTAGTTTCATAAGCTTAAGTTGTGTAATATCACAGTTGTGATAAACTGTTTTTGTAGAAAACACTCACACACCTAGATTTCCATTCTGTGTAAGAAAGTGATTCCTTGACAAACCGGGCTATGGTTTGCATCAAGAAGGCTTTAGCAGTTGTTAAAGCAGATTGTAATATTCAGTTGAATATAGTGGATTAAGACCTCGTTGGAGAGAGGCGAAATCACCTTGACGGGTGGACTGGAGTAGTTTGAGATCAAACGAACCAGGATAAAAATATCGTGTTCATTGCATTGTTTTTCAGTTTTACAATTCAACCCCCCTTCTTGTGTTTTTCACTTCTTCAGTGTGTTGAAAGTAATTCCTTGTGTCAAAGAAGTTTGCTCGATAGAGACAAGGGAATGTCGAAAAGATTTGATTTGATTTTGAAGTGTGGAAACCGTTTGTTACATACAGATTTGTTTTAGATTTAGATAGATTTGATTTAGATCTAAAATAGATAGATTTGATTTAGTTCTAAAATAGATATTTTGGGTTTTTATAGTTTTGGTTTTTGGCTTAGGTATCAAGCTAACATAAATCTATAAATAAGGAGTAACCCCTATTTTTTGTAATTAAGTAATTCATTGTATTAACAGAATTTGCATTTGCAAGTGAATACTAAAGTTTTCCACAGTTTGTAGTTTGTGAGCAGAGAGAAACTCTGCAGAAAATAATTGTCTTATGTTGTACCCCAAAATTTTCCCTCTCATTTTCTCAAGATATTTCCTACAAAGATCTTCAATGACTCAAGTTTGTGCAAGCATCGACCAGGTCAAATAATCTCTCCAACATTGATACCTTAAATTAGGGTTTGAGTTTTTACAAAGGAAGTTGGATTTCTAATGTTCATATGACTTTCGTGGATCGTTATGGACCCTCAGGATTACTTCTATCAAGTTTCAAGTCTTGGATCGCAATTTTCCAAGACAAGTCATTCATATTATCAAAAGGGCAAAATGGGCAAAATTAGGGTTTTAACCGAAAATGACCAAACTTTGATTTTTGACCTAATACCTGACTTATTTGTTAGAAGCATGACCTCAAGGATCCGAGCGCATCATTTTGACCTAATCGCATATTTCAATTCATCTCCTGAAACAGTGAATTGATAGACAAAATTCAGTCAACTGGCGGGAAAAAGTCAATTGTACACTAACAAGTCAAACTTTGACTTTTTAACCAAAATTGAGTCCTAAAAATCATATTTCATCAAGACATCCAAAACATTGAAATTTGATCATCACAAATCAAAAGAGTCGAAAATCCAACTTTTGCAAGACTTGGAAATTTTTCTAAGTATTTTCTATACTTGTTAATTTCATTGCTTCATGACATATTTTCACTACAATTCCAAATAATTCAAGATGTTACAAATAATTCAAGTTATTACAAGGTTGGAATTTTTGCAAAAATCACAAATTCTAAACTTTGTCTTGTTTGAACTTTTTCCTTTGACTCAAAACCTTGCCACAATGCTTTGTCTTTGATACAATCTGCATAAATTGGTCCATAAAACAGACTTGTATCATGCTACAAGTGTTTCTCATTACAAGCTCAAAATCATGTTTAGAAGATAGCATGTTGTCCTGAGCAAGACAGCCCTACTATGCTATCCCTAAACACTGCCACAACACTACAAAACTGCTGAAAAATAGCCTTGCTATGCTGCTATTAAACCAGTCCAAGCTTGCATTATCTCAGCCCCATATTTGCACCAAATTAGCACATAAGAGATGCATCAAAAAAAGCTATGAAGACAGCATACCCAAATAGTTCAAATTGTTATTTGTTTCCCTCCCAAAATCCCAGCAAAATTCATCTATAAATAGATTGCTCTCACAACACACAAGGGGTTGATTTTTAGAGAGAGAGTATAGAGTTTTGAACAAAAAAAAACAGCATCCCTTGCAACCTTTGCTCATTCAGAAAACAAGTTCTACTTTCATTCAAAACAGAAACCCTTAATCCATTATTCCACCTTACAAACTCTCCCATAAACCAAACACCTTATCACATAGAGATTGTTCAAACGCAAGAACAGTTTCTATAGTGCCATTATCTTCACCCTCCAAACACAAAAACAGTACTGTACAATTTGACTGAGTTATTGTGATTCAACAGTTTGGGACAGCTTCCTGGAGATTCATTGGAGCCATCCCAGCAGCTGGAAAAGTATTCAGGCTTAAAACACCAAGTGCAGTCCCAAGGTAAGTCTTCTTAACTTTGAGATTTTCATTTTTCATACATGATTTATTTTTGAAGATAAAATGTAGTAATCATTACCCCCCTTTGAGCTAACCATTTGCTTTTGTTTATGTTTATCAATTACATACTGTAAATTGACCCAAACAGACAATAAAACAATGTTTAAGGCAAAAAATTGCAGCATGAGTCAACACATACCCACTTCGGTCGACTCATTCTAGTGAAAAAACAGGGTATGAGTCGACACATAGCCTTATGCATCGACTCATACTGTTATATAGGCCTCAAGACAGAAAGGTGAAAGGTGCATGAGTCGACACAAAACGTTTATGTGTCAACACAAACAGGTGCATGAGTCGACACATCCCTGTATGCATAAACTCATACTGAGTTGGTTTGGTTTGGCAGGAGCAAGGAAAGCTATGTGTTGATGCATAGCAGCTTGTGTCGACACATAGCAGTTCAAAATGCATTTTTTTTCCTTTATTTTACATTGTCTTCATTATTATTCAATATGGTTGTAATACTTAAGTTTCTACTTCATCCCCATTTGTAAATTGCACCCCCACTCCCCTAATGATGTAATAGCTTAGGATTTTAATTTCTGCGATTTACCACTTTAATATAAATTGTTAGTAATTAGGGTGTGTATAGGAAGATAAAATCAACCGCTAGAAAACCTTAATCTCAAAAACAAAAATGCATGCAATCAAACACATTACGGACACGTACACCTCTAGGGTATCCTCGTTTGTTGCCTCGGAAAATAGTCATACCCCTCGAATATGGGATTTTTAGCAAAGACCCTCTATAAAAAAGATCGCAGTCCCTCGATGTTGCCTTCGGTAAACGATCTAGTCCCTTACGAAAATTGTTAAAATGTCTCATAAGTTGTCTTCTATGACTATACATTTGACCCACGCATGTCCCTTCACATCCAATGATGAGGCTTCTTACCAATAAATGGTAAGGTAGAAACATCTAAAGGAGGAGTAAAAGAACAAAGAACTTTTGAGTAGGTAGGACGCTCGTAGTTGCTTGCTCACAAATCAAAACCATTTTCACACTTACACTTTCAAAAACACCTTCAAAACACAAGCATATCTCTGAACTATTTTCAAAACCAACACTTTGTATACATTCTTATAGAGATGAGAATCATTACAAAGTTTGCCGCAACAAAGGAGTTTTCAAAATATTTTCAAACTCACCACAAACACATTCAAACAAAGCAATTTCAAAAGTGATCTAGCAAGCAACTAAGAGCCCGTAGATAACTACAGATGAAAAGGGTGCTAACACCTTCCCTTTTCATAACCTACCCCCTGAACTCAAGAAAATATCTCGAAAGGTCTTTCCTGTTCTTTTCACCCTTTCCTTTATTGGATAAAAGAAAAGTCAGTGGTGATTCTTGATATCCGCAATATTTGTGACAAAACGCAAAACACCTGAGTCAGTTCTCCCGCCGTATGACAGAACTGGCGACTCTACTGAGGATTTAACTTTAAAAATGGGGTTACGTTAGAGCTAGATCATATTTATATCACTTTCCTTGTTTGACTTGCTTGCTTTACATTTTTTGGGTCCTTTGTTTAGGTTTTTTTTTATCCTCTACCCGGATCGGGGAACATTATTAGGTAAGTAAAAATAGATCGTGAGGACTGTGCAGGGTATACTGACATGGTTGAAGTGATGTCTACGTTAGTGTGGCACATTTGTTGGTACCGGTAGCCCTTCATTTTAGTCAAGGAGAATACAGGGTCGCTGTGTGGTGTCATGAAGCACTAACTGACCTTAGAACCTTTAATTGAACAACTTGGCCATTAGAAAGTAGTGAGATAGTCGGCTTTGGTGCAGTCTGAAGTTGGTTGATACTCGATACTAAGCTCATTGAGATCGGACTTTCGAGATATTTTGGTCGCCAATAAAGAGGCTTACACTGAAACAATGTCCGATGAAGAAAGATCAGTGATATTGAGATTCCCTAAAACCCGATTACTTTCTAGGATAGGTTTAACCAACTAAACTTCAAAAGGGTACTTACCTATGAACCTCATGCAAGCCTAAATCTAAGGACTTGTTTGCTTTTGTGTATATGTTTGTTTTTACATAACATCATGACATCATACCATGGCATTTTGCACTAACCATTTTCAAGGACCTAGAGATTTATCTTTGTCTTGTTTTGTAGGACATGGATCCCAGTCGCAGGAATATTGTACAAATAAACCTCGTTAAAATGCCTCCTCAACTTAAGGAATTGGCATCAAGGGTCCCCAATGATTCCCCCTTCACCAAGAAATACAGTCGTCTCGTCAACTTGATTACAATAAGCTTTGAAGAGGATATGGTGAAAGTGATATTCCAATTTTTTGACCCTAAACACCATTGCTTTACCTTTCCTGATTACGAACTTGTGCCTACTATGGAAGAGTTCTCTCAACTCTTGGGAATTCCTATTCTCGATCAACTACCCTTCAACAGTATTGAAAGAGACCCAAAACCTGAAGAGATTGCTCGAGCTCTATATTTACCTCGATCCGACGTTGTTGCCAATTAGGAAACAAGAAGTGGTGTCAAAGGGTTTCTATCCAATTTTTTATTTGAGAGGGCTCACTATTTTTGGGATACTCTGGATTTACAAGCCTTTGAAGAAGTGTTGGCTCTTCTCATCTATTAGATGGTTCTATCTCCCAATCCTGACCAACTCATAGATGTGAGTGCAGTCAAAAGATTTCTATCTCGCAATTCGGTGCCTACTTTACTTGGGGATATGTTGCACTCTCTTCACACTCGCACCATGAAGAGAAGAGGACTTCTTATGTGTTGCACTCCTCTGTTGGCTAGGTGGTTTATTTTGCACCTACCCCGATATGTTGTGAAGAACGAGCAAGGCTTAAGATAGTCTAATAGGTTGATGTCGCTCACACATTTGGATATTCGTATGTGTCCTCAATCTTTGGAGGACGTTACCATCATTGATCGTTGTGGGGATTCCCTAATGTCCCTCTCCTAGGAATTAGGGGAGGAATCACCTATAACCCTTGTTTAGCTTTGCAAAAGTTTGGATATGCTAGGAGGGATGGCCCTCATGATGCACTTATCCAAGGAATTGCATTCGACTACGAGAACGATGTCCAAGGTTATCGTCAGAGATTCATACGAGCTTAGGGCATGGTTAACAAAGTTGATAGCAATACATTGGGGCATAAGAACTCCATTCCTTTGGAGCCTTATCTCAAGTGGGTGCGAGCTCGCGCTCAACGTCTCATAATGCCTTACCCCGCCATCTTACCAATCATCATGGAGCCTATTTCCAAAGGAGATGTTCCATATGTTATCCTTTATCCGGATATGCCTACTTCTCTTGAAGATTTGCAAAGAGCTTGGATTCAACTAAAGGGGGAGCGAGACACCTTTGTAGCCCAGTTTTATGCAAGCGAGAGGAAGACATTGGAGCCTATAAGACAACTTCATGAGGAGCGGAGCCTGAATGCCTATATCGCTCCAAAGAGGAAGCATCCATAGGAGATTTGAGCCATTATTATTTTAGTTCATTTTGTTTTTTTGTTTCAATGTAAGCCCAAGAGGCATGTTGTAATAAATTTGAACTTATTAATATAATTAATGTTTGTTCCCTTTTGTATAAACAAATTTAAATCTTCTAAGTCCTTGAAATCATTTGCATACACACTTTTATGCATCATAACATAAACAGGCTATCAACAACAGGTTTCCTTATCTTTCTACTACTTATTTCAGTAAGATGGATATCGAATAAACAATGAAGGATCTTCAAGCATAGAATGCTCGGTTCCAACAGATGTTCATGGGTCTGGCTAAGGGACAAGAGGACCTGAAGGCTCTCATTCTCAACGACAAGAAGAAAAATACAAAGAAACCAGTGGGTGTCCTGAATATGGGAAGGAGATTCAGAGAACCAGCAAAGTGAGCTCTAGAATTCACAACTCCGTCAAATGAGGGGGACAATCAGGAAGAGAAGATAAAAGAAGAGGACCATAGTCCAGGGTCTGATGAAGAAGAGGCTGACTATGCTAAAGAACAATATCCCCTATTGATGACAAATATAAACAGCTAGAGGATCGTCTCAACGGAATGGAAATTCAGAGAGTACCTAGTCCGGATTTTGAAGAATTAGGGTTGGTTTCTGGAGTGGTAATTCCACCAAAGTTCAAGGTTCCTGCATTTGCTAAATATGGAGGAGTTTCATGTCCTAAGCTGCATCTGAGCTCTTAGGTCAAGAAGATCCAACCTCACACCGCTGATAGGAATTTGTGGGTGCACTTCTTCCAGGAAAGTTTATCGGGAACTCAATTGGAATGGTTCTACCAGCTGGAGGGAACCAACATCCACAACTGGGAGGATTTGGATGCTACTTTCTACAGGAAGTACCAATACAATGCTGACCTCGCTCCAACTCGTACACAACTTCAAATCATATCTATGGGTTCCAGTGAGGGCTTCAAAAATTATGCCCAGAAATGGAGAGATCTTGCAGGAAGAGTCCAACCTCCTATGTCTGATAAAGAGTTGGTAGATATGTTCTTGGGTACTTTGTCAGGCCCATTTTTCAACCATCTGACTGGAAGCTCTTCAGCTGGGTTCACCGAGTTGATATTGACAGGTGAGAGAGTAGAAGTTGGCATCAAAAATGGCAAAATTAAAGGGGTTGCATCTTCGAGTGTTGTAAAGAAGCCTTTCAGTAGGAAGAAGAAATTTAGTGCTGCCTATGGCCAAAGAAATCAAGGTAAATCTGAACACCGTCCAACGGTAGGAGCTATAATAATCTCCAACCCTGTATCAACTCAACGAAAAAATAATCAGCGTAGACGAGACGCTCCTAGAAGACAATTCACCAGACTCAACATGCCTTTATATCAAGTATTACAACATCTAATGAAATCTAGATTGGTCACTCTGAGGGAGCCTCCTCAAAGTCCAAACACTATATCTCCCTGTTATAATCCAAATGCTCGGTGTGCCTACCACTCCAACAGTCCAGGGCATGATACAAATGATTGTTGGGCTCTGAAGAGTAAAGTTCAGGATCTTATTGAGGCAAAGGAGATTGAGTTTGACCCTCCTGAAACCCCCAATGTGATAAATGCACCAATACCCAAGCATGGCCAAGGTATTAATGTTGTTGATGAAGTTCTATTTGTTTCTTCTGTATATGATTTAACTACCCCTCTTCCAACTGTTAAGAATAATCTCTTACAAGCTGGTTTATTTCCAAGTTGTGGTGAAGGTTGCCACCTGTGTGTGTCTCTGCTCAATGGTTGTTTGTTGTTGAAGATAGGTGTCCAACGCCTGATTAACAATAAGGAAATTCTGTTTGAGAAGACTCTCTCTATGAAAGGTCTATATGAAGATGCAAGATTTGAAGATGTGTCAACTATTATCATTTTCGACAATCCTCTCAGGGTCTCCTCCAAAACACCTGTTAGGATTACATCCACTCCTAAGTTTTCTCCATTAATTATCACCTTTCCAGGATCCATACCATATTCCTCTGACAAAGTTGCTCCTTTGAATTATGGATCTGAAGTTTATTATTACGGCGTCAAGCAGAACCTCCTGGCCATTAAGAATGAAGTTACTAAAGATATTGATCCTAACATCGACAACATTGTTGGGACCAGTAAAATTACCAGAAGTGGAAGGATTTTCTCTCCTGAAATCTCTCTAAAGGCTGGTGCCACTTCTTTGGTTATTCCTGCTAAAACACCTGTTGCTCCTGTTGTTATTCCTGCTACTAAGTCAGCTGAGACTCGGGGCAAAGAAGTATAGGTTGAGCCTGCCCGGACAGAGGCACCCAAAGAAGCCATTCCTAAAGTCTCCAAACAAGAAATGGAGGAAATTTTGAAAATCATACGGAAGAGTGACTATAATGTTGTGGAACAATTGGGGCAGACACCCTCAAAAATTTCAATGTTGACCTTGTTATTATGCTTTGAAGCCCGTGCTAAGGCTTTGGTGAAGTTCCTGAAGTCGGCTCATGTGTTGCAAGAGACTTCTGCTGACCAGTTCGAGAACTGTGTTGTTAGTCTGACTACTAACAATGGACTTGGTTTCTCCGATATTGATTTGACGTATAAAGGAAGAAAGCATAATAATGCCCTGCATGTCTCTATTGAGTGCAGGGGCACTACCCTGGCGCATGTTCTAGTTGATACGGGTTCATCGCTAAATGTTCTACCCAAGGGTGCTTTAGACAGATTGGACTGTGAAGGACTGACTTTGAAGCCCAGTAATATTATGGTGAGGGCTTTTGATGGTTCTAAGATAATGGTACACAAGGAGGTGGACATTCCTATTAAATTCGGTTCCCAAACTTTTGGCTCAACTTTCTATGTGATGGACATTTGCCTGTTTTACTCTTGTTTGTTTGGACGCCCTTGGATTCATGGGGTCGGCGTTGTCACTTCCACCTTGCATCAGATGTTAAAGTATTCGGTCAATGGAAAGATTGTTACAGTCCATGGCAAAGAAGAGTATATGGTGATCCATCTGAACTCTTTTCGATATGTTGAGATAGACGGCGAGTTCATCGAGACCCCTTGCCAGAATTTTGAAGAGGTTCCTCAAACAATTGATGTTACCAAAGCTGTTATCACTATTCCAAAGATTACTAGACCTCCACTGAAGATGGATTCTCTAAAAGATTCTAGGGCTGTAATTGAAGAAGGTGGGTGCACTATATGGGGCCAACTACCTGACATCCCCTAAAAGTCTGACAAATTTGGTTTGGGTTTCACTTTAGGAGCTCAAAAAGCCGTTCGTCGTGCTTGTGTCGGAGGACCACCACTACGCATCAGCAACCATGGGGTCAATGTTGTAGAAGATACCGACAGTGACTGTGGCCTAGACAATTGGATCTTCCCTACTACCAACGGTGGACTCAAAATTGAACGGCTAGAGACTTTGTTCCTATTACTTTCATCCAGGATTAGTTGTCTTTTTGTTTTTTGGGGATATGTAATATTTAAACAATTTAAACTCTAAAGCCTTGTGTCTTACCCGAGGCACAATGGTTTATTTATGAGGGTTATCATTTCACTTTCATATGTTATAAATAAATCATTGGACGTTTTGCATACAAATTTTGTGCTCTTTGTCTTTCATTTCTACTTTTACTTTATCAAAATAGCTATGCTCTCTTACACACATCCACATATCAAACTGTAGATCCGCATCCACTCTGGATCCCATTGGTAACGGTTCTTCTATTACCATTTATAACTTTGAAAGTCCGATCTACCAAGCTGAGGACGAAGGTGAGGAATATTGTGAAGTGCCAGGAGAGCTTGCTAGACTGTTACAACAGGAGGAAAGAGAAATACAACCTCGTGAAGAGCCAGTCAAGACGGTGAACTTGGGTACTGAAGAGGATAAAAAGGAAGTCAAGATAGGTGCCAACATGGAGCATAGTGTCAAAGAGCAGTTAATCCAGATGTTATGTGACTATGTTGAGATCTTTTCCTGGTCATACAAAGACAATTTGGGGCTGGACACTGCTGTGATCGGTGGATCTGGAACTGACTGTTTAACGCTGGTTCGCGAAAATGTCGCGGAAGCAAGAGTCGCCACCGTCTTTTATTTTCTCCAAATGGAAAGGACAAAAGCACAGAAAAATTCCTTAAAAGAGATTGCTCTCGGTTCGGGAGGTAGGTTATAGAAAGGGAAGGTGTTAGCACCCTTTCTATCCATGGTTATCCATGGGCTCTTAGGTACTTGCTCAATGTGTTTTCAAAATTGTTTGTTTGCTTTTCAATGTGGGTTTAAAAAGTTTCTTTGAAAAAATTTCAGTTCGACTCGTACGTCAGAGTGTTTGAAAAATTTGCTTTGAAAGCTTTTGAAAAGTGTTGGTGTGAAAAGTCTTTGAATTTTGTTTTGAAGAGAGCAAGTATCCATGAGTCGTCTACCTACCCTAAGGAATTCGTCTGTGTAAATGTCCTTTAAAGTAGTGCCATCCCACCATTGAGAGGTAGGTAGCACCACCGTTGGAGGTATTCGGGTCAATTCGAGTGTATAGGGACATGGTGATCACCGGAGCAATGGGAAGATACCTTAGAAGCTACCCTCATGCCGGGTTCCCGGATCATGAGGACTTACTAAGACGTCCTCTACTCGACGATCACCTTTCGAAAGGCAACAGTGAGGCGTACCCTAGGGGTGGTGTGTGCGAATTGTGTATCATTTTCAGTTTATTGTTTGTCTTGTCATGCATTGGTGATCTAACGATTCGATTTTAGTTTTGGGCATTCATTCTTTCATGTTATTGTTTAACAGTTAAAAGTGCGGGAATTTAAAGTGCGGAAAAGATAAAAGTCCTACGCTATTACAAAGGGCGAGGGTCTACAACGCCAAATTAATCCAGACCCGTTTTAAAATAAATTGCAGAAAAGAAATGTCTAATAGCTATTACATGGCTTTGGTACAAGTACATTATATTCACAAAAGAAATAAATGAAACGCGCGAAAAAGAAAATAATCAAATGCGAGGGCGTTGAACCCTTTAAAGGAATTAAAATAATTAAGTTATCTAAAATTAAAATTAAATGAAAAATAGTATTTTTGTGTTTTTTTAGATCTAAAAGAAAAAAGAAAAAATTAATTGAAATTAAATTAAATATTAGACCTAATTCTATTATTTTTTAAGTTTATTATGAAAATTTTAACTTTTAACCTAATCTAATTCTAAATTAGTTTATGTACATTTTTTAATTTGTGAAAATAAATAAATAACATTATTATTCTGAAAAAAGGGAAAAAATAAAATAAAAAAAGAAAATAAAAGTCATTAAACCTAAATTCTAGTTTTCTTTGGATTTTTATTAAAAAAGGATTAAAATTGAAAACCTAATTAAAACTAAATAATTACAAGTATTTATTTAGAAAATAATCATAATAAAATAAATATCATATTTTTTTATATTTTCTGATTTTTGAATGTTTTTATATTTTATAGAAAAATAAACTAATTATGTTGAAACAATAAAAGAAATAAAATAGCAAAAATAAAGGTAAGAAGAAAAATATAAAAATGCAAACCAGGGGGGGGGGTATCCCCAATTTGGAGGGTCCAGGCCTGGAATTTCTGGCCCATTAGCTTTGAAGTCCATTGACTTTTTGGCTCAGGTGTGATGCCTTTGACCAAGTGCAGCGTGTCTCTCAAATCTAAGCCTTTAGTTTGATCTCCAGGAAGACGTGTCAAGGCTTGGTCCTGGGTGTATGGTGCATCTTCATTCCAGCATTGCATGGGATTCACTTGTGAAAAATGATATTGAACTTTTGCCAGACCTGGGACTTGAACCCAGGTCATGAGAGTCATACGCGTTGGTACCTGCCAGCTGAGCCACTTGATTTCATTTAATATAATATGGTTAACAAATAATAAATATTAAAACCAACGCATAATGGTCAAACGCGCGCAAATTTGAATGGATCAATCACCAGCTGACACGATGCCTTCGTCTTCATCGTCCCTGTAACTAAAACACATTGGCAACGGTTTTGTGGATGTTTCCTTAGGCTAGCTACAGAAAAATAGCGATTAGCTCATCTCCTAATATAAATTAGGCGCGAGTGTATGAATCCTTTCGTCCAGATGCGTTGAGTGTGATGGTGTTGTTCTGAAATCCTAATTTTACCTCTACGCGAAAGCCCTAATTCAAGCAACCTGTAACCCTAAATTTTGGTCATGGTGAAATCCTATATACGATGCAAAAATCAAATTAAATGTAGAGGTTAGCTTTGAAACTTTGTAAGGAACAAGAATCTACAATTAAAATGCAATGATCATGCTTAGAATTGAGAACACGATTTCAAAAAAAGTTCTGTACAGTTTGAGTACGATCCACCAATTCCTTACGCTTTTGTTGTTGTTTGTGATTGAGATTCGTTCAGGAGTGCCTCAGGATGCTAATGGGAAAAGAATTAAGGCTTCTAAGATCCCCCAACCTTGAAATCAGATTTGGCTTATATGGCTAAATTTTCAAATTGTCCAATGGCTCTTCAGCGCAGCATATGGTCTCCTATGGTTAGGGTTTGACTTAGTGGTCATCATGGAATGGAATTGGCTTGCTCTTTGACCTAGATTCAAGCTCATGAAGGAATTAGCCTTAGGGTTTTTACTCTTAACCATTTTTCCTCCTTTTTAGCCAAAACCTAGACCTAGTGTGCAAATGAACCCTAGCCTGATTTCTTGAGTTGGTTCATGATACATAGAAATTGTCCAAGTTCACATGACACTATTCCATTGGCTTTTAAATTTTATTTGAATTTTCAAAGAATTAAAATGAATTAAATCATCAAAAATTAAATAAAATAAAAAAATCAATATTTGGTCTTGAAATTAACCATGGGACACGTGTGTGGCATGACAAGGATGAACCAAGTGGAAAAAATGGGGCCCTTTTGTCAAAAATTGGATTTTCAAGGATAGTTGACTTTTGCCATTTCACAAAAATTTCCCAACTTCTATAAGGCATAACTTGCTCAATTTTTAAGCTTTTCACATGTTCTTGGACATTTTGGAAAGGTCTTTGAGTCCTTTAACCAATGCCTTTGGTCCCATGTCATTTTGATTTACCAATCTCAAGTTATGGCCTTTGACTTAAAGTCCCTTTTTGTTGACTTTTGAAAATGACCTATAATGTTGAAATTGATAACTTTTTGTGAGAGCATTTCTTGGACTTGAAGTATGAAGATGAGTTGTAGGAAATGTCTTTCTCTTCAAAATGAGCTTTGGATGGAATTTTTCTGATAATCCATGTGAAAGTTATGCCCTGGTCAATTTTAGTTGACTTTTTCAGCTGTCCAAATATAGCAACTTTTGCATCTTTGATGATTTCTGAGCCAAATTTTGAGAATCATGATCAAGCATTGATCAAATGATGTTTGTGGCTTCAAAATGATATATTGACCAAAAATTTGAACTTTTGACTGCCAAATGACCATTTTGCCCCTACAGTTGACTGTAGTGCAATTTAGGGTTTTGACTGTGCAATCTTGAGCTGAATGCCTTGAAACTTGATATGAGGATGCTTGACCATGTTTGTAAGCATATGAGACTTGATTGAGCCTTTGAACACTTCATTTTCTTGATCAGCACACAAACCCTAGTTTTGACTGTATAGGAGACAGTTGACCTGCACAACCTTTGGAGAATTTTGTGACTTGGCTTGGCAATTTCTTGAGGAATATGGGAGGGCAAATTTTGGGGTATAACAGTTGCCCCTGTTCAATCTTCTTAGACCTGAGGATGCAGATTGGCTGACGTGCCTTTCGTAATCCGAGGGTAAAAGATGATTGGACACTAGAGTGCCCGGAAATTTGCGCTCACATGTTAGCAATGATGGGAATGGGCTTATAGATGCCATCTGGATGTTTGATTGCGTAAGAGATTCCTTGGCGAGAACCTGCATACCTGCAAAAGAAAAATGAGTACCTGACACGTCGCAGGAGCCGATTTTTTTAGATGCCTGGTATAGATGTGTCCTGACTGGTTACAGGAGCTGAGTCTGGAGCTTCAAACGGCGATGAAAGAACCAAGGATGATTACTTCCTTAGCATGAATGATAAGAGAGCCTTGGGCGACTTTAAATTCAACAACGCTCGTTGAGCAAAGTCTGGGGGATTTTAACTTCAACGACGCTTGTTGAGAAAAGATCTGGAGTGTCTTCTACTGGGATAAGAATCAGGGAGATCTTAGGGTCGATCTGACTGAACCAGTCTAGGTCTTGAAATGTCTTCAACTGGATAAGCATCAGGGAGATCTTAGGTCGATCTGACTGAACCAGAGAGGCCTTTGACTGGATAAGCATCAGGAAAATCTTAGGTCGATTTAACTGAACCGGTCTAGGTCTTGAAACGTCTTCAACTGGATAAGCATCAGGAAAATCTTGGGACGATTTAACTGAACCAGAGAAGGCCTTTGACTGGATAAGCATCGGGAAAATCTTGGGACGATTTAACCGAACCGGTCTAGGTCTTGAAATGTCTTCAACTGGATAAGCATCAGGGAAATCTTGGGACGATTTAACTGAACCAGAGAAGGCCTTTGACTGGATAAGCATCGGGGAGATCTTAGGGTCGATCTAACCGAACCGGTCTAGGTCTTGAAATGTCTTCAACTGGATAAGCATCAGGGAAATCTTGGGACGATTTAACTGAACCAGAGAAGGCCTTTGACTGGATAAGCATCGGGAAAATCTTGGGACGATTTAACCGAACCGGTCTAGGTCTTGAAATGTAGCTTGAGAACTTAACTGGATCTTTCCTGAAAGATAAAAGTCAGTCATATGCAATGCATGATATGGATCAAGCAATGATGTTCTCAACATAAATGAGATTTGTATGATGCAGTGCGTTATGCATGCTATAATGATGTATGTGATGTTTCACGTATGTTTTTGTCTAGGAGAGTAAATCCTTGACGGGTGCCGGGAAGTCGTATCCTGGGCTGATGTCGAAGAATAGATTTTGCTTCCGCTGGGGATGATAGTAGTTGCAAGGATACCGGTAGGAGACGATGACTCCGTTGCGGAATAAACTTGGCGAATGGAAGATTCTGTGGGGAGAAAAGATACTCTAGCGATCATGCTGGAAAGCAATACTCTGTGGGAAGAGTGATGCCTTGCTGAGTTGTTGATAACCTGCTGAGGATACCGTTGTTATGTTGGAAGTATTGATGGACTTCGCTGGGGATAGGAAGGAACTACGTTGACGACGACCTTCCTTGGCTGAGGATAACCCAGTTATATCCTGTTGAGGAAATAACTCTTTAAATAAAGCCGGACGACGCGTTCGTGCTCTGCTAGGGGATGAGCTTCCAGAATATACTAGGGATAAGCTTACTGCTTGGGGAGATGAATTCCATCTTTCCTGGGGAACTTAGATGGGATTCTCCTGGGGAAGTTTTGATATGCTGGGGAAGTGATTCCTTTGAATTTTGATGTATGCCGCCGGGGAACAATCTTTAGACCAAGACTGCCGGGGATGTTTGCTAAGAACATATGCTGCTGGGGAACATTGGGATCTACTGGAGGATACCCAATTTCCTTGAGACTTGTTAACTTTGTTTGGGGAAGAATGCACTGACTTGCTGTCTCACTCTCTGGGGAATTTAAGATGCCTGGTTAGGTTCTTTAGCTGAACCTACCTTGGTACTTTGGAGGATAGAACAATTAGACTGCTCAGACAACTCTTTATTGCCCCTGTTTCTAGTGTCACCTGCAATTAACTCTTTGTTTCGTATGCAAATATTTATGAGCTAGCAAATTATTGTCAATGCATATATCACAAATTGAACCTTGGACGTTCTTCGCAAAACAAAACAGAAAAAGGAAAAACAGTTGGCACGTTTAACTGAAAAGTATATTTGTATTGATTTTGAATAGCCTATGAATAGGCGTTTTGTGTACAAGAGGCTGACGTCCTAGTAAGCGGAACGTCGCCGAATAAGAGAGTTTATACAAGTTTTGTACAAAAGAAAATAAAACAGCTGTGTGAAAGATGAATGATCCACTGGGTTTCAACTCTGCTATCGCCTTTATAACTCTGAGCGTCTCATCACTTGATGACCTTGGTTGAGGGTGAAGCTTGACTGATCGATGCCGTCTTGATGTAGATACCGGATTCTGGATGCAAAGTGATCCAATGAGACATAGTATTACGCTTTTATCCCTAATTTTTGCCTGGACTGCCCTTTCGGGTTTTCAGTCCACCGGGATACCCATTTTTGCCCAAGCCGCCTTTTCAGGTTTTCGACTTGCCGGGTGTACAGATTTTTATTTTCATCCCTTCATTTTGCCCGAACCCTTTTGGTTCGACGGGAAGCCCTAATTTTTGCCTAGACATGTCAGCCTAGCGGGTCTTTTTCATGCGTAGTATTTTTTAACTATGTCTGCATTGGCGGGGTGAGGAAGATCGTCACCATCCATGTGGGTTAATATCATTGCTCCTCCTGAGAACACATGCTTAACCACAAATGGCCCTTCGTACGTAGGGGTCCATTTGCCCCTTGGATCACTCTGAGGAAGGATGATTCGCTTGATCACCAGATCCCCGACTTGATATTCCTGTGGCCTGACCTTTTTGTTAAATGCCCTGATCATTCGTTTCTGATACGTCTGACCATGACAGATAGCAGCAAGTCTCTTTTCGTCAATAAGGTTGAGTTGATCAAGTCGTGTCTGGATCCAATCATCTTCATTCAGCTTTGCATCCTTCATTATCCGGAGAGAAGGAATTTGTACTTCGATCGGCAAGACTGCCTCCATGCCATAAACCAGAGAGAAAGGAGTTGCCCCGGTTGACGTCCTGGCTGAAGTACGATACCCATGCAGAGCGAACGGTAACATCTCGTGCCAATCTTTATACGTTACTGTCATCTTCTGCACGATCTTCTTGATGTTTTTATTAGCTGCTTCTACAGCCCCATTCATCTTTGGTCTGTAAGGAGAAGAATTGTGGTGCTGTATCTTGAACTGTTCGCAGAGCTCAGCGATCATTTTATTGTTCAGATTGGTACCGTTATCTGTAATAATCCGCTCAGGGACACCGTACCGACAGATCAGGTTTTGCCGAATGAACCGTGCCACAACAGTCTTGGTTACCGTAGCATAGGATGCTGCCTCAACCCACTTCGTAAAATAATCAATCGCCACCAGGATGAAGCGATGTCCATTGGATGCCGTAGGTTTTATCTCGCCAATCATATCTATGCCCCACATTGCAAACGGCCAAGGCGCAGTCAGAACATTCAGGGGAACCGGAGGAACATGCACCTTGTCTGCATAAACCTGGCATTTGTGGCATGTCCTGGAATGTTGGTAGCAATCAGCTTCCATGGTAGACCAGTAATATCCTGCCCGTAGAATCTTCTTTGCCATGGTATGTCCACTGGAGTGTGTACCAAAGGTCCCTTCATGTAGCTCTTCCATGATTCTTTCTGCTTCAGTTTTATCTACACAACGCAGTAGGGTTGAATCCTGGTTTCGCTTGTACAAAATGCCGTTGCTAAGAAAGAACTTGGCTGCAAACCTCCTCAGGAATTTCTTATCATTGACAGAAGCACCTTCAGGGTATTCCTGAGCTTCCAGATATCTTTTCACTTCGTGGTACCAAGGTTTCTCAATTACCAATTCAGTTTCGAGATCACAACAGTATGCCGGTTCGTCCAGTTTCCAGATGATGATCCGGGGAGCCTCATTATCCCATTTAACCTTGAACATTGAAGACATTGTAGCTAACGCGTCCGCCAACTGATTCTCTTCTCTTGGAAAGTGCTCAAATGTTATCTCTGTGAAGTGGGGGATTAGGGCCATCACACATTCTCTGTAAGGAATCAAGTTTGGGTGTTTCGTATCCCACTCTCCTTTGATCTGATTGATCACAAGAGCGGAATCTCCGAAGACACTCAGAAATTTGATCCTCAGGTCGATCGCAGCTTGAAGACCCATAATACACGCTTCATACTCCGCCATGTTGTTGGTACAGTTGAAACACAGCCGGGCGGTGAGTGGAGTGTGAGTACCTTGTGGAGATACAATTATGGCACCGATACCGTTTCCCAAAGCATTGGAGGCTCCGTCAAAGTGCATAGACCATCGGGATCCTGGTTCAGGTCCTTCATCCGGCCCAGGTACTTCACAGTCAGTTACTATCATAATGCTTTCATCTGGAAACTCGAAGTTCATTGATTGGTAGTCATCCACAGCTTGATGTGCTAAGTGGTCTGCCACTACACTTCCCTTGATGGCTTTTTGGGTCGTATACTGAATATCGTATTCCGTCAAGATCATCTGCCATCTTGCAATTCTCCCGGACAGAGCAGGCTTTTCGAATATATACTTTATAGGATCCATTTTTGAGATCAACAAGGTAGTGTGAGTCAGCATATACTGTCTCAGCCGGCGAGCAGCCCATACCAAAGCGCAGCAAGTTTTCTCAAGCAGTGAGTATCGGGTCTCACAGTCGGTAAACTTTTTGCTAAGGTAATAAATGGCATACTCTTTTCGGCCAGACTCGTCATGCTGCCCCAGCACACACCCCATTGCATTATCAAGCACTGTCAGGTAAAGTATCAAAGGTCTCCCTTCAACTGGTGGCATAAGGATGGGTGGTTCTTGGAGATATTCTTTGATTCTGTCAAAAGCAGCCTGACATTCATCATTCCAACGTACTACCTGATCTTTCTTCAGCAGCTTGAAGATTGGTTCACAGGTAGCTGTTAAGTGTGAGATGAACCGAGCAATGTAATTCAGACGTCCTAGAAAGCCTCTGACTTCCTTCTCTGTCTTAGGAACTGGCATCTCTTGAATGGCTTTGACCTTAGCAGGGTCCACTTGAATTCCTTTATCACTGACCACGAAGCCTAGCAACTTCCCAGATCTTACCCCGAAGGTGCACTTATTCGGATTCAACCTCAACTTGTACAGTTTCAAACGGTCAAACAGTTTCTGCAGATGATCAAGGTGTTCTTCCTCAGTCTGGGACCTAGCGATCATGTCGTCAACATACACTTCTATCTCATGATGGATCATGTCATGAAATAAAGCAACCATGGCACGTTGGTAGGTTTCCCCAGCATTCTTTAGTCCGAAAGGCATGACCTTGTAACAGAAGGTGCCCCACTGAGTAACAAACGTAGTCTTTTCCATGTCTTCAGGAGCCATCTTGATCTGATTGTAGCCTGAAAAACCATCCATGAAAGAGAACACTTTATGCTGAGCCGTATTATCAACAAGGACATCAATGTGGGGTAGAGGGAAGTCATCCTTGGGGCTGGCCCTGTTCAGATCCCTGTAATCGACACACATCCTGACCTTGCCGTCTTTCTTAGGTACCGGCACCACATTAGCAACCCACTGAGGGTAAAAAGTCACTGCAAGAAACCCGGCATCAAATTGCTTCATAACCTCGGCTTTAATCTTCTCAGACATCTCTGGACGCATACGGCGGACCTTTTGCTTAACCGGAGGGAAATCTCCTTTAGTTGGTAAGTGATGGACCACAATGTCGGTATCTAATCCGGGCATATCTTCGTAGGACCAGGCAAAGATTTCCTTATAGTCATGCAGCATCTGAATCAACCGTTGCTTCACGCTGAGTTCTAGGTTGGCGCCAATCTTCACCTCTTTCTTGTCTTCCTCAGTACCCAAGTTTATTATTTCCACTGGCTCTTCATGGGGTTGAATTGCCCTCTCCTCCTGTTGTAACTGTCTTGCAAGTTCACCAGGCACTTCGCAATCATCTTCACCTTCGTCTTCGGCTAAGTTGATCGGATTTTCGAAGTCATAACTGGCAGTAGCAGAGTCGTTACCAGTGAGATCCAGAGTGGATTGAAACCTGTATGAGTGAGTGTGTGTGTAAATACAGCTGTTTTGTAATATGTAAAGAAAGGAAAGAAAAGGGGCGCAAAATTTGAATTGTGAAAAACGTCCAATGCTTTTATTCATGATATATGACGGTGACAAACAAAAGCCCTCATAAATAAAACCACGGTGCCCCGGGTAAGACACCGGGTCATATAGTTTCAAATTATTGTTTATTACAAATCAAAAACAAAGAAATTCATTACTGGGAAACAAAAGTTATGGGTGTAAAATCTTTAGCAGTCCAATTGGTCAATCCACCGTCGGCCGTCGGGTAGATCCAGCTATCAAACTCTGACTCTTCCACTTTGTCTTCCTCTCCAATAGCATTCACTTCTGAGTGAGTGATGAGCACCGGAGGTCTTCCAATTCTTGCCTTGCGCACCGCTTTCTGAGCTTCTGTGGTGAAACCCAGCCCAAACTTGTTAGTCTTAGGAGTAAGATCAGGGAGCTTGCCCCAGTTTGCACATTCCCCTTTTTCGATCACAGCCCGGGCGTCCTTTAAGGAGGCCATCTTCATAGGAGAAACCTCTTCATCTTCTGCTGCTGCCAAGGTTGGTGGTACTTCCTCAAAATGTTGAAAGGGGGTTTCAATGAACTCCCCATCCATTTCTACGTATCTGAAAGAGTTGAGGTGGCTGACCATGTATTCCTCCTCCCCTTGCACTGTTACGATCTTCCCCCTGACCGGGTACTTGAGCTTCTGATGCAATGTGGAGGTCACAGCTCCAGCCTTGTGGATCCATGGGCGACCCAGCAAACAAGAATAGGACGGATGAATGTCCATCACATAGAATTTTGAATCAAATACTTGTGACCCAACCCTGATTGGGATGTCCACTTCACCATGCACCATTCTTTTGGACCCGTCAAAGGCCCGGACAACAATGCTACTTGGTTTGAGCTCTAGACCCTCACAATCCAGCCTATCCAGAGCCTTCTTGGGCAGCACATTTAATGAGGAACCTGTATCAACCAGCACATGAGCAAGAGTAGTGCCCCTGCATTCAATGGAGACATGCAGGGCATCATTATGGTTCTTCCCCTTTGCTGTCAGATCGGCATCAGAGAAACCCAGGCCATTATCAGCAGTTAGGTTGGCCACACAGTTGGTGAACTGGTCAGCAGTCGTCTCTTGGGGTACGTGGGCTGTCTTTAAGAAAGCAATCAGAGCCTTTGCATGGGCCTCTGAACACAGCAGCAGTGACAACATGGAGATTTTAGAGGGGGTGTGCCCCAGCTGTTCTACAACGTTGAAATCGCTTTTCTTTATTATTTTGAGGATTTCTTCCATTTCCTGCTTGGAAGCCTCAACAATGGTCTTTGGTTCCTCCGTCCTGGCAGGCACATCAGCAGCAATTCCCTTACCCCGAGTATCAGATGACTCAGCAGCAGGGGTGAATACTTGGTCAGGGGGAGAAACAGGCTCTCTGGCAGGTGTGAAGATCAAAGGCCTATGAATTGCCGGAGGAGCAATGTCTGGCGAGAACAGTCTTCCACTACGAGTGACCTTAGCAGGCCCGGTGATGTTGGAGACACCAGTATCAGTGTTGCACTCTTGTTTCACACCCAGAACATAAACATCCGCCCCATAGTGCCATGGGACAGCCTTATCAGATTTGTAGGGTATCGGCCCCGGAACAGTAATGGTGATGGGAGCACTCTTGTGAACTGACAGAATTTGTATAGGCTTCTTTGAAGGAGCCTTGGAATGATTGTTGAAGATGGTAACGATCGACACTTCTTCAACAGGAGCAGCAGGAACAATAGTCTTTTCGAACAAAATCTCTCTACTATCTATCAGGTTTTGGATGCCTGACTTCAACAGAGAACAACCAGCAGGGGAAGCAACACATAGAGGGCAACCTTCGCTACATCCCGGAAATAAACCGGCTAGCAACAGATTCCTCTTGACCATCAGCAACGGAGTAGCAACATCATCCACTGAAGCTACATACAAATCCTCCTCAACAGCATTCACTCCATGCTGGGGCATGGGAGCAGTTACAACATTCGGCTTCTCGGGCGCCTCAAACTGTATTTCCTTTGCATCAATGAGGTCTTGAACCTTATTCCTTAGGGCCCAACAGTCATCTGTGTTATGCCCCGGGCTATCAGAGTGATAAGCACAGCGAGCATTTGGATTGAACTTGGGGGATGTAGTATTGGGAAACTTTGGAGCCTCCTTGACAGTCACTAAATTGGTGGATAGCAACTGTGGCAGGATCTGTGATAAGGTCATGCTTAACCGGGTAAACTCTCTCCGGGGTCTTTCAAACTTTGGAGGATTAGTGGGCCGAGGAGCGGCAGCAGGTTTGGCAATCATTACCGCACTGACAGATTGGCGGTGTTCAGGTCGCTCTGTTCTCCGGGAGCTATATACAGCACCAGCCTCCTTTTTGAAGGGTTTCTTCTCAGTACTGGAGGAGGCAACTTTCTGTATCTTCCCCGATTTTATACCGGCTTCGATCCTTTCACCAGTCAGGATCAGATCAGTAAACCCAGCAGAGGAATTACCAATGAGATGATTGAAAAATGGACCAGATAGGGTCCCCAAGAACATATCTACCAGCTCCCGATCCGTCAATGGTGGCTGCACCCTGCCAGCCAGGTCTCTCCATTTCTGGGCGTACTCCTTAAAACCTTCACCCGACCCTAGCGACATACCCTGGAGCTGGGTACGCGTAGGAGCGAGGTCGGCATTATACTGATACTGCTTGTAAAAAGCAGTGGCCAGATCCTCCCAGTTACGAATGCTGATTCCATCTAGCTGATAGAACCAATCGAGGTGAGTCCCTGAAAGACTCTCCTGGAAGAAGTGGATCCAAAGGTTCTTGTCTGATGTGTAAGGCTGGATTTTCCTTACATAAGAACGAAGGTGCATCTTGGGACAGGAAGCCCCATCATACTTCACGAAAGCAGGTGTTTTGAACTTGTGGGGGATCACCACCCCAGTAGATAACCCCAAGTCTCCGAAATCCAATCCAGGCACCCGCTGAACTTCCACAGCCTTTAATCTGTCTTCCAGCTGTTTGTACCGGTCTTCAGCAGGAGGGTACTGGTCGTCGTTGAAGTCTGTTTCAGTATCAGAGCCCACAGGAGTAGTGACCTCCCTTTCTTGGTGACTACCTTCTGTCACAGATGGAGGAGTCCTTTCAGCTTCAACCAAAGTGTTCCCGAGTCTGCGCCCAGTGTTAAATAGCACAGTCCTCCTCTTCTTCTTAGTCTTCTTCAGCAGCATGGTTTTCAACTCTTGTTGACCCTGAGCCAAGCCCTTGATCAGCTCCTGAAATTGGGCGTTTTGCGCCTGAAACTGGACGTTCTGCGCCTGAAGAGCCTTGATAGATGCCTCAGTTGATGATTCAGGATTCATGATGCTGAAATAAACAGCGAAGAACGGTAAACAACTTGAAAAGAAGAGTATTTATGATGCACATGATGAATGATATGTGTTTATGCAATGCATTCAAGAGTTCGAAAATTCAAATTTGTTGTAGACCAAAAGGAACACACGTTATTATTAAGAAAATCATTGTTTAATACATCAAAGCCTCATGGGCAAAAGTACAAAAAGATCAAATCACATCCAAAATATGTTGCGCATCTTCTTTGGAGCTATGTAAGTGTTGAGGTTCCTTTCCTCGTGCAACAGGCGGGTGAGCTCCAAGACCTTCTTTTCACTGGCATGCAAACTAGTCTCAAGAGAATTCCGCTCTTCCTTAAGCTGGATCCAGCTCTTCTGCATCTCTTCCCAGGATGTGGGCATATCAGGGTGCTGAATAACGTGAGACACCTCTCCTTTCAAGGCAGGCTCTTTGATTACTGGAAGCATGTGAGGATAAGGCATTACTAATTTCTGAGAGCGGGCTCGTACCCACTTGAGGTAAGGCTCCAAAGGGATGGAGTTCCTGTGCCCCAGTGTCTTGCTGTCTATCCTACTAGGCATCCTCCAAGCTCTGATAAATCTCTGGCGAAGTCCTTGAGTATCATTGTCGAAGTCAAAAACTATGTCAGGAATCAACATGTCATGAGGACCATCCCTCCGAGCATAACCAAATTGTCTCCAAGCCAGGCATGGGCTATAAGTAATACCCCCTCTGATTCCAAGTAAAGGAACATTAGGATACTCCCCGCAACGATCAATGATAGTGACATCTTCCCTGGACCTAGGGCACCAATGTATATCTGCATGTGTAAGAGTCATCAACCGTTGTGACCATCTCAAACCCCGCTCGTTCTTCAGGACTGATTGTGGAAGGTGCGAAATAAACCACTTTCCCAGGAGAGGAGTGCAACACATTAGGACACCTCTTTTTCTCATGGTTCGAGTGTAACATGAGTGAAGGATGTCCCCCAGCAACGTAGGTATAGGGTTCCTGGACCTAAAGATCTGGACAGCACTGATATCAATGAGCTGATCTGGGTTAGGGAACAACACCAAACCATAAACAAGGAGGGCCACAACTTCTTCAAAAGCTTGCAAGTCAAGGGAATTCCAACATTCATAGGCCTTTTCAAACAGAAACCTGGCTAAGAACCCCTTGATACCACTTCTAACTTCCCAATGTCCCTTGAGGTCAGATGACTGTAGGTGCAAGGCTTTAGCAATCTCTTCAAGCTTAGGTTCCTTTTCTGTACCGTTGAAGGGTAGCTGATCAAGGATAGGGATCTTCAGGAGTCGGGAGAACTCCTCCAATGTAGGTACCAATTGATAGTCCAAGAAGGTGAAACAGTGATGCAGAGGGTCAAAGAATTGGAACAGGACCTTTATCATATCTTCCTCAATGGTGGTGTTGACCAAGCTGATGAGGCTTCCATGCCTTTCACCGAATGAAGAGTTCTCGGGAATCCTGGATATAAGCTCCTTAAGCTGAGGAGGGATCCTTACAAGGCTGATTGGAATTGTCTTTCTACGAACAGTTTCCATATCCTACAAAACAAGAACAAAGATGAAAATTCGAACCCCTGAAATGGTTAGTCAATGCGTATGATGCTGGATGATGTCATGATGCTATGAATAAACACCATAGATATTTACAAAGACAAACATGTAAGGCACACAAGGCACACAAGACAGGCCCTTAAGGTTTAAGGCCAGCATGGGGTCTGGGTAGTACCCTCTTGAAGTTGGTGGGTTCAACCTGTCCTAATCAAAGTAACCGGGTTCTAAGGTTCCCAATATCACGGGATTGCTTTCATTGTTCATCGTTTCGATTTAGCCACTGAACTGGCGACCGAAATATTCCAGGAAAGCAACCCTCAATTGAGTGTAGTATCGAGTATCAACCAACCTCGGACTGCACCAAAGTCAGTTATCTCACTACCCTAAAGAGGCCAAGATTGTTCAATTAAGGTTCCTAAGGTCTGTTGATGCTTCATGACACCACATGGAGGCCCCGTACTCTCCTTGACTGACTCAAGGGTTACCGGTACACACCAAAGTGCCACATCAACGTAGCAGACTGTTTCAACCATGTCGGTATACCCCGCACAGTTCCCTCACAGCCTTGTTGCTACTTTCTAAAAGGTATCCCCAGATCCGGGTTAGGATCTATAGAACTCCCAAGACAGTCCCACAATAATAAAGCAAACAAGGAAAGCAATTGAAAACACAATGATCTTAGTCCTAAGGTACACCTCACTTTAAGTTTTTCCCCAGCAAAGTCGCCAGTTCTGTGATCGGTGGATCTGGAACTGACTGTTTAACGCTGGTTCGCGAAAATGTCGCGGAAGCAAGAGTCGCCACCGTCTTTTATTTTCTCCAAATGGAAAGGACAAAAGCACAGAAAAATTCCTTAAAAGAGATTGCTCTCGGTTCGGGAGGTAGGTTATAGAAAGGGAAGGTGTTAGCACCCTTTCTATCCATGGTTATCCATGGGCTCTTAGGTACTTGCTCAATGTGTTTTCAAAATTGTTTGTTTGCTTTTCAATGTGGGTTTAAAAAGTTTCTTTGAAAAAATTTCAGTTCGACTCGTACGTCAGAGTGTTTGAAAAATTTGCTTTGAAAGCTTTTGAAAAGTGTTGGTGTGAAAAGTCTTTGAATTTTGTTTTGAAGAGAGCAAGTATCCATGAGTCGTCTACCTACCCTAAGGAATTCGTCTGTGTAAATGTCCTTTAAAGTAGTGCCATCCCACCATTGAGAGGTAGGTAGCACCACCGTTGGAGGTATTCGGGTCAATTCGAGTGTATAGGGACATGGTGATCACCGGAGCAATGGGAAGATACCTTAGAAGCTACCCTCATGCCGGGTTCCCGGATCATGAGGACTTACTAAGACGTCCTCTACTCGACGATCACCTTTCGAAAGGCAACAGTGAGGCGTACCCTAGGGGTGGTGTGTGCGAATTGTGTATCATTTTCAGTTTATTGTTTGTCTTGTCATGCATTGGTGATCTAACGATTCGATTTTAGTTTTGGGCATTCATTCTTTCATGTTATTGTTTAACAGTTAAAAGTGCGGGAATTTAAAGTGCGGAAAAGATAAAAGTCCTACGCTATTACAAAGGGCGAGGGTCTACAACGCCAAATTAATCCAGACCCGTTTTAAAATAAATTGCAGAAAAGAAATGTCTAATAGCTATTACATGGCTTTGGTACAAGTACATTATATTCACAAAAGAAATAAATGAAACGCGCGAAAAAGAAAATAATCAAATGCGAGGGCGTTGAACCCTTTAAAGGAATTAAAATAATTAAGTTATCTAAAATTAAAATTAAATGAAAAATAGTATTTTTGTGTTTTTTTAGATCTAAAAGAAAAAAGAAAAAATTAATTGAAATTAAATTAAATATTAGACCTAATTCTATTATTTTTTAAGTTTATTATGAAAATTTTAACTTTTAACCTAATCTAATTCTAAATTAGTTTATGTACATTTTTTAATTTGTGAAAATAAATAAATAACATTATTATTCTGAAAAAAGGGAAAAAAGAAAATAAAAAAAGAAAATAAAAGTCATTAAACCTAAATTCTAGTTTTCTTTGGATTTTTATTAAAAAAGGATTAAAATTGAAAACCTAATTAAAACTAAATAATTACAAGTATTTATTTAGAAAATAATCATAATAAAATAAATATCATATTTTTTTATATTTTCTGATTTTTGAATGTTTTTATATTTTATAGAAAAATAAACTAATTATGTTGAAACAATAAAAGAAATAAAATAGCAAAAATAAAGGTAAGAAGAAAAATATAAAAATGCAAACCAGGGGGGGGGGGGGGGTATCCCCAATTTGGAGGGTCCAGGCCTGGAATTTCTGGCCCATTAGCTTTGAAGTCCATTGACTTTTTGGCTCAGGTGTGATGCCTTTGACCAAGTGCAGCGTGTCTCTCAAATCTAAGCCTTTAGTTTGATCTCCAGGAAGACGTGTCAAGGCTTGGTCCTGGGTGTATGGTGCATCTTCATTCCAGCATTGCATGGGATTCACTTGTGAAAAATGATATTGAACTTTTGCCAGACCTGGGACTTGAACCCAGGTCATGAGAGTCATACGCGTTGGTACCTGCCAGCTGAGCCACTTGATTTCATTTAATATAATATGGTTAACAAATAATAAATATTAAAACCAACGCATAATGGTCAAACGCGCGCAAATTTGAATGGATCAATCACCAGCTGACACGATGCCTTCGTCTTCATCGTCCCTGTAACTAAAACACATTGGCAACGGTTTTGTGGATGTTTCCTTAGGCTAGCTACAGAAAAATAGCGATTAGCTCATCTCCTAATATAAATTAGGCGCGAGTGTATGAATCCTTTCGTCCAGATGCGTTGAGTGTGATGGTGTTGTTCTGAAATCCTAATTTTACCTCTACGCGAAAGCCCTAATTCAAGCAACCTGTAACCCTAAATTTTGGTCATGGTGAAATCCTATATACGATGCAAAAATCAAATTAAATGTAGAGGTTAGCTTTGAAACTTTGTAAGGAACAAGAATCTACAATTAAAATGCAATGATCATGCTTAGAATTGAGAACACGATTTCAAAAAAAGTTATGTACAGTTTGAGTACGATCCACCAATTCCTTACGCTTTTGTTGTTGTTTGTGATTGAGATTCGTTCAGGAGTGCCTCAGGATGCTAATGGGAAAAGAATTAAGGCTTCTAAGATCCCCCAACCTTGAAATCAGATTTGGCTTATATGGCTAAATTTTCAAATTGTCCAATGGCTCTTCAGCGCAACATATGGTCTCCTATGGTTAGGGTTTGACTTAGTGGTCATCATGGAATGGAATTGGCTTGCTCTTTGACCTAGATTCAAGCTCATGAAGGAATTAGCCTTAGGGTTTTTACTCTTAACCATTTTTCCTCCTTTTTAGCCAACACCTAGACCTAGTGTGCAAATGAACCCTAGCCTGATTTCTTGAGTTGGTTCATGATACATAGAAATTGTCCAAGTTCACATGACACTATTCCATTGGCTTTTAAATTTTATTTGAATTTTCAAAGAATTAAAATGAATTAAATCATCAAAAATTAAATAAAATAAAAAAATCAATATTTGGTCTTGAAATTAACCATGGGACACGTGTGTGGCATGACAAGGATGAACCAAGTGGAAAAAATGGGGCCCTTTTGTCAAAAATTGGATTTTCAAGGATAGTTGACTTTTGCCATTTCACAAAAATTGCCCAACTTCTATAAGGCATAACTTGCTCAATTTTTAAGCTTTTCACATGTTCTTGGACATTTTGGAAAGGTCTTTGAGTCCTTTAACCAATGCCTTTGGTCCCATGTCATTTTGATTTACCAATCTCAAGTTATGGCCTTTGACTTAAAGTCCCTTTTTGTTGACTTTTGAAAATGACCTATAATGTTGAAATTGATAACTTTTTGTGAGAGCATTTCTTGGACTTTAAGTATGAAGATGAGTTGTAGGAAATGTCTTTCTCTTCAAAATGAGCTTTGGATGGAATTTTTCTGATAATCCATGTGAAAGTTATGCCCTGGTCAATTTCAGTTGACTTTTTCAGCTGTCCAAATATAGCAACTTTTGCATCTTTGATGATTTCTGAGCCAAATTTTGAGAATCATGATCAAGCATTGATCAAATGATGTTTGTGGCTTCAAAATGATATATTGACCAAAAATTTGAACTTTTGACTGCCAAATGACCATTTTGCCCCTACAGTTGACTGTAGTGCAATTTAGGGTTTTGACTGTGCAATCTTGAGCTGAATGCCTTGAAACTTGATATGAGGATGCTTGACCATGTTTGTAAGCATATGAGACTTGATTGAGCCTTTGAACACTTCATTTTCTTGATCAGCACACAAACCCTAGTTTTGACTGTATAGGAGACAGTTGACCTGCACAACCTTTGGAGAATTTTGTGACTTGGCTTGGCAATTTCTTGAGGAATATGGGAGGGCAAATTTTGGGGTATAACAACTGCTATTGTGGTTCATCATCTACCAACAAAAGACGACTGTCCTCTAGTGAAGCAAAAGGTTTATTGTATGCGTCTTGAGATGTCAGAAAAGATCAAGGCTGAACTTATGAAACATTTTAACCGCCAGATTCTTAGTTATTACTTCTTATCCACAATGGGTTGCAAATGTGGTACCGGTACCTAAAAAGGATAGCAAGGTGTGTATGTGTGTGGATTACAGAGATTTGAATAGGGCGAGCCCCAAGGATAACTTGTTGCTTCCCCATATTAATGTTTTGGTTGATAACACTGCACAGCATAAGATATTCTCCTTCATGGACGGTTTCTCCGGGTATAATCAAATTAAAATGGCACCTAAAGATATGGAGAAAATGACTTTCGTCACGCAGTGGGGAACCTTTTGCTACAAAGTTATGCCATTTGGGTTGAAGAACGCTGGGGCAACCTATCAGCGTGCTATGGTAGCCTTGTTCCATGATATGATCCATTACGAGATAGAGGTCTACATCGACGATATGATAGTCAGATCTCAGACTGAAGAAGAGTACTTGGATCACTTGCAGAAACTGTTTGAAAGAATGAGGAGGTATAAGTTAAGACTGAATCCAAACAAGTGCACCTTTGGAGTAAGATCTGGTAAGCTCCTAGGTTTCATTGTCAGCAGCAAAGGTATCGAAGTAGATCCTGCGAAGGTTAAAGCTATTCAAGAAATGCCAACTCCCTGCATCGAAAAGGAGGTTAGGGGATTCTTTGGACGTCTAAACTACATTTCCAGATTTATTTCCAACTTAACCGCTACTTGTGAGCCAATCTTAAAGTTACTAAAGAAAGATCAAGTAGCAAAGTTGAATGACGACTACCAGACTGCCTTTGACAGAACCAAGGAGTATCTTCAAGAACCTCCAATTTTGATGTCTCCGGTTGAAGAAAGACCTTTGATCATGTACTTAACAGTATTAGAAAATTCAATGGGGTGTGTGATGGGACATCATGACGAGTCTGGTCGAAAATAGCATGCAATATACTACCTTAGCAAAAAGTTTACCTATTGTGAAACAAGATACTCACTGCTCGAGAAAACTTGTTGCACTTTGGCATGGGCTGCTTGCCAACTAAGACAGTATATGTTGACCCACACCACTTTATTGATATCTAAAATGGATCCTATCAAATACATATTCGAGAAGCCCGCTCTCTCTGGAATAATGGCAAGATGTCAAATAGTCCTGACCGAATATGACATTCAATACACTACCCAAAAAGCAATAAAAGGAAGTGTACTAGCTGATCATTTGGCTCATCAGGCTGTGGATGACTATCAATCCATGAATTTTGAGTTCCCGGAAGAGAACATCATGTTAGTGACTGATTGTGAAGAACATGGACTGGATGAAGGACCTGAAAAAGGTTCCCGATGGACTATTTTTTTGATGGAGCTTCCAAAGCACTTGGCAATGGCATTGGTGTTGTGATCATATCTCCCGAAGGTTGTCATACTCCTTTCACTGCCAGGCTATATTTCAGTTGTACCAACAATATGGCTGAATATGAAGCATGGATTATGGGCCTCAAAGCTGCTATCGACTTGAGAATCAAATTCTTGAGTGTATTTAGAGACTCGGCCTTGGTAATTAGTCAAATCAAGGGAGAATGGGACACGAAGCATCCTAATATCATCCCTTACTGAGAGCAAGTGTTGACACTGTGATACGGTGGCAGAATCGACTGTTTTGAAAATGCTGGTTTGTGTTTTGTGTTTTTTATTCGCAAAATGTCGCGGTAAGCAAGAGTCGCCACCGACTTTTATTTTATCCAACTGGAAAGGACAAAAGCACAGAAAAATTCCTTTTTTGAGATTTTGAGTACGGGGGGTAGATTATAGAAAGGAAAGGTGTTAGCACCCTTTCTATCTGTGGTTTTCCACTGGCTCTTAGGTACTTGCTCATCTTTTTAAAATTGCTCGTGTGTTTATTTTGAAAAGTTTTTGTTTTACTTCGTTTTAACCCTTGCTTCTGTCTTCAAGAGTGTTACGAAGTGTTTTTGAAAACTTTGTTTGAAAAAAGTGTTTGGTGTGAAAAAGTTTGTCATGAGCAAGTACCTACTAGCATCTACCTACTCGAAAAAATATTGTTTCTATTCTTGTTTCCTTTAGACAATGCTATCCTACTATGGAGAAATAGGTAGCACCGTCGTTGGAGTTGTAAGGGTCAATTCGTAATGGACGTACGATCAATAAAGCAATGTCAGGACGTCTTAGTAATAACCCTAATGTCTTAAGATCATATTTGAGGCAACATTTCCGAGGCAACCTTTCTGAGGCAACGTTTCCGAACGGGACGTTTGATCTTTGTTTAGACAAGAGGGCCACCACTAAGACACCCTATACTTAATGACCGTTTACCGAAGGCAACCGAAGTGAGAGTATACCCTAGGAGTGCGCATGTGCGAGTGATTTGATTTCAGTTATTATCTTTGCACATTTAGGGTTTTCTAGCCATTTTAAATTGTCATGCAATCTTGTCATACAATCCTATTAACATACATCTAACAGTTAATATTTGCGAGAATTAAAATGCGAGAAATAAAAACTACGCTATTACAAGGCTTCGGGGAGGGGGATTAACTACATAGCCAAAAACACGTAAAACGATAAATAAAAGAAAATTCTAGATTAAACTATTACATACCATAAGCAGTTACATTAATATTGCAAAAAATAATAAACGCGCGCGATGAAACGAGAACGAGAAAATTAGGGTTTTGACCCCGACTAAACCTAATCAAAAGAAAAATCATTTTTTGGTTGTTTTTGATTATTTTAATAAAATAAGGTTTAATTGAATAAATAAAAACCTAATTACTAATTAATTTAAAATTTAAGAAAAAAATAATTAAACTAACCTATTTTGTATTTTTTTTTATTTTATGAAAAGAAAAAAATTAAATCAAGAGCAAACCCTAATTTTTCTAATTGATTTTAAATATATGAAAAAAAGTTAGAATTAATCCTAAATTAAATTAGACTAATATTAAATTGAATTTGATGAAATAAAAAAAACCTAAATCTAAATTTATGAAAATTGATTTTATGATTTTTGTGAAAAAAAGGAATTAATTTTGGTTAGAAACAATTAAATCAATTAAATTAAATAAAAGGAAATAAAAAAAGAATGAATAAGAATAGGCCTGATGTTCGAATAGAAAAGGAGGGGGTGTTGATGGAAAATTCTGGGCCCAAATTCCTGGCCTTTGTTGACTTTGCCAGGTTCCATGTGCTTGCTTGACTCATGCCTATGGTGGACCCTCACGTGGGAATCCTTGGATCTGGCATGCTAGGGAACTGATGGTTGAATGTTGATGGCGTGTGGTAGACTTATGGGACACCTGCACACCTGATTATACAAAGAAAAATAATATGGAACATTGTTGGGACCTGGGGATCGAACCCAGACCCTTAGGCAATATCACCATGCGCGCTTGCCGTCTGAACTAGTGTTAATTGTACAAATAACAACAATCAATTATTATATGATAAAAACAAAAATTGAATTCTTAAAACGCATGCAATTTGAATGGGCCAGTCACCGCCTGCCACACCATCATCGTCCTCATGGCTTCTGTCGTTTTAGATCAAGAACTTTTACCTACGGACAAATGGGCGTAGGTATAGCCCTGTGCTTCTCCAAAATCCTGTGCAAGCATGATAAATCATAACTAATGGTACCAACCTTCTCATTGCAACCTCACGAGCATTATGGTACCATTATTAATTTCCAATTGTCCCTGTATTAAGAATCCCTAAAAATGAACCACGAACCCTAACCATGGAATCTTGGTGTATAGTCAGTTAAAATGAAATTGGGTATAATCAATAGCTTGCAAATAACTCAAGGATCAAGAATATATCAATGAATCATGCTAACTATGCCAGAATTATGATATTCGAATTCAAGAAAGTATGGAAATCGTGTGACACTTACAGTGCGTTTCAAGGCGTGGAAAAGCTTGCTAATGATTGAAATAGGATCCTAGGATGTCCAGCAAACGATTGGGATGGTTAGAATGCTTTGAATTGATCTGAAACATGGAAATCAGTTTGCGACTTTTCTTCAATTTTTTTAAACTTGCTTCCTCTTTCACACGCCTCCCATCTCCTTGTTTCTGATCTGCAATTGTCCCTTATGTACCCTAGAAGGAATTAGGGTTACAAACTTGTATCAAATCTCTCCAACTATGATTATTGATTCATGATTTGATCATTGCACAAAATCTTTATAAATCAAGAAAAATGCAATCTTTTGTGTCCATGTGAACCTTGTACGATTTGATTCCATCTCCAGCTGTATAATAGACCTAAACATGCACAAAATCTCAAACTTTGATTAGTTTTTGCTATTTTCATGATTTTATTTGATTTAGTTGAAATAAAATCAAAATAAATGACAAAAATAAAAGAATGACAAGTGAAAGGGCTCATGGGTCGTGGGTCACATTACAAACTCAATGCAAGCATAAAAAGTAGGGCCCATTTGACAAAAAATGCAATTTTGGACATATTTGACTTTTGGCAATTTTGCAAAAAGGGTCAACTTTGCCAATGCATAACTCTTTCAATTTTGACCCTAGAGAAATATTCTTGGACTTTTTAGAAAGCTTAAGATTTCCTCTAAGCAACCTTTTTGGTCTCATCTCAATTAAGTCTTCCATCTTCATGTATGAAGCTTTGACCCAAAAGGTGTTTTTGTTGACTTTTCAAAATGAACTATAATGTCCAAATTCATATCTTCTTGTGAGTGCATATTTTGAACTTGGTAGATGAATATGGATTGTAGGTAATTGCATCCTCTTCAAAATGAGATTTGGATGGGTCATTTTTGATAAAGTATGAGAAAGTTATGTTTGTTCAAAGGTTAGTTGACTTTTCCTGCAAAACCCTAATTTAGCAACTTTTGGGTTTTGATGAATTGTGAGCAATCCTTGAGGAATCATGATCAAACCTTGATCAAATGATGAATAATACTTCAAAATGAGCATGTTTACCAAAAATCTTGAAGTTTGACTGTATGTGGGCCATAGTTGATTTTTGCCCTAGCACAGTCGATTTTCAGGCTTTTGAGCAATTGACTGAGCAAACTTCCTCTGCAGGGCTTGAAACATGACATGGATGATCTTGAGAATATATTAGGACAATGGTGAGCATTTGGGATCCTTTGGACTCAAACATCTTGATGCAAAATGAAGCCCTAATTTGAGGTAGACTGTCTTAGGAAAGAGTTTGTCTGGTCAACCCTTGGACTTCCTTAAGCAATTTGAGGACCTCACTTGGCATGTATTGAGAAATATGGGAGGGAAAATTTTGGGGTACAACAGCTTCCCATGTTCAATATTCTTACACCTGAGGATGTAGATTGGCTTGTTTGCCTTTCGTGATCTGAGGGTGGAAGATGATTGAACACTAGAGTGCCCAGAAATTTGCACTCGCATGAAGTGGTACTTGTCTCGTGATATCGGGAATGGTCTTATAGACTCCATTTGGAGGTAAATGATGGAAGATGGGCTTAAATATGCCATCCGAAGAAGTGTTGATCGTATAAGAGATTCCTTCACGAGAACCCGTATACTTGTTGTTGAGGAGGATTTCGCTGGGGAATGCTGGTCTCTGTCTTGGGAGAAATAGAATTTTAGGAGCTTCAGTCGTCCGTTATTCTACTGGGGAATCATCTCTTAGTCGAGGATGTGAAAATGAACTGCTATCTGGTCGTGCTCCAGGTTTTGCAGCGACTTACTGGGGAGATGAGATTAAACTTGCTATCTGGTCGTGCTCCAGGTTTTGCAATTTCTCCATTCTTATCTGGTCGTGCTCCAGGCTTCAGAACGAATTAAGTGGTTATCCGGTCGCATCCGGGCTTCCACTTGAATTTAAGGCCTACTAATATCCGGTCGATTTTCGGGCTTCATAGTAATTGGCCGAGTAAACTTCTATTTGGTCGAATTCCAAGCTTCGCAGTACCTTATACTGTTATCTGGTCGTGTCTCATGCTTCAGTATCCTTTGCCGCTATTTGGTCGTGATCCAGGCTTCCCAGCGTCTTATACCATTATCTGGTCGATTTCAGGCTTCATGGTATCTTGTATTGCTATCTGGTCGATTTCCAGGCTTCACAATAACTTGTTGAGGGGTTAAGCTATTTTCCGGTCGATTTTCAGGCTTCAAGCTTGTATTTAGGATATACCACTATCTGGTCGATTCCAGGCTTCA
Source organism: Vicia faba (assembly GCA_948472305.1). NCBI lineage: Eukaryota > Viridiplantae > Streptophyta > Magnoliopsida > Fabales > Fabaceae > Vicia > Vicia faba. Next base: position 691,398,012 of record OX451736.1, read on the forward strand.
TAGTATTCTGGAGATATCAAGATATTATCCGGTCGATTTCTGGGCTTCATAGCTTGAACTGGAATAGAAATCTTAGTATTGATTTGACTGAACCAGAGAAAACTTGTGAGAACTTGATTGTATCTTTCCCTGAAAGGTAAAAAGTTAGTCGTATGAAATGTCATGATGTATGAAATGTATTGATTAATGATGTTCTCAAAATAAATGAGATTGTGTTGTATGATGCATATGCGTATGCCATGATGTATGGATATGCAATGTTCTTGTGATATTCTCCGACTGGGGAGAATAAATCCTGGACTGCTATTGGAGGGTACAGGGAGTTGAGTTTTCCGTTCTTGCTAGCGATAGTGACCGAAGATGATTAGCCGGAGACTTGCGTTCGTTCTGCTTGAGAATATTCCGTCGGGAGAGACTCTGTTTGAGAATAACCCTATGAGAGAACGACTTTGCGGGGAAGGGAGATACTCTATTGGACGATCTGCCGATTTGGAGAAATAAACTCAGCTGGGGATGAATTACCGCTGCTGGTGATAAATAAACTCTGCTTGGGGAGAATTTTGCCGACTCGATCGCGATTATGAACCTCGGCTGGGGAGAGTTGTCACCACTATCTTTGGATACTTCCTACTCTGCAGGGAGTGTATGTGCCTTTAGTCATGTTCTCAAGCTGGCTCTGTCCCTGTACCTGGTGGATAGAGCAACTGTAAGGTTTGGACACTTCTTGTTTGCCCCTTGTTCCTGGAATTGCGAGTAATTGTCTTTTGTTTCGTATGTAAATATTTATGAGCAGCAATTATTCTCAAATGCATATATCAAAAATGAATCATTGGACGCTCTTGCAAACAAAAAAGAAAAAGAAAAACAAATCGAAATTTCTTGTGAAAATGAATTGTATTGATATTGAAGTTGGCCTGTAATAGGCGTTTCGTACAGGAAGCTGATGTCCTAGTAAGAGAACGCCGCCGAGGGAACAGAAATTATACAATTTGTGAAAAAAGAAAGAAAAACAGCTATATGAAACAATCCCACTGGGTTCCAAATCTGCTATTGCCCTTATATCTTCGAGTGTCTCATCACTTTTCTACTTGGTCGAAGGTAGATCAGATTGATTGGCGTCGTCCGAGCTTGATAGTCGATATCGAAGTCTGGTTGCAAGATGATCCAATGAGACATAGTGTTACGCTTCAATCCCTAATTTTTTCCTGAACCGCCCTTTCGGGTTTTCAGTTCACCGGGATACCCTTTTTTGCCCAAGCCGCCTTTTCAGGTTTTCGACTTGCCGGGTGTACAGTTTTTTTCATTTTCATCCCTTATTTTTGCCCGAACCCTTTTGGTTCGCCGGGAAGCCCTTATTTTTTCCTAGGCCAGTCAACCTAGCGGGTCTTTGATTATGCGTAGTATTTTTTCACTATGTATGCATTGACGGGGTGAGGAAGGTCATCACCATCCATGATGGTTAAAATCATGGCTCCTCCTGAGAAAATGTTCTTAACCATAAATGGCCCTTTGTAAGTGGGGGTCCATTTTCCCCTGGGATCACCTTGCGGCAGTATGATGCATTTGATAACCAGATCTCCGAATTTATACTCTTGATGTCTGACTTTCTAGTTAAAGGCCTTAATCATTCGCTTTTGATACGTCTGACCATGACAAATAGCAATAAGCCTCTTTTCATCGATTAAATTCAGCTAATCAAGCCGGGTCTGGGTCTAATCGTCCTTGCTCAAACCTGCATCCTTCATAATCTGGAGAGAGGGTATCTGGACTTCAATGGGTAGGACTGCCTCCATGCCATACACCAGAGAGTAGGGTGTTTCCCCTGTCGAAGTCTGCACTGAGGTACAGTACCCATGAAGAGCAAATGGTAACATCTCATGCCAATCTTTGTATGTCACTGTCATCTTCTGCACAATCTTCTTGATGTTCTTGTTAGCTGCTTCAACATCCCCATTCATCTTCGATCGATAGGGAGAAGAGTTATAATATTGTATCTTAAACTGTTTGTAGAGCTCGATGATCATTGTATTTTTGAGATTTGTACCATTGTCTGTAATGATTCTCTCTGGTACACCATATCGACAGATCAGATTGTGTCGGATAAATTGCGCCACGACGTTCTTGGTTACTGTAGCAAAGGAAGCTGCCTCAACCCACTTCATAAAGTAATCAATAGCCACCAGAATGAAATGATGCCCGTTGGACGCAGTAGGTCTGATCTCGCCATTCATGTCGATGCCCCACATTGCAAAAGGCCAAGGAGCTGTCAAAACATTCAGAGGAACTGGAGGTACATGCACGTTATCAGCATAGACTTGGCATTTATGACAGGTTCGAGAATGCTGATAACAATCGGCTTCCATAGTGGACCAATAATATCCTTCCTGTAGGATTTTCTTTGCCATGGTATATCCACTGGAATGAGTTCTGAAAGTACCTTCATGTACTTCTTCCATGATCCTTTCCGCCTCGCTTTTGTCCACACATCACAATAAGGTTGAATCATGGTTACGCTTATAAAGGACACCATTATTGATGAAGAACTTTGCAGCGAACCTTCTCAGAAACTTCTTATCATTAACAGATGCACCCTCGGGGTACTCTTGAGCCTCAAGATACCTCTTCACTTCGTGGAACCAGGGTTTATCTGCTGCCTCTTCAGTCTCAATGTCACAGCAATGTGCGGGTTCGTCCAACCTCTCGATGGTGATCTGGGGAGCTTCATTGTCCCACCTGACCTTGAACATAGAAGACATGGTAGCTAGCGCGTCCGCCAACTGATTCTCCTCTCTGGGGAAATGTTCAAAGTTTGTCTCCTCAAAATGTGGAAGCAATGTCAATACATACTCCTTGTAAGGAATAAGATTTGGGTGTTTCGTATCCCACTCATCTTTGATCTGACTGATCACCAGAGCGGAATCTTCGAATACACTCAAGAACTTAATCCTCAGGTCAATAGCAGCTCGAAGACCCAGGATACATGCTTCATACTCCGCCATATTATTGGTGCAGTTAAAACATAATCGGGCGGTGAATGGAGTATGACAGTCCTCAGGAGATATGATCACAGAGTTGATGCCATTACCTAATGCGTTTGAGGCTCCGTCAAAATACATAGACCATCGGGATCCTTCCTCGGGTCCTTCATCAGATCCAGGTTCTTCACAGTCGGTCACCAACATGATGTTCTCATCCGGGAACTCGAAATTCATGGATTGGTAATCATCCACGGCCTGATGCGCCAAATGATCCACCAATACACTCCCCTTTATTGCTTTTTGGGTTGTGTATTGGATGTCGTACTCAGTTAAGATCATCTGCCATATTGCTATTCTTCCGGACAAGGCAGGCTTTTCGAAGATATACTTGATTGGATCCATCTCTGAGATCAATAAGGTGGTGTGAGTCAGCATATACTGTCTCAGCCGGCGAGCAGCCCATGCCAAAGCGCAGAAAGTTTTCTCGAGCAGTGAGTATCGAGTCTCACAGTCGGTAAACTTTTTGCTAAGGTAGTAAATAGTGTGCTCTTTTCGGCCAGACTCGTCATGCTGCCCCAGCACGCACCCCATTGAATTATCCAGCACTGTCAAGTATAAGATCAAATGTCTTCCTTCAACTGGAGGCATCAAAATTGGTGGCTCTTGGAGGTATTCCTTGATCCTTTCGAAGGCAGTCTGACATTCATCATTCCATTTTCCCACTTGATCTTTCTTTAGCAGCTTGAAGATTGGCTCACAAGTAGCAGTCAGATTTGAAATGAATCGGGCGATGTAGTTCAGACGTCCCAAAAAGCCTCTAACTTCCTTTTTTATGCGGGGAGCCGGCATCTCCTGTATAGCCTTCACTTTTGCAGGATCCACCTGAATACCTTTATCACTGACGATGAAACCTAGAAGCTTACCAGACCTCACCCCGAAGGTGCACTTGTTCGAGTTTAACCTCAGCTTCTACGTCTTCAACCTGTCAAATAGTTTATGGAGATGGTTAAGGTGTTCTTCCTCAGTCTGGGACCTTGCGATAATGTCATCAACATAAACCTCAATCTCATGGTGAATCATGTCGTGGAACAAAGCGACCATGGCGCGCTGATAAGTTGCCCCAGCATTCTTCAACCCGAAAGGCATTACCTTGTAACAGAACGTGCCCCACTGTGTAACGAAGGTTGTCTTCTCCATGTCCTCGGGAGCCATCTTGATCTGGTTGTAACCAGAAAAACAATCCATAAAGGAGAAGATCTTATGTTGCGCGGTATTGTCGACCAGAACATCTATGTGAGGAAGTGGAAAATCATCCTTGGGGCTTTCCCTATTCAGATCTCTATAGTCCACACACATCTGTACCTTACCATCTTTCTTAGGCACCGGAACCACGTTGGCAACCCACTGCGGGTAAGAAGTGACAGCTAAAAATCCCGCGTTGAACTGTTTCATGACCTCGGCTTTGATTTTCTCAGACATCTCAGGGCGCATACGGTGAACCTTCTGCTTTACCGGAGGACAGTCTTCTTTGGTTGGCAGGCGGTGTACCATAATATCAGTGTCCAAACCAGGCATATCTTCGTAAGACCATGCGAAGATCTCAACATAGTCGCGTAACATCTGTATCAACCGTTGTTTGACACTAGGCTCCATATTCGCACCTATCTTGACCTCTTTCATGTCTTCCTTTGTACCCAAATTCACTGATTCAACCGGCTCTTCATGAGGCTATATGGCCCTCTCTTCCTGTAGTAACAGTCTAGCAAGTTCTCTGGGCACCTCACAATTATCCTCACCTTCGTCCTCGGCTTGGTTGATCGGATTTTCGAAGTCATAACTAGCAGCAGCAGAGTTGTTATCAATGGGATCCATAGTGGATATGGATCTGCATTATGATACGTGAGTGTGTGTAAGACAATAGCTGTTTTCATAAAGTAAGAGACAGAAAAAGAAAAACAAGGAGCGCAAAATTTTTAATGCAAGAAACGTCCAATGCTTTATTAATGATATATGAAATGACAGATAATAAGCCCTCAGAAGCAAAGCCAAGGTGCCTCGGGCAAGGCATCGGGCCGTAAAGTTTCAAACTGTTTATTACAAATCTCAAAACAAAAGCCAATTTCTGTGGAATAAAATAAATAGGTATGAAGTCCTTCGTCGTCCAGTTGTTCACTCCACCATTGGTTGTTGGGTAGATCCAGCTGTCAACATCCGGGTTCTCATCATCAGCATGCTCGGTAGCAGAGACAACCTCAATAGCATTGATTCCCGAGCCATGCTTGGGCATGGGTGCAGTTATGACGTTGGGCTTCTCCGGAGCGTTAAACTCAATCTCTTTTGCTTAAATCAAGTCTTGCACCTTGTTTTTCAAGGCCCAACAGTTGTTTGTATCATGACCTAGACTTTCAGAGTGATAGGCGCAGCGAGCATTCGGGTTACATTGAGGAGAAGTGGTGTTGGGGTTCTTCGGGGCTTCCCTCAGAGTTACTAGGTTGGTCTTCAATAATTGTGGTAGGATTTGAGACAAGGTCATATTGAGCCGTGTGTACTGCCTCTGTGGTATTTCTACCCTTTGTTGATTGTTGTGTTGTGGAGCAACTGTGGGTCTTGATATCACTACCGCATTTACTGCTTGACGGTGTTCAGATCTGCTTTGGCCCCTCGAGCCATAGACTGCACTAGCTTCTTTCTTACCAGTGAAAGGCTTTTTTACTGCACTTGATGAAGTATCCTTCTGTATCTTATCACTTCAGATACCAACTTCTACTCTCTCTCCAGTCAAAATCAACTCAATAAACCCAGATGACGAACTGCCAATCAGATGATTGAAAAATGGACCAGATAGCGTCCCTAGAAACATGTCAACCAACTCCCTATCAGACAAAGGGGGTTGGAATCTTCCAGCCAAACCTCTCCACTTTTGAGTGTAATCTTTAAAACCTTCACTTGCACCCATAGACATACTATGAAGTTGAGTACGAGTGGGAGCAAGGTCGGTGTTATATTGATACTGCCTGTAAAAAGCAGTAGTAAGGTCTTCCCAGTTTCGGACATTGGCTCCTTCCAACTGATAAAACCATTCAAGCTGAGTCCCTGACAGACTATCTTGAAAGAAATGTACCCACAAATTTCTATCAGCAGTATGGGGTTGGATTTTCCTGGCGTACGAGCGGAGATGGAGTTTCGGACAGGATACTCCATCGTACTTGGAAAAAACTGGAGCTTTGAACTTATGAGGGATCACCACTCCAGATACCAGTCCCAGCTCTCTGAAATCCAAACCATAGATCTTTTGAATCTCCATAGCACTAAGACGGTCTTCCAATTGCTTGTACCTATCCTCGGCAGGAGGATATTGCTCCTCATTATAATTTGTATCATCATCAGAGATTGTAGGACTGGGGCCCTTTTCTTCTTCTTGGTTCTCCCCTTCCTTGGATGAAGAGGTCAGATCAGCTTGTTGTTTCAACCTATCCCCAAACCTTTTGCCCATATTCAGAAGAACGACCTTCTTCTTCTTCTTCTTCTCTTTCAGAATGAGAGCTTTTAGATCCTCTTGCCCTTTAGCCAAGCTCAAGAACATCTCTTGGAATTGGGTGTTTTGTGCCTGAAGATCTTTGATGGCTTGATCAGAAGACATTTCTGCTGAAATAAACAGCGAAGAAGATGAGAAACCTGTAATGGTACCTGCAATGATGTGCATGATAATGGGATGCGTATGTAATGATTTCAAAGACTTTGGGAGATTTAAATTTGCAACCCAAAAAGAAACAAACTTTATTAGATTAATTTGTAGAAAGGGTTCAACAATGCCTTTAAGGCGTTACAATGAAAAACAAATCTAAACTGGAAAAAGCAAAATCAAAAATCCCATGGACGCTTCCCCTTTGTGCTGACGTAGTCATTGATCGTTCTTTCTTCTTCGAGCTGCCTGGTGAGCTTCAAGATCTTCCTTTCTTGTTCATGGTACTTCTCCTGGTAGGTATCCCTCTCCTCTTTCAGCTGAATCCAAGACCTCTGCAATGCCCCCAGATCAGTGGACATGTAAGGATAAAGAACTGTATAAGGAATGCCTTCTTCATTAGTGGGCTCCAAAATCACTGGCAATACTACTTCATAGGGCATCCCAAGCTTCTGGGCACGATCTCGGACCCATTGGAGATAAGGCTGCATAGGGAGGGAAGTCCTTGGTCCCAGATCTTGGGGGTCAGATCTGTTCACCATGCCCCAAGCTCGTATAAACCTCCGGCGATGCTCGTCAACATCTTCCTTGTAGTCAAATGCAATATCCATAAGAAGTATCTCATGGGGATTGTCTCTCCGAGCACGACTAAACTGTCGCAAAGCTAGACAAGGATTGTAGGTTATTCCCCTTCTGATTCCAAGCAATGGGACATTAGGGTATCCCCCACAACGATCAATAACAGTAGTGCTTTCCATAACTCGGGAGCTCCAAAGAATATTTGTATGGGCAAGTGACATTATTCTGTAGGACCAACCCAAACCTTCTTCATTCTTCAGCACAAACTTAGGGAGGTGCGAAATAAACCACCTCGACAGCAATGGCATGCAACACATAAGAGTCCCTCTTCTTCGCACAGTACGAGTGTAGAGGGCCTACAAGATATCACCCAGTAGAGTAGGTACATGATTGTGGGAAAGGAAGATCTTAACTGCATTCACATCTATAAAGGAATCTGGATTCGGGAAGAGAACCAAACCGTAGATAAGGAGAGCCAAGATATCTTCGAAAGCCTGAAAATCCAAACTATCCCAGAATAGCTGAGATTGAACTATCAGAAACTTGGTTAAGAAACCTTCAACCCTGCTTCGTGTTTCCCAATTGGATACTACATCAGCCCTTTTTAGATGCAGAGCTGAAGCAATGTCTTCTGGTCTAGGAGTCTCTTCCATACCTGTGAAGGGAATCTGCTCAAGGATGGATATGCCCAATAAGTGAGAAAACTCTTCCAAAGTGGGAACCAGCTGATAATCTGGGAAGGTGAAGCAATGATGCGTCGGATTGAAGAACTGGAAAAGCACGCTCATCATCTGCTCATCAAACTTTGAGGTAACCAGGCTAAGAAGCTGACCATGTCTCTTAATGAACGAATAAGTCTCAGAAACTCTTGAGGCTAACTCTTTGAGTTGAGCAGGTATTTGCACAAAGTTAACTCGGATGGTGTTTCTGCGCACGGAAGCCATAATCTGCAAAATAGAACAAAGATAAATCCCCTTGGTATTTGAAATGGTTAGTATAATGAAGTATGCATGCCATGTTATGATGCATGATGTCATGATGAAAACAAACAACAGGTATAGCAGATAACAGACATGGAAAAGGAAAACAAGCACGCAAAATTCCTTAAGTTTAAGGCTTACATGGGGTCAAAGGTATTACCCTCTTGAAGTTTAGTTGGTTTCAATCTGTCCTAGCAAAAGTAATCGGGTTCTAGAGGTTCTCAATATCACTGACCATCCTCCATCGTTCATGGTTTCAGCTCACGCAATCTTTTCTTGCAGCCGGAACTATCTCGAGAGTATGGTCTCAATGAGTGTAGCATCGAGTATCAACTAGTTCTCAGCTTTACACTGAGGTCGGCTATCTCACTACTTCCTACTGGCCAAGTTGGTCGATTAAAGGTTCTAAGGTCAGTTGATGCTTAACGACACACATAGCGGCCCCGTATTCTCCTCGTTTCTCCACAAGGGATACCGGTACCAATCAATGTGCCACATCAACGTAGCTACTGCTTCAACCGTATCAGTCTACGCCGTATAGTTCCCTCACAGTTTATTGCTACTTACCTAAAAGGTGTCCCCAGATCCGGGTTAGGATCTATAGTAACTCCCAAACAAAACCCTTAAAAGTAAATCAACCAAAACAAACAAGAGAAGCAATTTATGATGAACTAAATCCTAAGGTATATCCCACTTATTTCTCCCTAGCAGAGTCGCCAGTTCTGTGATACGGTGGCAGAACCGACTGTTTTGAAAATGCTGGTTTGCGTTTTGCGTTTTTTATTCGCAAAATGTCGCGGTAAGCAAGATTCACCACCGACTTTTATTTTATCCAACTGGAAAGGACAAAAGCACAGAAAAATTCCTTTTTTGAGATTTTGAGTACGGGGGTAGATTATAGAAAGGGAAGGTGTTATCACCCTTTCTATCTGTGGTTTTCCATGGGCTCTTAGGTACTTTCTAATCTTTTTAAAATTGCTCGTGTGTTTGTTTTGAAAAGTTTTTGTTTTACTTTGTTTTAACCCTTGCTTCTGTCTTCAAGAGTGTTACGAAGTGTTTTTGAAAACTTTGTTTGAAAAAAGTGTTTGGTGTGAAAAAGTTTGTCTTGAGCAAGTATCTACTAGCATCTACCTACTCGAAAAAAGATTGTTTCTATTCTTGTTTCCTTTAGACAATGCTATCCTACTATGGAGAAATAGGTAGCACCGTCATTGGAGTTGTAAGGGTCAATTCGTAAGGGACGTACGATCACTAAAGCAATGTCAGGACGTCTTAGTAATAACCCTAATGTCTTAAGATCATATTCGAGGCAACATTTTCGAGGCAACCTTTCTGAGGCAACATTTCTGAACGGGACGTTTGATATTTGTTTAGAGAAGAGGGCCACCACTAAGACACCCTATACTTAATAACCGTTTACCGAAGGCAGCCGAAGTGAGAGTATACCCTAGGAGTGCGCATGTGCGAGTGATTTGATTTCAGTTATTATCTTTGCACATTTAGGGTTTTTTAGCCATTTTAAATTGTCATGCAATCTTGTCATACAATCCTATTAACATACATCTAACAGTTAATATTTGTGAGAATTAAAATGCGAGAAATAAAAACTACACTATTACAAGGCTTCGGGGAGGGGGATTAATTACATAGCCAAAAACCCGTAAAACGATAAATAAAAGAAAATCCTAGATTAAACTATTACATACCATAAGCAGTTACATTAATATTGCAAAAAATAATAAACGCGCGTGATGAATCGAGAACGAGAAAATTAGGGTTTTGACCCCGACTAAACCTAATCAAAAGAAAAATCATTTTTTGGTTGTTTTTGATTATTTTAAGAAAATAAGGTTTAATTAAATAAATAAAAACCTAATTACTAATTAATTTAAAATTTAAGAAAAAAATAATTAAACTAACCTATTTTGTATTTATTTTATTTTATGAAAAGAAAAAAATTAAATCAAGAGCAAACCCTAATTTTTCTAATTGATTTTAAATATATGAAAAAAAAGTTAGAATTAATCCTAAATTAAATTAGACTAATATTAAATTAAATTTGATGAAATAAAAAAAAACTAAATCTAAATTTGTGAAAATTGATTTTATGATTTTTGTGAAAAAAGGAGTTAATTTTGGTTAAAAACAATTAAATTAATTAAATTAAATAAAAGGAAATAAAAAAAGAATGAATAAGAATGGGCCTGATGTTTGAATAGAAAAGGAGGGGTGTTGATGGAAAATTCTGGGCCCAAATGCCTGGCCTTTGTTGACTTTGTCAGGTTCCATGTGCTTGCTTGACTCATGCCTATGGTGGACCCTCACGTGGGAAGCCTTAGATCTGGCATGCTGGGGATCTGATGGTTGAATGTTGATGGCGTATGGTAGACTTATGGGACACCTGCACACCTGATTATACAAGGAAAAATAATATGGAACATTGTTGGGACCTGGGGATCGAACCCAGGCCCTTAGGAAATATCACCCTGCGCGCTTGCCATCTGAACTAGCCATGTTAATTGTACAAATAACAACAATCAATTATTATATGATAAAAACAAAAAGTGAATTTTTAAAACGGGCGCAATTTGAATGGGCCAGTTGTAACACCCCTTCTAAATAACCCGCGAATATATTAATTAAATCAGAGTAACATGGAAAACAGGGATGTCACAATTCAAGATAAATATAGAAACCTCAAATCTACAGTTGCCATGCTTTACTGAAGGAATTATTAAAATAAATATTTGAATCAACATCATGTTCTACACAGCGGAAATATCTCAAAACCGGAATAACTTCACTTCATAATTATTCCCAACATAAATCAAACAATAGAATATAAAATAAAACTCGTCATCCAAACGTTTCCCCCAGTGTTACAACCTATCAGAGCACGACACTGACACGCGGACTTAAAATAACATAGCTCTAGAGCCATCCTCACCAATTCCTGAGCTGCTAACTTTAATCTGAAATCATTAAAGTAAGGGTGAGATTTCTCATAATTAACATGCATTATAAACTTCTCAATCAACAGTATATCACAAGCATATTATTTCATCCATTTTAGCATAAATCTAGATTCAACACACAGTTCAAATCATACAAGTCATTATGCACAAATCAATAATCAACCAAGGAATTGTAACACTGGAAGACATCCTAACATGTTACCATTCCATGCAAACACAAATGCATACACAATGCATGTGGTACCAATCACGTGACTAAGTCACCCATCACTGATCCATCATCAACCGGATACAGCAACCATCGATTCGTCCATAACACTCGGACATGAATCCAGCCGAAGCAATCATCGATTCGTCCATAACACCCGGACACGAATCCAGCCTAACCACCCATCATCTCTCGGGTATCGGTTAACGGAAATACAAGTCAAATTCCATACAATGGGAATTAACTTCACCAAAACAATGCATATGCATGCACATCACCAGCATGCAACATCAAATCAGTCTATGAAATACATCAATTTATCATAACTGAACCAAAACCAAAAGAAACATGATATCATTATCTATCATACACACATCAAACAGCATAAACATGCACTTCATCCACAAGGACCTGATACAATCAATTATCATGGATACACTATTGCATATACACCAAATATGCACATAATAACAAACCGCATAATCGGAAAGTCAACATCAAATCAACGGAATATGATCACAACATAATTCCAAATAATGCCAAAACCAATATATCACATGATCACATCTTAATCATAATGGATAGCAGGCACAACACATAAGTATCAGTTCTCATTCACCAAATCAGAACAACTTACAAACAATTCTACATCATTCTCAAAATACCAAAGTTTACAAAAATCGGGAATTCGACTCTTTTTAAAATAATTTTCATAAAATAATATTTTTCTTATTTTATAAGATAGTGTTTTTAATTTAAGAAATACTGCCGAAAACGGCACTCAAATCGGACTTACGGTTGGAAAGTTATGAATTTTCAAAGTTTAGTATTTTTCAAAAAGTTACGTTTCTGGAAAATGTACTGGAACCCGGTTCCTACCTATACAGGAACCGGTTCCTACGTGCAATTTTGCTAGTTTTTGTACGTTTACACAGTGGAACCCGGTTCCTCCCCACTGGGAACCAGTTCCCACGACCTGCAGAGTCAAAATCTGCTATTTTGACAGCATTATTCATTCCAATCCCATCCAATTCATACCCATACGAATTATAACATTTGGAACACCAAAATGCAACCAATACACATCAATACAACATCATAAATCATGTTTCCATCACTCCTATTAATTATTCATCACATTAATGGTTCCAATTCCTATACTCTGACACAATTGGGGATAATCCCACAAACCTAGAATTCCAAAATCGAGATTCCTAACATGCTTAATCAATTCTATTGATCTCAAAATCTATAAGGCATATTAAATAATTGAAATCACCCCTTACCTCGCGATGATCCTTCGAATTCACGGCGTTTGGCTTTTTCCTCTCTTCTCTTCTCTTCTCCAATTTCACGTACAATGGGTTTTTCCAAAACCTTCTTTTCCTTTTCCTTTTTATCCTTCTTTTTCTTTTCCTTTTATTATTTGCCAAATAATAATAATAAATTAGTAATTATTTTAATAGAGTTTTTTACTTCACACACCTCTAATTCAACTTTACACCCTCGGTCTTCCTTTTTAATTCCATAATTAATCCATCCATTTAATCCAAAATATTATTAATTAAGCCTTTAATTAATTAAATAATTAAATTCCTAATTATTTAACAATTGAATTAATTTGGGGTGTCACAACTCTCCCCAACTAAAAGAGTTTTCGTCCTCGAAAACATACCTTAGACGAACAGTTCGGGATACGAGTCCTTCATCTGGCTCTCCAGCTCCCAAGTGACATTTCCATCTGCTGGTCCTCCCCAAGCCACTCTTACCAACGCGATCTCCTTGCCTCGCAACTGTTTCAACTTCCGATCCTCAATTCTCGCAGGTACCGCTTCCACAGTCAAATTCTCTCGTACCTGTATATCGTCTACCCGAATCTCATGAGACGGATCATCAATGTATTTCCTCAACTGAGATACATGAAAAACATCATGCAAATTTGCAAGTGACGGCGGCAAAGCAATCTGATAAGAAACTTTCCCAACTCTCTTGGTAATCTGAAACGGACCAATAAAACATGGAGTCAACTTCTTTGACTTCAAAGCTCGACCAATACCATTCATCGGAGTAACTCGCATAAAAACATGTTCTCCTTCGCTAAACTCAAGATCTTTCCTCCTCTTATCGTGATAACTTTTCTGACGACTCTGAGAAGTCCTCATCTTCTCCTGAATCATTTAAATTTTTCCGAAGTCTATTGGACAATTTCCGGTCCAATCACAGCACTCTCTCCAGATTCATACCAACATAACGGTGTCCGACACCTCCTACCATACAATGCCTCAAACGGAGCCATACCAATGCTCGAATGAAAACTATTGTTGTAGGTAAACTCAATCAATGGTAGATAACTATCCCAAGCTCCACCTTTCTCCAACACACAAGCTCTTAACAAATCTTCCAACGACTGAATCGTTCTCTCCGTCTGACCATCTGTCTGTGGATGATAAGCGGAACTCAAACGCAACTTAGTACCCAAAGCTTCTTGCAATCCCGTCCAAAATTTAGATGTAAACCTCGGATCTCGATCCGACACAATACTAGAAGGAATACCGTGCAAACTCACAATCTTCTCAACATACAATTCTGCCAACCTTTCCATCGGATAATCCATTCTTATCAGAATAAAGTGAGCAGATTTCGTCAACCGATCAACAATAACCCAGATAGAATCACAATTCCTCGATGTCCTTGGCAAACCAGACACAAAATCCATAGAGATTCCATCCCATTTCCATTCCGGAACAAAAAACGGTTCCATCAATCCTGACGGTTTCTGATGCTCAATCTTTGACTTCTGACAAACCAAACAAGCATACACAAACTCAGCAATTTCCCTTTTCATTCCCGGCCACCAAAACAACTTCTTCAAATCATGGTACATTTTAGTAGCACCAGGATGAATACTCAATCCACTACGATGTCCTTCTTCCAAAATACTCTTCCTAATCTCTGCAACATCCGGAACACACACCCTATTACCAAATCTCATAACACCATTCTCATCAATCCGGAACTCGCCTCCTTGACCTTGGTTGATCAATGTCAATTTATCAACTAACCCAACATCGGACTTCTGTCCATTCCAAATTTCTTCCAGAATACCACTAGTCAGTTTTAACATACCCAATTTCACACTATTCGGAGTAGTTTCACATACCAAACTTAAATCTCTGAACTGCTCAACCAAATCTAACTCACGGACCATTAACATTGACATATGCAAGGACTTCCTACTCAAGGCATCCGCAACAACGTTTGCCTTACCAGGATGGTAATTCAAACCGAAATCATAATCCTTTAGAAATTCTAACCATCTCCTCTGCCTCATATTCAACTCTTTCTGATCAAAGAGATACCTCAGACTTTTGTGATCACTGAACACCTCAAACCGAGAACCATATAAATAATGCCTCCACAACTTCAAAACAAACACAACAGCTGCCAACTCCAAATCATGAGTCGGATAATTCCTTTCATGTACTTTCAATTGTCTCGAAGCATAAGCCACCACTTTCTTATCTTGCATCAACACGCCACTTAATCCCATTAATGATGCGTCACAATACACAACAAAAGACTTAGTCAGATTTGGCAAAATCAAGATCGGAGCACTTGTCAACCTCCTCCTCATCTCTTGAAATCCTTTCTCACATTCAACATCCCAAACAAACATCTGACCCTTCCTGGTCAACTTAGTCAACGGTAAGGCTAAGTTGGAAAATCCTTCTATAAACTTCCTGTAATAACCTGCAAGACCCAGAAAACTGCGGATCTCAGAAGCATTCTTCGGCGCTTCCCACTGAGATACTGCTTCTACCTTCGTAGGATCCACAGAAATTCCATTCTTGGAAATTACATGGCCAAGAGAACTTACTTCACTTAACCAGAATTCACACTTGGACAACTTCGCATAAAGCTTATTCTCTTTCAACAATTCCAACACAACTCTGAGATGTTCTGCATGCTCTTCATCGCTCTTCGAATAAATTAGAATATCATCAATGAACACCACCACAAACTTATCAAGATACGAATGAAATATCCTGTTCATATACTCCATGAAAACACCAGGTGCATTAGTAACTTCAAACGGCATAACAGAATACTCGTAATGTCCATACCTCGTTCTAAATGCAGTTTTCTGAATATCTTCCGACTTCACACTAATCTGATGATATCCAGATCTCAGATCAATCTTACTAAATACACAAGCTCCAACTAGTTGATCCATCAAATCATCGATCCTCGGCAAAGGATATCGATTCTTGATTGTAAGTTTATTCAGCTATCTGTAATCAACACATAATCTCATTGAACCTTCTTTCTTCTTAACCAACAACATCGGAGCACCCCACGGCGAAAAACTCGGACGAATAAACTTCTTCTCAAACAAATTTTCAAGTTGAATCTTCAACTTTCTCAATCTAGAAGCAGACCTCTTATAGGCATCCTCGAATTCGAACTAGTTCTAGTAACAAAACCCATTAAGACTTCACCTTGCACTCTCACACTGTTCCACTTACTTCATCACAGAACACTTCATAAAAAATTGCATCCAATAGGTCACATGCCTTTTTCTTGCTCTCGCCGAGATCTAAATCTCTCGTTACGCAAACCATAGCGCTTCTCTTCTTGCCGACTCAACTAATTTCACACACTGTAAGGCTGGCACAATAAGTACATCCCATCCAACGCGATTCCGACTACTATCAACAAGAGATTAAGGGTGATCAGTTCCTCAATTTGTCAATAGATAGTCAACAATCATGAGGTGGCATCAACCATCGTTACCAAACCATAATAGCATCTTCAATCTTACCCTTCAAGCTACTTAAACATAACCATGCTTGAAGCATCAACTGCTCGGCAATACTTACATCTTACAATCGGCAGTATACTGAACCAACCTCTTGCACAAAACTTCAGAGAAGAAACTTCTCCCCCACTTATTTTACACGTACCTCTGCAGACAACGAAAAGGAAACAATCAAGTACCGACAGTGTTTCACACACATGTCGCATACCAAAAGGGAGTAAACACATAAACAACCTGGCTGATAGACCGACCTGCTCTGATACCACTATTGTAACACCCCTTATAAATAACCCGCGAATATATTAATTAAATTAGAGAACATGGAAAACAGGGATGTCACAATTCAAGATAAATATAAAAACCTTAAATCTACAGTTGTCATGCTTTACTGAAGGAATTATTAAAATAAATATTTGAATCAACATCATGTTCTACACAGCGGAAATATCTCAAAACCGGAATAACTTCACTTCATAATTATTCCCAACATAAATCAAACAATAGAATATAAAATAAAACTCGTCATCCAAACGTTTCCCCCAGTGTTACAACCTATCAGAGCACGACACTGACACGCGGACTTAAAATAACATAGCTCTAGAGCCATCCTCACCAATTCCTGAGCTGCTAACTTTAATCTGAAATCATTAAAGTAAGGGTGAGATTTCTCATAATTAACATGCATTATAAACTTCTCAATCAACAGTATATCACAAGCATATTATTTCACCCATTTTAGCATAAATCCAGATTCAACACACAGTTCAAATCATACAAGTCATTATGCACAAATCAATAATCAACCAAGGAATTGTAACACTGGAAGACATCCTAACATGTTACCATTCCATGCAAACACAAATGCAGACACAATGCATGTGGTACCAATCACATGACCAAGTCACCCATCAATGATCCATCATCAACCGGATACAGCAACCATCAATTCGTCCATAACACTCGGACATGAATCCAGCCGAAGCAATCATCGATTTGTCCATAACACTCGGACACGAATCCAGCCTAACCACCCATCATCTCTCGGGTATCGGTTAACGGCAATACAAGTCAAATTCCACACAATGGGAATTAACTTCACCAAAACAATGCATATGCATGAACATCACCAGCATGCAACATCAAATCAGTCTATGAAATATATCAATTTATCATAACTGAACCAAAACCAAAAGAAACATGATATCATTATCTATCATACACACATCAAACAGCATAAACATGCACTTCATCCACAAGGACCTGATACAATCAATTATCATGGATACACCATTGCATATACACCAAATATGCATATAATAACAAACCGCATAATCGGAAAGTCAACATCAAATCAACGGAATATGATCACAACATAATTCCAAATAATGCCAAAACCAATATATCACATGATCACATCTCAATCATAATGGATAGCAGGCACAACACATAAGTATCAGTTCTCATTCACCAAATCAGAACAACTTACAAACAATTCTACATCATTCTCAAAATACCAAAGTTTACAAAAATCGGGAATTCGACTCTTTTTAAAATAATTTTCATAAAATAATATTTTTCTTATTTTATAAGATAGTGTTTTTAATTTAAGAAATACTGCCGAAAATGGCACTCAAATCGGACTTACGGTTGGAAAGTTATGAATTTTCAAAGTTTAGTATTTTTCAAAAAGTTATGTTTCTGGAAAATGTACTGGAACCCGGTTCCTACCTATACAGGAACCGGTTCCTACGTGCAACTTTGCTAGTTTTTGTACGTTTACACAGTGGAACCCGGTTCCTCCCCACTGGGAATCGGTTCCCACGACCTGCAGAGTCAAAATCTGCTATTTTGACAGCATTATTCATTCTAATCCCATCCAATTCATACCCATACGAATTATAACATTTGGAACACCAAAATGAAACCAATACACATCAATACAACATCATAAATCATGTTTCCATCACTCCTATTAATTATTCATCACATTAATGGTTTCAATTCCTATACTCTGACACAATTGGGGATAATCCCACAAACCTAGAATTCCAAAATCGAGATTCCTAACATGCTTAATCAATTCTATTGATCTCAAAATCTATAAGGCATATTAAATAATCGAAATCACTCCTTACCTCGTGATGATCCTTCGAATTCACGGCGTTTGGCTTTTTCCTCTCTTCTCTTCTCTTCTCCAATTTCACGTACAATGAGTTTTTCCAAAACCTTCTTTTCCTTTTTCCTTTTTATCCTTCTCTTTCTTTTCCTTTTATTATTTGCCAAATAATAATAATAAATTAGTAATTATTTTAATAGAGCTTTTTACTTCACACACCTCTAATTCAACTTTACACCCCTGGTCTTCCTTTTTAATTCCATAATTAATCCATCCATTTAATCCAAAATATTATTAATTAAGCCTTTAATTAATTAAATAATTAAATTCCTAATTATTTAACAATTGAATTAATTTGGGGTGTCACAACTCTCCCCAACTAAAAGAGTTTTCGTCCTCGAAAACATACCTTAGACGAACAGTTCGGGATACGAGTCCTTCATCTGGCTCTCCAGCTCCCAAGTGACATTTCCATTTGATGGTCCTCCCCAAGCCACTCTTACCAACGCGATCTCCTTGCCTCGCAACTGTTTCAACTTCCGATCCTCAATTCTCGCAGGTACCGCTTCCACAGTCAAATTATCTCGTACCTGTTGTTGTACCCCAAAATTTGCCCTCCTCTTTTTCCACAAGAAATCACAACTTCGGGCTTTTCTTGATTTTTTCGGACTGGCTCAAGAATCGGTCAAACAGACTTTTCTCGTCAGTCAGACAAATTTAGGGTTTTCATTGATTTTAAAGCAGTTCAAGCTGATTGCTAAGGTTTGGTTGAGTTGGCTCAAGTTTTGATCAGGCGGACGCTTCTTTGACATTTAATCAAGAATCAGGGTTTTTGTGCGCATATTTCTCAGAAAGAATTAATTCTATCAGTGCTTTTCAATTTACTCTGAGATATGGACTGAGGCTGTTGATTGAGAATTTGCAGTGTTTGGATTTAATCAGTGAAAAAAGGACATGTGGATGTTTGTTTGATTTGACTGTGCAATACTTTGATTATTCAGAGCGCCAGTTGTTTATTGATTATTTATTTATTCTAAATTAGAATAGTTGGGATAAATTCCAGTTATTATAATTTAAGAAATATGAATAATTAAATAAATAATTGAAGAAGAATTAAAAGGAACATCAATAAAAAAGACTTTTATTCATTTTTGATTGTTTGTACAATTGTTATTTAAATACAGTAATTATTTACAAGTATTTATAATAATAATGGTTACAATGATTAAAATTGAAATAAAATTGAATCCTAAGTATTTCTAAATCTTCATCCTCCAGTTGCTGCTCCCCATTGCTCAATTGATTTTCATCTGCAAAACAAAGAAAAAGAAAAAAGTCAAAAACAGATGAAATGAAATAAAAAGGCAAACAGTTAATTTGAGACTCATCATTAAAGGTGGTTGGTCGGGATCAGATTGCTTTGATTTTTATCACATTTTTCTCACCCTCTTTGCAAATCACAAGAAGACTTTCTTCTTGGTTCACAAAGAGTAAAGAAAAAGTTTAACAAGCTCACAAATCATTAAAGAAATGCACAAGGCTGCATAATGCCAAAAGAAAAACAAATTGCACATGTCAACAAGCTGTAACTTCAGAATATGCCAATCAAAGTGCAAAGTTCAAACTCAACATTTCAATGTTCAAAGGCAAATTAAGCTGCCAAAAGCCAACTAAATGTCAAAACCAAACTGTCAAAGATAAAGCTGTCAACAAGTACAAAAGTGCAGAAAATATGGGAAAAGATATGCAGAGAAAAGAAACAATGCAAGCAACATTCAAAAAGCTCATCATTTCCCAACACCACCTTTTTAGAATAAGTACATAATAAGCAATAAAAAATGCTTAAATCTGGAGAGAGAAGAGAGAAAAGAAGAAGGCTTACAGCAGGCTTAGGCTTGAAGAAAGATATATAAAACAAACAGTCAACACAGTTGCAAAAGGGGGGGGGGGCAGAAAATACATAACCAGAAAAATAACATCAAACTGATATAGCAGAAGCAGGAGCCAGCCTCCAAAACCAAATATCACAAGCTTAAACCTGCATTCAAAGCCTTAAGCCTTTAACCTGCTTCAGGCAAACTTGAAACATCAAGCAATATGTCCAAAACCTGTGTCAAGCCTCTTAAAAAAGACATTGCAAACTGCCTCCATAAGCTAACAGCATAAGCCTTTAACCTGCTTCAGGCAAGCCTAAAGCATCAAACAAAAACTGTATCAAGAAAACCATACAAACCTGCATTAAACTCAGTTTAACCATACCAAGCCTTGGAGCATTCACCAAGCCTTGAAACATTCAAGTCCAACACCCTCAGAGATAACCTCACCATAGGGTTAGCAAGATCAAAGAACCAAAATCATACAGAAACCCAGCAATCAAGAAGAGGAAAAGAAGTGTTCAATCTCAAGCAGGCAAACACCCAAGCTCTCAGAACTCCAAGAGTTCATCATCGAGTAACCAACAAAAACAGGGACTCAGAGCAAACATCATCATCTCAGAGTATACAGAAGCAGGCAACCAGAAGCAAAAGAGAAGAGGAAAAGAAGCATACAGGGCATCTCAGATAAACCATCATTGAAAGCAAGCAAACAAATAAGCAGAAGAGAGAATCAGATACTAAGGGTTTTCAAGCATCATCATCAAACCAACAACAAAAAAGGCAAATACGAGTACCAGAGTTTCCAAGCTAGCTCAGCCTCGCCATTCCCTCGCCTCCGGCCACCCTAAGCGCCTCCTTCTCCATCTCTCCTCCTCTCCAAGCAACGAGCCAGCAAAGGTATAAAACTTCTTTTTCCCTTTCTTTAAATACCTCGTACAAACACATAACAAAATCCAAGAATCAGAACAGATAAGAGCATGCAAGATTAAAAATCTAAGAACCCTAACGCGTTGAGATAAAAGTCGTACCTCTTTTTATCGTCGCTTGAGTGAACGCGAGGAGGAGGATAGATGGTGGCGCTGGTTGGCCTTAGGCGAGAAGGATGTTATTCAAAATCTTTGGCTTGAGAGGAAGAAGAGAGGAACGAAAACGAAGTGAACGGCGCCTTTGTTATGTCACAAACCCTAGAATCCAAATGAAACAACAAAGTTCAAACCCTTGAAAATGTGTTAAACCACTTGGGCCTTGCCCTTTCTTAATCAGCCTAAGCCCAACGAATATGGAGCACACCCCCCCCCCCCCCCCATTTCTCCTTCTGTTTGTTTGTTGTTTGGGCCCAAACCCCCTTTAGCCCGTTTCAATCCCTTCTCCTTTTTATTTAATACTTTTTTTATATATGTGGATATTAGATTTCTTTAGGTTTAAACTTTTTGTTTTATTAAAGCTTTTTTAGTTTACATAAGAAAATATTAACTAAATGCATAAATATTGATTTTCTTAAAATTAAAACATCTCTTTTTTTTTAGTTAAAACTTTGTACATAAAAAGATATTAACATAAAACATTAATACATAAAACTTAAAATATTTTCTTTTTCTTAAACTTAAAACACCTTTTCTTTTGTTTTATTAAAACTTGTTTTGTTTGCACACACTTAACAAAAATACAAAAAGAAAGAATAAATACTTAATAAATACATTAAGTTCACATTTTTTCACCTTGTAAATAATCATACACTTACACCAATACACCGATACAAATACAATACACATTTGCTTATCTTTTATTCTGGTACATATTACATTTGAGATCGCAATTCGATTTGGTTGTAAATTTATTTGGACACTACGCTCCTATTAAAGTCTCATCCCAATTTGTAAATATTTGTACCCCCACTCCCGGATACTTATTTGTAATAGCATAGACTTTAAATTCCCGCAATTTATCGCTTTCAAATATACCATGGTTAGACCTAGGGTTTGTATGTAAATAAAATCAAACGCTAGATAACCCAATACAAGACAAATACATGAAATCAATACACCATTCACACTTGCACCCCTAGGGTAATCCCGCTTGTTGCCTTCCAAAATGGGCCATGCTTGCACGTTGAGTTTCTTTGGCAAAACAATTCAAATGATCATAAGTCCCTCGATGACGCTTTCGAAAGTCGCCTAATCAAAATGATCATAGTCCCTTCAAGCAAATTGCCAAAGACACTTGGCACCATTGCATTCATGGTCCATACGATGACCCGCGCCTGTCCCGTTAACATCCTAACGTAAGATTGTCCACCAAATACAATGGTGGAACAAAATTGTTAAAAGGGTTAAAACATGAGAAAAACCTTTGAGTACAATAGGGGTAGACAACTCTTAGTTACTTGACCAATCTTGCAAAACACACTTGCCTACTTTTCAAAACCCACTTCACAAACACTTTCAAAACAAACTTTCAAAAACATTTGAAACATCTTTTCGAAAAGATACACACCTTTGTATATACTCAAACACGAGTCATTACAATGGTTGCCTAGACAAGGCATCTTTTTTCAAAACATTTTCAAAAACACACACACACACACACCATTTCAAAGCAATTGAAAATCAAAGGCAAGTGATCTAAAACAAGTAACTAAGAGCCTATGGATAACCATAGATGAAAAGGGTGCTAATACCTTCCCTTTTCATAATCTACCCCCCGAACCCACGAAACATCTCAAAAGGTTTTTTTCCTGTGCTTTTTAACCTTTCCTTAGGATAAAATAAAAAGTCGGTGGCGACTCTTGCTAAACCGAACAAGTGCGAATACAAACGCCAAACCTCAAGTCAGTTCTCCCACCGTATCACAGAACTGGCGACTCTGCTGGGGAATTATTCTTTAGTGGGGTTACCTTAAGGTTTAGATCACCTTTACATTCTTGCTTTAAATTGCCTTGATTGCTTTACTTTTTTGGGTCCTTGCTTGGGTTTGCTATAAATCCTACACCCGGATTTGGGGCACCTTTTTAGGTAAATAGCAATGAAACTGTGAGGGAACTGTGCGGGGTATACCGACACGGTTGAAGCAGTAAGCTATGTTAGTGTGACATATTTGTGAGTACCGGTAACCCTTGAGTTCAATCAAGGAGAGTACGGGGCCGCTGAGTGATATCGTGAAGCACTAACGAACTCTTAGAACCTTAATTGACCATCTTAGCCTTTTTAGGGGTAGTGAGATGACCGACTTTGGTGCAGTCCGAAGTTGGTAGATACTCGATACTACACTCATTGAGGGTTGTTTTCTTGGAATATTTTGGTCGCCAGTTAAGTGGCTAAACCAAAACAATGAACATAGAAAACAATCCAATGATTTTGAGCTCCTTAGAACCCGGTTTCTATTTTAGGACAGGATGAGCCAACTAACTTCAAGAGGGTACTTACCTACAACCCCATGCAAGCCTAAACCTAAGGACTTGTTTGCTTTGTGTGAATATGATTGTCTGTATATACACTCACTTGCTTTTGCATGCATGTACATAACATCATGACATCATACCATAGCTTTTTTCACTAACCACTTCAAGGATCTCGAGGGTTCTTTTGATGCAGGGTTACGTTGAACTAGACGTCTACCAAAGGGCATGAGGTTTCTCCTCTAAGCAAATGCCATCAGAGATCAAGTGCAACAAACTTGAATCAGGGGCTATGACCCACTCAACATGGTGAGCTTGATTCTCGTGGAAAGACATCCACCGGAGCAAAGATCTCCAATCAAAGATCAAAGTTCAACCTATAACATTCTCTTGTGTTTACCCCAAGAGATCATTGAAAGCATGCATCCATATATCATGCATTGCATCTTGACGATTTTTCCTTTTTCAGGTTTCCTTACTCTCGTACTGTTTATTTCAGTAAGAGATGGCTCTAGAAAGGACTGTCAAGGATATCTAGGACCAGACTGCTCAGCTGCAGGAAATGTTCTTGAACCTGTCTCTGGGGCAAGAAGAAATGAAAGCTCTCCTCACAAAGGGTTTGGTCCAGGAGAATTCAAACAATGCCAGGAGTGATCAGCTGGGGGAACTACAGTTTAATTTGGCAACATTGAGGATCCAAGTGATGGGACAGCTGGTGGGCCAGATGGCTCTCATCCAGGACCTGTCTCAAAGACAGGAGGAACTCAGAGTTCTCGTCAACCAACTGCTTCGGAACAACCAACTGGGGCAAACATCTGAGGTTGAAGAGCAAGTCACCATTCAACCCCCACCCAGACAAGAAGACAAAGGGAAGGCTCCCTTGCTTGCTTCAGGGTCACAAGCCCATCAACAACCTCGCCAGCGTCAACGGGGTAATCAGCGTAATCAAAATACGTCGGGAAGACAGTTAACAGAGACTGACATACCGTCATCTCTAATACTAGAGCACTTGTTGGAGGTCAATCTGACTACTTTGAGGGATCCTATTCGGAAGCCCAGTACCTCCGCTCCTAACTATCATCCCGACGCATTTTGTGTGTACCACTCCTATAGCCCGGGGCATGACACCGACGACTGTTGGGCCTTGAAGAACAAGATTCAAGATCTGATTGACATTGGAGTGCTGAGGTTCACGCCAGACGGCGAGATGAAAATCTTCCGTTAAGGAGTTCTCCACCTGATTTGACAAAGCTCAAACTGAGAGACTTTTGCTTCATTTGAATTTTCAAAGTTGTAATTTCTTTTGTTATTCAAACAATTATCTGTTGATGTTAAACTCTGTTTCATTAATGCATTGCATATGTTTGTCTTGAATTCATCCATTCGTTTTCACTACTCTTATGCTTTCTTTATGATATTTGACTCTTGATAAAAAGCTGCAAGTTTTTAGAGGGAGGATGACGAAACAATACCATAATCTCATGCAGTATGCTTTTGAACAGACCTTGCTGATGATGTACAGGCATTTCTTTCAATTCCCAAACACTGGAGTTATAAGGAAGATAATCCCTAGTCAACCCCTTCGAGCCAAAGAAGTAGGAGTTT
Organism: Vicia faba; assembly: GCA_948472305.1. Taxonomy (NCBI): domain Eukaryota; kingdom Viridiplantae; phylum Streptophyta; class Magnoliopsida; order Fabales; family Fabaceae; genus Vicia; species Vicia faba. The sequence continues at coordinate 691,423,225 of OX451736.1, forward strand.
TCTTTTCTAAACAAATCGAAACCTTTGATATAAACCTGGGTCAGGGTAGTCTCTCAGTTAATTCAAAAAAGGTGCGCATTGAAGTCGCAAACTCTCAGTTCGTAATACAATGAATGACATCAAAAAAGAAAAGAATTCCCTTGGAATCAAAAGACAGTGATGGTCCCTATCACATAGGCAGTCAATCTCTCAAAAGAGAAAAAGCCCACTGAGCCAAAACCTGTAAAGGAGGCTTAAGAAAGCTGGGGCATCCCGCTGACTGTGACCTCGAAAAACAGATACAGTCAGGCAAAAGTTAGGGATAACAAATCAAAATCAAAATAAAGAGGTCATTACAAATCCTCAACAACATGAAAAATGTTGCAAAATAAAAAGGGAGATGATGACTTCCTCCTAAATTCAATTGGTGAACCATCACCCAAAAGTCGTTCCAAACTCGAATAGAGTGCGACGCATAATTAACTGAGCTTAGGGTTGAAGAACATCACGAAGAGCGGGTGGGTACAAATATACTTTGAGCCTTTATCCTTTGTTTCTTAAACCGTGAACCAAGCCAAGTTACAACCCTTCAAAAGTCCTAATTGAAGCATGGGTTAGTTCAAAAGCATACTGGTACAAAAGGTATCCTGACTCCTGTAAGGCTTTGCTCTAAATCTTGTGTTGATTTGTCTTATAAAAAGTTTTCTGCTAAAAAACGCATTTTTCAAAACTTTGAGACAAACATAAACTTTGCATTGCTTGAATATCACTGTTTGCATTTGGTTATTTGTTTGACAGCGAAGAAATTCATACAGCGAATGTTCGGAGGAACGAAAACTCTCTCAGTAAACAAAAATCACTTCAAAAGGATGACACTTCCAACGACAAGTCTCCAATCAACAAGGGGCATGACATGTCACCATCCAATTAACCTGGGGCAGTCCAGTCAAGGTTTCAACAGATCTTTCAAAGTTCAGTTAACCTGGGGCAGTCCAGTCAAGGTTTCAACAGATCTTTCAAAGTTCAGTTAACCTGGGGCAGTCCAGTCAAGATTTTAAGAAATCTCTCAATTGCAGAGTAACCTGAAGAGACTCCTTCATCATCACTTGGGGCATTCGAATGTCAAAAGTGTTCAAAGATTCCTTCATCACCTGTTGGAACTCAAGGTCGTTCAAAATTTCCTTCATCACCTGTTGGAAGTTACGATCAACATCAAAATTTCCTTCATCACCTGTTGGAAGATACAGTTTCAGATACGCTCCAGACACGGTAGCCATTCCGTCACTCATTCAGATCCTAGTTACAGTTTCAGATACACTCCAGACACGGAAGTCATTCTGCTACTCATACAGATCTCAACTCCAAGATACAGTTTCAGATACGCTCCAGACACGGTAGCCATTATGTCACTCATTCAGATCCTTGTTACAGTTTCAGATACACTTCAGACACGGAATTCATTCTGCTACTCATACAGATCTCAACTCCAAAATACAATTTCAGATACGCTCCAGACACGGTAGCCATTCTGTCACTCATTCAGATCCTAGTTACAGTTTCAGATACACTCCAGACACGGAAGTCATTCTGCTACTTATACAGATCTCAACTCCAAGATACAGTTTCAGATACGCTCCAGACACGGTAGCCATTCTGTCACTCATTCAGATCCTAGTTACAGTTTCAGATACACTCCAGACACGGAAGTCATTCTGCTACTCATACAGATCTCAACTCCAAGATACAGTTTCAGATACGCTCCAGACACGGAAGCCATTCTGTCACTCATTCAGATCCTAGTTACAGTTTCAGATACACTCCAGACACGGAAATCATTCTGCTACTCATACAGATCTCAACTCCAAGATACAGTTTCAGATACGCTCCAGACACGGTAGCCATTTTGTCACTCATTCAGATCCTAGTTACAGTTTCATATACACTCCAGACACGGAAGTCATTCTGCTACTCATACAGATCTCAACTCCAAGATACAGTTTCAGATACGCTCCAGACACGGTAGCCATTTTGTCACTCATTCAGATCCTAGTTACAGTTTCAGATACACTCCAGACACGGAAGTCATTCTGCTACTCATACAGATCTCAACTCCAAGATACAGTTTCAGATACGCTCCAGACACGGTATCCATTCTGTCACTCATTCAGATCCTAGTTACAGTTTCAGATACACTCCAGACACGGAAGTCATTCTGCTACTCATACAGATCTCAACTCCAAGATACAGTTTCAGATACGCTCTAGACACGGTAGCCATTCTGTCACTTATTCAGATCCTAGTTACAGTTTCAGATACACTCCAGACACGGAAGTCATTCTGCTACTCATACAGATCTCAACTCCAAGATACAGTTTCAGATACGCTCCAAACACGGTAGCCATTCTATCACTCATTCAGATCCTAGTTATAGTTTCAGATACACTCTAGACACGGAAGTCATTCTGCTACTCATACAGATCTCAACTCCAAGATACAGTTTCAGATACGCTCTAGACACGGTAGCCATTCTGTCACTCATTCAGATCCTAGTTACAGTTTCAGATACACTCCAGACACGGAAGTCATTCTGCTACTCATACAGATCTCAAATCCAAGATGCAGTTTTACACTGACTCATCATGAAGCAACCCTACACAGGTTCCTTCTCAAATCTAAGATGCAGTTTTACACGGACTCATCATGAAGCAACCCTACACAGGTTCCTCTTCAAACCCAGATGCAACTTTACACGGGCTCATCATCAGGAAACCCTACACCGGTTCCTTCTCAAACTCAAAAGATTCTTGCAATCCCCAGCCAGAGAACCTTCCAGAATCTAATTCCCCTCAGAGTCAAGTTTCGAGATCCCCAGCAGAGCTAAAACTTCCAACTATAAATCCCCAAGCAGAATGGAGATTCTCCTTCTCAACACCTCACAGGATATTCGAATATTCTACAGTGAAGATCTCCTCAAGACAGGAATCCCCAGTAGATTGGCATACAACCCAAGCTCCTGATTCCCCAACAGTGGTCCCAGGACTTCTAATTTTCAGCAATCAAAAGATTCTTGCCTTCCCCAGCAGCAGTCAAGGAATTATTTTCCCCGGCAGCAGCCAAGATTCTATCATCTGCTTACATACGCATTCATCGCATTCATATCATAAACATTGACATAACACATATTGCATCATACATTTCATGCAACATGACTTTGTGTTTCAGCTAATATCTTACCCTTTTCAGGATAAAGATTAATAAGCTTCAGACTTCAAGACTTCTGAAAACAGTTCACGGGTTCTCCAGCAACGGATGTCAACCTATCGCTTGTTCAGATTCCTCAACTTTTGAAAACAGTTTACGGACGCTTCCCAACAACGGATGCTACTCTATTGCTTATTCAACTTCAAGACTTCTGAAAACAGTTCACGGGTTCTCCAGTAACGGATGTTAACCTATCGCTTGTTCAGATTCTTCAACCTCTGAAAACAGTTTACGTATTCTTCCCAACAACGGATGTTAATCTATCGCTTGTTTAGATGCAACTTCTGAAAACAGTTTACGGAAGCTTCCCAACAACGGATGCTGCTCTATTTCTTATTCAATGTCAAGACTTTTGAAAATAGTTTACGGACGCTTCCCAACAACGGATGCTGCTCTATTGCTTATTCAACGTCAAGACTTCTGAAAACAGTTTACGGATTCTTCCCAACAACGGATGTTAATCTATCGCTTGTTCAGACTCAAGACTTCTGAAAACAGTTCACGGGTTCTCCAGTAACAGATGTTAACCTATCGCTTATTCAGATTCTTCACCTTTTGAAAACAGTTCACGGATGCTTCCAGATACGGATGTCAATCTATCACTTATTTAGAACCCCAGTTCAGAGATGTTCCAAAACATGGATACCTTTCTGATACTCGTCCACTCACCAATGACATACAATTCAACAAACATTTCCAGATGGCATCTTTAAGCCCATCCTCCTACCAGCAATTTCCAGATGGCATCTTTAAGCCCATCCTCCTACCAGCAATTTCCAGATGGAATCTCTAAGCCCATCCCCCGACATGATTCTGTCACATCCCTAGATGGCATCTTTAAGCCCATCACCAAATGGCATCTTTAAGCCCATTCCCTCTACCATCACATCACCGAGTGTAAATTTTTTGGACACTCTAGTGTCCAATCTCCTTTTACCCTCGAGTCGCGAAAGGAAAACTTGCCAATCTAACTCTTCAGGTTCAAGAAGATTGAACAGGGGCAACTGTTGTACCCCAAAATTTGCCCTCCTCTTTTTCCACAAGAAATCACTGCTTCGGGCTTTTCCGGATTTTTTCAGACTGGCTCAAGAATCAGTCAAACAGACTTTTCTCGTCAGTCAGACAAATTTAGGGTTTTCATTGATTTTAAAGCAGTTCAAGCAGATTGCTAAGGTTTGGTTGAGTTGGCTCAGGTTTTGATCAGGCAGACGCTTCTTTGACATTTAATCAAGAATCAGGGTTTTTGTGCGCATATTTCTCAGAAAGAATTAATTCTATCAGTGCTTTTCAATTTACTCTGAGATATGGACTGAGGCTGTTGATTGAGAATTTGCAGTGTTTGGATTTAATCAGTGAAAAAAGGACATGTGGATGTTTGTTTGATTTGATTGTGCAATGCTTTGATTATTCGGAGCGCCAGTTGTTTATTGATTATTTATTTATTCTAAATTAGAATAGTTGGGATAAATTCCAGTTATTATAATTTAAGAAATATGAATAATTAAATAAATAATTGAAGAAGAATTAAAAGGAACATCAATAAAAAAGACTTTTATTCATTTTTGATTGTTTGTACAATTGTTATTTAAATACAGTAATTATTTACAAGTATTTATAATAATAATGGTTACAATGATTAAAATTGAAATAAAATTGAATCCTAAGTTTTTCTAAATCTTCATCCTCCAGTTGCTGCTCCCCATTGCTCAATTGATTTTCATCTGCAAAACAAAGAAAAAGAAAAAAAGTCAAAAGCAGATGAAATGAAATAAAAAGGCAAACAGTTAATTTGAGACTCATCATTAAAGGTGGTTGGTCGGGATCAGATTGCTTTGATTTTTATCACATTTTTCTCACCCTATTTGCAAATCACAAGAAGACTTTCTTCTTGGTTCACAAAGAGTAAAGAAAAAGTTTAACAAGCTCACAAATCATTAAAGAAATGCACAAGGCTGCTGTTGTACCCCAAAATTTGCCCTCCCATATTCTTCAAGATTTGGCAAGATCATGGTTCAAAATCTCTCAAGGGTTGCACAGTCCAATTGCCTCCTAACACAGTCAAAATTAGGGTTTTGGTTCTTGCAAAGAAATTGAGGTTTTCAAGGGTCTAATCAAGTCCCATATGCCTATATACATTGTCAAGCATCCATATGTCAAATTTCAAGGCTCACAGCACCAAGTTGCACAGTCAAAAACCTTAATTGCTCCACAGTCAACTGTAGGGGTAAAATGGTCATTTGACAGTCAAAAGTCAAAAATTTTGATCAACATCTTATTCTGAAGCCACAATCATCATTTGATCAAGTCTTGATCATGATTCCACAAGCATGGCTCACAAAGTCTCAAGATGTCAAAAGTTTCTATTTTTGGATAGTTGAAAAGTCAACTGCAAATTGACCAAGGCATAACTTCTTCATGGTTTATCAGAAAAATCCCATCCAAAGCTCATTTTGAAGGGGGTGACATTTCCTACAATTCATCTTCACACTCCAAGGCCAATAAATGCTCTCACAAAAAGTTATCAATTTCAACATTATAGGTCATTTTCAAAAGTCAACAAAAAGGCACTTTAATTCAAAGACCATAACTTGATATTGGTAAATCAAAATGACATGGGACCAAAGGCATTGGTTAGAGGACTTCAAGACCTTTCCAAAATGTCCAAGAACATGTTCATAGCTTCAAAATTGAGCAAGATATGCATTGGAGAAGTTGGGAAATTTTTGGGAACTTTCAAAAGTCAACTTTGCCTAAAACACTTCAATTTTGCTAATGGGCCTCAAATTCTTTCTTGAATCATTACCCAAAGCCTATGCACGACCCATTGAGCTCAAAACAATTTATTTTATTATTTTTAATTAATTAGTTGAATTTATATTTATATTAATTCATTTAATTGGTTTTAATTATAAGAAAATTCAAAAGATGTGCTTTTTAGATCTTTTTGTAAAGCAAGTATGACTAGGGCAAGCTGGCAACTCGTTTCTCAATCAACAAGGCAAAAAAATCCATGATTGGCAAGGTTTCATGAAAGAAAAGATTGAAAAAGATATGATTAGGCAATCAAATATTCAAGGCATAATGCCATGGACTTTTGGGCTTATTCTTGACCTAATTCACATCACATACATATGCAGAGTGAAACCCTAAAGCTGGACACACGTGAAAGCTGCTACAACCACATAACCAATTTGCAAAATTTCAAGAAAAACTTGAAAACTGAAATCCTATTTGCAGTACAATTCAAGGCCTAAAATCGTGTCCAATACATTGCTGACATTGCCAGGAAGTCATTGCAATCAAGAACGAAGCTTAACACCATCAGAATCATCTCCACTAAATCACACGGTTTGCTTTATTTTCCAAATTGACATATCATCATTCATGCGTTTTTAACCATTTTTTTGGATTGATTCATGCTAATGGGGACCTTCTGAAGCTGTTAGTACAAACCAATTTGGTTATGGCCCTCTGAATCAGAATCCACCATGGACGAAATTTAGGTTTTCAAAGCTTGGATTTTGGGGTTTTTCACAGGAGGAAAAATTGGACCATGTCATGACCATGGTTGAAATCGTCAAGTCCAGACGAATTCAACCAAACCCTCGCGCTCAATTTATGTGATCCATAGGGCTATTCTCTATTTTTGGGACTTGTGTTTTGTGGGGGTTTAAAACCCCCGCTATCTTGTTCATATTAGTGCAGGTAAACAAGGAAGAAGACGGGCGTGGCATCATGTGATTGGAGAGTTCAAATCTGGCGCGCTTTCTTTTTGTTCTATACCATTAATGTTTGTTTTTTTATATTATATTTGTTGTCTATTAGTTTAACAAACGCGCTTGGTGGCTCAGTTGGTTGGGAACGTGGCTGGCAGGTATTGGGACCTGGGTTCGATTCCCAAGTCCCCCATATATTCTTCATATTTTTCTTAATGCTTTCAGGTACATCGCTTCTCAAACGTTCCACCATACGTACCCAAGTCTAGGCTTGCCAAGTGGCCTTGATGAACAATCTGAAGGCCACAGAATGAAGTCCATGGTATGCTCCAGTCAATGAGCGTGCACACAATCTGAAAAGTCAACAAGGCCTTGTGTTCATGGGCCTGAATTACTTCAATCTCACCTCCACTTTGGGCCAGACACCCCCTTGGTTTGCTTTGCATTTTTAAATTTTCTTTTCTTTTCTTTTTAATACTTTTAATTATTTTAATTATAATTAATTCACCACAAATAATTTTTCATAATAAAAACAGAAAATCAAAATTGTAAATATTTAATTATTTATTAATTTCATCACTAATTTATTTTTTGTAAATAAATGTCAATAATTAACTTAGTTAATTTAGGTTTAAAATTTAATCTCTTTTCTTAATAAATAAAAAATACATAGAATTAGGTTTTGACACTTTTATCTTTTTCTTAATTAATTATTATTATTATTAATTGTTATTATCATTATTAATTACTATTATTTTGTACATAAATATGTAAATTAATTAACTAGTAAATTAGGTCAACTTTGACGTTTTCTTTAATAATTAAAATAATCTAGAATTAGGGTTGTTTACTAACTTTTAAATTCTTTTCTCTATTTCCATAATAAATACAAAAAAACATAAAAAATACTTTCTTTTCTTTAAATAATTAATTAGATTTAGGTTTAATTTTAATTTCATACAAAAGACACAAAAAACTCATAATTGCTCAAAAGGGTCCAAAACCCTCGGACGTTCAGTTTAATTCTTTTCGCGCATTATTTTTCTTATTGATTATTATGTAACTGTTCAAGGATGTAATAGTAATTAGGTTTATTGTTTTTTACTTTCCGCATCTTTATCAAAAACGGGTCTTTGTATTTTGGCGATGTATAGACCCGCGCCTTGTAATAGCGTAGCTTTTACCTTTCCGTATTTTAATTTTCCGCACTCCTAAATTCTAAATTGCATGGAAGAATGTATGGTAATTAAAAACAACGCGTAGCTCACAATGCCATGATCAAAGATAAAACATAACATGAAAATAACACACAATGCACACACCACTTCTAGGGTACGCCTCACTCGTTGCCTTCGAAACGTGGTCGTCAAGTATAGGACGTTTTAGCGGTCGTTCTTATGTCCGAGATCCAGTTGCCTCGAAACAGTTGCCTCGAAACGGTTGCCTCAGATTAAAAAGGATCTAGGACATTAGGGTTACCGCTAAGGCGTCCTACTATTGCTTTGGTGACCACATGTCCCTATAATCGAATTGACCCGAATAACTCCAACGACGGTGCTAACTACTTCTCAATAGTGGGATAGTACTGTCTAAAGGACATTTACACAGCTTAATTCCTTAGAGTAGGTAGATTTCTCCTGGGTACTTGCTCTTTCAAAAACAAAAACAACTTTTCGCACCTACACTTTCAAAAAGTTTTCAAACAAAACACTTCATACACTCTTGAGGACTGATACAAGAGTTACCTAGAAGTTTTCAAAACGAAACTTTTTCAAACCCACTCACATTTTGAAAAGCAAACATTTTGAAAACATAAGAGCAAGTATCTAAGAGCCCGTGGATAACCACGGATAGAAAGGATGCTAATACCTTCCCTTTCTATAAATCTACCTCCCGAACCGAGAGACATTCTCAATAAGGAATTTTGCTGTGCTTTTGTCCTGTCCATGTTTGAGAAAATAAAAGACGGTGGCGACTCTTGCTTACCGCGACATACGCGATCCAGCTTTAAACAGTCAGTTCTATTTCCACCGATCACAGAACTGGCGACTTTGCTAGGGATACTTTAAAGTGAGGTGTACCTTAGGATAGATCATACTTATGTTTTCAATTGCTTGATTTGTGTGCTTTAATATTATTGGGCCTGTCTTGGGAGTTCTATAGATCCTAACCCGGATCTGGGGGGTACCTCTTAGAAAGTAGCAACAAGACTGTGAGGGAACTGTGCGGGGTATACCGACACAGTTGAAGCAGTCTGCTACGTTGATGTGGCACTTTGGTGAGTACCGGTAACCCTTGAGTCAAGTCAAGGAGAGTACGGGGCCGCCGCGTGGTGTCGTGAAGCATCAACTGACCTTAGGAACCTTACTTGACCATCCTGGCCTCTTTAGGGTAGTGAGATGACTGACTTTGGTGCAGTCTGAAGTTGGTTGATACTCGATACTACACTCATTGAGGGTTGTTTTCTTGGAATATTTTAATCGCCAGTTCAGTGGCTAAATCGAAACAATGAACACAAAAAACAACCCAATGATATTGAGATCCTTAGAACCCGGTTACTTCTGATAGGACAGGTCTTGAGCCCACCAACTTCAAGAGGGTAATACCTAGACCCCATGCTCGCCTAAACTCTAAGGGCTGTCTTGTGTGACTTGTGTGCCTTACCATGTTTGCTTTTGTGGATACTTTTGGTGTGTTTTTATCATAATATCATAACATCATACAGCATCATATGCATCCACTAACCACTGCAGGGGTTCGAATCTTCATCTTTGTTCTTGTTTTGTAGGACATGGTGTGATCGGTGGATCTGGAACTGACTGTTTAACGCTGGTTCGCGAAATGTCGCGGAAGCAAGAGTCGCCACCGTCTTTTATTTTCTCCAAATGGAAAGGACAAAAGCACAGAAAAATTCCTTATAGGGATTGCTCTCGGTTCGGGAGGTAGATTATAGAAAGGGAAGGTGTTAGAACCCTTTCTATCCATGGTTATCCATGGGCTCTTAGATACTTGCTCATTTGTGTTTTCAAAATGTTTGTTTGCTTTTCAAGGTGAGTGGGTTTTAAAAAAAGTTTCGTTTGAAAAATCTCTAAGTAACTCTTGTATCTGTCCTCAAGAGTGTATGAAAAATTTGTTTGAAAACTTTTAGAAAGTGTAGGTGTGAAAAGTATTTTGTTTGTTTTTGAAAAGAGCAATTATCTATGAGAATCTACCTACCCTAAGGAATTTGTCTGTGTAAGAGTCCTTTAGATAGTACTATCCCACCATTGAGAGGTAGGTAGCACCATCGTTGGAGGTGTTCGGGTCAATTCGAGGTTCGGGACATGGTGATCACCAGAGCAATGGGAAGACACCTTAGAAGCTACCCTCATGCCAGGTTCCCGGATCATGAGGACTTACTAAGACATCCTCTACTCGACGATCACCTTTCGAGGGGCAAGGTAACAGTGAAGCGTACCCTAGGGGTGGTGTGTGAATTGTGTGTCATTTTCAGTTTATTGTTTATCTTGTCATGTATTGGTGATCTACGTTTTGATTTTATTTTTGGGCATTCATTCTTTCATGTTATTGTTTAACAGTTAAAGGTGCGGGAATTTAAAGTGCGGAAAAGATAAAAGGTCCTACGCTATTACAAAAGCGCGGGTCTACAACGCCAAATTAATCCAGACCCGATTTAAAATAAAGTATAGAAAATAAATGCCTAATTAACTATTACAGGGCTTTGGAACAAAGACATTATATTTACAACAAAGAAATAAATAAGACGCGCGAAATGAGAATATAATCGAATGCGAGGGCGTTGGACCCTTTGAAGGAATTGAAATAAGATTATTAAAATAATTACGTTAAATAAAAGAAAGAATTTATTTTTTATGTTTTTTGTATTTATGACATTAAAGAAAATTAAATTAATTAAAAGTCAAATAATTAATTCTAATTCTAATTGTTTTTAATTTATTAAAGAAAATGCATTAAAGTTAAAACCTAGAATTAAAACTAATTAATTATAAAATTTATTTACAAAAATTAATGGTTAATGATAAAAATATTTAATTAATTTAAAAAAGGTTAAAAAGTACTAAAGGTCTATTTTTTTATTATTTTGGTTATTGTAAAAAGAATTAAATTTAACAACTTAAAATATAAAAAAAAACTAAACTTATTATGGGATTTATTTACAAGAATGCTAAAATAAAATATTTTTTATTTTTTATGTTATCTGATTTTTTTATGTGTTTTTATATTTATTATGAAAATATTGATTTGAAAAATTAAATGGAAATTAAGTAAACAAATAAAAATAAATAATAAAAAAGATAAGGAATAGCAAACCAAGGGGTGCAGCCCAAGTAATTCTGGCCCATTATTGGAGGCTTTGTTGACTTTTCCAGGATGCATGTGGGATCTTTGACTAGGGTTTACCACGCTCTTCAGATCTGGTCCCTGGGATGATCTTCAGTGGCCACGTGGTGTGTTGGATGGAGGGGCATATGGTGGACTTCCTGTATTGACATTGCACAAGAACACGTTTGAAATAAAAATAATATGAAAGGGTGGGGACCTGGGGCTCGAACCCAGGTCCTGTGGTTTACCATTCAAACGCTTCGCCAATTGTGCCACTTTGCTTATTTGTAAATAATATAAACAATGAATATAATAAAACAAAACGCGTGGATACTTGGCTTTCCGCGCGAAAATTTAAACAGGCCAATTGCTCCTTGCCACCTAATCATCTCCTTCGCTTGGCTTCTTTTATTCCTGAAACATGTAAAACATTGGCAACGGTTTTCACGCGTTGCTACAGGTATGATACAAGAAAATAGCGAATAGGCCATAAGGCCTCATAAATTAGGCGCGACATATGGTTCCTCTTCGTATGAGTGTGCCTGACGCAATGGTGCTAGTCGCGTGTCCTAATTTTGCAGGGATAAGAAACGCCTAATTTGAGAACCTGAAAACCCTAAGCATCTCTAATGGCAAATCCTTATATAAGACATGAAAACAAAATTAAACCATATAGGTAGCATCAGAATTGCATAAAGAATGTAAATCACATATCAAAAAGTGCAAAAAGCGCATGAATGGAGATGCAAGAGCATGAATATTTTTCGGTACAGGGCCTGTTCGTGTTACCAATTCTTTAAGCTTTGAGGAATGTTTTTGATTGGGAAACGTTCAGTGGACCTTCAGCAAGCAAATGAAACAAAAATTGTGCCTTGAATCGCCCTAGAATGAGGTTTTCAGAATTGAGTTTTTTGCCAAAAGTGTGAGTTTTGTTTTGAGCAGTAGGGCGCAGCTTCTTGTTCAATTTTGTTGTGCATCATTTGTATATACCCTAGGCAATGTGTTTGGATGAGAGTTATGGCCAATAATGCCTTGCATTGATGTTTAAGATTTTGACATAAACCTACATTACCACACCTTCCATCTTTGCTTTATTTTTGAATTCTTGCCTTATTTGCTCCTTTGCACGAATTTGGTCTAGGCTTAATGGTAGTTCAAGGCTAGTTAAGGCCAAATATTCCATTTAATCAAACTTTTTGATTTTCTCTTGATTTTAAAAGATTTAAACTTAATTAAATCCAATAAAATCAATTAAAAATGAAAAAATTAATTAAAAAATATGAAATAAAAGGTGGGACACGTGGGAAGCATGGCCAAGTTAATTCAAGTGGAAAAAGTGGGCCCCTTTTGTCAAAAATGAGATTTCAAGGATAAATGATTTTGGCCATTTCACAAAAATTTCCCAACTTCTCCAATGCATAACTTGCTCAATTTTTAAGCTTTGCTCATGTTCTTGGACATTTTGGAAAGGTTTTTGAGTCCTCTAACCAATGTCCTTGGTCCCATGTCATTTTGATTTACCAATATCAAGTTATGGCCTTTGACTTAAAGTCCCTTTTTGTTGACTTTTGAAAATGACCTATAATGTTGAAATTGATAACTTTTTGTGAGAGCATTTCTTGGACTTGGAGTGTGAAGATGAGTTGTAGGAAATGTCTCGCCCTTCAAGATGAGCATTGGATGGGATTTTTCTGATGAACCATGAAAAAGTTATGCCTTGGTCAAGTTACAGTTGACTTTTCAACTGTCCAAAAATAGAAACTTTTGCATCTTGAGACTTTTTGAGCCAAACTTTGAGAATCATGATCAAGCATTGATCAAATGATTTTTGTGGCTTCAAAATGAGATGTTGACCAAAAATTTGAACTTTTGACTGTCAAATGACCATTTTGCCCCTACAGTTGACTGTAGTGCAATTAGGGTTTTTGACTGTGCAATCTTGTGCTGAAAGTCTTGAAGCTTTGTATGAGGATGCTTGACCATATTTATAGGCATGTGAGACTTGATTGAACCCTTGGAAACTTCATTTTCTTGATCAGAACAAAAACCCTAATTTTGACTGTTTAGGAGGCCCTTGAACTGTGCAACCCTTGGGGAATTTTGAAGCATGACTTAGCAATTTCTTGGAGAATATGGGAGGGCAAATTTTGGGGTACAACAGTTGCCCCTGTTCAATCTTCTTAGACCTGAGGATGCAGATTGGCTGACGTGCCTTTCGTAATCCGAGGGTAGAAGATGATTGAACACTAGAGTGCCCAGAAATTTGCGCTCACATAGTAGCAGTGTGATGATGGGAATGGGCTTATAGATTCCATTTGGAGATTGATGATAGGATGATGGGCTTATAGATGCCATCTGGATGTTAATCGCATAAGAGATTCCTTAGCGAGAACCTGCATACCTGCATAAGAAAAATGAGTACCTGACGTGTTGCAAGAGCTGGTCTTCAGATACTTGGTATAGATATGTCCTGACTGGTTACAGGAGTTGGATCTGGAGCTTCACAAGATGATGAATGAACCAGGGATGGTTACTACCTCAGCATGAACGGTGAGAGAACCTTGGGTGACTTTAACTTCAACAACGCTCGTTGAGAAAATCTTGGTGGGAATTACCATCTTCGCAGTATCGGGAAGAGAACCAATAGGCAATTATAATCTCAAAAGCGGACGTCTGAGAAAAACCTGGAATGGAATTATCATCTCCACAACGTCGGGAGAGAACCAAAGGAAATTATAATCTCAAAAGTGGGCGTTTGAGAAAAACCTAAAATGGAATTATCACCTCCACAACGTCGGGAGAGAACCAAAGGAAATTATAATCTCAAAAGCGGACGTTTGAGAAAAACCTAAAATGGAATTATCACCTCCACAATGTCGGGAGAGAACCAAAGGAAATTATAATCTCAAAAGCGGGCGTTTGAGAAAAACCTAAAATGGAATTATCACCTCCACAACGTCAGGAGAGAACCAAAGGAAATTATAATCTCAAAAGCGGGCGTTTGAGAAAAACCTAAAATGGAATTATCACCTCCACAACGTCGGGAGAGAACCAAAGGGAATTATAATCTCAAAAGCGGGCGTTTGAGAAAAACCTAAAATGGAATTATCACCTCCACAACGTCGGGAGAGAACCAAAGGAAATTATAATCTCAAAAGCGGGCGTTTGAGAAAAACCTAAAATGGAATTATCACCTCCACAACGTCGGGAGAGAACCAAAGGAAATTATAATCTCAAAAGCGGACGTTTGAGAAAAACCTAAAATGGAATTATCACCTCCACAACGTCGGGAGAGAACCAAAGGAAATTATAATCTCAAAAGCGGGCGTTTGAGAAAAACCTTTGATAACTTCTACTGAGTCTTCATCAGAAAAAATCTGTTTGGGGTCGATTTAGCTGGACTAGAGAAGGTCTTGGACTGGATAAGAAATCTTTGGAGTCGATTAACTGAACCGGTCTAGGTCTTGAAATATGATTGAGAATTTAACTGAATCTTTCCTGAAAGGTAAAGGTCAGCCATATGCAATGCATGATATGGATCAAGCAATGATGCTCTCAACATAAATGAGATTTGTAAGATATGATGCGTCTATGCATGCTATAATGATGTATGGAAGTGCTATGTTTATGAATGCAATTTTCGTCTAGGAAAGTAAGTCCTTGGCGGGTGCCGGGAAGTCACTCCTGGGCTGATGTTGAAGAATAGATTTGCCTCCGCTGGGGATGATAGTTGCAGGAATACTGGCGGGAGGAGATAACTCCGTTGGGGAATAAACCTGGCGAATGGATAACTCTGCGGGGAGAAAAGTACTCTAGCGAACTTGCTGGGAAGCAATACTCTGTGGGGAGAGAGATGCTTTTGCTGAATTGTTGATGGTAATTTGTTGGGGATACCATCGTTATATTGGAAGTGTTAATGGACTTCGCTGGGGATAAGAAGACTCCGTCGAGGACGCTCTTTCCATGGCTTTTGGCTGAGGATAACCCAGTTATATCCTGTTAAGGAAATAACTCTTTAAATAAAGCCGGACGACGCGTTCGTGCTTTGCGAGGATAAGCTTCCAGAACCTACTGGGGATAAGCTTACTGCTTGTGGAGATGGATTCCAACTTCTTGGGGAAACTGGATTGGATTCTCCTGGGGAAGTTTTGAGATGTATCGGGGGAAGTGACACCACTGAATGTTTGATATACCGCCGGGGAACAATCTTTAGACCAAGACTGCCAGGGATGCTTGTTAAGAATACATGTACTGCTGGGGAACGTTGATATCTGCTGGAGGACACCCAACTTCCTTAAGTTTGACAATTTTGCTTGGAGAAGAGTTCACTGACTTGCTGGCTCACTCTCTGGGGAATTAGGATATCTGGTTATGTTCTTTAGCTGAACCTACCTTGGTACCTTGGAGGATAGAACAATTAGATTGCTTAGACAACTCTTTATTGCCCCTGTTTCTAATGTTACCTGTAATTAATCCTTTGTTTCGTATGCAAATATTTATGAGTTAGCAAATTATTGTCAATGCATATATCACAAATTGAACCTCGGACGTTCTTCGCAAAACAAAACAGAAAAAGAAAAAACAATTGGCACTTTTAACTGAAAAGTATATTTGTATTGATTTTTGAATGGCCCGAAAATAGGCGTTTTGTGTACAAGAGGCTGACGTCCTAGTAAGAGAACGCCGCCGAACAAAAGAGTTTATACAAATTTTGTACAAAAGAAAATAAAACAGCTGTGTGAAATGAATGATCCCACTGGGTTTCAACTCTGCTATTGCTGTTATATCTCCGAGCGTCTCATCACTTGATGACCTTGGTTGAAGATGAAGCTGACTGATCGATGCCGTCTGAACTTGATGTAGATACCGGATTCTGGATGCGAGGTGATCCAATGAGACATAGTATTACGCTTTTATCTCTAACTTTTGCCTGGACCGCCCTTTCGGGTTTTCAGTCCACCGGGATACCCATTTTTGCCCAAGCCGCCTTTTCAGGTTTTCGACTTGCCGGGTGTACAGTTTTTTTCATTTCATCCCTTCATTTTGCCCGAACCCTTTTGGTTCGCCGGGAAGCCCTAATTTTTGCCTAGGCATGTCAGCCTAGCGGGTCCTTTTTCATGCGTAGTATCTTTTTACTATGTCTGCATTGGCGGGGTGAGGAAGGTCGTCACCATCCATGTTGGTTAGAATCATGGCTCCTCCTGAGAACACATGTTTAACCACAAATGGCCCTTCGTACGTAGGGGTCCATTTGCCCCTTGGATCACTCTGAGGAAGGATGATTCGCTTGATTACCAAATCCCCAACTTGATATTCCTGTGGTCTGACCTTTTTTTTAAAAGCCCTGATCATCCGTTTCTGGTACGTCTGACCATGGCAGATAGCAGCAAGTCTCTTTTCATCAATAAGGTTGAGCTGATCAAGTCGTGTCTGAATCCAATCATCCTCGTTCAGATTTGCATCCTTCATTATCCGGAGATATGGTATTTGCACTTCGATCGGTAAGACTGCCTCCATACCATAAACCAAAGAGAAAGGAGTTTCCCCGGTTGACGTCCTAGCTGAGGTACGGTACCCATGTAGAGCGAACGGTAACATCTCGTGCCAATCTTTATAGGTCACTGTCATCTTCTGCACGATTTTCTTGATATTTTTATTTGCTGCTTCTACAGCCCCATTCATCTTCGGTCTGTAAGGAGAAGAATTGTGGTGCTGTATTTTTAACTGTTCGCAGAGCTCAGTGATCATCTTGTTATTCAGATTGGTACCGTTATCTGTAATAATTCTCTTAGGGACGCCGTATCGACAGATCAGGTTATGCCGTATGAACCGTGCCACAACAGTCTTGGTCATTGTAGCATAGGAAGCTGCTTCAACCCACTTTGTAAAGTAATCAATCGCTACAAGGATGAAGCGATGCCCGTTAGATGCCGTAGGTCTGATCTCACCGATCATATTTATGCCCCACATTGCAAAGGGCCAAGGCGCAGTCAGAACATTCAGAGGAACTGGAGGAACATGCACCTTGTCTGCATAAATCTAGCACTTATGGCATGTCCTGGAATGTCGGTAGCAGTCAGCTTCCATTGTGGACCAGTAATACCCAGCCCGTAGGATCTTCTTCGCCATTGTGTGCCCACTGGAATGCGTACCAAAGGTCCCTTCATGTAGCTCTTCCATGATCCTTTCTGCTTCATTCTTATCCACACAACGCAGTAAGGTTGAATCATGGTTTCGCTTGTACAAGATGCCGTTGCTAAGGAAGAACTTTGCTGCGAACCTTCTCAGGAACTTCTTATCATTGACAGAGGCACCCTCAGGGTATTCCTGAGCTTCCAGATATCTCTTTACCTCATGGTACCAAGGCTTCTCAGTCACCAATTCAGTCTCGAGATCACAACAGTATGCCGGTTCGTCCAGTTTCCAGATGATGATCCGGGGAGCCTCATTATCCCACTTGACTTTGAACATAGAAGACATCGTAGCTAACGCGTCCGCTAACTGATTCTCCTCTCTCGGGAAATGTTCAAAGGTTATCTCTGTGAAGTGGGGGATCATTGTCAACACACATTCTTTGTAAGGAATAAGATTCGGATGTTTCGTATCCCACTCGCCTTTGATCTGGTTGATCACGAGAGCGGAATCTCCGAAGACACTCAGAAACTTGATCCTTAAGTCAATTGCAGCTTTGAGTCCCATGATGCACGCCTCATACTCCGCCGTGTTGTTGGTACAGTTGAAACACAGCCGGGCAGTGAGTGGAGTATGAGTGCCTTGAGGGGATATGATCACAGTGCCGATACCATTACCCAAAGCATTGGAGGCTCCGTCAAAGTGCATAGACCATCGGGATCCTTCCTCAGGTCCTTCATCCGGTCCAGGTACTTCACAATCAGTCACAATCATGATGCTTTCATCCGGAAACTCGAAGTTCATTGACTGATAGTCATCTACGGCCTGATGTGCCAAGTGGTCTGCCAATACACTTCCCTTGATGGCTTTCTGGGTTGTATACTGAATGTCGTATTCCGTCAAGATCATTTGCCATCTTGCAATTCTCCCAGACAGGGCAGGCTTTTCGAATATGTACTTTATAGGATCCATCTTTGAGATCAACAAGGTAGTGTGAGTCAGCATATACTGTCTCAGCCGGCGAGCAGCCCATACCAAAGCGCAGCAAGTTTTCTCAAGCAGTGAGTATCGAGTCTCACAGTCGGTAAACTTTTTGCTGAGTTAATAAATGGCATGCTCTTTTCGGCCAGACTCGTCATGCTGCCCCAGCACACACCCCATTGAGTTATCAAGTATTGTCAGGTAAAGTATCAGAGGTCTCCCTTCAACCGGTGGCATAAGGATGGGTGGTTCTTGGAGATACTCTTTGATTCTGTCAAAAGCAGCCTGACATTCATCATTCCAACGTACTACCTGATCTTTCTTCAGCAGCTTGAAGATTGGCTCACAGGTAGCAGTCAGGTGTGAGATGAATCGAGCAATGTAATTCAAGCATCCTAAAAAGCCTCTGACCTCTTTCTCTGTTTTAGGAACCGGCATCTCTTAAATAGCTTTAACCTTGGCAGGGTCCACTTGAATACCCTCATCACTTACAACGAAGCCTAGCAACTTCCCGGATCTTACCCCGAAGGTGCACTTGTTCGGGTTCAACCTCAACTTGTACAGTTTCAGACGGTCAAACAGTTTCTGCAGATGATCAAGGTGTTCCTCCTCAGTTTGGGACCTTGCGATCATGTCGTCAACATACACTTCTATCTCATGATGGATCATATCATGAAATAAAGCAACCATGGCACGTTGGTAGGTTGCCCCAGCGTTCTTTAGTCCAAAAGGCATGACCTTGTAGCAGAAGGTGCCCCACTGAGTAACAAATGTAGTCTTTTCCATGTCTTCAGGAGCCATCTTGATCTGATTGTAGCCTGAAAAACCATCCATAAAAGAGAACACCTTATGCTGAGCTGTATTATCAACAAGGACATCAATGTGAGGTAGAGGGAAGTCATCTTTGGGGCTGGCCCTGTTCAGATCCCTGTAATCAACACACATTCTGACCTTACCGTCCTTCTTAGGTACCGGCACCACATTAGCAACCCACTGAGGGTATGAAGTCACTGCAAGAAACCCGGCATCAAACTGCTTCATAACCTCGGCTTTAATCTTCTCAGACATCTCTGGACGCATACAGCGGACCTTTTGCTTAACCGGAGGGCAATCTTCCTTAGTTGGCAAATGATGGACCACAATATCGATATCCAACCCAGGCATGTCTTCGTAGGACCAGGCAAAGATCTCCATATAATCATGCAGCATTTGAGTCAACCGTTGCTTCACGCTGAGCTCTAGGTTGGCACCAATCTTTACCTCTTTCCTGTCTGCCTCAGTACCCAAGTTTATTGTTTCCACTGGCTCTTCATGGGGTTGAATTGCCCTCTCTTCCTGAAGCAACAGTCTTGCAAGCTCGCCAGGCACTTCGCAATCATCTTCACCTTCGTCTTCGGCTAAGTTGATCGGATTTTCGAAGTCATAATTGGCAGTAGCAGAGTCGTTACCAGTGAGATCCAGAATGGATTGAAACCTGTATGAGTGAGTGTGTGTAAATACAGCTGTTTTGCAATATGTAAAGAAAGGAAAGAAAAGGAGCGCAAAATTTGAAATGTGAAAAACGTCCAATGCTTTTATTTATGATATATGACAGTGACAAACAAAAGCCCTCATAAATAAGACCAAGGTGCCCCGGGTAAGACATCGGGCCATATAGTTTCAAGTTATTGTTTATTACAAATCCAAAACAAAGAAGTTCATTACTGGGGAACAAAAGTTATGGGTGTAAAGTCTTTAGCAGTCCAATTGGTCAATCCACCAACAGTCGTCGGGTAGATCCAGCTATCGAACTCTGACTCTTCCGCTTCGTCTTCCTCTCCAATAGCATTCACTCCTGAGTAGGTGATGAGCACAGGAGGTCTTCCAATTCTCGCCTTGCGCACTGCCTTCTGAGCTTCTGTGGTGAAACTCAGCCCAAACTTGTTAGTCTTAAGAGTAAAGTCAGGGAGCTTGCCCCAGTTTGCACATTCACCTCTTTCAATCACAGCCTGGGCGTCCTTTAAGGAGGCCATCTTCAAAGGAGAAACCTCTTCGACCACTGCTTCTGCTGCTGCCAACGTTTGTGGCATCTCCTCAAAATGTTGAAAGGGGGTCTCAATGAACTCCCCATCCATTTCCACGTACCTGAAGGAGTTGAGGTGGCTGACCATGTATTCCTCTTCCCCTTGCACTGTTACAATCTTCCCCCTGACCGGGTACTTGAGCTTCTGATGCAACGTGGAGGTCACAGCTCCAGCCTTGTGGATCCACGGGCGACCCAGCAAACAAGAATAGGATGGACGGATGTCCATCACATAGAATTTCGAATCAAATACCTGTGACCCAACCCTGATTGGGATGTCCACCTCACCATGTACCATTCTTTTGGACCCGTCAAAGGCCCGGACAACAATGTTACTTGGTTTGAGCTCTAGACCCTCACAGTCCAGCCTATCCAGAGCCTTCTTGGGCAGCACGTTTAATGAAGAACCTGTGTCAACCAGCACGTGAGCAAGAGTAGTGCCCCTGCATTCAATGGAGACATGCAGGGCATCATTATGGTTCTTCCCTTTCGCTGTCAGATCGGCATCAGAGAAACCCAGGCCATTATCAGCGGTTAGGTTGGCCACACAGTCGGTGAACTGGTCAGCAGACGTCTCTTGGGGTACGTGGGCTGTCTTTAAGAAAGCAATCAGAGCCTTGGCATGGGCCTCTGAACACAGCAGCAGTGACAACATGGAGATTTTGGAGGGGGTGTGCCCCAGCTGTTCTACGACGTTGAAATCACTTTTCTTTATTATCTTGAGGATTTCTTCCATTTCCTGCCTGGAAGCCTCAACAATGGTCTTCGGTGCCTCCGTCCGGGCAGGCACATCAGCAGCAATCCCCTTGCCCCGAGTATCAGATGACTCGGCAGCAGGGGTGGATACTTGGTCAGGGGGAGAAACAGGCACACTGGCAGGTGTGATGACCAAAGGCCTCTGAATTACCGGAGGAGCAATGTCTGGTGAAAATAGCCTTCCACTACGAGTGACCTTAGCAGGCCCAGTGATGTTGGAGACACCAGCATCCATGTTGAACTCTTGTTTCACACCCAGAACGTAAACATCTGCCCCATAGTGCCATGGGACAGCCTTATCAGACTTGTAGGGGATGGGCCCCGGAACAGTAATGGTGATGGGAGCAATCTTGTGAACCGGCAAAATTTGGACAGGCTTCTTTGCAGAAGCCTTGGAAGGGTTGTTGAAGATGGTAACAATTGAAACTTCTTCAACAGGAGCAGTAGGAACATCAGTCTTTCTGAACAAAATCTCTCTACTATCCATCAGGTTTTGGACGCCTGACTTCAGCAAAGAACAACCAGTAGGGGAAGCAACACATAGAGGGCAACCTCTGCTACATCCCGGAAATAAACCGGCTAGCAACAGGTTCCTCTTGACCGTCAGCAGTGGAGTAGCAACATCATCCACCGAAGCTACATACAAATCCTCCTCAACAGCATTCACTCCATGCTGGGGCATGGGAGCGGTTACAACATTCGGCCTCTCGGGCGCCTCAAACTGTATCTCCTTTGCATCAATAAGGTCCTGAACCTTATTCTTTAGGGCCCAACAGTCATCTGTGTTATGCCCCGGGCTATCAGAATGATAAGCACAGCGAGCATTCGGATTGTACTTAGGAGATGTAGTATTGGGAAACTTCGGAGCTTCCCTGACAGTCACTAAATTGGTGGATAGCAACTGTGGCAGGATCTGCGATAAGGTCATACTCAAACGGGTAAACTCTCTCCGGGGTCTTTCATCCCTTTGAGGATTGGTCGGCCGAGGAGCGGCAGCAGGCTTGGCAATCATTACCGCACTGACAGATTGGCGGCGCTCAGGTCGCTCTGGTCTCCGGGAGCTATATACAGCACTAGCCTCCTTTTTGAAGGGTTTCTTTTCAGCATTGGAGGAGGCAACCTTCTGTATCTTCCCCGATTTTATACCGGCCTCAATCCTTTCACCAGTCAGGATCAGATCAGTAAACCCAGCAGAGGAATTACCAATGAGATGATTGAAAAATGGACCAGATAGGGTCCCCAAAAACATATCTACCAGCTCTCGGTCCGTCAATGGTGGCTGCACCCTGCCAGCCAGATCTCTCCATTTCTGGGCGTACTCCTTAAAACCTTCTCCCGACCCTAGCGACATACCCTGGAGTTGGGTACGCGTAGGAGCGAGGTCGGAATTATATTGATACTGCTTGTAAAAAGCAGTGGCCAGATCCTCCCAGTTACGAATGTTGATTCCATCCAGCTGATAGAACCATTCGAGGTGAGTCCCTGAAAGACTCTCCTGGAAGAAGTGGATCCATAAGTTCCTGTCTGCTGTGTAAGGCTGGATCTTCCTTACATAAGAACGGAGGTGCATCTTGGGACAGGAAGCCCCGTCATACTTCACAAAAGGCAGGTGCCTTGAACTTGTGTGGAATCACCACCCCAGTAGATAATCCCAAGTCTCCGAAATCCAGTCCAGGCACACGCTGAATTTCCATAGCTTTTAACCTGTCCTCCAGCTGCTTGTACCGGTCTTCAGCAGGAGGGTACTGTTCGTCGTTGAAGTCTGTTTCAGTATCAAAGACCACAGGAGTAGGGACCTCCCTTTCTTGGGGACTACCTTCCCCCATAGATGGAGTAGTCCTCTCAGCCTCAATCTGCAAGGTGTTCCCGAGTCTGCGCCCAGTGTTAAATAGAACAGTCCTCCTCTTCTTCTTATTCTTCTTCAGAAGCATGGTCTTCAACTCTTGTTGACCCTGAGCCAGACCCTTGATCAGCTCCTGAAATTGGGCGTTATGCGCCTGAAGAGCCTTGATAGATGCCTCGGTTGATGATTCAGGGTTCATGATGCTGAAATAAACAGCGAAGAACAGTCAGCAGCCTGAAAAGAAGAGTACCTGTGATGCATATGATGAATGATATGTGTTTATGCAATGCATTCAAGAGTTCGAAAATTCAAATTTGTTGTAGACCAAAAGGAACACACGTTATTATTAAGAAAATAATTGTTCAGTACATTAAAGCCTCATAGGCAAACATTACAAAGCAGATCAGTCCCAAAAGACACTACGCATCCTCTTCGGAGTAATATAGGTATTGAGATTCCTTTCCTCGTGCAGTAGGCGGGTGAGCTCCAGGACCTTTTTCTCACTGGCATGTAGATTGGTTTCCAGAGAATTCCGTTCTTCCTTAAGCTGGATCCAACTCTTCTGCATCTCTTCCCAGGGCGTGGGCATGTCAGGATGTTGAATGGTGTAGGACACCTCTCCTTCCAAGTCTGGCTCTTTGATCACAGGGAGAACATGAGGATATGGCATCACCAGCTTCTGGGAACGGGCTCGTACCCATTTGAGATAAGGCTCCAATGGGATGGAGTTCCTGTGCCCCAGGGTCTTGCTGTCTATTTTGCTGGGCATCCTCCAAGCTTTGATAAATTTCTGGCAAAGTCCTTGCGTATCCTTGTCGAAGTCAAAAACTATGTCAGGAATTAACATCTCATGAGGGCCATCTTTCTGAGCATAACCAAACTGTCTCCAAGCCAGGCATGGGTTGTAAGTAATACCTCCTCTGATTCCAAGTAAAGGAACATTAGGGTACTCCCCACAACGATCAATGATAGTGACATCCTCTCTGGACCGAGAACACCAATGTATATCTGCATGTGTAAGAGTCATCAACCGTTGTGATCACCTCAAACCTCGCTCGTTCTTCAAAACCGATTGTGGAAGGTGCGAAATAAACCACCTTCCTAGGAGGGGAGTGCAGCACATAAGAACACCCCTTTTTCTCATGGTTCGAGTGTAACATGAGTGAAGGATGTCCCCCAGCAACGTAGGTATAGGGTTCCTGGACATGAAGACCTTGACAGCACTGATATCTATAAGCTGATCTGGTTTAGGGAACAACACCAACCCATAGACAAGGAGGGCTACAACTTCTTCAAAGGCTTGTAGGTCAAGGGAATTCCAACACTCTTGGGCCTTCTCAAACAGAAACTTTTCCAAGAATCCTTTGACACCATTTCTGGCTTCCCAATGCCCCCTTGATGTCAGATGGTTGTAGGCATAATGCTTTAGCTACTTCTTCAAGTTTTGGTTCTTTTTCCGTACCGTTGTAGGGTAGTTGATTGAGAATGGGAATCTTCAGAAGCTGGGAAAACTCTTCTAAAGTAGGCACCAGCTGATAATCCGGGAACGTAAAACAGTGATGCAGAGGGTCAAAGAATTGGAAAAGGACCTTTACCATCTCTTCCTCAATATTGGTATTGACCAGGCTGATGAGTCTACCATGCCTTTCAATGAATGACGAGTTCTCGGGAATCCTGGATGTAAGCTCCTTAAGCTGAGGAGGGACCCTTATGAGGTTGATCTGAATTGTCTTTCTGCGGATAGTTTCCATGTCCTACAAAACAAGAACAAAGATGAAGATTCGAACCCCCGAAATGGTTAGTGGATGCATATGATGCTGTATGATGTTATGATGCTATGATTAAACACACCACAAATATTTACAAAGGCAAACATGTAAGGCACACAACTCACACAAGACAAGCCCTTAGAATTTAGGCCAGCATGGGGTCTAGGTATTACCCTCTTGAAGTTGGTGGGCTCAAACCTGTCCTATCAAAGTAACCGGGTTCTAAGGATCTCAATATCATTGGATTGCTTTCATTGTTCATCGTTTCGATTTAGCCATTGACTGGCGATCAAAATATCCCAAGAAAACAACCCTCAATTGAGTGTAGTATCGAGTATCAACCGACTTCGGAGTACACCAAAGTAGTCATCTCACTACCCTAAAGAGGCCAAGATGGTTCAATTAAGGTTCCTAAGGTCTGTTGATGCTTCACGACACCACATGGAGGCCCCGTACTCTCCTTGATTGACTCAAGGGTTACCGGTACACACCAAAGTGCCACATCAACGTAGCAGACTGCTTCAACCATGTCGGTATACCCCGCACAGTTCCCTCACAGCCTTGTTGCTACTTTCTAAGAAGGTATCCCCAGATCCGGGTTAGGATCTATAGAACTCCCAAGACAGTCCCACAATTTAAATCAAACAAATCAAAGCAATTGAAAACACAGTGATCTTAGTCCTAAGGTACACCTCACTTTAAAGATTGTCCCCAACAGAGTCGCCAGTTCTGTGATCGGTGGATCTGGAACTGACTGTTTAATGCTGGTTCGCGAAATGTCGCGGAAGCAAGAGTCGCCACCGTCTTTTATTTTCTCCAAATGGAAAGGACAAAAGCACAGAAAAATTCCTTATAGGGATTGCTCTCGGTTCGGGAGGTAGATTATAGAAAGGGAAGGTGTTAGCACCCTTTCTATCCATGGTTATCCATGGGCTCTTAGATACTTGCTCATTTGTGTTATCAAAATGTTTGTTTGCTTTTCAAGGTGAGTGGGTTTTAAAAAAAGTTTCGTTTGAAAAATCTCTAAGTAACTCTTGTATCTGTCCTCAAGAGTGTATGAAAAATTTGTTTGAAAACTTTTAGAAAGTGTAGGTGTGAAAAGTATTTTGTTTGTTTTTGAAAAGAGCAAGTATCTATGAGAATCTACCTACCCTAAGGAATTTGTCTGTGTAAGAGTCCTTTAGATAGTACTATCCCACCATTGAGAGGTAGGTAGCACCATCGTTGGAGGTGTTCGGGTCAATTCGAGGTTCGGGACATGGTGATCACCAGAGCAATGGGAAGACACCTTAGAAGCTACCCTCATGCCAGGTTCCCGGATCATGAGGACTTACTAAGACATCCTCTACTCGACGATCACCTTTCGAGGGGCAAGGTAACAGTGAAGCGTACCCTAGGGGTGGTGTGTGAATTGTGTGTCATTTTCAGTTTATTGTTTATCTTGTCATGTATTGGTGATCTACGTTTTGATTTTATTTTTGGGCATTCATTCTTTCATGTTATTGTTTAACAGTTAAAGGTGCGGGAATTTAAAGTGCGGAAAAGATAAAAGGTCATACGCTATTACAAAAGCGCGGGTCTACAACGCCAAATTAATCCAGACCCGATTTAAAATAAAGTATAGAAAATAAATGCCTAATTAACTATTACAGGGCTTTGGAACAAAGACATTATATTTACAACAAAGAAATAAATAAGACGCGCGAAATGAGAATATAATCGAATGCGAGGGCGTTGGACCCTTTGAAGGAATTGAAATAAGATTATTAAAATAATTACGTTAAATAAAAGAAAGAATTTATTTTTTATGTTTTTTGTATTTATGACATTAAAGAAAATTAAATTAATTAAAAGTCAAATAATTAATTCTAATTCTAATTGTTTTTAATTTATTAAAGAAAATGCATTAAAGTTAAAACCTAGAATTAAAACTAATTAATTATAAAATTTATTTACAAAAATTAATGGTTAATGATAAAAATATTTAATTAATTTAAAAAAGGTTAAAAAGTACTAAAGGTCTATTTTTTTATTATTTTGGTTATTGTAAAAAGAATTAAATTTAACAACTTAAAATAAAAAAAACAAAACTTATTATGGGATTTATTTACAAGAATGCTAAAATAAAATATTTATTATTTTTTATGTTATCTGATTTTTTTTATGTGTTTTTATATTTATTATGAAAATATTGATTTGAAAAATTAAATGGAAATTAAGTAAACAAATAAAAATAAATAATAAAAAAGATAAGGAATAGCAAACCAAGGGGTGCAGCCCAAGTAATTCTGGCCCATTATTGGAGGCTTTGTTGACTTTTCCAGGATGCATGTGGGATCTTTGACTAGGGTTTACCACGCTCTTCAGATCTGGTCCTTGGGATGATCTTCAGTGGCCACGTGGTGTGTTGGATGGAGGGGCATATGGTGGACTTCCTGTATTGACATTGCACAAGAACACGTTTGAAATAAAAATAATATGAAAGGGTGGGGACCTGGGGCTCGAACCCAGGTCCTGTGGTTTACCATTCAAACGCTTCGCCAATTGTGCCACTTTGCTTATTTGTAAATAATATAAACAATGAATATAATAAAACAAAACGCGTGGATACTTGGCTTTCCGCGCGAAAATTTAAACAGGCCAATTGCTCCTTGCCACCTAATCATCTCCTTCGCTTGGCTTCTTTTATTCCTGAAACATGTAAAACATTGGCAACGGTTTTCACGCGTTGCTACAGGTATGATACAAGAAAATAGCGAATAGGCCATAAGGCCTCATAAATTAGGCGCGACATATGGTTCCTCTTCGTCTGAGTGTGCCTGACGCAATGGTGCTAGTCGCGTGTCCTAATTTTGCAGGGATAAGAAACGCCTAATTTGAGAACCTGAAAACCCTAAGCATCTCTAATGGCAAATCCTTATATAAGACATGAAAACAAAATTAAACCATATAGGTAGCATCAGAATTGCATAAAGAATGTAAATCACATATCAAAAAGTGCAAAAAGTGCATGAATGGAGATGCAAGAGCATGAATATTTTTCGGTACAGGGCCTGTTCGTGTTACCAATTCTTTAAGCTTTGAGGAATGTTTTTGATTGGGAAACGTTCAGTGGACCTTCAGCAAGCAAATGAAACAAAAATTGTGCCTTGAATCGCCCTAGAATGAGGTTTTCAGAATTGAGTTTTTTGCCAAAAGTGTGAGTTTTGTTTTGAGCAGTAGGGCGCAACTTCTTGTTCAATTTTGTTGTGCATCATTTGTATATACCCTAGGCAATGTGTTTGGATGAGAGTTATGGCCAATAATGCCTTGCATTGATGTTTAAGATTTTGACATAAACCTCCATTACCACACCTTCCATCTTTGCTTTATTTTTGAATTCTTGCCTTATTTGCTCCTTTGCACGAATTTGGTCTAGGCTTAATGGTAGTTCAAGGCTAGTTAAGGCCAAATATTCCATTTAATCAAACTTTTTGATTTTCTCTTGATTTTAAAAGATTTAAACTTAATTAAATCCAATAAAATCAATTAAAAATGAAAAAATTAATTAAAAAATATGAAATAAAAGGTGGGACACGTGGGAAGCATGGCCAAGTTAATTCAAGTGGAAAAAGTGGGCCCCTTTTGTCAAAAATGAGATTTCAAGGATAAATGATTTTGGCCATTTCACAAAAATTTCCCAACTTCTCCAATGCATAACTTGCTCAATTTTTAAGCTTTGCTCATGTTCTTGGACATTTTGGAAAGTTTTTTGAGTCCTCTAACCAATGTCCTTGGTCCCATGTCATTTTGATTTACCAATCTCAAGTTATGGCCTTTGACTTAAAGTCCCTTTTTGTTGACTTTTGAAAATGACCTATAATGTTGAAATTGATAACTTTTTGTGAGAGCATTTCTTGGACTTGGAGTGTGAAGATGAGTTGTAGGAAATGTCTCCCCCTTCAAGATGAGCTTTGGATGGGATTTTTCTGATGAACCATGAAAAAGTTATGCCTTGGTCAAGTTACAGTTGACTTTTCAGCTGTCCAAAAATAGAAACTTTTGCATCTTGAGACTTTTTGAGCCAAACTTTGAGAATCATGATCAAGCATTGATCAAATGATTTTTGTGGCTTCAAAATGAGATGTTGACCAAAAATTTGAACTTTTGACTGTCAAATGACCATTTTGCCCCTACAGTTGACTGTAGTGCAATTAGGGTTTTTGACTGTGCAATCTTGTGCTGAAAGTCTTGAAGCTTTGTATGAGGATGCTTGACCATATTTATAGGCATGTGAGACTTGATTGAACCCTTGGAAACTTCATTTTCTTTATCAGAACAAAAACCCTAATTTTGACTGTTTAGGAGGCCCTTGAACTGTGCAACCCTTGGGGAATTTTGAAGCATGACTTAGCAATTTCTTGGAGAATATGGGAGGGCAAATTTTGGGGTACAACACATGGAAACTATCCACAGAAAGACCATTCAGATCAACCTTGTAAGGGTCCCTCCTCAGCTTAAGGAGCTTACATCCAGGATTCCCGAGAACTCTTCATTCAGTGAAAGGCATGGAAGACTCATCAGCTTGGTCAACACCAACATTGAAGAAGATATGATAAAGGTCCTCTTCCAGTTCTTTGACCCGTTTCACCACTGCTTTACTTTCCCGGATTATCAGTTGGTGCCTACTTTGGAAGAGTTTTCTCAGCTTCTGAAGATTCCTATCCTTAGTCAACTACCCTACAACGGTACAGAAAAGGATCCAAAACTTGAAGAGGTTGCTAAAGCATTACGCCTACAACCTTCTGACATCAAGGGACATTGGGAAACCAGAAGTGGTATCAAAGGATTTTTGGCAAAGTTTCTGTTGGAGAAGGCCCAAGAATGTTGGAATTCCCTTGACCTACAATCCTTTGAAGAAGTTGTAGCCCTCCTTGTCTATGGGTTGGTGTTGTTTCCGAATCCCGATCAACTTATAGATATCAATGTTATCAAGATCTTCATGTCCAGGAATCCTATACCTACGTTGCTTGGGGACATCCTTCACTCATGTTACACTCGAACCATGAGAAAAAGAGGTGTTCTTATGTGCTGCACTCCTCTCCTGGGAAGGTGGTTTATTTCGCACCTTCCACAATCAGTTTTGAAGAACGAGCGGGGTTTGAGATGGTCACAACGATTAATGACTCTTACGCATGCTGATATACATTGGTGTTCTCGGTCCAGAGAAGACGTCACTATCATTGATCGTTGCGGGGAGTTTCCTAATGTTCCTTTACTTGGAATCAGAGGAGGTATTACTTACAACCCGTGTCTGGCTTTGAGACAGTTCGGATATGCTCGGAGGGATGGCCCTCATGACATGTTACTTCCTGACATAGTTTTTGACTTCGACAACGATGCACAAGGACTTCGCCAGAGATTTATCAGAGCTTGGAGGATGCCCAACAAGGTAGACAGCAAGACACTGGGGCACAAGAACTCCATCTCGTTGGAGCCTTATCTCAAGTGGGTACGAGCCCGCTCCCAGAAGTTAGTGATGCCATATCTTCATGTTCTCCCGGTGATCAAAGAGCCAGTGTTGGAAGGAGAGGTCTCATACACCATTCAACATCCTGACATGCCCACATCCTGGGAAGAAATGCAGAAGAGCTGGATCCAGCTTAAGGAAGAACGGAATTCTCTTGAAGCCAGTCTGCATGCCAGTGAGAAGAAGGTCTTGGAGCTCACCTGCCTACTGCACGAGGAAAAGACTCTCAACACTTACCTAGCTCCAAAGGGGATGCGCAATGTCTTTTGGGATTAATTTACTTTGTAATGTTTTGCTCATGAGGCCTTGATGTACTGAACAATTATTTCTTAATGATAACGTGTGTTCTTTTTTGTCTACAACAAATTTGAAACTTCGAACCCTTGAATGCATTGCATAAACAGCATATCATGCATCATGTGCATAGCAGGTACTCTTTTTCACAGGTGGTTTAATCTTCTTCGCTGTTTATTTCAGCTCGTCTCATCATGAATCCTGAATCATCTACTGAGCAATCCATCAAGGCCCTCCAGGCCCAAAATGCCCAGTTCCAAGAGTTGATCATGAGTTTAGCCCAAGGTCAAGAGGAATTGAAGGCTCTGCTGGTCAAGAAGAAGAAGAGAACTGTACTATTCAACACTGGATGGAGGTTTGGCAATACGCTGCAAAATGAGGTTGATCAAGCTGGTTCTTCTGTAGGGAAAGGCAGTCCCCAATAGGGAAGGGTTCCTAGTCCTGTGGTCTCTGACAACGAGACTGATTTCAATGAAGAGCGGTACCCTCCAGCTGAAGACAAGTACAAGCAGTTAGAGGATCGCCTGAATACCATGGAAATTCAACAAGTGCCTGGGTTGGATTTTGGAGACCTGGGTCTATCTTCTGGAGTGGTGATCCCACACAAGTTCAAAGCACTATCTTTCGCAAAGTATGACGGGGTCTCCTGCCCTAAGCTGCATCTCAGATCTTATGTGCGGAAGATCCAACCGTATACTGTGGACAAGAACTTATGGATCCATTTCTTCCAGGAGAGTCTTTTAGGGACTCATCTCGAATGGTTCTATCAGCTGGATGGAACCAAGGTTCGTAACTGGGAGGACTTGGCTACTTCTTTTTATAAGCAGTATCAGTATAATGCCAACCTCGCTCCTACACGTACCCAACTCCAGGGTATGTCGCTAGGATCGGGAGAAGGTTTTAAAGAGTACGCGCAGAAGTGGAGGGACTTGGCTGGCAGAGTGCAGCCACCGTTAACCGACTGTGAACTCGTGGACATGTTCTTAGGGACCCTATCTGGGCCATTCTTCAACCACTTGATCGGTAATTCTTCGGCAGGGTTTACAGATCTCATTCTGATTGGGGAGAGGATAGAAGCTGGGATGAAATCAGGGAAGATACAGAAGGGTGCGTCCTCAAGTTCTGAAAAGAAGCCTTTCAAGAAGGAAGCCAGTGTTGTGTATGGCCCCAGGAGGTAAAACAAACCAAAATGCCGCCAAGATGTCAACGCGGTGGTAATTACAAAGCCTGCTACCGCTCCTCGGCAACCTAACCAACCAAGGGGTGAGAGACCCAGAAGAGAATACACTCGGCTTAGTATGACCTTGTCACAGATCTTGCCGCAGCTGCTATCGACCAACTTGGTAACCGTCAGAGAAGCTCTGAAGGTGGTAAACACGACCTCTCCGAAGTACAATCCCAACGCCCGCTGTGCTTATCACTCTGATAGCCCGGGACATTCTACTGATGATTGCTGGTCCCTAAGAAATAAGGTTCAAGACATTATCGATTCCAAGGAAATACAGTTTGAGGCGCCCGAAAGGCCCAACATTGTGACTACTCATATGCCCCAGCATGGAGTAAATGCTATTGAGGAAGATCTGTATGTAGCTTCTGTGGAGGATGTTGCTACCCCTTTATTGACTGTCAAGAGGAACCTGTTGCTAGCCGGTTTATTTCCGGGTTGTAGCAAGGGTTGCCTTATGTGTGCCGTTTCCCCTGCTGGTTGTCTGTTGCTGAAGTCAGGCGTCCAAAACCTGATGGATAGCAAAGAGATTTTGTTCAAGAAGACCACCGTTCCTTTTATTCCTATTGAAGAAGTATCAGTTGTCACCATTTTCAACAATTCTACCAAGGCTCCCCCGAGGAAGCCAGTCAAAATCATGTCTGTTGCACCTATCATCATTACTGTTCCGGGGCCCCTCCCCTATAAATCTGACAAGGCTGTCCCATGGCACTATGGGGAAGATGTGTATGTGCTTGGAGTGAAGAAGGAGTTCAACACTAATACCAGCATCAGTAACATCACTGGTCCCGCTAAAGTCACTCGCAGTGGCAGGCTTTTCTCGCCTGACATTGCGCCACCAATTATCCGAAGACCTCTTATCATCACGCCTACAAGTGTGCATGTTTCCCCTCCCGATCAAGTTTCTACCCTGCTGCCGAGTCATCTGACACTCGGGGCAAAGGGATTGCTGATATGCCGGCCCGGATGGAGGCACCAAAGACTGTTAATGTTGAAGCTTCACAGCAAGAGATGGAGGAAATCCTTAAGATCATCAAGAAGAGCGATTTCAACGTCGTTGAACAGCTGGGGCATACCCCCTCTAAGATCTCCATGCTATCACTGTTATTGTGCTCAGAGGCCCATG
The DNA here is from genome assembly GCA_948472305.1 of Vicia faba. Taxonomy (NCBI): domain Eukaryota; kingdom Viridiplantae; phylum Streptophyta; class Magnoliopsida; order Fabales; family Fabaceae; genus Vicia; species Vicia faba. The sequence goes on from OX451736.1 coordinate 691,456,222, forward strand.
CCAAGGCCCTGATTTCATTTCTGAAGACGGCTCATGTGCCACAAGAAACATCTGCCGATCAATTTACTGATTGTGTGGCCAACTTGACGGCTGACAATGGGTTGGGTTTCTCTGATGCAGATCTGACCGCTAAGGGAAAGAACCATAATGATGCCCTGCATGTCTCCATTGAATGCAGGGGCACTACTCTTGCACACGTGTTGGTAGACACCGGTTCTTCACTGAACGTACTGCCCAAGAAGGCCTTAGACAGGTTGGATTGTGAGGGTTTGGAGTTGAAGCCTAGTAACATCGTTGTCCGAGCCTTTGACGGGTCGAAGAGGATGGTTCATGGTGAGGTAGATATTCCGATTCGCGTTGGTTCTCAAGTCTTTGATTCAACGTTCTATGTGATGGACATTCGTCCATCTTATTCCTGTTCGCTGGGTCGACCTTGGATTCACAGGGTTGGGGTTGTGACATCCACTCTACACCAAAAGCTTAAGTACCCTGTCAGAGGGAAGATTGTTACGGTGCAGGGGGAGGAAGAATACATGGTTAGTCATCTGAACTCGTTCCAGTATATAGAGATGGACGGGGAGTTCATTGAGACCCCCTTTCAACATTTTGAAGAGGTGCCTCCAACATTGGCGTCAGCGGAGACAGTAATTGAAGAAGACTCTCCTTTGAAGATGGCTTCCTTGAAGGACGCCCGGGCTGTGATTGAAAAAGGTGAATGTGCAAACTGGGGCAGGCTCCCTGATTTTACTCCAAAGACTGACAAGTTTGGGCTGGGTTTCACTGTAGAGGATCAGAGGGTTGTATGTAAAGCAAGGATCGGAAGACCTACCGTGTTCATCACCAACCCGGGAGTGAATGCTATTGAAGGCGATGCGGAGGAATCTGAGTTTGATAGCTGGATCTACCCGACGACCGACGGTGGACTGAATAATTGGACTGCAAAGGACTACATACCTGTTACTTTTGTTACTCAGTAATGAACTCCTTTGTTTTTAAATTTGTAATGAACAATGATGTGAAACTTATGGCTCGGTGTCTTACCCGGGGCACCGTTGGCTTCATTTGTGAGGGCTTATTACTCGTCATTTCCATATATCATGAATAAAAACATTGGACATTTTTCGCATCTCAAATCTTGTGCTCCCTTTCTTTCTTTCTTTCTTTCTTTATATATTGCAAAACAACTATATTTACACACACTCACTCATACAGGTTTCAATCCACTCTGGATCTAACTGGTAACGACTCTGCTACTGCCAGTTATGACTTCGAAAATCCGATCAACTTAGCCGAAGACGAAGGTGAGGATGATTGCGAAGTGCCTGGTGAGCTTGCAAGACTGTTACTCCAGGAAGAGAGGGTCATTCAGCCACATGAAGAGCCAGTAGAAATGGTAAATCTGGGTACTGAAACAGACAGAAAGGAAGTCAAGATCGGTGCCAATCTGGAGCTCAGCGTGAAACAACGGTTGATTCAGATGTTGCAAGATCATGTGGAAATCTTCGCCTGGTCCTACGAAGACATGCCTGGGTTGGATACCGACATTGTAGTTCATCACCTGCCTACCAAGGAAGACTGCCCTCCGGTAAAGCAGAAGGTCCGCCGTATGCGTCCAGAGATGTCCGAGAAGATCAAAGCTGAGGTTATGAAGCAATTTGATGTCGGGTTTCTAGCAGTGACTTCTTACCCTCAGTGGGTTGCCAATGTGGTTCCGGTACCGAAAAAAGATGGTAAGGTCCGAATGTGTGTTGACTACAGGGATCTGAATAGGGCGAGCCCCAAGGATGACTTCCCCCTGCCTCACATCGACGTTCTGGTTGACAATACTGCTCAGCACAAGGTGTTCTCCTTCATGGATGGTTTTTCAGGTTATAATCAGATCAAGATGGCTCCTGAAGATATGGAAAAGACTACCTTTGTTACTCAGTGGGGCACTTTCTGTTACAAGGTCATGCCTTTTGGGTTGAAAAATGCTGGGGCAACCTACCAACGTGCCATGGTTGCTTTATTTCACAACATGATCCATCATGAAATTGAAGTGTACGTCGATGATATGATTGCAAGGTCCCAAACTGAGGAGGAACACCTTGACCATCTACAGAAGCTGTTTGACCGTCTGAAGTTGTACAAGCTGAGGTTGAACCCAAACAAGTGCAAAGGTCAAAGCCATACAAGAGATGCCAGTTCCCAAGACAGAGAAAGAAGTCAGAGGCTTTCTAGGATGTCTGAATTACATTCCCCGATTCATCTCGCACCTAACTGCTACTTGTGAACCAATCTTCAAGCTGCTGAAGAAAGATCAGGTAGTACGTTGGAATGATGAATGTCAGGCCGCTTTCGACAGAATCAAAGAGTATCTCCAAGAACCACCCATTCTTATGCCACCGGTTGAAGGGAGACCTCTAATACTATACTTGACAGTACTTGACAGCTCGATGGGGTGTGTGCTGGGGCAGCATGACGAGTCTGGCCGAAAAGAGCACGCCATTTATTACCTTAGCAAAAAGTTTACCGACTGTGAGACCCGATACTCACTGCTCGAGAAAACTTGCTGCGCTTTGGTATGGGCTGCTCGCCGGCTGAGACAGTATATGCTGACTCACACTACTCTGTTAATATCAAAGATGGATCCAATAAAGTACATATTCGAAAAGCCTGCTCTGTTTGGAAGAATAGCAAGATGGAAAATGATCTTGACAGAATACGACATCCAGTACACGACTCAGAAAGCAATCAAGGGAAGTGTGTTGGCAGACCATTTGGCACACCAGGCAGTGGATGACTACCAGTCAATGAACTTTGAGTTTCCAGACGAGAGCATCATGGTAGTGACTGATTGTGAAGTACCTGGACCGGATGAAGGACCTGAGGAAGGATCCCGATGGTCTATGCACTTTGACGGAGCCTCCAATGCTTTGGGTAACAGTATTGGCGCTGTGATCATATCCCCCAAAGGTACTCATACTCCACTTACTGCCCGGCTATGTTTCAACTGCACCAACAACATGGCGGTGTATGAGGCGTGTATCATGGGTCTTCAAGCTGCAATTGACTTAAGGATCAAGTTTCTGAGTGTCTTCGGAGATTCCGCTCTCGTGATCAATCAGATCAAAGGCGAGTGGGATACGAAACACCCAAATCTTATTCCTTACAAAGAGTGTGTGTTGACATTGATCCCCCATTTCACAGAGATAACTTTTGAACATTTCCCAAGAGAGGAGAATCAGCTGGCGGACGCGTTGGCTACGATGTCTTCTATGTTCAAAGTCAAATGGGACAACGAGGCTCCCCGGATCATTATCTGGAAACTGGACGAACCTGCATATTACTGTGATCTTGAGGCTGAGGTGGTAACTGAAAAACCTTGGTATCATGAAGTGAAGAGGTACTTGGAAGCTCAAGAATACCCTGAAGGTGCATCCATCAATGACAAAAAGTTTCTGAGAAGGTTCGCTGCGAAGTTCTTCCTCAGCAATGGCATTCTATACAAGCGAAACCATGATTCAACCTTACTGCGTTGTGTGGATAAGACTGAAGCAGAAAGAATCATGGCAGAGCTACATGAAGGTACCTTCGGAACACATTCTAGTGGACACACCATGGCAAAGAAAATCCTTCGGGCAGGATATTTCTGGTCCACAATGGAAGTCGACTGCTACCAACATTCCCGGACATGTCATAAGTGCCAGATATATGCGGATAAGGTGCACGTTCCTCCAGTTCCTCTGAACGTCTTGACAGCACCTTGGCCTTTTGCAATGTGGGGCATTGATATGATCGGCGAGATTAAACCTACGGCATCCAATGGGCATTGCTTCATCCTGGTGGCGATCGATTACTTTACAAAGTGGGTTGAAGCAGCTTCCTACGCTACCGTAACCAAGAATGTCGTGGCACGGTTCATTCGATACAATCTGATCTGTCGATACGGCGTCCCGGAAAGGATCATTACGGACAATGGTACCAATCTTAATAACAAGATGATCACTGAGCTCTGCGAGCAATTCAAGATACAGCACCACAACTCTTCTCCTTATCGGCCGAAGATGAATGGGGTTGTCGAAGCAGCAAATAAGAATATCAAAAAGATTGTGCAGAAGATGACAGTGACCTATAAAGATTGGCACGAGATGTTACCGTTTGCTCTTCATGGGTACCGTACCTCAGCAAGGACGTCAACCGGGGCAACACCCTTTTCCTTGGTCTATGGCATGGAGGCAGTCTTGCCTATTGAAGTCCAGATACCCTCTCTCCGGATAATGAAGGATGCAGGCTTGAGCGAAGATGACTGGATCCAGACTCGACTTGATCAATTAAACCTAATTGACGAAAAGAGACTCACTGTTATTTGTCATGGTCAAACGTATCAAAAACGGATGATCAGGGCATTTAACAAGAAAGTCAGACCACAAGAGTATCAAGTTGGGGACCTGGTAATCAAGCGCATCATTCTTCCTCAGAGTGATCCCAGGGGCAAATGGACCCCCACATACAAAGGGCCATTTGTGGTTAAACAGGTCTTCTCAGGAGGAGCCATGATTCTAGCCACCATGGATGGTGACGACCTTCCTCACCCCGCCAATGCAGACATAGTAAAAAGATACTACGCATGATAAAAGACCCGCTAGGTTGACATACCTAGGCAAAAATTAGGGCTTCCCGGCGAACCAAAAGGGTTCGGGCAAAAACAAGGGATGAAATGGAAAAAATCTGTACACCCGGCAAGTCGAAAACCTGAAAAGGCGGCTTGGGCAAAAATGGGTATCCCGGTGGACTGAAAACCCGAAAGGGCGGTCCAGGCAAAAGTTAGGGATAAGCGTAATACTATGTCTCATTGGATCACCTTGCATCCAGAATCCGGTATCAACATCAAGTCCAGACGGCATCGATCAATCAGCTTCATCTTCAACTGAGCAGTCAAGTGATGAGACGCTTGAAGATATAAAGGCGATAGCAGAGTTGGAACCCAGTGGGATTATCTTTCTTCACATAGCTGTTTTGTTTTCCTTTTTCACAAAAATTGTATAAACTCTGTTTGTTCGGCGGCGTTCTCTTACTAGGACGTCAGCCTCTTGTACATAAACGCCTATTTACAGGCAAATTCACAAATCAATACAAATTCACTTTTCAGACCAATTGCCAATTGTTTTTCTGTTTTGTTCTGTAAAGAACGTCCAATGTTCAATTGTGATATATGCATTCGACACTAATTGCTAACTCATAAATATTTGCATGCGAAATAAAGGATTAATTACAGGTAACATCAGAAACAGGGGCAATAATGAGTTGTCTAAGCGATCTAATTGCTCTGTCCACCAAGGTACTAAGTTAAGTTCGGCTGAAGAATGTAACCCAGATACCTTCACTCCCTAGAGAAAGATAAGACTCAGCAATACTCTCCCAAGCAGTTGGTCTCCCATCAACCCTAACAAGGCACCGTATCCCTAGCAAGTCAGTGACACTCTCCCCAAGCAGAGTTAGTCTACTGTCAGCCTTAAGGAAGTTGGGTATCCCCAGAAAATCTCAATATTCCCCAGCGGAGTATACAGATGTTCCTCAGCAAGCATCCCCGGCAGTCTTAATATTCCTCGGCAGAAATATAAGATTGTTCCCCGGTGGAATACCGGACCCCAGTGGAGCCACTTCCCCAGTGCAATCTCAAAAGACCTCCCCAGGAGAGTTCAATCAATCTCCCCAGTGGATTTAGGAAGCTTATCCCCAGTAGATTCTGGAAGCTTATCACCTGCAGAGTGCGAGCGCCTCTTCCCAGTTTTATTCAGAAGATTACTCCTCACCAGAGCTTATAACTGGGTTATCCTCAGCTAGTTACCACGGAAGGATCGTCCTCGGCGAAGTTATCCCTATCCCCCAGCGGAGTTCATCTTACAACATAGCTTATCAACGGTATCCCCAGCGGAGTTATCATCAGTTCTCAGCGGAGTATCTCTCCCCACAGAGTATTTCCCCGCAGAATAATCTCTCCAACAAGTTTATTCCTCAACAGAGTCATCTTCTCCTACAGGTTTATTCTTGCGACTATCACCCCCAGCGGAAACAAAGAGTTCTACTCTTCAACACCAGCCCAGGATTTGAATTCCCGGCACCCGTCAAAGATTTACTTTCCTAGACAGAAATACATTCACGAACATCACATCTTCATACATTATAGCATGCACATACGCATCATGAACATACAATCTCATTTATTTTGAGAACATCACGCATTTCATACATCATGACATCGCATACAACTAACATTTTGTCTTTTCAGGACAAAGGTCAATACAAAGATAATTACTATCAATTGTCGCAATTCCGGATTCGATTCCTGTAACCAGCCATGGCATATCTGTTGACGACTATTCCCGGACTCGATTCCTGTATCCAGCCAGGGCATGTCTGAAGAGTTTGAAGATTCGATTCCTGTAACCAGCCAGGGCATATCTGTTGACGACTATTTCCAGACTCGATTCCTGTACCCAGCCAGGGCATGTTTGAAGAGTTTGAAGATTCGATTCCTGTAACTAGCCATGGCATATCTGTTGACGACTATTCCGGACTCGATTCCTGTATCCAGCCAGGGCATGTCTGAAGAGTTTGAAGATTCGATTCCTGTAACCAGCCAGGGCATATCCGTTGACGACTATTCCGGACTCGATTCCTGTATCCAGCCAGGGCACGTCTGAAGAGTTTGAAGATTCGATTCCTGTAACCAGCCAGGGCATATTTGTTGACGACTATTTCCGGACTCGATTCCTGTATCCATCCAGGGCATGTCTGAAGAGTTTGAAGATTCGATTCCTGTAACCAGCCAGGGCATATCTGTTGATGACTATTCCGGACTCGATTCTTGTATCCAGCCAGGGCACATCTGAAGAGTTTGAAGATTCGATTCCTGTAACCAGCCAGGGCATATCTGTTGATGACTATTTCCAGACTCGATTCCTGTATCCAGCCAGGGCATGTCTGAAGAGTTTAAAGATTCGATTCCTGTAACCAGCCAGGGCATATCTGTTGACGACTATTTCCGGACTCGATTCCTGTATCCAGCTAGGGCACGTATGAAGAGTTTGAAGATTTGATTCCTGTATCCAGCCAGGGCATATCTGTTGACGACTATTCCGGACTCGATTCCTGTATCCAGCCAGGGCACGTCTGAAGAGTTTGAAGATTCGATTCCTGTATCCAGCCAGGGCATATCTGTTGATGACTGATTCCAGATTCGATTCCTGTATCCAGCCAGGGCACATCTGTGAGTTACTGATTGAAGATTCGATACATGTATCCAGCCAGGGCACATCTACATAAAGAGTTTGAAGATCAACCCCTGTAACAGGCCAGGTAATCATTTTTCTTTCTCAGGTACGCAAGTTCTCGCTAAGGAATCTCTTACGCGATCGACACCTCCAGATGGCATCTATAAGCCCATCCTCCTATCCATCATATCTCCAAATGGCATATGTAAGCCCATTCCCTACGTCACACTGCTAACGTTCTACTATGTGAGTGCAAATTTCTGGGCACTTTAGTGTTCAATCATCTTCCACCGTTGGATTACGAAAGGCACGCCAGCCAATCTACATCCTCAGGTCTAAGAAGATTGAACAGGGGCAACTGTTGTACCCCAAAATTTGTCCTCCCATATTCTTCAAGATTTGGCAAGATCATGGTTCAAAATCTCTCAAGGGTTGCACAGTCCAATTGCCTCCTAACACAGTCAAAATTAGGGTTTTGGTTCTTGCAAAGAAATTGAGGTTTTCAAGGGTCTAATCAAGTCCCATATGCCTATATACGTTGTCAAGCATCCATATGTCAAATTTCAAGGCTCGCAGCATCAAGTTGCACAGTCAAAAACCTTAATTGCTCCACAGTCAACTGCAGGGGTAAAATGGTCATTTGACAGTCAAAAGTTAAAAATTTTGATCAACATCTTATTTTGAAGCCACAATCATCATTTGATCAAGTCTTGATCATGATTCCACAAGCATGGCTCACAAAGTCTCAAGATGTCAAAAGTTTCTATTTTTGGACAGTTGAAAAGTCAACTGCAAATTGACCAAGGCATAACTTCTTCATGGTTTATCAGAAAAATCCCATCCAAAGCTCATTTTGAAGGAGGTGACATTTCCTACAATTCATCTTCACACTCCAAGGCCAATAAATGCTCTCACAAAAAGTTATCAATTTCAACATTATAGGTCATTTTCAAAAGTCAACAAAAAGGCACTTTAAGTCAAAGACCATAACTTGAGATTGGTAAATCAAAATGACATGGGACCAAAGGCATTGGTTAGAGGAATTCAATACCTTTCCAAAATGTCCAAGAACATGTTCATAGCTTCAAAATTGAGCAAGATATGCATTGGAGAAGTTTGGAAATTTTTGGGAACTTTCAAAAGTCAACTTTGCCTAAAACACTTCAATTTTGCTAATGGGCCTCAAATTCTTTCTTGAATCATTACCCAAAGCCTATGCACGACCCATTGAGCTCAAAACAATTTATTTTCTTATTTTTAATTAATTAGTTGAATTTATATTTATATTAATTCATTTAATTGGTTTTAATTATAAGAAAAATCAAAAGATGTGCTTTTTAGATCTTTTTGTGCAGCAAGTATGACTAAGGCAAGCTGGCAACTCGTTTCTCAATCAACAAGGCAAAAAAATCTATGATTGGCAAGGTTTCATGAAAGAAAAGATTGAAAAAGATATGATTAGGCAATCAAATATTCAAGTCATAATGCCATGGACTTTTGGGCTTATTCTTGACCTAATTCACATCACATACATATGCTGAGTGAAACCCTAAAGCTGGACACACGTGAAAGCTGCTGCAACCACATAACTAATTTGCAAAATTTCAAGAAAAACTTGAAAACTGAAATCATATTTGCAGTATAATTCAAGGCCTAAAATCGTGTCCAATACATTGCTGACATTGCCAGGAAGTCATTGCAATCAAGAACGAAGCTTAACACCATCAGAATCATCTCCACTAAGTCACACGGTTTGCTTTATTTTCCAAATTGACATATCATCATTCATGCGTTTTTAACCATTTTTTTGGATTGATTCATGCTAATGGGGACCTTCTGAAGCTGTTAGTACAAACCAATTTGGTTATGGCCCTCTGAATCATAATCCACCATGGACGAAATTTAGGTTTTCAAAGCTTGGATTTTGGGGTTTTTCACAGGAGGAAAAATTGGACCATGTCATGACCATGGTTGAATTCGTCAAGGCCAGACGAATTCAACCAAACCCTCGCACTCAATTTATGTGATCCATAGGGCTATTCGCTATTTTTGGGACTTGTGTTTTGTGGGGGTTTAAAACCCCCGCTATCTTGTTCATATTATTGCAGGTAAACGAGGAAGAAGACGGGTGTGGCATCATGTGATTGGAGAGTTCAAATCTGGCGCGCTTTCTTTTTGTTCTATACCATTAATGTTTGTTTTTTTATATTATATTTGTTGTCTATTAGTTTAACAAACGCGCTTGGTGGCTCAGTTGGTTGGGAACGTGGCTGGCAGGTATTGGAACCTGGGTTCGATTCCCAGGTCCCCCATATATTCTTCATATTTTTCTTAATGCTTTCAGGTGCATCGCTTCTCAAACGTTCCACCATACGTACCCAAGTCTAGGCTTGCCAAGTGGCCTTGATGAACAATCTGAAGGCCACAGAATGAAGTCCATGGTATGCTCCAGTCAATGAGCGTGCACACAATCTGAAAAGTCAACAAGGCCTTGTGTTCATGGGCCTGAATTGCTTCAATCTCACCTCCACTCTGGGCCAGACACCCCCTTGGTTTGCTTTGCATTTTTAAATTTTCTTTTCTTTTCTTTTTAATACTTTTAATTGTTTTAATTATAATTAATTCACCACAAATAATTTTTCATAATAAAAACAGAAAATCAAAATTGTAAATATTTAATTATTTATTAATTTCATCACTAATTTATTTTTTGTAAATAAATGTCAATAATTAACTTAGTTAATTTAGGTTTAAAATTTAATCTCTTTTCTTAATAAATAAAAAATACATAGAATTAGGTTTTGACACTTTTATCTTTTTCTTAATTAATTATTATTATTATTAATTATTATTATCATTATTAATTACTATTATTTTGTACATAAATATGTAAATTAATTAACTAGTAAATTAGGTCAACTTTGACGTTTTCTTTAATAATTAAAATAATCTAGAATTAGGGTTGTTTACTAACTTTTAAATTCTTTTCTCTATTTCCATAATAAATACAAAAAAAAACATAAAAAATACTTTCTTTTCTTTAAATAATTAATTAGATTTAGGTTTAATTTTAATTTCATACAAAAGACACAAAAAACTCATAATTGCTCAAAAGGGTCCAAAACCCTCGGACGTTCAGTTTAATTCTTTTCGCGCATTATTTTTCTTATTGATTATTATGTAACTGTTCAAGGATGTAATAGTAATTAGGTTTATTGTTTTTGACTTTCCGCATCTTTATCAAAAACGGGTCTTTGTATTTTGGCGATGTATAGACCCGCGCCTTGTAATAGCGTAGCTTTTACCTTTCCGTATTTTAATTTTCCGCACTCCTAAATTCTAAATTGCATGGAAGAATGTATGGTAATTAAAAACAACGCGTAGCTCACAATGCCATGATCAAAGATAAAACATAACATGAAAATAACACACAATGCACACACCACTTCTAGGGTACGCCTCACTCGTTGCCTTCGAAACGTGGTCGTCAAGTATAGGACGTTTTAGCGGTCGCTCTTATGTCCGAGATCCAGTTGCCTCGAAACAGTTGCCTCGAAACGGTTACCTCAGATTAAAAAGGATCTAGGACATTAGGGTTACCGCTAAGGCGTCCTACTATTGCTTTGGTGACCACATGTCCCTATAATCGAATTGACCCGAATAACTCCAACGACGGTGCTACCTACTTCTCAATAGTGGGATAGTACTGTCTAAAGGACATTTACACAGCTTAATTCCTTAGAGTAGGTAGATTTCTCCTGGGTACTTGCTCTTTCAAAAGAAAAAACAACTTTTCGCACCTACACTTTCAAAAAGTTTTCAAACAAAACACTTCATACACTCTTGAGGACTGATACAAGAGTTACCTAGAAGTTTTCAAAACGAAACTTTTTCAAACCCACTCACATTTTGAAAAGCAAACATTTTGAAAACATAAGAGCAAGTATCTAAGAGCCCGTGGATAACCACGGATAGAAAGGGTGCTAATACCTTCCCTTTCTATAAATCTACCTCCCGAACCGAGAGACATTCTCAATAAGGAATTTTGCTGTGCTTTTGTCCTGTCCATGTTGGAGAAAATAAAAGACGGTGGCGACTCTTGCTTACCGCGACATACGCGATCCAGCTTTAAACAGTCAGTTCTATTTCCACCGATCACAGCTGCATAATGCCAAAAGAAAAACAAATTGCACATGTCAACAAGCTGTAACTTCAGAATATGCCAATCAAAGTGCAAAGTTCAAACTTAACATTTCAATGTTCAAAGGCAAACTAAGCTGCCAAAAGCCAACTAAATGTCAAAACCAAACTGTCAAAGATAAAGCTGTCAACAAGTACAAAAGTGCAGAAAATCTGGGAAAAGATATGCAGAGAAAAGAAACAATGCAAGCAACATTCAAAAAGCTCATCATTTCCCAACACCACCTTTTCAGAATAAGTACATAATAAGCAATAAAAAATGCTTAAATCTGGAGAGAGAAGAGAGAAAATAAGAAGGCTTACAGCAGGCTTAGGCTTGAAGAAAGATATATAAAACAAACAGTCAACACAGTTGCAAAAGGGGGGGCAGAAAATACATAACCAGAAAAATAACATCAAACTGATATAGCAGAAGCAGGAACCAACCTCCAAAACCAAATATCACAAGCTTAAACCTGCATTCAAAGCCTTAAAGCCTTTAACCTGCTTCAGGAAAACTTGAAACATCAAGCAATATGTCCAAAACCTGTGTCAAGCCTCTTAAAAAAGACATTGCAAACTGCCTCCATAAGCTAACAGCATAAGCCTTTAACCTGCTTCAGGCAAGCCTAAAGCATCAAACAAAAATTGTATCAAGACAACCATACAAACCTGCATTAAACTCAGTTTAACCATACCAAGCCTTGAAGCATTCACCAAGCCTTGAAACATTCAAGTCCAACACCCTCAGAGATAACCTCATCATAGGGTTAGCAAGATCAAAGAACCAAAATCATACAGAAAACCAGCAATCAAGAAGAGGAAAAGAAGTGTTCAATCTCAAGCAGGCAAACACCCAAGCTCTCAGAACTCCAAGAGTTCATCATCGAGTAACCAACAAAAACAGGGACTCAGAGCAAACATCATCATCTCAGAGTATACAGAAGCAGGCAACCAGAAGCAAAAGAGAAGAGGAAAAGAAGCATACAGGGCATCTCAGATAAACCATCATTGAAAGCAAGCAAACAAATAAGCAGAAGAGAGAATCAGAGACTAAGGGTTTTCAAGCATCATCATCAAACCAACAACAAAAAAGGCAAATACGAGTACCAGAGTTTCCAAGCTAGCTCAGCCTCGTCATTCCCTCGCCTCCGGCCACCCTAAGCGCCTCCTTCTCCATCTCTCCTCCTCTCCAAGCAACGAGCCAGCAAAGGTATAAAACTTATTTTTCCCTTTCTTTAAATACCTCGTACAAACACATAACAAAATCCAAGAATCAGAACAGATAAGAGCATGTAAGATTAAAAATCTAAGAACCCTAACGCGTTGAGATAAAATTCGTACCTCTTTTTATCGCCGCTTGATTGAACGCGAGGAGGAGGATAGATGGTGGCGCTGGTTGGCCTTAGGCGAGAAGGATGTTATTCAGAATCTTTGGCTTGAGAGGAAGAAGAGAAGAACGAAAACGAAGTGAACGGCGCCTTTGTTATGTCACAAACCCTACAATCCAAATGAAACAACAAAGTTCAAACCCTTGCAAATGTGTTAAACCACTTGGGCCTTGCCCTTTCCTAATCAGCCTAAGCCCAACGAATATGGAGCACACACCCCCATTTCTCCTTCTGTTTGTTTGTTGTTTGGGCCCAAACCCCCTTTAGCCCGTTTCAATCCCTTCTCCTTTTTATTTAATACTTTTTTTTATATATGTGGATATTAGATTTCTTTAGGTTTAAACTTTTTGTTTTATTAAAGCTTTTTTAGTTTACATAAGAAAATATTAACTAAATGCATAAATATTGATTTTCTTAAAATTAAAACATCTCTTTTTTTTTAGTTAAAACTTTGTACATAAAAAGATATTAACATAAAACATTAATACATAAAACTTAAAATATTTTCTTTTTCTTAAACTTAAAACACCTTTTCTTTTGTTTTATTAAAACTTGTTTTGTTTGCACACACTTAACAAAAATACAAAAAGAAATAATAAATACTTAATAAATACATTAAGTTCACATTTTTTCACCTTGTAAATAATCATACACTTACACCAATACACCGATACAAATACAATACACATTTGCTTATCTTTTATTCTGGTACATATTAAATTTGAGATCGTAATTCGATTTGGTTGTAAATTTATTTGGACACTACGCTCCTATTAAAGTCTCATCCCCATTTGTAAATATTTGTACCCCCACTCCCGGATACTTATTTGTAATAGCGGAGACTTTAAATTCCCGCAATTTATCGCTTTCAAATATACCATGGTTAGACCTGGGGTTTGTATGTAAATAAAATCAAACGCTAGATAACCCAATACAAGACAAATACATGAAATCAATACACCATTCACACTTGCACCCCTAGGGTAATCCCGCTTGTTGCCTTCCAAAATGGGCCATGCTTGCACGTTGAGTTTCTTTGGAAAAACAATTCAAATGATCATAAGTCCCTCGATGACGCTTTCGAAAGTCGCCTAATCAAAATGATCATAGTCCCTTCAAGCAAATTGCCAAAGACACTTGGCACCATTGCATTCATGGTCCATACGATGACCCGCGTCTGTCCCGTTAACATCCTAACGCAAGATTGTCCACCAAATACAATGGTGGAACAAAATTGTTAAAAGGGTTAAAACATGAGAAAAACCTTTGAGTACAATAGGGGTAGACAACTCTTAGTTACTTGACCAATCTTGCAAAACACACTTGCCTACTTTTCAAAACCCACTTCACAAACACTTTCAAAACAAACTTTCAAAAACATTTGAAACATCTTTTCGAAAAGATACACACCTTTGTATATACTCAAACACGAGTCATTACAATGGTTGCCTAGACAAGGCATATTTTTTCAAAACATTTTCAAAAACACACACACACACACACACACACCATTTCAAAGCAATTTAAAATCAAAGGCAAGTGATCTAAAACAAGTAACTAAGAGCCCATGGATAACCATGGATGAAAAGGGTGCTAATACCTTCCCTTTTCATAATCTACCCCCCGAACCCACGAAACATCTCAAAAGGTTTTTTCCTGTGCTTTTTAACCTTTCCTTAGGATAAAATAAAAAGTCGGTGGCGACTCTTGCTAAACCGAACAAGTGTGAATACAAACTCCAAACCTCAAGTCAGTTCTTCCACCGTATCACACTTGTATATCGTCTACCCGAATCTCATGAGACGGATCAGCAATGTATTTCCTAAACTGAGATACATGAAAAACATCATGCAAATTTGCAAGTGACGGTGGCAAAGCAATCTGATAAGCAACTTTCCCAACTCTCTTGGTAATCTGAAACGGACCAATAAAACATGGAGTCAACTTCTTTGACTTCAAAGCTCGACCAATACCAGTCATCGGAGTAACTCGCATAAAAACATGTTCTCCTTCGCTAAACTCAAGATCTTTCCTCCTCTTATCGTGATAACTTTTCTGACGACTCTGAGAAGTCCTCATCTTCTCCTGAATCATCTAAATCTTTTCCGAAGTCTGTTGGACAATTTTCGGTCCAATCACAGCACTCTCTCCAGATTCATACCAACACAACAGTGTCTGACGCCTCCTACCATACAATGCCTCAAACGGATCCATACCAATGCTCGAATGAAAACTATTGTTGTAGGTAAACTCAATCAATGGTAGATAACTATCCCAAGCTCCACCTTTCTCCAACACACAAGCTCTTAACAAATCTTCCAACGACTGAATCGTTCTCTCCGTCTGACCATCTGTCTGTGGATGATAAGCGGAACTCAAACGCAACTTAGTACCCAAAGCTTCTTGCAATCCCGTCCAGAATTTAGATGTAAACCTCGGATCTCGATCCGACACAATACTAGAAGGAATACCGTGCAAACTCACAATCTTCTCAACATACAATTCTGCCAACCTTTCCATCGGATAATCCATTCTTATCGGAATAAAGTGAGCAAATTTCATCAACCGATCAACAATAACCCAGATAGAATCATAATTCTTCGATGTCCTTGGCAAACCAGACACAAAATCCATAGAGATTCCATCCCATTTCCATTCCGGAACAAACAACGGTTCCATCAATCCTGACGGTTTCTGATGCTCAATCTTCGACTTCTGACAAACCAAACAAGCATACACAAACTCAGCAATTTCCTTTTTCATTCCCGGCCACCAAAACAACTTCTTCAAATCATGGTACATTTTAGTAGCACCAGGATGAATACTCAATCCACTACGATGTTCTTCTTCCAAAATACTCTTCCTAATCTCTGCAACATCCGGAACACACACCCTATTACCAAATCTCATAACACCATTCTCATCAATCCGGAACTCACCTCCTTGACCTTGGTTGATCAATGTCAATTTATCAACTAACCCAACATCGGACTTCTGTTCATTCCGAATTTCTTCCAGAATACCACTAGTCAGTTTCAACATACCCAATTTCACACTATTCGGAGTAGTTTCACATACCAAACTTAAATCTCGGAACTACTCAACCAAATCTAACTCACGGACCATTAACATTGACATATGCAAGGACTTCCTACTCAAGGCATCCGCAACAACGTTTGCCTTACTAGGATGGTAATTCAAACCGAAATCATAATCCTTTAGAAATTCTAACCATCTCCTCTGCTTCATATTCAACTCTTTCTGATCAAAGAGATACCTCAGACTTTTGTGATCACTGAACACCTCAAACCGAGAACCATATAAATAATGCCTCCACAACTTCAAAACAAACACAACAGCTGCCAACTCCAAATCATGAGTCGGATAATTCCTTTCATGTACTTTCAATTGTCTCAAAGCATAAGCCACCACTTGCTTATCTTGCATCAACACGCCACCTAATCCCATTAATGATGCGTCACAATACACAACAAAAGACTTAGTCGGATTTGGCAAAATCAAGATCGGAGCACTTGTCAACCTCCTCCTCAGCTCTTGAAATCCTTTCTCACATTCAACATCCCCAACAAACATCTGACCCTTCCTGGTCAACTTAGTCAACGGTAACGCTAATTTGGAAAATCCTTCTATAAACTTCCTGTAATAACCTGCAAGACCTAGAAAACTACGGATCTCAGAAGCATTCTTCGGCGCTTCCCACTGAGATACTGCTTCTACCTTCGTAGGATCCATAGAAATTCCATTCTTGGAAATTACATGGCCAAGAGAACTTACTTCACTTAACCAGAATTCACACTTGGACAACTTCGCATAAAGCTTCTTCTCTTTCAACAATTCCAACACAACTCTGAGATGTTCTGCATGCTCTTCATCGCTCTTCGAATAAATTAGAATATCATCAATGAACACCACCACAAACTTATCAAGATACGGATGAAATATCCTGTTCATATACTCCATGAAAACACCAGGTGCATTAGTAACTTCAAACGGCATAACAGAATACTCGTAATGTCCATACCTCGTTCTAAATGCAGTTTTCTGAATATCTTCCGACTTCACACGAATCTGATGATATCCAGATCTCAGATTAATCTTACTAAATACACAAGCTCCAACTAGTTGATCCATCAAATCATCGATCCTCGGCAAAGGATGCCGATTCTTGATTGTAACTTTATTCAGTTGTCTGTAATCAACACATAATCTCATTGAACCTTCTTTCTTCTTAACCAACAACACCAGAGCACCCCACAGCGAAACACTCGGACGAATAAACTTCTTCTCAAACAAATTCTCAAGTTGACTCTTCAACTTTCTCAATCTAGAAGCAGACCTCTTATAGGCATCCTCGAATTCGAACTAGTTCTAGTAACAAAACCCATTAAGACTTCACCTTGCACTCTCACACCATTCCACTTACTTCATCACGGAACACTTCATAAAAAATTACATCCAATAGGTCACATGCCTTTTTCTTGTTCTCGCCGAGATCTAAATCTCTCGTTACGCAAACTATAGCGCTTCTCTTCTTGCCGACTCAACTAATTTCACACACTGTAAGGCTGGCACAATAAGTACATCCCATCCAACGCGATCCCGACTACTATCAACAAGAGATTAAGGGTGATCAGTTCCTCAATTTGTCAATAGATAGTCAACAATCATGAGGTGGCATAAACCATCGTTACCAAACCACAACAGCATCTTCAATCTTACCCTTCAAGCTACTTAAACATAACCATGCTTGAAGCATCAACTGCTCGGCAATACTTACATCTTACAATCGGCGGTATACTGAACCAACCTCTTGCACAAAAATTCAGAGAAGAAACTTCTCCCCCACTTATTTCACACGTACCTCTGCAGACAACGAAAAGGAAACAATCAAGTACAGACAGTGTTTCACACACATGTCGCATACCAAAAGGGAGTAAACACATAAACAACCTGGCTGATAGACCGACCTGCTCTGATACCACTATTGTTACACCCCTTCTAAATAACCCGCAAATATATTAATTAAATCAGAGTAACATGGAAAACAGGGATGTCACAATTCAAGATAAATATAGAAACCTCAAATCTATAGTTGTCATGCTTTACTGAAGGAATTATTAAAATAAATATTCGAATCAACATCATGTTCTACACAGCGGAAATATCTCAAAACCGGAATAACTTCACTTCATAATTATTCCCAACATAAATCAAACAATAGAATATAAAATAAAACTCGTCATCCAAACGTTTCCCCCAGTGTTACAACCTATCAGAGCACGACACTGACACGCGGACTTAAAATAACATAGCTCTAGAGCCATCCTCACCAATTCTTGAGCTGATAACTTTAATCTGAAATCATTAAAGTAAGGGTGAGATTTCTCATAATTAACATGCATTATAAACTTCTCAATCAATAGTATATCACAAGCATATTATTTCACCCATTTTAGCATAAATCCAGATTCAACACACAGTTCAAATCATACAAGTCATTATGCACAAATCAATAATCAACCAAGGAATTGTAACACTGGAAGACATCCTAACATGTTACCATTCCATGCAAACACAAATGAAGACACAATGCATGTGGTACCAATCACGTGACCAAGTCACCCATCACTGATCCATCATCAACCGGATACAGCAACCATTGATTCGTCCATAACACTCGGACATGAATCCAGCCGAAGCAATCATCGATTCGTCCATAACACTCGGACACGAATCCAGCCTAACCACCCATCATCTCTCGGGTATCGGTTAACGGCAATACAAGTCAAATTCCACACAATGGGAATTAACTTCACCAAAACAATGCATATGCATGCGCATCACCAGCATGCAACATCAAATCAGTCTATGAAATACATCAATTTATCATAACTGAACCAGAACCAAAAGAAACATGATATCATTATATATCATACACACATCAAACAGCATAAACATGCACTTCATCCACAAGGACCTGATACAATCAATTATCATGGATACACCATTGCATATACACCAAATATGCACATAATAACAAACCACATAATCGGAAATTCAACATCAAATCAACGGAATATGATCACAACATAATTCCAAATAATGCCAAAACCAATATATCACATGATCACATCTCAATCATAATGGATAGCAGGCACAACACATAAGTATCAGTTCTCATTCACCAAATCAGAACAACTTACAAACAATTCTACATCATTCTCAAAATACCAAAGTTTACAAAAATCGGAAATTCGACTCTTTTTAAAATAATTTTCATAAAATAATATTTTTCTTATTTTATAAGATAGTGTTTTTAATTTAAGAAATACTGCCGAAAACGGCACTCAAATCGGACTTACGGTTGGAAAGTTATGAATTTTCAAAGTTTAGTATTTTTCAAAAAGTTACGTTTCTGGAAAATGTACTGGAACCCGGTTCCTACCTATACAGGAACCGGTTCCTACTTGCAATTTTGCTAGTTTTTGTACGTTTACACAGTGGAACCCGGTTCCTCCCCACTGGAAACCGGTTCCCACGACCTGCAGAGTCAAAATCTGCTATTTTGACAGCATTATTCATTCCAATCCCATCCAATTCATACCCATACGAATTATAACATTTGGAACACCAAAATGCAACCAATACACATCAATACAACATCATAAATCATGTTTCCATCACTCCTATTAATTATTCATCACATTAATGGTTCCAATTCCTATACTCTGACACAATTGGGGATAATCCCACAAACCTAGAATTCCAAAATCGAGATTCCTAACATGCTTAATCAATTCTATTGATCTCAAAATCTATAAGGCATATTAAATAATCGAAATCACCCCTTACCTCGCGATGATCCTTCGAATTCACGGCGTTTGGCTTTTTCCTCTCTTCTCTTCTCTTCTCCAATTTCACGTACAATGAGTTTTTCCAAAACCTTCTTTTCCTTTTTCCTTTTTATCCTTCTTTTTCTTTTCCTTTTATTATTTGCCAAATAATAATAATAAATTAGTAATTATTTTAATAGATCTTTTTACTTCACACACCTCTAATTCAACTTTACACCCCCGGTCTTCCTTTTTAATTCCATAATTAATCCATCCATTTAATCCAAAATATTATTAATTAAGCCTTTAATTAATTAAATAATTAAATTCCTAATTATTTAACAATTGAATTAATTTGGGGTGTCACACCAGTCACCGCCTACCACGCCATCATCGTCCTCATGGCTTCTGTCGTTTTAGATCAAGAACTTTTACCTACGGACAAATGGGCGTAGGTACAGCCTTGTGCTTCTCCAAAATCCTGTGCAAGCATGATAAATCACAACTAATGGTACCAACCTTCTTGTTGCAACCTCACGAGCATTATGGTACCATTATTAATGGCTAATTGTCCCTGTATTAAGAATCCCTAAAAATGAACCACGAACCCTAACCATGGCATCTTGGTGTATAGTCAGTAAAAACGCAATTGGGTATAATCAATAGCTTGCAAATAACTCAAGGATCAAGAATATAGCAATGAATCATGCTAACTATGACAGGATTATGATATTCGAATTCAAGAAAGTATGGAAATCGTGTGACACTTACAATGCGTTTCAAGGCGTGGAAAAGCTTGCTAGTGATTGAAATAGGATCCTAGGATGTCCAGCAAACGATTGGGATGGTTAGAATGCTTTGAATTGATCTGAAACATGGAAATCAGTTTGCCACTTTTCTTCAATTTTTTGAAACTTGCTTCCTCTTTCACACGCCTCCCATCTCCTTGTTTCTGATCTGCAATTGTCCCTTATGTACCCTAGAAGGAATTAGGGTTACAAACTTGTATCAAATCTCTCCAATTATGATTATTGATTCATGATTTGATCATTGTACAAAATCTTTCTAAATCAAGCAAAATGCAATCTTTTGTGTCCATGTGAACCTTGCACGATTTGATTCCATCTCCAGCTGTATAATAGACCTAAACATGGACAAAATCTCAAGCTTTGATTAGTTTTTGCTATTTTCATGATTTTATTTTGATTTTATTTGATTTAATTGAAATAAAATCAAAATAAATGACAAAAATAAAATAATGACAAGTGAAAGGGATCATGGGTCGTGGATCACATTACAAACTCAATGCAAGCATAAAAAGTTGGGCCCATTTTACAAAAAATGCAATTTTGGACATATTTGACTTTTGGCAATTTTGCAAAAAGGGTCAACTTTGACAATGCATAACTATTTCAATTTTGACCATAGAGAGATGTTATTGGACTTTTTAGAAATATTAAGATGTCCTCTAAGCAACTTTTTTGGTCTCATCTCAATTAAGTCTTCCATGTTCATGTATGAAGCTTTGACCCAAAAGGTGTTTTTGTTGACTTTTCAAAATGACCTATAATGTCCAAATTCATATCTTCTTGTGAGTGAATATTTTGAACTTGGTAGATGAATATGGATTGTAGGGAATTTCATCCTATTCAAAATGAGCTTTGTATGGGTCATTTTTGATAAAGTATGAGAATGTTATGCTTGGTCAAAGTTGAGTTGACTTTTCTTGCAAAACCCTAATTTAGCAACTTTTGGGTTTTGATGAATTGTGAGAAATCCTTGAGGAATCATGATCAACCATTGATAAAATGATGAATAATACTTCAAAATGAGGATGTTGACCAAAAATCTTGAAGTTTGAATGTATGTGGTCCACAGTTGACTTTTGCCCTAGCACAGTCGATTTTCAGGCTTTTGAGCAATTGACTGAGCAAACTTCCTCTGCAGGGCTTGAAACTTGACATGGATGATCTTGAGAACATATTAGGACAATGGTGAGCATTTGGGATCCTTTGGACTCAAACATCTTGATGCAAAATGAAGACCTAAGTTGAGGTAGACTGCCTTAGGAAAGAGTTTGTCTGGTCAACCCTTGGACTTCCTTGAGCAATTTGAGGACCTCATTTGACATGTATTGAGAAATATGGGAGGGCAAATTTTGGGGTACAACAGACACTAATTCCACACTTTGAAGAAGTTACCTTTGAGCATTTTCCACGAGAAGAAAATCAATTGGCGGATGCACTAGCTACTATGTCATCCATGTTTAAACTCCAATGGGATAATGAAGCTCCTCATATCACTATTGAGAGATTGGACGAACCAACATACTGTTATGAGGTTGATACTGAAGAAGTAGTGGACATAACCTGGTTCCACGAAGTGAAAAGATACCTTGAAGCCCAAGAGATACCGAGGGAGATTCCGTTAATGATAAGAAGTTCCTTAGAAGGTTCTCTGCCAAGTTTTTCCTCAGTAACAGAATCCTCTACAAGCGCAACCACGATTCTACTTTGCTTCGGTGTATAGACAAGAGTGAAGCAGAGAAGATTATGGTAGATGTGCATGAAGGTACCTTTGGCACCCATTCTAGTGGGCACATAATGGCTAAAAAGATTTTGAGGGCAGGGTACTACTGGTCCACTATGGAAGCAGACTGTTATCAACATTCCCGAACTTGTCACAAGTTCCAGATCTATGTCGATAAAGTACATGTGCCTCTGGTTCCCTTGAACGTCTTGACTGCTCCCTGGCCTTTCACAATGTGGAGCATTGTCATGATTGGAGAGATTAGACCTACCGCTTCTAATGGGCACCGCTTCATCCTGGTTATCATTGATTACTTTATAAAGTGGGTCGAGGCAGCTTCATTTTCTTCTGTTACCAAGAACGTCGTGGCCTGGTTCATCAGACATAACCTTATATGACGGTATGGTATTCCAGAAAGAATCATCACAGATAATGGTACCAATCTCAATAATAGTATGAACACCGAGCTCTGCACACAATTCAAAATTCAGCAACATAACTCTTCTCCTTACCGAACAAAGATGAATGGCGCAGTAGAGGCCGCCAATAAAAACATCAAGAAGATCATACAGAAGATGATGGTGACATATAAAGACTGACACGAGATGTTATCATTCGCTCTTTATGGTTATCGTACCTCAGTACGCACGTCAACAGGGGAAACTCCTTTCTCTCTGGTATATGGTATGGAAGTTGTCCTACCCATCGAATTTCAGATCCCTTCCTTGAGAATCATGAAGGATGCAGGTTTGAATGAAGACGAATGGGTTCAGACTCGACTTAACCAATGGAACCTAATCGACGAGAAAAGGCTCACGGCTATTTGCAATGGTCATATGTACCAGAAATGTATGATCAAAGCTTTTAACAAAAAGGTCAGATGTCATGAATATAAAGTTGGCAACCTAGTAATCAAGCGCATTATCTTGCCACAAGGTGATCCCAGGGGAAAATTGACTCCCACATACGAAGGACCATTTGTGATCAAGAACATATTTTCTGGTGGAGCCATGATATTAACCACTATGGACGGTGATGATCTGTCGCATCCTGTAAACACAAACATAGTTAAAAGATATTATGCATAAACAGAGACCCGTTAGGTTGACTAGCCTAGGAAAAAATAAGGGCATCCCAGCAAATCAAAAGGGTTCGGGAAAAGTTATATATATATATATATATATATATATATATATATATATATATATATATATATATATATATATATATATATATATATATATATATATATAGAGAGAGAGAGAGAGAGAGAGAGAGAGAGAATTTGTACACCCTACAAGTCGAAAACCTAAAAAGACAGCTTGGGCAAAAAAGGGTATCCCGGTGGACTGAAAACCCGAAAGGGCGGTCCAGGCAAAAGTTAGGGAATAAAAGCGTACAACTATGTCCATTGGATCACCTCACAGATAGACTTCAATATCAAGTGTCAAATTCAAATGGTACTAATCAATCCAGTCAGCTTCGGTCAAACAGCAAAGTGATGAGACGCTCAAAGATATAAAGGCAATAGCTGAGTAGAAACCCAATGGGATCATTTCACATAGTTGTTTTTCTTTGTACAGTTTTCATTCTTATGACGCATTCTCTTATTAGGATGTATGTCTCCTTGTACAAAAATGCCTGTTATAGGCATACTTCTTCAGACTAATACAAAAGCTATCTCTTTGAAAGCGCATAAACTATTTGTTTTTTTCTTTTTTTCTTTTTTTTTTTTTGCAAAAATATCCAGTGATTATTTTTAACATATGCATTTGAATATAATCACCGTTTACAAATACGCGCATGAAAACATAAAGATTGTTACTAATGGCTTTAAGAAACAAGACAATGTTTAAAAAGCCATATGCAAATCCCCGTAGATACATCTCACAATAGATACAGAGACGTCCTCCTGCAAAGTCACTACCATATCCTCAACACAACCTATTGATGACAGAGGTTCTGACATCCCCTGCAGAACAAGAGTCTCCAATTGTTGTACCCCAAAATTTTCCCTCTCATTTCATCAGCATTTCTCATCACAAGACTCTTCGAATTCAAGATCAAGCTAGGGTTTGCTCTGCCCAAGACACCACCTTGCACTGTTGACCTAAATTAGGGTTTGAGTTTGCACAGTGATGTTTTGACCTACAATGCCCAAATTTACTTTCATACTTCATGTTGGACTCACAAGTTTGTCCATACCAAGTTTCAAGCCTTGATTCAAATTTTTGCCCAGTTAATTGGACAGTTGACTTAGAAATCAACTGTATTGGGGAAAAAGTCAACTGTGGCCAATTGACAGTCAAACCTCATGAAATTTGACCCACATCAACATTATGAACTTATATGAACCATTTGACCAAGTTTGGATCACAATTCCACAAGAAATTTGATCAGATCATCAAAAGGGCAAAATGGTCATTTTTAGGGTTTTGACTGTACAAAGGCAATTTTTGACTGTTTGACCTAGCCAATGTCAAATCAAGCTCAACCATGGACTCAAGGACTCAATTACATTGTCTTGACCCATTCAACAAGTTCAAAAGATCTCAAATGCATAGGATTGACAGATGAATTTTTCAGTCAACTGATCAAAATTTAATTGTATACTGAAAAGTCAAACTTTGACTTTTTGGTCAAAATCAAGTGCCAAAGGTTATTTTTCATCAAGACATGTCAAATTATGAAACTTGTTCATCAAGAAACCCAAAAATGAAAATTAGGGTTTAAAATGGAAAAATTTCATAACTTCGAAATTTTCTAAGTTATAAAATTTTCTCATTTTTTCCTAAATTTGTCCCACTTTTTCACCAAGATACAAATGGATTCAAACAAAAATTGAAACATGAAAGTTGTAGTCCATCACAAAGTCTACAACTTTGATTCATAAAGTTTTCTCAAAAGAAGCTTGTATCTCAAGTTATGATTTTTGGAACAAGGGTACCTAAAACTTTTAACTTAGAGAAATTTTGCCCTAGTTTAGGCAGGATTTTGACCCATCTTCTTGGCCATTTTTTCACATATTTCCAATTGGAGTTTCAAGTTTCATTTCAAAGATGGATTATAGTACATGTTGCAAGCTTTCCAAATTGTCCAAGAACTCCTCAAACACCTTTGTGGTTAGGGAGAATCGAATGCTTGAAGTTGGCCAAAACTCACTTTGATCCATGGCCAATACATGTTCATACCAAGTTGCAAATCTGACCAAGATAGCTTAGTACATGATTACAGGCCTCTAAACCAATTTACACTCCAAAATTGAATGCAAATACATTGGATATTGGCATTGTTCTGATCAAGAGAGCTTTGTACAATGAACATTGTCATTTTAAGCATAAAGGCCACACTTCCATTTTCATAAAGGGGACTTTATGTCAAATTGCTTTTTCTTGAGCCTTGGACTTTCTTCCTTTTCAGCAAACAAGCTCTACAATCTCATACATAGTACAAGAAGTTGGTTCATGCTTGGAGATAGCCTGTACATGCCTATCACACTTCACTTCCAACTTTGCTTTCAAAACAAGTCAAAGGGCCAAAAGCTTGTATCTCTCATATCTAATAAAACCAACTAAAACAAAGTTGTCAAACAAGTTTTGCATATCCTCACAAGTCAGAAGCACGAGCCCTTGACCCCTAAACCCTCCTTGTACACAAAATCCTCATTTTTCTGCAAAACAGGGCAAGCCCTGCAGAATCACCTCCATCTCCACTTTGCCTCGTGCGTTTGGCCTCAAACTTGTTCCAATATCTTCCATTCAACTCACCTGAACTATCCCAGACCTCCATTGCTAGTTGTAACACCATTAATACACATTTCCATTTTTGTTTGAAAGCTTTGTAGGTTGAGTTTTGTAGCACGATTCAGGCTACTTCAAAACAAGCCAAGCATTGGGAAAGCTTCAGTGGACCTCAGGCAAGCTCAAAAGAACCCCAAGCACCCTTGGAAGTTGTTGCATTTTCAAGCTCGAAGTCAACTGAAACAGGTATTTTATGAACTTCTATCTCTCTATTTAGGAATAGTTAGACTTAGGTTTGTGAATGAAAGATGTTGTATTCATAACCCTGAAACCATACATGTGCTTAGTTTTCATTTATATTAATCGTGCTAGGAGAATTTTGTTCATGAACTTTCTGAAAAAACTAGGTTAAGAATTAGGGCCAGAGAAATTCTCTCTGGTCTTTGAGAGTTAGCTTAAGTTTTTATATGGTTAGATTCGTTGTTTGATGCTCTACAAGTTTCATGTTATGAGTTTTGTCAAAAAAGCAAGGAATCAGGAGATAGCATTTTGTGTACAGAAGCGCGCGTGTTCTTGTTCAAAGGAAGAAGATGAAGTTGTCTTTGGGTTGGGCCTGTACAGGCTTGCTTTTGGCACCCCCCCCCCTCTTTTCTTTTTACACCCCCTGGCCCATTTCTTGTATATTTGTCATTTTTGCATTTTTATTTCATTTCTGATTTTGATATTTTATTTTCTAATATAAAAAAATACTAAAAAATATTTTCATAAATTTTTATATTTATTTGGTATTTATTTTAATTATTTCTTGTATTAATACATTAAATACTTTATATTTATTTTTGTTTAAATGTAAAAATAATGTAAAAAATACTTTTATTTTTATTTTATTATTTTTATACATATTTGAAAATATTTTCTTGAAATGTATACAATTTGTAAATAATTTATTTTATTTTTATACACACTTAATATATTTAATACATATATATACATATTTTATTAAATAAGTAGGACAAAAAACACAAAAATAATACATTTTTACTTTTATTAATATTTTATACTAAAAATACCTTTTTTCAATATACTTATATTTTTTACAAATTAATACATTATTGTATATAAATAATAAATAATACTATTTATTTAAGAAATTAGGGTTTTTGCCCTAAAAAAACAAAATAATTAAAATTTACTTTTTATTCATTTACCTTTCACATAAAAATACTTTTTCATACATAAAAAACATTTTTTGCATAATACACTTTATTTAATATTTATTTATTGTATTTATTTAAATATTGTATATTTAATTTTATGCCTTACCCATTCAATATGGTTGTAATAATTTAGGATTTAATTTCTTGCAAAATAATCTCCAATTCAAATTTGTACCCCCTTCCCTATATCATATTGTAATAGTGTAGAATTTAAATTCTCACACCTTTAAGCTTTCAATTATGCCATGATTAGACTTAGAGTTTTGTATGCAAAAATCAAATCAACAATTAGTTTGACCTAATCCAAGATAACAATGCATGAAAACAAACATAATGCACACTTGCACCCCTAGGGTTACAATCCACTTGTTGCCTTCAAAAATGGGCCATGGTATGCATGTCAAGTACTTTAGCAAAACAAAAACAAAACAAAAGATCATAGTCCCTCGATGACGCTATCTGAGTTGCCTAAACAAAATGATCAAGTCCCTCAAGAAAATTGCCAAAAATACTTGACGCAATTGCTATCATGGTATATACGATGACCCGCGCCTGTCCCGTTAAACATCCTAACACAAGGTTGTTCACCAAATACAATGGTGAAACAACACTGTTAAAAAGGGTTAAAAACATAAGAAAGATCTTTGAGTAAAATAGGGTAGACAACTCTTAGTTACTTGATCAAAATCTTGCAAAACATCCTTGCCATTTTCAAACACACTTCACAATACAACTTCAAAACAATTTCAAAACAACTTTCAAAACATTGAAATATCTTTTCAAAAAGACACACACCTTTGTATATATTCAAACAAGAATCATTACAAAGGTTGCCTAGACAAGGCATCTTTTTCAAAACATTTTCAAAACCACACACACAAAGCACCATTTCAATCAATTGAAAAGCAAAGGCAAGTGATCTAAGCAAGTAACTAAGAGCCCATGGATAACCATGGATAGAAAGGGTGCTAATACCTTCCCTTTCTATAATCTACTCCCCGAACCCAAGAAAACATCTCAAAGGTCTTTCCTATGCTTTTTGACCTTTCCTTAGGATAAAATAAAAAGTCGGTGGCGACTCTTGCTAAACTGAAACATTTGCGAACACAAACGCGAAACCTCAAGTCAGTTCTCCCACTGTATCACAGAACTGGCGACTCTGCTAGGGAATACTTTAAAAGTGGAGTAACCTTAGGGCTTAGATCACCCTTTGCATGACTATATTGTTTGCTTTGATTTCTTTACATTTGGTTCTCTTGTTTGGGCTTGAAATCCTCTACCCAGATTTGGGAAACATTCATAGGTAAATAACAATACGTTGTGGAAACTGTGCAGGGTATACCGACATGGTTGAAGCAATAGCTATATTAGTGCGACATATTTGTGAGTACCGGTAGCCTTTGAGTCAATCAAAGAGAATACGGGGCCGCTGAGTGATGTCATGAAGCACTAATGAACTCTTAGAACCTTACTTGACAATCTTGGCCTTTTATTAGGGGTAGTGAGATGACCGGTATTGGTGCAGTCCAAAGTTGGTAGATACTCGATACTACACTCATTGAGGGTTATTTTCTTGGAATATTTTGGTCGCTAGTTAAGTGGCTAAACCAAAACAATGAACATAGAAAACAATCCAGTGATATTGAGCTCCTTAGAACCCGGTTACTATTTATAGGACAGGTTTTGAGCCAACTAAACTCAAGAGGGTACTTACCTATGAAACCTCATGCAAGCCTGAAACTAGGGTTTTGTGTGTGACTTGATTGTACATGTGCTTGTGCATACATCATGAACATCATAAAGCATCATATGCATCCACTAACCATTTCAAGGGTTTGGATCTTCATCTTTGTTCTTGTTTTGTAGGTCATGGAATCTCTTTGCAGGAAAACAATTCAAGTCAACCTTGTGAGAATCCTTCCTCAACTCAAGGAGCTTACTTCTAGGATTCCAGAGAATTCTCTCTTCAGTGAAAGGCATGGTAGACTTCTCAGCTTAGTCAACACCAACATTGAAGAAGACATGGTGAAAGTTCTCTTCCAGTTCTTTGACCCCCTACACCACTGTTTCACATTCCCTGATTACCAATTAGTGCCTACTTCGGATGAATTTTCTCAACTCCTGAGAATTCCTATTCTTCATCAACTACCCTACAACAGTACGGAAAAAGAACCAAAGCCTGAAGATGTTGCTCAAGCATTACACTTGCAACCATCTGACATCAAGGGACATTGGAAAACCAGGAGTGGTGTCAAGGGTTTCTTGGAAAAGTTTCAGTTTGAGAAGGCACAAGACTGCTGGAATTCTCTTGATCTACAAGCCTTTGAAGAGATTGTGGCACTCCTTATTTATGGGTTGGTTTTGTTCCCAAACCCTGACCAACTTATAGATGTGAATGCTGTCAAGATGTTCATATCCAGGAATCCTATACCCATATTTCTTGGGGACATCCTACACTCATTTTACACACGAACAATGAGGAAAAGAGGTGTTCTCATGTGATGTACTCCTCTCCTAGCAAGGTGGTTTATTTCTCACCTTCCACAATCAGTTTTGAAGAATGAGCAGGGTTCAAGGTGGTCACAGCGGTTGATGACCCTCACACATTCTGATGTACATTGGTGTTCTCAGTCCAGAGAAAATGTCATCATCATTGATCGTTGTGGGGAATTCCCTAATGTCCCACTACTTGGAATAAGGGGAGGCATTACCTACAACCCCTGTTTAGCTCTAAGACAGTTTAGATATGCTCGGAGGGATGGCCCTCATGACATGCTGATTCCTGACCTAGTTTTTGACTTCGACAATGATGCGCAAGGACTTCGACAAAGGTTCATTAGAGCTTGGAGGATGCCTAACAAGGTGGATAGTAAGACACTGGGGCACAAGAATTCCATCCCCCTTGAGCCTTATCTCAAGTGGGTACGAACCCGCGCCCAGAATCTTATGATGCCATATTCTCACATTCTCCCCGTGGTCAAAAAGCCTGTTATGAAAGGAGAGGTTCCATACACCATCCTACACCCTGACATGCCAACATCATGGGAAGAAATGCAAAAGAGTTGGATCCAACTCAAGGAAGAACGGAATACTTTTGAAGCCAGCTTCTATGCCAGTGAGAAGAAGGTTTTGGAGCTTACCCACCGACTTCATGAGGAGGAAACTCTCAACACTTGCATCGCACCAAAGAGGATGCGCAATGTCTTTTTACATTAAGAATTTTATAGTATTTTGCCCATGAAGCACTTATGTACTAAAAATTTCTTCTTAATATGACGTGCGTTCTTTTTGTTTGCAACAAATTTGAATTTATGAATCCTTGAATGCATTACATGAATAACATACCATTCATCATATGCATAAACAGGTCTTCACACCAGGTTTCCTTATCTTTCTGCTGTTTATTTCAGCAAGATGGATTTGGAGCAGACGGTAAAGGATCTGCAGGCACAAAATTCACAATTCCAACAACTCCTCATGACCTTGGCAAAGGGTCAAGAGGACCTCAAAGCTCTGTTGGAGAAGAATAAAGAGAAAAAGAAAAAGAGACCTGGAGTAGCCACTTTTGGAAGAAGGTTTGAGAGCAATGCTAGGAAGGTTCTTGAGTTCCCCTCAACGTCTGACGAAGGGGCCGGTAAAGGGAAAGGGACTGTTGTACCCTCTGAGTCTGAGGTTGAAGAGGAGGAAGAGGAAGAAGACGAAGACTACTCCGAACAACAGTATCCTCCAGCAGACGATAAATATAAGAATCTTGAAGATAGACTGGCAGCCATGGAGTTGCAGAGGGTCCCCAATTTGGATTTTGAAGAACTAGGGCTGGTAGCTGGGATTGTTATCCCTCCTAAATTCAAGGTGCCAACGTTTGCTAAGTATGACGATTTTTCATGCCCAAAGATGCACCTGAGATCGTATGTCAGAAAGATCCAACCCCATTCATCTGATAAAGACCTTTGGGTGCACTTTTTTAAAGACAGCTTGTCAGGAATACAGTTGGACTGGTTTTATCAGCTCGAGAGATCAGAGGTTCATAATTGGGAAGACTTAGTTGCTGCTTTTTATCCTCAATATCAATACAATGCCGATTTGGCGCCCACTCGTACTCAGTTACAAAGTATGGGGATGGCTTCCAATGAAGGGTTTAAAGAGTACGCCCAGAAATGGCGTGATCTGGCTGGAAGGGTGCAGCCACCATTGTCAGATAGGGAGTTAGTTGACATGTTTCAGGGGACCCTGTCTGGACCCTTCTTCAATCATCTAATCGGGAGTTCTTCCGCGGGATTTACTAAACTAATTTTGACCGGCGAAAGGGTTGAGGTCGGTATTAAGAGTGGAAAGATTCAGAAGGATACTTCCGCATCCACAGCTATTAAGAAACCTTTCCCAGCTAAGAAGGAAGCATCTACTGTGTATTCTCGGAAGGGTCAGGGAAGAACCGAGCGCCGTCTGACTGTAGGGGTTGTGATGATTCAAAATTCTTCCAATGATCAACCTCGCAGTAATCAGTCAAGACCAAATCAACAACGGGTAGAAAGGCCACAACGGCAGTTCACCCGAATCAACATGACGCCAGCTCAGGTACTCCCTCATTTGTTGAAGCTGAATCTCACCAGTTTGAAGGAAGCGCCAAAGAACCCTAACACCTCCTCTCCATACTACCACTCTAATGCCAAATGTACTTACCATTCCGACAGTGTTGGGCACGATACCAATAATTGTTGGCCGCTTAAGAACAAAATCCAGGACTTGATTGATGCCAAAGAAGTAGAATTCGATGCGCCTGAGAAGACCAATGTGATTTCTGCTCCGATGCCCAAGCACGGTAATAATGTTCATGCTGTTATGGAGGACCTTCATGTTACTGATGTTGTTGACCTGTTGACGCCATTACTTGTGATCAAAGAGAATTTGATGAAAGCCGGGATCTTTCCTGGTTGTGGTAAAGACTGCTTTTTTTGTTTGAACATACGAGGTGATTGCCCAATGTTGAAGTCAGGTGTTCAACGCCTGATGGATACCCAAGAGATACTTTTCCAGAAAACCCCTGTTGATACCTTCAATCCTATTACTCCTACTACTTTTGCTACTTCAACCAACGATATTGCAATCATAACCATTTCCGAAAATCCTCCCAAGGCTTGCAAAAGGCCTGTCAGGATTACACCCAACTCTAAATGTGTACCTTTAAAGATCACCATGCCGGGACCTGTCCCGTACCAATCCAGCAAAACGATACCATGGAACTATGGGGGAGAAATCTTCTACCATGGTATCAAACAAATTGAGGCAGTCCAAGAAAATTCTGAAGAAGAAAACCCTGATATAGGGAACATTGCGGATACAAGCAAGATAACCCGCAGCGGCCGGATTTTTTCTCCGAAGATTGCTCCCCCCCGAGCAGTTTTCGGACCCTTGAAAGCTTCTGTACCTGTTGGACCATCTGTGCAAGGCCCGATGATTGAAGAATTGGATACTCCTGAAGTAAGACCATCTGTTGATACTACCAATAAGGGTAAGGGGATACTAGAAGTGCCTGTCAGGACGAAGGCTCATGCTGTGGTTATCCCCGAAACCACTCAGAAAGAAATGGATGAAATCTTGAAAATAATCAGAAAAAGTGACTACGACGTTGTGGAACAGTTAGGGCAGACCCCTTCTAAAATTTCAATGTTGGCTCTTCTGCTCTGTTCTGAGGCCCATGCTAAGGCCCTAATCAAATTCTTGAAGGCTGCACATGTACCCCAAGAGACTTTGGCTGACCAGTTTCAGGAATGTGTGGCCAGTCTTACTTTTGATAATGGCCTTGGCTTTTTCGACACTGACTTAACTCCCAAAGGAAGGAAACACAACAACGCGCTACATGTCTCAGTTGAATGCAGGGGAACCACCCTCTCCCATGTCTTAGTTGATACTAGTTCTTCCTTGAATGTGCTGCCGAAGAAAGCCTTAGACCGTTTGGACTGCGAAGGATTGACCCTCAAACCTAGTAACATCGTTGTTAGGGCTTTTGATGGTTCCAAAAGAATGGTTCATGGAGAGGTTGATATTCCTATCAAAGTAGGCACAAAAGTCTTCAACTCCACCTTTTATGTGATGGACATCCGTCCTTTATATTCATGTTTGTTAGGGAGACCGTGGATCCATTATATCGGGGCAGTTACCTCCTCTTTGCACCAAATGCTGAAATATCCTGTTAAGGGTAAGATTATAACAGTGCACGGCGAGGAAGAGTACATGATAAGTCATCTCAATTCCTTCCGCTATGTGGAGTTGGATGGAGAGTTCATCGAAACGCCTTTCCAACATTTTGAGGAAGTTTCCCCTGAGGTAGCAGTTACGAAGACAATGGTTGAGGTGCCTGTCGTTCCCAAGCACGTATCTAGGATGGCATCTCTTAAGCATGCAGAGGTTGTGGTTAAAGAAGGAAAGAGCACAGTATGGGGACAATTGCCTGACTTTCCCCATAAGACGGACAAGTTTGGGTTAGGGTTTACTACTGCAGGACAAAAAGCTATGCGTCGCTCCAAGGCTGGAGGACCACCCATCAAGATCTCTCACCATGGAATCAATGCTGTAGAAGATGAAGATGAAGAGAGCCACTTTGAAGATTGGATCTTTCCGACCGTCGAAGGGGGTTTGAGCAACTGGGAAGCAAAGGATTTTATTCCCATCACCTTTATCAACCAGTAATTTTATCTTTGAACAATTTCCAATTTATGGTATGTAATAACCAAACAATTTGCACACTATTTTCACCTCATGCCTTGCACGGGGCATGTAGGTCCATTTGTAAGGGTTTGATCTTCTTCATTATCATATGCCATGTTTTAATGAATCATTGGACGTTTTTCATCTATAAACTGTTGTGTTCATTTTCTTTCCTTTTGCATTTTGTTTGTTTAAGGATGGTTATCCCTTACACACACCCACACTCACAAATGCAGGTACCCATCCACTCCGGATTCCATGGGTGACTATTCTGCTTTTGCCTTCGATAACTCTGAAGATTTGGTCAATCATGCTGAGTACGAAGTTGACGAAGATTGTGAAGTGCCAGGAGAGTTAGCCAGACTTTTGCAACAAGAAGAGAGGGCCATTCTGCCTCACGAAGAGTTGCTAGAAACCATCAACTTGGGGACATAGGAAGACAGGAAGGAAGTAAAAGTGGGTGCCAACCTAGAACCAAGTGTCAAGGAGCGCTTAGTGCAGTTGTTGAACGAATATGTTGAAATCTTTGCCTGGTCTTATGAAGACATGCCAGGGTTAGACACAGATATCGTGGTTCACCATCTCCCTACAAGAGAAGACTGTTCACCGATCAAGAAAAAGGTCCGCCGAA
Source organism: Vicia faba (assembly GCA_948472305.1). Classification (NCBI taxonomy): domain Eukaryota; kingdom Viridiplantae; phylum Streptophyta; class Magnoliopsida; order Fabales; family Fabaceae; genus Vicia; species Vicia faba. The sequence continues at coordinate 691,490,724 of OX451736.1, forward strand.
TGAGGCCTGACATGTCTGAAAAGATCAAGGCTGAGATAATGAAGCAATTCAACGCTGGCTTTCTGGCTGTTACTTCCTATCCGCAATGGGTTGCTAACATTGTGCCTGTGCCTAAGAAGGACGACAAAGTCAGAATGTGTGTGGACTATCAGGATTTGAATAGGGCTAGCCCTAAAGATGATTTTCCACTGCCACATATCGATATCTTGGTTGACAACACAGCTCAGCACAAGGTGTTTTCTTTCATGGATGGATTCTCGGGATACAACCAGATCAAAATGGCCCCCGAGGACATGGAGAAAACAACCTTTGTTACGCAATGGGGTACCTTTTTCTACAAAGTGATGCCATTCAGACTGAAGAATGCAGGGGCAACCTATCAACGCGCCATGGTAGCTTTGTTTAATGATATGATACATCACGAGATCGAAGTTTACGTAGACGACATGATAGCTCGATCACAGACAGAAGAAGAACACCTTGGTCATTTGCAAAAGTTGTTTGCCAGGTTGAAGGATTATAAGCTCAGATTAAACCCAAGCAAGTGCACTTTTGGAGTTAGGTCTGGTAAACTTCTGGGATTTATTGTCAGCAACAAAGACATTGAGGTTGATCCAGCTAAAGTAAAGGCTATACAAGAAATGCCTGCCCCTCGTACTGAAAAGGAGGTTAGAGGATTCTTGGGACGCTTGAACTATATTGCGAGGTTCATCTCTCACCTGACATCTACCTGTGAGCCAATTTTCAAATTGTTGAAGAAAGATCAGGTAGTTGAATGGAACAATGATTGTCAAGTTGCTTTTGATAAGATTAAGGAGTATTTGCTAGAACCTCCTATTCATATGCCACCTGTTGTACCCCAAAATTTGCCCTCGTATTTTTCCACAAGAAATCAGAGCCTCAGGCGTTTCCTGATTTTTCAGATTGGCGTAAGAATCAGTCAAACATACTTTTCTTATCAGTCAGACAAAATTAGGGTTTTCATTGTTTTTTAAGCAGTTCAGGCAGATTGCTAGGGTTTGGTTGAGTTGGCTCAGGTTTTGATCAGGCGGATGTTTCTTTGACGTTTAATCAAGAACTAGGGTTTGTGCGCGCAGAAAGAATTAATTCTACAGTTCTTTTCAGTTTACTCTGAGATTTGGATTGAGGCATTTGAATCAAGAACTTGCAGTGTTTTGTTTAATCAGTAAAGGCTAAGGCATTTGAGTTGAGATGAGATGAAAGCTGAGGCACTTAAATTGAGAATCTACAGTGTCTGATTTGATCAGTAAAAAGAGAGCATCTGGATGTTGGTTTGATTAACTATGCATTATTTAATTGGAGCGCCAGGTTTATTACTGATTCATGCTGAATGGCGAGACCACAGTGTTCGTTAATTATTTTTTCTAAGTCAGAATAATTGGATACTTCCAGTTATTTTAATTTAAGGAATTCAAATAATTAAATGGACAGTAAATTAAAAGAGGAATTAACTGATCAAAAAGGATTTTTATTTATTCATCTTTAATTGTTTTGTTACAAATTATTATTCGAACAATTGTAAATTTATTTACATTTTTGTTTACAATAATAATTTTACAAATAAATTAAAATGAAAATAAAATTATCCTAAATATTCCTAAGTCTTCAAATCTTCAGCTTCTACTGCTACTCCTCTCCATTGAGTTTTATCTGCAAAACAAAGAGAAAAATAAAAGTCAAAGCAGATAAAATAATTAAAGACAGACAGATAAGAAATGAATTCATCATTAAAGGCGACTGGCTGGAATCAGTTTTCCCTCTCTGTAAATCACGAGATTTCTCTCGGTTCACAAAGAGGGATGGAATGTCTTGCAATTTAAGAAATAAATGCACAAAGTTATAATTTGCACATATTCAAAATTGTCACACATGCTGCCTAGTTTCAAGTTTTCAACCAAAGGAACCAAATCAATTGAAGAGTGCACAAAGCTGCATAGTTCATAAAATGCCAAACAAAATCCAAAGGCAAACCAAACTGAATGGCCTAAACCAAGTCAAAAGGGCAAACTGAATAAAACTGTCAAAGTTGTCCAAAAAGATATCAATATATCAAAGTACAAAAGGCTACCAAAACTGTCCAAGAGATATAAAAGATATCAAGAGATAAAAGGCTGTCAATAAAGATGCAGGAAAGCTGGAGAAAGAGATAAAGTATGCAGAGTAAACCAATATTGCAAGCATGTTAAATCACATCATTTTCAGACCAGTCACCTTTTCAGAATAAGGACAGTGCTAAGCAATATTATATGCTTTTAATCTGTCAAAAAGAGAGAGAGGGAGAGAGAAGAGAAAAAAGAAGAAGGAGGCTTACAGGGCTCAGGCTTTAGGCAAGAAAATATATAAAACAAACTGTAATAACATAGTACAAGAAGAGGGGCAGGTTACATAACCAAGATAACAAAAACCAAAAGGAGAACACAAACTCTATAAAACTTTTCAACACAAGTCGAACCAAGCCTCAGAGCCTCTCCAAAAACTTGTGTCAAAGCCATAAGCCTGAAGCCCAAGCTTAACAACACATAACCTGTTAAACCTGAAGCATCAGGCTTCAAGCCAAAGCTTAAACTGTCAAACCAGTAAACCTGCATTAAAAAGCCATAACCTATTTGAGCCTGAAGCAAAAGAAACCATCAACTTGCATAAGCCTCAAAGCAAGACCCTGTAACAATAAGCCAAACCTTGAAGCTTATAACCTGTCAAACATCCAAATATAAACAGATCCATACAAGCATCAACCTGTCTAAGCCCTTAAACAATACAAAAAGGCCAAGCCCCTTCAAGAACTGTCAAACATAAACAGCATATCAAAAACCTCACCAACACCCAGCACATCAACTTGTAAAGACAAAGCCCTCAAGCATCAAACTCCAAGCCCTCTGAAAGGTTTCATCATTGGGAAAATACACAAATCAGACACAATAGCATTCAACTCAATACCAACAAGCATTCGAGGCAAAGAGGCCCTCAGAGGAAGCCTCATCACAGGGCAAGCATACAAGGCATCAAGGCATCAAAGCATACAAGTCTGCAAATATACTAGGCAACTGAGGCAAAAGGTAGAAGAGGAAAAGGCGAATATATCAAACATCCTGAAGCAACACTCAGATTCTATAAGCATATCCAAGGCATCAAGCCATCATACAAGGCAACTGAGGCAAAAGGCATAGCAACGTACAGAGGCAAACACCCAAAGAGCAAGAAGAAGAAAAGAAGTGATACAGTAAAGGTTTTCAGTTTTGTTCATCACGAAACCTGAAGAAGCAAAGCTAAGATACCAGGGTTCCAAGCTAGCTTCCATCATCACCGAGCCTCCGCCTTGGCCGCCTGAGTGCCTCCGCGTCCACCATCCTCCTCCAAAGAAGGTAGTATCTTTTCTTCTCTCCTCAATCAGAACACAAACAACAACATAAAAGAAATCAGAAACAGAACTAAAACATACAAGATATAAACTAAAACCTTAACGCGAATGACTCAGAAATTTCTACCTTGTACAACACCACTAGAACAACCTCTGGAGGGAGAAGAGGTGGAAGTTGCGCTGGTTGGCCCTAGGCGGAGGAGGGCTCAGTAGCTATGGCGAAGGAGGCGAACAAAGACGAAGACGGAAACGAAGAGAACAGCGCGTGTTGTACCCCAAAATTTTCCCTCCCATTTCCTCAACATTTTCTCACCACAAGACCCTTGGAGTTCAAGATCCAACTAGGGTTTCCTCTGCTCAAGACTTCTCCTTGCACTGTTGACCCAAATTAGGGTTTGTGTTTGCACAAAGATGTTTTGACCTAAAATTCCTAAGATGACTTTCATGCTTCATATTGGACTCCCAAGCTTATCCCTACCAAGTTTCAAGCCTTGATTCCAATCTTTGCCCAGTCAATTGGACAGTTGACCTAGAAATCAGCTGTATTGGGGAAAAAGTCAACTGTGGTCAATTGACAGTCAAACCTTATGAAATTTGACCCACATAAACATGATGAACTCATATGAACCATTTGGTCAAGTTTGGATCATAATTCCACAAGAAATTTGATCAGACCACCAAAAGGGCAAAATGGTCATTTTTAGGGTATTGACTGCACAAAGGCAATTTTTGACTGTTTGACCTAGCCAATGGCAAACCAAGCTCACATATGGACTCAAGGACCCCATAGCATTGTCTTGACATGTTCAAAAAGTTCAAAGGATCCCAAATGCACAAAATTGACATATGAATTTTCCAGTCAATTGATCATTTTTTGACTGTATACTGAAAAGTCAAACTTTGACTTTTTGGTCAAAATCAAGTGTCAAGATCCATTTTTCATCAAAACATGTCAAAACATGAAACTTGTTCATCAAGAAATCAAAAATTGCAAATTAGGGTTTAAAGTGAAGAATTTTCATAACTTAGAATTTTTCTAAGTTATGAAAATCCCTAATTTTTTCCTAACTTTGTCCCATTTTTTCATCAAGATGCATTTGGATTCAAACAAAAGTCAAAACATGAAAGCTATAGTTCATTGAAAAATCTACAACTTTGATTCACAAAGTTTCCTCAAAAGAAGCTTGTAGCTCAAGTTATGATTTTTGGAACAAGGGTGCAAAACATTCTTAACTTAGAAAAATTTTGACCTATTCTAGGCAGGATTTTTTCCTAACTTCATGGCCACTTTTCACATGCTTCCACTTGGAATTTCAATTTTCATTACAAAGATGGATTGTAGTACACATTCCAAGCTTTCCAAAATGTCCAAGAACTCATCAAACAACCTTATGGTTAGGGAGAATCGAATTTGGCAATTTGAGCAAAAGTCACTTTGATTCATGGCCATGTACATGTTCATACACTTTGCAATTTTTCAAATCAGCATGAGCAAGCTAGTTACAGGCCTCTAATCCTTTTCTTACTCAATAATTAAATGCCAATCCATTGTGTTTTAGCTTTGTTCTGTCCATATAGTCATTACACAAAGAGTTAAGCCTTAATTGGAAAAAGTGATTTATCCATTTTTGTAAAGTAGAACTTTATGTCAAGTTTGCAAATCAAGAGGTACAATGCATATCTTTGGACACAAGATTCATGGACATAAGACACTGATCAAGACTAAAAGATACAGCACATTTGAGGTGCCTGTACAAGCCTAGAAACCAAGTTGGCATTTCCTGGCTTCACATAGAAGAAACCTTGCATTTTGAAACACAACTCTCATTGCTGCAAGAACTAGCTTAGACAAACTTGTTAGACACATTCTAAACAACATAACTGAGCTAAGACACGACCAAAACACCTTCCAAACCTCATCAAACCTCAAAACACCATCCTACTGCAGAAAACAGAGTCACCTCTACAGTTGGACTTGCATAAGTCAATCCACTCGTGCATTCTTGCTAAAACCAGTTCATACACATTCCATATCACATATACAAGCTATCCCAAGCATTGGACACGACCTATAACACCTCTAACCAACTTCACCATTTTCACATTTTCTGTTTTGCAGGTGGATTGCTATAGCTTGATTCACTTGGTTTCAAAGCAAACTAAAGGTTGGAGAAGCATCCCTGACCTTCAAGCAAGCTGTACCAATCCTCACTTTGCCTTGAAAGTGCCTCCATTGCCAGATACGATCCAAGCTGAACAGGTAAGTTCATGGACTTCTACCTCTCAATCTAGGAAGAGTTAGCTTTAAGTTTGTGAATGAAAAATGTCATATTCATGTCCCTGAAGCTATACATATCCTCACTTTCCATTTATATTGCATATGCTGAGAGTATTTTGAACCTGAACATTGACAAAAACTTAGGTTAAGAATTAGGGATGGAGAAATTCTCTCTCATTTCTAAGAGTTAAGTTAAGATTTTTATATGTCTGGATTCGTGGTTCAATGCTTGACATTTTTCATGTTATGAGTTTGTGCTGAAAACCAAAGAATCAAGAGATAGCAAGCAGGGAAGAAAACGTGCGCATTCTTGTGTTTGAAGGTGCTGGAGGTTGAAGACAACCATCCTTGGGCTTGGGCCTGGCTTTTTTCTGTTTGCACCCTATTTTTACACATGCACCCCCTGGCCCATTTTGAGATATCTTTGTTATTTTTGATTTTTTCCTTTTGATTTTGTTTTCATATTTTTGTCTAAACATAAAAAAACATTAAAAATATTTTTCCCACATTTTTTTGCATTTTTTGACATTTATTTTGTTTCATTTAGTTTTGTACATAAATAACTCTAAATATACTTTTATTTAAAAATACAAAGAAATAATATAAACACTTTTATTTTCTGATTTTTTATCTTTTTGAAAACATTTTATAAAAAATATACTTTTTTTTAATAATATTAAATATTTTATTTTTGTACATATTTAATATATTTAATAAATAATGTAAATACTTATACATTTATTAGTATATTTAGGTTAAAAACATAAAAAATAATACATTTTTATTTTTATTAATATTTAACTTAAAAATCACTTTTTGACAATATACTTTCTTTTTATTTATTTTTTACACATAATTAATAAATATTGTATATAATACTTAAATAAATAATTAATACCTTTTATTTAGCAAAATTAAGGTTTTTTGCCCTAAACATGAAAATATTCAAAAATTAACTTTCTTTTAATATTTTTATTTTATTTGTGAATAAAATATACACTTACACAGAAATACCTTTACATATATATTGCTTTATTCTTATATATCTTTATATTTATATTTGCGCAATTCGATTTGGTTGTAAATATTGGTCACTATCCTCCTATGAAGTCTCATCCCCATTTGAACATTTGTACCCCCATTCCCATAATCATTGTGTAATAACTTAGGACTTTTAATTTCGCATTTTTAAGTTTTCTAATTATACCATGATAGAATTAGGGTTTTGTATGCAAATCAAAAACAACAATTAGTTTGACCTAAATTCAAGATAAACAAGCATGAAAATAGACAACACTAATCACACTTGCACCCCTAGGGTATTCCACTTGTTGCCTTCAATAATGGGCCATATTGCATGTTGAGTATCTTTGGCAAAAACAAAACAATCAAATGATCATAGTCTATCGATGACGCTTTCAATAGTTACCTAAAAATAATCAAGTCCCTTAAAGAAAAATTGCCCAAAGATACTTGGCACCATTGCAATCATGGTCTAAGCGATGACCCGCGCCCGTCCCGTTCACATCCTAACACAAGATTGTCCACCAAATACAATGGTGGAACAAAATTGTTAAAAGGGTTAAAACATAGCAAAGATCTTTGAGAAATTTAGAGTAGACAAACTCTTGGTTACTTGCCAACTTGCAAAATAAAAACACTTTCCCTTTTTTAAACACACATCACAACACTTTCAAAACAACTTTCAAAAACATGGAAAACTTTTCAAAAGACATACATCTTTGTATACATCCCAACATGGATCATTACAAAGGTTGCCACCACATTGGCCTCTTTTCAAAACATTTTCAAACCCACACACACAAAGCACCATTTCAAACAATTGAAAACACAAGGCAAGTGATCTAAGCAAGTAACTAAGAGCCCATGGATAACCATGGATAGAAAGGGTGCTAATACCTTCCCTTTCTATAATCTACTCCCCGAACCCAAGAAAACATCTCAAAGGTTTTTGCTGTGCTTTTTAACCTTTCCTTAGGATAAAATAAAAAGTTGGTGGCGACTCTTGCTCAACCGAAACATTTGCGAAAACAAACGCAAAACCTCAAGTCAGTTCTCCCACCGTATCACAGAACTGGCGACTCTGCTGGGGAAATTACTTAAAAGTGGAGTAACCTTAGGGTTTAGACCACCTTTGTTTTCAATTGTTTGCTTTGTTTGCTTTTATATTTGTGGGCTTTGCATCGGAGTTTCATAGATCCTAACCCGGATCTGGGGAATACCCTTTTAGGTAGCATAATCTGTGAGGGGCCTGTCTGGCGTAGACCGGCATGGGTGAAGCAGTGGCTACGTTGGTGTGACACCTTGGCCTGTACCGATATCCCTTGTGTTGCAACGAGGAGAATATGGGTCTTCTAAGGAGTCATTAAACACCAACCGACCTTAGAACCCTAAATTGACCAAACTTGGCCATAGAACAGTAGCAGCATGCTAGACTCATTGAGGCTAAACTCTCGCGATGGTTCTGGCCGCAAGAAAAGATTGCGATGCTGGAGTTATGACCGATTGAGGGTAGTCAATGATTTGAGATCCTCTAGAACCCGGTTACTTTTGATAGGACAGGTTTTAACCAACGAAACTAAAAGAGGGTAATACCTAAACTTCATGCTGGCCTAAAACCTAAGGGTTGTCTTGTGTGACTTGTGTGCCTTATCATGCTTTCCTTTATGAATACTTGTGGTGTGCTTCATCATAGCATCATACCATCATACCATTGCATGCATCCTGTATAAGGACTGACCCATTTCAAAGACAAGAGGGTTTCATCTTTGCTCTATTTTGTAGGACATCATGATGCCCGTGCGTAGGAATACTATCCGGCTCAACTTTGTTCAACCACCAACTTTGCTCAAATAATTGGTTGATAGGATTCCAAACACTACTTCTTTCATCAAGAGGCATGGTTCTCTCCTTGGTTTGATCACGTCAAAGTGGGACCAACAACTGATAAGTGTCCTGACCCAGTTTTATGATCCCATGTATCATTGCTTCACCTTTCAAGACTTCCAGCTGGTCCCTACCCTGGAAGAATTATCTGATTTGCTTGGTATCCCTGTTTTGGAGCAAACTCCATTCACTGGTTGGGAGAAGACTCTTAGGTCTGAAGAGATTGTTGCACTCCTTCCCTTAACCAAAGAAGAGGTATTGGCTAACTGGGAAACTAGAAGTGGAGTTAAGGGCTTTTTGGTTAAGTTTCTGGTTGGCAAAGCTAATGATTTCTGGAATGACTTAGACTTCAAGGCATACGAAGACATTCTGGCTCTTTTAATCTATGGTCTAGTATTGTTTCCAAATCCTGACACATTTATCAATATCTATGCCATAAGGATCTTCATGTCTCGGAATCCTGTACCCACTCTTTTGGGTGATATCCTGCAACAACTCTATGCTCGTACTGCCCGAAGACGGGGAACTCCATGGTGTTGTGCTCCTTTGCTAGTGAGGTGGTTTATTTCGCACCTTCCTAGGTTTGTGCTGAAGAATGAAGAAGGAAAGGGTTGGGCTCATAGGTTAATGTCTCTCACTGATAATGACATCACTTGGACTCTCAGAGGTTTGGATGAGGTAGCTGTTATTGATTGTTGCGGAGAATACCCTAATGTTCCATTGATCGGTACCCAGGGAGGAATCTCTTACAATCCATGTTTAGCTCTTCGTCGGTTTGGAAGAGCCAGAAGAGTAGGGCCTCATGAGATGTTGGTTCCTCACTTCCATTTTGAATTTCAGGTAGGCAGTGACAAACTACGCCATGGATTCATTAAGGCTTGGGACAGAATTCACAAAGCTGACCCACATGAGTTGGGACCAAAGACTTCTCTACCATTGGAACCCTATTGCAGATGGGTCTGTATCCGTGCTCAGAAGTTAGGTATGCCATACGAAGTTGTCAGGCCTATCCTCGTTGAATCTCCTGATGAAGACGGGGTTCCTCCAACTGTCCTCCCTCCTCAGATACCCACTGATGTTGATACACTAAAGAGATCTTGGGCGCAGCTACAGGAAGAACGGGATTTTTATCGGGAAAAATTCAACGAACAAGAACGGAAGATCCAGAAGCTGACTAAGCAATTGGAGGAAGAGCGGGTCCTGAATGACTATATCCGTACTGAGAAGAGAAGGCCATGGGAGCACTGATGAGCTTTGGAGATTTCTTTTACAGTTTTTATTTTCTTTTCAGTATTTTCATTCTTGTAATGCCTACGGGCAAGTTGTTGAACAATTTAAAGTTTGAATCTAATGAAGTGTGTTTCCTTTTTGTCTACAAAGTTGAATCCCGTTTGTCTTTGAAAACATAAAACATACGCATCTCATTGCATCATATGCATAACAGGTACCCTTTTTTCCACAGGTTGCTTAATCTTCTTCGCTGTTTATTTGAACAGTCATCATGAATCCTGAATCATCCAACGAACAAGTTATCAAGGCCCTCCAGGCCCAGAACGCCCAGTTTCAAGAGCTGGTCATGAGCTTAGCCCAAGGTCAACAAGAGTTGAAGACTCTGCTCTTGAAGAAGAAGAAGAAGAAGAAGAGGGATGCGTTGTTCAACACTGGACGCAGGTTTGGGAATACACTCCATAATGAGGCTGATCAGGCTACTTCCTCTGTAGAAAAAGACAGTCCCCAAGGGGGAAGGGCTCCTAGTCCTGCAGTCTCCGACAACGAGACGGATTACAATGATGAACAGTACCCTCCTGCTACAGACAGATACAAGCAACTAGAGGACCGTTTAAGTGCCATGGAGATTCAAAATGTGTCGGGTTTGGATTTCAGAGATCTAGGTTTATCTTCTGGGGTGGTGATCCCACACAAGTTCAAGGCACCTGCCTTTGCGAAGTACGACGGGGCTTCCTGTCCTAAGCTGCATCTCAGATCATATGTAAGGAAGATCCAACCTTACACTGCAGACAAGAACCTATGGATCCATTTCTTTCAGGATAGCCTTTCGGGGTCTCAACTCGAATGGTTCTATCAGCTAGATGGAGCCAGTATTCGAAACTGGGAAGATTTGGCTACCGCATTTTATAAACAGTATCAGTATAATTCTGACCTCGCTCCCATGCGTACCCAACTTCAGGGTATGTCACTAGGGACGGGCGAAGGATTTAAGGAGTATGCGCAAAAGTGGAGAGACCTGGATGGAAGGGTGCAGCCTCCTTTGACTGGCCGTGAACTTGTTGACATGTTCCTAAGTACCCTGTCTGGTCCATTCTTCAATCATTTGATTGGTAATTCTTCTGTTGGGTTTACAGACTTGATCTTGACGGGTGAAAGGATAGAAGCTGGTATCAAGTCAGGGAAGATACAGAAGGGTGCCTCCGCGAGTACTGAGAAGAAGCCCTTCAAGAAGGAAGACAGTGCTGTTTATGGTCCCCGAAGACAGATTAAACCGGAACGCCGCCAAGCTGTCAATGCATTGGTAATTTCAAAGCCTGCTTTTGCTCCTCAGCAATATAATCAGCAAAGGGGTGAGAGGCCCAAAAGGCAGTACACTCGGCTTAGCATGACCCTGTCTCAGATTCTGCCGCAACTACTGTCAACCAATCTGGTAACTGTCAAGGAAGCTCCGAAGGTGGTGAGCACAGCTTCTCCAAAGTACAACCCCAACGCCCATTGCGCTTATCACTCTGATAGCCCCGGGCATACTACGAGCGATTGTTGGGCTCTGAGGAATAAGGTTCAAGACCTTATTGATGCTAAAGAAATACAGTTTGAGGCGCCCGAAAGACCCAATGTTGTGACTGCTCCCCTGCCCCAACATGGAGTGAATGCTATGGAAGAAGACCGATATGTAGCCTCCGTGGAAGAGATTGTTACTCCGTTATCGACTGTTAAAAGGAATTTGTTGCTAGCCGGTTTATTTCTGGGATGTTGTGAAGATTGCCTTCTATGTGTTGTTTCGCCTTTTGGTTGTCCTTTGCTGAAATCAGGTATCCAAAGCCTGATGGATAGCAAGGAAATCTTGTTCGAGAAGATTGTTGTTCCTGCTGTCCCTACTGAAGAAGTTTCTATTGTCACTATTTTCAACAAACCTCCTAAGGCTCCTTCAAAGAAGCCCGTCAAAATCATGTCCACTCAAAAGATTGCTCCTATCATCATCATTGTTCCAGGACCCCTCCCTTATACATCCGACAAAGCTGTCCCATGGCATTATGGGGCAGATGTTTATGTGCTTGGAGTAAAACAAGAGTTTGATACAAGTACCGGTGTCAGTAACATCATCGGGCCTGCCAAAATTACTCGCAGTGGTAGGCTGTTTTCACCAGATATTGCGCCGCCAGCTATTCAGAAACCCCTTATCATCACACCTGCAAGTGTGCATGTTCCCCCTCCTAATCAAGTTCCTGTTTCTACCCCTGCTGCCGAGTCCTCTGATGCTCGGGGCAAAGGGATTGCTGCTGATTTGCCTGCCCTGACGGAGGCACCAAAGACAACCACTGTTGAAGCCTCCCAGCAAGAGATGGAGGAGATCCTCAAAATTATCAAGAAAAGTGATTTCAATGTTGTTGAGCAGTTGGGGCACACCCCATCAAAAATTTCTATGCTATCACTGTTGTTATGTTCAGAGGCCCATGCCAAGGCCCTGATCTCCTTCCTAAAGACGGCCCATGTGCCACAAGAAACGTCTGCTGATCAATTTACTGATTGTATGGCTAACTTGACTGCTGATAACGGGTTGGGCTGTTCTGACGCCGATCTGACTGCAAAAGGGAAGAACCATAATGACGCCCTGCATGTCTCTATTGAATGCAGGGGCACTACTCTTGCCCATGTGTTGGTAGACACCGGTTCTTCATTGAATGTATTGCCCAAGAAGGCCCTAGACAGATTGGATTATGAGGGTCTGGAGCTCAAGCCCAGTAACATTGTTGTCCGAGCCTTTGACGGTTCGAAAAGGATGGTACATGGTGAAGTTGACATTCCAATCAGGGTTGGTTCTCAAGTTTTTGATTCAACTTTCTATGTGATGGACATCCGTCCATCCTACTCTTGTTTGCTGGGTCGTCCATGGATCCACAAGGCTGGAGCTGTGACCTCCACACTACATCAGAAGCTTAAGTACCCAGTCAGAGGGAAAATTGTAACAGTTCAAGGGGAAGAAGAGTATATGGTCAGCCACCTCAACTCGTTCCGGTACATAGAAATGGATGGGGAATTCACTGAAACCCCCTTTCAACACTTTGAAGAGGTGCCTTAGACGTTGGCATCGGCTGAGACTGTGATTGAAGACCCTCCTTCGAAGATGGCTTCCTTAAAGGATGCCCGGGCTGTGATTTAGAAGGGTGAGTGCGCAAACTGGGGCCGACTTCCTGACTTCACTCCAAAGACTGACAAGTTTGGCTTAGGCTTCACTGCAGAGGCTCAGAAGGCTGTTCGTAAGGCAAGAATTAGAAAGTCTCATGTGTTCATCACCAACCCGGGAGTGAATGCTATTGAAGATGACGTGGAGGAATCAGAATTTGACAGCTGGATCTACCCAACAACCGATAATGGACCAAGCAACTGGACTGCCAAAGACTTTACACCTATTACTTTTGTCACTCAGTAATGAACTCTTTTGTTTTCAATTTGTAACAAATAATATGTTGAAACTTTTGTGGCTCAGTGTCCTACCCGGGGCACCGTGGCTCCATTTGTGAGGGCTTTTGTATGACATTTTCATATATCATTAATCAAAACATTGGACGTTTGTTGCATTTCAAATCTTGTGCTCCTTTTCTTTCTTTATCATATACTGCAAAACAGCTATATTTACACACACTCACTTATACAGGTTCCAATCCACTCTGGATCTCACTGGTAACGACTCTGCTACTGCCAGTTATGACTTCGAAAATCCGATCAACTTAGACGAAGACAAAGGTGAAGATGATTGTGAAGTTCCTGGTGAACTTGCAAGACTGCTACTCCAGGAAGAGAGGGCCATTCAGCCACATGAAGAGCCATTGGAAACGGTAAATCTGGGTACTGAGACAGACAGGAAGGAAGTCAAGATTAGTGCCGATCTAAAGCTCTGTGTGAAACAACGGTTGAATCAGATGCTGCATGACTACATGGAAATCTTTGCCTGGTCTTACGAAGACATGCCTGGTTTGGATGCCGACATTGTAGTTCATCACCTGCCTACCAAGGAAGACTGCCCTCCGGTAAAACAGAAGGTCCGCCGTATGAGTCCAGAGATGTCCGAGAAAATCAAAGCTGAGGTTATGAAACAATTTGATGTCGGGTTTCTAGCGGTGACTTCTTACCCTCAGTGGATTGCCAATGTGGTTCCAGTGCCGAAAAAGGATGGTAAGGGCCGAATGTGTGTTGATTACAGGGATTTGAACAGGGCCAGCCCTAAGGATGATTTCCCTCTGCCTCATATCGACGTTCTGGTTGATAATACTGCTCAGCATAAAGTTTTCTCCTTCATGGACGGCTTCTCAGGTTATAATCAGATTAAGATGGCTCCTGAAGACATGGAGAAGACCACTTTTGTCACTCAGTGGGGGACCTTTTGCTACAAGGTCATGCCATTTGGGTGGAAAAATGTTGGGGCAACCTACCAACGTGCCATGGTTGCTTTATTTCATGATATGATCCATCACGAGATAGAAGTGTACGTCGACGATATGATTGCAAGGTCTCAAACTGAGGAGGAACACCTTGACCATCTACGGAAGCTGTTTGACCGTCTGAAGTTGTACAAACTGAGGCTGAACCCGAACAAATGCACCTTTGGGGTGAGATCTGGAAAACTGCTAGGCTTCATTGTGAGCGACAAAGGTATTTGTTGTACCCCAAAATTTGCCCTCCCATATTCTTCAAGAAATTGCCAAGACAAGCTTCAAAACTCCCCAAGGGTTGCACAGTGCAAAGGTCTCCTAAGCAGTCAAAGTTAGGGTTGGTGTACTGATCAAGAAAGTGAAGTTTTCAAAGGTCCAATCAAGTCCTATATGCCTATAAATATGGTCAAGCATCCTCATATCAAGTTTCAAGGCATTCAGCTCAAAATTGCACAGTCAAAACCCTAATTGCACTACAGTCAACTGTAGGGGCAAAATGGTCATTTGACAGTCAAAAGTTCAAATTTTTGGTCAACATATCATTTTGAAGCCACAAACATCATTTGATCAATGCTTGATCATGATTCTCAAAATTTGGCTCAAGAATCATCAAATTGCAAAAGTTTCCTTATTTGGACAGTTGAAAAAGTCAACTGAAATTGACTAGGGCATAACTTTCACATGGATTATCAGAAAAATTCCATCCAAAGCTCATTTTGAAGAGAAAGACATTTCCTACAACTCATCTTCATACTTCAAATCCAAGAAATGCTCTCACAAAAAGTTATCAATTTCAACATTATAGGTCATTTTCAAAAGTCAACAAAAAGGGACTTTAAGTCAAAGGCCATAACTTGAGATTGGTAAATCAAAATGACATGGGACCAAAGGCATTGGTTAGAGGACTCAAAGACCTTTCCAAAATGTCCAAGAACATGAGAAAATCTTAATAATTGAGCAAGTTATGCCTTGTAGAAGTTGGGAAATTTTTGGATATTTTGAAAAGTCAACATTGATTCAAATGACCTAAAAATGCTAATGGGCCCATTTTTCCTCCATAATTCATCATCCATGGCATGTGCACGACCACTTGGCCCAAAGGGAAGTATTTTCTCATTTTTTATTTATTTATTTGAATTTTTATTTATATTAATTCATTTAACTCATTTAAATATATGAAAAATATTTAACTTAACCTAACCAATCTTTTTATACATGTTTTAGCCTCAAGATTTCGTGTATATGCAAATAAGGAAAGATTTGGGTTGATTGATCATGATTGAGAACAAAGAACACATGGAAAAGATTGGAAAAGATTCTTAAAAATCAAATTTTCAAAAACCATCATTGCATTGGATTTGTTCTACTTTTGTTAACCTAATGGACTCACTACATATGCTAGAACACAACCCTAATCAGAATAGACACGAAGCTGCGCAAGAAGGCCATTATCAAACTTGGAAAAAATTGCAAGAAACTCAAAACTGAAAGTTCACTTCCAGGGCGATTCAAGGCAGAATTTCTATTCCAATAGCTTCCTGGGAGATTACTGAACACAATCCAATCAAAAACATTCACTCAAACTCCAAGAATCGGTATACAGGACTCAAACTGTTTCAGAAAAATTGCATAATCGTGTTTCATGTTTTAGGCATTTTCATTGCGTTTTTGTTATGCATTTACACTAATTGACTTGTTCTAATGCTAATCATATAACTTAATTGAGTTTTTGCAAGCTGTAGGCAATTTCACCATTGTTGATATTTAGGGTTCAAGAAGCTTGGAATTAGGGCTTTTGTAATGGGGAAAAATTAGCCCTCAAGACCACCACCAATAGATTGAGCGCATCTGGACGATCTCAAACCAACCCTCGCGCTCAATTTATGAGTGCCTGAGGGCTAATCGCTATTTTTCAATAGCTGGCCTAAGAAAACGCATAAGAAACCGTGGCCTAATGTTTTATATTACAGGGATGATGAAGAAGACGAATCTGTGGCCAGACCTGATTGGTTGATTTGAAATCTTCGCGCGCGTTACAAAGCCATTAACCCACTTTCTTTTATATTATTCGCTTATTATTATATATTAACAATGTGAATTTGGTTCAGTTGGCAAGAGATAGTGGTGGCAAAACACGTGACCTGGGTTCGAGCCCCAGGTCTTACATGTTTCCATATTATTTTTCATTAGCAATTCCCATGCGCTTCAAGGCTGCAGACGCACCATACGCTCTCGCTATCCTACCATCTACGTGCATATCAGGCTCAAATCAACGGCTGAGAGGTGGAGAGCACCATAGACCCTGGTCCACGCTTCAGCACGCTACTCAAAAAAGTCAAACGGACTAGGCTTGTTGGGCCAGATTATTCAAGATTACACCTCCTATTTGGGACTACCACCCCCCCAAGGTTTGTATAATTTTTGTTTTCTTTATTTTTAATTCTATTTTTATTTTAATTATTACTTGTTTAATTAATATATTATTTTTTACAAAATATAAAAACATCAAAAAAAATCAGAAAAAGAGCAAAATATAATAAGTATTTTATTTTAATTATTTTCATAAACAAATTGTATATAATTGAATTTAGTATAAATTAGGGTTTAATTTTAATACTTTTAAAAAAATCTAAAAAGAAGTAGAATTAGGTTTAATTAATGTTTTTATTCCTTTTTAATTTTTCTTTCTTATAATAATATTTATTTATTTTATTTATTTTTATAATTAAATTTGCATGAAAATAACTTAGGGTTAATTTAGGTTAAATTCTAATGTTTTCTCAATAAATTAAAATAACTAGCATTAGGGTTTGCGTCGTATTTTGATTAATTCTTTTTTCTATTAAATCTAAAAAAACATAAAACACCAAAAAAAACAAATTCTTGCTTTCTCTTAATTTTAATTTTAATTCCTCATTAATTTGGTTTTTGCAAAAGGGTCTAATGCCCTCGTTTCGCTCTTAATTTCTTATTATTTCGCATTATTATTTTTATTCTGCTTAAATAATTATGTATCTCTCCCGAAGCCTTGTAAATATTAAACTTCTCGCACTTTTAATTTCTTTATTTTTCGTCAAATCGGGTCCTGGTTAATTTTGGCGATGTGGACCCGCGCCATTTGTAATAGCTTAGAATTTATTTTTCCCGCAATATTTTTAACTGTTAATCAAAAGCATGAAAGACTGTATGGACAAAATAAAATCAAGCGTAGAACACCAACAACATGAAAAGACAAAAATAAATGAAAACGACACACGAATCGCACACACCACCCCTAGGGTACGCCTCACTGTTGCCTTACCTCGAAAGGTGATCGTCGAGTAGAGGATGTCTTAGTAAGTCCTCATGATCCGGGAACTTGGCATGAGGGTAGCTTCTAAGGTATCTTCCCATTGCTCTGGTGATCACCATGTCCCGAACCTCCGAATTGACCCGAACACCTCCAACGGTGGTGCTACCTACCTCTCAATGGTGGGATGGCACTACTTTAAAGGACATTTACACAGACGAATTCCTTAGGGTAGGTAGGTTCTCGTAGATACTTGCTCTAATTTCAAAACAAATCAAAAATACTTTTCACACCGACACCTTTTCAAAAAGCTTTCGAAAGCATTTTTCAAACACTCTTGAGGACCGATACAAGAGTCGAACTGGAATTTTCAAAGAAACTTTTTTAAAACCCACAGTTGAAAAGCAAACAAACCATTTTGAAAACACAAGTGAGCAAGTATCTAAGAGCCCATGGATAACCATGGATAGAAAGGGTGCTAACACCTTCCCTTTCTATAATCTACCTCCCGAACCGAGAGCAATCTCTTTAAGGAATTTTTCTGTGCTTTTGTCCTTTCCATTTGGAGAAAATAAAAGACGGTGGCGACTCTTGCTTCCGCGACATTTCGCGAACCAGCGTTAAACAGTCAGTTCCAGATCCACCGATCACAGAACTGGCGACTCTGCTGGGGAATTAAACTTAAAGTGAGGTGTACCTTAGGGTAGTTCATAACTGTGTTTTCAATTGTATTGACTTGCTTGCTTTATTATTGTGGGACTGTCTCGGGAGTTCTATAGATCCTAACCCGGATCTGGGGGATACCTTCTTAGAAAGTAGCAACAAGGCTGTGAGGGAACTGTGCGGGGTATACCGACATGGTTGAAACAGTCTGCTACGTTGATGTGGCACTTTGGTGTGTACCGGTAACCCTTGAGTTCAGTCAAGGAGAGTACGGGGCCTCCGCGTGGTGTCGTGAAGCATCAACAGACCTTAGGAACCTTAATTGAACTATCTCGGCCTCTTTAGGGTAGTGAGATAACTGACTTTGGTGCAGTCCGAGGTTGGTTGATACTCGATACTACACTCAATTGAGGGTTGCTTTCCTGGAATATTTCGGTCGCCAGTTCAGTGGCTAAATCGAAACGATGAACAATGAAAGCAATCCCGTGATATTGGGACCCTTAGAACCCGGTTACTTCTAATAGGACAGGTTGAGCCCACCAACTTCAAGAGGGTAATACCCAGCCCCCATGCTGGCCTAAACTCTAAAGGTTTCTCTTGTGTGACTTGTGTGCCTTCATACTTGACTATTTGCATGCTTGTTGTCTGACACTTGAGCTTCTTGCAGGTTTTGTTTATAGTCCTTAATTGGGACTCATGACAGGGCTTACTAAGTTTCTTGCAGGTTTTGTTCATAGTCCTTAATCGGGACTCATAACAGGGTATCCTAAGTTTCTTGCAGGTTTTGGTTTGTAGTCCTTAGTTAGGGACTCATAACAGGGTTTACTCACATTACCCCATGCATACCATAACATCATACCATTGCATACATCCTAACCCATTTCAAGGACCTCAAGGGCTTGTGATGCAGGTCATGATAAATCAAACATCTAGCAAGGGGCAAAGAGGATTTATTTTCCTCTAGCCTAAGTGGTCAGGGGCTATGACCCACTTGATATGGTGAGCTTTGACACTTGAAGAAAGTTCCCCGAGCCAAGGTTATCAGAGGCTATGACCCACTTGATATGGTGAGCTTTGACTCCTGAAGAAGGTTCCCCTAGCCAAGGTTGTTTGGAAAGCAAAATAAGGTTGATGACTTGAGTCAGGGGCTATGACCCACTTGATATGGTGAGCCTTTGACCCTTGGAAGAAAGACTCTCAACAAATATGAAGTCCTTTCAATTAAGCTACCGGATCCAAATGCTAACAAATTTTCTTGTTTACCCCGCGAGGTCCTTGGAAACATTACATGCATATCATACATATCATTGCATAACAGGTACCCTTGTTGCAGGTCACTTACCCTCCCTGCTGTTTATTTCAGCCATGGCTTCCCAACAAGATAACCAGGACCTTCACACTCAAGAGACTCAGTTCAAAGAGATCTTCCTAAGCCTATCCAAGGGGCAGGAAAAGTTGAGGACACTCCTCATGGGGAATCTGATCAGAAAAAGTCCTGAAGATGACAAGGACGAACAGCTGAAACGTCTACAAGCTGAGGTAGACACACTGAAAACCCAGATGCTGGGGCAAAGGGCACTCATTCAAGGTTTAGCTCAGGAGCAAGGAGAGCTGAGGGCC
The DNA here is from genome assembly GCA_948472305.1 of Vicia faba. Classification (NCBI taxonomy): domain Eukaryota; kingdom Viridiplantae; phylum Streptophyta; class Magnoliopsida; order Fabales; family Fabaceae; genus Vicia; species Vicia faba. The sequence goes on from OX451736.1 coordinate 691,510,520, forward strand.
ATGATCAGTCAGCTTCATCAAGACATGAAGCAACCAGCCCAAGTCAGGGACCCAGTCATTAATCAACTTCCAAGAAGTCAAAGGTTTGGGCTTCTCCAAGCTGCTATTACTTCACAGGTCCGACAACGACCTCGCCCAGAATAACGGGCTGATCAGAGCAAACCAGACAAGGCTAAAAGGCAGTTCACCAAGATCAACATGTCGCTGGATCAAGCATTACAACAAATGTTGGAGGCAGGGTTGATCACCTTAAGGGCTCCTCTCCGGAATCCAAACACTTCTGCTCCTAACTATCATCCCAACGATAGGTGCGCATACCATTCTGATAGCTCGGGGCATACTACGGACAACTGCTGGCCTCTCAAAAACAAGATTCAAGACATGATCGACGCCGGAGAGATTCAGTTTGAAGTACCTGAGACTCCGAACATAATCACTGCTCCCTTGCCAAATCATGGCTAGGATTGAGAAATTTTTGTTCATTCGAATGTTCAAGTTGCAATTTTCTTTTGTTCAAACATTTACTCATGTTAAACATTGTTATTTCATTAATGCATCGCATATGTCTGTTCTGAAACAATATATTCGTATTCACTAAATGCAAATTATTTCCATATTTTTTCTGATGTCAGCTCTTGATCTAAAATTCTAAGCCTCTTGAGGGAGGATGACGAAAACGATACCGCGATCATTACAGTATGCTTTTGAACAGACCCCGCTTATGAAGTACAGGCATTGTTTCAATTCCTAAACACTGGAGTAATAAGGAAGATAATCCCTCGTCAACCCCTCTGAGCCAAAGAAGTAGAAGTTTTTATTTTCGAAAATCAAAACCCATAATCATAACCTGGGGCAGGGTAGTTCTCTCAGTTGATCCAAGTGCATAACGAATGGCACCAAAAAGTCCTTACAAAACAAAAGACAGTGATGGTTCCCTACAATCATAAAGACAGGCAGTCGTTATCAAAAATCATAAATGAAAAGCCCAATAAGTCAAAACCTACGAAGGGGACTTACGAAACTGGGGCATCCCGCTGACTGTAATTCCAAAAAGGAAACAGCTCAGGAAAAAATAGAGATAACAAAAAAAAAATCAGACAAGAAAGAGGTCTTACAAACCCTCAACAAAAAAAAGGAATGACTGCCTATTCAAAATAAGTTATCAACATCTGAACCATCATCGGAAAATCAGAGCAAGGACTCAAACAAGGTCTAACGCACGATCAACTGAGTTTAGGTTTGGAGAACATCACGAAGAGTGGGTGGGTACAAATAAAATTTGAGCCTTTATCCTTTGTTTCTTAAACCGTGAACCAGGCCACGTTATAACCCTTAAAAGTCCTAGCTGAAGCATGGGTTAGTTCGAAAGCATACTGTTACGAAAGGTATCCTGACTCCTTAAGGCCTACGGTAAATACGGAGTTGACATCACGTTTTACAAACATTCACTTGTTTTATGAAAAAGAAGGCATTTTCAAAATCTTCAAGACAGACATAAGCTTTGCATTTTTGACATAACTTTGTTTGCATATGACTTTCTGTTTGAACAGCAGGGAAATTTGCACGATGAATGCCTGATGAACAAAAGCACTCCCAATCAAGGGGCATGGCATGAGCATGGTCCATCATCTGGGGCAATCCAATCAAGATTCGGAGAATCTCTCAAAAGTCAAATAGCCTGGGGCAAATCTCCGCATGAGCCACCTGGGGCATTTCAACAATGAATCTTGCTTGGTCGAAAATCTTCTGGTGGCACGACAAAACACTTCTAACAGGGGTAACTCCCTACATTCTGAAAGAATGGACATAGTCGAAAAAATACTACGCATAATCAAAGACCCGCTAGGTTGACATACCTAGGCAAAAATAAGGGCTTCCCGGCGAACCAAAAGGGTTCGGGCAAAATGAGGGATGAAATGAAAAAATCTGTACACCCGGCAAGTCGAAAACCTGAAAAGGCGGCTTGGGAAAAAATGGGTATCCCGGTGGACTGAAAACCCGAAAGGGCGGTCCAGGCAAAAGCTAGGGATCAAAGCGTACGACTATGTCCTGTCATCTTGTCACCTGCCTATCAGAAGAAGAGTTTGTCCATCAACAAGCTATCAGCACCTCTTAGGTCTTCCTCTCCCACCGCAGAAACAGGGGCAATAAGGAGTTGTCTAAAAGCAATCTAATTGTTCTGTCCTCCAGGGTACCAAGGTAGGTTCAGCTAAAGAACATAACCCGGCACATCCTAATTCCCCAGAGAGTAAGTCAGCAGTCATTACACTCTCTCCAAGCTATACTATCAAATCTTAAGGAAGTTGAGTATCCTCCAGCAGATCTCAACATTCCCCAGCAGCATACATATTCTTAACAAGCATCCCCGGCAATCCTGGTCTAAAGATTGTTCCCCGGCGGTATATCAACATCCAAAGGAATCACTTCCCTGCAGTTCAAAATCTCCCCAGGAGAGTCCAACCCAGTTTCCCCAAGAAAGTTGGAATTCATCCCCCCAAACAGTAAGCTTATCCCCAGTAAATTCTGGAAGCTTATCCTCGCAGAGCACGAGCGCGTCGTCCGGCTTGATTTAAAGAGTTATTTCCTTAACAGGATATAACTGGGTTATCCTCAGCCAAAAGCCACGGAAAGATCGTCGTCGACACAGTTCTTTCTTATCCCCAGCGAAGTCCATCAACACTTCCAACAACAGGGGTATCCCCAGCAAATTATTATCAACACTCAGCAAGGCATCCCTCTTCCCACAGAGTATTGCTTCCCAGCATGATCGCTAGAGTATCTTTTCTCCCCGCAGAATCTTCCATTTGCCAAGTTTATTCCGCAACGGAGTCATCTTCTCCTACTGGTGTCCTTGCAACTATCATCCCCAGCGAAAGCAAAATCTATTCCCCAACAGCAGCCCAGGAGTGACTTCCCGGCACCCGTCAAGGATTTACTTTCCTAGACGAAAAAATACGTTCATAAAACATCACATACATCATTATAGCATGCATAGACGCATCATATCATACAAATCTCACTTATGGTGAGAACATCATTGCTTGATCCATATCATGCATTGCATATGACTGACCTTTACCTTTCAGGAAAGATGCAGTTAAAATTCTCAAACATATTTCAAGGCCTTCTCTAGTCCAGCTAAATCGACTCCCAACAGATTTTTCTGATAAAGACTCAGCAGAAGTTATTCCAGATTATAATTTCCTATTGGTTCTCTCTCCGACGGTGCATGAGATTTCCATTTTAGGATTTTCTTTAAGATTATAATTTTCAGATGTTTCCCTCTCCGACGGTGAGTGAGGTGATAGTCTCCTATGGTTCCCTCTCCGACGGTGAGTGAGGTGGTAAGTCCTTTTCAGATGTTTCCCTCTCCGACGGTGAGTGAGGTGATAGTCTCCTATGGTTCCCTCTCCGACGGTGAGTGAGGTGGTAAGTCCTTTTCAGATGTTTCCCTCTCCGACGGTGAGTGAGGTGATAGTCTCCTATGGTTCCCTCTCCGACGGTGAGTGAGGTGGTAAGTCCTTTTCAGATGTTTTCCTCTCCGACGGTGAGTGAGGTGATAGTCTCCTAAGGTTCCCTCTCCGACGGTGAGTGAGGTGGTAAGTCCTTTTCAGATGTTTCCCTCTCCGACGATGAGTGAGGTGGTAAGTCCTTTTCAGATGTTTCCCTCTCCGACGGTGAGTGAGGTGATAGTCTCCTACGGTTCCCTCTCCGACGGTGAGTGAGGTGGTAAGTCCTTTTCAGATGTTTCCCTCTCCGATGGTGAGTGAGGTGATAGTCTCCTATGGTTCCCTCTCTGACGGTGAGTGAGGTGGTAAGTCCTTTTCAGATGTTTCCCTCTCCGACGGTGAGTGAGGTGATAGTCTCCTATGGTTCCCTCTCCAACGGTGAGTGAGGTGGTAAGTCCTTTTCAGATGTTTCCCTCTCCGACGGTGAGTGAGGTGATAGTCTCCTACGGTTCCCTCTCCGACGGTGAGTGAGGTGGTAAGTCCTTTTCAGATGTTTCCCTCTCCGACGGTGAGTGAGGTGATAGTCTCCTATGGTTCCCTCTCCGACGGTGAGTGAGGTGGTAAGTCCTTTTCAGATGTTTCCCTCTCCGACGGTGAGTGAGGTGATAGTCTCCTATGGTTCCCTCTCCGACGGTGAGTGAGGTGGTAAGTCCTTTTCAGATGTTTCCCTCTCCGACGATGAGTGAGGTGATAGTCTCCTATGGTTCCCTCTCCGACGGTGAGTGAGGTGGTAAGTCCTTTTCAGATGTTTCCCTCTCCGACGGTGAGTGAGGTGATAGTCTCCTATGGTTCCCTCTCCGACGGTGAGTGAGGTGGTAAGTCCTTTTAAGATGTTTCCCTCTCCGACGGTGAGTGAGGTGATAGTCTCCTATGGTTCCCTCTCCGACGGTGAGTGAGGTGGTAAGTCCTGTTCAGATGTTTCCCTCTCCGACGGTGAGTGAGGTGATAGTCTCCTGGGTTCCCTCTCCGACGGTGAGTGAGGTGATAATTCCTTTTCTTATGGTTCCCTCTCCGACGGTGAGTGAGGTGACAATTCCCTTTCAGATTATAATTGCCTATGGTTCTCTTCCCGATACCGCAAAGATGGTAATTCCCGCTAAGATTTTCTCAATGAGCGTTGTTGAAGATAAAGTCGCCCAAGGTTCTCTTACCATTCATACTAAGGTAGTAACCATCCCTAGTTCATTCATCATCTTGTGAAGCTCCAGACTCAGCTCCTGTAACCAGTCAGGACATATCTATGCCAAGCATCTGAAATCAACTCCTGCAACGTGTCAGGTACTCATGTTTCTTTTGCAGGTATGCAGGTTCTCGCTAAGGAATCTCTTATGCGATCAACCCCCAGATGGCATCTATAAGCCCATCATCCTATCCATCAATCTCCAAATGGCATCTATAAGCCCATTCCATCATCACACTGCTACTATGTGAGCGCAAATTTCTGGGCACTCTAGTGTTCAATCATCTTCTACCCTCGGATTACGAAAGGCACGTCAGCCAATCTGCATCCTCAGGTCTAAGAAGATTGAACAGGGGCAACTGTTGTACCCCAAAATTTGCCCTCCCATATTCTTCAAGAAATTGCCAAGACAAGCTTCAAAACTCCCCAAGGGTTGCACAGTGCAAAGGTCTCCTAAGCAGTCAAAGTTAGGGTTGGTGTACTGATCAAGAAAGTGAAGTTTTCAAAGGTCCAATCAAGTCCTATATACCTATAAATATGGTCAAGCATCCTCATATCAAGTTTCAAGGCATTCAGCTCAAAATTGCACAGTCAAAACCCTAATTGCACTACAGTCAACTGTAGGGGCAAAATGGTCATTTGACAGTCAAAAGTTCAAATTTTTGGTCAACATATCATTTTGAAGCCACAAACATCATTTGATCAATGCTTGATCATGATTCTCAAAATTTGGCTCAAGAATCATCAAATTGCAAAAGTTTCCTTATTTGGACAGTTGAAAAAGTCAACTGAAATTGACCAGGGCATAACTTTCACATGGATTATCAGAAAAATTCCATCCAAATCTCATTTTGAAGAGAAAGACATTTCCTACAACTCATCTTCATACTTCAAATCCAAGAAATGCTCTCACAAAAAGTTATCAATTTCAACATTATAGGTCATTTTCAAAAGTCAACAAAAAGGGACTTTAAGTCAAAGGCCATAAATTGAGATTGGTAAATCAAAATGACATGGTACCAAAGGCATTGGTTAGAGGACTCAAAGACCTTTCCAAAATGTCCAAGAACATGAGAAAAGCTTAAAAATTGAGCAAGTTATGCCTTGTAGAAGTTGGGAAATTTTTGGATATTTTGAAAAGTCAACATTGATTCAAATGACCTAAAAATGCTAATGGGCCCATTTTTCCTCCATAATTCATCATCCATGGCATGTGCACGACCACTTGGCCCAAAGGGAAGTATTTTCTCATTTTTTATTTATTTATTTGAATTTTTATTTATATTAATTCATTTAAATCATTTAAATATATGAAAAATATTTAACTTAACCTAACCAATCTTTTTATACATGTTTTAGCCTCAAGATTTCGTGTATATGCAAATAAGGAAATATTTGGGTTGATTGATCATGATTGAGAACAAAGAACACATGGAAAAGATTGGAAAAGATTCTTAAAAATCAAATTTTCAAAAACCATCATTGCATTGGATTTGTTCTACTTTTGTTAACCTAATGGACTCACTACATATGCTAGAACACAACCCTAATCAGAATAGACACGAAGCTGCGCAAGAAGGCCATTATCAAACTTGGAAAAAATTGCAAGAAACTCAAAACTGAAAGTTCACTTCCAGGGCGATTCAAGGCAGAATTTCTATTCCAATAGCTTCCTGGGAGATTACTGAACACAATCCAATCAAAAACATTCACTCAAACTCCAAGAATCGATATACAGGACTCAAACTGTTTCAGAAAAATTGCATAATCGTGTTTCATGTTTTAGGCATTTTCATTGCGTTTTTGTTATGCATTTACACTAATTGACTTGTTCTAATGCTAATCATATAACTTAATTGAGTTTTTGCAAGTTGTAGGCAATTTCACCATTGTTGATATTTAGGGTTCAAGAAGCTTGGAATTAGGGCTTTTGTAATGGGGAAAAATTAGCCCTCAAGACCACCACCATTAGATTGAGCGCATCTGGACGATCTCAAACCAACCCTCGCGCTCAATTTATGAGTGCCTGAGGGCTAATCGCTATTTTTCAATAGCTGGCCTAAGAAAACGCATAAGAAACCGTGGCCTAATGTTTTATATTACAGGGATGATGAAGAAGACGAATCCGTGGCCAGACCTGATTGGTTGATTTGAAATCTTCGCGCGCGTTACAAAGCCATTAACCCACTTTCTTTTATATTATTCGCTTATTATTATATATTAACAATGTGAATTTGGTTCAGTTGGCAAGAGATAGTGGTGGCAAAACACGTGACCTGGGTTCGAGCCCCAGGTCTTACATGTTTCCATATTATTTTTCATTAGCAATTCCCATGCGCTTCAAGGCTGCAGACGCACCATACGCTCTCGCTATCCTACCATCCACGTGCATATCAGGCTCAAATCAACGGCTGAGAGGTGGAGAGCACCATAGACCCTGGTCCACGCTTCAGCACGCTACTCAAAAAAGTCAAACGGACTAGGCTTGTTGGGCCAGATTATTCAAGATTACACCTCCTATTTGGGACTACCACCCCCCCAAGGTTTGTATAATTTTTGTTTTCTTTATTTTTAATTCTATTTTTATTTTAATTATTACTTGTTTAATTAATATATTATTTTTTACAAAATATAAAAACATCAAAAAAAATCAGAAAAAGAGCAAAATATAATAAGTATTTTATTTTAATTATTTTCATAAACAAATTGTATATAATTGAATTTAGTATAAATTAGAGTTTAATTTTAATACTTTTAAAAAAATCTAAAAAGAAGTAGAATTAGGTTTAATTAATGTTTTTATTCCTTTTTAATTTTTCTTTCTTATAATAATATTTATTTATTTTATTTATTTTTATAATTAAATTTGCATGAAAATAACTTAGGGTTAATTTAGGTTAAATTCTAATGTTTTCTCAATAAATTAAAATAACTAGAATTAGGGTTTGCGTCGTATTTTGATTAATTCTTTTTTCTATTAAATCTAAAAAAACATAAAACACCAAAAAAAACAAATTCTTGCTTTCTCTTAATTTTAATTTTAATTCCTCATTAATTTGATTTTTGCAAAAGGGTCTAATGCCCTCGTTTCGCTCTTAATTTCTTATTATTTCGCATTATTATTTTTATTCCGCTTAAATAATTATGTATCTCTCCCGAAGCCTTGTAAATATTAAACTTCTCGCACTTTTAATTTCTTTATTTTTCGTCAAATCGGGTCCTGGTTAATTTTGGCGATGTGGACCCGCGCCATTTGTAATAGCTTAGAATTTATTTTTCCCGCAATATTTTTAACTGTTAATCAAAAGCATGAAAGACTGTATGGACAAAATAAAATCAAGCGTAGAACACCAACAACATGAAAAGACAAAAATAAATGAAAACGACACACGAATCGCACACACCACCCCTAGGGTACGCCTCACTGTTGCCTTGCCTCGAAAGGTGATCGTCGAGTAGAGGATGTCTTAGTAAGTCCTCATGATCCGGGAACCTGGCATGAGGGTAGCTTCTAAGGTATCTTCCCATTGCTCTGGTGATCACCATGTCCCGAACCTCCGAATTGACCCGAACACCTCCAACGGTGGTGCTACCTACCTCTCAATGGTGGGATGGCACTACTTTAAAGGACATTTACACAGACGAATTCCTTAGGGTAGGTAGGTTCTCGTAGATACTTGCTCTAATTTCAAAACAAATCAAAAATACTTTTCACACCGACACCTTTTCAAAAAGCTTTCGAAAGCATTTTTCAAACACTCTTGAGGACCGATACAAGAGTCGAACTGGAATTTTCAAAGAAACTTTTTTAAAACCCACAGTTGAAAAGCAAACAAACCATTTTGAAAACACAAGTGAGCAAGTATCTAAGAGCCCATGGATAACCATGGATAGAAAGGGTGCTAACACCTTCCCTTTCTATAATCTACCTCCCGAACCGAGAGCAATCTCTTTAAGGAATTTTTCTGTGCTTTTGTCCTTTCCATTTGGAGAAAATAAAAGACGGTGGCGACTCTTGCTTCTGTGACATTTCGCGAACCAGCGTTAAACAGACAGTTCCAGATCCACCGATCACAGTATTCAAGTGGACCCTGCCTAGGTGAAAGCCATACAAGAGATGCCAACTCCCAAGACAGAGAAAGAAGTCAGAGGCTTTCTAGGACGACTGAACTACATTGCCCGATTCATCTCACATCTAACCGCTACCTGTGAACCAATCTTCAAACTGCTGAAGAAGGATCAAGTAGTACGTTGGAACGATGAATGTCAGGCCACTTTCGAAAAGATAAAAGAGTATCTCCAAGAACCACCCATCTTTATGCCACCAGTGGAAGGGAGACCTCTAATACTATACTTGACAGTGCTTGACAACTCAATGGGGTATGTGTTGGGGCAGCATGACGAGTCTGGCCGAAAAGAGCACGCCATTTATTACCTGAGCAAAAAGTTTACCGACTGTGAGACTCGGTACTTACTGCTCGAGAAAACTTGTTGCACTCTGGTATGGGCTGCTCGCCGGCTGAGACAGTATATGTTGACTCACACTACTCTGTTGATTTCAAAAATGGATCCAATCAAGTACATATTCGAAAAGCCTGCTCTGTCCAGAAGAATAGGAAGATGGCAAATGATCTTGACGGAATATGACATCCAGTACACAACTCAAAAAGCAATCAAAGGAAGTGTATTGGCAGACCATTTGGCACACCAACCTGTGGATGATTATCAGTCGTTGAACCTTGAATTTCCAGACGAAGATATCATGGTAGTAACTGATTGTGAAGTACCTGGACCGGATGAAGGACCTGAGGAAGGATCCCGATGGTCTATGCATTTTGACGGAGCCTCGAACGCTTTGGGTAATGGTATTGGCGCTGTGATCATATCCCCTAAAGGCACTCATACTCCACTCACTGCCCGACTATGTTTCAACTGCACCAACAACATGGCGGAGTATGAGGCATGTATCATGGGTCTTCAAGATGCAATCGACTTAAGGATCAAGTTTCTGAGTGTATTCGGAGATTCTGCTCTCGTGATCAATCAGGTCAAAGGCGAGTGGGATACGAAACACCCGAATCTTATTCCTTACAAGGAGTATGTATTGACATTGCTTCCCCACTTCGAAGAGATAACTTTTGAACACTTCCAAAGAGAGGAGAATCAGTTAGCGGACGCCCTAGCTACGATGTCTTCCATGTTCAAAGTCAAATGGGACAACGAGGCTCCCCGGATCATTATCTGGAAATTGGACGAACCTGCATATTGCTGTGATCTTGAGGCTGAAGAGGTGATTGAAAAACCCTGGTATCATGAAGTGAAGAGGTACTTGGAAGCTCAAGAATACCCCGAAGGCGCGTCTGTTAATGATAAGAAGTTCTTGAGAAGGTTTGCGGCAAAGTTCTTCCTCAGTAATGGCATTCTCTACAAGCGAAACCATGATTCAACTTTACTGCGTTGTGTGGAAAAGACTGAAGCAGAAAAGATCATGGCAGAGCTACATGAAGGTACTTTCGGAACACATTCCAGTGGACATACCATGGCAAAGAAAATCCTTCGGGCAGGATATTTATGGTCCATAATGGAAGCCGACTGTTATCAGCATTCGCGAACTTGTCATAAATGCCAGATCTATGCTAATAAGGTGCACATTCCTCCGGTACCTCTGAACATCTTGACAGCACCTTGGCCTTTTGCAATGTGGGGCATCGATATGATCGGCGAGATCTGACCTACGGCATCCAATGGGCACCGCTTCATCTTGGTAGCGATTGACTATTTCACGAAGTGGGTTGAAGCAGCTTCCTATGCTACCGTAACCAAGAACGTCGTGGCACGGTTCATTCGGCACAACCTGATCTGTCGATACGGTGTACCTGAGAGGATCATTACAGATAATGGTACCAATCTTAACAACAAGATGATCACAGAGCTCTACGAGCAATTCAAGATACAGCACCACAACTCTTCACCTTACCGGCCGAAGATGAATGGGGCTGTAGAAGCAGCAAATAAGAATATCAAGAAGATTGTGCAGAAGATGACAGTGACCTACAAAGATTGGCACGAAATGTTACCGTTTGCTCTTCATGGTTACCGCACCTCGGCCCGGACGTCAACATGGGCAACTCCTTTTTCCTTGGTTTATGGCATGGAGGCAGTCTTGCCTATTGAAGTCCAGATACCCTCTCTCCGGATAATGAAGGATGCAGACTTGAGCGAAGATGACTGGATCCAGACTCGGCTTGATCAATTAAATCTAATCGACGAAAAGAGGCTCACTGCTATTTGTCATGGTCAGACGTACCAAAAACGGATGATCATGGCATTTAACAAGAAAGTCAGACGACAAGAGTATCAAGTCGGAGACCTGGTAATCAAGCGCATCATCCTTCCTCAAAGTGATCTCAGGGGCAAATGGACCCCTACGTACGAAGGACCATTTATGGTTAAACATATCTTCTCAGGAGGAGCTATGATTCTAACTACCATGGATGGTGACGACCTTCCTCACCCCGCCAATGCAGACATAGTAAAAAGATACTACGCATGAACTAAAGACCCGCTAGGTTGACACACCTAGGCAAAAATAAGGTCTTCCCGGCGAACCAAAAGGGTTCGGGCAAAAATAAGGGATGAAATGAAAAAAAATCTGTACACCCGGCAAGTCGAAAACCTGAAAAGGCGGCTTGGGCAAAAATGGGTATCCCGGTGGACTGAAAACCCGAAAGGGCGGTCCAGGCAAAAGTTAGGGATAAAGCGTAATACTATGTCTCATTGGATCACCTTGCATCCAGAATTCAGCATCAACTATCAGGGCTCAGACTTTGGCATCGATCAATCAGCTTCATCTTCAACTAAGCAGCAAAATGATGAGACGCTTGAAGACATAAAGGTGATAACAGAGTTGGAACCCAGTGGGATTAGTTTTCACATAGCTGTTTTGTTTCCTTTTCAAAAGTGTACAAACTCTATGTTATTCGGCGGCGTTCTCTTACTAGGACGTCAGCCTCCTGTACATAAACGCCTATTTACAGGCAAATTTCAAAATCAATACAAATTCAATTTTTCAGATAAATTATCCATTATTTTTCCTTTTTCTGTTTTGTTTTACAAAGAACGTCCAATGCTCATTTTTGATATATGCATTTGACATTAAATTGCTAGATCATAAATGTTTACATACGAAACAAAGGATTAATGACAGGTGACATCAGAAACAGGGGGCAATTTTGAAGTAACCAAGTGGTCTAGTTGCTTTGTCCTCCAAGGTACCAAGGTAGGTTCAACTGAAGAACGTGATCAAGCTACCTCAACTCCCCCATAGAGTAAGACAAGATTCAGCATTGCTTTCCCCAAGTAGAGTTAGTTTCCTATCAACCCTGGAAAGGCACAATATTCCCCTAGCAAGTCAGCGATACTCTCCTCAAGCATAGTTAGTCTACTGTCAGCTTTAAGGAAGTTGGGTATCCCCAGAAGACCTCAACACTCCCCAGCGGAGTATAGACATCCCTCAACAAGCGTCCCCGGCAGTCTTAATATGAGATTGTTCCCCGGCGGAATACCAACACCCCAGTACAGTCTGAAAAAAATTCTCCCCAGGAGAGTGGAATCCATATCCCCAGCAGGTCTCGGAGCTTATCCCCAGTAGATTCTGGAAGCTTATCCCCTGCAGAGTACGAACGACTCTCCCCGACTTTATTCAGAAGTTATTTCCCATCAGGGCTTATAACTGGGTTATCCTCAGCTAATTACCACAGAAAGTCCGTCCTCGGCGAAGCTCTTCCTACCCCCAGCGGAGTTCATCAAACTCTCCAACATAACTTATCAGCGGAATCCCCAGCGAAGCTCTCATCAAAGCCTCAGCGAAATATCTCTTCCCACAGAGTAGTTCCCCTCAGAGTAATCTCTCCAACAAGTTTATGCCCCAACGGAGTCATCTTCTCCTATCGGTTTATTCTTGCAACCATCATCCCCATCGGAAACGAAGAACTCTTCTCTTCAACATCAGCCTAGGATTTGATTCCCCGACCAGTCGTCAAGGATTTATTTTCCTAGAAGAAAATACATTCATAGACATTTCATATTTCATACATCCTGTTTACATACATGACAAAGTGCATACAACACTAACTCATTTTGAGCATCATGACATCATGCATCTCATACATCATGACATTGCATACAACTGATGTTTTGCCTTTTCAGGAAAAAGATCAATCCAAAAGATGATTACTATCAAATATCACAAATCCAGATTCGATTCCTGTATCTAGCCAGGGCACATCTGTGAGTGATTGATTGTAGATTCGATACCTGTATCTAGCCAGGGCATATCTGCATGAACGGTTTGAAGATCAACCCCTGTAACAGGCCAGGAAGTTATCTTTCATTCTCAGGTCAGAGGACGACACTTGTATCCAGCCAGGAAAGCTATCTCTACCAACTTTTTGCAATTCCAGATTCGATTCCTGTATCTAGCCAGGGCACATCTGTGAGCAACTAATTCCAGATTCAATACCTGTATCCATCCAGGGCATATCTGTAGATGACAATTCCATATTCGATACCTGTATCCAGCCAGGGCACATCTGTAGACAATAGTTCCAGATTCGATTCCTGTATCTAGCCAGGGCACATCTGTGAACAACCAATTGTATATTTGATACCTGTATCTAGCCAGGGCATATCTGCATGAAGAGACTGAAGATCAACACCTGTAACAAGCCAGGAAACATCTTCATTTCTCAAAGTATGCAAGTTCTCGCTAAGGAATCTCTTACGCGATCAACACTTCCAAATGGCATCTATAAGCCCATTCCCGACAAGGTTCTGTCACGTCTCCAGATGGCATCTATAAGCCCATCCTCCTATCCACCATCTCTCCAAATGGCATCTATAAGCCCATTCCCGACATCACATTGCTGATACTCCAGCATGCGAGTGTAAATTTTCGGGCACTCTAGTGTCCAATCTCCTTTTACCCTCGAGTCGCGAAAGGCAAACTTGCCAATCTAACTCTTCAGGTCTACGAAGATTGAACAGGGGCAACTGTTGTACCCCAAAATTTGCCCTCCCATTTCCTCAACATTTTCTCACCACAAGACCCTTGGAGTTCAAGATCCAACTAGGGTTTCCTCTGCTCAAGACTTCTCCTTGCATTGTTGACCCAAATTAGGGTTTGTGTTTGCACAAAGATGTTTTGACCTAAAATTCCTAAGATGACTTTCATGCTTCATATTGGACTCCCAAGTTTATCCCTACCAAGTTTCAAGCCTTGATTCCAATCTTTGCCCAGTCAATTGGACAGTTGACCTAGAAATCAGCTGTATTGGGGAAAAAGTCAATTGTGGTCAATTGACAGTCAAACCTTATGAAATTTGACCCACATAAACATGATGAACTCATATGAACCATTTGGTCAAGTTTGGATCATAATTCCACAAGAAATTTGATCAGACCACCAAAAGGGCAAAATGGTCATTTTTAGGGTTTTGACTGCACAAAGGCAATTTTTGACTGTTTGACCTAGCCAATGGCAAACCAAGCTCACATATGGACTCAAGGACCCCATAGCATTGTCTTGACATGTTCAAAAAGTTCAAAGGATCCCAAATGCACAAAATTGACAGATGAATTTTCCAGTCAATTGATCATTTTTTGACTGTATACTGAAAAGTCAAACTTTGACTTTTTGGTCAAAATCAAGTGTCAAGATTCATTTTTCATCAAAACATGTCAAAACATGAAACTTGTTCATCAAGAAATCAAAAATTGCAAATTAGGGTTTAAAGTGAAGAATTTTCATAACTTAGAATTTTTCTAAGTTATGAAAATCCCTAATTTTTTCCTAACTTTGTCCCATTTTTTCATCAAGATGCATTTGGATTCAAACAAAAGTCAAAACATGAAAGCTATAGTTCATTGCAAAATCTACAACTTTTATTCACAAAGTTTCCTCAAAAGAAGATTGTAGCTCAAGTTATGATTTTTGGAACAAGGGTGCAAAACATTCCTAACTTAGAAAAATTTTGACCTATTCTAGGCAGGATTTTTTCCTAACTTCATGGCCACTTTTCACATGCTTCCACTTGGAATTTCAATTTTCATTACTAAGATAGATTGTAGTACACATTCCAAGCTTTCCAAAATGTCCAAGAACTCATCAAACAACCTTATGGTTAGGGAGAATCGAATTTGGCAATTTGAGCAAAAGTCACTTTGATTCATGGCCATGTACATGTTCATACACTTTGCAATTTTTCAAATCAGCATGAGCAAGCTAGTTACAGGCCTCTAATCCTTTTCTTACTCAATAATTAAATGCCAATCCATTGTGTTTTAGCTTTGTTCTGTCCATATAGTCATTACACAAAGAGTTAAGCCTTAATTGGAAAAAGTGATTTATCCATTTTTGTAAAGTAGAACTTTATGTCAAGTTTGCAAATCAAGAGGTACAATGCATATCTTTGGACACAAGATTCATGGACATAAGACACTGATCAAGACTAAAAGATGCAGCACATTTGAGGGGCCTGTACAAGCCTAGAAACCAAGTTGGCATTTCCTGGCTTCACATAGAAGAAACCTTGCATTTTGAAACACAACTCTCATTACTGCAAGAACTAGCTTAGACAAACTTGTTAGACACATTCTAAACAACATAACTGAGCTAAGACATGACCAAAACACCTTCCAAACCTCATCAAACCTCAAAACACCATCCTACTGCAGAAAACAGAGTCACCTCTGCAGTTGGACTTCCATAAGCCAATCCACTCGTGCATTCTTGCTAAAACCAGTTCATAGACATTCCATATCACATATACAAGTTATCCCAAGCATTGGACACGACCTGTAACACCTCTAACCAACTTCACCATTTTCACATTTTCTGTTTTGCAGGTGGATTGCTATAGCTTGATTCACTTGGTTTCAAAGCAAACTAAAGGTTGGAGAAGCATCCCTGACCTTCAAGCAAGCTGTACCAATCCTCACTTTGCCTTGAAAGTGCCTCCATTGCCAGATACGATCCAAGCTGAACAGGTAAGTTCATGGACTTCTACCTCTCAATCTAGGAAGAGTTAGCTTTAAGTTTGTGAATGAAAAATGTCATATTCATGTCCCTGAAGCTATACCTATCCTTACTTTCCATTTATATTGCATATGCTGAGAGTATTTTGAACCTGAACATTGACAAAAACTTAGGTTAAGAATTAGGGATGGAGAAATTCTCTCTCATTTCTGAGAGTTAAGTTAAGATTTTTATATGTCTGGATTCGTGGTTCAATGCTTGACATTTTTCATGTTATGAGTTTGTGCTGAAAATCAAAGAATCAAGAGATAGCAAGCAGGGAAGAAAACGCGCGCATTCTTGTGTTTGAAGGTGCTGGAGGTTGAAGACAACCATCCTTGGGCTTGGGCCTGGCTTTTTTCTGTTTGCACCCTATTTTTACACATGCACCCCCTGGCCCATTTTGAGATATCTTTGTTATTTTTGATTTTTTCCTTTTGATTTTGTTTTCATATTTTTGTCTAAACATAAAAAAACATTAAAAATATTTTTCCCACATTTTTTTGCATTTTTTTGACATTTATTTTGTTTCATTTAGTTTTGTACATAAATAACTCTAAATATACTTTTATTTGAAAATACAAAGAAATAATATAAACACTTTTATTTTCTGATTTTTTATCTTTTTGAAAATATTTTATAAAAAATATACTTTTTTTTAATAATATTAAATATTTTATTTTTGTACATATTTAATATATTTAATAAATAATGTAAATACTTATACATTTATTAGTATATTTAGGTTAAAAACATAAAAAATAATACATTTTTATTTTTATTAATATTTAACTTAAAAATCACTTTTTGACAATATACTTTCTTTTTATTTATTTTTTACACATAATTAATAAATATTGTATATAATACTTAAATAAATAATTAATACCTTTTATTTAGCAAAATTAGGGTTTTTTGCCCTAAACATGAAAATATTCAAAAAATTAACTTTCTTTTAATTATTTTTATTTTATTTGTGAATAAAATATACACTTACACAGAAATACCTTTATATACATATTGCTTTATTCTTATATATCTTTATATTTATATTTGCGCAATTCGATTTGGTTGTAAATATTGGACACTATCCTCCTATGAAGTCTCATCCCCATTTGAACATTTGTACCCCCATTCCCATGATCATTGTGTAATAACTTAGGACTTTTAATTTCTCATTTTTAAGTTTTCTAATTATACCATGATAGAATTAGGGTTTTGTATGCAAATCAAAAACAACAATTAGTTTGACC
The DNA here is from genome assembly GCA_948472305.1 of Vicia faba. NCBI lineage: Eukaryota > Viridiplantae > Streptophyta > Magnoliopsida > Fabales > Fabaceae > Vicia > Vicia faba. Next base: position 691,527,536 of record OX451736.1, read on the forward strand.
TAAATTCAAGATAAACAAGCATGAAAATAGACAACACTAATCACACTTGCACCCCTAGGGTATTCCACTTGTTGCCTTCAATAATGGGCCATATTGCATGTTGAGTATCTTTGGAAAAAACAAAACAATCAAATGATCATAGTCCCTCGATAACGCTTTCAATAGTTACCTAAAAATGATCAAGTCCCTTAAAGAAAAATTGCCCAAAGATACTTGGCACCATTGCAATCATGGTCTAAACGATGACCCGCGCACGTCCCGTTCACATCCTAACACAAGATTCTCCACCAAATACAATGGTGGAACAAAATTGTTAAAAGGGTTAAAACATAGCAAATATCTTTGAGAAATTTAGAGTAGACAAACTCTTGGTTACTTGCCAACTTGCAAAACAAAAACACTTGCCCTTTTTTAAACACACATCACAACACTTTCAAAACAACTTTCAAAAACATGGAAAACTTTTCAAAAGACATACATCTTTGTATACATCCCAACATGGATCATTACAAAGGTTTCCACCACATTGGCCTCTTTTCAAAACATTTTCAAACCCACACACACAAAGCACCATTTCAAACAATTGAAAACACAAGGCAAGTGATCTAAGCAAGTAACTAAGAGCCCATGGATAACCATGGATAGAAGCCCATGGATAACTGGAGTGACAAAGCTCAAGCTGAGAGACTTTTGCTTCATTTGAATTTTTAAAGTTGTAATTTCTTTTGTTCTCAAACAATTAACTGTTGATGTTAAACTCTGTTTCATTAATGCATTGCATATGTTTGTCTTGAATTAATCCATTCGTTTTCACTACTCTTATGCTTTCTTTATGATATTTAACTCTTGATAAAAAGCTGCCAGCCTTTAGAGGGAGGATGACGAAACAATACCGTAATCTCATACAATATGCTTTTGAACAGACCTTGCTGATGATGTACAGGCATTTCTTTCAATTCCCAAACACTGGAGTTATAAGGAAGATATTCCCTAGTCAACCCCTTCGAGCCAAAGAAGTAGGAGTTTTCTGTTCTAAACAATCAAAACCTTTGATATAAACCTGGGGCAGGGTAGTATCTCAGTTAATTCAAAAGAAAATGCGCATTGAAGTCGCAAACTCTCAGTTCGTAACACAACGAGCGACGTCAACAAAAGAAAGCATTCCTTTGGAATCAAAAGACAAGGGTGGATCCCTATCACATAGGCAGTCAATCTCTCAAAAGAGAAAAGCCCACCAAGCCAAAACCTGTAAAGGAGGCTTAAGAAAGCTAGGGCATCCCGCTGACTATAATCTCAAAAACGGGAACAGTCAGGCAAAAGTTAGGGATAACAAATCAAAATAGAGAGGTCATTACAAATCCTCCACAACATGAAAAATGTTGCAAAGAAAAAATGAGATGATGACTGTCTCCCAATTTCAACTGGTGAACCATTACTCAAAAGCCGTTCCGAACTCAAATAGAGTGCGACGCACAATTAACTGAGCTTAGGGTTGAAGAACATCACGAAGAGCGGGTGGGTACAAATATACTTTGAGCCTTTTATCCTTTGTTTCTTAAACCGTGAACCAAGCCACGTTACAACCCTTCAAAGTCCTAATTGAAGCATGGGTTAGCTCGAGAGCATACTGTTACAAAAGGTATTCTGACTCCTGTAAGGCTTTGCTCTAAAATTTTGTGTTGAATTGTCTTATAAAAAAGTTTTCTGCTAAAAAACGCATTTTTCAAAACTTCGAGACAAACATAAACTTTGCATTGCTTGAATATCATTGTTCGCATTTGGCTATTTGTTTGACAGTGAAGAAATTCATACAGCGAATGTTCGGAGGAACGAAAACTCCCTTAGTGGGTTAAAATCACTTCAAAAGGACGACACTTCCATTACAAGTCTCCTATCAACAAGGGGCATGACATGTCACCATCCAATTAACCTGGGGCAGTCTAGTCAAGGTTCCAACAGATCTTTCAAAGTTCAGTTAACCTGGGGCAGTCCAGTCAAGATTTCAAGAAATCTCTCAATTTGCAGAGTAATCTGATTCAAGACTCCTTCATCATCACTTGGGGCATTCGAATGTCAGAAGTGTCCGAAGTATTCCTTCATCACCTGCTAGAAATTACAACCACCAACAGAATAACTATCACAATTCCAGATTCGATTCCTGTATCTAGCCAGGGCATATCTGTGAGTGATTGATTGTAGATTTGATACCTGTATCCAGCCAGGGAATGTATGCATGAAGAGTTTAGAGATTCGACACCTGTATCCAGCCAGGGCATATCTGTAGACGACCATTTCCAGATTCGATTCCTGTATCTAGCCAGGGCATATCTGTAGACGACAATTTCCAGATTCGATTCCTGTATCTAGCCAGGGCATATCTGTGAGTAACTGATTATGGATTAACACCTGTAACAAGCCAGGAAATCATCTACATGAAGAGATTGAAGATCAACACCTGTAACAAGCCAGGGAACCATCTTTCTTTCTCAGGTCAGAGATCAACACCTGTAACAAGCCAGGACAGTATCTCCTTGACCAACCTTTCTCAAATTCCAAATTCGATACCTGTATCTAGCCAGGGTATATCTGTGAACGACTGATTGAAGATCAACACCTGTAACAAGCCAGGGAACCATCTTTCTTTCTCAGGTCAGAGATCAACACCTGAAACAAGCCAGGACAATATCTCCTTGACCAACCTTTCTCAAATTCCAGATTCGACACCTGTAACAAGCCAGGAAAATATCTGTGAATGACTGATTGTGGATTAACACCTGTAACAAGCCAGAAAATTATCTACATAAAAAGTCTCCTTCATCACCACTTGGGGCATTCGAATGTCAAAAGTGTTCAACAATTCCTTCATCACCTGTTGGAAGATACGGTCCAGATGTGCTCCAGACACGGTTGTCATTCTGTCACCTTTCTTAAGTTCCAGATCAACACCTGTAACAAGCCAGGAAAATATCTGTGGACGACTGATTATGGATCAACACCTGTAACAAGCCAGGAAATTATCTACATAAAGAGTCTCTTTCATCACCACTTGGGGCATTCGAATGTCAAAAGTGTTCAACATTTCCTTCATCACCTGTTGGAAGATGTAGTTTTACACGGACTCATCATCAGGAAACCCTACACCGGTTCCTTCTCAAACTCAAAAGATTCTTGTAATCCTCAACCAGAGAGCCTTACAGAATCTAATTCCCCTCAGCAGTCAAGATTCTTTTATCCCCAGCGGAGTTCATCAAAATTCCCCAACATAACTTATCAGTGGAATCCCCAGCGGAGCTCTCATCAAAACCTCAGTGAAGTATCTCTTCCCACAGAGTAATTCCCCGCAGAGTAATCTCTCCAACAAGTTTGTCCCCCGACGGAGTCATCTTCTCCTACCGGTGTATTCTTGCAACCATCGTCCCCAGCGGAAACGAAGAACTCCACTCTTCAACATCAGCTCAGGATTCAACAAGTTCCCGGCACTCGTCAAGGATTTATTTTCCTAGACGAAAACACATTCATAGATATTTCAAATTTCATACATACATGATAAAGGGCATACAACATTGTCTCATTTTGAGCATCATGACATCATGCATCTCATACATCATGACATTGCATACAACTGATGTTTTGCCTTTTCAGGAAAAGACACTCCAAAGATGATTACTATCAACTGTCACAATTCCAGATTCGATTCCTGTATCTAGCCAGGGCATATCTGAAGAGTTTGAAGATTCGATTCCTGTATACAGCCATGGCATATCTGTAGACGACAAATTCCGGATTCGATACCTGTATCCAGCCAGGGCATATCTGTGAGCATTTGATTGTAGATTCGATACCTGTATCCAGCCAGGGCATATCTGCATGAAGAGTTTGAAGATCAACCGGTAGCAAGCCAGGAAGTTATCTTTCTTTCTCAAGTACGCAAGTTCTCGCTAAGGAATCTCTTACGCGATCGACACACAATTCCAAATGGCATCTATAAGCCCATTCTCGACAAAGTTCCGTCACACCTCCCGATGGCATCTGTAAGCCCATCACCAAATGGCATCTATAAGCCCATTCCCGACAAGGTTCTGTCACATCCCTAGATGGCATCTCTAAGCCCATCACCAAATGGCATCTGTAAGCCCGTTCCCTCTACCATCACATCACCGAGTGCAAATGTTTGGGCACTCTAGTGTCCAATCTCCTTTTACCTTCGAGTCGTGAAAGGCAAACTTGCCAATCTAACTCTTCAGGTTCAAGAAGATTGAACAGGGGCAACTATTGTACCCCAAAATTTGCCCTCGTATTTTTCCACAAGAAATCACAACCTCGGGCGTTTCCTGATTTTTCAGATTGGCGTAAGAATCAGTCAAACAGACTTTTCTTATCAGTCAGACAAAATTAGGGTTTTCATTGTTTTTTAAGCAGTTCAGGCAGATTGCTAGGGTTTGCTTGAGTTGGCTCAGGTTTTGATCAGGCGGACGTTTCTTTGACGTTTAATCAAGAACTAGGGTTTGTGCACGCAGAAAGAATTAATTTTACAGTTCTTTTTAGTTTACTCTGAGATTTGGATTGAGGCATTTGAATCAAGAACTTGCAGTGTTTTGTTTAATCAGTAAAGGCTAAGGCATTTGAGTTGAGATGAGATGAAAGCTGAGGCACTTAAATTGATAATCTACAGTGTCTGATTTGATCAGTAAAAAGAGAGCATCTGGATGTTGGTTTGATTAACTATGCATTGTTTAATTGGAGCGCCAGGTTTATTACTGATTCATGCTGAATGGCGATACCACAGTGTTCGTTAATTATTTTTTCTAAGTCAGAATAATTGGATACTTCCAGTTATTTTAATTTAAGGAATTCAAATAATTAAATGGACAGTAAATTAAAAGAGGAATTAACTGATCAAAAAGGATTTTTATTTATTCATCTTTAATTGTTTTGTTACAAATTATTATTCGACCAATTGTAAATTTATTTACATTTTTGTTTACAATAATAATTTTACAAATAAATTAAAATGAAAATAAAACTATCCTAAATATTCCTAAGTCTTCAAATCTTCAGCTTCTACTACTACTCCTCTCCATTGAGTTTTATCTGCAAAACAAAGAGAAAAAGAAAAGTCAAAGCAGATAAAATAATTAAAGACAGACAGATAAGAAATGAATTCATCATTAAAGGCGACTGGCCGGAATCAGTTTGCCCTCTCTGCAAATCACGAGATTTCTCCCGGTTCACAAAGAGGGATGGAATGTCTTGCAATTTAAGAAAGAAATGCACAAAGTTATAATTTGCACATATTCAAAATTGTCACACATGCTGCCTAGTTTCAAGTTTTCAACCAAAGGAACCAAATCAATTGAAGAGTGCACAAAGCTGCATAGTTCATAAAATGCCAAACAAAATCCAAAGGCAAACCAAACTGAATGGCCTAAACCAAGTCAAAAGGGCAAACTGAATAAAACTGTCAAAGTTGTCCAAAAAGATATCAATATATCAAAGTACAAAAGGCTACCAAAACTGTCCAAGAGATATAAAAGATATCAAGAGATAAAAGGCTGTTAATAAAGATGCAGGAAAGCTGGAGAAAGAGATAAAGTATGCAGAGTAACCCAATATTGCAAGCATGTTAAATCACATCATTTTCAGACCAGTCACCTTTTCAGAATAAGGACAGTGCTAAGCAATATTATATGCTTTTAATCTGTCAAAAAGAGAGAGAGGGATAGAGAAGAGAAAAAAGAAGAAGGAGGCTTACAGGGCTCAGGCTTTAGGCAAGAAAATATATAAAACAAACTGTAATAACACAGTACAAGAAGAGGGGCAGGTTACATAACCAAGATAACAAAAACCAAAAGGAGAACACAAACTCTCTAAAACTTTTCAACACAAGCCGAACCAAGCCTCAGAGCCTCTCCAAAAACCTGTGTCAAAGCCATAAGCCTGAAGCCCAAGCTTAACAACACATAACCTGTTAAACCTGAAGCCCAAGCTTAACAACACATAACCTGTTAAACCTGAAGCATCAGGCTTCAAGCCAAAGCTTAAACTGTCAAACCAGTAAACCTGCATTAAAAAGCCATAACCTGTTTGAGCCTGAAGCAAAAGAAACCATCAACTTGCATAAGCCTCAAAGCAAGACCCTGTAACAACAAGCCAAACCTTGAAGCTTATAACCTATCAAACATCCAAATATAAATAGATCCATACAAGCATCAACCTGTCTAAGCCCTTAAACAATACAAAAAGGCCAAGCCCCTTCAAGAACTGTCAAACATAAACAGCATATCAAAAACCTCACTAACACCCAACACATCAACCTGTAAAGACAAAGCCCTCAAGCATCAAACTCCAAGCCCTCTGAAAGGTTTCATCATTGGGCAAATACACAAATCAGACACAATAGTATTCAACTCAATACCAACAAGCATTCGAGGCAAAGAGGCCCTCAGAGGAAGCCTCATCACAGGGCAAGCATACAAGGCATCAAGGCATCAAAGCATACAAGTCTGCAAATATACTAGGCAACTGAGGCAAAAGGTAGAAGAGGAAAAGGCGAATATATCAAACATCCCGAAGCAACACTCAGATTCTATAAGCATATCCAAGGCATCAAGCCATCATACAAGGCAACTGAGGCAAAAGGCATAGCAACGTACAGAGGAAAACACCCAAAGAGCAAGAAGAAGAAAAGAAGTGATACAGTAAAGGTTTTCAGTTTTGTTCATCACGAAACCTGAAGAAGCAAAGCGAAGATACCAGGGTTCCAAGCTAGCTTCCATCATCACCGAGCCTCCGCCTTGGCCGCCTGAGTTCCTCCGCGTCCACTATCCTCCTCCAAAGAAGGTAGTATCTTTTCTTCTCTCCTCAATCAGAACATAAACAACAACATAAAAGAAATCAGAAACAGAACTAAAACATACAAGATATAAACTAAAACCCTAACGCGAATGACTCAGAAATTACTACCTTCTACAACACCACTGGAACAACCTCTGGAGGGAGAAGAGGTGGAAGCTGCGCTGGTTGGCCCTAGGTGGAGGAGGGCTCAGTAGCTATGGCGAAGGAGGCGAACAAAGACGAAGACGGAAACAAAGAGAACGGCGCGCCTCAATCTGAAACCCTAGTCCCAAATGTTACAAAACCAAAGTAACCCTTACAATTTGTGTCAAGTGGTTGGGCCTTGCCCTTTTTCACGCTTAAGCCCATTGTTTTTATCTGGACGCACCCCCCATTTCCCTTTTTTACTTCTGATTCACTTATTTTTTAGTTTGGGCCAAAACCCTTTCAGGCCCATTCAGTCTATTCTTTCTTTTTTAAACACTCTTAAACTAACATTTCTTTACTTATCATTTTATTTTTTTAGTTTAAACTAATATAATACTTTTTTTGTTTTGATAAATAAAATAATACCTTTTTTTAAAAATATTATTAATTGTTACATTTTAAAAAATATACAAACGTTAACCTTTTTTCTTAAGTTTGAAACATTTTTCTTTTCTTTTTATACATAAGGATATTCATTAAAATACATAAGTATTAATATATATAATTAGGTTATTAGATTTTATCTAAAAAACTCTTTTAATAAATCTTTTTGTACATAAAAATATTAAATACAAATACACTAACATTAATACATAATACATAGAACTTAAAACAATTTTCTTTTTTCTTAAACTTAAAACTTTTTTTCATTTAAAATTTTTGTACATAAAGACAAAAATATAAGAATACAAAAACACATTGAATAAACAAAACACTTAATTTTTCATTAAGTTCACATCTCAACTTGTAAATACATACACTTACACATTTGCAATACACAAATACATTTACTTTACATTTACACATTTACATTATTCTACTCTTATACATTGCTATACACTACATATTACATTTGCGCAATTCGATTTGGTTGTAAATTATTTGGACACTACTCTCCTAAAGTCTCATCCCCATTTGTAAATTTGTACCCCCACTCCCGGATACTTATTTGTAATAGCGTAGACTTTAAATTCCCGCAATTTACCGCTTTCAAATATACCATGGTTAGACCTAGGGTTTGCATGTACATAAAATCAAACGCTAGATAACCTAATACAAGACAAATACATGAAATCAATACACAATCACACTTGCACCCCTAGGGTAATCCCGCTTGTTGCCTTCCAAAATGGGCCATGCTTGCACGTCGAGTTTCTTTGGCAAAACAATTCAAATGATCATAAGTCCCTCGATGACGCTTTCGAAAGTTGCCTAAACGGAATGATCATAGTCCCTTCAAGCAAATTGCCAAAGACACTTGGCACCATTGCATTCATGGTCCATACGATGACCCGCGCCTGTCCCGCTAAACGTCCTAAATGCAAGATTGTCCACCAAATACAATGATGGAACAAAATTGTTAAAAGGGGTTAAAACATAAGAAAAACCTTTGAGTACAATAGGGGTAGATAACTCTTAGTTACTTGATCAACTTGCAAAAACACTTGCCTATTTTTCAAAACCACACTCCACAAACACTTTCAAAACAAACTCTCAAAAACATTTGAAACATCTTTTCGAAAAGATACACACCTTTGTAAAACACTCAAACACGAGTCATTACATTGGTTGCCTAAGACAAGGCATCTTCTTCAAAAACATTTTCAAAAACACACACACACACACACCATAATTTCAAGCAATTGAAAATCAAAGGCAAGTGATCTAAAAAACCAAGTAACTAAGAGCCCATGGATAACCATGGATGAAAAGGGTGCTAATACCTTCCCTTTTCATAATCTACCCCCCGGACCCACGAAACATCTCAAAAAGGTTTTTCCTGTGCTTTTTAACTTTTCCTTTAGGATAAAATAAAAAGTCGGTGGCGACTCTTGCTCAACCGAACAAGTGCGAATACAAACGCAAAAATTCAAGTCAGTTCTCCCACCGTATCACAGAACTGGCGACTCTGCTGGGGATAGTTCTTAAAAGTGGGGTTACCTTAGGGTTTAGATCACCTTTGTTTTCAATTGCTTGCTTTGTTTGCTTTTATATTTGTGGGCTTTGCATCGGAGTTTCATAGATCCTAACCCAGATCTGGGGAATACCCTTTTAGGTAGCATAATCTGTGAGGGACCTGTCCGGCGTATACCGACATGGGTGAAGCAGTGGCTACGTTGGTGTGGCGCCTTGGTCTGTACCGATATCCCTTGTGTTGAAACGAGGAGAATATGGGTCTTCCAAGGAGTCATTAAGCACCAACCGACCTTAGAACCCTAAATTGACCCAACTTGGCCATAGAACCGTAGCAGTATGCTACACTCATTGAGGCTAAACTCTCGCGATGGTTCCGGCTGCAAGAAAAGGTTGCGATGTTGGAGTTATGACCGATTGAGGGTAGTCAATGATATTGAGATCCTCTAGAACCCGGTTACTTTTGATAGGACAGGTCTTAACCAACGAAACTGAAAGAGGGTAGTACCTGAACCTCATGCAAGCCTAAACATAAGGACTTGTTTGCTTTGTGTGAATTTGTTTGCCTGTATATACACTCACTTAATTTTGCATACATGTACATAACATCATGACGTCATACCATAAGCGTTTTCAATAACCATTTCAAGGATCTCGAGGGTTCTTTTGATGCAGGGTTACGTTGAACCATACGTCTACCAATGGGCGAGAGGTTTCTCCTCTAACAAATGTCGTCAAAGATCGAGTGCAACAACTTGAATCAGGGGCTATGACCCACTTGACATGGTGAGCTTGATTCTCGTGGAAAGACATCCACCGGGGCAAAGTTCTCCAATCAAAGATCAAGTGCAACAACTTGAATCAGGGGCTATGACCCACTTGACATGGTGAGCTTGATTCTCGTGGAAAGACATCCACCAATGCAAAGTTCTCCAATCAAAGATCAAGTACAACAACTTGAATCAGAGGCTATGACCCACTTGACATGGTGAGCTTGATTCTTGTGGAAAGACATCCTCCGGTACAAAGGTCTCCAGTCAAAGATCGAAGTTCAACCTCTAACATTCTCTTGTGTTTACCCCAAGAGATCCTTGAAAGCATGCATCCACATATCATGCATTGCATCTTGATAGTTTTTCCTTTTTCAGGTTTCCTTACTCTCATACTGTTTATTTCAGTAAGAGATGGCTCTAGAGAGGACTGTCAAGGATATCCAGGACCAGACTGCTCAGCTGCAGGAAATGTTCTTGAACCTGTCTCTAGGGCAAGAAGAAATGAAAGCTCTCCTCACAAAGGGTTTGGTCCAGGAGACTTCAAACAATGCCAGGAGTGATCAGCTTGCGGAGCTGCAGTTTGATTTGGCAACATTGAGGATCCAAGTGATGGGGCAACTGGTGGGCCAGATGGCTCTCATCCAGGACATGTCTCAAAGACAAGAGGAACTCAGAGTTCTCGTCAGCCAACTGCTTCGAAATAACCAACTGGGGCAAACATCCGAGGTTGAAGAGTAAGTCACCACTCAACCCCCATCCAGACAAGAAGACAAGGGGAAGGCACCTCTACTTGCTTCAGGGTCACAAGCCCACCAACAACCTCGCCAGCGTCAACGGGGTAATCGGCGTAATCAAATTACATCGGGAAGACAGTTCACTGAGACCGACATACCGTCATCTCTAATTTTGGAACGTTTGTTGGAGGTCAATTTGACTGTTTTGAGGGATCCTATCCGGAAGCCCAATACCTCCGCTCCTAACTATCATCTCGATGCATTTTGTGTTTACCACTCCTACAGCCCGGGACATGACACCGACGATTGTTGGGCCTTGAAGAACAAGATTCAAGATCTGATCGACATTGGAGTGCTGAGGTTCATGCCAGACGGCGAGATGAAAATCTTCCGTTAAGGGTGTCCCCACCTGGAGTGACAAAGCTCAAGCTGAGAGACTTTTGCTTCATTTGAATTTTCAAAGTTGTAATTTCTTTTGTTCTCAAACAATTAATTGTTGATGTTAAACTCTGTTTCATTAATGCATTGCATATGTTTGTCTTGAATTAATCCATTCGTTTTCACTACTCTTATGCTTTCTTTATGATATTTAACTCTTGATAAAAAGTTGCCAGCCTTTAGAGGGAGGATGACGAAACAATACCGTAATCTCATACAGTATGCTTTTGAACAGACCTTGCTGATGATGTACAGGCATTTCTTTCAATTCCCAAACACTGGAGTTATAAGGAAGATATTCCCTAGTCAACCCCTTCGAGCCAAAGAAGTAGGAGTTTTATGTTCTAAACAATCAAAACCTTTGATATAAACCTGGGGCAGGGTAGTATCTCAGTTAATTCAAAAGAAAATATGCATTGAAGTCACAAACTCTCAGTTCGTAACACAATGAGCGACGTCAACAAAAGAAAGCATTCCTTTGGAATCAAAAGACAAGGGTGGATCCCTATCACATAGGCAGTCAATCTCTCAAAAGAGAAAAGCCCACCAAGCCAAAACCTATAAAGGAGGCTTAAGAAAGCTAGGGCATCCCGCTGACTATAATCTCAAAAACGGGAACAGTCAGGCAAAAGTTAGGGATAACAAATCAAAATAGAGAGGTCATTACAAATCCTCCACAACATGAAAAATGTTGCAAAGAAAAAAGGAGATGATGACTGTCTCCCAATTTCAACTGGTGAACCATTACTCAAAAGCCGTTCCGAACTCAAATAGAGTGCGACGCACAATTAACTGAGCTTAGGGTTGAAGAACATCACGAAGAGCGGGTGGGTACAAATATACTTTGAGCCTTTTATCCTTTGTTTCTTAAACCGTGAACCAAGCCACGTTACAACCCTTCAAATTCCTAATTGAAGCATGGGTTAGCTCGAAAGCATACTGTTACAAAAGGTATCCTGACTCCTGTAAGGCTTTGCTCTAAAATCTTGTGTTGAATTGTCTTATAAAAAAGTTTTCTGCTAAAAAACGCATTTTTCAAAACTTCGAGACAAACATAAACTTTGCATTGCTTGAATATCATTGTTCACATTTGGCTATTTGTTTGACAGCGAAGAAATTCATACAACGAATGTTCGGAGGAACGAAAACTCCCTCAGTGGGTTAAAATCACTTCAAAAGGACGACACTTCCATTACAAGTCTCCTATCAACAAGGGGCATGACATGTCACCATCCAATTAACCTGGGGCAGTCTAGTCAAGGTTCCAACAGATCTTTCAAAGTTTAGTTAACCTGGGGCAGTCCAGTCAAGATTTCAAGAAATCTCTCAATTTGCAGAGTAATCTGATTCAAGACTCCTTCATCATCACTTGGGGAATTCGAATGTCAGAAGTGTCTGAAGTATTCCTTCATCGCCTACTGGAAATTACAACCACCAACAGAATAACTATCACAATTCCAGATTCGATCCATGTATCTAGCCAGGGCATATCTATGAGTGATTGATTGTAGATTCGATACCTGTATCCAGCCAGGGAATGTCTGCATGAAGAGTTTAGAGATTCGACACCTGTATCCAGCCAGGGCATATCTGTAGACGACCATTTCCAGATTCGATTCCTGTATCTAGCCAGGGCATATCTGTAGACGACAATTTCCGGATTCGATTCCTGTATCTAGCCAGGGCATATCTGTGAGTAACTGATTATGGATTAACACCTGTAACAAGCCAGGAAATCATCTACATGAAGAGATTGAAGATCAACACCTGTAACAAGCCAGGGAACCATCTTTCTTTCTCAGGTCAGAGATCAACACCTATAACAAGCCAGGACAGTATCTCCTTGACCAACCTTTCTCAAATTCCAAATTCGATACTTGTATCTAGCCAGGGCATATCTGTGAATGACTGATTGAAGATCAACACCTGTAACAAGCCAGGGAACCATCTTTCTTTCTCAGGTCAGAGATCAACACCTGAAACAAGCCAGGACAGTATCTCCTTGACCAACCTTTCTCAAATTCCATATTCGACACCTGTAACAAGCCAAGAAAATATCTGTGAATGACTGATTGTGGATTAACACCTGTAACAAGCCAGGAAATTATCTACATAAAAAGTCTCCTTCATCACCACTTGGGGCATTCGAATGTTAAAAGTGTTCAACAATTCCTTCATCACCTGTTGGAAGATACGGTCCAGATGTGCTCCAGACACGGTTGCCATTCTGTCACCTTTCTTAAGTTCCAGATCAACACCTGTAACAAGCCAGGAAAATATCTGTGGACGACTGATTGTGGATCAACACCTGTAACAAGCCAGGAAATTATCTACATAAAGAGTCTCTTTCATCACCACTTGGGGCATTCGAATGTCAAAAGTGTTCAACATTTCCTTCATCACTTGTTGGAAGATGTAGTTTTACACGGACTCATCATCAGGAAACCCTACACTGGTTCCTTCTCAAAATCAAAAGATTCTTGTAATCCCCAACCAGAGAGCCTTACAGAATCTAATTCCCCTCAGTAGTCAAGATTCTTTTATCCCCAGCGGAGTTCATCAAAATTCCCCAACATAACTTATCAGTGGAATCCCCAGCGGAGCTCTCATCAAAACCTCAGTGAAGTATCTCTTCCCACAGAGTAATTCCCTGCAGAGTAATCTCTCCAACAAGTTTGTCCCCCGACGGAGTCATCTTCTCCTACCGGTGTATTCTTGCAACCATCGTCCCCAGCGGAAACGAAGAACTCCACTCTTCAACATCAGCTCAGGATTCAACAAGTTCTCGGCACTCGTCAAGGTTTTATTTTCCTAGACGAAAACACATTCATAGACATTTCACATTTCATACATACATGATAAAGGGCATACAACACTATCTCATTTTGAGCATCATGACATCATGCAGCTCATACATCATGACATTGCATACAACTGATGTTTTTCCTTTTCAGGAAAAGACACTCCAAAGATGATTACTATCAACTGTCACAATTCCAGATTCGATTCCTGTATCTAGCCAGGGCATATCTGAAGAGTTTCAAGATTCGATTCCTGTATTCAGCCAGGGCATATCTGTAGACGACAAATTCCGGATTCGATACATGTACCCAGCCAGGGCATATCTGTGAGCATTTGATTGTAGATTCGATACCTGTATCCAGCCAGGGCATATCTGCATGAAGAGTTTGAAGATCAACCGGTAGCAAGCCAGGAAGTTATCTTTCTTTCTCAAGTACGCAAGTTCTCTCTAAGGAATCTCTTACGCGATCGACACGCAATTCCAAATGGCATCTATAAGCCCGTTCTCGACAAAGTTCTGTCACACCTCCCGATGGCATCTGTAAGCCCATCACCAAATGGCATCTATAAGCCCATTCCCGACAAGGTTCTGTCACATCCCTAGATGGCATCTCTAAGACCATCACCAAATGGCATCTGTAATCCCATTCCCTCTACCATCACATCACCGAGTGCAAATTTTTGGGCACTCTAGTGTCCAATCTCCTTTTACCTTCGAGTCGCGAAAGGCAAACTTGCCAATCTAACTCTTCAGGTTCAAGAAGATTGAACAGGGGCAACTGTTGTACCCCAAAATTTGCCCTCGTATTTTTCCACAAGAAATCACAGCCTCGGGCGTTTCCTGATTTTTCAGATTGGCGTAAGAATCAGTCAAACAGACTTTTCTTATCAGTCAAACAAAATTAGGGTTTTCATTGTTTTTTAAGCAGTTCAGGCATATTGCTAGGGTTTGGTTGAGTTGGCTCAGGTTTTGATCAGGAGGACGTTTTTTTGACGTTTAATCAAGAACTAGGGTTTGTGCGCGCAGAAAGAATTAATTTTACAGTTCTTTTCAGTTTACTCTGAGATTTGGATTGAGGCATTTGAATCAAGAACTTGCAGTGTTTTGTTTAATCAGTAAAGGCTAAGGCATTTGAGTTGAGATGAGATGAAAGCTGAGGCACTTAAATTGAGAATCTACAGTGTCTGATTTGATTAGTAAAAAGAGAGCATCTGGATGTTGGTTTGATTAACTATGCATTGTTTAATTGGAGCGCCAGGTTTATTACTGATTCATGCTGAATGGCGATACCACAGTGTTCGTTAATTATTTTTTCTAAGTCAGAATAATTGGATACTTCCAGTTATTTTAATTTAAGGAATTCAAATAATTAAATGGACAGTAAATTAAAAGAGGAATTAAATGATCAAAAAGGATTTTTATTTATTCATCTTTAATTGTTTTGTTACAAATTATTATTCGAACAATTGTAAATTTATTTACATTTTTGTTTACAATAATAATTTTACAAATAGATTAAAATGAAAATAAAACTATCCTAAATATTCCTAAGTCTTCAAATCTTCAACTTCTACTGCTACTCCTCTCCATTGAGTTTTATCTGCAAAACAAAGAGAAAAAGAAAAGTCAAAGCAGATAAAATAATTAAAGACAGACAGATAAGAAATGAATTCATCATTAAAGGCGACTGGCCGGAATCAGTTTTCCCTCTCTGCAAATCACGAGATTTCTCCCGGTTCACAAAGAGGGATGGAATGTCTTGCAATTTAAGAAAGAAATGCACAAAGTTATAATTTGCACATATTCAAAATTGTCACACATGCTGCCTAGTTTCAAGTTTTCAACCAAAGGAACCAAATCAATTGAAGAGTGCACAAAGCTGCATAGTTCATAAAATGCCAAACAAAATCCAAAGGCAAACCAAACTGAATGGCCTAAACCAAGTCAAAAGGGCAAACTGAATAAAACTGTCAAAGTTGTCCAAAAAGATATCAATATATCAAAGTACAAAAGGCTACCAAAACTGTCCAAGAGATATAAAAGATATCAAGAGATAAAAGGCTGTCAATAAAGATGCAGGAAAGCTGGAGAAAGAGATAAAGTATGCAGAGTAAACCAATATTGAAAGCATGTTAAATCACATCATTTTCAGACCAGTCACCTTTTCAGAATAAGGACAGTGCTAAGCAATATTATATGCTTTTAATCTGTCAAAAAGAGAGAGAGGGAGAGAGAAGAGAAAAAAGAAAAAGGAGGCTTACAGGGCTCAGGCTTTAGGCAAGAAAATATATAAAACAAACTGTAATAACATAGTACAAGAAGAGGGGCAGGTTACATAACCAAGATAACAAAATCCAAAAGGAGAACACAAACTCTGTAAAACTTTTCACCACAAGTCGAACCAAGCCTCAGAGCCTCTCCAAAAACCTGTGTCAAAGCCATAAGCCTGAAGCCCAAGCTTAACAACACATAACCTGTTAAACCTGAAGCATCAGGCTTCAAGCCAAAGCTTAAACTTTCAAACCAGTAAACCTGCATTAAAAAGCCATAACCTGTTTGAGCCTGAAGCAAAAGAAACCATCAACTTGCATAAGCCTCAAAGCAAGACCCTGTAACAACAAGCCAAACCTTGAAGCTTATAACCTGTCAAACATCCAAATATAAACAGATCCATACAAGCATCAACCTGTCTAAGCCCTTAAACAATACAAAAAGGCCTAGCCCCTTCAAGAACTGTCAAACATAAACAGCATATCAAAAACCTCACCAACACCCAACACATCAACCTGTAAAGACATAGCCCTCAAGCATCAAACTCCAAACCCTCTGAAAGGTTTCATCATTGGGAAAATACACAAATCAGACACAATAGCATTCAACTCAATACCAACAAGCATTCGAGGCAAAGAGGCCCTCAGAGGAAGCCTCATCACAGGGCAAGCATACAAGGCATCAAGGCATCAAAGCATACAAGTCTGCAAATATACTAGGCAACTGAGGCAAAAGGTAGAAGAGGAAAAGGCGAATATATCAAACATCCCGAAGCAACACTCAGATTCTATAAGCATATCTAAGGCATCAAGCCATCATATAAGGCAACTGAGGCAAAAGGCATAGCAACGTACAGAGGCAAACACCCAAATAGCAAGAAGAAGAAAAGAAGTGATACAGTAAAGGTTTTCAGTTTTGTTCATCACGAAACCTGAAGAAGCAAAGCGAAGATACCAGGGTTCCAAGCTAGCTTCCATCATCACCAAGCCTCCGCCTTGGCCGCCTGAGTACCTCCGCGTCCACCATCCTCCTCCAAAGAAGGTAGTATCTTTTCTTCTCTCCTCAATCAGAACACAAACAACAACATAAAAGAAATCAGAAACAGAACTAAAACATACAAGATATAAACTAAAACCCTAACGCGAATGACTCAGAAATTACTACCTTGTACAACACCACTGGAACAACCTCTGGAGGGAGAAGAGGTGGAAGCTGCGCTGGTTGGCCCTAGGCGGAGGAGGGCTCAGTAGCTATGGCGAAGGAGGCGAACAAAGACGAATACGGAAACAAAGAGAACGGCGCGCCTCAATCTGAAACCCTAGTCCCAAATGTTACAAAACCAAAGTAACCCTTACAATTTGTGTCAAGTGGTTGGGCCTTGCCCTTTTTCACGCTTAAGCCCATTGTTTTTATCTGGACGCACCCCTCATTTCCCTTTTTTACTTCTGATTCACTTCTTTTTAATTTGGGCCAAAACCCTTTCAGGCCCATTCAGTCTATTCTTTCTTTTTTAAACACTCTTAAACTAACATTTCTTTACTTATCATTTTATTTTTTTAGTTTAAACTAATATAACACTTTTTTTGTTTTGATAAATAAAATAACACCTTTTTTTTAAAATATTATTAATTGTTACATTTTAAAAAATATACAAACGTTAACCTTTTTTCTTAAGTTTGAAACATTTTTCTTTTCTTTTTATACATAAGGATATTCATTAAAATACATAAGTATTAATATATATAATTAGGTTATTAGATTTTATCTAAAAAACTCTTTTAATAAATCTTTTTGTACATAAAAATATTAAATACAAATACACTAACATTAATACATAATACATAGAACTTAAAACAATTTTCTTTTTTCTTAAACTTAAAACTTTTTTTCATTTAAAATTTTTGTACATAAAGACAAAAATATAAGAATACAAAAACACATTGAATAAACAAAACACTTAATTTTTCATTAAGTTCACATCTCAACTTGTAAATACATACACTTACACATTTGCAATACACAAATACATTTACTTTACATTGACACATTTACATTATTCTATTCTTATACATTGCTATACACTACATATTACATTTGCGCAATTCGATTTGGTTGTAAATTATTTGGACACTACTCTCCTAAAGTCTCATCCCCATTTTTAAATTTGTACCCCCACTCCCGGATACTTATTTGTAATAGCGTAGACTCTAAATTCCCACAATTTACCGCTTTCAAATATACCATGGTTAGACCTAGGGTTTGCATGTACATAAAATCAAACGCTAGATAACCTAATACAAGACAAATACATGAAATCAATACACAATCACACTTGCACCCCTAGGGTAATCCCGCTTGTTGCCTTCCAAAATGGGCCATGTTTGCACGTCGAGTTTCTTTGGCAAAACAATACAAATGATCATAAGTCCCTCGATGACGCTTTCGAAAGTTTCCTAAACGTAATGATCGTAGTCCCTTCAAGCAAATTGCCAAAGACACTTGGCACCATTGCATTCATGGTCCATACGATGACCCGCGCCTGTCCCGCTAAACGTCCTAAACGCAAGATTGTCCACCAAATACAATGATGGAACAAAATTGTTAAAAGGGGTTAAAACATAAGAAAAACCTTTGAGTACAATAGGGGTAGATAACTCTTAGTTACTTGATCAACTTGCAAAAACACTTGCCTAATTTTTAAAACCACACTCCACAAGCACTTTCAAAACAAACTCTCAAAAACATTTGAAACATCTTTTCGAAAAGATACACACCTTTGTAAAACACTCAAACACGAGTCATTACATTGGTTTCCTAAGACAAGGCATCTTCTTCAAAAACATTTTCAAAAACACACACACACACACACCACAATTTCAAGCAATTGAAAATCAAAGGCAAGTGATCTAAAAAACCAAGTAACTAAGAGCCCATGGATAACCATGGATGAAAAGGGTGATAATACCTTCCCTTTTCATAATCTACCCCCCGGACCCACGAAACATCTCAAAAAGGTTTTTCCTGTGCTTTTTAACCTTTCCTTTAGGATAAAATAAAAAGTCGGTGGCGACTCTTGCTCAACCGAACAAGTGCGAATACAAACGCAAAAACTCAAGTCAGTTCTCCCACTGTATCACACCACCCGTCGAAGGAAGGTCGTTAATCATGTATCTGACTGTTTTGGATAACTCAATGGGGTGTGTGCTGGGCCAACATGACGAGTTTGGCCGAAAAGGGCATGCCATTTATTACCTTAGCAAAAAGTTTACCGACTGTGAGACTCGCTACTCACTGGTCGAGATAACTTGTTGCGCTTTGGTATGGGTTGCTCGCCGGCTAAGGCAGTATATGTTGACTCATACCACTTTGCTGATTTTCAAGATGGATCCGATCAAGTATATCTTCGAGAAGCCTGCTTTATCTGGAAGAATCGCTAGATGGAAAATGATCCTGACTGAGTATGACATCCAGTATACTACCCAAAAAGCTATAAAAGTGAGTGTACTAGCTGACCATCTAGCTCATCAAGTCGTCGAAGATTACCAATCTATGAGGTTCGACTTCCCCAACGAGGACATCATGACATTGGACAACATTGAAGGTAACGGACCGTATGACGGACCTGAACAAGGATCCCGATGGACCCTGTACTTTGATGGTGCTTCAAATGCACTTGGCAACGGTATCAGTGCGGTACTCATTTCTCCAGAAGGTTGTCATACACCCTTCACTGCCCGACTTTGCTTCAGCTGTACCAACAACATGGCTGAATATGAAGCTTGCATCTTTGGTCTCAAGGCTACTATAGACTTGGGAATCAAATCTTTGGTCATATTTGGGGACTCAGCTTTGGTTATCAATCAAGTTAAAGGAGAGTGGGATACTAAACATCCTAATCTTATCCCATACAAGGAACATGTCTTGACGTTGTTGCCTCATTTCGAGCAGATTACATTCGAGCACTTCCCGCGAGAAGAAAATCAGTTAGCAGATGCTCTGGCTACAATGTCTTCCATGTTTAAACTCAACTGGGATAATGAGGCTCCCCAAGTTACCATCGAGCGAATGGACGAACCTGCGCACTGTCATGAGATTAATACCGAAGAAGTAGTGGAACAACCCTGGTTTCATGAAATCAAAAGGTATCTCCAGACTAGAGAATACCCTGAAGGAGCTTCCGTCAATGACAAAAAGTTCTTAAGGAGATTTGCTGCCAAGTTCTTCTTTAGCAATGGCATCCTTTATAAGCGCAGGCATGATTGTGTTCTACTTAGGTGTGTGGACAAGGTTGAAGCAGAGTTGATCATGACTGAGATACACAGTGGCATATTCGGCACCCACTTGAGCGGACATATGATGGCTAAGAAGATTCTAAGGGCGGGCTACTACTGGTCTACTATGGAAGCTGATTGTCATCAACATTCCCGTACTTGCCACAAATGCCAAGTCTATGCTGACAAGGTACATATTCCTCTTGTTCCTCTCAACGTTATGACAGCTCCTTGGCCATTCGCAATATGGGGCATTGACATGATTGGAGAGATCAAACCTACGGCATCCAATGGACATTGCTTCATCTTGGTGGCTATTGACTATTTTACCCAGTGGGTCGAGGCAGCTTCCTATGCCTCAGTTACAAAGAATGTGGTTACCCGCTTCATTAAGCAGAACCTCATATGCCGGTATGGTGTCCCCAACAGGATCATCACAGACAACGGTACAAATTTAAACAACACTATGATCACCACTCTATGCGAACAGTTCAAGATTTATCATCACAATTCATCTCCCTATCGGCCGAAGATGAACGGTGTTGTTGAAGCCGCGAACAAAAATATCAAGAAGATCATTCAAAAGATGACAGTCACCTACAAAGACTGGCATGAGATATTATCGTTTACTCTGCATGAATATCGTACCATGGCACGTACTTCAACAGGGGCAACCCCATTTTCTTTGGTGTATGGCATGGAAGTTGTTCTACCCTTGGAAGTTCAGATTCCTTCCTTAAGGATTATGAAGGACGCTGGTTTGAGTGAAGACGATTGGATCCAGACCCGGCTTGATCAACTTAATTTAATCGACGAGAAGCGACTTACTGTTGTCTGTCATGGTCAGACGTATCAAAAACGGATGATCAAGGCTTTCAACAAGAAAGTCAGGCGTCAGGTATATCAAGTCGGAGATCTTATAATCAAGCGGATCATCTTACTGTAAAGTGATCCCAGGGGCAAGTGGACTCCTACTTACGAAGGACCATTTGTGATCAAGAGCATCTTTTCTGGTGGGGCAATGATTCTGACAACCATGGACGGTGACGACCTGCCGCACCCTACGAACGCAGATATAGTCAAAAGATACTACGCATAAAACGACCCGGCAAGTTGAAAACCCAAAAGGGCGACTTGGGCAAAAAATGGGCATCCCGGTGAATCGAAAACCCGAAAGGGCGGTTCAGGCAAAAATTAGGGATAAAACAAAAAAATCTGTACACCCGGCAAGTTGAAAACTCGAAAGGGCGACTTGGGCAAAAAAGGGTTTCCTGGTGGATCGAAAACCTGAAAGGGTGGTCCAGGCAAAAGTTAGGGAATTAAAGCGTATGACTGTGTCTCGTCGGATCACTTTAAGAACAATCTCTTCACCAACAAGCCCCGAGTTTCTGATCAATCCAGTCATCGGCGGACGAAGCAACGAATGGACAAAATATTCAGAGTTGTGAAGGCTATAGCAGAATGGGAATCCCATGAAATTGTTACACATAGCCATCTTTCTTTTGTATAAATTTTTTTTTTATGACAACATTCTCTTACTAGGATGTCTGTCTCCTTTGTACAAAGATACTCACAAAAGTTAAATACAAATATACTTCAAAGTGCAGAGATTTGCTTGCCTTTCTTTTCTTTTTACACTTATGTTTTATTTGAAAACGTCCAATGTTTTGTTGAATAGGCATGTGCATTTGAATATAATCATTGCTTACAAATAAAACTAAATTGAAAAAGGATAATTACTGATAGGTTGAAGGTGTAGGAAGAAATCTTTGTGCCATTTCAGAAGAAATCCCCTACGATACATCATTCAGATCCTCAACAAAGCTAAATTTTAGAGTATATTTCCCCAGCGGAGTTAAGTTTCAAGATCCTCAGTGGAGCCATTTCATTCTAAAACTTGATTCCCCAGCTGAGTTAAGTTTCAAAATTCCCATCAGATTTAAGCTTCAAGATCCCCAGTGGAGCCCGAAAACCTTGAAAATCCTATCCCCAGTGGAGCCAGAATAGTGAACATTTCCCCCACAGAGTTACCTTCCAAAAGATTGAACATTCCCGGTATCATTTCTCCAAGCAGAAGCCTCCAAGGTTTCAATTCCCCTGTAGAGATCATCAAAGTTTTCCTTATTCCCCAGGAAAGTCATAAAGGATTCTCACATCCCCGCAGGAGTTGTCAAAGGCCTTGTTAATCCCCACAAATTGCCGAGGATTTTCAATCTCCAACAGTGGTCCCAGGATTTCCCCTTCTCATCAACCAGAGATCTTTAATCCCCAAGCAGTCAGCAGTCAACAAGGATTTCTCATCTTCAGTAATCAAAGATTTTTGCAATCCCCAGCATCGGTCAAGGATTTACTTTCCCAGACAGCAGTCAAAGATTTCTTTATCTCTAGTTATCAAGGATTTATTTTCCTCGGAGAGATAGCTACTCAGCTTACATGCATAACCATTACATTCATATATCATGAACATTGATGAAACGCAGTCCATTGCATCATACATATCATACAGCATAACTTTTTATTTTAGCTAACATTTTACCCTTTTCAGGATAAGATTAAAAGGCTACTGTTAACAATTATTCAGATACAGTATGGATACACCCCAGACACGGCGGTAATTCTATTACTCATTCAGAATTTCAAGTCAAAATACAGTATGGATACACCCCAGACACGGCGGTCATTCTACTACTCATTCAGACTTCAGCAATCCGATACATACTAGATACTCTCCAGACACGACGTCCATTCTATCTCTCATTCAGATTCAATTATCAACCTCAAGTTCAGATACGCTCCAAGCATGGACGCCATTCTAGCTTTTACACCAGCAGTTTGATTCTCCCCAGTGCAGTCGTCACGGAAGTCATTTTGTCATTTATTCAGATCCCAGTTACAGTCTCAAATACACTCCAGACACGGAAGTCATTCTGCTACTCATACAGATCTCAACTTCAGATACAGTCCAGATACGCTCCAGACACGGTTGCCATTCTGTCACTCATTCAGAATTTATCCCCAGCCCAGAGATGCTCCATACACTGATGTTTCTTTGTCGCTCATTCAGAATTCAGATACAATACAGATACACTCCAGACACGAAAGTCATTCTTATATTCATTCAAAACTCAAATACAGTTACAACTCAGATACGCTCCAGACACGAACGCCATTCTTTCGCTCATACAGACTCAATCTCTAGATACAGTTCAAAATGCATTCCAGACACGGATACCATTTTGATGCTCATTCTTCTGACCTACCACAGCGCAATTCAACAAAAATTATTGGATGGCATCTTTAAGACCATCTCCAGCAAGATTCTACCATCTCTAAATGGCATCTTTAAGCCCATTTCCTCAGCTATATTCTAACGAGTGCAAATTTACAGGCACTCTAGTGTCCAATCCTCTTTTACCTTCGAGTCGCGAAAGGCGAACTTGCCAATCTAACTCTTCAGGTTCAAGAAGATTGAACAGGGGCAACTGTTGTACCCCAAAATTTTCCCTCTCATTTCATCAGCATTTCTCATCACAAGACTCTTGGAATTCAAGATCAAACTAGGGTTTGCTCTGCCCAAGACACCACCTTGCACTGTTGACCTAAATTAGGGTTTGAGTTTGCACAGTGATTTTTTGACCTACAATGCCCAAATTGACTTTCATACTTCATGTTGGACTCACAAGTTTGTCCATACCAAGTTTCAAGCCTTGATTCAAATTTTTGCTCAGTCAATTGGACAGTTGACTTAGAAATCAGCTGTATTGGGGAAAAAGTCAACTGTGGCCAATTGACAATCAAACCTCATGAAATTTGACCCACATCAACATTATGAACTTATATGAACCATTTGACCAAGTTTGGATCACAATTCCACAAGAAATTTGATCAGATCATCAAAAGGGAAAAATGGTCATTTTTAGGGTTTTGACTGTACAAAGGCAATTTTTGACTGTTTGACCTAGCCAATGGCAAATCAAGCTCAACCATGGACTCAAGGAATCAATGACATTGTCTTGACCCATTCAACAAGTTCAAAAGATCTCAAATGCATAGGATTGACAGATGAATTTTTCAGTCAACTGATCAAAATTTAACTATATACTGAAAAGTCAAACTTTGACTTTTTGGTCAAAGTCAAGTGCCAAAGGTCATTTTTCATCAAGACATGTCAAATTATGAAACTTGTTCATCAAGAAACCCAAAAATGCAAATTAGGGTTTAAAATGGAAAAATTTCATAACTTAGAAATTTTCTAAGTTATAAAATTTTCTCATTTTTTCCTAACTCTGTCCCACTTTTTCACTAAGATAAAAATGGATTCAAATAAAACTTGCAACATGAAAGTTGTAGTCCATCACAAATTCTACAACTTTGATTCACAAAGTTTTCTCAAAAGAATCTTGTATCTCAAGTTATGATTTTTGGAACAAGGGTACCTAAAACTTTTAACTTAGAGAAATTTTGCCCTAGTTTAGGCAGGATTTTGACCCATCTTATTGGCCATTTTTTCACATAGTTCCACTTATATTTTCAAGTTGCATTTCAAATATGGATTATAGTACATGTTTCAAGCTTTCCAAATTGTCCAAGAACTCCTCAAACACCTTTGTGGTTAGGGAGAATTGAATGCTTGAAGTTGGCAAAAACTCACTTTGATCCATGGCCAATACATGTTCATACCAAGTTGCAAATCTGACCAAGATAACTTAGTACATGATTACAGGCCTCTAAACCAATTTACACTCCAAAATTGAATGCAAATACATTGTATATTGGCATTGTTCTGATTAAGAGAGCTTTGTACAATGAACATTGCCATTTTAAGCATAAAGGCCACACTTCCATTTTCATAAAGGGGACTTTATGTCAAATTGCTTTTTCTTGAGCCTTGGACTTTCTTCCTTTGCAGCAAACAAGCTCCACAATCTCAGGCATAGTACAAGAAGTTGGTGCATGCTTGGAGATAGCATGTACATGCCTATCACACTTCACTTCCAACTTTGCTTTCAAAACAAGTCAAAGGGCCAAAAGCTTGTATCTCTCATATCTGATAAAACCAACTAAAACAAAGTTGTCAAACAAGTTTTGCATATCCTCACAAGTCAGAAGCACGAGCCCTTGACCCCTAAAACCTCCTTGTACACAAAATCCTCATTTTTCTGCAAAATAGGGCAAGCCCTGCAGAATCACCTCCATCTCCACTTTGCCTCATGCGTTTGGCCTCAAACTTGTTCCAATATCTTCCATTCAACTCACTTGAACTATCCCAGACCTCCATTGCTAGTTGTAACACCATTAACACACATTGCCATTTTTGTTTGAAAGCTTTGCAGGTTGAGTTCTGTAGCACGATTCAGGCTACTTCAAAACAAGCCAAGCATTGGGAAAGCTTCAGTGGACCTCAGGCAAGCTCAAAAGAACCTCAAGCACCCTTGGACGTTGCTGCATTGTCCAGCTCGAAGTCAACTGAAACAGGTATTTCATGAACTTCTATCTCTCTATTTAGGAATAGTTAGACTTAGGTTTGTAAATGAAAGATGTTGTATTCATAGCCCTGAAACCATACATGTGCTTAGTTTTCATTTATATTAATCGTGTTAGGAGAATTTTGTTCATGAACTTTCTGAAAAAACTAGGTTAAGAATTAGGGCCAGAGAAATTCTCTCTGGTCTTTGAGAGTTAGCTTAAGTTTTTTATATGGTTAGATTCGTTGTTTGATGCTCTACAAGTTTCATGTTATGAGTTTTGTCAAAAAAACAAGGAATCAGGAGATAGCATTTTATGTACAGAAGCGCGCGTGTTCTTGTTCAAAGGAAGAAGATGAAGTTGTCTTTGGGTTGGGCCTGTACAGGCTTGCTTTTGCCCCCCCCCCCCCCCCCCCCCCCCTCTTTTCTTTTTACACCCCCCTGGATCATTTCTTGTATATTTGTCATTTTTGCATTTTTATTTCATTTCTGATTTTGATATTTTATTTTCTAATATAAAAAAATACTAAAAAATATTTTCATAAATTTTTATATTTATTTGGTATTTATTTTAATTATTTCTTGTATTAATACATTAAATACTTTATATTTATTTTTGTTTAAATGTAAAAATAATGTAAAAAATACTTTTATTTTTATTTTATTATTTTTATGCATATTTGAAAATATTTTCTTGAAATGTATACATGTTGTAAATAATTTATTTTATTTTTATACACACTTAATATATTTAATACATATATATATACATATTTTATTAAATAAGTAGGACAAAAAACACAAAAATAATACATTTTTACTTTTATTAATATTTTATACTAAAAATACCTTTTTTCAATATACTTATATTTTTTACAAATTAATACATTATTGTATATAAATAATAAATAATACTATTTATTTAAGAAATTAGGGTTTTTGTCCTAAAAAAAACAAAATAATTAAAATTGACTTTTTATTCATTTACCTTTAACATAAAAATACTTTTTCATACATAAAAAACATTTTTTGCATAATACACTTTATTTAATATTTATTTATTGTATTTATTTAAATATTGTATATTTAATATTATGCCTTACCCATTCAATATGGTTGTAATAATTTAGGATTTAATTTCTTGCAAAATAATCCCCAATTCAAATTTGTACCCCCCTCCCTATATCAAGTTGTAATAGTGTAGAATTTAAATTCTCGCACCTTTAAGCTTTCAATTATGCCATGATTAGACTTAGGGTTTTGTATGCAAAAATCAAATCAACAATTAGTTTGACCTAATCCAAGATGACAATGCATGAAAACAAACACAATGCACACTTGCACCCCTAGGGTTACAATCCCCTTGTTGCCTTCAAAAATGGGCCATGGTATGCATGTCAAGTACTTTGGAAAAACAAAAACAAAACAAAAGATCATAGTCCCTCGATGACGCTATCTGAGTTGCCTAAACAAAATGATCAAGTCCCTCAAGAAAATTGCCAAAAATACTTGACACAATTGTTATCATGGTCTATACGATGACCCGCGCCTGTCCCGTTAAACATCCTAACACAAGGTTGTTCACCAAATACAATGGTGAAACAAAACTGTTAAAAAGGGTTAAAAACATAAGAAAGATCTTTGGGTAAAATAGGGTAGACAACTCTTAGTTACTTGATCAAAATCTTGCAAAACATCCTTGCCATTTTCAAACACACTTCACAACACAACTTCAAAACAATTTCAAAACAACTTTCAAAACATTGAAATATCTTTTCAAAAAGACACACACCTTTGTATATATTCAAACAAGAATCATTACAAAGGTTGCCTAGACAAGGCATCTTTTTTAAAACATTTTCAAAACCACACACACAAAGCACCATTTCAAACAATTGAGAAGCAAAGGCAAGTGATCTAAGCAAGTAACTAAGAGCCCATGGTTAACCATGGATAGAAAGGGTGCTAATACCTTCCCTTTCTATAATCTACTCCCCGAACCCAAGAAAACATCTCAAAGGTCTTTCCTGTGCTTTTTGACCTTTCCTTAGGATAAAATAAAAAGTCGGTGGTGACTCTTACTAAACCGAAACATTTGCAAACACAAATGCGAAACCTCAAGTCAGTTCTCCCACCATATCACACCAATCATCTCTCCAGTATCTTGAAGAATTCCCCAACAAAGCTTCAAAAAAAAAATCCTCAAGCAGTTTACGGAGTTTTCTTTCCCCAATAGAGTTTATTTCTCTAGCCCCGGAAATTCATCTCCCAGCAATTCAATTTCAATAAATAACAAAGAATCACATTCTTCATCCCCAGCAACAGACATGGATTTATTTTCCCTCAAATCAACGACGCTACAAAGAACGACAGATCAGTTCATATATTGCATTCATACATCATTTTACAAACATCATAGCATATGCATACCAAATATATACAACATAATCTCATTTATTTTGAGAACATCATTACACAATGTGTGCCATGCATCATGACATTGCATACGGCTAATTTTTTACCTTTTCAGGAAAGTTTGCAAACAGACAAATGTCATCATCAACTTTCAACAAGTTCCAGATGAATTCCTGAAACAAGACAGGGTAACTATCTGAAATAACAATTCATCAATCACTTTAAAGCCTGGAATCCGACCAGATAGCAGTTTACAACACTAGAAAGCCTGGAGTCTAACCAGATAGCAGTTAACATCAAATGCAATTTACTGTGAAGCCTGGAATCCGACCACGTAGCAGTTTACAACATTGTGAAGCCTGGACCCGACCAGATAGCAGTTAACATCAAATACAATTTACTGTGAAGCCTGGAATCCGACCAGATAGCAGTTTACAACACTGTGAAGCCTGGAATCTGACCAGATAGCAGTTTACAACACTATGAAGCCTGGACCCAACCAAATAGCAGTTAACATCATTGTTGAAGCTGGGAATCTGACCGGATAACATTCAATCTACAATTCAAGACACTGTGAAGCCCGAAATTTGACCAGATAGTAGTTTACAACACTGTGAAGCCTGGAATCCGACCAGATAGCAGTTTACAACACTATGAATCCTGAACCCGACCAGATAGCAGTTAATATCATTGTTGAAGCCCAGAATCCGACCGGATAGCAGTCAATCTACAATTCAAGACACTATGAAGCCTAGAATCCGACCAAATAGTATTTTACAACACTGCGAAGCCTAGAGTCTGACCAGATAGCAGTTTACTTTGTCAATTACTAAGAAGCCTGGACCCGACCAGATGACAGTATAATCTACAAATCACTGAAGTCTGGACCCGACCAGATAACAGTTAACTTCAAATTCAAGTTGAAGCCTGGACCCAACTAAATAACAGCTTAATTTCTTTAAATCACTGAAGCCTGGACCCGACCAGATAACAGTTCAAGTCACAGAAGCCTGGACCCGACCAGATGACAGTATAAACTACAAATCACTGAAGCCTGGATTTAGACCGGATAATAGTTTAAGTTACTGCAAAGCCTGGAAATCGACCAGATAACAGTTAATTTCATATTCCTCAGTAAGTTACTGTGAATCCTGGATTTCGACCAAATAACAGTTAACTTTCATCTCTCCAGTCAAGAGATAACTCCCCTAGTAGAGTAGTTGACAACTAAAGCTCCTAGACTTTATTTCCCAAAAAGAAACCAACATTCCCCAGCGGAGTCCTCCTCAAACAATAGGAACAGGAATCCCCATAAAGAGACCTCTTATGAAGTCAGCATCTATTTTGGATGACATCTATAAACCCATCTCCGACAACCCTTTATCATCTTATCTAAATGGCATCTATAAGCTCATTCCCAATGCAATCAACCAACATCATCGAGTGCAAATTTCTGGGCAATCTAGTGTTCAATCATCTTCCACCTTCAAATCACGAATGGCGGACCCGCCAATCTAACTCTTCAGATTTAAGAAGATTGAACAGGGGCAGTTGTTGTACCCTAAAATTTACCCTCTTATTTTCTCAAGATATTTCCTACAAAGATCTTCAATGACTCAAGTTTGCGCAAGCATAGACCAGGTCAAATAATCTCCCCAACACCGATGCCTCAAATTATAGTTTTAGTTTGTACAAAGGCAGTTGGATTTCTAATGTTCAAATAACTTTCATGGATTTTTATGGACCCTCAGGATTACTTCTGTCAAGTGTCAAGTCTTGGATCGCAATTTTCCAAGACAAGTCATTCATATTACCAAATGGGCAAAATTAGGGTTTTGACCGAAAATGACCAAACTTTGATTTTTGACCTAATACCTGACTTATTGGTTGGAAGCATGACCTCAAGGATCCGAGCGCATCATTTTGACCTAGTCGCATATTTCAATTCATCTCCTGAGATCAGTGAATTGATAGACAAAATTCGGTCAATTAGCAGAAAAAAAGTCAATTGTATACTAAAAAGTCAAACTTTGACTTTTTGACCAAAATTGAGTCCCACAAATCATATTTCATCAAGACATCCAAAATATTGAAATTTGATCATCACAAATCAAGAGAGTCAAAAATCCAACTTTTGCAATACTTGAAAAATTTTCTAAGTATTTTCTATACTTGTTAATTACATTGCTTCATGACATCTTTTCACTATAATTCAAAATAATTCAAGATGTTACAAATCATTCAAGTTATTACAAGGTTGGCATTTTTGCAAAGATCACAAAATCTAAACTTTGTCTTGTTTGAACTTTTTCCTTTGACTCAAAACCTTGCCACAATGCTTTGTCTTTGATACAATCTACATAAATTGGTCCACAAAACAGACTTGTATCATGCTACAAGTGTTGCTCATTACAAGCTCAAAACCATGTTTAGAAGACAGTCTGTTGTCCTGAGCAAAACAGCCCTGTTATGCTATCCCTAAGCACTGCCACAATACTCCAAAACTGCTGCAAAACAGCCTTGTTATGCTGCTCTTAAACCAGTCCAAGCCTGCATTATCGCAGCCCCATATTTGCACCAAATTAGTACATAAGAGTTGCATCAAAAAAAGCTATGAAGACATCATACCCAAATAGTTCAAATTGTTATTTGTTTCCCTCCCAAAATCCCAGCAAAATTCATCTATAAATAGACTACTCTCACAACACACAAGGGGTTGGTTTTTAGAGAGAGAATAGAGAGTTTTGAACAAAAAAAACAACATTCCTTGCAACCTTTGATCATTCAGAAAACCAACTCTACTTTCATTCAAAACAGAAACCCTTAATCTATTATTCCACCTTACAAACTCTCCCATAAACCAAACACCTTATCACATAGAGATTGTTCAAACACAAGAACAGTTTCTATAGTACCATTATCTTTACCCTCCAAACACAAAAATAGTATTGTATAACTTGACTGAGTTAGTGTGATTCAACTGTTTGAGACAGCTTCCTGGAGATTCATTGGAGCCATCACAGTAGCTGGAAAAGTATTCAGGCTTAAAACACCAAGTGTAGTCCCAAGGTAAGTCTTCTTAACTTTGAGCTTTTCATTTTTCATACATGATTTATTTTTGAAGATAAAATATAGTAATCATTACCCCCTTTTAGCTAACTATTTGCTTGTTGTTTATGTTTATCAATTACATACTGTAAATTGACCCAAATAGACAATAAAACAATGTTTAAGGCAAAAAACTGCATCATGAGTCGACACATACCCACTTGGGTCAACTCATTCTAGTGAAAAAATTGGGTATGAGTCGACACATAGCCTTATGCATCGAATCATACTGTTATACAGGCCCCAAGACAGAAAGGTGAAAGGTATATGAGTCGACACAAAATACGTATGTATCGACACAAACAGGTACATAAGTCGACATATCCCTTTATGCATTGACTCATACTGAGTTGGTTTGGTTTGGCAGGAGCAAGGAAAGCTATGTGTCGATGTATAGCAGCATGTGTCGACACATAGTAGTTCAAAATGCATTTTTTTCCTTTATTTTACATTGTTTTTACATTATCTTCATTATTATTCGATATGGTTGTAATACTTAAGTTTCTATTTCATCCTCATTTGTAAATTGCACCCCCACTCCCAGTGGCGGAGCCAGAAAAATTATAAAGCCTGGGAAAAATATTAAAGACCGCAAATTCACATTGTATATGATATATAAATAGTTATCAATCAAAATAAAAGAGACTCGTCATTTTTTCAATAAAAATATAGTTTAAAATAAAAGAGATAAATATAACCTTACAATAGCGGGTTAAATAAAATCCCGAGGCAAATGTACTTTTCGAGACTTCTTTGTGGTAAATGTTAGAATAATATCAATATCATCAAGTGACTTGAATACCTCCCGCTCGGTGTAACATACCATCAAGTCATTGAACCAAACATCGTTGATCTTATTGTGTAATTTAGACTTGATAATCTTCATTGCTTAAAAAGCTCTTTCAACAGATGTTGTTGACACCGCCAATATCAAAGCTAACTCAATAAATTTATAAACCGATGAAAATATCAAATGTTTCTCAGTTTGAACCATCTTCATAGCCAAACTTTGAACATCTTCACAAGTGTAAAATAAAGAATTTCTTCTCACTTAAAGAACATAAGTGTCAAGTTGATCCCTTATTGTTCCTCGGTCATCATCAGAAAAGTCTGCATGATAAATATCAGCAAGACGAGCAAGCTTATCAACATTAAACTTGGAGAAAGAGTTATTGGGGTCAAGACATGAGAAGTAATTAAGGATAATGTTACTTCCTTCACTAAAGTGATGATCAATATCCACACATATTTTGTCAATAGCAACATAAGAAATCTATGCACGGTAATGATGAAGATTAGTGATATTCCTCCCTTCTATCCTTGAACGACCCTGAATCGATATTTCATCATCTACATTTGGAACCGGAATACCTTTAGCAACATAAAAATCTTGGACATCGGAAAATAAATTATCCCAACCACTCTCTCTCTCGTTGTGGCCAGCCGAGCTTTGACATCATCAACTAATTCCATGGAAATTCATGTGCACAACACGTTGCAAGCTCCTTTTGAATGTCACCAGAAGTCATTGTGCAATTTTTTCCACCACGGTCAAAAGCATCACTCACTTGTTCATTCTGAAATTTACCCAATCTACCATCTCTCTAAAATTACCCTTACTTAGAGAAGTAGATGATTCATCATGGCCACATAAATTCGTGCCTTGTGCTATGAGATATCTTGAACAATCTACAGAACAAGTCAAACAAATCTTATACAATTCTTCTGAATCCTTGGTTTCTTTAGCAAACGTACTTGTCACACTTTTTCTTTGATTATTATAATCATCGTAGTGCTTGACACATGACTTGTGCAAACTATTATGACTACCATTGTGACCTTTCAAGCCTTGATATGCATGCTTCCAATCTCTATATCCACTTTTAGTGAAGACTTCAAAACCAAAGTGATCGGCCCTCCCGGGTTGCTTAAAGATAAAGCAATGAAAAAATAAGTTGCATTCTTCATCTCACTGTATTCTAACCATGTATAATTCTTATACCATGATTTATTAAATAATCTTTTAATACTCCCAAATAGAGTACGAGGAAAGCTTGGCAAATCTGGTTGCATTGGACCCTTCAATATATATATATATATATATATATCCTCCTCACTTGGTCTTGGATATCTGGAGCATACTCATTAATTTATTTCCTACGACATGGATCACGCACAATCTCATTTGAATTAAACTCATTAACCCCATTAGACAGTGGTTCTAATTCGACTTCTGGTTGCACAACATTCATATTCTCAATATTTTCTCTAGCAGTCAAAAATCTCCTCATCTCTGAACAAAAGATAAAATAATTACAAAATTGTAGTTTCAAAATTTAAAATAATAATAATCAAATAAAACAAATAAGAATAAACAATGTTCTTCAAACAAATAAAACAAAATTTAAAACTCTAATAAATAAATTAGTATTTGTAATTGTACATGGTTAATCAAAC
Source organism: Vicia faba (assembly GCA_948472305.1). Classification (NCBI taxonomy): domain Eukaryota; kingdom Viridiplantae; phylum Streptophyta; class Magnoliopsida; order Fabales; family Fabaceae; genus Vicia; species Vicia faba. The sequence continues at coordinate 691,561,226 of OX451736.1, forward strand.
AACCTAAACTCTAATAAATAAATAAATAAATCAGTACATGGTGGTTAATCAAACAACCTAAACTCTAATCAATAAATTAGAATCAAACATGGAATTAAACAAGTATAATATATAGACTTATTACTACAAGTTTCATTTAAAAAATAGCAACTAGCATAATCACTAATAGATTTGTAATTGTAAATATGTCAATTCCATTTTGTACTAGTTTGGTGGCTCAAATTAAACTTTTTGCATCGAACATTTGTCAACTTTCCAGTGAAATAAAAGTACAAAAAGAGAAAAATTATATATGTGCTTATCTAATTCTTTACCAGCATATTATTAGTAATCTCTAGATCCTTATTTCTTGTTGTGACAAACATATTGTTCTGGACTGGGCCCGACAGGCCCAAAAGCATTACTAAGGCCCAGTCCAAAGGGACTCACTAAGGACCACACTGGGCAAAGGGGGTCACGTCCATGCTCGACACCCTGATGTCCACCTCGACATCTCGGTGTCCAGCCCCACGATGAAGTCATGCTCGACAGCCTGCCGTCCAGCTCTACGTCCTGGCTTCCAGCTCGACACTCGCTGTCCAGCTCGAGGTCTTGGCGTCGAGCTCGGCACCGTGCCGCGTAGCTCGACATGGTCTCGAGCTGACTTGCTAGGGCAGACTTAGTCCTCCATTGCCCCAACGATACTCCGGAAAGACCGCGTCTCCGTCCGCCCGCACTTCATGCAGCATATCCAGGAAGGGGACCACGTGCTGGTCCCCACTACCCACGTAGAACCTGGCAGTTCCTCCATTAGGCCAAATCCGCCCGGCCCAATGAAGGAACCTTGGCCCAGCACTGGGGGCTATAAATACCCTCTGCTTCCAGAGGGTCAGGTATTCATCATTCTAACCTCAACTCTATTATCTGCTAGTACTCCTACTGACTTTAGCATCGGAGTGCCTTGCAGGTACCCCCCCCCCCCCCTCCTCGTTCAAAAAGCCTTCAGCTCGGAGTAAGCCGTGACGGTCCAAACCTTCTGATCAGGTCAGATCAGTGGCGCCGTCTGTGGGAAACAGCTTCCCCGTCTAACGAACAGTTTCAAAGACCAAAGCTCAGTCCATTCACTGTCATGGCTACCCCAACTCGTGAAGAACAACACACCCGCGTCCTCGACACCAACAACGGTCCCGCGGACAAGAATGGGCATCTGGACAATCCCAGTGATGCCGGCCACAATACCATCCCCGTGACAACCGCCCCTGGACCTTCCACCCGCAGGGACGGGAACACTGCGTCGTCCTCGACACCTCCTCCAAGACTCGAAGACGATCCGGAGGCTCTCGCCTATCGCCAAGCTGCCCGGTTCTATGAAGTCCAAGTCCCTGTCGGGGCAGATGCCACGACTCAGGCACTGTTCGCGGCCATCAACCAAACAAATTATCTCCTATTTGCCCAAGGAGAAAGACTTAGGGCACTTGAAAATGACCGACGACCCCCGAGGAGGCATCAGAGGCCACCATCTCCACCTCCTCGGGTCGAAGAAGTTCGACACCCTACTCCCCCGCGGAGACATTACAGGGAAAACTCTAGGAGCCCCTCTCCCCCACCAAGGCAGAGGCGGCCCCAGTATGAAAGACAACCCGTCATCCCTGCCGAAGAGCCCAGTCGCGACCCATCGAGGCACGACAGGAGACACAACAGAGACGGGCGTGTGACCTTCACCCACCGAGCATCACGCTCGAGGGAATCTCAGCACGACCAGCGTGCCAGACATCACTACAGGACCCCTTCTCTTTCTCCAGAAAGGAGCGACGAGGACGACCCCCGCGGTCCCCTGTCGCAGGCCATCATGGACGCACCTATTCCCCCGGGCATGGAGAAGCCCCCACACCTAAAGGAGTATGATGGAGTGGCGGACCCAGTCGACCACATTGACGGGTTCGAAGCCATGCTCCACTATCACAATGTCGGGGGGCCCATCAAGTGCCGTCTCTTCCCAACAACTCTCAGGAAGGCGGCCATGGACTGGTACAAAGGACTTGCCCCGGGCTCCATCACCTCGTGGCGGAACTTGAAGAACCAGTTCATCAGTTCCTTCACGGCTTCTCGTCGCCACCCAAAGACTGAGGCAGCCCTCGAGGCCATCATTCAAAGACATGATGAGACCTTGAGGGAATTCATCAACCGCTTCAACCGGGAAGCAATACAGGTCCCCTGCGCGGACCATATAAAGAGGTATTTGCTGGAGAGGGGCCTCCTCCCCGGCACAGAATTCAGGAAAGCTGTGGGCATTGAGCCACCTGCAACTTTTGATGCTCTCCTCGACAAAGCCCGAGCATATATGGACTACAAGGAGAGAGAAGCTGCCAACAGGGCACGAGACTCCAGGGCTCGCAACCATGGCAGCAGCTCGAGACAAGACCCTCCTCCCCGACGCACCGGAGAGAAGAGGAAGGAAGACAGACCCCGGGAGGTCCGGGAACAAAGGGGCCCCTCGGGCCGGTTTACTGAGTACACTCCACTCACGGCTTCCCACGAGCGTATTCTGGCGGAGTGTGCAAGCACAGATTTTAAAGACGGTGGCGTCAAGCGTCCCCGACCAGCTCCTGCCAAGCCAGGAGTAGACAAAAACAAGTATTGTCAGTACCATAGGAGTCATGGTCACTTGACAGAGGACTGCGTCCACCTGAATGATGCTATTGAAACCCTCATCAAAGGAGGGAGACTTGCACAGTACAGGCGAAACGACGCTCCCCGTCGTGAAGCCCGCGAGGCAAAGGAGCCCGAAGAAGATGCCCGACCATCCGACGAGTCGGTGCCAATCCAGACCGCCTTCTCGGTAACCAGGCCCGAGGATTTCGAACTTCCCGAGCTCCTGCAGGAGCCCCTGACGACACACAGCAGGTGGGAATACTTCCCCTCCGCCATGGTCATCAACGGGGGCGGGTTCAACGACCTCACCATCAACTCAGCCAAGAGGAAGTTGGACGAACTGGTCGACAAAGCTCCTCCTCAAACTGTGACTTTTGAAATGGTGAGGGGCAGATCAGAGCCTATCACCTTCTACTTGGAAGAGCTCCCCGGCGGAGCACCGAACGCAGTCATCCCCTTGCTGATAAGGGCAAAGATGGCCAATTTTGACGTGCATCGCATCCTGGTCGACGAAGGGAGTTTCGTCGACGTGATGTACACCCAGCTGTTCCGGACCTTACAACTGGACGACTCCCATCTGTCTCCATATATAGGTTCGGACCTTTAAGGCTTCAACGGCTCGACGTCCAAACCTTGGGGATATGTCGAGCTCCTCGTGACATTCGGGGAAGGAACTGCTACGAGACAGGTGAAGGTCCGCTTCCTCGTCATTGACTGCCCGTCCCTATACAATTGCATCTTGGGGAGGCCGACATTGGCGGAGCTGACAGCAGTCCCCTCAACTGTCCACCTAAAAATGAAGTTCTATACCAAGAGGGCGAGGGTAGCCACCATCCAGGGCGACCTTGCTGCTGCCCGCAGGTGCTTCAACGCCGCTTCAAGGGGTCGGGATACTGTCGACGTGGGTCCCAGCACTAGGCCCATCAAGAAGACAAAGCAAGAGCCCGACAGAGCATCTCCTGAGGTAGAAGTTCAGAAGGCTCCACCAAAGGTCGACTCCATTGCGCTCGACGCCCGTTTTGACCAAGACGAGCCGGCCAGCAGCGAGCAAATCCCCCTCCGACCTATTCCAGACGGCGATTTCGAACTCGTTCCCCTCGGAGCAGACCCGACCAAGGGAGTGAAGATTGGCAAAGACCTCCCCGACTTGGCCAGGAAGCAAATCAAGGCCTGTCTGCGCGAGAATGCTGATCTCTTCGCCTGGAGCGCTGCAGAGATGCCCGGACTCGACCCTGAGGTCGCCTGCCATCACCTCGCCATTGATCCAGCCGCCAAGGAAGTAGTACAACGTAGGCGTAGGCAGTCTCCAGAAAAAACGGAGGCTGCTGAAAAAGCTGTAAAAGACCTCTTAGAGGCAAATTTTATTTCTGAAGCCCGGTACTCCACCTGGCTGTCAAATGTTGTACTTGTCAAAAAGAATAATGGAAAATGGCGAATGTGTGTTGATTATATCGATCTCAATCGGGCTTGCCCGAAGGATGCTTTTCCTCTACCAAACATTGATATGCTGGTCGACAACTCGGCCGGCTACAAAACTTTGTCGTTCATGGACGCTTACTCGGGATACAATCAAATCCCAATGGCTCCGGGCGACAAGCGCTGCACGGCGTTCATGACCAGCTCGGGCAACTATTACTACAACGTAATGCCCTTCGGACTGAAGAACGCCGGTGCGACTTACCAACGCATGATGAACAAAGTGTTCAACAAACAGATCGGCGATATGCTCGAGGTATACATGGACGACATGATCGTCAAATCTCGAGCAGACACCGATCACGCAGCTCACCTCAAGACTGTCTTCGCCCAAGCAAGACAATGCAAAATGAGGTTCAACCCGGAGAAGTGCACATTTGGGGTTAAGGCAGGAAAGTTCCTCGGATTCTATCTAACAGAACGAGGCATTGAAGCCAACCCCGACAAGTGCCGAGCATTCGCCGACCTCCCGACTCCAACGTCGAAGAAGTCGATACAGATAATGAACGGCATGTTGACATCACTTTCACGCTTCGTCGCGAAGTCCGCTCAGCACGCCCTTCCTTTTTTCAAACTCCTTCGAAAGGAAGCAGCCTTCGAATGGACCGAGGAATGCGAACACGCACTTCGCCATCTGAAGCAGAGCCTGTCTCAACCGCCCGTGCTGTCTCGACCAGATGACAACGAGCCACTTTACCTATACTTGGCAGTTTCAAACGAAGCCATCAGTGCAGCTCTTGTCCGCGAGACTCCCGAAGGGCAGAAACCTGTCTACTTCACGAGCAAAGCCTTACAAGGCCCCGAGAGCAGGTATCAACAAATAGAGAAGGTTGCACTGGCCCTCGTCAACGCTGCGAGGAGGCTCAGACACTACTTTCTAGCACACACCATCATCGTGCGAACCGATCAACCGGTGAGACAACTCCTGGGTCGGCCAGATATGGCGGGCAGAATGCTGAAGTGGTCCCTGGAACTCTCTGAATTCGACATTCAGTACGAGAGCAGGAAAGCCCTGAAAGCACAAGCCTTGGCCGACTTCGTCGCCGAGATGACCACTAACGACATTCCCCCGGGAAAGGGACACAAGTGGACCATCTTCGTCGACGGAGCCTCGAGCTCGTCCGGAAGCGGCGCAGGGATCCTCCTGGAGAACGAAGAAGGGGTGGTAATAGAGCACTCCTTGGTTCTCTCCTTCCCGACGTCAAATAACCAGGCAGAATACGAAGCCCTGCTCGCAGGACTGAGACTAGCCGAGGATCTAGGAGCCCGTGAAGTTCAAATTTACACCGACTCCCAGCTCGTCGCTTCCCAGGTACAGGGAAGCTACCAGGCCAAGAATGACAACCTCATTGAGTACTTGAACTTAGTCAAAAAACACATGGCAAAGTTCGTACGAGCAGAAATCTCTCATGTTCCCCGCGAGCAAAACACGAGGGCGGACATATTGTCCAAACTCGCGAGCACACGAAAGAAAGGCGGGAATAAATCCGTCATCCAGGAATCTCTGGCACGGCCGAGCATCGAACTACCCTCGACTACGGTCGAGGTCCACGCCATCGGGGACGCCACATCTTGGATGACCCCGGTCTATAATTTCCTTACAAAGGGAGAACTCCCGACGAACCAGGCCGACGCAGCCACAATAAAGCGGCGAGCGTGTTCCTATGTTGTTCTCGAGCAGAAACTGTACAGAAGGGGATTCTCCATTCCCCTCCTGAAATGCATTGACGAATCCGCCATCCCCGACGTACTGCGGGAGATACACGAAGGTATCAACGCCCAGCACATGGGCGGTAAATCCTTGGCAAGGAAAGCCCTTCGAGCAGGATACTACTGGCCGACGATGCAACAGGACGCCAAGGAACACGTGAAAAAATGTGACAAGTGCCAGAAGCACGGGGATATGCACCTCGCACCCCCACACGAGCTGAACACATTGTCGTCCCCATGGCCGTTCGCCTGGTGGGGCATGGACATCCTCGGCCCCTTCGTGCAAGGGACCTATCAGAACAAATTCCTAATCGTCGCCGTGGATTACTTCACAAAATGGATCGAGGCCGAGGCCCTCGCGAAAATCACCTCACATAACATCCTCCGTTTCTACAAAAGAAACGTGCTCGCCAGGTTCGGAATTCCACAGGCACTGGTGACCGACAACGGTACCCAGTTCACCGACCACGGATTCCGAGACTTCGTCACCAAACTGGGGACCAAACATCACTTCACATCGGTCGAGCACCCTCAGACCAACGGGCAAGCCGAAGCCGCGAACAGAGTCATCCTCCGAGGGCTCAAACGTCGACTCGGCGAAGCCAAAAGAGGATGGGTCGAGGAGCTCCACAGCGTCCTGTGGGCATACCGCACCACGCCCCACTCAACGACGGGTGAAACACCATTCCGACTAACGTACGGCACCGAAGCTGTCATCCCAGTCGAAATCATGGAGCCATCCCGACAAACAGAGGAACCCCTCGACGAAGAAATGAATGACGAAGCGCTAAGGGATGAACTCGACCTAGTCGAGGAAATCCGATCGGGGGCTGCCCTGCGCGAAGCAACCCTAAAACAACGAGTGGCTCTACGCCACAACGACAAGGTCATCAAGCGCGAGTTCGAAATAGGCAGCCTGGTACTACGCAGAAACCAGAAAGACTCCCGCGAAGGGAAGTTGGCCGCGAACTGGGAAGGACCTTACCGCGTCCACGGCACCACGGGTACCGGGGCGTACTACCTCGAGCAGTTAGACGGAGAGCCATTACCAAGACCCTGGAATGCTGCTAAGTTGAAGCAGTACTACAGTTAGAAACTGTCAACACCTAGGACCCTCGACCAAGAGCAACCACGCTCGGGCAACGAGGAAAAACGTCCAATTTCGTTTAAGGCTAAGGTACAGGCCCGACACACGACCAAAATGGCACGGCATCGCGCGGTAGACGTTGACGATCCATAGTGCCCGACGTGGACAGCTGTACCGAGCCCCACCGTCGTCGTACCCATAAGGCAGAACACCCAGCTCGCGATGGGCAGTTCACGCCAAGGGCGAATCGTCCCTACGGGCTCCACGCCCGACTGAGCAACCTCGCTCCGAAATGCCCGACATTCCATCAAGAATAACGGGACATCTACAAGGGTCAAAAGAAAATCTCTCCCCTCGAGCAAAACACTTAAGCAACCCCGGCCAACCAAAATAGGGCCGAGATTGCACACAAATGGAGACGAGCATAGTCGCTCGCCAAATCAAAGCCACCTACGGGCACCTCTCGGGCCCGGGACTTGAGCTAAATTCATACAAGCATGTGAGTGCATACAAGGGCAAAAAATCCAAAATAAATAACAAGGTATAAACGCCCGAAGGCAACAAAGCAATATTAACCCGACCAAAAAGGTCGGCGGTGTTCAAAACATACAATGAACGGGCACGCAGGCCCAAAGAATACAAATTCAAATATCAAGGGCACGCAGGCCCGCTATCCAAAGAATACAAATATCAAACTTCCACATTATCATCATTGTCGACGCTGGGAGAGTCGGGCGGAGGAATGATCGCGCCACCTACAACCCGGTGTGTATGACCGATACCCTCGGTGACCAGGCCAGGGTTTAGCAATGAGAGCTGGTCGACTGCAGAATTGAACCCGTCTTCCAGAGCACCGACTGCGTCCGCCTCGAGGAGCCGGATATGGGCAATAAGCTCAGCCCGACTCTTCAAAACCACTAGGTCCTCGGGCTCATCTTCGGCGGGTTGCTGAACAGCATTCAGTTCCTCAACCCGTTTACCCAGGCGTTCGACTTCAGCAGCCAAACGATCCCTGTCGGTCCGGAGCAACTCCCCTTCCTCAGTCAACCTCCCCGACTTCTCCTTTTCCAAGGTCAGCATCTCCCTCTCGGCATCAAGTATCGCGGTCTGCTCTTGGAACATCCCCTCGGAGCGTTCCAGAGCGACCTTCAACTTCCGCGAGCTCGCAGTCAAGGCCGCCTTCTCCTGCTCGAGCTCTTCAACACGAGCAGCATCCCCTGCATCCTCAGATAACACCAGAGCCATTTCGGCCATTTTAACCAGCCCGTCCACGCTGGCGACCAGCCGCGACTTCCTCTCCTCTTTAGTCATCCTCTTTATGGCCTCGGCTTCATGAGCGACCACGGTCGGAGGGAACCGCTCGAAAAAGCCCTCCTCCTCGAAGCAAGGGGGGAAGGCAAAGGATTGAACAGCGCCGGCATCTTCCCCGACAGTCGAACCGCCTTCCACGCGAGTCCTCTTCCTCTGCGTCAAAACGGTGCTGGCGTCAATCTCCTCGACCTCTGGATCTGACGCTGCTCCCGAGCTCGACGTCGAATCCACCCTCACCGGCTGAGGAACGTTCATGCTGGGCGGTGGTCCCATTCTCGTCGTTTGCGGGGCCTGCACAAACCTCTTGCCTCGCCTCTGGCCGGTTGACAATTTCAGGAGCCTTTCATGTCGGCTGGCCATCGTACCTGCACGAAGTAAAGGAAAAGTCAGTATCGAGCAAAACGCGTAAATAAATGACGAGTAAAAGAATTTCAAACAAACAACCTAACAGGCGGGCTGCCTGCCTATATGTCGAACATTCCACCAGCGCCTTGGTGTCGATCGGGCGAGCCTCGAATGTCGGGTAACCGTCCTTGTCGAGGATATCATTCCCTTCCCGCGTAACCCATTGGGCGGGATGAAAACTGTCGACAAAGTTGCAGAGAGCCTCATACGCCCGCTGATCCTCCGTGCACATGTCCCCGACTGCGGTATGGAAATAACATGTTCCATGCTCGAAGTGTCGGGACATCCAGTACACCGGGAACTTAGCCCGACGTCCTAACACGGGGCTCCCGTCGTCGGCCAACATTGCTTCCCCGTCATCATCGCTGACCGGCCCTTCCTCCTCGAAGAGGGAATCTACAGCAGAGTCGGTAGTAGGGCGTACCACATACCACTTATCCTTGAACCCCCTCACAGAGTCCATGTACATCCTAAACAGTCTCCTCGACTGCTTCAGGGACACCCAGCTGTGCTTCCCTCCTCGGGACTGACGCTGTAGGTGGAATACCCGAAAGAAGAGAGGGATGGTCGCCCCTATCCTTAAGTAGCGACACGTCAGCTCAAACGCCCGGATGAAGGCGAGAGAGTTTGGGTGTAGCTGGGACGGGGCCAGCTCCAAATGCGTAAAGACCCCGGTCTCAAAGTCTGTGAACGGCAGCCGCAGCCCCAAGTCTTTAAACGCGATCTCGTACATCGCAAAGCTGTAGTCCGGGTACATTGAACAAATTCTGGCGTTGGTCGACGGCAGCATGACCACGAAATTCTGCTGGAAGTCGGGCTGGTCCTGCCCCTCTTCGATAGCGGTGAATGGATGTCGGTCATCCCGACTGTATATCGACGCCGTCCCCCGAGGCTCGGCGCCCACCCATTCCAGCGATGGGTCGGTCACGGTGTCTATAAGGTTGGCCGACTCGTCGGCACTCTGTTCTTCGCTATCACGACGACCGGAGGAGCTCGGCTCATCCGCCATGGTTACCTGCAGAGCACGGGAAACCAATCAGATTGAGCATGAAGTCCTATGCTCGACATAATCATGTCGTCCATACACTACTACACAAGTCCATTTTCACAAGTGGATGCCTCCCCGACTCTCCTGAACCCAGTGTTCTTCCTCAAAACCAACTGCGCGGCCATTCTTCAAACATGTCGACCCGAGGTATGAACATGGCGAGCCGCACTATGAAGCCCACGGCCACGACCATAAACATATCGGGCACCGTCATGAATCAGGCGCCCAGGATCATGAAGACCCCGGGCAGCTCTGAAGTTTTTCACCTAAAACTATGAATGTGTCGGCCACAAGTATGCGTTTGCCGGCCCTAGACATGAATCTGTCGGGCAAAACGCAAGTTTACCGGGCTAACCCAACATTAACGGTCCTAAAACATCTACAATTTCCAAGAATCATGCATTCTAAAACAGAAAAATGAAGAAAATAGATCACTTACTTGGATCAAAGTTGGGATTTGGCTAAGAAATGAAGAATCTGAGACGGGAAGTCACGATTGGAGAGAGTGTTGAGAGCGGCAACGGAGAGAGCACGGAGAATGGAAAACGTATTATGGGGCCCAAGGACCCTATTTATAGTGATGATGTGGAATACCAAACGTCACCTCGTTCAGCCACGGACTCCACCTCCTCGACGCACTGCTCCCAACGCAATGATGGCCCTACCCCCCTAGGGTGGCGGCACAACTCCCGAAAGATGCCTCGTGTGCTCGACTGACGCGCCCGGCACGGATCCTCCACGCATCCACCACCGAGGACGTCTCCGAGCACGGCACGAGGAGACCCCTCGAGGGTCCACGCCTCCATCCCGGGCACGAGACCTCAGCGACGGAACAACTTTGTTTCAAGTCATGGCTCCTCGCAAAGGAACCACGACTTGGGGGGCTCCTGTTCTGGACTGGGCCCGACAGGCCCAAAAGCATTACTAAGGCCCAGTCCAAAGGGACTCACTAAGGACCACACTGGGCAAAGGGGGTCACGTCCATGCTCGACACCCTGATGTCCACCTCGACATCTCGGTGTCCAGCCCCACGATGAAGTCATGCTCGACAGCCTGCCGTCCAGCTCTACGTCCTGGCTTCCAGCTCGACACTCGCTGTCCAGCTCGAGGTCTTGGCGTCGAGCTCGGCACCGTGCCGCGTAGCTCGACATGGTCTCGAGCTGACTTGCTAGGGCAGACTTAGTCCTCCATTGCCCCAACGATACTCCGGAAAGACCGCGTCTCCGTCCGCCCGCACTTCATGCAGCATATCCAGGAAGGGGACCACGTGCTGGTCCCCACTACCCACGTAGAACCTGGCAGTTCCTCCATTGGGCCAAATCCGCCCGGCCCAATGAAGGAACCTTGGCCCAGCGCTGGGGGCTATAAATACCCTCTGCTTCCAGAGGGTCAGGTATTCATCATTCTAACCTCAACTCTATTATCTGCTAGTACTCCTACTGACTTTAGCATCGGAGTGCCTTGCAGGTACCCCCCCCCCCTCCTCGTTCAAAAAGCCTTCAGCTCGGAGTAAGCCGTGACGGTCCAAACCTTCTGATCAGGTCAGATCACATATCAAATAGATTAACAGACCAAGTCAAACACATGTAATATATTTGTATTATATAGAAAGAGAAACACACACATCTGCTATTTAATAATCAAGTTAGAATTTTACATTAAAGTTGGTGAAGGTAGATTGAACAGAGAAGGAAAGAGAATGGTGACGACTGCTATTCAACAATCCTTTCTTTCTTTAGGTTTTTTCAATTCTAGGTTCCACTATTTTTTCTTTTTCTTTTAATTTTATTTATTTAAAAAAAATATGAATACTAAAAAAAATTTGGGCCGGGCCGAGCCTGGGCATTTGCCCAAGCTGGCCGCATGGTAGAACCGCCCATGCCCACTCCCCTAATGATGTAATAGCTTAGGATTTTAATTTCCGCGATTTACCACTTTAATATAAATTGTTAGTAATTAGGGTGTGTATGGCAAGATAAAATCAACCGCTAGAAAACTCTAATCTCAAAAACAAAAATGCATGCAATGAAACATACTATGTACACGTATATCTTTAGGGTATCCTCGTTTGTTGCCTCGGAAAATAGTCATGTCCCTCGAATATGGGCGTTTTAGCAAAGACCCTAGATAAAAAAGATCGTAGTCCCTCGATGTCCCTCGATGTTGCCTTCGGTAAACGATCTAGTCCCTTACGAAAATTGCTAAAACGTCTCATAAGCTGCCTTCTATGACTATATATTTGACCCACGCCCGTGCCTTCACATCCAATGATGAGGCTTCTTACCAATCAATGATAAGATAGTAACATCTAAAGGAGGAGGAAAAGAACAAAGACCTTTTGAATAGGTAGGACGCTCGTAGTTGTTTGCTCACAAATCAAAATCATTTTCACACTTACACTTTCAAAAACACCTTAAAAAAACAAACATCTCTCTAGACTATTTTCAAAACCAACACTTTGTATACATTCTTATAGAGACGAGAATCATTACAAAGTTTGCCACAGTAAAGGCGTTTTTAAAATATTTTTAAAACTCACCACAAACACATTTCAAACAAAGCAATTTCAAAAGTGATCTAGCAAGCAACTAAGAGCCCGTAGATAACTACGGATGAAAATGGTGCTAACACCTTCCCTTTTCATAACTTACCCCCCGAACTCAAGAAAATATCTCGAAAGGTCTTTCCTGTTCTTTTCACCCTTTCCTTTATTGGATAAAAGAAAAGTCGGTGACGACTCTTGTTATCTGCAACATTTGCGACAAAACGCAAAACACCTGAGTCAGTTCTCCCGCCGTATGACATCTTCTTTCTTTTCTTTTTATATAATTCATTGTCATTGTGTGGTGATATCAATCATGTTCATCAAGATTGGTAGAAATTTATCATAGATTTTAATGGATTTTCAACGGTGTCTACCTTTAAGAAAAGTTTGGAGTTTCCACATTTTTTTTCCTCGTTGTCTTGGTATGAATCATTCTCAGCCAAAACAATATTGATAATCTCCAATTTGATTTTACCTGTAAAATGATTAATCTCTTGTGTTATTGTGTTTGGGCTAAGAAGCTTATCTTTTATCTTGTATAATGTTTACTCTGTGATTATCTTTGAAGAGGAAAATATTTATTGGTTAGGAAGTTGTAATATTTTCTTTAATGTTGTGGGATTTTTCTTACACTAATATTTTCTTTATGTCACTCAAGAATATCAGAAGAGATTGAGCATAATTTTTACGTTCTAAAATATAAGAGAAAAATATATTTTGTGTATACTTCAAAATATAAGAGAGAAAAATTAACTTTCATTTTTTTTTAAATTAAAATTAAATATAAGTTATATTTAGTTTATTTTCTCTTCATCTTTTCTATAACTAATAGTTAATTAAAATTGTTTTTACATTTTCTAAACAGTTTATTTTTTAAGAAAACTACAAATCAAATTATTATATTTTTATTTTTTTAATAAGTAGGATTTTTATTTTTTTTCCTTATATTTTGGAACGAAGGAAATATGAGTTATTAAGTTCGTTTATTTTGATTTTTTTTTTAAATGATATTTTTTAATGTAATATATTTTTGTGTAAAAAAAATTATAGAAAATTTTTTCATAAAAGTTTCAAATTAAAATTTGATTTAAATAGTTATTCTTAAAATATTATTTTAGGTACTTTTATCATTTTATCAAAAAAAAAATTGAATATCAAAGTTTCAAAAAATTACTTAATTTTGAAGCTATTTCAATAGTTTTTTATAAAAATTATTTTTGAAATATAATTTTTTGAAAAAATTGTGATTTCAATTATATTTTGATCTTCAATAATGTATGTTGATGTTATATAATGTCAAAATCAGTCTTTCAATTCTGAAAAAATAAATATTAAAAATTTGTAATATTTTGAAAAACAATTTTATAAAATCCATTTTCAAAAATACAAAAAAAAAATACATTTTTTTGTAAAGCTGAAACAATTTGGCCAATTATCTTTGTAAAATCACTAATTTTGAATCATGATTTCCTGTAGTTCATTGTTTTGATATAAGTCATTGATGGTGTTGTATTATAGTCATTGATGTCTTAAATTGATTAGTAAGACGATTGTAAAACACCTTATCCTTGTAAAACTCCATGGAGTTTGTTTTTGCAAATGATTATTGTTTTCAGACATGAAATTGTAAATTAAACTAGAAAAGTGGTTGATAGAAGTTTGAAGTAGGAATTCCTCAATAATAGTCATTGTTTATAGGACAACCAAATGAATTTCAATACAATTGTGTTGTTGATAACATGCATTGTATGTTTTTGTTTAGTGTGTATAATGACAGAGTCTTCCCTGTATTTATTAGTTTCTACAACATAATAAAAAATAAATACAAAGGAGTGTGGTGCGGTTGGCAGTAAATTATTAATCAATAAATAATTATTTAAACTTGGAAAGATTCTATAACTAATAATTAAAAAATATATATATTCATTAAATAGTAGAGAACAATAATATAAATAAGATTTCAAATTTTAAATAATAAATCATAATATTAAATCAATTTTTAAATTTTTTTTAATTGACATAATATGGCACCATGTCAATGCGATTAATAAATGAAGTTGTCAACTAATCAAATAAAAAAAGTTGTCTCAAAATTCAGATAAATTAGACTAAAAGGCTAAGATTTTTTATAAGAGAACTAAAAGATTTTAAAAAATAAGATAGAAAGACCAAAACTCCATTTAACTCTTACTCTATGCATCATGTGTCCGTGACTTTTCAAAAAGTTCACTTAAAATATAAAATAATTGAATAATAATAATAGCTTTTTAAAATACAAAATAATTGAATAAAGTCCAGAAGAATGAAACCTTGGTTTTCCTTTCTTGAAGAATAAGTAAGACTTGTAAAACTTAGTAGAAACTTATTTGGTTTTCCTTTCTTGAAGAATAAGTAAGACTTGTAAAACTTAGTAGGAACTCATTTGGAATTCAATCGAGATCATCTAGTCATGCTTTGACCGATATAAGACTTGAGAAACTTAGTAGGAAAAAAATGTACGGTGCATTTGCATTCTTAAAATTTAACCCCACTTAAACAGCACATTATTTATACTACTTCACAAAACTCGTTATATTTTCACTTACCAAATATCCAAGTTAAATCAAGTTAAACAAGAACTCTACTAAGCTACATATCAATTATCATACAGCATATCTCAAAGTTGGTTTGTTTATCTTTAAGGGTGATAGAATAACCAAGCCCTGTAATATTTAGAAATAATTGGTATCTTGGCTTTTAGTGCCCTCCAGGATTCCTATTCCATGACAAATATGATGGATCTCCAAGTTGCCTACAAAGACAAAAAAATACAAATTAGCATAACAGTGTGAAGTTTTATGGTCTAATGCAATAGAGGATATTAGATATGTACCTTGGCTTAACAAAATATACAATAGTAAAAGCCAAAGACAAAAAGAAGCAAAGTCCTCCAACGGTGAGATAAGCAATGCCAATGAAGTCATTCTTCCCACCAAGCCAGCTAGTAGTTGACAGCACAAGCTTTTTCTTGCCGTTAAAACTGTATGTGTTGTACTGATTTTTAAGCGTTACATTTATGAGAACACCAGCTTTCAGATCCACCTCTATTCTTCCATATAACTTTCTAAAAGTTGGCAATGCAGCGGTTCTCATCCAGACAATAAGATCCTCTTGCTCACTCAGCTGCTCAATAAAATATTTCAGAGGTGAGCAATATATCTTGCCGACACAAGCTATCAATTGAGACTACTCAACACTAATCACAAGGTGAACAGAAAAATATAGGTTTAATTACTCGTTGTTCCTGAACTATTTGGAGATTGGATCTCTAAATTTGTCAGTAATTTGTAATTAGGTCCTCAAACTAAAGACTTTTTTATTAAGTTACTGAACTTTGAAATAATTTAGAATTAGGTACTTCAACTTAAAGACCTAAATACAAAGCTTTAAGAGTTTAGGAATTGATAAAAATTATTTAAAAATTTATGAAGGACCTAATTGTAAACTGTTTCCAAAGTTCAGGGACTAAATTAAAAAAATATTTGGGGATCAAATAGAATATTTTTGAAAAATTCAGCGACTCAATTACAATTTTTTATTTCAGAGACCTAATAAAAAATTTCCAAACATTACATGGATCTACTGAAAAATTAAACCAAAAATATATTGGAAGTTATTGAAAATTTAAGATGAAAAAGGTATTGGTAATAATTTTCCATCTGAGAAGTCATCTCTATATGTACAATATGAATAATACTAATGCTGATAAAAATCGTTAAAACATTACTAACAACAACAATAGGTAAATAAAAAATTAATTTTTCTTAACAAAAAAGTATGTGAACGGGTAATTAAAGGCTTAACTAAGACTGAACTGATCAAACAATCACTAATCACATAGCTGAACCTTCGGAACAAAGATAATTCATCAAAACAAGATATCATATAGGTGCTTACCGGTATGGATTCATCAAGATGGCCACCACCTATTATAGAACTTTTTTGAAAGTTTTTGGGGAGAACATCTTTTCCAAATTTGTGTTCTCTATCACTCTTCCAAGAGATACCACTCTTGTTCACTGTCAAATTCGTTCCTTTGATGGAGAAGCTGTATGTGTCATTGAATAAACTCCAAGCTATGAGACCACAAGGTACAATTGCACTACCATTGACAAAATCTTCAGGCTTACAAGTACTAACTGACTTCTCGTCCTTAAGATTCCTCAATTGATCATCACTTCGGCTTTTAACATACCTAAATTATAGAAAATAAATTATTATAAAAATATAAAAACTCGTGCATAATGGATCAATTATTACAAAATATATAAAGGGTGAAAATAGACTATAACAATCAGTCAAATACATTGAAGTTATAAACTATTGTGAATAGAAGATGAATACAAGGAAATGCAAAGAGAAATGGAGTCCAAAGAGAGGTATAAGATTGGCCCTGGACAAGGGGGAAGGAGGGAGATTATTCAGATTAATCCCACTCAACTTCGTGTTCTTCCTCCTTCCCTTTCACCCCTCCTCTAATTCCACAGCTCCTTCCAAAGGTCATTAGAACTGTAGCATCTAGTGCCCATGCACAGTACTTCAGATACAGTGCTCAAGGCCATGTGTATAATGATCTATTTGTTTACTAAACTCATTCTTCGCAATGACACAACTTCCGAATGTCCTTATAATACTCATCTAATTCTATAATTCCATTCAAACACAGTTAAACCTATGGTACCTACCTAGTACTCCTGCACAGCACCTTTGGTAAATTTTCCTACAGGCCAAATGTTCAGCTCCACCAAACTAGTTGGCCTAAATAAATTTCTAAAATTGAATTTAATATAATAAATCCATAAATACTATTCAAAATAACTAAAAATTAAAAGTTACGGTTTTCATGTTACCAAGATTTTAAGGTGAATATAAATTAATAACCTATGTTATCAAACTTGGTCATTCCAGCAGTTATCTCAACACGAAACGGCACAACCAAGAAAACCGCGCCAAGCTGCACCAGAATGGCACAAATGGGTGACTCAACTGGAATGGTCGCGCTAATGGGATTGGATGCAGAATGACGCCGCTCTGACGCTACCATGAGAGCGGGCGTCATCCGTTTATGATATTAGCCTTAAACATTTTACTATAGCAAGGTTATTTTATTGAATTTTATTGGCATTTGCAAGTATGTTAAATGCTTTTGCTTAAGACTTATGACTTTTAACAATTATGTTTTTATTAGTATTAATTGTATTAGAGTTCACGTCACTAAAATAACGCCCATTCCGCTCCATTTTTGGGATGGCCGCGCTACTATCCGAGTTTCTGAGATTGAAAACATAGAGTAGTCAATGGCGGCCTATAGAGGTGTTTTCCTGCTATAGCAGAGCGGAGACTGACCGCTATGGGAAGAGCATTAGCGGTGCAGAACATTATGGTGGCCGCTATAGGGTAAATAGTGGAGCAGAGTAGTTCCCGACCCAGAGCGGTTTCTGGCCCGCTATTCCTTTCCCCTCTAAAAACTCGAAATTACCCCTTAAATTTACAATGTTTTAAGCGTAAATTTGGATTTTTCAATCAAATTTCAGTTGAGACTCAAGCTTAACCTTGCTTCATAGCCGCTTATGCACTTCAAGAGTCATGTGTGCTTTGATTTATGAATATTATGAGTTGAGATATTTGTTTTAATTTAACATTAAATATATGTTTATAAATATTATATTTAATTTGTCCAAAAAAATGATCAAATAGAGCAGTCAACCCACTATAAGCAGTCCTACAATCCCACTTTTTGGGTCGGCTGCTCCGCGCCGATATCCGGAAATGACTACTCTGGGCAGTCTTCTATCCATATTGTCAAAAAAACAAATTTAGATATGACCAGCAGATTCTTGTTATTAAAATAACACCCATTCCATGTGAAATTGAAAATAAAAATTTAAAAAGAATACGTGATGTGAGACAAAGAAAGGTAATTGCATACCGGCGATGATTCTGGTAAAAGTTGTCCAACTGATAGTATACAAAAACAGGTGCCTTCATGTGCTTGGTCACCTTTACATAACAACATGATTTAAGAAAAGATCACAAGATTGCCACAGAGTGAGCCTTATTGATTATCAATGACGAGACAGAGCTTAAACTAGTGACCCGTAGACTTACATTCAGTGTTATGTTGCACGTTTTATCCGTTGTAGGATTCTGAATGTATGCTACCTTGTTAGTAACATTCCTCGGTAAACAATCAGACTCATACCTATAAACGATTTCAACAACCTGATAGACACAAGAAAAAAATAAATTAATACTCCGCATTACATGTATCTGTAACTAAAAGCATAAATTCATTCAATTATAGCACAGAAGCTTACCTTTCTTGAAGCCATTAGTGATGCAACTCCAATAGGAATGAACACAACACTAACAAGCAAAAATGCTGAAATAACCTGCAAGGAGACACTTAAATTAAGTATGAGTTATACCACAACATAAATAACAATTTGATATTTTGAATACATATTTAGTCACATATATGATATAGTCATGAGCAATGAATTCAAAAAGATATCAAGTAGTGTTACCGCTCGAGGCGTAAGAATAGGCTTGCACGCAGGAAGTTCTTGCTGCGTAAACTTTGAATCTAAAAGACATCAAATCATCAAAGATGTGAGTTCAGATTACAGTTAATACCGAAAATAAGAAACAAATCCGTAACTGTTGGTAAAGTAAATCATCACATACAGTCCATCAGCATACAACTCTCGATTTGGTCTATAAACAAACAATATGCAACTCAAACGCTTTGTAAAACAAATGCAAATTACAAAAACAAAATAGCGCATTGTAAATTCACTACATAAAGTGATCAACAAGTTCGGCATTTTCGTAAGTTCGACAAAATCAGAAGCACATTGTGATTGTATCAAACTCTAACTGCCAATACAGATTTGCACAATAGAGAGAACTACATACACAGGGAAACTATCACAGTATCACATCACACAAACTTCACAAAAAACCTCAACAAGCAAATTATACATTTCCTTCACAACCTTCACTCAATTTAACTCTAAATAAACACATCAATTCCACTAAAAATATTTTTTTTTTTTAAATTGAACATAAAAGAACAATAGGTCACTGAAAATGGAAAAACTAGAAGGATCAGAAGGATGAAGATACATTACACTTAGGTCGCTTGGTGTGTCTTCTTGTAGAGGTGGAATCAGCAGATCCAGGAACTGCTGTGCTCGAAGAAGCCATTCGCCGAATCGGAATCGGAATCGGAATCGGAATCAGCGAAATTCCGATCTCAGTGATTGAAGCTTGACTTCGTTTCTCTCTTTCTCTCTCTAACTTTGACAGTGAAGTAGTAGAAAGTGACGCCTCCAAAAAGCGCAGAAATAAACAACGGCCAAGATCTTCTTCTGTAGAAAAAGAACGCAGTATTAGATCATAACCGTTGATTTAACATTCACTGTTCATATTCACCTTTATCAAATAACACTGAACAATCCTTACGGTTTAATTTGGGATCCGACGGTTGAGATCTACTACAACGACACGTAGTTAGTGCGTGTAAATCGTAATCTTACAAACAAATAACAACATAACACAATGCAATTTAAGCAACAAGAAAAAAATTTTAATTTTAATTTTTCCAAACAAAATTAAGCTACTTCATCCGTCACATAAATTAAAAAACAATAATAAATAAAAGAAAACAATAATAATTTATTAAATTATTTTAATTAATTATTAGTGTATTTAAATTAATATTAATATTAATTGAGAAAATAATAATTAAAAAATATTTATTAGAGATTATTATTAAAAAATCAAATATAAAATTGTATTAGTAATTTAAAGTGATAAATTTTTTAGGATAAATTTTTTTTAATACAATACTTATTTTAGAACAGAGGAAATATACTCTAATATTCACATGAGATTTTGGTCATTTTCATTTTTACTCATTTTGGTAGTTTTTAATTGAATTAAATTTATTTGATAAAAAATATTTTAAAATAGAGATTAAAGGTAGTGTTTTAATTAGACAGGTTAAAATAGACTATTCAACTCAAAATGGGTCGGCCCGTGTGACCCTTGGGCTTTTTAAGGTTGGTTTCAAAAAATTCATATTTAAATTAGTTCTATGCTTACTATTCAACTCCAGTCGAGATGCGAGCTATCCGACCTAAAACGAATCTATTTCTAATTGAATTATATATATATTAATAACACTGAACAAAATACATTAACTTAATTCAAATTACTCAAAATACATCACAAACTATTCAATGTAACAAATAATTCATATAAATTAACAATTAAAATATAAAATAACACATTAACTTAATTCAAACTATCCAAAATATATCATAAATTATCTAATATAGCACACAAAATTAAATAACTTGTTCCAATCAGTTTTAAGTTATAAATATTCATGACAATTATAATTTTATAACAATTATAATAACAAACTGTTATAAAATTTTATAGTAATTATGATTAGATTGATGAGATATAATTTTATAACAAATTATTATATATCTGATTTATACTAACTTTATCCTTCCATAAAAATCACATCAGAGTTTTTTAAATCTCATTTCAACCTTATTTTAAATTAGAATATGTCATAGCATCTTTTCTATATTATCTACGTAACTATATTAAGATGAAACTTTTTAGTTTGAAATTAAGTCAAACCAATAACTTTTATTTGATATTTATATTTTTATAATACCAAAAAAAATAAAATACATAATACGCAAATTGTTTATAGTATATCTAAAATTTCATCATTTTAGACATCGAAATTGTCCATTTATACCAATTGGCTATTTATACTACATTGGCTCAAAAAAAAAAATTATTTATGCAAATTGTTTATACATTTCTTCACTGATACCATGTCAAGAATTTTATACAGAAACAATTTCAATTATGAGTACTGAATTGTGATGATATTGGGTTGGTTGTGGCTGAGTTACTTAACCTAATTTAAAAAAATTGTTTAATTTTTTTTATGAATTAGGAAAGGATAATTTCTAATTATATTAAATTTTTTAATTTTTTGAACTGACGGACTACCCATAGCCCATACGAACTGGCCCATATTTTTAGAGCTTTTTCGGGCCAGGCTAAAAAAACCCAGAAATAAATGAGTTCGAAAAATAAGGTACAAGTCCTAATTTTTTTTCGAGTCATATAGATCGGTCCATAGATTTTAGTCTATTTTGACAGCTCTGGTCTTAATTGCGTAAAATAATTTTACATTATTATTTAATGAAGATTCATTTATCAACTATGTCACAAACCTAATTCAAAAATATGATAGTAATTTGACACAATACATGATAATATTTAATTGGTACTTGATCTTACCTGATCAGACTTGGACCGTCACGATTGGCTCCGAGCTGAAGTTTGAACGAGATGGGGGGGGGGGGGGGGGGGGGTACCTGCAAGGCACTCCGATGCTAAAGTGAGTGGTAGTACGAGCAGGCAAAAAGTGTGTATATGGGTAAGAGAATGGATACCTGACCCTCTAGGAATAGAGGGTATTTATAGCCCCCAGTGCTGGGCCAAGGTCCCTTCATTGGGCCGACCAAGATTTACCCAATAAAGGAACTGCCAGGTTCTACGTGTGTAGTGGGGACCCGCACGTGGTCTCCTTCCTGGATGCTCTGCGAGAAGTACGGACGGACGAGGACGCGGTCTTTTCGGAGTTCAGGCAATGGTGTAATGGTCATAGTCTGCCCTACGAGGAGGGTGCTCGAGCTAAACTCGAGCTGGATTGTATGTGGTCGGGGACGTTGTGTTCGCGGACACGGTGGGTACGGCTGTAGCTTCTGGTCGACGCGCTCCTTGTAAAGTTGTTTGGATTGGGCCTTCATTCTTGCTCTTGGGCCAACCCGGGCCCAGTCCAGAACAGGAGCCCCCCAAGTCGTGGCTCCTGGAGCAGGAGTTATGACTTGATCTCAGCTCGCCTTTGTCACGGGGCCTCATGCTCGGCCAGGAGATTTGGTTCCCCGTGGTTGCTTGAGGAGCTTCCCCTGTGTCGCGTTCGTGAGATAATTCCTTTCGAGGAGTGCTCGGGGGACTCTCGACGGGCTGTGTTCACTGAGTACACGAGGCAACCCTTGGGAACCGTGACGCCACCCTATTGAAGATAGAGCCATCATTGCCTAGGGGAGCTATGCGTCGAGGAGGGGAAGTTCGTGGTTCCCCGGGGTGACATTTTGTATTCCATGTCATCACTATAAATAGGATCCTTGGGTCCTATAATATGTTTTTCCTCTTCACGTTTCTCCTCCTTCCTCTGCCTTTGTTGCTGCTGTTTTCCAGATTTTCATAGGACCGCCGTGCTTTCTGCCGTCGATTTTCTTCTCCGCCGCCGTACCTCTTTCCTAATTTCAAGTAAGCGTCTCATCCCTCATGTTTTTCTCTGTGGTAGATGATTTTTCCATTGTTTTATATGTTAGAAAATCTGCGTCTGGGATTAGCCCCGGTACATTCGTATTTTTGCCCGGCATATCCATGTTTATGCCCGGTAAACACATGTTTGTGCCCGGTAAACGTATAGTTTAGGCGTGTGACTCGCAATGCTGCTCGGGATCTTCATGATTCAGGGCGCCTAACTCGTGATAGTGCCCGGTAAACTCATAGTTCTAGGTTTAGGATTCATGATATTGCCCGTCATATCCATAACTTAGGTCGACGTACTCGTGACTGGCCGGGATGTTGGCCCATTTAGGCAGTATGTAGGGCGACTTGTCGTGGCATCTTGGCATCGGGGAGGTGATACCAGACTTTTGTTCGAATCCTTAACGTTTTAATCATGTGTG
Organism: Vicia faba; assembly: GCA_948472305.1. NCBI lineage: Eukaryota > Viridiplantae > Streptophyta > Magnoliopsida > Fabales > Fabaceae > Vicia > Vicia faba. Next base: position 691,584,280 of record OX451736.1, read on the forward strand.
GAGTATGACTCGGCTTGTCGTGCCCTTCTTCCCGTCAGTTATGGCGAGCGTATTGATTTGCTCCCCAATTGACCGGTTTCCTGTGCTTTGCAGGTAACAATGGCTGATGAACCGTGTTCTTCGGGGCGCAACGAGGTGGAAGACCAAAGCGCCGAGGAAAATGTGAATCTGGTCGACACCATTGATGATCCTTTGTTAGAGTGGGTGGGCGTCGAGCCCAGAGGGATTGCTTCTGCTTATAGTCGGCGTAGTCGGAGCGCGTATACTATCGTCGAGCAGGGCAGTAGTCACCCCAACTTCAAGAAAAAATTTATCGTCATCAGGTCGTCTCTTAACGCGCGAATCTGCTCGGAGTTCTCCGAGTACGGGTTTCCTATGTATGAGATCGCATTTAAGGACCTTGGCCTAAAGATCCCCTTTAGTGATTTTCAGGTCGGGGTCTTCAATCATTTGGAGTTGGCCCCCTCACAGCTTCACCCCAACTCGATTGCTTTTCTTCGGGCATTCGAACTGACGTGTCGCTTTTTAAGGATTGGGGCGACCATACCTCTTTTCTTCAGAGTCTTCCATTTACAGCACCAGTCTCGGGGAGGTAGGCACAGTTGGGTTTCCCTGAAACAGTCGAAGAGGCTGTTCAGGATGTATATGGATTTTGTCCGGGGGTTCAAGGACAAATGGTACATCGTGCGGCCGGTCACCAAAGCTGCTCTAGAGTCTGTATACGAGGAAGAAACGGTGGTGACCGACGATCACGGGGAGGCTCTTCTGGACGATGAGGGTCGTCTGGTGTTGGGGCGTGTAGCTAAGTTTCCCTTGCATTGGAGCTCGCTCCACTACGAGCATGGCACCAGGAATTACCATACGCCCGTGGGCGGGATGAGCACCGAAGATGAGGAGGCCTATGGTACCCTCTGCAGATATGTCGACAGTTTCTTCCCTGCTCGATGGGCCACGAGGGAGGGAAAGGATATTCTCGACGAAGATGGTTACCCGACCTTTGAGGCCCGACCTATAGATACAAAGGCGCTTGTGGAGTGTCAGTCCTACGGGCAGGCCGCGAACCTGCTAGGTTATTTTTTTGTCTTATAGTCTTGTTCGAATTTCTTCATTTGTTACTTGCTCGTAACTAACTCGGGATTTTTTTATGCAGGTCACATGGCTGGACAAAAGGAGAGGCTTCTAAAGTTGACACAGGATAAGAAAGTCAACAAAAGAGTGGTGCGAGCTCCTCAGGCGACGAGGATGGGCCCGCCAACTAGCTCGGGCGATGCTTTGGGAGGGTCCCCAGACGCTCAGGATGTCGAGCCACATACTGATCTGATACCGAGGAAGAGAAACCGGGTAGAGAGGCATTCGATGGTCGGCGATGAGTCTGGTGCAGTGAGGTCCTTTGGCTTGCCTCCCTGTTTTAAAGAGGAGGGCTTCTTTGAGGGGTTTCCCCTGACTGTAAGCGCCGATGAAGCTGATACTATTAGGCGGCTAAGTAAGGAAAGTCGGAGAAAGCATCTGGCCGCCAACATGGTCGGGATGGTCAAGATGGCCGAGATGGCCGTTGTCCTGGTCGAGGAGGGGGCAGACTATGATCGCGTCAAAGAGCTGGAACAGGAGAAAGTTGCCCTTACTGCGAGCTCACGAAAGTTGAAGGCTTCCCTGGAGCGCTCTGAGGAGATGTTCCGCGAGCAAGCCGAGCTGCTGGCCGCGGAGAAAGAGAACTCGGGGAAGGTTGCCGAGGAGAGGGATTACTTTCGTGAGGACCGGGAACGCTTGGAAATCGACAACGGGCGTCTCGCCAAAGAGGTCGAGGAACTGAAGGCCGCCATGCTCCCTGCCGACGATGAGTCGGAGGAGACAGCTCTCTTGCAGAGTCGGTCGGAACCGGTCGCTCGTACTCAACTCCTTGAGACGGACTGTGTTGGCGCCTTGGCAGATGGCTTTGAAGCCGCGGTTAGCCATCTCACTTTGTTGAATCCCGATCTGAATACCGAAGGGGTGGGCTTCATGTCCCAAATCATCGATGGCCAGATCGTGCCTCTGCCCGAGTCTCCTGTTGTCGATGCTGGTAGCCCCGGGGAAGTCTAGCTGTGAAATTATAGTCAGGCTTGTGCGCCTTTTTATTGATGGTTGTTTTTGGGGCCTGCGTGCCCATACATATTTACTTTTTGGGCCTTCATGCCCGTTCTTGTAATTCCTGAACATCGCCGGCCTTCTTGGTCGGTTTATTTCTATCTGTTATTTATGAGCTTTTGACTGAATGTTTGTTTCGACCTTGATCATTTGCCCGTGTTTATGTTTTCATAGTTTGTGATAGAATTTGCCTAAGTTATGCCCCCGAGTCTCGCCCGTGCTTGGCTGTCACTTTGTTGGCAAATTTGCCTAAGTCTTTTCCTCGGGACATGCTTGTGCCCGGCTTTCTATTTTGTGGCGAATTTCGCCTAAGTTACAACCTCGAGGAGAGATTCTTTTTCGACCCTTTGGATGGTCCGACGTACTTCGAGATTCGTCGGGCGTGCGGAGTGAAGTCGCTTACTCGGGCGTATGACCCGGATCGGGGTCGCTTGCCCGTGGCGTGAACTTCCCATCGCGAGCTAGGTGTTCTGCCCTACAGGTACTTCGACGGTGGAGCTCGATTAAGGTGTCCACGTTGGGCACTGCCGTTCATGCTCGTTTGGCTGAACGACTTTATATCGTTTGGGCGTAGATTGGCCTATACCTTGGCCTTTCTACGTGGTCGAGACGTTTCTCCCCGTTGACTGGACGTGGACGTCGACAGCGAGAGTCCTTGGTGTTAAGGGTTTTTAACTGTAGTACTGCTTTAGTTTAGCAGCGTTCCAGGGTCGTGGTAGTGGTTCTCCGTCTAGTTGCTCGAGGTAATATGCCTCGGTACCTGTGGTGTCGTGGACGCGATAAGACCCTTCCCAGTTCGCGGCCAATTTCCCTTCACGGGAGTCTTTCTGGTTTCTTCGTAACACCAGGCTGTCGATTTCGAACTCGCGTTTAATGACCTTGTCGTTGTGACGCAGGGCCACTCGTTATTTTAGGGTGGCCTCGCATAGGGCCGCCCCTGATCGGATTTCCTCGACTAAGTCGAGTTCGTCTCTGAGAGCCTCGTCGTTCATTTCTTCGTCGAGGGGATTTTCTATCCGCCTTGAGGGTTCCCGGATTTCTACTAGGATGACGGCCTCGGTGTCGTACGTTAGTCAAAATGGGGTCTCGCCCGTCGTTGAATGGGGCGTGGTGCGGTATGCCCACAAGACATTGTGCAGCTCCTCGACCCAACCTCTTTTTGCTTCACCGAGCCTGCGTTTGAGTCCGTGGAGGATGACTCTATTTGCGGCTTTGGCCTGCCCGTTGGTTTGAGGGTGCTCGACTGAGGTGAAGTGTTATTTTGTTCCCAGTTTGGTGACGAAGTCTTGGAATCCATGGTCGGTGAATTGGGTGTCATTGTCGGTCACCAGTGCTCTCGGGATCCCGAATCTAGCGAGGATGTTTCTTTTGTAGAAACGGAGGATGTTGTGCGAGGTGATCTTTGCGAGAGCCTCGGCCTCTATCCATTTCGTGAAGTAGTCCACGACCACAATGAGGAATTTGTTTTGGTAAGTTCCTTGCGCGAAAGGTCCGAGGATGTCCATCCCCCACCACGCGAAGGGCCACGGGGACGATAGTATGCTCAGCTCGTGAGGGGGAGAGAGGTGCATGTCGCCGTGTCTCTGGCACTTGTCACACTTCTTAACGTGTTCCTTGGCGTCCTGTTGCATTGTCGACCAGTAGTACCCCGCTCGCAGGGCTTTCCTCGCTAAAGACTTACTGCCCATGTGCTGGTCGTTAATCCCTTCGTGTATCTCCTGCAATACCTCGGGGACTGAGGATTCGTCAATGCATTTCAGGAGGGGGATGGAGAATCCTCTGCAGTATAGTTTGTGCTCGAGCACCACGTAGGAGCATACTCTTCGTTTCGTGATGGTTGCATCTGTCTGGTTCGCGGGGAGTTCGCCCTTCGTCAGAAAATTGTACACCGGGGTCATCCAAGATGAGGCATCTCCTATAGCGTGAACCTCGACTACTGTCGAGGATCTTTCGATGCTCGGGCGCGACAGGGATTCTTGTATGACGGATTTGTTTCCGCCCTTCTTTCTCGTGCTCACGAGTTTGGACAATATGTCTGCCCTCGTGTTTTGCTAGCGCGGGACATGTGATATTTTTGCTCGCTCAAACTTTGTGATGTATTTTTTGACTAAGCTTAAGTATTCGACGAGGCTGTCGTTTTTGGTTTGGTAACTTCCTTGGACTTGGGAGGCAACGAGTTGTGAGTCTGTGAAGATTTGTATCTCGCGGGCTTCCAGGTCCTCGGCTAGCCTCAGTCCTGCGAGCAGGGCCTCGTACTCTGCTTGGTTTTTTGACGTCGGGAAGGAGAGGGTTAACGAGTGTTCGATCACTACGCCTTCCTCGTTTTCCAGGAGGATCCCCGCGCCACTTCCGGACGAGCTGGAGGCTCCGTCAACGAAGATGGTCCATTTGTGTTCCTTCCCGGCGGGAGGGTCGTGGGCGGTCATTTCCGCGACAAAGTCGGCCAGAGCTTGTGCTTTCAGAGCTTTCCTGCTCTCGTATTGAATGTCGAATTCGGAGAGCTCTAAGGACCATTTCAGCATTCGGCCCGCCATGTCTGGTCGACCTAAGAGCTGTTTTACCGGTTGGTCGGTTCGTATGATGACCGTGTGGGCCAGAAAATAGTGTCTGAGTCTCCTCGCTGCATTGACGAGGGCTAGAGCTACCTTTTCTATCTGTTGGTACCTGCATCCGGGTCATTGTAGGGCTTTGCTCGTGAAATAAACGGGTTTCTGCCCGTCGGTGGTTTCGCGGATGAGAGCCACGCTGACGGCTTCGTTTGAGACGACCAAGTATAGGAATAATGGCTCCCCGTCGGCTGGTCGAGATAGAACGGGTGGTTGAGATAGACTTTGCTTTAGGTGGCACAGTGCCCGCTCACACTCCTCGGTCCATTCGAAGGCTGCTTCTTTGCGAAGGAGTCTGAAGAAGGGGAGGGTGTTCTGATCGGACCTTGCGACGAAGCGGGATAATGACGTGAGCATGTCGTTCATGACTTGTATTGATTTCTTTGATGTCGGGGTCGGTAGATCGGAGAACGCTCGACATTTGTCGGGGTTGGCTTCAATTCCTCGTTCTGTTAGGTAGAATCCGAGGAATTTCCCCGCCTTGACTCTGAACGTGCATTTTTCAGGGTTGAATCTCATCTTACATTGTCTTGCTTGGGCGACGACTGCCTTGTGGTGTGCTGCACGATCGGTGTCTGCTCGAGATTTGATGATCATGTCGTCCATGTAGACCTCGAGCATGTCTCCAATCTGCTTGTGGAAAACCCTGTTCATCATGCGTTCGTAAGTTGCCCCGACGGTTTTTAGTCCAAAGGGCATCATGTTGTAGTAATAATTGCCCGAGCTGGTCATGAAAGTCATGCAATGTTTGTCGCCCAAGGCCATCGGGATTTGGTTATAGCCCGAGTAGGCATCCATGAACGACAATGTTTTGTAGCCGGCCGAGTTGTCGACCAGTATGTATATGTTCGGTAAAGGGAAATCATCTTTCGGGAAAGCCCGGATGAGATCGGTATAGTCGACACACATCCTCCATTTTCCATTATTCTTTTTAACAAGTACAACGTTCGACAGCCAGGTTGAATACCGGGCTTCAGAAATAAAATTTGCCTCTAGGAGGTCTTTTAAAGCTTTTTCAGCAGCCTCCGTTTTCTCCGGAGACTGCCTACGCCTACGTTGTACTACCGCCTTGGCGGCAGGATCTATGGCGAGATGGTGACAGGCGACCTCAGGGTCGAGTCCGGGCATCTCCGCGGTGCTCCAGGAGAACAGGTCAGCATTCTCGCGCAAGAAGGTTTTGATCTGCTTCCTTTCCAGGTCGGGGAGGTCTTTGCCAATCTTTACTCCTTTGCTCGGGTCTGCGCCGAGGGGGACGAGCTCAAAATCCCCGTTCGGTATTGGTCGGAGTGGAACTTTCTCGCTGTTGGGAGGTTCGTCCTGATCGAAACGAGCATCCAGGGCTATAGAGTCGACCTTTGGTGGAGCTTTCTGGACTTCTTCCTTGGCGGGTTCTGACTCGTCGAGCCCCTGTCGTGTCGTCGCCGGTCTTTTGGCGTGCCTTGTTCCGACGTCGACAGTGTCGCGACCCTTAGACGCAGCGTTGAAACACCTCCGAGCAGCGGCGAGGTCTCCCTGGATAGTAGCTACCCGTGCTCTTTTGGTGTAGAACTTCATCTTCAGGTGGACGGTGGAGGGTACCACTGTCAGTTCTACCAGTGTTGGTCTCCCTATAATGCAGTTGTAGAGAGATGGGCAGTCGATGACGAGGAAGCATATTTTAACCTGCCTTGTCGTCGTGCCTTCACCGAAGGTAACCATGAGCTCGACATATCCCCAAGGCTTGGAGGTCGAGCCGTTGAAGCCCTGTAAGTCTGACCCTACATATGGCGAGAGGTGGGAGTCGTCTAGCTGCAGAGTTCGGAACAATTGGTTATACATTACGTCGACGGAACTCCCTTCGTCGACTAGGATGCAGTGCACATTGAAGTTAGCCATTCTTGCCCTTATCAGCAGGGGAATGACTGTGTTGGGGGCTCCCCCGAGGAGCTCTTCGAGGTAGAAGGTGATGGGCTCCGACCTACCTTTTACCCTCTCAAATGTCACTGTCTGCAGAGGTGCCGCGTCGACCAGTTCATCCAGCTTCCTTTTAGCCGAATTGATAGTCAGGTCGTTGAACCCTCCGCCATTGATGACCATGGCAGAGGGAAAACATTCCCACCTGCTGTGTGTTGTGAGCGGCTCCTGCAGGTGTTCGGGGACGTTGAAGTCCTCGGGTTTGGTGACGGAGAAGGCCGTCTGGATGGGGACCGACTCGTCAGATGGTCGGGCGTCTTCCTCCGGCTCTCTTGCTTCCTGGGCGTCACAACGAGGAGCGTTGTTTCGTCGGTATTGTGCGAGCCTTCCTCCCTTGATGAGGGTTTCAATGGCGTCCTTGAGGTGGACGCAATCTTTCGTCAGATGACCATGGCTCCTGTGGTACTGACAATACTTGCTCTTGTCTGCTCTGGGCTTGGCAGGAGCAGGTCAGGGACGTTTGACATCGCCGTCTTTAAATTCCGTGCTGGAATACTCCACCAAGATGCGCTCGCGGGAAGCAGTGAGCGGAGTGTACTCGGTAAAACGCCCTGAGGGTCCTCTTTGCTCTCGGACTTCTCGGGGTCTGTCTTCTTTTCTTTTCTCCCCGGTTCGTCGAGGAGGAGCAACTTCCTGGCGTGGGTTGCTGCTGGACCCGCGATTCCTGGGGTCTTTGGCTCTGTTGGTGGCCTCCCTCTCCTCGTAATCCATGTATGCCCGGGCCTTCTCGAGGAGGGCATCGAATGTTCTAGGTGGCTCGATGCCCACTGCCTTTTTAAATTCAGTGCAGGGGAGGAGCCCCCTCTCCAGCAAATATCTTTTCATGTGGTCCGCACAGGGGACTTGTATAGCTTCGCGGTTGAAGCGATTGATAAACTGTCTCAAGGTTTCATCCTGTCTCTGGATGATAGCCTCGAGAGCTGCCACAGTTTTTGGGTGTCGCCGGGACACAGTGAAAGAACTTATGAATTGGTTCTTCAGGTTTCGCCACGAGGTGATTGATCCCGGAGCGAGGCCCTTATACCAGTCCATTGCTGCTTTTCTGAGGGTCGTGGGGAACAATCGGCATTTGATGGGTCCCCCGACGTTGTGATAGTGCAACATAGCCTCGAACCCGTCTATGTGATCGACCGGGTCTGCGACTCCGTCGTATTCCTTCAGATGCGAAGGCTTCTCCATGCCCGGGGGAATGGGCGCCTCCATGATGGCCTACGACAGGGGACCGCGGGGGTCGTCCTCGTCACTTCGCTCCGGCGACATGGACGGGGACCTGTAATACTGTCGGGCACGACGGTCCTGGTCGTGCTAGGCATCTCTCAAGTGCGGTGCTCGTTAGTTGATTCTTTCATGCCTGTCTCCAGAGTGTCTTCTTTCTTGTCTTGTGGGGGTGTGGTCGCGTCCTCCGGCTTCGACGATGGGTTGCCTTTCCAAAGGGGGCCGTTTCCCCGATGATCGGGGTGACGGGCTTCGAGAGGTATCTCTGTAGTGTCTCCGCGGGGGAGACGGGAAATGGACCTCCGTTACTCAAGAAGGTGGAGTCTGGGGCCTCCGATGCCTCCTCGGGGGTCTTCGATCGTCTTCTAAAACCCTCAATCTTTCCCCTTGGGCGAAGATGAGGTAATTCGTCTGATTGATCGCCGCGAATAGCGCGCGGGTTATGGCATCTGCCCCGGCGGGGACAGGGACTTCCTGAAACTGAGCAGCTCGATAGTTTGTGAGAGCTGCATCGTCTTCTTCGAGCGGCGGAGGGACGAGGAGGATGAAGCAGTAACTCCGTCGCGGTGGATTGAGGGCCCGGGGGCAGTTGACACAGGGATGATGTTATGACCGGGGTTATGGGCGTTATCAGGGTGTCCATTTTTATCCGCGAGGTCGTTGTTGGTGTCGACGACGCGGACGTTTTGTTCATCACGAACTTGGTCAGCCATGACGGTGATAGTTGAGTTGAGCTTTGGTCTTTGAGTTTTTGCAAGACGGGGAAGCTAGATTCCCACAGACGGCGCCACTGATCTTACCTGATCAGACTTGGACCGTCATGACTGGCTCCGAGCTGAAGTTTGAACGAGATGGGGGGGTACCTGCAAGGCACTCTGATGCTAAAGTGAGTGGTAGTACGAGCAGGAAAAAAGTGTGTATATGGGTAAGAGAATGAATACCTGACCCTCTAAGAATAGAGGGTATTTATAGCTCCCAGCGTTGGGCCAAGGTCCCTTCATTGGGCCGACCAGGATTGGCCCAATAAAAGAACTGCCAGGTTCTACGTGTGTAGTGGGGACCCGCACGTGGTCTCCTTCCTAGATGCTCTGCGAGAAGTACGGACGGACGAGGAGGATAAGATCAGGCGATGGTGTAACGGTCATAGTCTGCCCTACGAGGAGGGTGCTCGAGCTGGATTGTATGTGGTCGGGGACGTTGTGTTCGCGGGCACGGAGGGCGCAGCTGTAGCTTCTGGTCGACGCGCTCCTTGTAAAGTTGTTTGGATTGGGTCTTCATTCTTGCTCTTGGGCCAACCCGGACCCAGTCCAGAACAATACTATAAAATTATTTTATATCATGAGTTCTTTTTTTCTTTTTTTACCGAAACTTTTTTTCTTTTTAAAATATCGATGTAGTATTATTTCTATTACTTAATATATTCTTAGTTATTCAGTTTTATTATAATTTATGTTTTAACCATTAAATTTATTATATTTAAATATTTATTAATTATAATTATTAAAAAATATTTTATTAAATTTGTCATAATAATTAACATAATGTAATAAAAAAATTTAAGAATTACACAAAATCTAGATATGATACTTTTATGGGATGAAGGAAGCATTTATTATTTGTTTTTCATTTCAAAATATATTAAGTCGTTTATGAATACATTAAGATATATAATAAAATTAGAAAATGATATATTACTTTTAATAATTAATCTTATATTAGTTATTGCTATGTCTTTCAATATGAAGAAACATTTAATATTTTGAGAATGGTGTGTATAGTATTAATTAAGCTCATAATCAAAATAATGATATTTATTTTGTAAATAATTTTTTAAGTAAATTATACTTTTATAAAAGGGATGGAGTAACATAAATTAGTTACGTAGAGTTTTGTTAAACCAATGAGAAATGTTATTTTCATATATATATATATATATATATATATATATATATATATATATATATATATATATATATATATATATATATATATATATATATATATATATATATATATATATATATATATATATATATATATATATATATATATATATATATATATATATATATATATATATATATATATATATATATATATATATATATATATATATATATATATATATATATATATATATATATATATATATATATATATATGAATTATTTTTTGCAATAATCAGATATTAAAATAAAATTACGCAAATAACCATGTTTCAGATGACTCCCTAAAGGAGAAGCCATCTCACTTGGCGCCTAGGTGCTTAGGGTTTGCCCTAAGCCAAGTGAGTTGGCGCCTTAGTGCATTTCTAGGGTAATTTTCGTGTTTTTTTTTTCAATTCGGTGCGTTGCATATTCGATATAGGATCAACAAAATTGACTTTTTATTTATAAAAAATGATTACACCCATAAGTATTACATTAAAAAAATACAGTGTGTCGCATATTATCTGGTTCCGCATACAATCAGGGTGGACACACTTGATCTTGTACCTTTCTGGGTTGACACGGTCCACTTTAAAATCGACCGAGTTGAGCATGTGGAATTTTTTATGGCTCTGATGCATTCCTCTCTGCTACGAAACTTGTCCTTCTCTTTTAAGTTTTTATCCGACTGCATATACGGATTGAAAAATAAATCAGAAGACGGTTCATCTCCGTCCATGTTGAAGTTTGTCATGTGCGAATGTGGTGTGTAGATCTCGTTTGCAGGAATATCAGATATCCCATCGTCTTCGGAATCATCATTCACCATTTCATCAAACTCTAACTCGTCATTTTCTTCTTCTTCATCAACTGCCCATATGGGGGTATTGGTACTGAGGTGGTGATTGTGGTTGGTTGCGGGGCATTTAGGTGTAATTGTGTTGTGGTGGCGACTGTGGTTGGGTGTTTGTGGTTCTGTTTCGTCTGGGGGGTTGGTGAGAGGTTGATGTGTGTTGGGTTTGTTGTTGGGGAAACGAGGGTTGTGCCCATTGTGTTTGTGGATCAACCAAATACCTTGGATGAGACACGTGCATTTCAGGGTTACTAACCGACCTGTACCAAGATAAATATCGATCAGTGTGTCGCATATTACCATGATTGAGGAAAACTGGGAATTGCAAGACATGTCGGTGACGCCTCTGCCACATCTTACACCATTCTGGAGCAAAGTCTTTCCAGTTGATAAGACCCCACTGGGCGTCGACCCTTTTGAGATGCCACAGGGACAAACAAGTCGGATCACTGAGTATCTCTTGATGCATTCTGAACTGCATCTTCACACGGTCGTTGTGATGCATCTCCACAACATTGAACCGTATGATTGCAGTCTTGGCGCTCCAAATTGCTGCATCCTCGGGGTTTGGTTCATGGCCCAAACCCAAATATGCTCTCCAGACAAACTGCACATAAAATTAAATCAGGTTAATAAAAATGTAATATATAAATAATTTAAAAGTAGAAAAGTTGAAAGGTACGACTTACATCATCCGGGCTTAGGTGATCCAATAGATTGCGGTATAGTGCGACATTGAATCTTGGATTCTTGCCGTAATCCATACCCCTCACGCAATACCTAAAGGAAATGAAAAATATTTTATTTTTAGCATATATTTGGTGAAGAGATAAACAATAATAAATGATATAACTAGATGACTTACTTTGTTGCGTACGGGAAAACAAATGTGTTGTTGTTGACGGGGTTTAGGGACTCCATCCTCCACCAACCTCAGGCTTGATGTAAAAAAGCGCAGCCATAAAATGTACATTTTTCCTTGATTACATTTTTGCACAAGGAACTGTATAGGTGGGCTAAAATAGCAGAACCCCAACTATACTTTCTAGTTTTTTCGAAATCTCTAAGTAAATTTAAATACATAAAATTTACACTATTTGCCGTACTTTCGGGAAATAAAAAGGTTCCAAATAGTATCATTAGATAAGTTCTAGCTTTTATTATCCTGTCTTTCTCGGAGGAATTTTCGTTTAATTCCAAAGTTGCATAATGATTTTTAAGCTCAGTTAGTAGTATACCCTGACCTCTCGCACCACCACCTTCAACCATATCCCTGCCCAATAATTCTTCACACAAAGAATTGGGTTGTTGAACTGACTCGTTAACGGCCTTACCATCAACAGGGAGACCCAGTAACATGTACACATCCTCTAGCGTGACGGTACATTCACCTATTAGTAGGTGAAATGTATGGGTCTCTGGTCTCCACCTTTCCAACATTGCAAGTATGAACTTTGAATCAATTGTGCAGTTGGAGATCTTTAGAACATGTCTGAAACCTGTGTATTCCAGATATGGTACGATAAATGGGTCTGGAGCCAGGTAGTTGTGAGACCGGATTCTGAATCTTTTGGTATCCTGAGTTAATAATGTAAAGGTGTAAGATTAAGTAAGATGAACAAAGCATTACCAGAAGTATAAAAAATGTATAACTATAAAAGAAACTTACAAATGCTGCAATGTTGTCCCTTGTGCCTCTGTGAGAATCGCCCATTGTGAGAAGAGCCATTGTTGAAAATTCCTGAGATTATGAAAGACTTAGAAATTGTAAGAGATTATGAAATACTTTGTAGCAGAGAGTGAGACGATTGTGAGTGCGAGAGAAGTATGTTATGCTCTGTATTTATAGGCAAAACAATTTCATAGAGTAAGTTAGGTGGTAGCTTGTGCATGCATGCATGATAAGTGTCACTCTTGCAGAGTAGGCGCATGCTAGGTGGCAGCCTTGGAGAAGGCATATCTGCATGCATGTAACACGATTGGACATTAGGGGAGGCGCCATTGGACTTGGCGAAAGAGTACAAAAATGAAAGGTGTCGTCATTCCCATTGGCGAATAAGAGGTGGCATGGGTTGCAGAGTAGGCGCAGGCTAGGTGACAACCTTGGAGAAGCCATGCATGAATGCATGTAACACTATTGGAGGTGATGGGAGAAGACTTACAGGTTACAGTGTAGGTGCAGAGTAGGCGTAGGCTAGGTGGCAGCCTTGGAGAAGGCATCTCTGCATGCATGTAACACGATTGGACATTAAGGGAGGCGCCATTGGACTTGGCGAAAGAGTACAAAAATGAAAGGTGTCACCATCCCCATTGGCGAATAAGAGGTGGCACGGGTTGCAGAATAGGCGCAGGCTAGGTGACAGCCTTGGAGAAGCCATGCCTGAATACATGTAACACTATTGGAGGTGATGAGAGGAGACTTACAGGTTACAGTGTAGGTGCAAAGTAGGCGCATGCTAGGTGGCAACCTTGGAGAAGGCATCTCTGCATGCATGTAACACGATTGGACATTAAGGGAGACGCTGTTGGACTTGGCGAAAAAGTACAAAAATGAAAGGTGTCACCATCCCCATTGGAGAATAAGAGGTGGCACGGGTTGCAGAGTAGGCGCAAGCTAGGTGACAGCCTTGGAGAAGCCATGCCTGAATGCATGTAACACTATTGGAGGTGATGGGAGGAGACTTACAAGTTACAGTGTAGGTGCAGAGTAGGCGTAGGCTATGTAGGAGAATTGGGTTGTTGAACTGACTCGTTAACGGCCTTACCGTCGACAGGGAGACCCAGTAACATGTACACATCCTCTAGCGTGACGGTACATTCACCTATTAGTAGGTGAAATGTATGGGTCTCTGGTCTCCACCTTTCCAACATTGCAAGTATGAACTTTGAATCAATTGTGCAGTTGGAGATCTTTAGAACATGTCCGAAACCTGCGTATTCCAGATATTATACGATAAATGGGTCTGGAGCCAGGTAGTTGTGAGACCGGATTCTGAATCTTTTGGTATCCTGAGTTAATAATGTAAAGGTGTAATATTAAGTAAGATGAACAATGCATTACCAGAAGTATAAAAAATGTATAACTATAAAAGAAACTTATAAATGCTGCAATATTGTCCCTTGTGCCTCTGTGAGAATCGCCCATTGTGAGAAGAGCCATTGTTGAAAATTCCTGAGATTATGAAAGACTTAGAAATTGTAAGAGATTATGAAATACTTTGTAGCAGAGAGTGAGACGATTGTGGGTGCGAGAGAAGTATGTTATACTCTGTATTTATAGGCAAAACAATTTCATAGAGTAAGTTAGGTGGTAGCTTGTGCATGCATGCATGATAAGTGTCACTCTTGCAGAGTAGGCGCGGGCTAGGTGGCAGCCTTGGAGAAGGCATATCTGCATGCATGTAACACGATTGGACATTAGGGGAGGCGCCATTGGACTTGGCGAAAGAGTACAAAAATGAAAGGTGTCGCCATTCCCATTGGCGAATAAGAGGTGGCATGGGTTGCAGAGTAGGCGTAGGCTAGGTGACAGCCTTGGAGAAGCCATGCCTAAATGCATGTAACACTATTGGAGGTGATGGGAGAAGACTTACAGGTTACAGTGTAGGTGCAGAGTAGGCGCAGGCTAGGTGGCAGCCTTGGAGAAGGCATCTCTGCATGCATGTAACACGATTGGACATTAAGGGAGGCGCCATTGGACTTGGCAAAAGAGTACAAAAATGAAAGGTGTCACCATCCCCATTGGAGAATAAGAGGTGGCACAGGTTGCAGAATAGGCGCAGGCTAGGTGACAGCCTTGGAGAAGCCATGCCTGAATACATGTAACACTATTGGAGGTGATGAGAGGAGACTTACAGGTTACAGTGTAGGTGCAAAGTAGGCGCAGGCTAGGTGGCAACCTTGGAGAAGGCATCTCTGCATGCATGTAACACGATTGGACATTAAGGGAGACGCTGTTGGACTTGGCGAAAAAGTACAAAAATGAAAGGTGTCGCCATCCCCATTGGAGAATAAGAGGTGGCACGGGTTGCAGAGTAGGCGCAGGCTAGGTGACAGCCTTGGAGAAGCCATGCCTGAATGCATGTAACACTATTGGAGGTGATGGGAGGAGACTTACAAGTTACAGTGTAGGTGCAGAGTAGGCGTAGGCTATGTGGCAGCCTTGGAGGTTACAGCCTTACTTAATTCAAATTCAGTATGACCTATTTAGTCTTACATTTATCAAAATACTGATTCACTTAATCTGTCAAATCTTCCAACCTTCAAACCTTCATACAATCAAACCTTCAAACCTTCAAACAATCAAACATATAAACCTTCGAATAACTCATAAACTTCAAACCTTCCAACCTTCAAACCTTCAAACAACCATACGCAATGGCCTCTGCACCCCAACATGTCATCAATGCACATTTCAACGATGAGACACACATTTGTCCCACCTCTGGGTTTTTGTTTAGAGACACAGACAACATATGATTTCTTTTAAACGGGAAAGCCAATTTCTCGTACTTCAAAAAATGATTGGAGGCCAAACTTGGACGAGGCCCGGTGACACAAATATTTTATCAGAATCCAGTTTTTTTTGGTAACAACCAAATAATATTTTATAAGGTTAAGGTTTAAGATGACGAGGATCTTCAGAATATGTTTTCTAGTCATGTGTATTCTGGGTACGACTCTATTGAGTTGTACATTATGCTGCGAGAGCCTCAGGTGACACAAGTGGTTGATCCTTTGGATACCGAACAAGCAGAGGTAGATGTAGTTGATGAAGAAGAAGAAAATGACGAGTTAGAGTTTGATGAAATGGTGAATGATGATTCCGAAGACGATGGGATACATGGTATTCCTGCAAACGAGATATACACACCACATCCGCACATGACAAACTTCAACATAGACGGAGATGAGCCGTCTTCTGATTTATTTTTCAATCCGTATATGCAGTCGGATGAAAACTTAAAAGAGAATGACAAGTTTCGTAGCAGAAAGGAATGCATCAGAGCCATAAAAAAATTCCACATGCTCAACTCGGTCGATTTTAAGGTAGACCGTGTCAACCCAGAAAGGTACAAGATTAAGTGTGTCTACCCTGATTGTATGTTCAAGCTCACTACATCATACAAATTAAGAGGTGATTTATGGGTCATTGGTTTCATGTCTACCCACACTTGTGTCAGATCTACCCAATCACAGGACCATCAAAAACTTAATTACGATCTCATTTGTCAAGAAATCCTACCACTCGTCAGTAATGACCCATCTTTGAAGGTGAAAACCATCATCTCCCACATCACTACGGTTTTTAACTATACTCCGTCTTACTGTAAGGCGTGGTTAGCAAAGACCAAGGCGATTGAAAAGGTGTACGGAAACTGGGAGGAGCCATACCAAGAACTTCCTCGCTACCTGAATGCACTCAAGACTTATTCTCCGGGTACTGTTTACATTCTGGAAACAGTTCCAGCATACACCTGTTTACTCTGAAAAATGGTAAACAACCGCTGATCTTCAAAAAGGTTACTTATTTGGTGACTAGCAGGATCAATCAGATTGATCCTAAGACATGGTTGATTTTCTGTGGTTTGACTAATCCTAATGGTGATTAATACCAGTAAAGTAAAGACACTTTAAGTAGATTGCATGGAGAAAAGCTTGATAGAATTAAGAGAAAGCGTTAAGGAAATGTAAAGTAAAAGGGCTTCGACGGAGATAAGTAAATGAAAAGTGATAAATTGCTTGAATATAAAAGATTTGATTAATTTAAATGGTGTTTCACACATACATTCTCAATGATTCTTTCTCTCACGCTGGGTACTTGAATCTAAATGAGTGACTTGTATAAAATGATGAACACACGCGAAAACTACGTGAACACTTAGTATTTATACTAATCCTAAGTAACCGCTGGGCAGTTACACCGCTTCGAGATGACGCCACATGGCACGATGACACCCTTCGACGTCTATGTTTTCGGCACGTTGCACTTGGTAACTGCTGGGAACCGTTTTCCCTCCAATAATTCAAATCTCAAACCGTTCGACCTTGGGCATCAGGTACCTTTGTCGAGAGGTTCCTTCGACGTCGAAAACAACAAGATTCCAACTTAAAGGAATTTCTCTAAGTATCTTGTCATTCTTTGATGAGCCTTCGACATGATCAGTTGGTCGAAGCCTTCTTATCTAGGAAACTCTTCTAACTCATAATTAATGGTCCATATGACAATAAACATGGGTGTCGAATTTAGGAGCCAACAAATTGCCCCCCAAGAATGTCTTATTTCGACACTAAAAGAAAAAGGCATTCTTTGATATTCCATTCGACACATGTCCTTCATTCTCAGCCACAAATTAGTTTGTGTGCTTTTCGTCTCCTACCAACCAACTGACAATCTCAAAAAGTCATCATTTCACCTGTTCCCAAGACGTCACTTCAGTAAGGCATTTAGCACGCACAATGTCCTTTCAAATGTTGTCATCATGACTGTGATCGGTGGATCTGGAACTGACTGTTTAACGCTGGTTCGCGAAATGTCGCGGAAGCAAGAGTCGCCACCGTCTTTTATTTTCTCCAAATGGAAAGGACAAAAGCACAGAAAAATTCCTTATTGAGATTAGCTCTTGGTTCGGGAGGTATATTTATAGAAAGGGAAGGTGTTAGCACCCTTTCTATCCATGGTTATCCATGGGCTCTTAGATACTTGCTCATTTGTGTTTTCAAAATTGTTTGTTTGCTTTTCAATTGTGGGTTTTAAAAAAAGTTTCTTTGAAAATTCCAGTTCGACTCTTGTATCAGTCCTCAAGAGTGTTTGAAAAGTTGCTTTCGAAAGCTTTTTGAAAAGTGTCGGTGTGAAAAGTATTTTTTGATTTGTTTTGAAATTAGAGCAAGTATCTACGAGTTCTCTACCTACCCTAAGGAATTCGTCTGTGTAAATGTCCTTAAGATAGTGCCATCCCACCATTGAGAGGTAGGTAGCACCACCGTTGGAGGTGCTCGGGTCAATTCGAGTTTGTAGGGACATGGTGATCACCAGAGCAATGGGAAGACACCTTAGAAGCTACCCTCATGCCAGGTTCCCGGATCATGAGGACTTACTAAGACATCCTCTACTCGACGATCACCTTTCGAGGCAAGGCAACAATGAGGCGTACCCTAGGGGTGGTGTGTGCGATTCGTGTGTCGTTTTCATTTGCATTTATCTTGTCATGTTATTGGTGTTCTACGCTTGATTTTATTTAAGGTCATTCATTCTTGCATGCTTTGTTTAACAATTAAAATATTTGCGGGAAAGTATATTCTAAGCTATTACAAATGGCGCGGGTCCACATCGCCAAAATTAAACCGGACCCGATTTGACAGAAAAGTAAAGAATTAAAAGAATTAAAAAGTGCGAAAAGCAATTACAAGGCTTCGGGAGAGGTACATAATTATTTAAGCAAAATAAAATAAATACGCGAAATTAAACAATTAAGAACATGGGCGTTGGACCCTTTTGCAAAAATTAAATTAATGACAAATTAATTAATTAAAAAGAAAGCAAGAAATTGTTTTTTTTTTTTGGGTATTTTTAGTGTTTTTAGGAATTTGATGAGAAAAAGAATTAATTAAAATTAAAATAAAAGGCAAACCCTAATTCTAGTTACTTTTTAAATTTATTAAGAAATATTGAAATTTGACCTAATTTAAACCTAAGTTATTTTCATGCAAATTTGATTATAAAAAATAAATAAAATAAATAAATATTATTATGAGAAAGAAAAAAAATTAAAAGGAATAAAATTTATTAAACCTAATTCTACATTTTTTGTATTTTTTGTTATTAAAAGAATTAACATTAAAACCGTAATTTAAATTAATTTATTTACATGCAATTTGTTTATGAAAATAATTAAAATAAAGCATTTATTATATTTTTATCTTTTCTGATTTTTATGAGTTTTTTTGTATTTTGTAAAAAATAATTAATTAAATTAAAACAATAAATAAAACAACAAAAAATAAAGTATAAAGAAAATTGAAAAAAAATTGCAAACCAGGGGGGGTGGAAGTCCCCAATATGGAGGTTAAGTTTGTGAAATTCTAGCCCATTTAGTATAGCCTTCTTTGACTTTTTTGCTAGCATGCTGATGCGTTGACTGGAGCGTAGCGTGTTCTTGAGATCCATGCCCCTGATTTGATCTCCCAGGACGCGTGTATGGTTTGATCTGGAGGATACGTGGTGGTCCTCAACGTAAGCGCTGCATAGGAATTATTATGGAAAAACAATATTGAAACATGTAAGACCTGGGGCTCGAACCCAGGTCATGTGTATTGCAAACATATGCATCTACCACTGAGGCGCTTTGTTCATTCGTAAATTAATATAGCAAATAAATATTATAAAATAAAATGGTCAGTGGCCTTGGAAACACGCGCGAGATTTAAACGGACCAACTGATTCCTGCCACGACATCATCTTCTTCTTCATGTTTATTTTTCCTGAAATACAAAAGCAATATGCAACGGTTTTCCACGCGTGGGTTTAGAGGGCTTTAAAGAAAATAGCGATTAGCTCTCCTTGGCATATAAATTCAGCGCGATGGATGGTTCTTCTTCGTCTCCATGCGCTGAATTGAATGGTGGTGGTCACAAGCCTTAATTTTTCCTTGGGTGAAAAGCCCCAATTCAAAACTCTGAAAACCCTAAAAGTCAAACATGGCATAATCGTATATAGCGCACAAAAATGCAATTGAATATGTTGGTTAGCATCAAAACATCATGATGAACATGAATCAATGAATAAATTTCACAAATAATGCTTAAATCATGATGCACGATTGTCAATTTTTCCCTGTACAGTTCATATCCGTTTTACCAATTCTTGGCGTGGTGATGGATGATTCTGATTGGAATATGATCAGGGAACCTTGAGGAAGCTATTGAAACAGGTTTTGTGCTTTGAATCGACCTGTAACAATGATTTCAGTTTTGAGTTTTTTGCAATTTTTTTCAAGTTGTCAATGGCTTTCTTGCGCAGTTTTTGTGTCTATCTGCATTAGGTTTCTCATCAGGCATATGTACTGAGTCAATTAGGTCAAGAATATTGATCAAATCCAATGCAATAATGGTTTTTGGAAATTTGATTCTTAAGGATCTTTTTTCAATCTTTTTCAAGTGTTCTTTGTTCTCAATCATGCCAATCAATCCAATTCTTTCCTAATTTGCATATGCACGAAATCTTGATGGCAAAACATGTATAAAAAGATTTGTTAGGTCAAGTTAGATATTTTTCATATATTTAAATGATTTAAATGAATTAATATAAATAATAATTCAAATAAATAAATAAAAAATGAGAAAATACTTCCCTTTGGGCCAAGTGGTCGTGCACATGCTTGGAATGATGAATTGTGGAAGAAAAATGGGCCCATTAGCAATTTTAGGTCATTTGCATCAATGTTGACTTTTCAAAATATCCAAAAATTTCCCAACTTCCACAAGGCATAACTTGCTCAATTTTTAAGCTTTTCTCATGTTCTTGGACATTTTGGAAAGGTCTTTGAGTCCTCTAACCAATGCCTTTGGTCCCATGTCATTTTTATTTACCAATCTCAAGTTATGGCCTTTGACTTAAAGTCCCTTTTTGTTGACTTTTGAAAATGACCTATAATGTTGAAATTGATAACTTTTTGTGAGAGCATTTCTTGGACTTGAAGTATGAAGATGAGTTGTAGGAAATGTCTTTCTATTCAAAATGAGCTTTGGATGGAATTTTTCTGATAATCCATGTGAAAGTTATGCCCTGGTCAATTTCAGTTGACTTTTTCAGCTGTCCAAATAAGGAAACTTTTTGCATCTTGATGATTTCTGAGCCAAATTTTGAGAATCATGATCAAGCATTGATCAAATGATGTTTGTGGCTTCAAAATGATATGTTGACCAAAAATTTGAACTTTTGACTGTCAAATGACCATTTTGCCCCTACAGTTGACTGTAGTGCAATTTAGGGTTTTGACTGTGCAATTTTGAGCTGAATGCCTTGCAACTTGATATGAGGATGCTTGAACATATTTGTAGGCATGTGAGACTTGATTGGGCCTTTGAAAACTTTATTTCCTTGATCAGAGCACAAACCCTAATCTTGACTGTGTAGGAGACCTTTGCACTGTGCAACCCTTGGGGAATTTTGCAGCTTGGCTTGGCAATTTCTTGAAGAATATGGGAGGGCAAATTTTGGGGTACAACAGTTGCCCCTGTTCAATCTTCTTAGACCTGAGGATGCAGATTGGCTGACGTGCCTTTCGTAATCCGAGGGTGGAAGATGATTGAACACTAGAGTGCCCAGAAATTTGCGCTCACATGTTAGCAGTGTGATGGGGGAATGGGCTTATAGATGCCATTTGGAGATTGTTGGATAGGATGATGGGCTTATAGATGCCATCTGGATGTTGATTGCGTAGGAGATTCCTTAGCGAGAACCTGCATACCTGCAAAAGAAAAATGAGTACCTGACACGTTGCAGGAGCTGATTTTCAGATGCTTGGTATAGAGGTGTCCTGACTGGTTACAGGAGCTGAGTCTGGAGCTTCACAAGATGATGGATGAACCAGGGATGGTTACTACCTTAATATGAATGGTAAGAGAACCCTGGACGACTTTAACTTCAACAACGCTCGTTGAGAAAATCTTGGTGGGAAATACCATCTTCGCAGTATCGGGAAGAGAACCATGGGCAGTTATAATCTGAAAGGGAATTGTCGCCTCACTCACCGTCGGAGAGGGAACCATAATGTTGTACCCCAAAATTTGCCCTCCCATATTCATCAAGAATTGTCAAAGTCAAGGTCACAAAATTCCCCAAGGGTTGTGCAGCTCAACTGTCTCCTATACAGTCAAAACTAGGGTTTGAGTTCTGGTCAAGCAAATGAACTTTTCAAAGGCCCAATCAAGTCTCACATGCTTACAAAGATGGTCAAGTATCCTCCTGTCAAGGTTCAAGGCATTCAGCTCAGAATTGCACAGTCAAAACCCTAGATTGCATTACAGTCAACTGTAAGGGCAAAATGGTCATTTGACAGTCAAAAGTTCAAATTTTTGGTCAATATATCATTTTGAAGCCACAAACATCATTTGATCAATGCTTGATCATGATTCTCAAAATTTGGCTCAGAAATCATCAAAGATGCAAAAGTTGTTATATTTGGACAGCTGAAAAAGTCAACTGAAATTGACCAGGGCATAACTTTCACATGGATTATCAGAAAAATTCCATCCAAAGCTCATTTTGAAGAGAAAGACATTTCCTACAATTCATCTTCATGTTCCAAGTCCAAGAAATGCTCTCACAAAAAGTTATCAATTTCAACATTATAGGTCATTTTCAAAAGTCAACAAAAAGGGACTTTAAGTCAAAGGCCATAACTTGAGATTGGTAAATCAAAATGACATGGGACCAAAGGCATTGGTTAAAGGACTCAAATACCTTTCCAAAATGTCCAAGAAAATGTGAAAAGCTTAAAAATTGACCAAGTTATGCCTTGTGGAAGTTGGGAAATTTTTAGGAATTTTGAAAAGTCAACAATGAGGCAAAAGGCCTAAAAATGCAAATGGGCCCACTTTTCTTCCAAGATTCTTCATGCCAAGCCTATGCACGACCATTAGGCCCAAAGGGAAGTATTTTCATATTTTTTAATTATTTATTTGAATTTATATTAATTTATATTCATTTAAATCATTTTAATACATGAAAAATATAAACCTAACCTAAAAAAATCTTTTTGTGCACATTCTAATCTCAATATTTCGTGCTTGATTGATTATGGTAAGTTTTGGTGTGATTGGATCATGATTGAACAAAAACAACATGAAAAAGATATGAAAAAGATTTTCCAAAATCAAATATGTAAAACCATGAATGCTTGAGATTTTGTGCAATATTTTTGACCTAGCATGCTCTATACATACTCAGCATCACAATCCTAATGATCTTAGACTGCAAGCTGCGCCCAAACAAGCATTGGCATATTGAAATTTTTCACAAAAACTCAAACACTGAAAACCAGTTTTTAAGCCGAGTCAAGCTCTAATTCTTATACCATTAGCATCCTCAGGCACTCCTGATCAAATTCCAACCAAGAACATCCACCAAAAGACCTTGAATTGGTATCAAGAACCCGGACTGAACCTCGAAAATTCTCAAATCGCATAGCATGAATTAAGCATCCTTTTGCATTTTTCTTTATGGATTATTGTTTGTCATGATGTTTCTAAGCTAACCATTACATTCAATTGCTTTTTTGTGCCATATATACGAATTCGCCATGTTTGAAAATTAGGGTTACAGGTTTCTTGAAATAGGGCTTTTGCGTAGAGGAAAAATCAGGGTTCATGGCCACCATGGTTGAACTCAGTGCTCAGAGACGAAGAAGAGGCATACCTCGCGATGAATTTATGTTTCATATATCCCTATTCGCTATTTTCTTATAGACCCCCTAATGCAATGCCATAAAAAACCGTGGCCTCTGAGTTTGTTTTCACAGGGACGAAGACGAAGGCATCGTGTCCATCAGCCATTGGCCAATTCAAATCTGCGCGCGTTTTAGTTAATGGGCGTTGGTTTTGCTTTTTTATTATTTGTTTATAATAATATATCAATTAACGTGCTTGGTTCAGTGGTTAAGCATTGTGCTTGTAACCTTCAAGACCTGGGTTCAAGTCCCAGGTCTGGCAAATGCTTGATATTATTTTTCAATAATTGATCCCATGCAGCATGAGCGTTGAGGCGCACCATATGTGTCAAGATCCAAAAGTCCACGTGCCTAATGGATGCAGATCAATGGCTCCAGTGCAGAGAACATACCATACGCCAGTCAATGCATTATACCTGATCCAAAAAGTCAACCAATTTCCAGCTTATTGGGCCAGGCCTCTCAAATTTATACCTCCTGAATTGGGGACTACCCCCCCTGGTTTGCTTTTCTTTTCTTTTTATTATTTTAATTATTGTATTATTTATTTTTATTGCTTTAATTAATTAATTTTCTCTTTTTTTTACAAAATATAAAAACGTCATAAAAATTCAGAAAAAGACCAAAAAAATATAATTTTTATATTGTAATTATTTTCATCAATAAATTAATATATGTAAATATTTAGTTTAATTAGGTTATAGTTTTAATCTTTTTTTAATAAAAAACACCAAAAATAGAATTTAGATTTAATATCTTTTTATTTTCTTTTTTAATTTTCCCTTTTTTTTTCAGAATAACAATATTATTTATTTATTATTTTATTTTCATAAATTAA
The DNA here is from genome assembly GCA_948472305.1 of Vicia faba. Lineage (NCBI taxonomy): Eukaryota > Viridiplantae > Streptophyta > Magnoliopsida > Fabales > Fabaceae > Vicia > Vicia faba. The sequence goes on from OX451736.1 coordinate 691,608,246, forward strand.
AAATTGTGCATAAATTAATTTAGAGTTTAATTTAGGTTTTAATTTAAATCTTTCATAATAAACTTAAAAAATATTAGAACTAGGGTTTAGCATTTTAATTTTAATTAATATTTCCTTTTTCTTCTAAAATCTAAAAATATAAAAAAATACCAAAAAAACATTTAATTCTTTTTTTTATCATTTAATTTTAATCTCCTATTTATTTCTAATTAATTAACTCTTGTAATTTAATTATTTGCCAAAGGGTCCAACGCCCTAGTTTGTTTAATTCCTTTATTTCGCGCATTTATTTTATAATCGTTTATATAATTATGTAATTGTCCCGAAGCTTTGTAACATTTACTTCTCGCACTTTTTTAATTCTTTTTATTCCTTTATTTACTTTTCTGTCAAATCGGGTCCGGTTTAATTTTGGCGATGTGGACCCGCGCCATTTGTAATAGTTTAGAATTTACTTTTCCCGCAAATATTTTAACTCTTAACAAAGCATGCAAGAATGAATAGCCTTAAATAAAATCAAGCGTAGATCACAATGAACATGACAAGACAAATACAAATGAAAACGACACACGAATCGCACACACCACCCCTAGGGTACGCCTCACTGTTGCCTTGCCTCGAAAGGTGATCGTCGAGTAGAGGATGTCTTAGTAAGTCCTCATGATCCGGGAACCTGGCATGAGGGTAGCTTCTAAGGTGTCTTCCCATTTCTCTGGTGATCACCATGTCCCGAACCTCGAATTGACCCGAACACCTCCAACGGTGGTGCTACCTACCTTTCAATGGTGGGATGGCACTACTTTAAAGGACATTTACACAGACGAATTCCTTAGGGTAGGTAGACGACTCATGGATACTTGCTCTCTTCAAAACAAACTGAAATCTTTTCACACCAACACATTTTCGAAAGCTTTCAAAGCAAATTTTTCAAACACTCTGACGTACGAGTCGAACTGAAATTTTTTCAAAGAAACTTTTTAAAACCCATATTGAAAAGCAAACAAACCATTTTTGAAAACACAAATGAGCAAGTATCTAAGAGCCCATGGATAACCATGGATAGAAAGGGTGCTAACACCTTCCCTTTCTATAACCTACCTCCCGAACCGAGAGCAATCTCTTTAAGGAATTTTTCTGTGCTTTTGTCCTTTCCATTTGGAGAAAATAAAAGACGGTGGCGACTCTTGCTTCCGCGACATTTCGTGAACCAGCGTTAAACAGTCAGTTCCAGATCCACCGATCACAGAACTGGTGACTCTGCTGGGGAGAAATACTCATAAAGTGAGGTGTACCTTAGGGCTAGCTTATAACTATGTTTTCAATTGTATTGCTTTGTGTGCTTTAAATTGTGGGTTGCTTGGGAGTTCTATAGATCCTAAACCCGGATCTGGGGGATACCTTTCTTAGAAAGTAGCAACAAGGCTGTGAGGGAACTGTGCGGGGTATACCGACACGGTTGAAACAGTCTGCTACGTTGATGTGGCACTTTGGTGTGTACCGGTAACCCTTGAGTTCAGTCAAGGAGAGTACGGGGCCTCCGCGTGGTGTCGTGAAGCATCAACAGACCTTAGGAACCTTAATTGAACTATCTTGGCCTCTTTAGGGTAGTGAGATAACTGACTTTGGTGCAGTCCGAGGTTGGTTGATACTCGATACTACGCTCAATTGAGGGCTGCTTTCCTGGAATATTTCGGTCGCCAGTTCAGTGGCTAAATCGAAACGATGAACAATGAAAGCAATCCCGTGATATTGGGAACCTTAGAACCCGGTTACTTTGATTAGGACAGGTATGAACCCACCAACTCAAGAGGGTACTACCCAGACCCCATGCTGGCCTTAAACCTTAAGGGCTTGTCTTGTGTGCCTTGTTTGCCCTACATGTTTGTCTTTGTAAATATCTGTGGTGTGTTTAATCATAGCATCATGACATCATCCAGCATCATATGCATTGACTAACCATTTCAGGGGTTCGAATTTTCATCTTTGTTCTTGTTTTGTAGGACATGGAAACTGCTCGTAGAAAGACAATTCAGGTCAATCTTTTAAGAATCCCTCCTCAGCTTAAGGAGCTTATATCCAGGATTCCCGAGAACTCTTCATTCAGTGACAGGCATGGAAGCCTCATCAGCTTGGTCAACACCAACATTGAGGAAGATATGATAAAGGTCTTGTTCCAGTTCTTTGACCCTCTGCATCATTGTTTTACCTTCTTGGACTATCAGTTGGTACCTACATTGGAGGAGTTCTCCCGGCTCCTGAAGATCCCTATCCTTGATCAGCTACCTTTCAACGGTACAGAAAAAGAACCTAAGCTTGAAGAGATTGCTAAAGCCTTGCACCTACAGTCATCTGACCTCAAGGGACATTGGGAAGTCAGAAGTGGTATCAAAGGGTTCTTAGCCAGGTTTCTGTTTGAAAAAGCCCTTGAATGTTGGAACTCCCTTGACTTGCAAGCTTTTGAAGAAGTGGTAGCCCTCCTTGTTTATGGTTTGGTATTGTTCCCTAATCCAGATCAGCTCATTGATATCAATGTCGTTCAGATCTTTATGTCCAGAAATCCTATACCTACATTGCTGGGGGACATCCTTCACTCATGTTACACTCGAACCATGAGAAAAAGAGGTGTCCTTATGTGTTGCACTCCTCTCCTGGGAAGGTGGTTTATTTCGCACCTTCCGCAATCAGTCTTGAAGAATGAGCGGGGTTTGAGATGGTCACAACGGTTGATGACTCTTAGACATGCTGATATACATTGGTGTCCTAGATCCAGAGGAGATGTCACTATCATTGATCGTTGTGGGGAGTACCCTAATGTTCCTTTACTTGGAATCAGAGGAGGTATTACTTATAGCCCATGCCTGGCTTGGAGACAGTTTGGTTATGCTCGGAGGGATGGTCCTCATGACATGTTAATTCCCGACATAGTTTTTGACTTCGACAGTGATACTCAAGGATTTCGTCAGAGATTTATAAGAGCCTGGAGGATGCCTAGTAGGATAGACAGCAAGACACTGGGGCATAGGAACTCCATCCCTTTGGAGCCTTATCTCAAATGGGTACGCGCCCGTTCTCAGAAGTTAGTGATGCCTTATCCTCACATGCTTCCAGTAATAAAAGAACCTGTCTTGGAAGGGGAAGTGTCTCATGTTATTCAGCACCCTGATATGCCCACATCCTGGGAAGAGATGCAGAAGAGCTGGATCCAGCTTAAGGAGGAAAGGAATTCTCTCGAGACTAGTCTGCATGCCAGTGAAAAGAAAGTCCTAGAGCTCACTCGTCTGTTGCATGAGGAGAGGAACCTCAACACCTACATAGCTCCGAAGAGGATGCGCAGTGTATTTTGGGATTGACTTGATTTTTGTACTTTTTGCCCATGAGGCCTTGATGTATTAAACAATGATTTCTTTAATGATAACGTGTGTTCTTTTCTTGTCTACAACGAATTTGAACTTTCGAACCCTTGAATGCATCGCATACGCATTTCATACATCATGTGCATAGCAGGTTTTTCCCCTTTTTCAGGTTGCTTACAGTTCTTCGCTGTTTATTTCAGCATCATGAATCCCGGATCTGAATCAACAGAGACTTCAATCAAGGCCCTCCAGGCGCAGAATGCGCAGTTTCAAGAACTAATCATGGGTCTAGCTAAAGGCCAAGAAGAACTGAAAACTATGCTCCTAAAAAAGAAGAAGAAGAGAAGAACTGTTCTATTCAACACGGGCCGAAGGTTGGGTAATACTCTGCACCATGAAGAGGCTGGTTCTTCTGTTGGCAGGAGTCCTTCTCAGGCAGAAGTCAAGGTTCCTACTCCAGTGGTCTCCGACAACGAGACGGATTTTGATGAAGAGCAGTACCCTCCTGAAGACAACAGATACAAACAACTGGAGGACAGGTTGAAGGCTATGGAGGTGCAACAGGCACCTGGGCTGGATTTCGGAGATCTGGGTTTGTCGACTGGTGTAATTATCCCGCACAAGTTCAAAGCACCCACCTTCTCCAAGTATGACGGGGCATCCTGTCCCAAGCTGCATTTGAGGTCCTATGTTCGAAAGATTCAGCCGTACTCTGCGGACAAGAATCTATGGATCCACTTCTTCCAGGAGAGTCTTTCAAGGACTCATCTCGAATGGTTCTATCAGCTGGATGGGACCAAAGTTCGTAACTGGGAGGAGCTGGCTACTGCTTTCTACAAGCAGTATCAGTATAATGCCGACCTTGCACCCACACGTACCCAACTCCAGGGTATGGCGTTAGGTGCAAGCGAAGGTTTTAAAGAGTACGCGCAGAAGTGGAGAGACCTGGCTGGCAGGGTGCAGCCACCTTTGACTGATCGAGAGTTAGTGGACATGTTCTTGGGGACCCTATCTGGGCCGTTTTTTAACCATCTCATTGGGAATTCTTCTGCTGGTTTCACTGATTTAATCTTGACTGGAGAGAGAATCGAAGCTGGGCTGAAATCTGGGAAGATTGCAAAGGGTGCATCCTCTAGTTCAGAAAAGAAGCCGTTCAAAAAGGAGTCTAGTGCCGTGTATGGCTCCAGGAAATCAGAAAGACCTGATCGCCGCCAGTCTGTCAGCGCGGTGATGATTGCTAAGCCTGCTGCCACTCCTCGGCCAAACAATCCTCAAAGGGCTGATAGACCCCGGAGAGAGTTTACCCGGTTAAGCATGACCCTATCGCAAATCCTGCCACAGTTGCTATCCACCAATTTGGTGACTGTCAAGGAGGCGCCAAAGTTCTCAAACACTACCTCTCCTAAGTACAACCCGAATGCCCGTTGTGCTTACCATTCAGACAGCCCGGGGCATGCCACTGATGACTGTTGGGCACTAAAGAACAAGCTGCAGGACCTCATTGATGCTAAAGAGGTACAGTTTGAGGCATCTGACAAGCCTAATGTGGTGACAGCTCCCCTGCCTGCTCATGGGGTAAATGCTATTGGTGATGAAGAGGAAGTTGATGAAGCTGAGTTCGATAGCTGGATCTACCCAGCAACTGACGGAGGACTTAACAATTGGAGCGCAAAAGACAATCTCCACGTTTCTTTGGTTACCAAGTAATAAATTTCTTTGTTCTGTTATTTTGTAATAAACAATGATAAACTCTATGGCCCGGTGTCTTACCCGAGGCACCGTGGTTCTATTTGTGAGGGCATACGAACTGTCATTTTATACATCATGAATGAAAATCTTGGACGTTTTTCGCATTGCAAATATTGTGTTCCTTTTCTGTCTTTCTTTCCTTTACATAATTTTCAAAACAGCTGTATTTACACACACACTCACTCATACAGGTTCCAATCCACTCTGGATCTCACTGATAACAACTCTGCTAATGCCAATTATGACTTCGAAAATCCGATCAACTTAGCCGAAGACGAAGGTGAAGATGATTGCGAAGTGCCTGGCAAGCTTGCAAGACTGTTACTTCAGGAAGAGAGGGCAATTCAACCCCATGAAGAGCCAGTGGAAACTATAAACCTGGGTACTGAGGCAGACAGAAAAGAGGTAAAGATTGGTGCTAACCTAGAGCTCAGCGTGAAGCAACGGTTAACCAAAATGTTACATGACTATATGGAGATCTTTGCCTGGTCCTACGAAGACATGCCAGGGTTGGATACCGATATTGTTGTCCATCATTTGCCGACTAGGGAAGACTGCCCTCCAGTTAAACAAAAGGTTCGTCGGATGCGTCCAGAAATGTCCGAGAAGATCAAAGCCGAGGTCATGAAACAGTTTGATGCTGGGTTCCTTGCAGTGACTTCTTACCCTCAGTGGGTTGCTAATGTGGTGCCGGTACCAAAGAAGGACGGTAAGGTCAGAATGTGTGTCGATTACAGGGATCTGAACAGGGCCAGCCCCAAGGATGACTTCCCCTTACCTCACATTGATGTCCTCGTTGATAATACAGCCCAACATAAAGTGTTCTCTTTCATGGATGGCTTTTCAGGCTACAACCAGATCAAGATGGCACCTGAAGACATGGAAAAGACTACATTTGTTACTCAGTGGGGCACCTTCTGTTACAAGGTCATGCCGTTCGGACTAAAGAATGCTGGGGCAACCTACCAACGTGCTATGGTGGCCTTATTTCATGATATGATCCATCATGAGATCGAAGTGTATGTGGACGACATGATCGCTAGGTCCCAGACTGAGGAAGAGCACCTAGATCATCTGCAGAAGTTATTTGACCGGTTGAAACTATACAAGCTGAGATTGAACCCGAACAAGTGCACCTTCGGGGTAAGATCCGGGAAGTTGCTAGGCTTCGTGGTCAGTGATAAAGGTATTCAAGTGGACCCTGCTAAGGTCAAAGCTATTCAAGAGATGCCAGTTCCTAAGACAGAAAAGGAAGTCAGAGGCTTTTTAGGACGTCTGAATTACATCGCTCGATTCATCTCTCATCTGACTGCTACCTGTGAGCCAATCTTCAAGCTGTTGAAGAAAGATCAGGTAGTACGTTGGAACGATGAATGTCAGGCTGCCTTCGACAAAATCAAAGAGTATCTCCAAGAACCACCCATCCTTATGCCACCGGTTGAAGGGAGACCTCTGATCCTATATCTGACAGTACTTGACAACTCAATGGGGTGTGTGCTGGGGCAGCATGACGAGTCTGGCCGAAAAGAGCATGCCATTTATTACCTTAGCAAAAAGTTTACCGACTGTGAGACCCGATACTCACTGCTTGAGAAAACTTGTTGCGCTTTGGTATGGGCTGCTCGCCGGCTGAGACAGTATATGCTGACTCACACTACTTTGTTGATCTCAAAAATGGATCCTATAAAGTACATATTCGAAAAGCCTGCTCTATCTGGGAGAATTGCAAGATGGCAAATGATCTTGACGGAATACGACATTCAGTACACAACCCAGAAAGCCATCAAGGGGAGTGTATTGGCAGACCACTTAGCTCATCAAGCTGTAGATGACTACCAATCAATGAACTTCGAGTTTCCAGATGAAAGCATTATGATAGTAACTGACTGTGAAGTACCTGGACCGGATGAAGGACCTGAGCCAGGATCCCGATGGTCTATGCACTTTGACGGAGCTTCCAATGCTTTGGGAAATGGTGTCGGCGCCATAATCATATCTCCACAAGGCACTCATACTCCACTCACTGCCCGGCTATGTTTCAACTGTACCAATAACATGGCGGAGTATGAGGCGTGTATCATGGGTCTTCAAGCTGCGATCGACCTAAGGATCAAATTTCTAAGTGTCTTCGGAGATTCCGCTCTAGTGATCAATCAGATCAACGGAGAGTGGGATACGAAACATCCAAACTTGATTCCTTACAGAGAATGTGTGTTGACCCTGATTCCCCACTTCACAGAGATAACCTTTGAGCACTTTCCAAGAGAAGAGAATCAGTTAGCGGACGCGTTAGCTACAATGTCTTCAATGTTCAAGGTTAAATGGGATAATGAAGCTCCCCGGATCATCATCTGGAAACTGGACGAACCGGCATACTGTTGTGATCTCGAAACTGAATTGGTGACTGAGAAGCCTTGGTACCATGAAGTGAAGAGATATCTGGAAGCTCAGGAATACCCTGAAGGTGCCTCTATCAATGATAAGAAATTCCTGAGGCGGTTCGCAGCCAAGTTCTTCCTAAGCAACGGCATCTTGTACAAGAGAAACCATGATTCAACCCTACTGCGTTGCATGGATAAGACTGAAGCGGAAAGAATCATGGAAGAGCTACATGAAGGGACCTTTGGTACGCATTCCAGTGGACACACTATGGCTAAGAAAATCCTACGGGCAGGATACTACTGGTCCACAATGGAAGCTGACTGTTACCAACACTCCAGGACATGCCACAAGTGCCAGATCTATGCAGACAAGGTGCATGTTCCTCCGGTTCCCCTGAATGTTCTGACTGCGCCTTGGCCGTTTGCAATGTGGGGCATAGATATGATCGGCGAGATAAAACCTACAGCATCCAATGGACATCGCTTCATCCTAGTAGCGATTGATTATTTTACGAAGTGGGTTGAGGCAGCATCCTATGCTACAGTAACCAAGACTGTGGTGGCACGGTTTATTCGGCACAACCTGATCTGCCGATACGGCGTCCCTGAGCGGATTATTACAGACAACGGTACCAATCTGAACAACAAGATGATTGCTGAGCTCTGCGAACAGTTCAAGATACAGCACCACAATTCTTCTCCTTACAGACCGAAGATGAATGGGGCTGTAGAAGCAGCTAACAAAAACATCAAGAAGATCGTGCAAAAAATGACAGTGACGTACAAAGATTGGCACGAGATGTTACCGTTCGCTCTGCATGGGTACCGTACCTCAGCTAGGACGTCAACCGGGGCAACTCCTTTCTCTCTGGTTTATGGTATGGAGGCAGTCTTGCCGATCGAAGTGCAAATTCCCTCTCTCCGGATAATGAAGGATGCAAATCTGAACGAAGATGATTGGATCCAGACACGACTTGACCAACTCAACCTCATTGACGAGAAAAGACTTGCTGCTATCTGCCATGGTCAGACGTATCAGAAACGGATGATCAGGGCATTTAACAAAAAGGTCAGGCCACAGGAATACCAAGTCGGGGATCTGGTTATCAAAAGAATCATCCTTCCTCAGAGTGATCCAAGGGGCAAATGGACCCCTACGTACGAAGGGCCATTTGTGGTTAAGCATGTGTTCTCAGGAGGAGCAATGATCTTAACCAACATGGACGGTGACGACCTTCCTCACCCCGCCAATGCAGACATAGTTAAAAAATACTACGCATGAAAAAAGACCCGCTAGGCTGACATGCCTAGGCAAAAATTAGGGCTTCCCGTCGAACCAAAAGGGTTCGGGCAAAATGTAGGGATGAAAATGAAAAATCTGTACACCCGGCAAGTCGAAAACCTGAAAAGGCGGCTTGGGCAAAAATGGGTATCCCGGTGGACCGAAAACCCGAAAGGGCGGTCCAGGCAAAAATTAGGGATAAAAGCGTAAAACTATGTCTCATAGATCACTTTGCATCCAGAATCCGGTATCTACATCAAGCTCAAACGACATCGATCAGTCAGCTTCACCTTCAACCAAGGTCATCAAGTGATGAGACGCTCGGAGTTATAAAGGCAATAGCAGAGTTGAAACCCAGTGGATCATTCATCTTTCACACAGCTGCTTTATTTTCTTTTGTACAAAACTTGTATAAACTCTTTTGATCGGCGACGTACCTCTTACTAGGACGTCAGCCTCTTGTATACAAAACGCCTATTTCAGGCCATTCAAAAATCAATAAAAATATATTTTCAGTTAAACGTGCCAAGTATTTTTCCTTTCTCTGTTTTGTTTTGCGAAGAACGTCCAAGGTTCAATCTGTGATGTATGCATTGACAATAATTTGCTAACTCATGAATATTTGCATACGAAACAAAGGAATTAATTGCAGGTGACACTGGAAAACAGGGGCAATAAAGAGTTGTCTGAGCAGTCTAATTGTTCTATCCTCCAAGGTACCAAGGTAGGTTCAGCCAAAGAACATGACCGAGTATCTTAATTCCCCAAAGAGTAGTTCAGTAAAACAATACATGTCTCTCCAAGCAAATCATCAAATATCAAGGAAATTGAGTATCCCCCCGTAGATCTCAATACTTCCCCAGCAGTATACATAAAGCATCCCTGGCAGTCTTGGTCTAAAGATTGTTCCCCGACGGTATATCAACATTCTAAGGGATCATCCTCCAGCATCTCAAAACTTCCCCAGGAGAGTCCAATCTAGTTCCCCAAGAAACGTTGGAATTCATCTCCCCAAACAGTAAGCTTATCCCCAGTAGATTCTGGAAGCTTATCCTCAGAGCACGAACGCGTCGTCCCGGCTTGATTTAAAGAGTTATTTCCGTAACAGGATATAACTGGGTTATCCTCAGCCAAAAGCCACGGAAAGAGCGTCCTCGGCAAAGTATCTTCCTACCCCCAGCGAAGTCTATCAACACTTCCAGCACAACAAGGATATCCCCAGCATAACTCATCCACGGTATCCCCAGCGGAGTTATCTTCATCAACTCAGCAAAGCATCGCTATCCCCACAGAGTAGCACTCCCCAGCATGATCGCTAGAGTATCTTTTCTCCCGCATAATTATTTCATTCCTCAACGGAGTTATCTCCTCCTACCAGTATTCTTGCAACGAATCATCCACAGCGGAAGCAAAATCTCTTCCTCAAACATCAGCCCAGGATATGACTTCCCGGCACCCGTCAAGGATTTATTTTCCTAGACGAAAACATACATGAATCATCACATACATCATTATAGCATGCATGTACACATCATATCATATAAATCGTATCCATGTTTGCTTGATCCATATCATGCATCGCATATAACTGACCTCTACCTTTCAGGAAAGATGCAGTTGAAATTCTCAAACGTATTTCAAGGACTTCTCCAGTCCAGTTAAATCGACTCCAAACAGATTTTTCTGATAAAGACTCAGTAGAAGTTCTCTTATGGTCCCCTCTCCAGCGGCGTGTGAGGTGGTAATTCCTTCTTCAGATGTTTCCCTCTCCGGCATGAGCGTGAGGTGATATTCTCTTATGGTCCCCTCTCCAACGGCGTGTGAGGTGGTAATTCCTTCTTCAGATGTTTCCCTCTCCGGCATGAGCGTGAGGTGATATTCTCTTATGGTCCCCTCTCCAACGGCGTGTGAGGTGGTAATTCCTTCTTCAGATGTTCCCCTCTCCGGCATGAGCGTGAGGTGATATTCTCTTATGGTCCCCTCTCCAACGGCGTGTGAGGTGGTAATTCCTTCTTCAGATGTTCCCCTCTCCGGCATGAGCGTGAGGTGATATTCTCTTATGGTCCCCTCTCCAACGGCGTGTGAGGTGGTAATTCCTTCTTCAGATGTTTCCCTCTCCGGCATGAGCGTGAGGTGATATTCTCTTATGGTCCCCTCTCCAACGGCGTGTGAGGTGGTAATTCCTTTTTCAGATGTTTCCCTCTCCAGCATGAGCGTGAGGTGATATTCTCTTATGGTCCCCTCTCCAACGGCGTGTGAGGTGGTAATTCCTTCTTCAGATGTTTCCCTCTCCGGCATGAGCGTGAGGTGATATTCTCTTATGGTCCCCTCTCCAACGGCGTGTGAGGTGGTAATTCCTTCTTCAGATGTTTCCCTCTCCGGCATGAGCGTGAGGTGATATTCTCTTATGGTCCCCTCTCCAACGGCGTGTGAGGTGGTGATTCCTTCTTCAGATGTTTCCCTCTCCGGCATGAGCGTGAGGTGATATTCTCTTATGGTCCCCTCTCCAACGGCGAGTGAGGTGGTAATTCCCTTTCAAGATGTTTCCCTCTCCAACGGCGAGTGAGGTGATATTTCCTTTCAGATTATAATTTCCTATAGTTCCCTCTCCAACGGTGAGTGAGGTGACTCCCTTTGAGATTATAAGGTCCTTTGGTTCTCTTCCTGACACTACGAAGACGGTGATTCTCACCAAGATTTTCTCAACGAGCGTTGTTGAGGTTGAAATCATTCAGGATTCTCTTACCATCCATGCTAAGGCAGTAACCATCCCTGGTTCACTCATCAGCGTTTGAAGCTCCAGACCCAGCTCCTGTAACCAGTCAGGACATATCTATATCAAGCATCTAAAATCAGCTCCTGCGACGTGTCAGGTACTCATTTTTCTGTTTTGCAGGTATGCAAGTTCTTGCTAAGGAATCTCTTACGCAATCAACATCCAGATGGCATCTATAAGCCCATCATCCCGTCCAGCAATCTCCAAATGGCATCTATAAGCCCATTCCCTCATCATCACTGCTACTATGCGAGCGCAAATTTCTGGGCACTCTAGTGTTCAATCATCTTTTACCCTCGGATTACGAAAGGCACGTCAGCCAATCTGCATCCTCAGGTCTAAGAAGATTGAACAGGGGCAACTGTTGTACCCCAAAATTTGCCCTCCCATATTCATCAAGAATTGTCAAAGTCAAGGTCACAAAATTCCCCAAGGGTTGTGCAGCTCAACTGTCTCCTATACAGTCAAAACTAGGGTTTGAGTTCTGGTCAAGCAAATGAACTTTTCAAAGGCCCAATCAAGTCTCACATGCTTACAAAGATGGTCAAGTATCCTCCTGTCAAGGTTCAAGGCATTCAGCTCAGAATTGCACAGTCAAAACCCTAGATTGCATTACAGTCAACTGTAAGGGCAAAATGGTCATTTGACAGTCAAAAGTTCAAATTTTTGGTCAATATATCATTTTGAAGCCACAAACATCATTTGATCAATGCTTGATCATGATTCTCAAAATTTGGCTCAGAAATCATCAAAGATGCAAAAGTTGCTATATTTGGACAGCTGAAAAAGTCAACTGAAATTGACCAGGGCATAACTTTCACATGGATTATCAGAAAAATTCCATCCAAAGCTCATTTTGAAGAGAAAGACATTTCCTACAATTCATCTTCATATTCCAAGTCCAAGAAATGCTCTCACAAAAAGTTATCAATTTCAACATTATAGGTCATTTTCAAAAGTCAACAAAAAGGGACTTTAAGTCAAAGGCCATAACTTGAGATTGGTAAATCAAAATGACATGGGACCAAAGGCATTGGTTAAAGGACTCAAAGACCTTTCCAAAATGTCCAAGAAAATGTGAAAAGCTTAAAAATTGACCAAGTTATGCCTTGTGGAAGTTGGGAAATTTTTAGGAATTTTGAAAAGTCAACAATGAGGCAAAAGGCCTAAAAATGCAAATGGGCCCACTTTTCTTCCAAGATTCTTCATGCCAAGCCTATGCACGACCATTAGGCCCAAAGGGAAGTATTTTCATATTTTTTAATTATTTATTTGAATTTATATTAATTTATATTCATTTAAATCATTTTAATACATGAAAAATATAAACCTAACCTAAAAAAATCTTTTTGTGCACATTCTAATCTCAATATTTCGTGCTTGATTGATTATGGTAAGTTTTGGTGTGATTGGATCATGATTGAACAAAAACAACATGAAAAAGATATGAAAAAGATTTTCCAAAATCAAATATGTAAAACCATGAATGCTTGAGATTTTGTGCAATATTTTTGACCTAGCATGCTCTATACATACTCAGCATCACAACCCTAATGATCTTAGACTGCAAGCTGCGCCCAAACAAGCATTGGCATATTGAAATTTTTCACAAAAACTCAAACACTGAAAACCAGTTTTTAAGCCGAGTCAAGCTCTAATTCTTATACCATTAGCATCCTCAGGCACTCCTGATCAAATTCCAACCAAGAACATCCACCAAAAGACCTTGAATTGGTATCAAGAACCCGGACTGAACCTCGAAAATTCTCAAATCGCATAGCATGAATTAAGCATCCTTTTGCATTTTTCTTTATGGATTATTGTTTGTCATGATGTTTCTAAGCTAACCATTACATTCAATTGCTTTTTTGTGCCATATATACGAATTCGCCATGTTTGAAAATTAGGGTTACAGGTTTCTTGAAATAGGGCTTTTGCGTAGAGGAAAAATCAGGGTTCATGGCCACCATGGTTGAACTCAGTGCTCAGAGACGAAGAAGAGGCATACCTCGCGATGAATTTATGTTTCATATATCCCTATTCGCTATTTTCTTATAGACCCCCTAATGCAATGCCATAAAAAACCGTGGCCTCTGAGTTTGTTTTCACAGGGACGAAGACGAAGGCATCGTGTCCATCAGCCATTGGCCAATTCAAATCTGCGCGCGTTTTAGTTAATGGGCGTTGGTTTTGCTTTTTTATTATTTGTTTATAATAATATATCAATTAACGTGCTTGGTTCAGTGGTTAAGCATTGTGCTTGTAACCTTCAAGACCTGGGTTCAAGTCCCAGGTCTGGCAAATGCTTGATATTATTTTTCAATAATTGATCCCATGCAGCATGAGCGTTGAGGCGCACCATATGTGTCAAGATCCAAAAGTCCACGTGCCTAATGGATGCAGATCAATGGCTCCAGTGCAGAGAACATACCATACGCCAGTCAATGCATTATACCTGATCCAAAAAGTCAACCAATTTCCAGCTTATTGGGCCAGGCCTCTCAAATTTATACCTCCTGAATTGGGGACTACCCCCCCTGGTTTGCTTTTCTTTTCTTTTTATTATTTTAATTATTGTATTATTTATTTTTATTGCTTTAATTAATTAATTTTCTCTTTTTTTTACAAAATATAAAAACGTCATAAAAATTCAGAAAAAGACCAAAAAAATATAATTTTTATATTGTAATTATTTTCATCAATAAATTAATATATGTAAATATTTAGTTTAATTAGGTTATAGTTTTAATCTTTTTTTAATAAAAAACACCAAAAATAGAATTTAGATTTAATATCTTTTTATTTTCTTTTTTAATTTTCCCTTTTTTTTCAGAATAACAATATTATTTATTTATTATTTTATTTTCATAAATTAAAAATTGTGCATAAATTAATTTAGAGTTTAATTTAGGTTTTAATTTAAATCTTTCATAATAAACTTAAAAAATATTAGAACTAGGGTTTAGCATTTTAATTTTAATTAATATTTCCTTTTTCTTCTAAAATCTAAAAATATAAAAAAATACCAAAAAAACATTTAATTCTTTTTTTTATCATTTAATTTTAATCTCCTATTTATTTCTAATTAATTAACTCTTGTAATTTAATTATTTGCCAAAGGGTCCAACGCCCTAGTTTGTTTAATTCCTTTATTTCGCGCATTTATTTTATAATCGTTTATATAATTATGTAATTGTCCCGAAGCTTTGTAACATTTACTTCTCGCACTTTTTTAATTCTTTTTATTCCTTTATTTACTTTTCTGTCAAATCGGGTCCGGTTTAATTTTGGCGATGTGGACCCGCGCCATTTGTAATAGTTTAGAATTTACTTTTCCCGCAAATATTTTAACTCTTAACAAAGCATGCAAGAATGAATAGCCTTAAATAAAATCAAGCGTAGATCACAATGAACATGACAAGACAAATACAAATGAAAACGACACACGAATCGCACACACCACCCCTAGGGTACGCCTCACTGTTGCCTTGCCTCGAAAGGTGATCGTCGAGTAGAGGATGTCTTAGTAAGTCCTCATGATCCGGGAACCTGGCATGAGGGTAGCTTCTAAGGTGTCTTCCCATTTCTCTGGTGATCACCATGTCCCGAACCTCGAATTGACCCGAACACCTCCAACGGTGGTGCTACCTACCTTTCAATGGTGGGATGGCACTACTTTAAAGGACATTTACACAGACGAATTCCTTAGGGTAGGTAGACGACTCATGGATACTTGCTCTCTTCAAAACAAACTGAAATCTTTTCACACCAACACATTTTCGAAAGCTTTCAAAGCAAATTTTTCAAACACTCTGACGTACGAGTCGAACTGAAATTTTTTCAAAGAAACTTTTTAAAACCCATATTGAAAAGCAAACAAACCATTTTTGAAAACACAAATGAGCAAGTATCTAAGAGCCCATGGATAACCATGGATAGAAAGGGTGCTAACACCTTCCCTTTCTATAACCTACCTCCCGAACCGAGAGCAATCTCTTTAAGGAATTTTTCTGTGCTTTTGTCCTTTCCATTTGGAGAAAATAAAAGACGGTGGCGACTCTTGCTTCCGCGACATTTCGTGAACCAGCGTTAAACAGTCAGTTCCAGATCCACCGATCACACATAAGAAAAGGAATTATCACCTCACTCACCGTCGGAGAGGGAAACATTTGAAAAGGACTTACCACCTCACTCGTCGTTGGAGAGGGAACCATAGGAGACTATCACCTCACACTCACCGTCGGAGAGGGAAACATCTGAAAAGGACTTACCACCTCACTCGCCGTTGGAGAGGGAACCATAGGAGACTATCACCTCACACTCACCGTTGGAGAGGGAAACATCTGAAAAGGACTTACCACCTCACTCGCAGTTGGAGAGGGAACCATAGGAGACTATCACCTCACACTCACCGTCGGAGAGGGAAACATCTGAAAAGGACTTACCACCTCACTCGCCGTTGGAGAGGGAACCATAGGAGACTATCACCTCACACTCACCGTCGGAGAGGGAAACATCTGAAAAGGATTTACCACCTCACTCGCCGTTGGAGAGGGAACCATAGGAGACTATCACCTCTCACTCACCGTCGGAGAGGGAAACATCTGAAAAGGATTTACCACCTCACTCGCTGTTGGAGAGGGAACCATAGGAGACTATCACCTCACACTCACCGTCGGAGAGGGAAACATCTGGAATAACTTCTACTGAGTCTTTATCAGAAAAATCTGTTGGGAGTCGATTTAGCTGGGCTAGAGAAGGTCTTGAAATATGATTGAGAATTTAACTGCATCTTTCCTGAAAGGTAAAGGTCAGTCATATGCAATGCATGATATGGATCAAGCAATGATGTTCTCAACATAAATGAGATTTGTATGATATAATGCGTCTATGCATGTTATAATGATGTATGTGATATTTTATGAATGCGTTTGTCTAGGAAAGTAAATCCTCGACGGGTGCCGGGAAGTCGTATCCTGGGCTGATGTTAAAGAATAAGCTTTTGCTTCCGCTGGGGATGATAACTGCAAGAATACCGGTAGGAGAAGATGACTCTGTTGCGGAATAAACTTGGCAAATGGAAGATTCTACGGGGAGAAAATACTCTAGCGACCATGCTGGGAAGTGATACTCTGTGGGGAGAGGGATGCTTTTGCTGAATTGATAGTAACTTGCTGGGAATATTTTGTTGTTGGAAGTGTTGATGGACTTCGCTGGGGTAAGAGAATTTCGTCGAGGACGCTCTTTCCATGGCTTTTGGCTGAGGATAACCCAGTTATATCCTGTTAAGGAAATAACTCTTTGAATAAAGTCGGGCGACGCGTTCGTGCTCTGCGAAGGATAAGCTTCCAGAATTTACTGGGGATAAGCTTACTGCTTGGGGAGATGAATTCCAATTTTCCCGGGGAACTAAATTGGACTCTTCTGGGGAGTTTTGTTATGCGGGGGAGTGATTCCTTTGAATGTTGATATACCGCCGGGGAACAATCTTTAAACCAAGACTGCTGGGGATGCTT
Source organism: Vicia faba (assembly GCA_948472305.1). Classification (NCBI taxonomy): domain Eukaryota; kingdom Viridiplantae; phylum Streptophyta; class Magnoliopsida; order Fabales; family Fabaceae; genus Vicia; species Vicia faba. The sequence continues at coordinate 691,625,303 of OX451736.1, forward strand.
GTTATGAGTGTGTATGCTGCTGGGGGAAGTATTGAGATCTACTGGAGGATACTCGATTTCCTTAAGATTTTGATGATTCTGCTTGGAGAAGAATGCATTGACTTGCTGATTTACTCTCTGGGGAATTAATATGTACTTGGTCGTGTTCTTTAGCTGAACCTACCTTGGTACCTTGGAGGATAGAACAATTAGACTGCTCAGACAACTCTTTTATTGCCCCTGTTTCTAGTGTCACCTGTAATTAATTCCTTTGTTTCGTATGCAAATATTTATGAGTTAGCAAATTATTGTCAATGCATATATCACAAATTGAACCTTGGACGTTCTTCGCAAAACAAAACAGGAAAAGAAAAACACTTGGCACGTTTAGCTGAAAATATATTTGTATTGATTTTGAATGGCCTGTGAATAGGCGTTTTGTGTACAAGAGGCTGACGTCCTAGTAAGAGGAACGCCGCCGAACAAGAGAGTTTACACAAGTTTTTGTACAAAAGAAAATAAAACAGCTGTGTGAAATATGCATGATCCACTGGGTTTCAACTCTGCTATTGCCTTTATAACTCCGAGCGTCTCATCACTTGATGACCTTGGTTGAAGGTGAAGCTGACTGATCGATGCCGTTTGAACTTGATGCAGATACCGGATTCTGGATGCAAAGTGATCCAATGAGACATAGTATTACGCTTTTATCCCTAATTTTTGCCTGGACTGCCCTTTCGGGTTTTCAGTCCACCGGGATACCCATTCTTGCCCAAGCCGCCTTTTCAGGTTTTCGACTTGCCGGGTGTACAGATCTTTTCATTTCATCCCTTCATTTTGCCCGAACCCTTTTGGTTCGACGGGAAGCCCTAATTTTTGCCTAGGCATGTCAGCCTAGCGGGTCTTTTTCATGCGTAATATCTTTTTACTATGTCTGCATTGGCGGGGTGAGGAAGGTCGTCACCATCCATGTTGGTCAATATCATTGCTCCTCCTGAGAACACATGCTTAACCACAAATGGCCCTTCGTACGTAGGGGTCCATTTGCCCCTTGGATCACTCTGAGGAAGGATGATTCTCTTGATTACCAGATCCCCAACTTGATATTCCTGTGGTCTGACCTTTTTGTTAAATGCCCTGATCATTCGTTTCTGATACGTCTGACCATGGCAGATAGCAGCAAGTCTCTTTTCATCAATGAGGTTGAGTTGATCAAGTCGTGTCTGGATCCAATCATCTTCGTTCAGATTTGCATCCTTCATTATCCGGAGAGAGGGTATTTGTACTTCGATCGGTAAGACTGCCTCCATACCATAAACCAGGGAGAAAGGATTTGCCCCTGTTGACGTCCTAGCTAAGGTACGGTACCCATGTAGAGCGAACGGTAACATCTCGTGCCAATCTTTGTAAGTTACTGTCATTTTCTGCACGATTTTCTTGATGTTCTTGTTAGCTGCTTCTACAGCCCCATTCATCTTCGGTCTGTAAGGAGAAGAATTGTGGTGCTGTATCTTGAACTGTTCGCAGAGCTCAGCGATCATCTTGTTGTTCAGATTGGTACCGTTGTCTGTAATAATCCGCTCAGGGACGCCGTACTGACAGATCAGATTGTGTCGAATAAACCGTGCCACAACAGTCTTGGTTACCGTAGCATAGGATGCTGCCTCAACCCACTTCGTAAAATAATCAATCGCCACGAGGATGAAGCGATGTCCATTAGATGCCGTAGGTTTTATCTCACCGATCATGTCTATGCCCCACATTGCAAACGGCCAAGGCGCAGTCAAAACATTCAGGGGAACCGGCGGAACATGCACCTTGTCTGCATAAATCTGACATTTGTGGCATGTCCTGGAGTGTTGGTAGCAGTCAGCTTCCATTGTGGACCAGTAATATCCTTCCCGTAGGATTTTCTTAGCCATAGTATGTCCACTGGAATGCGTACCAAAGGTCCCTTCATGTAGCTCTTCCATGATCCTTTCTGCTTCAGTCTTATCCACACAACGCAGTAGGGTTGAATCATGGTTTCGCTTGTACAAGATGTCGTTGCTAAGGAAGAACTTGGCTGCAAACCTCCTCAGGAATTTCTTATCATTGACAGATGCACCTTCAGGGTATTCCTGAGTTTCCAGATATCTCTTCACTTCGTGGTACCAAGGCTTCTCAGTCACCAATTCAGTTTCGAGATCACAACAGTATGCCGGTTCGTCCAGTTTCCAAATGATGATCCGGGGAGCCTCATTATCCCATTTGACCTTGAACATTGAAGACATTGTAGCTAACGCGTCCGCTAGCTGATTCTCTTCTCTTGGAAAGTGCTCAAAGGTTATCTCTGTAAAGTGGGGGATCAGGGTCAACACACATTCTCTGTAAGGAATAAGATTCGGATGTTTCGTATCCCACTCTCCTTTGATCTGATTGATCACCAGAGCGGAATCTCCGAAGACACTCAGAAACTTGATCCTTAAGTCGATCGCAGCTTGAAGACCCATGATACACGCCTCATACTCCGCCATGTTGTTGGTACAGTTGAAACACAGCTGGGCAGTTAGTGGAGTATGAGTACCTTGAGGTGATATGATTATGGCGTCGATACCATTTCCCAAAGCATTGGAGGCTCCGTCAAAGTGCATAGACCATCGGGATCCTGGTTCAGGTCCTTCATCCGGTCCAGGTACTTCACAATCAGTTACTATCATAATGCTCTCATCCGGAAATTCGAAGTTCATAGATTGATAGTCATCTACAGCTTGATGTGCTAAGTGGTCTGCCAATACACTCCCCTTGATGGCTTTCTGGGTTGTGTACTGAATGTCGTATTCTGTCAAGATCATTTGCCATCTTGCAATTCTCCCAGACAGAGCAGGTTTTTCGAATATGTACTTTATAGGATCCATTTTTGAGATCAACAAAGTAGTGTGAGTCAGCATATACTGTCTCAGCCGGCGAGCAGCCCATACCAAAGCGCAGCAAGTTTTCTCAAGCAGTGAGTATCAGGTCTCACAGTCGGTAAACTTTTTGCTAAGGTAATAAATGGCATGTTCTTTTCGGCCAGACTCGTCATGCTGCCCCAGCACACACCCCATTGAGTTGTCCAGCACTGTCAGATATAGTATCAGAGGTCTCCCTTCAACCGGTGGCATAAGGATAGGTGGTTCTTGGAGATACTCTTTGATTCTTTCAAAAGCAGCCTGACATTCATCGTTCCAACGTACTACCTGATCTTTCTTCAGCAGCTTGAAGATTGGCTCACAGGTAGCAGTCAGATGTGAGATGAATCGAGCGATGTAATTTAGGCGTCCTAAAAAGCCTCTGACTTCCTTCTCTGTCTTAGGAACTGGCATCTCTTGAATAGCTTTGACCTTAGCAGGATCCACTTGAATACCTTTATCACTGACCACGAAGCCTAGTAACTTTCCCGATCTTACCCCGAAGGTGCACTTGTTCGGGTTCAATCTCAGCTTGTATAGTTTCAACCGGTCAAACAGCTTTTGCAGATGATCTAGATGCTTTTCCTCAGTCTGGGACCTTGCGATCATGTCGTCAACATACACTTCTATCTCATGATGGATCATGTCATGAAATAAAGCAACCATGGCACGTTGGTAGGTTGCTCCAGCGTTCTTTAATCCAAACGGCATGACCTTGTAACAGAAGGTGCCCCACTGAGTAACAAATGTAGTCTTTTCCATGTCTTCAGGTGCCATCTTGATCTGATTGTAACCTGAAAAGCCATCCATGAAAGAGAATACCTTGTGCTGAGCTGTATTATCAACAAGGACATCAATGTGAGGTAAGGGGAAGTCATCCTTGGGGCTGGCCCTGTTCAGATCCCTGTAATCGACACACATCCTGACCTTACCGTCTTTCTTAGGTACCGGCACCACATTAGTAACCCACTGTGGGTAAGAAGTCACTGCAAGGAACCCAGCATCAAACTGTTTCATGACCTCGACTTTAATCTTCTCAGACATCTCTGGACGCATCCGACGGACCTTTTGCTTAACTGGAGGGCAGTCTTCCTTAGTTGGCAAATGATGGACCACAATATCGGTATCCAACCCGGGCATGTCTTCGTAGGACCAGGCAAAGATCTCCATATAATCATGTAACATCTTGGTTAACCGTTGCTTCACGCTGAGCTCTAGGTTGGCACCAATCTTCACCTCTTTCCTGTCTGCCTCAGTACCCAAGTTTATTGTTTCCACTGGCTCTTCATGGGGTTGAATCGCCCTCTCTTCCTGAAGCAACAATCTTGCAAGCTCGGCAGGCACTTCGCAATCATCTTCACCTTCGTCTTCGGCTAAGTTGATCGGATTTTCGAAGTCATAATTGGCAGTAGCAGAGTTGTTATCAGTGAGATCCAGAGTGGATTGGAACCTGTATGAGTGAGTGTGTGTGTAAATACAACTGTTTTGAAAATTATGTAAAGGAAACGAAAGACAGAAAAGGAGCACAATATTTGTAATGCGAAAATACGTCCAAGATTTTCATTCATGATATATGGAATGACAATTTGTATGCCCTCACAAATAGAACCACGGTGCCTCGGGTAAGACACCGGGCCATAGAGTTTATCATTGTTTATTACAAAATAACAAAACATAGGAATTCATTACTCAGTAACAAGAGAAACAGAGAGATTTTCTTTTGCACTCCAATTGTTAAGTCCACCGTCGGTTGCCGGGTAGATCCAGCTATCAAACTCAGCTTCATCAACTTCCTCTTCATCCCCAATAGCATTTACTCCATGAGCAGGTAGGGGAGTTGTTACCACATTAGGCTTGTCAGATGCCTCAAACTGTACCTCCTTGGCGTCAATAAGGTCCTGCAGCTTATTCTTTAACGCCCAACAGTCATCAGTAGAGTGCCCCGGGCTATCTGAATGGTAGGCACAACGAGCATTCGGGTTGTACTTGGGAGATGTTGTATTAGGGAACTTCGGCGCCTCTCTGACAGTCACTAAATTGGTTGAGAGCAACTGTGGCAGGATCTGCGATAGGGTCATGCTTAATCGGGTAAACTGCCTCCGGGGTCTTTCAGCCCTTTGAGGATTGTTCGGCCGAGGAGCAGCAGCAGGCTTAGCAATCATCACCGCACTGACAGATTGGCGGTGCTCAGGTCTCTCTGATTTCCTGGAACCATATACGGCACTAGACTCCTTCTTGAATGGTTTCTTTTCCGAACTAGATGATGCACCCTTCACAATCTTCCCATACTTTAACCCAGCTTCAATTCTCTCTCCAGTCAGAATCAAATCAGTGAACCCAGCAGAAGAATTCCCAATGAGATGGTTGAAGAATGGCCCAGATAGGGTCCCCAAGAACATGTCTACCAACTCCCGATCAGTCAATGGTGGCTGCACCCTGCCAGCCAGGTCTCTCCACTTCTGAGCGTACTCCTTAAAACCTTCGCTTGCGCCTAACGACATACCCTGGAGTTGGGTACGTGTGGGGGCAAGGTCGGCATTATATTGATACTGCTTATAGAAAGCAGTAGCCAACTCCTCCCAGTTACGAACCTTGGTCCCATCCAGCTGATAGAACCATTCGAGATGAGTCCCTGAAAGACTCTCCTGGAAGAAGTGGATCCACAAATTCTTATCCGCAGAGTACGGTTGAATTTTTCGAACATAGGACCTTAAATGCAGCTTGGGACAAGACGCCCCGTCATACTTAGAGAAGGATGGTGCCTTGAACTTATGAGGGATGATCACACCAGTTGACAAACCCAGATCTCCGAAATCCAGCCCAGGTACCTGTTGAATCTCCATAGCCTTCAACCTGTCCTCCAGTTGCTTGTATCTGTCGTCTGCAGGAGGGTACTGCTCTTCATCAAAATCTGTCTCGTTGTCGGAGACTACCGGACTAGGAACCCTTGCTTCTGCCTGAGGAGAATTCTTGTCAACAGAAGAACCAGCCTCTTCCTGTTGCAGAGTATTGTTAAACCTTCGGCCCGAGTTGAACAGAACAGTTCTTCTCTTCTTCTTCTTCTCCTTCTTCAGGAGCATAGCCTTCAGTTCTTCTTGGCCTTGAGCCAGACCCTTGATTAATTCCTGGAATTGTGCATTCTGCACCTGAAGAGCCTTGATGGAAGTCTCAGTTGATGAAGATTCGTGATTCATGATGCTGAAATAAACAGCGAAGAACTGTAAGCAACCTGAAAAGAGGAAAAACCTGCTATGCACATGATGTATGAAATGCGTATGATTTATGTTTTCAAAGACAATCGGGAATCAACTTCGTAAACAAAAAGGAACACACTTCATTAGATTCAACTTTGCAACTGAAATTATTCAACAAGTTGCCCTTAGGCGTTACATGAAAGGAAATACTGGAAAGGAAATAAAACTGTAAAAGCACATCTGGAGTTCCTTATTGATCCCATGGTCTCCTCTTCTCAGTACGGATGTATGCATTCAGAGCTCTCTCATTCTCCAACTGCTTTGTCAACTTCTGGATCTTTGACTCCTGCTCATTGAACTTTTCCCGGTAAGAATCCCGCTCTTCTCGCAGTTGCGACCAAGATCTCTTCAATGTCTCATAATCAGTAGGTATCTGAGGAGGAAGGACAGTTGGAGGAACACCATCTTTATCAGGACACTCAAGAATGACGGGTCTGACAGCTTCATACGGCATACCTAACTTCTGAGCACGGATGCGAACCCATTTGTAGTAGGCTTCCATAGGTAAGGAAGTCTTTGGCCCTAATTCCTGTGGGTCAGCTTTATGAACCTTGTCCCAAGCCTTGATGAACCTACGACGCAGCTCGTCACTATCCACCTGAAATTCAAAACTGATGTGAGGAACCAACATCTCATGGGGGCCTGTTCTTCTTGCTCTTCCAAACTGACTGAGTGCTAGGCATGGATTGTAAGAGATCCCTCCTTGGGTACCAATCAGAGGAACATTAGGATATTCCCCGCATCGATCAATAATAGCTATCTCATCCAAACCTCTGCAAGTCCAAATGATGTCTTTGTCGGCGAGAGACATTAACCTATGAGCCCAACCTCTTCCTTCTTGGTTCTTTAGTACGAACTTAGGGAGGTGCGAAATAAACCACCTCACCAACAAAGGGATACAACACCATAGGGTTCCTCGTCTTCGGGTAGTACGGGCATGAAGTTGTTGCAAGATGTCACCCAAGAGAGTGGGCACAGGATTCTGAGACATAAAGATCCTTATGGCAGTGGCGTTGATGAAGTTGTCGGGATTAGGAAACAGGACTAACCCATAGATTAGAAGGGCCAAGATGTCTTCATATGCCCTAAAGTCCAGGTCATTCCAGAAACTGTTAGCTTTGCCAATTAGAAACTTGGCCAAGAAACCCTTAACTCCGCTTCTAGTTACCCAGTTGTCTGTTACCTATTGATGGGTCAAAGGAAGAGCTGCAGCAACATCCTCAAGCCTGAGGGTCTTTTCCCAACCAGTAAAGGGAGTCTGATCCAAGATAGGGATACCAAGCAAATCAGAGAACTCTTCCAGGGTAGGGACCAGCTGGAAGTCTTGAAAGGTGAAGCACTGGTACTGAGGGTCATAGAACTGGGTCAGAACACTCATCAACTGTTGATCCCGCTTTGCAGTGACTAAACTGAGAAGGGAACCATGCCTCTGAATGAAGGAAGTGGTATTTGGAATTCTGCTAACCAACTCATCAAGCAACTCAGGTGAACGAACAAAGTTGAACCGGATAGTATTCCTTCGCACAGGCATCATAATGTCCTACAAAACAGAGCAAAGATGAAACCCTCTTGTCTTTGAAATGGTCAGTTCTTATGCAGGATGCATGCAATGCTCATGATGCTATTATGTTATGATAAAGCACACCACATATAGATACAAATGCAAACATAGTAAGGCACACAAGTCACACAAGGCAAGCCCCTAAAGTTTAGGCCAGCATGAGGTCTAGGTACTACCCTCTTTCAGTTTGTTGGTTCATACCTGTCCTAATCAAAAGTAACCGGGTTCTTAGAGGATCCCAATATCATTGACTACCCTCAATCGGTCATAACTCCAGCATCGGAATCTTTTCTTGCGGCCAGAACCATCACGAGAGTTTAGCCTCAATGGGCGTAGCGTACTGCTACAATTCTAAAGGCCAAGTTGTGTCAATTAAGGTTCTAAGGTTGTTGGTGCTTAATGACTCCTTAGAAGACCCATATTCTCCTCGTTGCGACACAAGGGATATCGGTACAGACCAAGGTGCCACACCAACGTAGCCACTGTTTCACCCGTGTCGGTCTACGCCGGACAGGTCCCTCACAACTTATGCTACCTAAACAGGGTATCCCCAGATTCGGGTTAGGATCTATGTAACTCCGATACAACCCACAATAGTAAAGCAAGCAAAGAAGACAATTAAAAACACAGTGATCTTAATCCTAAGGTACACCTCACTTTATAAGATGATCCCCAGCAGAGTCGCCAGTTCTGTGATCGGTGGATCTGGAACTGACTGTTTAACGCTGGTTCGCGAAATGTCGCGGAAGCAAGAGTCGCCACCGTCTTTTATTTTCTCCAAATGGAAAGGACAAAAGCTCAGAAAAATTCCTTATTGAGATTAGCTCTCGGTTCGGGAGGTAGATTTATAGAAAGGGAAGGTGTTAGCACCCTTTCTATCTATGGTTATCCATGGGCTCTTAGATACTTGCTCATTTGTGTTTTCAAAATTGTTTGTTTGCTTTTCAATTGTGGGTTTTAAAAAAAGTTTCTTTGAAAATTCCAGTTCGACTCTTGTATCAGTCCTCAAGAGTGTTTGAAAAGTTGCTTTCGAAAGCTTTTTGAAAAGTGTCGGTGTGAAAAGTATTTTTTGATTTGTTTTGAAATTAGAGCAAGTATCTACGAGTTCTCTACCTACCCTAAGGAATTCGTCTGTGTAAATGTCCTTAAGATAGTGCCATCCCACCATTGAGAGGTAGGTAGCACCACCGTTGGAGGTGCTCGGGTCAATTCGAGTTTGTAGGGACATGGTGATCACCAGAGCAATGGGAAGACACCTTAGAAGCTACCCTCATGCCAGGTTCCCGGATCATGAGGACTTACTAAGACATCCTCTACTCGGCGATCACCTTTCGAGGCAAGGCAACAGTGAGGCGTACCCTAAGGGTGGTGTGTGCGATTCGTGTGTCGTTTTCATTTGCATTTATCTTGTCATGTTATTGGTGTTCTACGCTTGATTTTATTTAAGGTCATTCATTCTTGCATGCTTTGTTTAACAATTAAAATATTTGCGGGAAAGTAAATTCTAAGCTATTACAAATGGCGCGGGTCCACATCGCCAAAATTAAACCGGACCCGATTTGACAGAAAAGTAAAGAATTAAAAGAATTAAAAAGTGCGAAAAGCAATTACAAGGCTTCGGGAGAGGTACATAATTATTTAAGCAAAATAAAATAAATACGCGAAATTAAACAATTAAGAACATGGGCGTTGGACCCTTTTGCAAAAATTAAATTAATGACAAATTAATTAATTAAAAAGAAAGCAAGAAATTGTTTTTTTTTGTGGGTATTTTTAGTGTTTTTAGGAATTTGATGAGAAAAAGAATTAATTAAAATTAAAATAAAAGGCAAACCCTAATTCTAGTTACTTTTTAAATTTATTAAGAAATATTGAAATTTGACCTAATTTAAACCTAAGTTATTTTCATGCAAATTTGATTATAAAAAATAAATAAAATAAATAAATATTATTATGAGAAAGAAAAAAAATTAAAAGGAATAAAATTTATTAAACCTAATTCTACATTTTTTGTATTTTTTGTTATTAAAAGAATTAACATTAAAACCCTAATTTAAATTAATTTATTTACATGCAATTTGTTTATGAAAATAATTAAAATAAAGCATTTATTATATTTTTATCTTTTCTGATTTTTATGAGTTTTTTTGTATTTTGTAAAAAATAATTAATTAAATTAAAACAATAAATAAAACAACAAAAAATAAAGTATAAAGAAAATTGAAAAAAAATTGCAAACCAGGGGGGGTGGAAGTCCCCAATATGGAGGTTAAGTTTGTGAAATTCTGGCCCATTTAGTATAGCCTTCTTTGACTTTTTTGCTAGCATGCTGATGCGTTGACTGGAGCGTAGCGTGTTCTTGAGATCCATGCCCCTGATTTGATCTCCCAGGACGCGTGTATGGTTTGATCTGGAGGATACGTGGTGGTCCTCAACGTAAGCGCTGCATAGGAATTATTATGGAAAAACAATATTGAAACATGTAAGACCTGGGGCTCGAACCCAGGTCATGTGTATTGCAAACATATGCATCTACCACTGAGGCGCTTTGTTCATTCGTAAATTAATATAGCAAATAAATATTATAAAATAAAATGGTCAGTGGCCTTGGAAACGCGCGCGAGATTTAAACGGACCAACTGATTCCTGCCACGACATCATCTTCTTCTTCATGTTTATTTTTCCTGAAATACAAAAGCAATATGCAACGGTTTTCCACGCGTGGGTTTAGAGGGCTTTAAAGAAAATAACGATTAGCTCTCCTTGGCACATAAATTCAGCGCGATGGGTGGTTCTTCTTCGTCTCCATGCGCTGAATTGAATGGTGGTGGTCACAAGCCTTAATTTTTCCTTGGGTGAAAAGCCCCAATTCAAAACTCTGAAAACCCTAAAAGTCAAACATGGCATAATCGTATATAGCGCACAAAAATGCAATTGAATATGTTGGTTAGCATCAAAACATCATGATGAACATGAATCAATGAATAAATTTCACAAATAATGCTTAAATCATGATGCACGATTGTCAATTTTTCCCTGTACAGTTCATATCCGTTTTACCAATTCTTGGCGTGGTGATGGATGATTCTGATTGGAATATGATCAGGGAACCTTGAGGAAGCTATTGAAACAGGTTTTATGCTTTGAATCGACCTGTAACAATGATTTCAGTTTTGAGTTTTTTGCAATTTTTTTCAAGTTGTCAATGGCTTTCTTGCGCAGTTTTTGTGTCTATCTGCATTAGGTTTCTCATCAGGCATATGTACTGAGTCAATTAGGTCAAGAATATTGATCAAATCCAATGCAATAATGGTTTTTGGAAATTTGATTCTTAAGGATCTTTTTTCAATCTTTTTCAAGTGTTATTTGTTCTCAATCATGCCAATCAATCCAATTCTTTCCTAATTTGCATATGCACGAAATCTTGATGGCAAAACATGTATAAAAAGATTTGTTAGGTCAAGTTAGATATTTTTCATATATTTAAATGATTTAAATGAATTAATATAAATAATAATTCAAATAAATAAATAAAAAATGAGAAAATACTTCCCTTTGGGCCAAGTGGTCGTGCACATGCTTGGAATGATGAATTGTGGAAGAAAAATGGGCCCATTAGCAATTTTAGGTCATTTGCATCAATGTTGACTTTTCAAAATATCCAAAAATTTCCCAACTTCCACAAGGCATAACTTGCTCAATTTTTAAGCTTTTCTCATGTTCTTGGACATTTTGGAAAGGTATTTGAGTCCTCTAACCAATGCCTTTGGTCCCATGTCATTTTTACTTACCAATCTCAAGTTATGGCCTTTGACTTAAAGTCCCTTTTTGTTGACTCTTGAAGTATGAAGATGAGTTGTAGGAAATGTCTTTCTCTTCAAAATGAGCTTTGGATGGAATTTTTCTGATAATCCATGTGAAAGTTATGCCCTGGTCAATTTCAGTTGACTTTTTCAGCTGTCCAAATAAGGAAACTTTTTGCATCTTGATGATTTCTGAGCCAAATTTTGAGAATCATGATCAAGCATTGATCAAATGATGTTTGTGGCTTCAAAATGATATGTTGACCAAAAATTTGAACTTTTGACTGTCAAATGACCATTTTGCCCCTACAGTTGACTGTAGTGCAATTTAGGGTTTTGACTGTGCAATTTTGAGCTGAATGCCTTGCAACTTGATATGAGGATGCTTGACCATATTTGTAGGCATGTGAGACTTGATTGGGCCTTTGAAAACTTTATTTCCTTGATCAGAGCACAAACCCTAATCTTGACTGTGTAGGAGACCTTTGCACTGTGCAACCCTTGGGGAATTTTGCAGCTTGGCTTGGCAATTTCTTGAAGAATATGGGAGGGAAAATTTTGGGGTACAACAGTTGCCCCTGTTCAATCTTCTTAGACCTGAGTATCTTGTCATTCTTTGATGAGCCTTCGACATGATCAGTTGGTCGAAGCCTTCTTATGTAGGAAACTCTTCTAACTCATAATTAATGGTCCATATGACAATAAACATGGGTGTCGAATTTAGGAGCCAACAAATTGCCCCCCAAGAATGTCTTATTTCGACACTAAAAGAAAAAGGCATTCTTTGATATTCCATTCGACACCTGTCCTTCATTCTCAGCCACAAATTAGTTTGTGTGCTTTTCGTCTCCTACCAACCAACTGATAATCTCAAAAAGTCATCATTTCACCTGTTCCCAAGACGTCACTTCAGTAATGCATTTAGCACGCACAATGTCCTTTCAAATGTTGTCATCATGACTATTTCCCGAAATCGAGGACGCACACTGCACCGTTTCCGTTCTTCAGAACGGCTACATCACCAAATGAGTGTCGCGTGTCCCACTCTTGTCTGTGACATTAAATGACCTCGAGTCTTATGATTTTTCAATCACTATAAATAGCACTAAGTGCCTTTGTTGGACTCTTTACGCCTTATTTCATCCAAACCTTCAGTTGAACAAAATTGTCTGCAAGCAAACCTTTGCTTCTTCCTCTTCAAACCCAGTAACCTTTGTTCTTCATCCATCTTCATCTCAAACCAAAAAATGGCTTCACATTCTCGTGCTTCCAATGTCCCTATATCTAGCACTCCCTCTAAAACTACTCAACCGAAAATCTTTTCAACCGCTCCGATAGTTAACTCCATGGGAATGCGAAGGGTTCCTGAACCCATGGGAGATGCTGAGCGTGAAACTTATTCTTCTCAACTGCTGATTCCTGTTGGATATTCCAACCAGGTTTTCCCCATGTCCAACCCTCTTTCTGCATGCATTGCTGACCCAATGAAAATCAAGGGTTTCTTCCCTGTGCATGAGGCACTCAAGCCCATTGTTTGCTCCAAGAAGGCGACGGATGATACCGAAGATCCTGCAAAAGAAAAAATAGACCTTCGATTTTTTAACAGGGGGGTTAGGGCTTTTAGGTCTAGCCCTAACCTTACACCAGAATACAACGCTTGGCTCAGCAAGATGGAGAAGTACCAGGCTTCGATTTGGAAGGGCATGGGGATTTATGACCTAGTCATGCTGTCCAAAACTGGTCTCAACTATTGTCCTGAAATGCTGGTAGCTTCTTTGCTGTTTTGGGATTATACTCACTATACCTTCCACCTACCTTGTGGAATGGTAACACCCACTCTCTTCGACGTGGCCGCTATTACTGGTCTTCGACCAACTGGGGACTACTTCGACCCAGAGGAAATGTCTGAAGACCATATTGGTTTTTCAGCCACCAAACCCACTTATACCACCTACACCAACCACTACCATGACAAATCGACGGCTGTGGTGACTGATGTGGAGCACATTGCGTTTCTAGCCCTTTGGTTGTCACGGTTCGTGTTCTGCACGAAATCCCTACAGGTGACGAAGAAAATGGTCACCCTTTCTACTCAGATTCATCACGGTCAAAACATCTGTTTTGTCGAATTAATATTGGCAAACATGTATGAGTCAATAAGCAGTGGAGCGACTCAATTGAAAATAATAGAAAATAGAGCCAGGTTGCTGCTTGCTGGACCCTTCTGGCTACTTCAACTCTGGCTAAATGCCACTTTTGAGTCTTTTCTACCCCAGAAGACTCAAATAAATGAAAAGGCTCCTGAGATAGCCAGAAGGCGTGTCGAAGGCACCAGGCTTGCCTTATTAACTCCTACTGAAGATGGGCTGGAAATCCAAAAGACCTTTGCAAACTTTGTTCAGATGTTTGCAGGGAGGAAGGAATTTACCTCGACCATGGCTCCTTTCGCCAGTCGAAAGTTTGGTCCAGGGTGGTTCACCAGTCCCCATCCTAAGTCATCAGAGGATCCTCACCTCGAAGAGCATACAACAATGTAGGAGGCGTTTCTCACTCCAAGGATAATGTCGTTGCGCTTCAAGACTTAAAAAAATCAGTTGAGCCTTATTGCTTACCAGCCGAATCTTGTCTCTCGACAATTTGGCATCATCCAATCACTTCCCTCTCCCATTTATCCTAGGGAGAAATCATTGTTGTACTTTTGTAATGACTACTCTGAGGATGCCGCTACTAGGCATATTAGTAGGTACGTTGGTTGGACCGTACTATCATTGTTCGACTACCAACTCAACTTCCTCTGTTCACCATCTTTTGAAGATTGGTGGAAGAGATATTATGTCGAAGAGTTCTTCGATGAAAAGGATTTTGCGGATGAACTCCAGAAGTCCTTTGTCTTGGTTCTCGACAAAATAAAGAAATGTACGTTCCCTCTTCAAATTATATGTCTTTCCAATTCGACTTAGATCTGTCAATTATAACTTGTGAACGTTTTTCTTTCAGTTGTTCGAAAACCTGTGGCTAAGAAGGCCACAGATGGTAAACAGGGTGGAGGTCCCTTTACACAACCTCCCGTACAGGTAACAAACATTCTTTGTTTCCCTTGGTCTTAAACATCTTGGTTTTCGATGTTGTATCTTAAATCGACCCCGTTTGGGATTTTCAGGAACCTGCGCCAAAGAAGCGACCCGTATTAACGGTCGAAACTTCGAGTGGCGAAGAGGATGAATCTCCTCCTGTTCCTCTCAAACATAAAAAGCTGAAGAAGGCTGCCCCTGCTCCTGAGCCTCGACCTGTGATAAGAATCAAGGTCGCAAGGAATAAACCCAGACCACCTCTTGTGATCATCGAAGAGCCCACGGAGGAGGAGCTAAACGTCTTGCTCAATAAACCCGTTGAGAGTGACAACTCTAGCCCTGGGGCTGATGTTCCTTTACAGGTAGTGCCTTCGACCACTTTTAACATCGACGATCACCTTCCAATGTGCATCTCTCTAATCAGAATATTTTTCCTTTTCTGTTTTCAGGAGACAGCTGGAACTTCAGCGCCCACTGGGCATCCTTTCGAAGGTTCTGATACCTTTGTAAGCAGCGCATGGGAACCCTCTCACCATCATTCTTCTTTTGTCAGTTCTGCTAACAAAGTAAATCAAACTTCGGAGCCACAAGATTCTGTTGACCATAGCAGACAACGAGAGGAAGAACTGGTGGATGATAAGGTTCTTGCTGAAGCAGAGGATGCCCCTGGGAAGCATCACCAGGAGGAAGCTTAAGTGGTCAATGAGATAGAAGAGCAACATGATGAAGAGGGTCATGTTGATGCTGACGCTGCTGAAAATACTCAGCCCCAAGCCACCACTGCTGCAGAAACGATCACCTCGACAAAGCCCAGGTCTAAAGAAGACTTGGCCCTCTTGAAGCAAAATGATCCAGTTGGCTACCTGAATGCCATCATCGAGAGCAGGGAAAATTCATCTGACCCTAGCCATGATGCTTCTACTACATCAGGGAGGTCTACTTCGACTTCTCCTCTCGATGAGGTCTTGAAGAAAGTCAAGGCTCAATTATTCAAGAGGGATCTAATGAAGGCTTTGGAGGGGGATCCTACTGCCTCTTCTTGTTTGGGAGCTGTCTTGGGTGCACTTGATTTGCTCGCTGTTCCTCCAGAAATTTCCATCTTCATCTTGGAGTTATACTCCATTATTGACCATGTCTCTGCAGACTACAATCGTCGAAGAGGTTTCAACAGCCAACTCGAAACGTTGCATGGCAAGAGTTCCTCTGCTTGGACTTCAATATCTGAATCGACGTCTCAAATTACAGAAATGTCGAAACAGAGAACTTTTAAGCAACAGGAGATCGAAGCCATCGATCAAGATAATGCCTCTATTCGAGCACAGATCGAGGAGTTGGAAACTAGATTAAACGCTAATACTAAGCGTAAGGAAGAACTCCTTTCGACGGTTTCAGATGCAGAGAGTCGAGATGAAGTTGCTCGAGGCTTAGAATTCGTTGAAAGGGCCCAGGCCCTAGATGACCAGATTGCCAAAATCTCTCAAGCGAATGCCTTGTGTAACAAAAGACTGGAGTTACAACGATCAAATATCTTCGACTTAAAGCTTCCATTCCTTTTTAGATTTTCTTTTCACCTTATTGACCATGTACTGTGATTTTTGTAATACAATGTAGCCATTTTGGTTAATTAATATATCATTTTCCATTTTGGCTTTATGGTTAACTTAGTCATTAACTGTTATTTATTTTGATCTCTTGGAGCATAGGTTTATATTTTTTCAAATATTTGTCGTTTACTCTCAAAAGTCTTTTATCTTCGCTTAACTCTTCGACCTCATATGCTCCACCAGAAAAAGTTTGAATAATTCTGAACGGTCCTTCCCACTTGGGTGACCATTTTCCCATGCTTCGATCTCTTCGATCCATGGGGAGAATTACCTTCCAAACTAATTCTCCAGGCAAGAATGCCTTAGGTTTTACTTTCTTATTGTAAGAGTCTTCCACTCTCTTCTTCTGAATTCTCAGCAGGTCGAGAGCTCGTAATCTTTCTTCGTCTAAATCTACTAGTTCGTCTAACATCATATCCCAATAAATCTTAGAGGGAATATCTTGATGTCTCTGAACCCTTGCTGATTGAAGACAAATTTATGCTGGCAATACTGCGTCATGACCGTAAGTTATCCGGTATAGTGTTGTACCTGTGGCTTCTTTTGGGGACGTTCGACATGCCCACAAGATCTGGTCTAACGTTTTATGCCAATTTTTTGGCTTCTTTCCTACATGCTTTTTTATCAGGCCAATCATTATTTTATTCGCTGCTTCGACTTGACCATTTGCCTGTGCGTAATAAGGTGTTGATGTTAGGAGTCTAAAGCCTGTTTCTTGAGCGAATTCCTGCATCTTTCGACCAGTAAACACTGACCCTTGATCAGTTGTTATAGTCTCAGGGATTCCAAATCTGTAGATAATGTTCTTTTGAATAAATTCAATGACATTTTCTTGGTCTGCATTGACTAAAGGGATAGCTTCGATCCATTTCGTGAAATAATCAATGCCTACCAGTATATACTTCTGGCTCTTTGATGATACTGGTCGAATCTCTCCAATAAGATCCAACACCCATCCTCTAAAAGGCCAAGGTTTCACTATTGAGTGAAGTTCGCTTGCCGGTACATGTTAGATACCAGTATGGACTTGACATTCATGGCAACCCTTCGCAAACTCAACACAATCTTTCAAGATAGTGGGCCAATATAGTCCTTGTCGAAACAACAACCATTTCATCTTATGACCCACTTGGTGAGCCCCACATGCTCCAGCATGCGTAGTCGAAAGGGCTATGTATGCTTCAGTTTCGCTTAAGCATTTTAATAATACCCCTTCAGGCGTCTTTTTGAACAACTCATTACCCATGAGTACGTAACTTAGCGCCTTATATTTTATTTTTCGTTCTGTCAAAGCTGCTGGATTTTGTAGATAATCTACAATGGGTTTCCTCCAATCTTGCTCTGATAAATTGTCTATGAACGAAATTTCGAAATTCCTTTGGTCTGCATACCCTAGTCTTGTCGATTCCAAATTTGTTGGAGACAAGCTGGTTGCTTTTATTTTCTCTCGAACTTCAATTGCTCTTTGTAATCTCGTTTTTGAAATTTTGTACCCAGATGCAATTTGTGCCAAATCATTGGCTACTTGGTTTTCCAATCTAGGTATGTGTTGAATATTAACCACTTCGAATTTTTTCAATAAACGATTGGCTATCACAAAGTACATAATAAGATTTTCTCTTATGCATTTGTACTCTTTTGTGACTTGTTTGATGACTAACTCTGAGTCTCCCATTATTTCGACCCGAGTTACCCCCAATTCCAACAATATTTCAAGGCCAGTAATTAGAGCTTCGTATTCAGCCTCATTATTCGAACAAATACCTTCTATCTTGTACTTAAATGTTGTTGGAATTTTTTCTGGAGAAATAATTAAGACCCCTACTCATGTTCTATCTTTATGGCTGGAACCATTGAAGTAGAATTTTCAGGGTTTTATCTCCATATAATTTATATTGTCAACATGAATTGAGTGGTCGGCTATAAAGTCTGCTACCACTTGCCCTTTTACTGCCTTAAGAGGCATAAAGGTCAATGAATACTCAGTTAATGCTAGCTCCCACTTGCCAATTCGACTATGCAAGATGGGTTTCGACAACATGTATTTGAAAACATCAAAATGAGACGAAACATACACATCAACTGGTTTTATATATTGTTTGAGCTTTATACAAGAGAAATAAAGACATAGACATAATTTTTCAACTTCGCTATATCTAGTTTCTGCATCGTTCAAAACTCTGCTAAGATAGTAAATGGGTCTTTCGACTCCATTTTCATTTTCTTGGGCTAACATGCTTCCCAAAGTTTTGTCAGATGCAGCTATGTACAATCTCATACTCCTATTGCTACAAGGAGGATCCAAAATAGGTGGCTTGGTGAGATACCCTTTGATCTTGTCGAAGGCTTCCTGTTGCTCTTGCCCCCACTCGAATCCTTCCTTATTCAAACTAAGTAAGGGTGAGAAGGCTTACGCTTTTCCACTTAGGTTAGATATAAATCTCCTTAAGAAGTTTATCTTTCCCAGCAGAGATTGCAGTTCCTTCTTGTTCGTTGGTGCTTTCGCTTCCAAGATTGCCTTTGTCTTGTTCTGGTTGATTTCGATTCCTTTCTTGTGGACGACAAAGCCCAAGAAATCTCCAGCTTTCACACAGAACGCACACTTCAAAGGGTTCATTTTCAGACCATGCTTTCTCATTCTTTCAAATGATGGTCGAAGGTGGTCTATATGGTTCTTCCTGGAAACATATTTTACAACAATATCATCAATATATACTTGCATAAAAGTGTTAATAAAATCATGGAAGATAGAGTTCATCGCTCGCTGATATGTTTCCCCGGCGTTTTTCAGGCCAAAAGGCATCACTACCCATTCGTAAGTGCCTAAAGCCCCGGGGCATCGAAAAGCTGTTTTCGACACATCTTCTTCAGCAATGAAAATTTGATTATATCCTGAGTAACCGTCGAGCATGCTCAGGTACTCATGGCCAGCGGAAGAATCGACTAGCATTTCTGCCACATGCATAGGATATTCATATTTGGGTGTTGCAGCATTCAAATCTCTGAAATCTATGCACACCCTCAACGTACCATTTTTCTTAATTACTGGTACAATGTTTGCAATCCATTCGACATACCTCGTAGCTCGTATGAATTTGCACTTCAGCAGTCTTTCGACTTCCGTTTTGATCTTCGACAGTATTTATGGAGCGAAGCGTCTTGGACATTGCTTGACTGGCCTTTTCCCAGGTTTAATTGGCAACTGAAGTTCTACCAATCCTCTGTCGAGACCAGGCATCTCGTCGTAATCCCATGCAAAGCAGTCCTTGAACTCCTTTAATAATTGGATCACTTCAACCCTGAGCTCTGGGTCTATTTTGGCGTTGATGTAAGTGGGCCTTTTATCTAACCCTTCGCCCAGGTTGATTTCTTCTAGAGGATCTTGTGCTAACATTTTGATGTTGTTCGCCAAGGGGTCCTTTTTTAATCCTAAAGGCTCATCGTCGTAGATGGCGTCGAGTCTTTGATCCTGCATTCCTTCTGTCATGATATCAGGAGGTTCTGGGTCGAAATCTTTTCCAGGACCTATATCTAGTGGTTCTGGGTCGAAATCCTTTCCAGGACCTGCAGAAGGTAGCTCTTGGTCATTGGCTTTGTTGGCCATATATTTTACTTCGGCTTCGAGAGCCGCTATCATCCTTGTTTCGGCTACGTAAGCCGAAATTCGCTGTAATGCTTGTGACTCAGTCATTATCACGGAATTCACTTCCCCAAACAGTTGGCTAGATGTCAGTTAGCCCACTGAAATCAATGTGGGACAAGTCTTCTTTATCCCATTGAAACCCATGATCAGGATGCAGGTACAAGGAACAAAAAGCATTTGGCGCTGGCGCCATGTCGAAGTCAGGTGCTGGACATGGCCCAATGTGAGCCAAATTTTTGTCGAAGTCAGCTCTCCCTAGGTGATTTACTTCGCCCAAGTAGTAGCTCTGATCTGCTTCTATATTCTCGACAATTCCATCAGGGCGCCATAATATTAATCTTTGGTGCATTGATGATGGTACTGCTCCAACACCATGTATCCATTCTTGGCCCAACAATAGATTGTAATTTGGTTTAGCCGATATGACCATAAACATAGTTGGTCCAAGGATGGATCCTACTTTGAGGTCTAGTTGGATCACACCCACAGTGGTCCCTATTCCGTCTTCGTAGTTCGATAGGACCATGTTATGAGGCTTGATGTTTTCATCACTCTTGCCTATTTTTCTTAGCATGAAGTTGGGGATTATGTTGATGGTTGCCCCACAGTCCACCAAGATCTTGTTTATAGTGGCTTCTTCGAGCTTGGCCCTTATGAATAAAGGCTTGAGGTGACTTTTCATCGCCTTAGTAGGTGGTTCGAAGAAACCATTTTGCTCTTCAGTGCAGCCATTATCCATGACGAAGTAGCATACTGGCATATGCTTGGCCATTTCTTGTTCGACTTCCCAGTCGTTCGATTCGACCTCCATTTGACGGTTGAATTCTCTTGGCAAAACTGAGACTATATTCACCATAATGTCTAGAGTGTCATCAGACTCAGAGCCATCTTCGTTACCAACTTCGCCTTGGTTAGGCCATACCAGTCTATTGGTCACTGGTTCCCTCTCCAAAGGCTTTCTTTGCCTTCGATGGGGGACATTTGAACTTGACTCTGGCTTTGGTTCGTTGACAGCTTCCCTCTCAGCCTTGCGCCGCCTTTGGTATCTTCTTCATTGGGATCGAGACATTGGGTTCTTTCCCTTGTAGTTACTTGATACTTGGGCCATTTTGGTGGCCCCTATCTGAGGTTCTTTCTTGAGTGTCAAAGATGAACCTCTTGGCACTTCAAAGGAATGCCACCTTTCTTCGCTAGGTCTCTTTTGACCCGATGCTTTGAGCCATGTATCAACTGGCACATTGGTTGGAGGCCTGAAAGTTAGTGGCCTCTTTTCTTGATTTGAACCCTTTTGGTAGATTCTTCTTGGATCATGTCGAACATCAAAGCCTTCTCTTCTTTGGGCCTTTGTGGCCATTCTTTTGTTTGCTGCTCTCACACCTTCTATGTGTTCAGCAGCTTTCTTGTCAAAAATAGAGCTGCATCGAGGACACATCATTACTTCTGATTTTTTCTCTGGCATCTTTGCAAGAAATCTGCCAGATTTTCGTTTTCCCGAGGGAAAGTCGTTCTGTTTGCTTGCTCTTGCCTAATGGCCTCCTCTGAAACTTTTGACTCAGAGATTTCGACCATGTTGACATTCATATTGTCTTTGGTAGCAAGAGTCATCTGCTTCATTTGGGCCTCCAGGTCTTCTGTCTGGCCTTGCGCTGCAGCCAAGTAGGAAATGGGTTTAGCTCCAAATTTTGAGGCTCCACCTGTCTCCAGTTTTGGGCCTTCAACAGCTTTTTGGACTGCTTCGATTGTCTTTCTAGAAAGATTCCCAGAAAAAACTGCCAAAGATTGGCATATTGATATGATCTTTGGTGACTTCGACCATAGTTATCCCTGGCCTTTTCACCTGACTCCTGGAAGCCTCGATCACATTCACCTCTGAAGGTTCAGCATAGTGAGCTTCCGCCTGCAAAGGGTTAGAATCTACATTCATGGGGGTCTTATCAGCGAACTTCAACCTCCCTTCTTCGATAGCATTTTGTACGAGATCCCTGAAAAGAAAACATTGAGATGTTTTATGACCCAGAAAATTATGATATTTACAAAAGCCTATTTTCTTTCTTTGATCAAGAGGAGGCACTTTTACCCCTGGGGGTATTATCATTTGGCCATCTTTTACAAGTAAATCAAAAATTTCATCATATTTTGTAATATCAAAACTGTAAGTCTTTTTAAGGAACCTATCATTGGTCTTTTCAGAACCAGTGGGTTTTTTTCCATTTGAGGGGACTAGTAGTTTGCAAGAGTATGGTGGCTGTGATCGGTGGATCTGGAACTGACTGTTTAACGCTGGTTCGCGAAATGTCGCAGTAAGCAAGAGTCGCCACCGTCTTTTATTTTCTCCAAATGGAAAGGACAAAAGCACAAAAAAATTCCTTAAAGAGATTGCTCTCGGTTCGGGAGGTAGGTTATAGAAAGGGAAGGTATTAGCACCCTTTCTATCCATGGTTATCCATGGGCTCTTAGATACTTGCTCATTTGTGTTTTCAAAAATGGTTTGTTTGCTTTTCAATTGTGGGTTTTAAAAAGTTTCTTTGAAAATTCCAGTTCGACTCTTGTATCGGTCCTCAAGAGTGTTTGAAAAAATGCTTTCGAAAGCTTTTTGAAAATGTGTTGGTGTGAAAAGTATTTTTGAATTTTTGTTTGAAATTTAGAGCAAGTATCTATGAGAACCTACCTACCCTAAGGAATTCGTCTGTGTAAATGTCCTTTAAAGTAGTGCCATCCCACCATTGAGAGGTAGGTAGCACCACCGTTGGAGGTGTTCGGGTCAATTCGAGGTTCGGGACGTGGTGATCACCAGAGCAATAAGAAGACACCTTAGAAGCTACCCTCATGCCAGGTTCCCGGATCATGAGGACTTACTAAGACATCCTCTACTCGACGATCACCTTTCGAGGCAAGGCAACAGTGAGGCGTACCCTAGGGGTGGTGTGTGCGATTTGTGTGTCGTTTTCATTTGCATTTATCTTGTCATGTTATTGGTGTTCTACGCTTGTTTTTATTTTGTCCATACATTCTTTCATGCTTTTGATTAACAGTTAAAAAGTTGCGAGAAAATAAAATCTAAAGCTATTACAAATGGTGCGGGTCCACATCGCCAAAATTAACCAGGACCCGATTTGACAGAAAATAAAGAATTAAAAGCAAATAAAGAATTAAAAGTGCGAGCAATTAAATACATGGCCTTGGGATAGATACATAATATTATAAAGAAATAAAAATAAAATGCGAATTAATAAGAATTAAAACGAAACGAGGGCGTTGGACCCTTTTGCAACAATTGAATTAATGATGAATTAATTAATAAAAAGAAGAAATTGTTTTTTGGTATGTTTTAGTACTTTAGGATTTAATAGAAAAAGGAATTAATTAAAATTAAAATAAGATGCAAACCCTAATTCTAATGGCTTTTAATTTATTAAGAAAAAAAAACATTTAACTTTGACCTAAATTAAACCTAATTTTTATGTACAAATTTAATTATGAAAATAAATAAAAATAATTAATATTAAATATTTATGAAAGAAAAATAAAAAAGGATGAAAACTTAATTAAACCTATTTCTACATTTTTTAGATTTTTTGTTAAAAGTATTAAAATTACAACTTAAATTAAAACTAAATAATTACATGCAAATTTATTTATGAAAATATTAACTAATTAAATATATTTTAATTTTGGTCTTTTCTGATTTTTATGGTGTTTTTATATTTTTGTGAAAATAATAAAATTAATTAAATACAAGAATTAAAATAAAAAATAGAAAATAGAAATAATATAAAAGAAAATATTTAAATAAAGTAAACCTAGGGGGGTTGTAGTCCCCAATATGGAGGTTAAAGTTCAGTAATCTGGCCCATTTATTTTGGCATGTTTGGACTTTTTCTGGTAGCATGCTGAAGCGTTGACCAGGCTTATGATGCGCTTCCAATCTATGCCTTTGATCTGATATCCTTGGACACGTGGATGGCTTGGTGGAGAAGGTGTATGGTGCGCTTTATTATTGAAACTGCATATGATTGTAAATTGAAAAATAATATGGAAACATGGAAGACCTGGGGCTCGAACCCAGGTCATGTGCTTTGCCAATGACTTCGCTTGCCATCTGAGCCACTCAACGCATGTTAATATATAATAAACAAACAAATATAATAAATAAAAACAAGAATGCTAGTGGGTCTGCGCGCGGAAATTTGAACTGGCCTATCACGTCTTGCCACGAGGTTGTCTTCTTCATTGTCCCTGAAATACAAAACATTAGGCAACGTTTTTCTACGCGTTCTTTTAGGCACCTTTAGGGAAAATAGCGATTAGCCCTCAGACACTCATAAATTGAGCGCGAGAGTCCCATTGTTTTCGTCCAAATGTGCTGATCCCAACCATGGCCCTGTGGTGTTCTAATTTTGCCTCATCTTGAAACCCCTAATTTGAAGCTCTGTAAACCCTAAAAACCATCAATGGCGAAATCGCGTATAGCACATAAAAATGCAATTAAATATATGGGTTAGCTTCAGAATATCATAAGGAATGTAAATCAACAATTAGAATGCCATGAGAATGCCTAGATGTTAAAATACGATCATGGATTTTTCATGAGATATTTTCAGTTCAGTATACCAATTCTTGAGGTTTTGATGGATGTTCTTGATTGGGACACGTTCAATGGACCTTCAGCAAGCTAATGAAACAAAAATTATGCCTTGAATCAACCTGCAAGTTAGTTTTCAGAATTGAGTTTTTAGAGAAAAATTTCAAGTTTGATTTCCAGGTTTTTGAGCAGCTGCGTGTGTTTGAACATTAGGGTTGTCTTTTGGCTTTTGTATTGAGTCAATTAGGTCAAGAAAAATAGAGCAAATCAATTGCATTCATAGTTTTTGGAAATTTGATTTTCTAGGATCTTTTTCAATCTTTTATATGTGTTTTTTGTTCTCAATCATACCAATCAATCCAAATCTTTCTATATTGAGCTAAGCACGAAATATTGATGATATAAGGTGCACAAAAAGATTGAAAAAACTTAGGTTAGCATTTTTCATGTATTTATTTTAATTTAAATGAATTATTATTAATAAAAATCCAAATAAATAAATAAAAAATGAATAACAACTTCCCTTTGGGCCAAGTGGTCGTGCACATGCCATGGATGATGATTTGTGGAAGAAAAATGAGCCCATTAGCATTTTTAGGTCATTTGAATCAATGTTGACTTTTCAAAATATCCAAAAATTTCCCAACTTCCACAAGGCATAACTTGCTCAATTTTTAAGCTTTTCTCATGTTCTGTGACATTTTGGAAAGGTCTTTGAGTCCTCTAACCAATGCCTTTGGTCCCATGTCATTTTTATTTACCAATATCAAATTATGGCCTTTGATTTAAAGTCCCTTTTTGTTGACTTTTGAAAATGACCTATAATGTTGAAATTGATAACTTTTTGTGAGAGCATTTCTTGGACTTGAAGTATGAAGATGAGTTGTAGGAAATGTCGTTCTCTTCAAAATGAGCTTTGGATGGAATTTTTCTGATAATCCATGTGAAAGTTATGCCCTGGTCAATTTCAGTTGACTTTTTCAACTGTCCAAATAAGGAAACTTTTGCATCTTGATGATTTTTTGAGCCAAACTTTGAGAATCATGATCAAGCATTGATCAAATGATGTTTGTGGCTTCAAAATGATATGTTGACCAAAAATTTGAACTTCTGACTGTCAAATGACCATTTTGCCCCTACAGTTGACTGTAGTGCAATTAGGGTTTTTGACTGTGCAATTTTGTGCTGAAAGTCTTGAAACTTGATATGAGGATGCTTGACCATATTTGTAGGCATATGAGACTTGATTGGACCTTTGGAACCTTCCTTTTCTTGATCAGAGTACAAACCCTAATTTTGACTGTTTAGGAGGTCCTTACACTGTGCAACCCTTGGGGAATTTTGCAGCTTGACTTGGCAAATTCTTGAAGAATATGGGAGGGCAAATTTTGGGGTACAACAGTTGCCCCTGTTCAATCTTCTTAGACCTGAGGATGCAGATTGGCTGACGTGCCTTTCATAATCCGAGGGTGGAAGATGATTGAACACTAGAGTGCCCAGAAATTTGCGCTCACATAGTAGCAGTGATGGTGGAATGGGCTTATAGATGCCATTTAGAGGTTGCTGGATAGGATGATGGGCTTATAGATGCCATCTGGATGTTGATCGCATAAGAGATTCCTTAGCGAGAACCTGCATACCTGCAAAAGAAAAAAGAGTACCTGACACGTTGCAAGAACTGGTTTTCAGATGCTTGGCATAGATATGTCCTGACTGGTTACAGGAGCTGAGTCTGGAGCTTCAAACGGTGATGAATGAACCAGGGATGGTTACTACCTTAGCATGAATGGTAAGAGAACCTTGGGTGACTTTAACTTCAACAATGCTCGTTGAGAAAAATCTTGGTGGGAATTACCATTTTTGCAGTATCGGGAAGAGAACCAATAGGCAATTATAATCTGAAAGGGAATTACATCTCACACACCGTCGGGGAGAGAACCATAGGAGATTATAATCTGAAAGGAATTATCACCTCACTCACCGTCGGAGAGGGAACCATAGGAAATTATAATCTAAAATCTCATGCACCGTCGGAGAGAGAACCAATAGGAAATTATAACCTGGGATAACTTCTACTGAGTCTTTATCAGAAAAATCTGTTGGGAGTCGATTTAGCTGGACTAGAGAAGGCCTGGGACTGGATAAGAAATCTTTGGAGTCGATTAACTGACCCGGTCTAGGTCTTGAAATATGATTGAGAATTTAAACTGCATCTTTCCTGAAAGGTAAAGGTCAGTCATATGCAATGCATGATATGGATCAAGCAACGATGTTCTCAACATAAATGAGATTTGTATGATATGATGCGTCTATGCATGCTATAATGATGTATGTGATGTTTTATGAATGTATGTTTTCGTCTAGGAAATTAAATCCTTGACGGGTGCCGGGAAGTCATATCCTGGGTTGATGTTGAAGAATAGATTTTGCTTCCGCTGGGGAATGATAGCTGCAAGAATATCGGTAGGAGAAGATGACTCCGTTGCGGAATAAACTTGGCAAATGGAAGATTCTGTGGGGAGAAAAGATACTCTAGCGACCATGCTGGGAAGCAATACTCTGTGGGAAGAGGGATGCCTTGCTGAGTGTTGATAATAATTTGCTGGGGATACCCTTGTTGTTGGAAGTGTTGATGGACTTCGCCGGGGTAAGAAAACTCTGTCGACGACGATCTTTCCGTGGCTTTTGGCTGAGGATAACCCAGTTATATCCTGTCAAGGAAATAACTCTTTAAATAAAGCCGGACGACGCGTTCGTGTTTTGCGAGGGATAAGCTTCCAGAATTTACTGGGGATAAGCTTGCTGCTTGGGGAAGGACTCCAACTTTCCTGGGGAACTGGATTGGACTCTCCTGGGGAGATTTCGAACTGTAATTTTGTAAGTTGAAAGAGGGAACATATGTAAGGTTGCCTGCTGATGAGCTCGTGTAAAACCACATCTGAAATGGAGAAGGAATCTGTGTAGGATTACTTTGATGAGTTCGTGTAAAATTCGTTTTTGGAAAGGGAGAACCTGTGTAGGGTTTCTGGGGTGACGAGTCCATGTAAAACTGCATCTTGCAGAGAGGGAACCGGTGTAGGGTTGCTTGGTGTCGAGTTCGTGTAAAACTACGTCCGGAAAAGGAGAACCTGTGTAGGGTTGCCTGGTGAGGTAAGTTCGTGCAAAACTTCTTGATGAATCGGGGCGAGGTTATCTTGAGATAGGTCCATGTAAGACTTCTGGAGGAACCGGGGTTAGGTTGCCGCAGGATAAGTTCATGTAAAACTTCTTGACGAACCGAGGTAAGGTCATCTTGAGATAGGTCCACGTAAGACTTCTGGAGGAACCGGGGTTAGGTTACTGCAGGATAAGTTCGTGTAAAACTTTAACGAACCGAGGTAAGGTCATCTTGAGATAAGTCCACATAAGGCTTCTGAAGGAACCGGGGTTAGGTTATTTGTGATAAATCCATGTAAGATTTCTAGGAGGAACCGGGGTAAGGTTGCTTCGGGATAAATCCATGTAAGATTTCTAGAGGAACCGGGGTAAGGTTACTTGTGATAAATCCATGTAAGATTTCTGGGAGGAACCGGGGTAGGGTCACTACAGGATAAGTTCGTGTAAAACTTCTGGATGAACCGGGGTAAGGTTACTTTGGGATAAGTTCGTGTGAAACTTCTGGATGAACCGGGGTAAGGTTACTTTGGGATAAGTTCGTGTGAAACTTCTGGATGAACCGGGGTAAGGTTACTTGTGGAGGATGAATCTGTGTAAGACTTTGTCTGAAAATTGAGAAGGAACCGGTGTAGGGTTACATGATTTTGATTAAGTGGATGATTGTCCTGTTTGGTTTCGGATGTTAACCCACAATCTAGAATTTATAAAGGTAGATGGTAATCATCCTTATGTTGATCTTTCCTTTGTACTTTGGTTGACGGAGCAATTAGATCGCCTGGATAACTTATTATTGCCCCTGTTTTGGAGGTGAGGGAGAGGATACTTGTGTGGGTGATTGACAAATCTTCGGGTAGACAAGTGATGAGATACCGGAACATAGTCGTACGCTTTGATCCCTAACTTTTGCCTGGACCGCCCTTTCGGGTTTTCAGTCTACCGGGATTCCCATTTTTGCCCAAGCCGCCTTTTCAGGTTTTCGACTTGCCGGGTGTACATATTTTTCCATTTTCATCCCTTATTTTTGCCCGAACCCTTTTGGTTCGACGGGAAGCCCTTATTTTTGCCTAGGTGTGTCAACCTAGTGGGTCTTTGATTATGCGCAGTATTTTTTCGACTATGTCCACGCTCTCAGAATGTAGGGAGTTGCCCCTGTTGGAAGCATTTTGTCATGCCCCAGATAATGGGCAATGCTCCTACTGTGCCCCTTGATTGGAGGTACTTCTGTTTACAAGGTGTTCGTCGTGCGAATTTCCCTGCTGTTCAAACAAATAGTCATATGCAAACAAGGTTATTTTAAGAATGCAAAAGCCTATGCCTGTCTTGAATATTTTGAAAATACATTTTTTGTAATACAATGCGGTGTCAACTCAAGATTTTACCGCAAACCTTCAGGAGTCAGGATACCTTTGTAACAATATGCTTTTGAACTAACCCATGCTTCAGCTAGGACTTTTAAGGGTTATATCGTGGCCTGGTTCACGGTTCAAGAAACAAAGGATAAAGGCTCAAATTATTTGTACCCACCCGCTCTTCGTGATGTTCTCCAAACCTAAACTCAGTTGATCATACGTTAGACCTTGTTTGAGTCTTTGCTCTGACTTTCCGGTGATGATTCGGATGTTGATAACTTATTTTGAATAGGCAGTCATTCCTTTTTTGTCAAGGGTTCGTAAGACCTCTTTCTTTTTGATTTGATTATCCCTATTTTTTGCCTGAACTGTTTCTTTTGTGATTACAGTCAGCGGGATGCCCCAGTTTTGTAAGTCTCCTTCATTGGTTTTGACTTTTTGGGCTTTTCATTTATGATTTTTTTTTGATAATGACTGCCTCTCTTTATTGATTGTTCGGAACCATCACTGTCTTTCTTTTTTTTTGTAAAGATCTTTTTGGTGCCATTCGTTATGCACCTGGATCAACTGAGAGACTACCCTGCCCCAGGTTATGATAAAGGGTTTTAAATTTCGAAAAGAAAAACTCCTACTTCTTTGGCCCAGAGGGGTTGACGAGGGATTATCATCCTTATAACTCCAGTGTTTAGGGATTGAAACAATGCCTGTACCTCATCAGCGGGGTCTGTTCAAAAGCATACTGTAAAGATCGTGGTATCGTTTTCGTCATCCTCCCTCAAGAGGCTTAGAATTATTAATCGAGAGTTGATCATCACAAAATATGAAAGCAGTTTTAAGTACAGTAAACATAATTAATTCAGGACAGACATATGTAATGCATTCATGAAATAAAAGAGTTTAACATAATAATTGTTTGTTCGAATAAGAAAGGAAAGATACAACTTGAATTCAAATGAACATAAATCTCTCAATCCTAGCCATGTTTTGGCAAGGGAGCAGTGATCACGTCGGGAGTCTCGGCCGGCTCGAATTCAATCTCTTTAGCATCGATCATATTATGGATTTTGTATTTCAGCGCCAAACAATCCTCAGTGTCGTGCCCCGGGCTATCAGAATGATAAGCACACCTCGCTTCTGGGTTGTAGCTTGGAGAGGAGGTCTTGGGATTTGCATGAGGGTTGATCACCGTAATCAGGTTCATTTTCAACATGTGCTGCAATGCTTGTGACCATGGCATGTTAATGTTGGTGAATTGTCTTTTAGGCTCGTCCGGCCTTTGCTGGTTTCCCTTTTGTGGTTGGCGGCGTGGTGCAGAACCGGAAATCATGACTGCCCCCGCATGTTGGTCACGACGACTCTTTTGGCTGTATGCAGCATTAGATTCTTTCTTTCCCGTGTAAGGCTTTTTGTGAGTGTCAGAAGGTGTGGCCTCTTGAATTTTCCCACTCTTGATACCAGCTTCAATTCTTTCGCCAGTCAGGATGAGATCGGTAAATCCTGCAGATGAATTACCAATGAGATGATTGAAGAATGGCCCGGATAGGGTCCCCAAGAACATATCAACGAGTTCCCGGTCAGTTAATGGAGGCTGCACCCTGCCAGCGAGGTCTCTCCATCTCTGCGCGTATTCCTTGAAACCTTCACTTGACCCCAGCGACATACCCTGGAGTTGGGTACATGTAGGAGCAAGGTCGGCATTATACTGGTATTGCTTGTAAAATGCAGTGGCTAAGTCCTCCCAGGTACGGATGTTGACTCTATTCAATTGATAGAACTACTCGAGCTGAGTCCCTGAAAGACTCTCTTGGAAGAAATGGATCCATAAGTTTTTGTCAGCTGTATAGGGCTGGATCCTCCTTGTGTAAGCCCTGAGATGCAATTTAGGACAGGATGCCCCGTCGTATTTAGCAAAGGCAGGTGCCTTAAACTTGTGCGGGATCACTACTCCAGAAGACAAACCTAGATCCTCGAAGTCCAGGCCGGGCACTTTTTGTATCTCCATAGCACTGAGCCGGTCTTCCAACTGTTTGTACCTATCCTCAGCTGGAGGGTACTGTTCGTCGTTGAAATCTGTCTCATTGTCGGAGACCACTGGACTGGGAACCCTTTCCTCTTGATGACTGCCTTTCCCCACAGATGGAGTTGTCCTTTCAGCTTGATCCTGCAGGGTGTTCCCAGATCTGCGTCTAGGGCTGAACAAAACAGTCCTCTTCTTCTTCTTTTCCTTCTTCAAGAGCAGAGCCTTCAGATCTTGTTGCCCCTGGGTCAAATTCATGATCAGCCCTTGGAACTGGGCGTTCTGAGCCTGGAGGGCCTTGATAGTGTGCTCGGTTGAAGATTCAGGATTCATGACGAGACTGCTGAAATAAACAGCGAAGAAGGTAAGTAACCTGCAGAGGAAGGGTATCTGTTATGCAATGATATGTATGATATGCATGCAATGATTTCAAGGACCTCGAGGGGTAAACAGAGAAACTTGTTAGAGTTGAGAACTGGTAACTTGATTGAAGGTACTTCATGTTGTTGAGAGTCCTTCGTCAAGGGTCAAAGGCTCACCATATCCAGTGGGTCATAGCCCCTGACAACTTTGGCTAGAGGAAAATAAATCCTCTTTGCCCCTTGCTAGATGTTTGATTCATCATGACCTGCATCACAAGCCCTTGAGATCCTTGAAATGGGTTAGAATGTATGCAATGGTATGATGTCATGATATGCATGGGGTAATGTGAGTAGCCTTGTTATGAGTCCCGGTTAAGGACTATAAACCAAAACCCTGCAAGAAACTCAAGTAAAACCTGTCATGAGTCCCAGTAAAGGACTATAAACAGAACCTGCAAGAAACAAGCGTCAGGTAATAAGCATGCAGATAATCAAGTACGAAGGCACACAAGTCACACAAGAGAAGCCCTTAGAGTTTAAGGCCAGCATGGGGTCTGGGTATTACCCTCTTGAAGTTGGTGGGCTCAACCTGTCCTATTAGAAGTAACCGGGTTCTAAGGGTCTCAATATCACGGGATTGCTTTCATTGTTCATCGTTTCGATTTAGCCACTGAACTGGCGACCGAAATATTCCAGGAAAGCAACCCTCAATTGAGTGTAGTATCGAGTATCAACCAACCTCGGACTGCACCAAAGTCAGTTATCTCACTACCCTAAAGAGGCCAAGATAGTTCAATTAAGGTTCCTAAGGTCTGTTGATGCTTCATGACACCACGCGGAGGCCCCGTACTCTCCTTGACTGAACTCAAGGGTTACCGGTACACACCAAAGTGCCACATCAACGTAGCAGACTGTTTCAACCATGTCGGTATACCCCGCACAGTTCCCTCACAGCCTTGTTGCTACTTTCTAAGAAGGTATCCCCCAGATCCGAGTTAGGATCTATAGAACTCCCAAGCAACCCACAATTTAAAGCACACAAGGAAAACAATTGAAAACACAGTTATGAACTAACCCTAAGGTACACCTCACTTTAAGTTTATCCCCAGCAGAGTCGCCAGTTCTGTGATCGGTGGATCTGGAACTGACTGTTTAACGCTGGTTCGCGAAATGTCACGGTAAGCAAAAGTCGCCACCGTCTTTTATTTTCTCCAAATGGAAAGGACAAAAGCACAGAAAAATTCCTTGAAGAGATTGCTCTCGGTTCGGGAGGTAGATTATAGAAAGGGAAGGTATTAGCACCCTTTCTATCCATGGTTATCCATGGGCTCTTAGATACTTGCTCATTTGTGTTTTCAAAAATGGTTTGTTTGCTTTTCAATTGTGGGTTTTAAAAAGTTTCTTTGAAAATTCCAGTTCGACTCTTGTATCGGTCCTCAAGAGTGTTTGAAAAAATGCTTTCGAAAGCTTTTTGAAAATGTGTTGGTGTGAAAAGTATTTTTGAATTTTTGTTTTAAATTTAGAGCAAGTATCTATGAGAACCTACCTACCCTAAGGAATTCGTCTGTGTAAATGTCCTTTAAAGTAGTGCCATCCCACCATTGAGAGGTAGGTAGTACCACCATTAGAGGTGTTCGGGTCAATTCGAGGTTCGGGACGTGGTGATCACCAGAGCAATAGGAAGACACCTTAGAAGCTACCCTCATGCCAGGTTCCCGGATCATGAGGACTTACTAAGACATCCTCTACTCGACGATCACCTTTCGAGGCAAGGCAACAGTGAGGCGTACCCTAGGGGTGGTGTGTGCGATTTGTGTGTCGTTTTCATTTGCATTTATCTTGTCATGTTATTGGTGTTCTACGCTTGTTTTTATTTTGTCCATACATTCTTTCATGCTTTTGATTAACAGTTAAAAAGTTGCGAGAAAATAAAATCTAAAGCTATTACAAATGGTGCGGGTCCACATCGCCAAAATTAACCAGGACCCGATTTGACAGAAAATAAAGAATTAAAAGCAAATAAAGAATTAAAAGTGCGAGCAATTAAATACATGGCCTTGGGATAGATACATAATATTATAAAGAAATAAAAATAAAATGCGAATTAATAAGAATTAAAACGAAACGAGGGCGTTGGACCCTTTTGCAACAATTGAATTAATGATGAATTAATTAATAAAAAGAAGAAATTGTTTTTTGGTATGTTTTAGTACTTTAGGATTTAATAGAAAAAGGAATTAATTAAAATTAAAATAAGATGCAAACCCTAATTCTAATGGCTTTTAATTTATTAAGAAAAAAAACATTTAACTTTGACCTAAATTAAACCTAATTTTTATGTACAAATTTAATTATGAAAATAAATAAAAATAATTAATATTAAATATTTATGAAAGAAAAATAAAAAAGGATGAAAACTTAATTAAACCTATTTCTACATTTTTTAGATTTTTTGTTAAAAGTATTAAAATTACAACTTAAATTAAAACTAAATAATTACATGCAAATTTATTTATGAAAATATTAACTAATTAAATATATTTTAATTTTGGTCTTTTCTGATTTTTATGGTGTTTTTATATTTTTGTGAAAATAATAAAATTAATTAAATACAAGAATTAAAATAAAAAATAGAAAATAGAAATAATATAAAAGAAAATATTTAAATAAAGTAAACCTAGGGGGGTTGTAGTCCCCAATATGGAGGTTAAAGTTCAGTAATCTGGCCCATTTATTTTGGCCTGTTTGGACTTTTTCTGGTAGCATGCTGAAGCGTTGACCAGGCTTATGATGCGCTTCCAATCTATGCCTTTGATCTGATATCCTTGGACACGTGGATGGCTTGGTGGAGAAGGTGTATGGTGCGCTTTATTATTGAAACTGCATATGATTGTAAATTGAAAAATAATATGGAAACATGGAAGACCTGGGGCTCGAACCCAGGTCATGTGCTTTGCCAATGACTTCGCTTGCCATCTGAGCCACTCAACGCATGTTAATATATAATAAACAAACAAATATAATAAATAAAAACAAGAATGCTAGTGGGTCTGCGCGCGGAAATTTGAACTGGCCTATCACGTCTTGCCACGAGGTTGTCTTCTTCATTGTCCCTGAAATACAAAACATTAGGCAACGTTTTTCTACGCGTTCTTTTAGGCACCTTTAGGGAAAATAGCGATTAGCCCTCAGACACTCATAAATTGAGCGCGAGAGTCCCATTGTTTTCGTCCAAATGTGCTGATCCCAACCATGGCCCTGTGGTGTTCTAATTTTGCCTCATCTTGAAACCCCTAATTTGAAGCTCTGTAAACCCTAAAAACCATCAATGGCGAAATCGCGTATAGCACATAAAAATGCAATTAAATATATGGGTTAGCTTCAGAATATCATAAGGAATGTAAATCAACAATTAGAATGCCATGAGAATGCCTAGATGTTAAAATACGATCATGGATTTTTCATGAGATATTTCCAGTTCAGTATACCAATTCCTGAGGTTTTGATGGATGTTCTTGATTGGGACACGTTCAATGGACCTTCAGCAAGATAATGAA
Source organism: Vicia faba (assembly GCA_948472305.1). Classification (NCBI taxonomy): domain Eukaryota; kingdom Viridiplantae; phylum Streptophyta; class Magnoliopsida; order Fabales; family Fabaceae; genus Vicia; species Vicia faba. The sequence goes on from OX451736.1 coordinate 691,660,171, forward strand.
ACAAAAATTATGCCTTGAATCAACCTGCAAGTTAGTTTTCAGAATTGAGTTTTTAGAGAAAAATTTCAAGTTTGATTTCCAGGTTTTTGAGCAGCTGCGTGTGTTTGAACATTAGGGTTGTCTTTTGGCTTTTGTATTGAGTCAATTAGGTCAAGAAAAATAGAGCAAATCAATTGCATTCATAGTTTTTGGAAATTTGATTTTCTAGGATCTTTTTCAATCTTTTCTATGTGTTTTTTGTTCTCAATCATACCAATCAATCCAAATCTTTCTATATTGAGCTAAGCACGAAATATTGATGATATAAGGTGCACAAAAAGATTGAAAAAACTTAGGTTAGCATTTTTCATGTATTTATTTTAATTTAAATGAATTATTATTAATAAAAATCCAAATAAATAAATAAAAAATGAATAACAACTTCCCTTTGGGCCAAGTGGTCGTGCACATGCCATGTATGATGATTTGTGGAAGAAAAATGGGCCCATTAGCATTTTTAGGTCATTTGAATCAATGTTGACTTTTCAAAATATCCAAAAATTTCCCAACTTCCACAAGGCATAACTTGCTCAATTTTTAAGCTTTTCTCATGTTCTTGGACATTTTGGAAAGGTCTTTGAGTCCTCTAACCAAAGCCTTTGGTCCCATGTCATTTTGATTTACCAATATCAAATTATGGCCTTTGATTTAAAGTCCCTTTTTGTTGACTTTTGAAAAATGACCTATAATGTTGAAATTGATAACTTTTTGTGAGAGCATTTCTTGGACTTGAAGTATGAAGATGAGTTGTATGAAATGTCTTTCTCTTCAAAATGAGCTTTGGATGGAATTTTTCTGATAATCCATGTGAAAGTTATGCCTGGTCAATTTCAGTTGACTTTTTCAGCTGTCCAAATAAGGAAACTTTTGCATCTTGATGATTTTTTGAGCCAAACTTTGAGAATCATGATCAAGCATTGATCAAATGATGTTTGTGGCTTCAAAATGATATGTTGACCAACAATTTGAACTTCTGACTGTCAAATGACCATTTTGCCCCTACAGTTGACTGTAGTGCAATTAGGGTTTTTGACTGTGCAATTTTGTGCTGAAAGTCTTGAAACTTGATATGAGGATGCTTGACCATATTTGTAGGCATATGAGGCTTGATTGGACCTTTGGAACCTTCCTTTTCTTGATCAGAGTACAAACCCTAATTTTGACTATTTAGGAGGTCCTTACACTGTGCAACCCTTGGGGAATTTTGCAGCTTGACTTGGCAAATTCTTGAAGAATATGGGAGGGCAAATTTTGGGGTACAACAGTGGCCCTTGCTTTAACTCAGCTAAATCGACCTCACTTTCTTTGATGGTTATAGGTTCGTCGAATATTTCTGGATCTTCATCGTCCATTTCGACATACGCTATCCTTTCTCTTTTATGAGTTTTCGTCGCCCTGGCTTTTTCAGCTTTAAGGCGTTCTACCTGTTGAACCCTATCGGCCAATTGGGCCATGTCTCTTAGGTACTGAGTGTCTAATTTCTTCCTAATGGAGTAATCTAGACCTCCTGCGGTTATTTCGACTAACTCATGTTCTGACACTTGCGTAAAGCATCTTGCCTTGAGCAATCTAAACCTATTTAGATATTCGTATATAGGTTCAGTGAATCGCCTCTTTACACTGGCCAACTCTTTCAGGCTTATCTTGGTTTGTCCCATGTAGAATTGCTCATGGAATAATCTCTCCAACTGGGTCCAATGGTGGATCGAATTGGGGGGGAGAGTTGTGAACCAAGTAAACGCATTCTTGGTTAGGGAACTTGGGAAATACTTAATCCTCAGGTTCTCATTGTTTGAAATTTCTCCTGCTGCGATTAAGTATCTTGCCACATGTTCGATAGTGGATTCTGTGGTGTCCCCTGAAAACTTAGTGAACTTAGGGACTTTGCATCTAGGAGGCAAGTCCGTTTGTAACACATATTCCGACAGCGGAGATGTAAAGTTGGGCCTACGGAAGCCCGTATTCGTCCCATTTTGCTGCATCATGATTCTTTCAATCATGGCTGTCAAGTTATTTTCCAAACCAATATTCTGGTATTGGATCTGCTGAACTACTTCGTCAGCGTTTTGGTTTCTATTAACCATCCTTACTTCCGGGGCTATAACTCTAGGCTTTTCGACCCCGAGTTATTCCATTCGCACCCTAAGGTTCTCTTTGACAGGCTGTTGGACTTGGTTAATAGTGGTTTCTTCCTCTAAAAGTATACCTTGGTTTCCCCTTATCTATGCCTGTTGGGGCTGTCGAATAGGTTAGGGTACTCCAAAAAAGTCAGCCAGGCGCGACATTTGCACCGTCATTTGCTGATTCGACTGGGTGGTATTCTGTATTAGAGGATTTAGCATTGTACTTAAAGTTTGTGCCAACATTTGAACCATGTCGTGGTTACTTTCGTCCATTTGCTGCCTCAAGACTGCTGTCGAGGCATTCATAAGGCCATGCATTACTTGGGACGTTCCTCTTAAGAGTTGGGTCCTACCCCTGTTCGCCATACCAACCCCAGAACCTCGGAGTGGCGAAGAGGCGCTCACTAAAGGGTCTGAAAAAATGGATGTAGTATTCGTCAGGCTAGCCAATTTAGAAGTTGGCATGCCATAGAGTGGTTCTCGATTTACACCGACTGTCGAAAACCCTGGGGGAACATATGTCCTAGCTCCTTGGTTTCCCCTTGGTGGGGGAGTTCCCAAAGGCATTCTGGGGCCTGTAAATGGAGGTAATAGCCCCGTTTGTGTAACTGTTACTGCTGGCGTTGAACCAGCGGTTACCACTTCACTTATGGTTGGGATAACCGTTGCTCCCACGTTTGTTTGTGGGATTTCTCCATTGTTTGGCGGATTCGCCATCTCTTCACTTCTTCTCGCAGTATTGGTTTCGTTGGTGTATATTCTACCACTTCTCAATAACATGCAATACTCTCGAAAAAGGAGGATATTTTATATAAAATGGTTAATCGTAAAATCAACACAAGGTCCCACCAGGTGTGCCAATTTGTTTACTCTGAAAAATGGTAAACAACCGCTGATCTTCCAAAAGGTTACTTATTTGGTGACTAGCAGGATCGATCAGATTGATCCTAAGACATGGTTGATTTTCTGTGGTTTGACTAATCCTAATGGTGATTAATACCAGTAAAGTAAAGACACTTTAAGTAGATTGCATGGAGAAAAGCTTGATAGAATAAAGAGAAAGCGTTAAGGAAATGTAAAGTAAAAGGGCTTCGACGGAGATAAGTAAATGAAAAGCGATAAATTGCTTGAATATAAAAGATTTGATTAATTTAAATGGTGTTTCACACATACATTCTCAATGATTCTTTCTCTCACAATGGGTACTTGAATCTAAATGAGTGACTTGTATAAAATGATGAACACACGCGAAAACTACGTGAACACTTAGTATTTATACTAATCCTAAGTAACCGCTGGGCAGTTACACCGCTTCGAGATGACGCCACATGGCACGATGACACCCTTCGACGTCTATGTTTTCGGCACGTTGCACTTGGTAACTGCTGGGAACCGTTTTCCCTCCAACAATTCAAATCTCAAACCGTTCGACCTTGGGCATCAGGTACCTTTGTCGAGAGGTTCCTTCGACGTCGAAAACAACAAGATTCCAACTTAAAGGAATTTCTCTAAGTATCTTGTCATTCTTTGATGAGCCTTCGACATGATCAGTTGGTCGAAGCCTTCTTATGTAGGAAACTCTTCTAACTCATAATTAATGGTCCATATGACAATAAACATGGGTGTCGAATTTAGGAGCCAACAAATTGCCCCCCAAGAATGTCTTATTTCGACACTAAAAGAAAAAGGCATTCTTTGATATTCCATTCGACACCTGTCCTTCATTCTCAGCCACAAATTAGTTTGTGTGCTTTTCGTCTCCTACCAACCAACTGACAATCTCAAAAAGTCATCATTTCACCTGTTCCCAAGACGTCACTTCAGTAAGGCATTTAGCACGCACAATGTCCTTTCAAATGTTGTCATCATGACTATTTCCCGAAATCGAGGACGCACACTGCACCGTTTCCGTTCTTTAGAACGGCTACATCACCAAATGAGTGTCGCGTGTCCCACTCTTGTCTGTGACATTAAATGACCTCGAGTCTTATGATTTTTCAATCACTATAAATAGCACTAAGTGCCTTTGTTGGACTCTTTACGCCTTCTTTCATCCAAACCTTCAGTTGAACAAAATTGTCTGCAAGCAAACCTTTGCTTCTTCCTCTTCAAACCCAGTAACCTTTGTTCTTCATCCATCTTCATCTCAAACCAAAAAATGGCTTCACATTCTCGTGCTTCCAATGTCCCTATATCTAGCACTCCCTCTAAAACTACTCAACCGAAAATCTTTTCAACCGCTCCGATAGTTAACTCCATGGGAATGCGAAGGGTTCCTGAACCCATGGGAGATGCTGAGCGTGAAACTTATTCTTCTCAACTGCTGATTCCTGTTGGATATTCCAACCAGGTTTTCGCCATGTCCAACCCTCTTTCTGCATGCATTGCTGACCCAATGAAAATCGAGGGTTTCTTCCCTGTGCATGAGGCACTCAAGCCCATTGTTTGCTCCAAGAAGGCGACAGATGATACCGAAGATCCTGCAAAAGAAAAAATAGACCTTCGATTTTTTAACAGGGGGGTTAGGGCTTTTAGGTCTAGCCCTAACCTTACACCAGAATACAACGCTTGGCTCAGCAAGATGGAGAAGTACCAGGCTTCGATTTGGAAGGGCATGGGGATTTATGACCTAGTCATGCTGTCCAAAACTGGTCTCAACTATTGTCCTGAAATGCTGGTAGCTTCTTTGCTGTTTTGGGATTATACTCACTATACCTTCCACCTACCTTGTGGAATGGTAACACCCACTCTCTTCGACGTGGCCGCTATTACTGGTCTTCGACCAACTGGGGACTACTTCGACCCAGAGGAAATGTCTGAAGACCATATTGGTTTTTCAGCCACCAAACCCACTTATACCACCTACACCAACCACTACCATGACAAATCGACGGCTGTGGTGACTGATGTGGAGCACATTGCGTTTCTAGCCCTTTGGCTGTCACGGTTCGTGTTCTGCACGAAATCCCTACAGGTGACGAAGAAAATGGTCACCCTTTCTACTCAGATTCATCACGGTCAAAACATTTGTTTGGTCGAATTAATATTGGCAAACCTGTATGAGTCAATAAGCAGTGGAGCGACTCAATTGAAAATAATAGAAAATAGAGCCAGGTTGCTGCTTGCTGGACCCTTCTGGCTACTTCAACTCTGGCTAAATGCCACTTTTGAGTCTTTTCTACCCCAGAAGACTCAAATAAATGAAAAGGCTCCTGAGATAGCCAGAAGGCGTGTCGAAGGCACCAGGCTTGCCTTATTAACTCCTACTGAAGATGGGCTGGAAATCCAAAAGACCTTTGCAAACTTCGTTCAGATGTTTGCAGGGAGGAAGGAATTTACCTCGACCATGGCTCCTTTCGCCAGTCGAAAGTTTGGTCCAGGGTGGTTCACCAGTCCCCATCCTAAGTCATCAGAGGATCCTCACCTCGAAGAGCATACAACAATGTGGGAGGCGTTTCTCACTCCAAGGATAATGTCGTTGCGCTTCAAGACTTCAAAAAATCAGTTGAGCCTTATTGCTTACCAGCCGAATCTTGTCTCTCGACAATTTGGCATCATCCAATCACTTCCCTCTCCCATTTATCCTAGGGAGAAATCATTGTTGTACTTTTGTAATGACTACTCTGAGGATGCCGCTACTAGGCATATTAGTAGGTACGTTGGTCGGACCGTACTATCATTGTTCGACTACCAACTCAACTTCCTCTGTTCACCATCTTTTGAAGATTGGTGGAAGAGATATTATGTCGAAGAGTTCTTCGATGAAAAGGATTTTGCGGATGAACTCCAGAAGTCCTTTGTCTTGGTTCTCGACAAAATAAAGAAATGTACGTTCCCTCTTCAAATTATATGTCTTTCCAATTCGACTTAGATCTGTCAATTATAACTTGTGAACGTTTTTCTTTCAGTTGTTCGAAAACCTGTGGCTAAGAAGGCCACAGATGGTAAACAGGGTGGAGGTCCCTTTACACAACCTCCCGTACAGGTAACAAACATTCTTTGTTTCCCTTGGTCTTAAACATCTTGGTTTTCGATGTTGTATCTTAAATCGACCCCGTTTGGGATTTTCAGGAACCTGCGCCAAAGAAGCGACCCGTATTAACGGTCGAAACTTCGAGTGGCGAAGAGGATGAATCTCCTCCTGTTCCTCTCAAACGTAAAAAGCTGAAGAAGGCTGCCCCTGCTCCTGAGCCTCGACATGTGATAAGAATCAAGGTCGCAGGGAATAAACCCAGACCACCTCTTATGATCATCGAAGAGCCCACGGAGGAGGAGCTAAACGTCTTGCTCAATAAACCCGTTGAGAGTGACAACTCTAGCCCTGGGGCTGATGTTCCTTTACAGGTAGTGCCTTCGACCACTTTTAACATCGACGATCACCTTCCAATGTGCATCTCTCTAATCAGAATATTTTTCCTTTTCTGTTTTCAGGAGACAGCTGGAACTTCAGCGCCCACTGGGCATCCTGTCGAAGGTTCTGATACCTTTGTAAGCAGCGCATGGGAACCCTCTCACCATCATTCTTCTTTTGTCAGTTCTGCTAACAAAGTAAATCAAACTTCGGAGCCACAAGATTCTGTTGACCATAGCAGACAACGAGAGGAAGAACTGGTGGATGATAAGGTTCTTACTGAAGCAGAGGATGCCCCTGGGAAGCATCACCAGGAGGAAGCTTAAGTGGTCAATGAGACAGAAGAGCAACATGATGAAGAGGGTCATGTTGATGCTGACGCTGCTGAAAATACTCAGCCCCAAGCCACCACTGCTGCAGAAACGATCACCTCGACAAAGCCCAGGTCTAAAGAAGACTTGGCCCTCTTGAAGCAAAATGATCCAGTTGGCTACCTGAATGCCATCATCGAGAGCAGGGAAAATTCATCAGACCCTAGCCATGATGCTTCTACTACATCAGGGAGGTCTACTTCGACTTCTCCTCTCGATGAGGTCTTGAAGAAAGTCAAGGCTCAATTCTTCAAGAGGGATCTAATGAAGGCTTTGGAGGGGGATCCTACTTCCTCTTCTTGTTTGGGAGCTGTCTTGGGTGCACTTGATTTGCTCGCTGTTCCTCCAGAAATTTCCATCTTCATCTTGGAGTTATACTCCATTATTGACCATGTCTCTGCAGACTACAATCGTCGAAGAGGTTTCAACAGCCAACTCGAAACGCTGCATGGCAAGAGTTCCTCTGCTTGGACTTCAGTATCTGAATCGACGTCTCAAATTACAGAAATGTCGAAACAGAGAACTTCTAAGCAACAGGAGATCGAAGCCATCGATCAAGATAATGCCTCTATTCGAGCACAGATCGAGGAGTTGGAAACTAGATTAAACGCTAATACTAAGCGTAAGGAAGAACTCCTTTCGACGGTTTCAGATGCAGAGAGTCGAGATGAAGTTGCTCGAGGCTTAGAATTCGTTGAAAGGGCCCAGGCCCTAGATGACCAGATTGCCAAAATCTCTCAAGCGAATGCCTTGTGTAACAAAAGACTGGAGTTACAACGATCAAATATCTTCGACTTAAAGCTTCCATTCCTTTTTAGATTTTCTTTTCACCTTATTGACCATGTACTGTGATTTTTGTAATACAATGTAGCCATTTTGGTTAATTAATATATCATTTTCCATTTTGGCTTTATGGTTAACTTAGTCATTAACTGTTATTTATTTTGATCTCTTGGAGCATAGGTTTATATTTTTTCAAATATTTGTCGTTTACTCTCAAAAGTCTTTTATCTTCGCTTAACTCTTCGACCTCATATGCTCCACCAGAAAAAGTTTGAATAATTCTGAACGGTCCTTCCCACTTGGGTGACCATTTTCCCATGCTTCGATCTCTTCGATCCATGGGGAGAATTACCTTCCAAACTAATTCTCCAGGCAAGAATGCCTTAGGTTTTACTTTCTTATTGTAAGAGTCTTCCACTCTCTTCTTCTGAATTCTCAGCAGGTCGAGAGCTCGTAATCTTTCTTCGTCTAAATCTACTAGTTCGTCTAACATCATATCCCAATAAATCTTAGAGGGAATATCTTGATGTCTCTGAACCCTTGCTGATTGAAGACAAATTTCTGCTGGCAATACTGCGTCATGATCGTAAGTTATCCGGTATAGTGTTGTACCTGTGGCTTCTTTTGGGGACGTTCGACAGGCCCACAAGATCTGGTCTAACGTTTTATGCCAATTTTTTGGCTTCTTTCCTACATGCTTTTTTATCAGGCCAATCATTATTTTATTCGCTGCTTCGACTTGACCATTTGCCTGTGCATAATAAGGTGTTGATGTTAGGAGTCTAAAGCCTGTTTCTTGAGCGAATTCCTGCATCTTTCGACCAGTAAACACTGACCCTTGATCAGTTGTTATAGTCTCAGGGATTCCAAATCTGTAGATAATGTTCTTTTGAATAAATTCAATGACATTTTCTTGGTCTGCATTGACTAAAGGGATAGCTTCGATCCATTTCGTGAAATAATCAATGCCTACCAGTATATACTTCTGGCTCTTTGATGATACTGGTCGAATCTCTCCAATAAGATCCAACACCCATCCTCTAAAAGGCCAAGGTTTCACTATTGAGTGAAGTTCGCTTGCCGGTACATGTTAGATACCAGTATGGACTTGACATTCCTGGCAACCCTTCGCGAACTCAACACAATCTTTCAAGATAGTGGGCCAATATAGTCCTTGTCGAAACAACAACCATTTCATCTTATGACCCACTTGGTGAGCCCCACATGCTCCAGCATGCGTAGTCGAAAGGGCTATGTATGCTTCAGTTTCGCTTAAGCATTTTAATAATACCCCTTCAGGCGTCTTTTTGAACAACTCATTACCCATGAGTACGTAACTTAGCGCCTTATATTTTATTTTTCGTTCTGTCAAAGCTGCTGGATTTTGTAGATAATCTACAATGGGTTTCCTCCAATCTTGCTCTGATAAATTGTCTATGAACGAAATTTCGAAATTCCTTTGGTCTGCATACCCTAGTCTTGTCGATTCCAAATTTGTTGGAGACAAGCTGGTTGCTTTTATTTTCTCTCGAACTTCAATTGCTCTTTGTAATCTCGTTTTTGAAATTTTGTACCCAGATGCAATTTGTGCCAAATCATTGGCTACTTGGTTTTCCAATCTAGGTATGTGTTGAATATTAACCACTTCGAATTTTTTCAATAAACGATTGGCTATCATAAAGTACATAATAAGATTTTCTCTTATGCATTTGTACTCTTTTGTGACTTGTTTGATAACTAACTCTGAGTCTCCCATTATTTCGACCCGAGTTACCCCCAATTCCAACAATATTTCAAGGCCAGTAATTAGAGCTTCGTATTCAGCCTCATTATTCGAACAAATACCTTCTATCTTGTACTTGAATGTTGTTGGAATTTTTTCTGGAGAAATAATTAAGACCCCTACTCATGTTCTATCTTTATGGCTGGAACCATTGAAGTAGAATTTTCAGGGTTCTATCTCCATATAATTTATATTGTCAACATGAATTGAGTGGTCGGCTATAAAGTCTGCTACCACTTGCCCTTTTACTGCCTTAAGAGGCATAAAGGTCAATGAATACTCAGTTAATGCTAGCGCCCACTTGCCAATTCGACTATGCAAGATGGGTTTCGACAACATGTATTTGAAAACATCAAAATGAGACGAAACATACACATCAACTGGTTTTATATATTGTTTGAGCTTTATACAAGAGAAATAAAGACATAGACATAATTTTTCAACTTCGCTATATCTAGTTTCTGCATCGTTCAAAACTCTGCTAAGATAGTAAATGGGTCTTTCGACTCCATTTTCATTTTCTTGGGCTAACATGCTTCCCAAAGTTTTGTCAGATGCAGCTATGTACAATCTCATACTCCTATTGCTACAAGGAGGCACCAAAATAGGTGGCTTGGTGAGATACCCTTTGATCTTGTCGAAGGCTTCCTGTTGCTCTTTCCCCCACTCGAATCCTTCCTTATTCAAACTAAGTAAGGGTGAGAAGGCTTACGCTTTTCCACTTAGGTTAGATATAAATCTCCTTAAGAAGTTTATCTTGCCCAGCAGAGATTGCAGTTCCTTCTTGTTCGTTGGCGCTTTCGCTTCCAAGATTGCCTTTGTCTTGTTCTGGTTGATTTCGATTCCTTTCTTGTGGACGACAAAGCCCAAGAAATCTCCAGCTTTCACACAGAACACACACTTCAAAGGGTTCATTTTCAGACCATGCTTTCTCATTCTTTCAAATGATGGTCGAAGGTGGTCTATATGGTTCTTCCTGGAAACAGATTTTACAACAATATCATCAATATATACTTGCATAAAAGTGTTAATAAAATCATGGAAGATAGAGTTCATCGCTCGCTGATATGTTTCCCCGGCGTTTTTCAGGCCAAAAGGCATCACTACCCATTCGTAAGTGCCTAAAGCCCCGGGGCATCGAAAAGTTGTTTTCGACACATCTTCTTCAGCAATGAAAATTTGATTATATCCTGAGTAACCGTCGAGCATGCTCAGGTACTCATGGCCAGCGGAAGAATCGACTAGCATTTCTGCCACAGGCATAGGATATTCATATTTGGGTGTTGCAGCATTCAAATCTCTGAAATCTATGCACACCCTCAACGTACCATTTTTCTTAATTACTGGTACAATGTTTGCAATCCATTCGACATACCTCGTAGCTCGTATGAATTTGCACTTCAGCAGTCTTTCGACTTCCGTTTTGATCTTCGACAGTATTTATGGAGCGAAGCGTCTTGGACATTGCTTGACTGGCCTTTTCCCAGGTTTAATTGGCAACTGAAGTTCTACCAATCCTCTGTCGAGACCAGGCATCTCGTCGTAATCCCATGCAAAGCAGTCCTTGAACTCCTTTAATAATTGGATCACTTCAACCCTGAGCTCTGGGTCTATTTTGGCGTTGATGTAAGTGGGCCTTTTATCTAACCCTTCGCCCAGGTTGATTTCTTCTAGAGGATCTTGTGCTAACATTTTGATGTTGTTCGCCAAGGGGTCCTTTTTGAATCCTAAAGGCTCATCGTCGTAGATGGCGTCGAGTCTTTGATCCTGCATTCCTTCTGTCATGATATCAGGAGGTTCTGGGTCGAAATCTTTTCCAGGACCTATATCTAGTGGTTCTGGGTCGAAATCCTTTCCAGGACCTGCAGAAGGTAGCTCTTGGTCATTGGCTTTGTTGGCCATATATTTTACTTCGGCTTCGAGAGCCGCTATCATCCTTGTTTCGGCTACGTAAGCCGAAATTCGCTGTAATGCTTGTGACTCAGTCATTATCACTGAATTCACTTCCCCAACCAGTTGGCTAGATGTCAGTTAGCCCACTGAAATCAATGTGGGACAAGTCTTCTTTATCCCATTGAAACCCATAATCAGGATGCAAGTATAAGGAACAAAAAGCATTTGGCGCTGGCGCCATGTCGAAGTCAGGTGCTGGACATGGCCCAATGTGAGCCAAATTTTTGTCGAAGTCAGCTCTCCCTAGGTGATTTACTTCGCCCAAGTAGTAGCTCTGATCTGCTTCTATATTCTCGACAATTCCATCAGGGCGCCATAATATTAATCTTTGGTGCATTGATGATGGTACTGCTCCAACACCATGTATCCATTCTTGGCCCAACAATAGATTGTAATTTGGTTTAGCCGATATGACCATAAACATAGTTGGTCGAAGGATGGATCCTACTTTGAGGTCTAGTTGGATCATACCCACAGTGGTCCCTATTCCGTCTTCGTAGTTCGATAGGACCATGTTATGAGGCTTGATGTTTTCATCACTCTTGCCTATTTTTCTTAGCATGAAGTTGGGGATTATGTTGATGGTTGCCCCACAGTCCACCAAGATCTTGTTTATAGTGGCTTCTTCGAGCTTGGCCCTTATGAATAGAGGCTTGAGGTGACTTTTCATCGCCTTAGTAGGTGGTTCGAAGAAACCATTTTGCTCTTCAGTGCAGCCATTATCCATGACGAAGTAGCATACTGGCATATGCTTGGCCATTTCTTGTTCGACTTCCCAGTCGTTCGATTCGACCTCCATTTGGCGGTTGAATTCTCTTGGCAAAACTGAGACTATATTCACCATAATGTCTAGAGTGTCATCAGACTCAGAGCCATCTTCGTTACCAACTTCGCCTTGGTTAGGCCATACCAGTCTATTAGTCACTGGTTCCCTCTCCAAAGGCTTTCTTTGCCTTCGCTGGGGGACATTTGAACTTGACTCTGGCTTTAGTTCGTTGACAGCTTCCCTCTCAGCCTTGCGCCGCCTTTGGTATCTTCTTCATTGGGATCGAGACATTGGGTTCTTTCCCTTGTAGTTACTTGATACTTGGGCCATTTTGGTGGCCCCTATCTGAGGTTCTTTCTTGAGTGTCAAAGATGAACCTCTTGGCATTTCAAAGGAATGCCACCTTTCTTCGCTAGGTCTCTTTTGACCCGATGCTTTGAGCCATGTATCAACTGGCACATTGGTTGGAGGCCTGAAAGTTAGTGGCCTCTTTTCCTGATTTGAACCCTTTTGGTAGATTCTTCTGGGATCATGTCGAACATCAGAGCCTTCTCTTCTTTAGGCCTTTGTGGCCATTCTTTTGTTTGCTGCTCTCACACCTTCGATGTGTTCAGCAGCTTTCTTGTCAAAAATAGAGCTGCATCGAGGACACATCATTACTTCTGATTTTTTCTTCTGGCATCTTTGCAAGAAATCTGCCAGATTTTCGTTTTCCTGAGGGAAAGTCGTTCTGTTTGCTTGCTCTTGCCTAATGGCCTCCTCTGAAACTTTTGACTCAGAGATTTCGACCATGTTGACATTCATATTGTCTTTGGTAGCAAGAGTCATCTGCTTCATTTGGGCCTCCAGGTCTTCTGTCTGGCCTTGCGCTGCAGCCAAGTAGGAAATGGGTTTAGCTCCAGATTTTGAGGCTCCACCTGTCTCCAGTTTTGGGCCTTCAACAGCTTTTTGGACTGCTTCGATTGTCTTTCTAGAAAGATTCCCAGAAAAAACTGCCAAAGATTGGCATATTGATATGATCTTTGGTGACTTCGACCGTAGTTATCCATGGCCTTTTCACCTGACTCCTGGAAGCCTCGATCACATTCACCTCTGAAGGTTCAGCATAGTGAGCTTCCGCCTGCAAAGGGTTAGAATCTACATTCATGGGGGTCTTATCAGCGAACTTCAACCTCCCTTCTTCGATAGCATTTTGTACGAGATCCCTGAAAAGAAAACATTGAGATGTTTTATGGCCCAGAAAATTATGATATTTACAAAAGCCTATTTTCTTTCTTTGATCGAGAGGAGGCACTTTTACCCCTGGGGGTATTATCATTTGGCCATCTTTTACAAGTAAATCAAAAATTTCATCATATTTTGTAATATCAAAACTGTAAGTCTTTTTAGGGAACCTATCATTGGTCTTTTCAGAACCAGTGGTTTTTTTTTCCATTTGAGGGGACTAGTAGTTTGCAAGAGTATGGTGGCCCTTGCTTTAACTCAGCTAAATCGACCTCACTTTCTTCGATGGTTATAGGTTCGTCGAATATTTCTGGATCTTCATCGTCCATTTCGACATACGCTATCCTTTCTCTTTTATGAGTTTTCGTCGCCCTGGCTTTTTCAGCTTTAAGGCGTTCTACCTGTCGAACCCTATCGGCCAATTGGGCCATGTCTCTTAGGTACTGAGTGTCTAATTTCTTCCTAATGGAGTAATCTAGACCTCCTGCGGTTATTTCAACTAACTCATGTTCTGACACTTGCGTAAAGCATCTTGCCTTGAGCAATCTAAACCTATTTAGATATTCGTCTATAGGTTCAGTGAATCGCCTCTTTACACTGGCCAACTCTTTCAGGCTTATCTTGGTTTGTCCCATGTAGAATTGCTCATGGAATAATCTCTCCAACTGGGTCCAATGGTGGATCGAATTGGGGAGGAGAGTTGTGAACCAAGTAAATGCATTCTTGGTTAGGGAACTTGGGAAATACTTAATCCTCAGGTTCTCATTGTTTGAAATTTCTCCTGCTGCGATTAAGTATCTTGCCACATGTTCGATAGTTGATTATGTGGTGTCCCCTGAAAACTTAGTGAACTTAGGGACTTTGCATCTAGGAGGCAAGTCCGTTTGTAACACATATTCCGACAGCGGAGATGTAAAGTTGGGCCTACGGAAGCCCGTATTCGTCCCATTTTGCATCATGATTCTTTCAATCATGGCTGTCAAGTTATTTTCCAAACCAATATTCTGGTATTGGATCTGCTGAACTACTTCGTCAGTGTTTTGGTTTCTATTAACCATCCTTACTTCCGGGGCTATAACTCTAGGCTTTTCGACCCCGAGTTATTCCATTCGCACCCTAAGGTTCTCTTCGACAGGCTGTTGGACTTGGTTAATAGTGGTTTCTTCCTCTAAAAGTATACCTTGGTTTCCCCTTATCTATGCCCGTTGGGGCTGTCGAATAGGTTAGGGTACTCCAAAAAAGTCAGCCAGGCGCGACATTTGCACCGTCATTTGCTGATTCGACTGGGTGGTATTCTGTATTAGAGGATTTAGCATTGTACTTAAAGTTTGTGCCAACATTTGAACCATGTCGTGGTTGCTTTCGTCCATTTGCTGCCTCAAGACTGCTGTCGAGGCATTCGTAAGGCCATGCATTACTTGGGACGTTCCTCCTAAGAGTTAGGTCCTACCCCTGTTCGCCATACCAACCCCAGAACCTCGGAGTGGCGAAGAGGCGCTCACTAAAGGGTCTGAGAAAATGGATGTAGTATTCGTCAGGCTAGCCAATTTAGAAGTTGGCATGCCATAGAGTGGTTCTCGATTTACACCGACTGTCGAAAACCCTGGGGGAACATATGTCCTAGCTCCTTGGTTTCCCCTTGGTGGGGGAGTTCCCAAAGGCATTCTGGGGCCTGTAAATGGAGGTAATGGCCCCGTTTGTGTAACCGTTACTGCTGGCGTTGAACCAACGGTTACCACTTCACTTACGGTTGGGATAACCGTTGCTCCCACGTTTGTTTGTGGGATTTCTCCATTGTTTGGCGGATTCGCCATCTCTTCACTTCTTCTCGCAGTATTGGTTTCGTTGGTGTATATTCTACCACTTCTCAATAACATGCAATACTCTCGAAAAAGGAGGATATTTTATATAAAATGGTTAATCGTAAAATCAACACAAGGTCCCACCAGGTGTGCCAATTTGTTTACTCTGAAAAATGGTAAACAACCGCTGATCTTCCAAAAGGTTACTTATTTGGTGACTAGCAGGATCGATCAGATTGATCCTAAGACATGGTTGATTTTTTGTGGTTTGACTAATCCTAATGGTGATTAATACCAGTAAAGTAAAGACACTTTAAGTAGATTGCATGGAGAAAAGCTTGATAGAATAAAGAGAAAGCGTTAAGGAAATGTAAAGTAAAAGGGCTTCGATGGAGATAAGTAAATGAAAAGCGATAAATTGCTTGAATATAAAAGATTTGATTAATTTAAATGGTGTTTCACACATACATTCTCAATGATTCTTTCTCTCACGATGGGTACTTGAATCTAAATGAGTGACTTGTATAAAATGATGAATACACGCGAAAACTACGTGAACACTTAGTATTTATACTAATCCTAAGTAACCGCTGGGCAGTTACACCGCTTCGAGATGACGCCACATGGCACGATCACACCCTTCGACGCCTATGTTTTTGGCATATTGCACTTGGTAACTGCTGGGAACCGTTTTCCCTCCAACAATTCAAATCTCAAACCGTTCGACCTTGGGCATCAGGTACCTTTGTCGAGAGGTTCCTTCGACGTCGAAAACAACAAGATTCCAACTTAAAGGAATTTCTCTAAGTATCTTGTCATTCTTTGATGAGCCTTCGACATGATCAGTTGGTCGAAGCCTTCTTATGTAGGAAACTCTTCTGACTCATAATTAATGGTCCATATGACAATAAACATGGGTGTCGAATTTAGGAGCCAACAACACCCAAGATGGTAGTCAACTAAGCGGAAACGGAATATTAAGTCGAGTGTTTTGGGAATTTCAACCTTGCATCACAGGGTTTGCATCATGCAAACAAATTATACAAATCAATGGGAATTGGTTGTATGGGAAATACAAAGGCACGCTACTGATGGCAGATGCACAAGATGGCAACAACAACATTTTCCCAATTGCCTTTGCCCTAGTCGAGGGGGAGACTGATGGTGCTTGGAGATTTTTTCTGAAAAACCTGCGAACACACGTGGCTCCTCAACCAGATCTCTGTTTGATTTCAGACATACATGCATCCATTGAAAGTGCCTACAATAATCCTGCAAACGGTTGGCATGACCCTCCTTTTACGCATGTCTATTGTGTTAGACATATCGTCCAAAATTTCACGAGGGAGATCAAGGACAAAACACTAAGGAAAGCGGTTATGAATGCGGGATATGCATTGACACAACCCACGTTCAAATATTACCGCAACGAGATCCGTTTGTCAAATCCGGAAGCCGGTAGGTGGATCGACAATATTCCGGTGGGAAAATGGACTAGGTCATACAACAATGGCCAAAGATGGGGGCACATGACAACAAATCTAATTGAATCGATGAATGGGGTATTCAAAGGCATACAAAACCTCCCGACCACTGCTTTGGTAAAATCTACGTATTTTAGGATGACTTCGTTGTTTTCCAAAAGATGTGAAATATGGAATGTGGTGTTGCAATCTGGACAACTATGGAGTGAAAGCTGCATGAAGTACATTAAGGCAAAAAGTGCCAAAGCCAACACTCATATGGTTATACGGTTTGACCGACACAACCACAACTTCATTGTGAAAGAGACAATCGACCACAACGAGGGCCTGCCAAGACAAGAATATAGGGTTGTACTACCTTCTCGTTGGTGCGATTGTGACAAGTTTCAAGCCTTTCGTAGGCCTTGCTCTCATGTCATTGTCGCTTGTGCTTATACCCATCAAGACGTGCTACAACTTCTATCACACATTTACAAATCTGAAACGTTGCTCAACGTTTACAACAAAAGCTTTCCTTTGGTAGCAAAACCATATTATTGGCCTGCATACGACGGCGAAATAGTGTGGCACTGTTTACAGTGATTTCTGGTAAACAACCGCTAGTCCTCCAAACTATCGAATAAACTTACTGACTGTTATTCAATTTCTCTGGTAACTCGCAGGATCAACTAGATTGATCCTAGGACGTGTTGGTCATTAGGGTAACTCTCATGATCGAACAGGTATTCATGGTTAGTATTTAGAATGTTGTGTAGGTGTTTGACTTATTTTGATTTCTATCTTAAAGATCTAAAGGTATGATCAAAATATATGTGCGCGAAACTAAATTGCATGAATAAATGTTAATTGTAAAGACATGTAAAACTGCATAAAAGACAAGTAAATAGCTTCGAATTATAAAAACAGTTAATGTAAAAGATGCTCTGGAATGTAAAAGATTCGAAATATGAAGAAATCGTTTAATGCAAGAAATCTGTAGAATGACTTTAAGTGAAAAAGGTGTTCAAAGGATAAAAACTTGAAGATAAAGGCATTGAAATGTATGACAGTTTCTGAAATGTAAAGTGTTTGAAATGGAAAGAAAGCATTTAAATATAAGGCATCAATGAAAAGATTTCGAATAAAAAGACTTTAAATGCAAAAACTTGTAAATGGTATTGATATAAAGACAAAGGAAAGTACTGGAAATGATAAAGGGTTTTCATTAAATCATAAACATGTAGTGCTATCATACGTACATTGCTCTTGCATTCGTTTCCCTAGCCATGTGGTAATTTGAATGTTTACTGAGTTTTTTTGTACAAACAGATATGACACACGAAATCCTAATGCTAAGACTTCTATTTATACTACTTTGACCATAACAGTCTTTGTTGTACCCCAAAATTTGCCCTCCCTTTCTTCAGGAAACCATCTTAGATTTTTCAAAGTCCCCTGAAACAAATCCAAGTCCTGAGTTATCCTTTTGCCCAAGCAAGTCACTTACAAGAGCAAGATGATCTCACAAACTCCAGAAACAACGCTTTCATCTTGAGGAAAATCAAATTCTAAGTGCTTAGAATGTTTCTTTAAAATAAGTGTTTTTAGAAAAATCAGCGCTTCAGAACTTCTGGACCCATTCCAGATGAAGACGGTCAGAAATTGCAAGCTTGGCTCAGCGTGGTCAGAAGTTGGCTCTTCAGCAGCTACATCAGTTCAATCAGAAGTTGTAAACGTGGTTCAGAGTGTAAGCCTCAAACAGAACATGCCCCTTCAGCAGTTACACAAGCTCAGTCAGAACTTGCTAAAGGAATGCAAGAGAAACAGGAAAGTATGAAGGCTCCTTCAGAACAGGTTGAAATCAGAAGATGAAAGGTCAGAAGGATAGGTGTCACATTGATACAGAATCTCTAAGTCCAGATTGTCCAGAAGTAGATCCAAGGAACGTACCAGAAAACAAGGAGAATCTCCAGAGTTTGCTAAGACAACAGGTAGCCAAGGCCAGAGCATGGTTTACGCTGCTGATTCAACGCTGGTTTCCCTTACCAGAATGTTGGTATTGACAGGTCTTGTCACCATTTAATGCCCATTAATGCTTCCAACCACTCCTGAGCATTCACGTGTGGCTTGGAAAATGCTTTTGCACAGATTCTGGCATGGGTCTTCACGCCACCGCCCACTTCAGAGGTCACTTCTCCCCAATCTACGCCTGTTGCTGCTACCTAGGCTGAAAGATAGCTGTTATCACAACTTCCCAGGAATTTCTGTCAAAGAACAAATTCAAACTCTGTTGGCGCCTTAAATGTTCAAGGCATCCACAAGAACTTTGCCTATAAATAGAGAGCTTTCACCACTGTAAAAGACGTTCAAGAAAAGAAACAGAAAAATTGCCTAAGAGAGAAACGAAACTCCTAGCAACATAACATTCTGAAACTCTGCCAAAATCTCCAGCTTTGTTTCATAACTTTAAGTTTCTTACCTTCAACCTCATCAAACATCCAGCTCTTTTCTGTAAACCAAAAACGTTCTTTCCAAACTTCTGACCCTATACACGTATACACCTTCACTTCCCCTTTTCCAAATCTGTCCAGAACACCACCAGAACCAAAAGCTAACTTTCACCCACCATTTTCCAGACAGTCAGGTAAGCACCTGCTGACTCTCACCACACTGTTAAGCATCATCAGCTGTGCATATTCAAGTAACATAATGTAAATATTCATGTTATTGCTGTTTATGTTCTGAGGATTCTCATACCTCAGAACGTTCGGAGCCAGTATAGGACTTGCCTGTGACCTTGGTGATTCTGACCTCTGAAACATTTTTGCTATTTTGCTGGATCTGTTCCAAATATGTTTCCTGTTTTGTGGAGTAACAACAGGATTGCAAATGTTCTGATTAGTACAGGAAAAAGCCAAGTGCTGACTTTGACGTTAGCACATCTGAAGCCTGTTTTGCTGTCAATGACATCAGAACCTCTGAGAGTTATTGCCTTTTCAGCAGAATCTGAACTTCTGGGTTCTCCACTAACAAACTTCTGTCTTGCAGCGCAGGGAAATCAGAACTTCTGGTTTCCCCACTAACAAGGTTCTGTTTTGCAGGTTCTAGGGTCAGAAGTTCTGACTCATCCAGTTTTCACCAACAGGTTGATCATCTGACAGCGGATCTGGGTCAGAACTTCTGATGGCCTCCCAACAGCGCGCGGGCTCCCTCTCTCTCTCTATATATCTTTTTTTGCTATTTTCTTTTTTGTCTATTTTTCTCGTTGAACCCCCCATGTACAAATGTGTATCCCCCTCCCCTAATTGTTGTAATAGCGTAGGATTTTACATTTCCGCTTCTTATTGCTAGTAATTAGGACGTGTATGACAAGATAAAATCAATGAAATAGAAAAACCTAATTCAAAGAAAAACTCTTGTATGCAATAAAACACACTTGCACACTAACACCCCTAGGGTTATATCCACTTGTTGCCTTTCAAGATTGGGCCATATTGCATGTTAGGTCTCTTTGGGCAAAACAAACACAATTCAAATGATCATAGTCCCTCGATGACGCTTTCGAAAGTTGCCTAAAAAATGATCAAGTCCCTTAAGGAAAATGCCCAAAGATACTTGGCACCATTGCAATTATGGTCTAAACGATGACCCGCGCCCGTCCCTTTCACATCCTAACACAAGATTGTCCACCAAATACAATGGTAGGAAAAAATTGTTAAAAGGGTTAACAACATAACAAAACCTTTGAGAACTTTAGGGTAGATCGCTCTTAAGTACTTGTCAACTTGCAAAATGAAAACACTTGCCTGTTTTTTCACACCTCACAACACTTTCAAAAAAAACAACTTTCAAAAAACAAATGAAAACCTTTTCAAAAGACATACACCTTTGTATACATCCCAACATGGATCATTACAAAGGTTGCCACCACATTGGCCTCTTTTCAAAACATTTTCAAACCCACACACACAAACACCATTTCAAACAATTGAAAAAAGGCAAGTGATCTAAGCAAGTAACTAAGAGCCCATGGATAACCATGGATAGAAAGGGTGCTAATACCTTCTCTTTCTATAATCTACTCCCCGAACCCAAGAAAACATCTCAAAGGTTTTTGCTGTGCTTTTTAAACCTTTCCTTAGGATAAAATAAAAAGTCGGTGGCGACTCTTGCTCAACCGCACATTTGCGAAAACAAACGCAAAACACTGGTCAGTTCTCCCACCGTATCACAGAACTGGCGACTCTGCTGGGGAAGACCATTTTAAAAGTGGAGTAACCTTAGGGCTTAGATCACCCTCTTGCATGACTAATTGTTTGATTTGCTTGCTTTATGCTTTGGCTTTATTGTTTGGGTTTACAATCCTCCACCCGGATTTTGGGAAACATTCATAGATAGCAATACGTTGTGGAAACTGTGCGGGGTATACCGACACGGTCTAAGCAATAACTATATTAGTGCGACATATTTGTGAGTACCGGTAACCCTTGAGTTCAATCAAGGAGAGTACGGGGCCGCTGAGTGATATCACTAAGCACTAATGACCTAGAACCTTACTTGACCATCTTGGCCTTTCATTAGGGGTAGTGAGATGACCGGCTTTGGTGCAGTCCGAAGTTGGTAGATACTCGATACTACACTCATTGAGGGTTGTTTTCTTGGAATATTTTGGTCGCTAGTTAAGTGGCTAAACCGAAACAATGAACATTGAAAACAATCCAATGATATTGAGCTCCTTAGAACCCGGTTACTATTTATAGGACAGGTTTTTAAGCCAACTACACTCAAGAGGGTACTTACCTATGAAACCCCATGCCAGCCTGAAACTAGGGTTTGGTGTGATTTGCTTGTACATATGTTTTGTGCATACATCATAAACATCATGAAGCATCATATGCATTTACTAACCATTTCAAGGGTTTTGGATCTTCATCTTTGTTCTTGTTTTGCAGGACATGGAGATTCCTCGCAGAAATACCATTCAAGTCAACCTTGTGAGAATCTCTCCTCAACTCAAGGAGCTCACCTCAAGAATTCCGGAAAATTCATCCTTCAGTGAAAGACATGGTAGACTGCTCAGCCTAGTCAACACCAACATTGAAGAAGACATGATGAAAGTGCTATTCCAGTTCTTTGACCCTCTTCACCACTGTTTCACTTTCCCCGATTATCAGTTGGTACCCACTCTGGAGGAGTTCTCTCAACTCCTGAGAATTCCTATCCTTAATCAACTACCCTTCAACGGTACGGAAAAGGAACCAAAGCCGGAAGATGTTGCTCGAGCATTACATCTACAACCATCCGACATCAAGGGGCATTGGGAAACCAGAAGCGGCGTCAAAGGATTCTTAGCCAAGTTCTTGTTTGAGAAGGCACAAGAATGTTGGAACTCATTGGACTTACAAGCCTTCGAAGAGATTCTGGCACTCCTTATCTATGGGTTGGTCTTGTTCCCAAATCCTGACCATTTGGTAGATGTCAACGCTGTCAAAATCTTCTTGTCCAGAAACCCAATACCAACATTGCTTGGGGACATCCTTCACTCATTTTACACACGAACAATGAGAAAGAGGGGTGTTCTCATGTGCTGTACTCCCCTCCTCGCAAGGTGGTTTATTTCGCACCTTCCACAATCTGTCCTGAAGAATGATCAAGGTACAAGGTGGTCCCAACGATTGATGGCTCTTACTCATTGGGATGTGCATTGGTGTTCTCGGTCCAGAGAAAATATCATCATTGTCGATCGTTGCGGAGAATTTCCTAATGTTCCTTTACTTGGAATTAGAGGGGGTATCACCTACAATCCTTGCCTAGCTTTGAGGCAATTTGGATATGCCGGAGGGATGGCCCTCATGATATGTTGATTCCTAGCTTAGTTTTTGACTTCGACAACGATGCGCAAGGACTTCGCCAAAGATTCATCAGAGCTTGGGGAAAACTCGACAAGGTTGATAGCAGGACTTTGGGACACAAGAACTCCATCCCTCTTGAACCTTATCTCAAATGGGTACGAGCCCGGGCCCAAAGATTGATGATGCCTTATCCTCATATTCTCCCTGTGATTAAAGAGCCCGTCAATGAAGGAGAGGTTCCCTACACCATCCTACATCCAGACATGCCTACATCGTGGGAGGAAATGCAGAAAAGCTGGATTCAGCTCAAGGAGGAACGTAATACTTTTGAGGCTAGCTTCTACGCCAGTGAGAAGAAGGTTCTAGAGCTTACCCGCCGACTCCATGAGCAAGAGGTCCTCAACACCTACATCGCACCAAAAAGGATGCAATGTCTTTCTACCCTGAGAAATTATTTTGTAATTTTTGGCCCATGGGGCATTTATGTACTAACAAATCTTTTCTTATGACGTGCGTTATTTTTGTCTACAACAATTGTGAATTTCCAAAACCCTTGAATGCATTGCATAGATAGCATCTCATGCATCATGTGCATAACAGGTACCCATTTTTTCTACAGGTCGCTTAATCTTCTTCGCTGTTTATTTGGAACAGTCATCATGAATCCAGACTCATCCAGTGAGCAAGCAATCAAGGCCCTTCAGGCCCAAAGTGCACAGTTTCAAGAGATGGTCCTAAGCCTAGCCCAGGGTCAGCAAGAGTTGAAGGCTCTACTCCTGAAGAAGAAAAAGAAAAAGAGGACTGCGTTGTTCAACACCGGACGCAGATTTGGGAACACACTCCATAATGAAGCTGATCCAAGCACTTCTTCTGCTGAGAAAAACAGTCCCCAAGGGGGAGGAGCTTCTAGTCCCGCAGTCTCTGACAACGAGACGGACTATAACAACGAACAATACCCACCTGCTGCTGACAGATACAAGCAATTGGAGGACCGCTTGAGCGCCGTGGAAATTCAGAATGTGCCGGGACTGGATTTCGGAGATTTGGGGTTATCTTCTGGGGTAGTAATTCCACACAAGTTTAAGGCGCCTGCCTTCGCCAAGTATGATGGGGTCTCCTGCCCAAAGCTGCATCTGAGGTCGTACGTAAGTAAAATCCAACCTTACACGGCAGATAAGAACCTCTGGATTCACTTCTTCCAAGATAGCCTCTCGGGGTCACAGCTTGAATGGTTTTACCAATTGGATGGAGCTAGCATCCGACACTGAGAAGATTTGGCAACCGCATTCTACAGACAATACCAATACAATTCTGATCTCGCTCCTACGCGTACCCAACTTCAGGGTATGTCTCTAGGGACGGGTGAAGGGTTCAAAGAGTACGCTCAAAAATGGAGAGATTTGGCTGGCAGGGTGCAGCCTCCATTAACTGATCGAGAGTTGGTTGATATGTTTCTAGGGACGTTGTCTGGCCCGTTTTTCAATCATTTGGTTGGTAACTCCTCCGCTGGGTTTACAGATTTGATATTGACGGGAGAAAGAATTGAAGTTGGCATCAGATCAGGCAAGATACAAAAGGCTGCCTCCACAAGTGCTGAGAAGAGGCCGTTTAAGAAAGAAGCAAGTGCCGTCTATGGTACTAGAAGACAAGTCAAGCCCGAAAGTCGCCAAGCCGTCAATGCTTTGGTCATCTCGAAACCTGTCGCTGCTCCTCAGCAGTACAATCAACAAAGAAGCGAAAGACCCAAGAGGCAGTATACTCGGCTGAGTATGACCTTATCTCAAATTTTACCCCAACTGTTATCCACCAACCTGGTGACCCTCAAAGAAGCTCCTAAGGTCGTCAACACTGCGTCTCCTAAGTATAACCCAAATGCCCGGTGTGCTTATCATTCTGATAGTCCCGGGCACACTACTGATGATTGCTAGGCCTTGAGAAACAAAGTGCAAGATCTGATCGACGCAAAGGAGATCCAGTTTGAAGCGTCGGAGAGACCAAATGTTGTAACTGCTCCTATGCCCCAGCATATAGTAAATGCCATTGAGGAAGAAATGTGTGCTGTTTCGGTAGATGAAGTTGTCACCCCTCTTTTGACTGTCAAGAAGAACCTACTGCGGGCCGGTTTATTTCCGGGTTGCCGTGAAGGTTGCCTGTTCTGTGCTGTTTCCCTATCTGGTTGTCCCTTGCTGAAGTTAGGCATCCAGAGTCTAATGGATAGCAAGGAGATTCTGTTTAAGAAGTCTGCTGTTCAATTGGTTCCGGTGAAAGAAGTTTCCGTGGTTACCATCTTCAAAAATCCGATCAAGGCTCTCCCGAAGAAGCCTGTTCAAATCATGACTGTTGCACCTGTGGTTATTACTGTTCCGGGGCCTCTCCCCTATGTATCTGATAAAGCTGTCCCCTGGCATTATGGGGCAGACGTATATGTGAATGGAATCAAACAAGAATTCAACACTGGCGCCAGTATCTGCGATATCACTGGTCCAGCCAAGGTCACCCGCAGTGGCAGGCTCTTCTCGCCTGACATTGCACCGCCCGCTATTCGAAAACCCCTCCTTATAAAACCTACAAGTTTACCTGTTCCTACTGCTGATCAAGTTGTCTCCCCTGCTGCCGAGTCATCAAATGCTCGGGGCAAAGGGATTGAAGAGGAGCCTGCCCGGAGGGAGGCACCAATTCCTATAAATGCTGAGGCCTCCCAACAAGAAATGGAGGAGATCCTGAAAATAATAAAGAAGAGTGATTTCAATGTTGTCGAGCAGCTGGGGCATACGCCCTCCAAGATCTCCATGCTCTCTTTATTGCTATGCTCCGAGGCCCATGCTAAGGCCTTGATCTCATTTCTCAAGACGGCCCATGTACCACAGGAGACATCTGCAGTCCAATTCGCTGATTGCGTAGCAAATCTGACAGCAGACAATGGCTTGGGTTTTTCAGATGCTGACCTGACTGCGAAGGGAAAAGACCACAACGACGCCCTGCATGTCTCTATCGAATGCAGGGGCACTACTCTGGCGCATGTATTGGTGGATACTGGTTCTTCCTTGAATGTTCTACCGAAAAAGGCTTTAGACCGTTTGGATTATGAAGGCCTAGAACTAAAGCCCAGCAATATCATCGTCAGGGCCTTTGACGGTTCCAAAAGGATGGTTCATGGAGAGGTTAACATCCCTATTCGTGTGGGCTCTCAAGTGTTTGACTCTACTTTTTATGTGATGGATATACGTCCATCGTACTCTTGTCTACTGGGTCGACCTTGGATCCATAAAGCTGGGGCAGTGACCTCCACCTTGCACCAGAAGCTGAAGTACCCTGTCAGGGGGAAGATCGTCATTGTACAAGGAGAAGAGGAGTATATGGTGAGCCATTTGAATTCCTTCAGATACATTGAGATGGACGGGGAGTTTATTGAAACCCCCTTTCAGCATTTCGAGAAAGTACATCCAATTTCAGCAGCAGCAGAGGCAGCGGTCGAAGAGAATGTTTCCTTGAAGATGGCTTCCCTAAGGGATGCCCGGGCTGTGGTTCAGAAAGGCGATTGTGCAAACTGGGGTCAGCTTCCTGACTTCACTCAGAAGAACGACAAGTTTGGGCTAGGCTTTACTGCAGAGGCTCAGAGGGCTGTGCGCAAGGAGAAGGTCAGAAAGGCTCCGGTGTTTATCTCCAGCTCAAGGGTGAATGCTATCGAGGAGGATGTAGAGGAATCAGAGTTTGACAGTTGGATCTACCCGACCACCAGCGACGGACCAAGCAACTGGACGGCAAAGGATTTTACCCCTATCACATTTGTCACGCAGTAATTGATTTCTTTTGATTTCCAAATTTGTAACAAACAATATGTTAAAACTTTGTTGGCTCGGTGTCCTACCCGGGGCATCGTAGCTCCATTTGTGAGGGCTTTTTGTATGACATTTTCATATATCATCAATCAAAGCATTGGACGTTTGTTGCATTTCAAATCTTGTGCTCTTTTCCTTTTTGTGTTATATATATTGCAAAACAGCTATATTTACACACACTCACTTATACAGGTTTCAATCCACCCTGGATCTCACTGGTAACAGCTCTGCTACCGCCAGTTATGACTTCGAAAATCCGATCAACTTGGCCGAGGACGAAGGTGAAGATGATTGCGAAGTGCCTGGTGAACTCGCAAGACTGCTACTCCAGGAAGAGAGGGCTATTCAACCACATGAAGAGCCTGTGGAAACAATTAACTTGGGTACTGAGACATATAGGAAAGAGGTCAAGATTGGTGCCAATCTAGAGCTCAGCGTGAAGCAACGATTGATCCAGATGCTACAAGACTACATGGAGATTTTTGCTTGGTCCTATGAAGATATGCCTGGTTTGGATGCCGACATTGTAGTTCACTACCTGCCAACCAAGGAAGATTGCCCTCCGGTAAAGCAAAAAGTCCGACGGATGCGTCCAGAGATGTCTGAAAAGATCAAGGCCGAGGTTATGAAACAGTTTGATGCCGGGTTCCTTGCAGTGACTTCTTACCCTCAGTGGGTTGCCAATGTGGTGCCAGTACCGAAGAAGGACGGTAAAGTCAGAATGTGTGTTGACTACAGGGATCTGAACAGAGCCAGCCCCAAAGATGACTTCCCCCTACCTCACATTGATGTCCTTGTTGATAATACAGCTCAACACAAGGTGTTCTCCTTCATGGATGGTTTTTCAGGGTATAATCAGATCAAGATGGCTCCGGAAGATATGGAGAAGACTACCTTTGTAACTCAGTGGGGCACCTTCTGTTATAAGGTCATGCCATTCGGATTAAAAAATGCTGGGGCAACCTATCAACGTGCCATGGTTGCTTTATTTCATGATATGATCCATCATGAGATTGAGGTATACGTTGATGACATGATTGCAAGGTCTCAAACTGAGGAGGAGCACCTTGACCATCTGAGGAAGTTGTTTGACCGACTCAAGTTATACAAGCTAAGGTTGAACCCCAACAAATGTACCTTTGGGGTAAGATCCGGAAAATTGCTAGGTTTCATTGTAAGCGATAAAGGTATTCAGGTAGACCCTGCCAAGGTAAAAGCCATACAAGAGATGCCGACTCCAAGAACAGAGAAAGAAGTCAGAGGTTTCCTGGGACGACTGAATTACATTGCCCGATTCATCTCACATCTGACTGCTACTTGTGAGCCAATCTTCAAATTACTGAAGAAAGATCAAGTAGTACGCTGGAATGATGAATGTCAGGCTGCCTTTGAAAAGATAAAGGAATATCTCCAAGAGCCACCCATTCTTATGCCACCGGTGGAAGGAAGACCTCTGATACTATACTTGACAGTACTTGACAATTCAATGGGGTGTATGCTGGGACAGCATGACGAGTCTGGCCGAAAAGAGCACGCTATTTATTACTTGAGCAAAAAGTTTACCGACTGTGAGTCTCGTTACTCACTGCTTGAGAAAACTTGATGCGCTCTTGTATGGGCTGCTCGCCGGCTGAGACAGTATATGCTGACTCACACTACTTTATTGATTTCAAAGATGGATCCCATCAAGTACATATTTGAAAAGCCCGCTCTGTCTGGAAGAATAGCGAGATGGCAAATGATCTTGACAGAATATGATATCCAGTATACAACTCAGAAAGCAATTAAGGGAAGCGTACTGGCGGATCATTTGGCACACCAACCTATGGACGATTACCAATCATTGAACTTTGATTTTCCGGACGAAGACATCATGGCGGTAACTGACTGTGAAGTACCTGGACCGGATGAACGACCTGAGGAAAGATCCCGATGATCTATGCACTTTGATGGAGCCTCCAATGCTTTGGGTAACGGCGTCGGCGCTGTAATCATATCCCCCAAAGGAACTCATACTCCACTCACCGCCCGATTATGTTTCAACTGCACCAACAATATGGCAGAATATGAGGCATGTATCATGGGTTTACGAGCTGCAATCGACTTGAGGATCAAATTTCTAAGTGTCTTCGGAGATTCCGCTCTGGTGATCAATCAGATCAAAGGCGAGTGGGATACGAAACACCCGAATCTTATTCCTTACAAAGAGTATGTGTTGACCTTGCTTCCCCACTTTGAAGAGATAGCTTTTGAGCACTTCCCTAGAGAGGAGAATCAGCTAGCAGACGCCCTAGCTACGATGTCTTCAATGTTCAAAGTTAAATGGGACAATGAGGCTCCCCGAATCATAATCTGGAAGATGGATGAACCGGCATACTGCTGCGAGCTCGAAGCTGAGAAGGTTATTGAAAAACCCTGGTATCATGAGGTGAAGAGGTACTTAGAAGCTCAGGAATACCCTGAAGGTGCCTTTGTCAATGATAAGAAATTCATGAGGAGGTTTGCCGCAAAATTCTTCCTCAGCAACGGCATTCTCTACAAACGGAATCATGATTCAACTCTGCTACGTTGTGTGGACAAGGCTGAAGCAGAGAAAATTATGATGGAATTACATGAAGGCACGTTTGGAACACATTCCAGTGGACACACCATGGCTAAGAAAATCCTTCGGGCAGGATATTTCTGGTCCACAATGGAAGCCGATTGTTACCAACATTCCCGAACTTGTCATAAATGCCAGATCTATGCTGACAAGGTGCATATCCCTCCGGTTCCTTTGAATGTTCTGACTGCACCTTGGCCGTTTGCAATGTGGGGCATAGACATGATCGGTGAGATCAAACCTACGGCATCCAATGGGCATCGTTTCATCTTGGTGGCGATCGATTACTTCACGAAGTGGGTTGAGGCAGCATCCTACGCCACAGTAACCAAGAGCGTCGTGGCGCGTTTCATCCGGCATAACCTGATCTGTCGGTACGGCGTCCCGGAAAGAATCATTACGGACAATGGTACCAATCTCAATAACAAAATGATCACTGAACTCTGTGAACAATTCAAAATACAGCACCACAATTCTTCTCCCTACCGGCCGAAGATGAATGGGGCTGTAGAGGCAGCCAATAAAAATATCAAGAAAATTGTGCAGAAGATGACAGTGACCTATAAAGATTGGCACGAGATGTTACCGTTCGCTCTTCATGGGTACCGCACCTCAGCCAGAACGTCAACCGGGGCAACTCCCTTCTCCTTGGTCTATGGCATGGAGGCCGTCTTGCCAATTGAAATCCAGATACCCTCTCTCCGGATAATGAAGGATGCAGACTTGAATGAAGATGATTGGATCCAGACTCGACTTGATCAATTAAATCTGATTGACGAAAAGAGGCTCACTGCTATCTGTCATGGTCAAACGTATCAAAAACGGATGATTAGGGCATTTAACAAGAAAGTCAGACCGCAAGAGTATCAAGTTGGGGACCTGGTAATCAAACGCATCATCCTTCCTCAAAGTGATCCCCGGGGCAAATGGACCCCTACTTACGAAGGGCCATTTGTGGTTAAACGTGTGTTCTCAGGAGGAGCCATGATCCTAACCACCGTGGATGGTGACGACCTTCCTCACCCCGCCAATGCAGACATAGTGAAAAGATACTACGCATAAATAAAAGACCCGCT
The DNA here is from genome assembly GCA_948472305.1 of Vicia faba. Classification (NCBI taxonomy): domain Eukaryota; kingdom Viridiplantae; phylum Streptophyta; class Magnoliopsida; order Fabales; family Fabaceae; genus Vicia; species Vicia faba. The sequence continues at coordinate 691,690,198 of OX451736.1, forward strand.
AGGTTGACATACCTAGGCAAAAATAAGGGCTTCCCGGCGAACCAAAAGGGTTCGGGCAAAAATAAGGGATGAAATGAAAAAATCTGTACACCCGGCAAGTCGAAAACCTGAAAAGGCGGCTTGGGCAAAAATGGGTATCCCGGTGGACTGAAAACCTGAAAGGGCGGTCCAGGCAAAAGTTAGGGATGGAGCGTAACACTATGTCTCATTGGATCACATCGCATCCAGAATTCAGTATCAACTACCTGGCTCAGACTTCGGCATCGACCAATCAGCTTCATCTTCAACCAGGCAGCAAAGCGATGAGACGCCCGGAGACATAAAGGCAATAGCAGAGTTGGAACCCAGTGGGATCGTTCACATAGCTGTTTTATTTCCTTTTCAAAATTCTATGTTATTTGGCGGCGTCCTCTTACTAGGATGTCAGCCTCTTGTATAAAAACGCCTATTCACAGGCAAAGTTCAAATCAATACAAATTCACTTGTCCATACAAATTACCATTGTTTTCTTTTTTCTGTTTTGTCTTGCGAAGAACGTCCAATGTTCATTTTTGATATATGCATTTGACATTAAAATTGCTGATTCATAAATATTTGCATATGAAACAAAAGATCAATTGCAGGTGACATCGGAAACAGGGGCAATGTGAAGTTGTCCGATGCAGTCTGATTGCTTTGTCCGCCAAGGTACCCGGTTAGGTTCAACTGAAGAATGTGACTAAATCATCTCAACTCCCCGTAGAGTAAGACAAAATTCGGCAATACTTTCCCCAAGCAGAGTTGGTTCCCTATCAATCCTGAAAAGGCACCACATTCCCCAGCGGAGTATAGGCATTCGTCAGCAAGCATCCCCGGCAGTCTTGATCTAAGTTTGCTACCTGGCGAAATACGGACACCCCAGTAGAACCATTTACCAGCACAATTCCAGAAGTTTCCCCAGGAAAGTGGGATTCTTGTCCCCAACAGGTCTTAAAGCTTATCCCCAGTAGATTCTGGAAGCTTGTTCCCTGCAGAATACGGACGTCTCTCCCTAACTTCATTCAGAGTTATTCCTCACGAGGGCTTATAACTGGGTTATCCTCAGCTAATCGCCACGGAAGATCATCCCCAGCGGAGTTTATCTTTCAAATCCCCAGCGGATTTTATCTTTCGAATCCCCAGCGGATTTTATCTTTGGTACCCCCAGCGGAGTTTATCTTTCAAATCCCCAGCGGATTTTATCTTCAAATCCCCAGCGGAGTTTATCTTTCGAATCCCCAGCGGATTTTATCTTTGGTACCCCCAGCGGAGTTTATCTTTCAAATCCCCAGCGGATTTTATCTTCAAATCCCCAGCGGGTTTTATCTTCAAATCCCCAACAGAGTTTATCATCGTTATCCCCAGCGGGATCCATCATTAAAGTCCTCAAGCAGGCCTCTCATCAAAACTTCAGCAAAGTATCTCTTCCACAGAGCAACTTCCCGGCCGTTCGTCAAGGATTTATTTTCCTAAGATGAAGTTACACTCATAAACATTTCACATTTTCATACATCTTGCTTACATATATGATAAAGCGCATACAACACTATCTCATGATTGAGCATCATGACATCGTGCATATCATACATCACGACATTGCATACAACTTATGTTTTTGCCTTTTCAGGAAAAAAAGACGATCCCAAAAACAACTACCTTCAACTGTCACAAATTCCGGATTCGATACCTGTATCTAGCCAGGGCATATCTGAGAGTGATCAGTTTCCAGACTCGATTCCTGTATCTAGCCAGGGCACGTCTGAAGAGTTCAAAGATTCGATTCCTGTATCCAGCCAGGGCACATCTATCAACTGCAACGTTTCCAGACTCGATTCCTGTATCTAGCCAGGGCACGTCTGAAGAGTTCAAAGATTCGATTCCTGTATCCAGTCAGGGCACATCTATCAACTGCAACGTTTCCAGACTCGATTCTTGTATCTAGCCAGGGCACGTCTGAAGAGTTCAAAGATTCGATTCCTGTATCCAGCCAGGGCACATCTATCAACTACAATGTTTCCAGACTCGATTCCTGTATCTAGCCAGGGCACGTCTGAAGAATTCAAAGATTCGATTCCTGTATCCAGCCAGGGCACATCCATCAACTGTCACGTTTCCAGACTCGATTCCTGTATCTAGCCAGGGCACGTCTGAAGAGTCCGAAGATTCGATTCCTGTATCCAGCCAGGGCACATCTATTAACGACTATTTCCAGATTCGACTCCTGTATCCAGCCAGGGCACATCTGTGAGCAACCGATTGTAGATTTGATACCTGTATCTAGCCAGGGCACATCTGCATAAGGAGATTGAAGATCAAACACCTGTAACAAGCCAGGAAAACATCCGTCTTTCTCAAATATACAAGTTTCTCGCTAAGGAATCTCTTATGCGATCGACACTTCCAAATGGCATCTATAAGCCCATTCCCGACAAGGATCTGTCACATCTCCAGATGGCATCTGTAAGCCCATCTCCCTATCCATCACCTCTCCAAATGGCATCTATAAGCCCATTCCCGCCATCACATTGCTGATACTCTACTAAGCGAGTGCAAATTTCAGGGCACTCTGGTGTCCAATCTTCTTTTACCTTCGAGTCGCGAAAGGCAAACTCGCCAATCTAACTCTTCAGGTTCAAGAAGATTGAACAGGGGCAACTGTTGTACCCCAAAATTTGCCCTCCCTTTCTTCAGGAAACCATCTTAGATTTTTCAAAGTCCCCTGAAACAAATCCAAGTCCTGAGTTATCCTTTTGCCCAAGCAAGTCACTTACAAGAGCAAGATGATCTCACAAACTCCAGAAACAACGCTTTCATCTTGAGGAAAATCAAATTCTAAGTGCTTAGAATGTTTCTTTAAAATAAGTGTTTTTAGAAAAATCAGCGCTTCAGAACTTCTGGACCCATTCCAGATGAAGACGGTCAGAAGTTGCAAGCTTGGCTCAGCGTGGTCAGAAGTTGGCTCTTCAGCAGCTACATCAGTTCAATCAGAAGTTGTAAACGTGGTTCAGAGTGTAAGCCTCAAATAGAACATGCCCCTTCAGCAGTTACACAAGCTCAGTCAGAACTTGCTAAAGGAATGCAAGAGAAACAGGAAAGTATGAAGGCTCCTTCAGAACAGGTTGAAATCAGAAGATGAAAGGTCAGCAGGATAGGTGTCACATTGATACAGAATCTCTAAGTCCAGATTGTCCAGAAGTAGATCCAAGGAACGTACCAGAAAACTAGGAGAATCTCCAGAGTTTGCTAAGACAACAGGTAGCCAAGGCCAGAGCATGGTTTACGCTGCTGATTCAACGCTGGTTTCCCTTACCAGAATGTTGGTATTGACAGGTCTTGTCACCATTTAATGCCCATTAATGCTTCCAACCACTCCTGAGCATTCACGTGTGGCTTGGAAAATGCTTTTGCACAGATTTTGGCATGGGTCTTCACGCCACTGCCCACTTCAGAGGTCACTTCTCCCCAATCTACGCCTGCTGCTGCTACCTAGGCTGAAAGATAGCTGTTATCACAACTTCCCAGGAATTTCTGTCAAAGAACAAATTCAAACTCTGTTGGCGCCTTAAATGTTCAAGGCATCCACAAGAACTTTGCCTATAAATAGAGAGCTTTCACCACTGCAAAAGACGTTCAAGAAAAGAAACAGAAAAATTGCCTAAGAGAGAAACGAAACTCCTAGCAACATAACATTCTGAAACTCTGCCAAAATCTCCAGCTTTGTTTCATAACTTTAAGTTTCTTACCTTCAACCTCATCAAACATCCAGCTCTTTTCTGTAAACCAAAAACGTTCTTTCCAAACTTCTGACCCTATACACGTATACACCTTCACTTCCCCTTTTCCAAATCTGTCCAGAACACCACCAGAACCAAAAGCTAACTTTCACCCACCATTTTCCAGACAGTCAGGTAAGCACCTGCTGACTCTCACCACACTGTTAAGCATCATCAGCTGTGCATATTCAAGTAACATAATGTAAATATTCATGTTATTGCTGTTTATGTTCTGAGGATTCTCATACCTCAGAACGTTCGGAGCCAGTATAGGACTTGCCTGTGACCTTGGTGATTCTGACCTCTGAAACATTTTTGCTATTTTGCTGGATCTGTTCCAAATATGTTTCCTGTTTTGTGGAGTAACAACAGGATTGCAGATGTTCTGATTAGTACAGGAAAAAGCCAAGTGCTGACTTTGACGTTAGCACATCTGAAGCCTGTTTTGCTGTCAATGACATCAGAACCTCTGAGAGTTATTGCCTTTTCAGCAGAATCTGAACTTCTGGGTTCTCCACTAACAAACTTCTGTCTTGCAGCGCAGGGAAATCAGAACTTCTGGTTTCCCCACTAACAAGGTTCTGTTTTGCAGGTTCTAGGGTCAGAAGTTCTGACTCATCCAGTTTTCACCAACAGGTTGATCATCTGACAGCGGATCTGGGTCAGAACTTCTGATGGCCTCCCAACAGCGCGCGGGCTCCCTCTCTCTCTATATATATCTTTTTTTGCTATTTTCTTTTTTGTCTATTTTTCTCGTTGAACCCCCCATGTACAAATGTGTATCCCCCTCCCCTAATTGTTGTAATAGCGTAGGATTTTACATTTCCGCTTCTTATTGCTAGTAATTAGGACGTGTATGACAAGATAAAATCAATGAAATAGAAAAACCTAATTCAAAGAAAAACTCTTGTATGCAATAAAACACACTTGCACACTAACACCCCTAGGGTTATATCCACTTGTTGCCTTTCAAGATTGGGCCATATTGCATGTTAGGTCTCTTTGGGCAAAACAAACACAATTCAAATGATCATAGTCCCTCGATGACGCTTTCGAAAGTTGCCTAAAAAATGATCAAGTCCCTTAAGGAAAATGCCCAAAGATACTTGGCACCATTGCAATTATGGTCTAAACGATGACCCGCGCCCGTCCCTTTCACATCCTAACACAAGATTGTCCACCAAATACAATGGTAGGACAAAATTGTTAAAAGGGTTAACAACATAACAAAACCTTTGAGAACTTTAGGGTAGATCGCTCTTAAGTACTTGTCAACTTGCAAAATGAAAACACTTGCCTGTTTTTTCACACCTCACAACACTTTCAAAAAAAACAACTTTCAAAAAACAAATGAAAACCTTTTCAAAAGACATACACCTTTGTATACATCCCAACATGGATCATTACAAAGGTTTCCACCACATTGGCCTCTTTTCAAAACATTTTCAAACCCACACACACAAACACCATTTCAAACAATTGAAAAAAGGCAAGTGATCTAAGCAAGTAACTAAGAGCCCATGGATAACCATGGATAGAAAGGGTGCTAATACCTTCCCTTTCTATAATCTACTCCCCGAACCCAAGAAAACATCTCAAAGGTTTTTGTTGTGCTTTTTAAACCTTTCCTTAGGATAAAATAAAAAGTCGGTGGCGACTCTTGCTCAACCGCACATTTGCGAAAACAAACGCAAAACACTGGTCAGTTCTCCCACCGTATCACAGTCTTGCTATAAGATTCTTCCATGTTCAGAACATGCAGAACAATGCCTCTCTCTTGCTTCAACGTGTCTTCGAATGCTCCAGCGCATATATTTCAAACTTCGAACATCCCGCTTGTATTTGAATTTCAAATGTTTTGGCACTTCTTCGCTTCGAACGCTCTTCTTTAGACACAACCTTGTTGTTATTTCGAGACTTCTTTAGATATGTTCTCATAATTGCCACTCGAAACTCCAAGCTTTGATATGCTCATTCGAAACACTGCTTCTACTATTTCGAAACATGACACTTTGTTTCACTTCGATCGAAACGTCCAATTTGTTTGGCTTCTAATAATATTATCAAAATCTTCAGCCAACAAAATGCCCCTTTAAAATATGTATTTCGATCTCTCTTGAGAAATACTTATTTTAAACATATACGCAGGATTTTGATGCGACCTTTGAATCATCGTAACATTTAATGCATTTGACTCCAGTCACGTCAATCATAACACTTTTTAGATTCCTTAACCGCCTGGAACCACTTCACACTATGGTACAGTTACAAAACAATGATTATCTTTAATCACGCTTACTACCAATGTTAACTTTACGCCACCTCTTCATCACACCAACCCATGATTTCCATGTATCACAACCTTATTCAGTGGATGCTTAAACTTCCACATTATAAAAACCATCAACTTAGTCTTTTTCTTTTCTTTCCACATTCTGAATCTTTTATCCTTCTTTTCTCACCGAAAACCCTAAGCTTTCAACATTCTTCCAAAAATGTCTTCTTCTACTTCATCCCAACTAAAAAAGGTTTCCAAGAAGAAAGGAAAGACCGCAGGAACTACCATGGAAAGTAAGGTTGTCACTCACCAAGGTCAATCTGTTCTTGTTCCCCAGATGATCTCAAAGGAAAAAGAAATGCTTTATGCATCCCAGGTACTTATTCCTACCACCGCTGCTGGTAAGAGGTTAGCTTTAATGGGCCCTCTTACAGTTTTTGAAATTTTAAAAGATACCAGGAAAATTTTCCCAGTTTGCTATAGTTTCAAACCCTTGTTTAACAAAATGGACGCCCCTAAGGCAATAGAATCTTCTGGCTCAAACACCATGGAAAATCCAACCGTTCCCCCTAAGGACCCTTTTGTATTAGACTATGTAAAGAGTAATTTTAAACCGTTTCGATCTTGCCCCACCTCCGACACTGCTTATCAAAACTGGTTCAATAAGGTAGAAGCTAAGAAATCCCAGCAATGGGAAGAATTAGATATCTACAACTTGATTAAGCTGTCGAAGCCTGGTTTCACTTACAGCCACCCATTGTTATTCGCGTCCCTATATTTCTGGGACAGTACTTATAATACTTTCCATCTCCCTGGTGGAATGATTACCCCTACCTTCTTTGACATAGCGGCCACCACTGGGCTATCGCCAGTAGGAGAAACATATATCCCTGACAACGAAGAACATTCGAGTATAATCGACTTCGAAGTCAAACTAGCAAGTTTTTCCAAGTTTATCAGTCACTACCATGCTGAAGGAGACATTGTGTCTGATGTAGAACACATTGCTTTCCTTACCCTATGGCTGTCAAGATATGTCTTCTGCAGTAGATCCCTACAGGTAGCCAGTAGGTTTATTCCTCTAGCTAGGGATTTGCACGAGAATCGAAGAGTGTGCTTAAGTGAGCTGCTCTTAGTTGACCTTTATGAAAGCCTAAGGTCAGCTGTTTCGAGCCTAAAATCTCACACCTCCAAGAATATCCTGTTGGCTGGCCCTTTTTGGTTACTTCAGCTATGGCTAAATGCCATGTTCGAACCTTCCTTGTCAACTGCCAACACCATTGATGAACAAGACCCTGAAATAACTGATAGAATAGTCGAAGGCACTAGGCTGCGAAGATTAACTCCAAATGACGACAAGGATGACTTCAAAATCCTATTCTCGAAGTACATCATGATATTCTCTAAGAGGCATAAGTTCGAAGAGACCATGGCGCCTTTTGCTTCAAGGGCTCATGGACCTTCATGGTTCACCATGGCTCTCTCAGAAGCTGTCAAGAGCAAAGAGATTCAAGATGTATAGAGAGCCTTCTTGCTACCCAGACTAATCTCCTCAAGAATAACTCCTGCCAAGAATCAGATTTTCCTCTTCGCTTACCAGCCAAATTTTGTTTCGAGACAGTTTGGCTTATGCTAACTAATTCCTGAACCCTTATTTCAAACTGAGAGTGCCATTACCTCTGGGCGAACCTTCAAGGCACGGGAAGCCAAATTACAGCAAGAACAATACCAAGGCTTTGTCCAGTTTGAGCTAATAACCTTTGAACCTACCCATCTTACAACTAAGGGGTTTCTGGAATGGTGGACCAAGTTTTATCAAACTTATATGTTCGATACTCTTACAATTCAACAGAAACTAATTGATGCCTTCGATGTGCAGGTACCAACCAAGAAAGGTATGTTCACTCATGCCAAAGAGATTAAAGCTTTTCAAAATTATTTCGAAACTACTTATGATCCCACACATTTGGAATCCACTGTGCATCAAGCGGCTGAGACCTTGAAGGAAAAATTCAAACAAAAAGTTTCTAAGTTAAAACTTCCTTCAGGGTTGTCACCTGAGGATATGTATAGGTTGGCATTCGAAATGCATCCACCTAAATTTCCTAGATTACCTACCTCAGAACTGGCTCTGGCTTGGTTTCCCCCATACCCTTGGTGGTTCACTTGCAAAGAGATGTTCAAACATCTTCAAAAGAAACCAAAGCCATCTGAGACTGTGACATGGGCTCGACACTGGCTCCATGATTTCCCAGGACACCTTCGATACGACCTTTCTGCCATGTCGATTAAATCTGATCAAGGCACAGGTGCGAATGCTTGGGAAAATCCCAAACGTTTTTCATTTTCCACATCTTTAACCTTTGCTTTAATTGTTTCGATTTTCAGCCATCAGGATAAAGACAGCTGCCTCAAAGTCGAAAGAAGGGAGTGCCTCTCAAGCCTCTATCGAAACCACTAACAATGTGACTCCATCCGAAACAACAACCATTGCTGCAACAACAACAACAATACCAACAATAACCAGTGTTCCAACTCCAACGGTAATCACTTAGCCTTGATGTTTCGAATTCACTAATGTTTCATGACTTGCATCTAACTCTTTGTTTAAATCTTTTCAGACCAACAAACTCCCGCCTACTACTCCAAAGAAGCGAAAATCAAACACCATTGGGGAAGACCCCAAGGCTGGCGGAAACTTAGAAACTGCTTCGAAGAAGAAGCAGAAGAAGGATATTTCGAAAAGTACCGTACCAACTAGTGTCTCTGGACTTGATTCCAGGGATGCTGCTCCCTCACCCAAATCCAAAATTCCACCTTCGACCTCCAACGTAATGTTGGAACGCATAGCTAGCAACCTCTCTTCCGAGAGTCCACAGGTAAATTGAACTTTAAACTTTTGGAAAATAATAATCTCTCATTACCTTGGTGCATGCTTTTAATATTCTTTCGCTCTTTGCAGAATATCTTAAATCCAGCTTCTACCACTTCGACCTCACTGTCAAAAGCTGTTGCTCCGCTCAACTCCTCTCCTCAAGGAGATTCCAGCAACCTTGTACAGAACAAAGGTTCCTCCAATATGGCGGTTCTGGCTGGAACTTCTGAGCAGCAGGATGATCAGAGTACTTCTCCTCCTGTAAAAGAGACAACTGAAACACCACTTCAAGCATCTGCAGAGGATTTGCAAAGAGCTTCTCTTCAAAAGTCCCCTCTTGAAACCCTTCAAGAGGACCCAAAGGATACTCATGCTGAAGGAGAGAAAGCTGATTCTGGCCAAAGAGACGAAGAATCTGCAGAAGAAGAGTCTGAGGAGGAGGATGCCAATGATGGTTCGACTGCTGGGACAGAGTCCAATGCAAATAGCAGCGAAAAAGAAGACATCGAAGTGGTGGACTTGGATGACGATGAAGAAGATCATGAGCACAAAACGAATGAAGGGGGTGGTGACACAACCAACAAACCCATGGAAGTCGAATTGGACGTGACTCCCCCACGTGTGGAACTCCCTCAACCGTCTTTGTCTCGAATGACTGACGAGAAGCTTGCACTCCTGAGACGAAATGACCCTATTGGGTACATGAAGGCAAAGCTGGCTCAGAGGGACATTCCACTTGCTAGGCCCGACACAAGTTCGACTAGCTATCCTCTTCCCACAGATGAAAGAATTGTACTTCTTAACAAGATCAGGAAAACAATTCTCAATGTGGATATATTCGAAGTGCTCAAACAGGATAACACTGCTTGCTACACTATGAAGGAGTTGCTTACAAAAGTCAACCTTGCTACGTGCTCCTTGCCAGTTAGTATTATCTTGTTCGATCTTCAGTCTTTGCTGGACAACGTAACTGGTTACCTTCTCCAAGATGAATCTGCTGCCAGGAAGGTTCAAGAAAAACGCACTGCAATGGATGCTGCTTATGAACAAGCTTCGAAACTCTCTCAAGAAGCTGAGGATCAAGCTATGCATCTAAAGCAAGCGAAAATTGATTATGAGGCTCGAGCTGAGTCCATCCTTCTCTGGGAAAGGCAGATCCAAGAACTTCAACAGAAGGTTAAAGAGGCTAATGAACAACAAATAGCCTTCGAAACCAATACTGCTGGTAACCAATTCGAAGAGCTTCTCAACCAGGGGCTTGCAGAAATGGAAACTGCATAACAACTCAAGGGAGAAGTGGCAACCTTGGAAGGAGCCAGGCGTTTCGCTCAACAGAGACTTGAATCTTTTCGAAGTACCTTCAACAGACTGAAGAATAATTCTTATTTCTAAATTTCAATGTTCATTTGATTACAATTTAGTTTTTTATATGTAATATTCGAACAACGCCATTTTGGCATCTCATCTTGCCATTTTGGCATTTTTATAATATTTTGGCTATGTTGTTACTATTTGAATCTCCTGCAGGCGTGGCTTATATTTCTTTAAATATTTCCCATTAACCCTTAGGATACGCTTATCATCCGTCAATTCTTCGATTTCATATGCATTGTTTGAGAATACTTTTAATATTCGAAAGGGTCCTTCCCAATGAGGTGACCATTTACCTAATGCTTTATTTTTCTTGTCCATGGGCAATATGACTTTCCAGACTAAGTCATTAATAATGAATGCTTTTTTCTTCACCCTTTTGTTATATGTCCTGGCCACTCTTTCTTTTTGTCTCATCAAAATTTCCAATGCATGTAATCTAACTTCGTCCAACTCAACTAATTCATTCATCATCATCTCCCAGTATAATGCAGCTGGGATTTCGTTTTGTCTTTGAATTCGAACTGATTGTAGATGAATTTCTACTGGTAATACTGCATTATGACCAAATGTGAGTTGGAAAGGCGTAGTGTTAGTAGCTTCTTTAGGAGATGTTCTACAGGCCCATAGTATTTGGTCCAAAGTTTTGTGCCAGTTCCTTGGCTTTTTACCAATATGTTTCTTGATTAACCCTATTATCACTTTATTGTCTGCTTCGACTTGACCATTTGCTTGGGCATAATATGGCGTTGATGTTAGCAATCTAAACCCCATTTCTTGGGCAAACTCTTGCATCTTTCTACCAGTAAACACAGAGCCTTGATCTGTGGTTATGCTCTCTGGCAATCCGAACCTATAGATAATGTGCTTCTGTATAAACTCAATAATAGCCTCTTGATCAACAACTATTAATGGTATAGCTTCGATCCACTTGGTAAACTAATCTATTCCCACCAAGATATATTTCTGTCCTTTAGACGAAGCAGGATTTATTTCTCCTGTCAAATCCAATGCCTATCCTCTAAATGGCCATGGTTTGATGATTGAATGTAATTCACTTGCAGGGGCATGTTGAATCCCTGCATGCTTCTGACTTTCCTCACATCCTTTAGCAAAGTCTATACAATCTTTGAGCATGTTAGGCCAATACATGCCATATCAAAACAACAACCATTTCATTTTATGACCTGCTTGATGTGCCCCACATGCCCCATTGTGGACTTCTGACAATGCTAAGTATGCCTCACTTTCTCCTAGGCATTTCAATAATACGCCCTCTTGGGTCTTTTTGAACAATTCGTTCCCCATGAGGAGATATGATAATGCTCTATATTTCGTCTTTCTATCCACATTCAGAGTTGGGTTTGCTAAATAACTCACCAGTGGACTTCGCCAATCTGCATCTGATAAAGTGTTTATGGCTAATATTTCGAATCCCTGTTTCTCAGCATATCCCAATTTCATACTTTCTAGATCTGATGGTGTGAATCTAGTAGCCATAACTCTACCCCTTAATTCAACTAAATCCTTAAAGTTCCTGGTCGAAACTTTATAACCTGAAGCCAAATGTGCTAAGTCATTTGCTTCTTGGTTCTCTATTCTTGGTATGTGTTGAATATCCATGTATTCAAATTTCCTAAGTAGTCTGTTGACTATGACGAAGTATATCATCAAGTTTTCCTTTATGCATTTATACTCCTTTGTAATTTGTTTGACCACTAATTCTGAGTCTCCTTTAATTTCGACTCTAGTTGCCCCCAATTCCAACAAAGCTTCAAGTCCAACAATGAGCGCTTCATACTCAGCTTCGTTGTTCGAGCAACGAGGACCATCTAATTTATACTTGAATTTTGTTGGAATTCCTTCAGGAGAAACTAGAAGGACTCCAACACCACTTCCATTCCTGTGGGTTGAACCATCAAAGTATAATTTCCATGGTTGCATTTCGACGTAACTCATGACAGTCTGCTCAACCAATGAATGGTCCACGATGAAGTCAGAAATCACTTGGCCTTTCATAGCTTTTAAAGGCATGAAAGTCAAAGAATATTCTTTTAAGGCTAAAGCCCATTTACCAACTCTGCTATGCATTATTGGTTTTGAAAGCATGTGTTTAATGACATCGAAATGAGATGAAACATAAACATCAACAGGCTTTATATAATACTTGAGTTTCATACAAGAGAAATACAAACAGAGACATAGCTTTTCTAAATTGCTATATCTGGTCTCTGCATCATTCAATACTCTACTTATATAGTATATGGCTCTTTCGATACCATTGCTATCTTCTTGTGCTAACATACTACCTATACTAACTTCAGAGGCAGATATGTACAATCTCATGGGCTTCCCCCATGAAGGTGGAGACAAGATAGGAGGCTGAGAGAGGTATCTTTTTATCCTGTCAAATGCCTCCTGATGGGCTTCATTCCATTCGAAGGCTTGGCCTTGCTTTAGACGAAGCAACAGAGAGAAAGCTTGGGTTCTTCCACTCAGGTTCGAAATGAATCTTCTGAGAAAGTTAATTTTCCCTAGCAGAGATTGTAACTCCCTTTTTGACGTAGGTGCTTTCGTCTCCATTATGGCTTTGGTTTTGTTCTGGTTGATCTCAATCCCTTTCTTGTGAACCACAAAACCAAGGAAATCTCCAGCCTGCACAAAAAATGCACATTTAAGGGGATTCATCTTTAAGCCATGTTTTCTCATTCGTTCGAATGATTGGCTCAAATGATGCAAATGTGTTTCTGCAGATACAGATTTGATGACTATATCATCAATATACACCTGCATAAAGGTTTCAATGAAATCATGAAAAATCGAATTCATTGCCCTTTGATAGGTTGCCCCAGCGTTCTTTAAACCAAAAGGCATCACCACCCATTCGTAGGTGCCTAAGGCTCATGGGCAACGAAATGCTGTCTTGGCAACATCTTCTTCAACAATGAAAATCTGATTATACCCAGAGTATCCATCTAACATACTCAAGTATTCGAACCCTGCAACAGAGTCTACTAGCATTTCTGCCACAAGCATGGAATACTCATCCTTAGGGGTTGCAGTGTTTAAATCCCTAAAGTCTATGCAAATTCTTAAAGAACCATTTTTCTTACTATATTTGCTAACCATTCGACGTACCTTATGGTTCTGATGAATTTGCAACACAACAACCTTTCGATCTCAGCTTTAATCTTTGTGAGAACCGCTGGTGCGAATCTTCTGGGAGTTTGTTTGATGGGCTTCTTGCCATCTTTGATTGGCAGTCTGTGTTCGACCAACTCCCTCTTTAAACCAGGCATTTCGTCATAATCCCATGCGAAGCAATCTTTGTTTTTCTTGAGGACTTCGATTACTTCCTGCTTGAGGCCTGGGTTAAGCTTTGCACTTATGTAGGTTATTCTTTTCGCGTTTTCATCCCCTAAGTTGACTTCTTTGAGTGGATCCTGCGCCAACATTTTGGCACCTGAGTCTATGGGGTCCCTTTCGAAGCCTAAAGGTTCTTTGTCGTAGATGGCATCCAACCTTTGATCCATCTCAAGTTCTTTAAAGGGTGAGCATTTCGAGCCATCCCCACTTGTTTCGTTCATCTTTACAGCTAATTTATTTATTTCAGCCTCTAAGGCCGCCTTTGATTCGTTTTCAGCCATATAGGCCGAAATCCTTTCAAAAAAGGTGGACTCAGTCATGGATAAGGTTGTCGAAGTCCCAGCCTGCTGGCCGTCTTTGTATAGTATTTTCGACTCCCTCTTCTTCATTGATTATTGTTCTATCCCAGTATAGGCCATCATGGCGAAGGGTCATGTAGTAGTGGGCATTTCTGGTTTCGTTGATCTCATCATTTGGAACACACGGAGCAATCTTTGCCAGATGTTTGTCATAATCCCTCTTGTCAACTAAATTGACTGTTAACATAAAGTAACTCTGGTCTGCTTCGATGTTTTCCACGATCCTATCATCTCTCCATAGAACTAGTCGTTGATGCATTGACGAAGGTACTGCCCCTACGCCATGGATCCACTCCCTTCCCAGCAATAAGTTGTAGTTGGCCTTGGCTTCGATCACCATAAACATGGTGGCCCTACAGCTTGAGCCTATTGTCAATTCCAACTGGACCACTCCCAGTGTTTTGCCCACTTTTCCTTCATAATTGGATAAAACCATATTGTGGGGCTTGATGTCCCCTTCGCGTATCTCTAATCTTTTCAGCATGAAGTGGGGTATCAAATTGACTGCAACACCCCCATCCACTAGAACTTTATTCACGCCATGGGCACCAACTTTTGCCCGAATAAATAGTGGCTTGAGATGGTTCTTCATAGCAGGTTCTGGACGTTCGAAGAACGCATTTTGCTCCTCGACATCCCCATTGTCCATCACATAGTAGCACACAGGCCTATGCTTCATCAAGTCTATGGTATCTTCTTCCTCATATTCATCAATTTCAGTTTCCTGTCCAAATTCACAGGGAAGCACAAATACCACATTGCAGTTTAGGTTGAACGAAGATTCCCCCTCCGATTCGAAGTTATCTGTTATCATATCTTCGTCCTCTTCCGGGCCTGGAGTGTATTCCTTTGGTTCATCTAGTTGTACTTCAGAGAAAAGCCTCCTATTAACTGGAGGTTTGCCTTCAGTTTGATCTTTTGGTGAGGGTTTGTTGGTGCTAGATTCACCTTGGTTCTTTGTTGAAGTGACCCCTTTATTTGCCACAACTTCCCTCTCAGCCTTTCGAATCCTCTGTTGCCTGCGCCACTGGGATCTCGACATGGGGTTCCTCCCTTTGTAGTTTTCTAATCTTACCTCTTCCCTTTTTGCTATGTTGAATTGCCTTTTATACGTCGTAGCATGGCGTGCATTTCGTTCGGTATTTCTCCATCTATCTTTGCCTTTGTCATTTCTGACTTGCAGCCATCTGTCGGTTGGCACTTCAGTAGGGAGTTTGAAAGTCACTCTTCGAGCAGCCTTGGGATGAGGACTATCAGGCCTTCATTGTTTGTGTCTGCTATCGAGACGTGGCCCCATCTGAACATTTTCTTGATGGTTCCAGCAAGGGGCGAAGGGAATCGTTTCGAAGGCTCTGACCATGCTTTGATCATACACAACTGAACACCTTGGGCAAATCAAGCACTTGGTTGCCCCTTTGTAGCAATGAAACACAAATTCTAGCAAACTTTATCCAGCCTTAGGATAACACCTGAACAACTGGTTATCCTGGCGCCAATTGTTGCCAGTTCGAGCCCTCTGTACCCTCTCGAAATTCGCAGCGATTCTCTGATTGCAGAGGATGCTGCACCTAGGGCACAATATCATGCATGTATCTCCCTTGTGGCATGTCATGAAGTAATCCTTGAGGCTAGCATATCCAGCGTGATTATCCTCCATTTTATACTTCTCTTTTTCTAAGTATCTTTCTACCTCCTCCATCTCAGAGCGAGGCCTCTCCATATCCACCATGTTTACCTCAACATCTTCCCCTTCAGCTTCATCATCTCCCCATCCTGTGGGTTTTATATCTTCAATGTGAACCTTCGAACTCTCTGGGGCAGAATATTTGACCAAATAGTCAAATTTTCCACTGGGTTCCCCTAGAGTGTCCCATATTTCCTTCTGAGGGGAAGTTGGCTTCATGATTTGGACTTTCTCCAATTCCAGCCTCAGGCCTTCAGTGACCTGTGTCAATTCTTGGTTTTGATTTTCCTGGCCTTCAGTAGCCTGGATTTCTTTTGCAACAACTAAAGGTGCTGCTTCAATCGAAGTCTCTGGTAGCTTCTGGACGTCTTCAGTGACTTCCTTATTGACTTCGACCATCACCCAGCTTTCGTTTTCAGTACCTTTCTCTCCTATTGGGGCATCAATTTGGTCAGCTTCCACCATATTAATCTCTCCAATGCATGCAGGCTTGGAGTAGTTGGTGTCTGCGACGTCCAAGGGATCTTCGTCCACTTTCATCTTCGCTTTATCAGCAAACTTCAGTCTGCCATCTTTGATTGCATTCTGAATTAGGTCCCTGAAAAGAAAACACTGTGAGGTTTTGTGGCCTAGGAAACTATGATATTTGCAAAATCCTCTCTTCTTTCTTTGATCTAAGGGAGGTATTTTAACATTTGATGGCACAATGAGTTGGCCATCTTTGACAAGTAAATCAAAAATCTCGTCACATTTAGTGACATCGAAGGTATAAACCTTCTTTGGGAATTTGTCACTTTTCTCATTTTCAACGATCTCTTTCCCTTTTGTGGGAACCAATAATTTGCAGGAGTAAGGTGGTGCCTGTTTTAATTCAGCGAGGTCGATTTCGACCTCTTCGAATTCGAATTCAGGATAATCTTCTGCTTCCTCAGTTCCAGCATAGGAGATCCTCTCCTTCTTATTATTTTTAAAAACTCTGGCCTTTTCGGCCTTTAGCCTTTCGACCTGTCGAACCCTGTCGGCTAACTGAGCCATGTCCCTCAAATATTGAGTGTCTAGTTTCTTTCGAATAGAGTAATCCAAGCCACCAGCGGCCATTTCGACTAACTCATGTTCAGGCACTACTGTGTAACATCTGGATTTCAAAAGCCTAAACCTATTCAGATAATCATCTATGGGTTCAATGAACTTTCTTTTGACACTGGCTAATTCCTTCAAGCTTATCTTTGACTGTCCCATGTAAAACTGTTCATGGAATAATCTCTCCAAAAGAGCCCAAGTATCAATGGACCTAGGAGGCAAAGTGGTAAACCACGTGAAGGCGTTTTTAGTCAAGGAACTTGGGAAATATTTGATCCTGAGATCTTCATTATTGGCTATGTTTCCCGCTTCGGTTAGATATCTGGCTATATGTTCGACTGTTGACTCATTGGTATCCTCAACGAACTTTGTAAATTTAGGGACTTTATATCCCCTTGGCAAATCAGTATGCATTATGCAGTCTAATATAGGAGAAGCATAATTTGGCCTTCTCATTCCCGTGTTGAGGCCATTTTGGGCCATGACTCTCTCTATCATGGTGGTTAAATTGTTTTCTGCCAAGAT
This sequence comes from Vicia faba, assembly GCA_948472305.1. Lineage (NCBI taxonomy): Eukaryota > Viridiplantae > Streptophyta > Magnoliopsida > Fabales > Fabaceae > Vicia > Vicia faba. The sequence continues at coordinate 691,707,527 of OX451736.1, forward strand.
GTTATCGTTTCGAATTCTATGAACGACATCGTCAGCATCTTGATTTCGACCCACCATGACAACCCCCCTAGGTTGTTCTTCTCGAAACTCTGGGACTTCCAGCCTTTCGACCCTTGCCCCTGGTTCCATAATTTCACTTTGTGGGCCTGGGATCATTGGGGCTTCTAGCCTTTGTGCCCTTGCCCCCAATTTAACTTCTTCTCTAGGTGGTCTATAGTTTGGGTCGTTAGCAATTTGTTCCATAACAGGCATGTTTGCTCGAACTCCCACCTGATTCTGCCTACGCCTTTCAGGGGGAGCAAAGAAATCTGCTATTCGACTCATGTTATCAGCGTTTTCTCTGTTTGTCACAGTCACATTTTGTACTATTGGGGCAAATATTTCCTGCATAGTTTGTGCTAATACCCCTATCATATTATGGTTACTGTCATCCATCAATTGCCTAAAAGCCAACTGGTTTTCTGTGGTTAAAATAGGCATTGTGCTATAACCCATTGACCCTTGGTTATTTGTCATAAACTGATTCGCCCCAGACCCAGACCCTAATTGTGGTGATGAATTCGATGTGGAATTGTGTAAACCTGCCATAAAGGATGTTGGCATTCCGTAAGAGGAATTTCTGGTTCTATTACCATCGAAACCGGGTGGTCTAGTTAGTGGAGTGGCGAAATGGGTTTGTGTTCCTGATGGTGGAACGAATCCCCCAGGATAACCAATGGTTCCAGTATTTCCTAAGATCGAACTATTAGTTGATATGCCACTTACTCCATTAGTGGCTATATTACTGGTAGAAGAGGCAACAGACTGTGCATTCGAAGGGATCACATTAGATGTTCCCATCGAAGCGGATACATTAGTGCCTGTTGTATGTGGGGCATTTTGTTCCCCTTGTTGATTGTCAGAATTAGACATCTTGTTCAAACGTTTTCTTCTGGATAAGGGTTTGTTGCTGTTGGTTATTTTACCACTTCTTAGGTTCATAAAACAGCAAACTTCTTAGGTTCTAACGTTTTTATAATGGTTATGTCTCAACAATCTTTATTTCTAATGTCCAACGATTGGTCCCACTGGGCGTGCCAATTTGTTTACAGTGATTTCTGGTAAACAACCGCTAGTCCTCTAAACTATCGAATAAACTTACTGACTGTTATTCAATTTCTCTAGTAACTCGCATGATCGACTAGATTGATCCTAGGACGTGTTGGTCATTAGGGCAACTCTCATGATCGAACAGGTATTCATGGTTGGTATTTAGAATGTTGTGTAGGTGTTTGACTTATTTTGATTTCTATCTTAAAGATCTAAAGGTATGATCAAAATATATGTGCGTGAAACTAAATTGCATGAATAAATGTTAATTGTAAAGACATATAAAACTGCATAAAAGACAAGTAAATGGCTTCGAATTATAAAAACAGTTAATGTAAAAGATGCTCTGGAATGTAAAAGATTCGAAATATGAAGAAAGCGTTTAATGCAAGAAATCTGTAGAATGACTTTAAGTGAAAAAGGTGTTCAAAGGATAAAAACTTGAAGATAAAGGCATTGAAATGTATGACAGTTTCTGAAATGTAAAGTGTTTGAAATGGAAAGAAAGCATTTAAATATAAGGCATCAATGAAAAGATTTCGAATAAAAAGACTTTAAATGCAAAAACTTGTAAATGGTATTGATATAAAGACAAAGGAAAGTACTGGAAATGATAAAGGGTTTTCATTAAATCATAAACATGTGGTGCTATCATACGTACATTGCTCTTGCATTCGTTTCCCTAGCCATGTGGTAATTTGAATGTTTACTGAGTTTTTTTGTACAAACAGATATGACACACGAAATCCTAATGCTAAGACTTCTATTTATACTACTTCGACCATAACGGTCTTGCTATAAGATTCTGCCACGTTCAGAACATGCAGTACAATGCCTCTCTCTTGCTTCTACGTGTCTTCGAATGTTCCAGCGCATATATTTCAAACTTCGAACATCCCGCTTGTATTTGAATTTCAAATGTTTTGGCACTTCTTCGCTTCGAACGCTCTTCTTTAGACACAGCCTTGTTGTTATTTCGAGACTTCTTTAGATATGTTCTCATAATTGCCACTCGAAACTCCAAGCTTTGATATGCTCATTCGAAACACTGCTTCTACTATTTCGAAACATGACGCTTTGTTTCACTTCGATCGAAACGTCCAATTTGTTTGGCTTCTAATAATATTATCAAAATCTTCAGCCAACAGGCACAATGACCAAATGCGAAGGAACAAGAAGGATCGTCCCAAAAGTAAGCGCATCACAACCGAAATGGACTCCCTTGACAAGCTAAAAAGAAAGTGTGGTTTATGCCGTCAGGTCGGACACAATCGCAAAAATTGTCCGAATCGGGCGTCTGCCTCGACCACATAAAAATTGTAATACATAAAATCTTTCCTTAATTATGTTGTAACAATCTCTGATAAAAATCATGGGCGATGTCATGACGCAAATAACAGAGTAAAAAATAAGAAAACAGTGCGAGAAAGTGTGAGAAATGACGGAGAAACGAACGAATTATTTATAAAAACAATATTTTGCCCTAGGAGCCAAGTGAGATGGCACCTCCTCTCACTTTTAAAGTGCATGCGCCATCTCACTTGGCTAAAAGAGAGAGGAGGCGCCAAGTGAGATGGCGCCTAGGGCAAAAAACTTGGTGGAGGCGCCAAGTGAGATGGCGTCTGAAACATGGTTATTTACGTAATTTTTTTCGAAACGTGGTTATTTACGATTTTTTTTTTTAATACCTGAGTATTCAAAAAAAAATTCACAATGATATGCGTTGAAATTAAATGAATTGATGATTTATTGATATCATCTCAAATATAAACAAATTTGAATTATAATATTCAATATAATAATACTTGAATTAGGACTTCCAAACAGAGAAGAAAATTCATTTCTTTCCTAGTACGTAATAACTTTTCAAAAATTATATTAGGCTCGCAGACAAAAATTATATACATATTTTTAACTATTTCAATAATATAGTAGTTTTTAAATAATAAAAAGAAAAGATTCTTTTTCAATCTAAAGTAATCGATTCTTTTTCAATCTAAAGTAATCGATTCTTTTGTTCCAATTTTCGTGTCCATTTGTATGCGTCCACGATTTGTGGTTGTGTCACTTGTCTCTAAGCATTGCTCGTTGTAAATTCAGCAAAAATTATCATTTCCAAATCATTAGGAAGCGACACGATTACAGTTGATGACGACGGCACTGAAATTCGGTGGCAACATGTATACGGCACTCCGATCATCGAAGCTTCTCTATCGCTCTTCCTCTTCCCATCTTCTCTCCGCCAAGTTCCTAACGCAAATTCCTTTCACTCGCAAGGCACGATCTCTCTTTCTCTCTTTTTCGCCCAAATCACACATTGCGTCTGAAATTTGTTTCATAGACTTGAAAATTTGAACATGTGTGTGGATTTCGTGTTTTCTTTCTGTAATCGTTAATGTTATGGTTAATTTAGGTCATAATCAATCGCATACATCTGCAATTCTTCATATTATTCTATTAGATTATGATTGCGACTTAACCCTAACTGCCATCAGAATCATACTGTATAAAGCTTGATGAATATTGTATATTGATGTGCATGTTTGGATTGATGGTGAGATTTGGATTTTTGACATAGAACAACTCAATGTCAATCCAAACATGTGTATAATATGAGTAATTTTTTTCTTTGATGGTAAGATTCCACAAGATAAAATTTGAAATGAAAATATTAAAGTGTGTCGGGATAACACCTATAGCGGAGAAGATGGTGGAAAATAGACTTAAGGTAGGTCAGATGGAGAGAATACAAACAATTAGAGGAGAGGGAAGACCTAGAAAGACTATCATAGAGGTTATTAAGAAAGATCTCGAGATTAATGATTTGGATAGAAACACGATCCTTAATAGAACATTATGGCGAAAGTTGATCCACGTAGTCCACCTCACTTAGTGGGATAAGACTTATTATTTTGTTATTTTTTTGTGCTTGAGTTAATGGTCTTTTTTGAATGACAGATGAGCGTAGATGCTCGGAGTATTGCTTCCCAGCTTAATAGTTCTGGGCTGTTGAGAACTCAGGGCCTCATTGGAGGGAAATGGAGGGATGCTTATGATGGGAAAACCATAAAGGTGTGTCATAGCTGCTGTTGTTTTTCACTTTTTCAACTGTTTCTTTTTGTGCTAAGTTTAAAGACAGGGGGAGCGGGGGTTTGCTGATTCATTTTCAATTAATACTGCTGACAGTCATAGTTTGTTGCTGCTGCTTATTCTTCTCTCCTTGTTTTATTGCTATAAGTTCCATGGTAGTGCTATTTGTAAGAAATAATAATCTGATATTGTTCGGTGTTATTGTAGGTATATAATCCAGCAACCGGTGAATCTATAGCAGATGTTGCATGCATGGGTGGAAGGGAAACAAATGATGCAATTTCCTCTGCTTTTGATGCTTTTAAATGTACGCAACTTCACATTTTCATGCTGTAGTATCATGTATTATAGTCTAGAAACGAAATTGGAGGGGATTAAGATATACTATCATAGATAACTTGATGTATATTCATATGTTTTTTGCACAATCAAATAGGTTTACAACTTTGAAAGTGAATATAGACGAAGTTTCAGCTTTTATAATTACAGTCAAAAGAGTATTATTACCCTAGTTTCATTGATTTTAGCATTTTAATTATGCCCTTTCCCTATTTCCATTTGTTGATGGATTTGATGTTCCATTGATTATTGAATTATGTTCATATGCACCGTTGTTGATTATAGCAAATGATGAATTAACTAAAAAACTCTGTTGTTGGTATCATTGGAATATTCATAATACTATAATAACTATGATTTCCTCTGTGTAGCATGGAGTAAAATCACTGCTGCTGAGCGAAGCAAATATCTGAGGAAATGGTAAAGTTATTGTCGACTCATTTTATGAACAACCTGCTTTGATGAAAATATTTGATTTACCAGCTGTCCAGAATTTGTTTTAAGCTTCGGTATCAGAAAATCACACAACATATCCAAATAATTTGGGAATTCTGCCTGGGGAAGACTGGAGCCATCCTAATTAAAAGTTCATTCAGCATATTTACTAGAGTTTATGGAAATATTACTGATATGTACAGAAAGTTTATAGGATAGGAAATAAATTCCTAAAATTAGGTCTATACAGATTAATACAGTTGTAACATATGATAAAATAATAATTACATAGCCTAATTAGGTCTATACAGATTAATACAGTTGTAACATATTATAAAACAATTACAATAGCCTAAAAGACATGTGATAAATATGCCAGTGTTAAACACATCCACATCCTGGATTAATTGGTTAACGAACAATAACTTTCCGACAAGAAATTGATGCTGCTGTCCAGTCATAACCTTGGTTAAGATATCAACCACTTGAAGAGAAGTAAGATTGTGAAAAGAGAGATACGTCAGTTGGCTAAGGCTTCTATGTTATAATGATAGTCCACCTCTGTATGTTTCCTATGCTCATGAAATATAGGATTTGCCACAATTTGTATGACCTCTGTATTATCAAACATTGAGATGTAGTGTCTAATGGTAAAAGAGTAATTTTCTCGTAATTTCTCTTTAGGTATGATTTGCTTATGGCACATCAAGAAAAGTTAGCACAACTTATTACCTTGGAGCAAGGAAAGCCTCTTAAAGAGTCTATGGGTGAGGTACAGGGTGGTTGAACATTTGTTATTTTGTACTTTTCCAATTATCACTCTCTTCATTTGTGTAAAATAGTGAATAGTAATGGAATGCTCAACTGAAATTCCACTCGGCTGGTTTTCTTATATACACACTAAAAATTAAATACCATGTGAGAGTTACAAGGACGTTAAAATTTAAATGTAGTTTCTAGTTAAGTCTTAGAAGTTGAGAGAAGAGAGAAAGTGAGAGAGAACTGTGATATTGTATTAATGTTTTCAATGTATTACAATGTGAGCAGTATCTCCTATTTATATCACAATTAGTTAGACATAAAGGCTAAGCAACTCTTAACAGATTACAACTGGCTACTCTTAAGTATATTGAGTCATCTAATACAGCTCTAACATTCCCCTTATACACGTGGGGGGTGTATTGACCAAACTGAGTTTGTCAAACACACAAAGCTTGCCACGAAGAATGCAAAATCTAGCAGCAGAAAGTGGTTTAATTAGCGCATCTGCCCTTTGGTCATGAGCAAGAACATGTGAAACAAAGAGATTCTTGCTATGTAATTTCTCTCACAAAGAAGATATCGAGTACCATATGTTTTGTACGATTGTGCAGAGTAGGATTTGTGCTAGTGAGACAGTACTCAAATATCACACTCAATCTGAGGTGTGTTGAACATGCAACCTAGTTTTGATAGGAGAGATTGAAGCCGGAGTATATTTGCAGAGATATTTGCCATGCTTCTGTATTCAACTTCTGCATTGTAGCGACCTGCTAGTGTCTGTTTCTTGGACTACCACAAAACAATATCAAGGCCTAAGTAAATGCATGCCCCTGATATCTCCTGCCATCAGGGTCTGAAGCTAAGTCGACATCACAAAATCAAATTAAGGACAGTGGTTGATGAATATGAGCAGCTTGCAATAGTAAACCATGATGAAAAGTGCCTCCCAAATATCTAAGTACTCTTTTGACAACCTTCCAATGTCCCTCTGAGGGATTAGATAAAAACTGACAATTGACTTAAACACTGAAGGATCCTCAACATCAACATATCCCACTTTAGATGATTTAAAGGTAGATACCATATGGTAGAGGTGGACAATAAATTCCAAGCCGTCCGAAACCGGTTTAACCGATTGAAAAAACAATAACACGTATGAGTTATTTTAGACTGTGGATTGTTCGGATGAACATTTTCGGTTTTTGATGGATAAAAACGGTCGGGCTTGGGTATTAAATATTGAACCAACGAAATCCACATCCGACCGATACTGTGATAATATTAGTATAGTAAATATTAAATATTATTTGTATCTGTATTCTGTCTAGTCAAAATCTTTCTAATCTTTGGCAAAGTGCCAAAGTATATAATAACATATGTTCCCTAGTTTCCTTGAGACCACAAATATGGTGAGACTCTTTAACTTTGTTTAATTATTTTTTCACATTCAATAACTTTATCTCAATCTTCACGTGATATTAGTTTCACACAATTATTTTACACATAAATATTTGCATCTCTTTCTTCTCTCTAGATATCTCACACACAGAAAGGCATAATATAAGGAGGTAACAGTTGCCATATCAATTTCAAGAAGTGAATCCATGACTTTATTCCATGATCATCTTTATTAAAGTTTTCTCCTCCTCTAAATTTTAATATTCCATGATCATCTCTACAGCCAGAGTCTGGACTCCATATTTGTTCATGGCAACAGATTTTCCAACAAAAACGTGTTATACTGGTTTTGTAACTATATTCTAGATCTAGTTTCAACAAAGAACAAAAGCTGTATTTAATCAAAGTTCAAAATGGTACTTTTTGGGTTGAATAGTTTTAGTAGGTAATGTCTTGTTTGTACTTTAAATTTACATTCACCTCTTTAAATTCACTTCTTCTTCTTCTTTCTTATTTTTTGTTATAAAATTGAGTTTCTTTGTTCTGTCTTTGTGATTTTCACCCGGATGAACCCAACCGGTCAACCCGAGAACCGGGAGAACCACCATCCGATGGAACCGTAACTTGAAACAGACGGGATTTGATTGATGTTTTAAATCCGTCGGCCTTATTCGGCACCGACCGTTGTCCACCCCTACTATATGGGTAGGCATTCCCTTAGCAGAATCCATATTGACTCTTGAAAGGAGATCTCTAATTTACTTAGATTGAGAGAGCAATCAAAAATAGCCATCGGATAAATGAGAGACCTCAATGCCTAGGAAATAATTAAGTGTTCCAAGCTGTTTCAAGGCAAACTTAGTGTTGAGTTTGGAAATGAGTTGCTGAATGTGTGATAGAGAACTCATATGAAGATAATCATGTGTATCTCAAAGAACCTCATTAGTATCTGTATCTCAAAGTTTGCACAAGATAAACATGTGTTCTTTGAATTTTACCCTACTTCAAAGCATAAGATAATCATGTGTTCCAAAGCACAAGATAATCATGTGTTCTTTGTTATGGAAGGGACTAATAGTAGATTGTTAAGGGTTAGGGAGGTTTAAGGTTTGTGTTAGATGAAAAACACATAGAATCTACCAAGTCTATAGTCGAACCTTGTATGTTCTCCATGAGAACATGATCAGATCTAGGAAGTGACAGAGCCAGAGATTGGATGCATCTGGTGTCACATGGCGTGAAGCACCAGTATCCAGATACCAACATTGGTTGTTGATGCCAGAATTAGCAACTGTAAGAAGAGAGTGTGAGGCATGTTAGGTCGCTGTAACTGAGGCCTAGGGTTTTCCAAACAATAGGGATTGGGAAATTGACGACACATCATGGCATTCCAAGATTGAAAAGCAATGTTCCTTGCGCCAGTGTGACGATAGTAACATATGGAAACATGTCCATTATTATGACAAATTTGACACTGGACGCGTCCTCTACTAGAGCGACCGCCGTCTCTACCAGAATGGCCACCACAAACAAAACTTGTAACATTGATGAACTTGATTGTTTGCCATTACGTGAATGGATCCCGTAGGGAAATTAGGATTTGGTGGTTGTTGCAACTGTGTTTATGACGTTTCAGAGATTGAATTCTGAGACGAAGGTTGAGATCTAGGAAATTGAGTGAGATTCACTTTCGCTGAATCTGGAAGTTGTTCTTGTTCTTTTCAAGTCATGATTCATGTGCGAGCAAGAACGATTCGAGTTCATCAATCGAGCAAGGAACAAATTTACTCGTAATTACAGCAACAACAAGATCATACTCTTCTGGTAATGCTTCGAGAACGATCTCAACAAGATTGCGATGAGGAACTGGATCACCAATGTTGATTAGTGACTCATTGATTTCAAGAACACGTTTAACAAATATTTGATTGTGCGGTCTCCTTTGCTGGAGCGAAGTTGACGTGCTTTGGTGTTGAGTAAGGTATGAAAATGGCAAGAATCTCTTCCCACACTAGCCAAGAATATGTGTGATGAGCGACTTGGCAAGAAGATTTTCGAACATGGTGGAGAGAAGCCATGTGCATATCAACTTATCTTGCTGCTCCCATTGCAGAGCAAGAGGATTCACATTGTCAACAATTTGATCTTCTTCGGTGAGATATTGTTCAGGAATTTTTTTCCAGGAATTACCGGATTTGTGATGAATTTCTGGAGTTCGTAACTAGGAATCCCTCTATTAACTTGCTGTTTCCATTGCTTAAAGTTCTTATTGTTAACTTCAAGGAAATTAGGTTTGAGATCTTGGTTTGGGAGGAAGAAAAGGTATACCCTGCAGTATTGAAAAAAGGATTCACCATGGATCAAAAAGCTCTAAGTTGACAGATGATATAAAGTGAAAGAAAGTTGTGATATTGTATTTATGTTTTCAATAATATTACAATGTGAGCAGTATCGCCTATTTATATCAGTGTTAGTTAGCCTTTGTATCTATCTAACTAACTCTTAACAGACTACAACTGGCTACCCTAACCATATTGAATTGTCTAATACAACTCTAACACTAAGTACATAATGTGATTTACTAGGCATTTAGTTAGTTAGTAATCTCTTGAACATATTCCTCCAATTTACTTTATAATTCCAACAATTTGCATGCCTTTTCCAAGGTTAGATTTATGTAATTAGTTACTGTTTGCAGATAAGTTACGGTGCTGGCTTTATTGAGTTTGCATCAGAGGAGGCAAAGCGTATATATGGGGATATAATTCCTGCACCTGTATCTGATCGGCGGTTATTTGTTTTAAAGCAGGTAAGTTTCGAGGTTTATTTTGTGTCTTAAATTTCATATTTTATTAAGCAATTTCCTAGGAAAACTTAGCATGCTACATCAGTTCATTTCAATATATTTGTTTATGGGATTTAAGTCGTGCATGATATTTAGCATTACACACCATGTCAACGCATTAGGGTTATATTGTTACGGGTTCCTAATAAGAGCCAACACAAATTTGTTATTTGTTTTGACTTAAAAGTTACTTTTAAGTCGAGGTTTAGAAAAAGATCCTAAAAAATAGGCTAATGCTTTTTGGTATTTTACTTTCGAGCTAAAAGTTATTTGGTAATTTTGTTTTAATGAAAGCTTTGATTTTATTTAAAATTACAATTATGACTTTGTAAGTTCAATTCTATTGAACAAAATTAATTGCGCAAACGGGTTTTGTTTAAAATTATCATAAAATTGCAAGTTTAGTTTGATTTTTTATTGCACAAATAAAAATTCCTATAAAATAGTAAATAAAAAGATTTTAAAGAAAGTTTTAATTATCAGGAGGGGTGTATAATTAGAAACTTTTAAATTGGTAATCGAGTTTTAAAAAACAATAAAAGAAAAAGTTCTTCAAAGAAAGTTCATGAATCACATAAATTTAATGAAAAGTTTTTACTAAGTAATTCATGAGTGATTTTATTTGTTAGTTTACATATAAAAAATCATTTATAGAAATATATAAATGGGAAATTTAAAAGAAAAAAAAATACTAATTTGATGTTTTATATTGATTATACTAATTGCACTTTATATGCACAAATGCTTTCATGAATGATCGATTGGTTTTACTAGAGAAATTTGATGGTCCAACAAAAGTATTAAATGGAGACAACACACAGGGAGCCTTTTGGATCACTGTTCTTGATTTAAGGACAATTGGAATTATGTTGGAAAAAGAATAAAATAGAAAGAAAATTAAAACAAAACAAGGAGTGAAGATTCTAATGGAAGGTCTATTAAATTAAAGCCCACAATTTTTTTGTTAAAGCAGTAGGAGCTTATTTAAAAGCTAGTCCGTTGGCTTTTTTTTCCGTTCAAAATAAGCTCCTTATTCTTTTAAGAGGTTTTATAGTAATTGTTTGGTCTAACTTCTCCTTTTAAGCCTAAGAGAAGCCAAAAACAAGATAAACCAAACAAGACCTTCATTTGAATACACTTCTCCAAATGCAGTTAAAATGAATCTATGTTTGAGTAATTTTTATTTTTATTTTTGCGTATCTTGGATGGGTTGGCTAAAGATATGATTTATCATTGTGCATGTAGGCAGCCCCATCTAGTGTGATAATGCGGGATAAGGCTGGGTGGTTGTTGTTGAAATATAGCTAATAGTTAAAGCTTAAACATGGCATTGTCTGAGTAGTACGAGTTTTTTAATTTTTGGTCATGTGTCAAGCAGAATCCAAAGATGTACTTTCTTCAGCAAATAGAAAGTATATTTATGTTTTACTAAACGAAAATGGGATTAGATTCTAGCAAACTGTAGCTATATATTTGTGCGTTAATGAGTAATTTGTCTTGACTACCAATAGTCTGTTTCATAAATCCTGACAGATGACTACATGATTCTTTCTTTCATCTTTTTGGGGTTTGCAGCCTATAGGGGTTGTAGGTGCAATTACACCATGGAACTTTCCCCTTGCTATGATTACCCGAAAGGTATATTTAGTTTCAGGTTTCACTTTCCAGATTTTGTTCATTTTCGCTTCATAATGTTTTAGGAGCAAGTGAATACCAGTTGTTTCAAATTATATGTTTTTTCTTACATTAGGTTGGTCCAGCCCTTGCATGTGGGTGTACAGTGGTCATAAAGCCCTCTGAACTAACGCCTCTGACTGCTTTAGCTGCAGCAGAACTTTCTATTCAAGCTGGAATACCTGCGGTATTTTCTTAAACCAACGTTTATGACTGGTATTAACAAGAGGTCATTTAATATTTGGCATTTTGGTTCATACGAGCATTGACAAACATGACACAGACACGTAGATACCGGCAATACTTTAAGAAAATGGAAGTGATTGAGTATAATCACACATGTTATGTTGTGTTGGACATGGAAACACACCTTCAATCTGTAGTGTTGGAGCTACATAATAATTTTCTGTTATGATGATTGGTAATTTAAGTATTATAGCAGAAAATTATATAATCTGAGTTCGGTTCTTTGGACTAGTTTTTTCAACTAAATTAATCTTACAGAAACTCTGTACCTGGTCTTTTACACACCTCTTATGTTGCTACATGTTTCCAGATCTTTTCCCTGCTTTCTTCTTTACTCTATAAGTAAAGATTTCTTCCCCTCTTCCTACCCATTTTTATGATTTTAACTGTTGATATTTATTGTATAATGATATAGGGTGTTGTGAATGTGGTTATGGGAAATGCTTCTGATATTGGAGACGCCTTACTAGCAAGTCAACAGGTTCTATCACCATATGATTTTACAAATCAATTAGCCTGTAAATGTAATTGAACATATAAGAAAGGATTATCACCTTCTTTAGGTTAGGAAGATTACATTCACTGGCTCAACGGCTGTTGGAAAGAAATTGATGGCAGGTTCTGCTGAGACGGTTAAAAAAGTATGATTGGATGTTTTTATTAATCATAATTAGTACTCCCTCCATTCTCTTTTATAAGAAAATTTTGACTTTTTAGATTCATTAAATAAATGATGTATTTAGACTATATATTGGTTAGATACATCAATTATTTAATGAACCTAAAAAGTTAAAAGTTTCTTATAAATAGGAATGGAGGGAGTATTTGTTTTCCCGCATTATTTCTTTTGTAGATTTTCATAGTTACTATAAATTGCTTAGGCTGGTTTTCTCACAATGCAGATCTAGGAATCATTACATTCAAATGGACTTTTAGCCCTTATATATGTGTTTAAAATTCTAGGTATCTCTGGAACTTGGTGGCAATGCTCCTTGCATAGTTTTTGATGATGCTGACCTGGATGTTGCAGTGAAAGGAACAGTAAGTTAGAAAGAATGACAACATATGCTTACTGTAATGATGTATATATTGTTTTAGATGTTATTTTATATGGATGTGCATTTGCTGTGTCCTCGAACTTTTGACGATGATTCTAACACTAGCGGATAATTCTCATATTCTCACTTTGTGGCCTGAAAATGATCACATGAAAACCATATTAACGCATCTGATTAATACAATGCTGGATAGTGGATTAGGGTATTGTTTTCTATCTGGAAATGAGATATCTACTTGCATGTTTTTCTTCTGCAAGCATATGCAAGGATGGGGAGGTTGCAGATTTGCAAACCCATAGCAGTTTCTGTAGCGAACCTAACAGAAATGGAAGTTTATGTCTATGTTAGTATCAATGTGAGAGTTTGACCCTAGACAATTTGGGCTAAACAGCAAAATTATGGGGTTCCTTTGACTATGTGGAACTTAAATTGCTTAGGGAAAATGTAGCTCAGAAGTTGGGTCATGTGCATATGGGGAAATAGCAGAGTCCAGTTTCCAAATACCAACTCCATTTTCATGGAGAAACTGTGACAGCATGTATTAGTGTCCCCAATCGATCATTCGTTTTGACTTGTTGGCTGGGCTAGGCTGTTGCAATTTTAGAAGTGGATTTACTGCTGGTTCTGAGCATGCTAGTTTCAAAATCAATCTCAGCTGCTGGTTTTGTCAGGGGTATAAGTAGCTAAATACATTTCTTATCACTCTCAAGTCTTTTCATTCATTTTTTTCTGCTCGGGGATATTTTTTTATCTTTAATTGATTTAAATATGTATTTAATCCCTACAGTTATATACTTTTTTTGCCTTTAGTAACTTTAATTTTTTAAATTTTTTTTGTGGTTTTGTATTTCATCCTTGCAAACACATCCCATTTTTCTTTTGGTTCCTGCAAAATTTGTTCATATTAGAACTGGTTTCTCTAATTTGTAGAGTATTTGATTTTAGTACCTCCAATATGACTGCATAAGGACTAAAGTACATACTGCACATGTATTACATGGACTAATTCCAACATCAACCGATTTTGTAGAAACTAAAACAAAACAAGGATCAATCATCTCAACTCTGAAGTACATACTTTTTTACTAGTCAAATTTGTGTTTTGTTCTTTTTAATAGAAAAAGGATAAGTGTAGCATAGAGAGAAGAGAGAGTTTGTTATTGATTCAAAACAGAAACTCTAAAGGAGATTGTTACAATCAGTTAGTTATAAAGGGGCTGCAGTGACAACGGTCACTGCCAGCTCATCAAGCCTAACTAACTTTAGATAACCTAATATATTTGACAGCTGTTACAAACTATCAGCTATATGTTTACTCTATTACTTTTAGGCTTTGTTTGCGAGTTTGGAGGGGAGGGGAGGAAGGCTTCCAAAAATGAGTTTTTAAAAAAATATAGGAAAATATTTGCCATTTTTTGAAAAAATGAATTTGTATAGAATGATAAAAGAGTATTTATCATTATTATATTTTTTATTTTTAGAATACTATAACAACATAAAAGATATTTGGAAAATTTATGTAAGTCCTCCAAAACCCTCCTACAATACAAATTTTGAGTTCCCCCAAATTAGGTTTTTTTTTAGTGTTGTGAATAAAAGCGAACCCTCCAAAATCCTCCCAACCAAAATCCTTCAATTCTTTCCACTCAATCCTTCCCTTTTTTAAAGCCCTCCCTTCCCTTTCCCTCCAAACTCACAAACAGACCCTTAGAAATTATGTATCATCTTGTGGTAGCCTTTTCTGTACTTGTAGGTCCAATTGTCAAAGGCCCACTTAGAGTCACCCAGAGATGGAAATTAGAGAAGGGGGAGAGTTAATTATGAGCGAGTGAAAGAAAGTTGAGTTTGTTATATAGGGTGGTGGCTAGAATAGTGGGGGTGGGTATCTTGGAGAATCATTGAGTTGGTTATGGGCAGAAAGAAATTTGTTTCTTTGAAAGAACTTAGCTCTTGGCAGTAGGATTACTAATTCCTATGTAGTTTCTACATTTTGTAATATTATACACTTGTTCATTATTCAATTGTTCTCTCTTCAATTAATCTTTACTGCTAATCTATTTCTTTAGCTTCAGATTCTAATCTATCTTGCTGTGCTGAAGTTTTTATATCAAACAATATTTTGCTATTTTTATCTTTCCAATTTGTAGAATTTATGATTCTCTTGGGCCTTCTGTTTTCAACTAGTAATAATAAATTCCCGTATGCAGCTTGCAGCAAAGTTCCGTAATAGCGGACAAACATGTGTATGTGCAAATAGAATTCTTGTGCAAGAAGGTTAGATAAACGAGATATCAAACTATCAATTTTACTGTTATAATACATTTTTCTGATCTGCCATCCTTATTCTGATTTGCCATCCTTAATTTTGTTTGACGGTAATGTGCTATTAGTGCTAATAATGATTCCCTACATTATTTGCTCAAAGTTCCTTCTCCTAACTGCTGTAGGATGTGGGAATTTGCCACAGCACATACTAGCTGGTTCATGTAATGTGTTTTATGAGACAACATTATAAATCTTTTCAGGAATTTTGGTTAGTATTTTGTAGCCTGTATTACCCAATCTTAATGATTGCAATTTCAGCAAGTGGTTGCTTATTTAATTGTCACATAGTTTTAACATGGAATTTAGAATTATTTCAGCAAGTGGTTGCTTATTTAATTGTCACAGTTTTAAAATGGAATTTAGAATTGTTTTGAAATAAATAAAAATAAAAAATGCAAACTAGAGAACACAAGATAAGGAATTGAGGGAAATTGTACCCACTTTCTTATAAGAGATTTACCAACATTCTTATAAGAGATTTTCTTTAATCAGTAATGTTAATGTATCCCATTGATTATTTGCCCGTTTCTATCTCACACCAATTCAATGTCCATTTAGATACATTATTTGTTTCAGTTCTTAAGTTATTTGCATTTTATTATGTAACCATGTTTCTGTGAAGGTATATATGACAAGTTTGCAAATGCATTGCTTGATGCTGTTCAGAGTATGAAAGTTGGAGATGGTTTTAGTGAAGGTGTGGTTCAGGTAGTTAGCTTTTTAAATTTGATTATCTATTTTTCCGAGAATCCATTTTTCCTTTTTACCAACAATGGAAATTGCTTACCTTGCGTCTCCATATTTCCCTACTCACTGGCTGATTTTCGCAAATATTTAGCGTAGAGTACTTTTCGATGTGATAATTCCTATAGCAATCTGTTTCTATTGTCGCTATTTTTGTTACTCCCTCCGTCTCATAATAAGTGTCTCATTTGTATTTTTTTATGTCTCAAAATAAATGTCTCTTTAGAATACCAATACAACATTTATTATTTCTTTCCACTACTATACCCCTATTTATTAACTTTCACGCTTTTCAACTACTCTATTAACTATAATAAATAAGAGTGTTTTAGTAAATGACATTAATTTTATAATTAAAATCAACACATCTAATCATTTTCTTAAGAACCTCGCAAAAATCAAATGAGACACTTATTATGAGACAAATAGAATATCTCCCTAATTTGATAGAAAATCTGAATTAAATGAGACAATCCTGTAACAACATTTCATATTCTTCTCTAATCAGGGCCCTCTGATAAATGAAGCTGCTGTCAAAAAGGTTTGTGTTCTCTTAGTATTTAATTTTTCATATGCACAGTTGTAGAATTGTAGGGTGTCTCCTTAAATTCATGGGAACTTGTGATTTCTCTTTCAGGTTGACTCCTTGATTCATGATGCTACAACAAAGGTTTGTCTTTTTTGCTATCTGCCTGTCTGATTCTTCACTTCATCCCTCCGGATATCTCAAATTCTACACGATGAAGCTAGTAGTTGAATAAAAAATGTTTATTTCTACCATACCAATGCCTTCTATTTGAGATCCCCATTGAGATTACTTTTGTTTATCAATAGCGCAACTTATGTATCCGAGCGAAGTGTTTAAAAAGTTTTTTGTTTGCTCAAATGTACTTAAACCATTAATTTTCTCTTTAGAAAGTATAGAAAGGGCATGCATATTTACATTTTGTTTCTTGATGTGCTGATTTATATTTTTGTGATATGTGTTGTGGATATATTTATACATATGAGATAAGGTTTCTTTTGTTTAATGGGCAATAAATCTTTATTTTGATGGTGTGAGTATACATTACTGTTGGAAATAGAAAAAATAAATTCTATGTTTCCACTAAAATGAGCATTTAAATCTTAGGTTTATGTATATCTAGATTCATGCATTTAGGGAGTTGGGCTATTATTTATTTTTTCTTGTAAACATAATATGTAATTAATTATATAGTGTGTATAAATATCAAGGTTGCTGAGTGCTTTACTCACTCAAGCACATTCAGAAAATTTTTTATTCCTATTTTTCACATGGCTTCAGAGCTCCTAATCTAGGAGACTCTACTTCCGCTAATCATTATTTAGAAATTTGACTGGGCATTTTATGTTGTCAGAACACTTAAATCTTGACTGGGCAACACTTGCTGTCAAATTTTTTTTTCCAATTAAACGCTATCTATATTTTTCCGGCAGCTGTCCGTACAGTTCTGTACAGTTTCCTGCAGCCGTCGGTACCCGCTTTGCACATTTTTCAGCCGCTGCCTGCACAGTTCCAGTCACTGTCCCTATATTTTCTGGGTTGATCTCTTCATTGAATCTTGTTTTCTTTGGTATCTTACACAAATATTTGGTTGTTGCTTCTATTTCCTTCATGACCAATAGTATGGAAAAGTCATCAGATAATTGCAGTGTTGCGTATTCTAGTAAGTTTCCACTCTCGTTTGGATTTCATGTCTTAGAAACACCTTGTTTATTTTGGATATTAGATTCAGGAGCCACAAACCACATGACACCCTCTTTGAAACAATTCTCCACATATTTTCCTTGTCCTAGTAATAAAAAGATTTCTACTACAGATGATACTCTTGTAACTGTAGCGGGCATTGGAGATATCTAAATAAATCATTCTATAACCCTAAAAAGGGTCTTCCATGTTCCAAAACTATCCATGAACCTTGTCTCCAAAAAAAACTTACAAACGATTTATCCTGTAGTGTGTTACTTTTCATAATGATTCTTGTATATTTCAGGATAAGGAGTCGGGAAAGACGATTGGACGTGTTAGAAAAAGGAATGGCCTTTACTATCTTGAAGAACCAGATCAGTATACAAAAGTCCACTTGTCCCACTCATTTATGTGAGAGTCAATACTCTTTAAAAAGGAAAAAATCTTTCTTTTTCATTGTCGATTAGGTCATCCTTCTTTTGGAGTCATTAAAATTTTGTTTCCATCTTTATTCAATAAGGTAGATATTGAAAGTCTTCACTGTGATGTGTGCGAGTTTGTTAAACATAAGTGTTCACCTTTTCCATTAAACAACAAAAGAAGCCTTTCCCCCTTCTATCTTATCCATTCAGATGTTTGGAGTCCCACTACCAATTCAAATGTAACAGGTGCTAGGTGGTTTGTTACTTTTATAGATGATTGTACCTGGGTTACTTGGGTGTTTTTACTCCAAAACAAGTCTGACGTCAGTATTGTTTTCCCAAAGTTGTTCTACATGATTAAAAATCAATTTGGAGTAAACATCAAAAGGCTTAGGTCTGATAATGGAAAAGAGTACTTCAATCATGTTCTTACTTCTTTGTCAAAAAGATGGAATTGTCCATGAGTCTTGTGTTAAAACACCACAGCAAAATGGAATCGCAGAAAGAAAAAATGGGCATCTATTAGACCAAACTCAAGCACTATTGTTTCATCAAAATGTTCCAAAATATTTATGGGGGAGGCTGTTCTCACTGCACATATCTTATTAATCGATTACCCTCTAGAGTATTAGGGTTCAAGAGTCCTATGGATGTTCTTTCTTCCTTCTATCCAAATTTGTCAGAAAGTAGTAATCTTAAACTAGAATCTTTGGGTGTGTCTCATTTGTCCATGTGCATAGTTAAGACAGAAAAAAACTTGACCCTAGAGCCCTAAGATGTGTGTTTGTCGGGTATTCCTCTACTCAAAAGGGATATAAGTGTTTCCATCCTTCATCTAAAAAGTTTTTCGTGTCGCGGGATGTTACCTTTCATGAGGAGAAACCGTACTTCACTTGACCTTATCTTCAGGGGGAGAATTTTAAGGAAGATAAGCTTGAAAGTCTCGATCTTTCTGGTCTTGAGTCAAATACACTTAATCTGTCTAGTTTTAAGTTAAATACATCTGGTCATTCTAGTTATGAGTCAAATACACTCGGTGTCTCTAGTCTCGAGTCAAATCCACCTAATTCTTTTAGTTTCGAGTCAAATAGACCCAATCTTTCTGGTCTCGAGTTAAACACACTTGTACCGGATCCATCTGAGGCTGAAGAACTAGGAGTTGAGTCAAATCAATCAAATACACCACTTGCTGAACTTGGACCTGAAGTGGATGTAAGATATGGAAAGAATCTGGTTTACATGAGAAAGTCAAAGGCCATTCCTGAATCGACACCAGTTCAGGAGTCTGACTCGACTCCTTTGAATGAGGTAATTAATTCTTTTGAACTACAAGATAAAATGATGACCCAAACAACAAATGATGACCTAAACCTTCCAATTGCTATTAGAAAAGGTATCAGAAAATGCACCAAACAACCTTTATATCCCCTTTCAAACTATCTTTCTTTTCAAAAATTCTCGCCTACCCATAGAGCCTTCCTTACAAACCTAAATGCTACTTTCATACCTACTAATGTTTCTGAGGCATTGTCTGATGAAAAATAGAAGCAAACCATGAATATCGAGATGAACGCAAGAAGAATGAAACTTGGGAGTTAGTGACTTTACCAGAAGGAAAGAGGCCGGTTGGATGCAAATGGGTGTACACAGTAAAATATAGGGCTGATGGATCAATCGAAAGATATAAAGCTAGGTTGGTTGCCAAAGGCTTTACACAAACCTATGAAATTGACTATTCAGAGACATTTGCTCCGGTTGCGAAGATGAATACAGTGAGAGTAATTTTGTCACTTGCTGCTAATTAGGGTTGGGATTTACAACAATTTGATGTGAAGAATGCCTTCTTACACGGGGAACTCGAAGAGGAGATTTATATGCAGGTATCATCGGGGTATGAAAAAAATGTGCCTGACAATACAGTTTGCAAGTTGAAAAATGCGTTATATGGACTAAAACAATCACCTCGAACATGGTTTGGAAGATTCACTAAGGTTATGACATCTTTGGGGTACAAGCAAAGTCAAGAGGATCACACTTTGTTCATCAAACACTCGCCACAATGGGGAGTAACAGTTCTGTTAGTATATGTGGATGACATTATAGTGACAGGAGATGATTGGAAGGAGCAACAAATCTTGAGTCAGTGTTTGGCTAAGGAGTTTGAAATAAAAACTCTTGGAAAGTTGAAGTACTTCTTGGGAATCGAGGTGACACATTCCCGAAAAGGCATTTTTATATCTCAACAAAAATACATTACAAATTTACTCAAAGATACAGGAAAAACAACGTGTAAACCTTCGAGCGTTCCTATGGATCCAAATCTTAAACCGAGTAATACAGAAGAAGATGTTGCAGTAGATAAAGAAATGTATCAATGTTTAGTTGGAAGATTAATTTACTTGTCTCACACTAGACCCAGTATTGCGTATCCTGTAAGTATGGTTAGTCAGTTCATGCACTGTCCTAAAGAAAACCATTTACAAGCAGTTCATAGAATCCTACAGTATCTCAAGGGAACTCCAGGAAGAGGAATTTTGTTCAAAAGAAATGGAAATACAACCCTTGAGACCTACACTGATGCTGATTATGCAAGTTCAATTGTTGATAGAAGACCCACTACAGTGTACTACACCTTTCTTGGAAGAAATCTTGTGACTTGGAGGAGTAAGAAGCAAAATGTAGTAGCCCGTTCTAGTGCTGAAGCTGAATTTCGAGCCATGGCACAAGGCATTTGTGAATTACGTTGACTCAAAATTATTTTAGAAGATTTGAAAATCAAATGGGAAGGACCCATGAAGCTCTACTGTGATAATAAGTCAGCTATCAATATAACACATAATCCAGTTCAACATGATCGAACTAAACATATTGAGGCCGATAGACACTTCATTAAGGAGAAGCTTGATAGTGGGCTGATTTGCACCCCATATGTGTCATTGCAAGGGCAACTTGCGGATATTCTCACTAAAGAATTGAGTAGCAC
Organism: Vicia faba; assembly: GCA_948472305.1. Taxonomy (NCBI): domain Eukaryota; kingdom Viridiplantae; phylum Streptophyta; class Magnoliopsida; order Fabales; family Fabaceae; genus Vicia; species Vicia faba. The sequence goes on from OX451736.1 coordinate 691,728,648, forward strand.
GAATTTTGAACGAATTGTATCCAAGCTGGGAATGGAGAATACTTATTCACCAACTTGAGGGGGAGTGTTGGAAATAGAAAAAATAAATTGTATGTTTTCCACTAAAATGAGCATTTAAATCTTAGGATCATGTATATCTAGATTCATGCATTTAGGGAGTTAGACTATTATTTATTTCTCCTTGTAAACATAATATGTAATTAATTATATAGTGTGTATAAATATCAAGGTTGTTGAGTGCTTTACCCACTCAAGCACATTCAGAAAGATTCTTATTCCTATTTTTCACATATTAATTTTCTCTTTAGAAAGTATAGATGAATGGATAGGCAAGTCAAATAACAAAAGATAATAGCTCTGATGATTCAATTGCTTTTGTTCAAAGGGGGCAAAAGTTATTCTTGGGGGTAAAAGGCATAGTCTTGGATCAACTTTTTATGAACCAACAATCATCAGTGATGTCAACAATGAGATGCGTATATCAAGGTAAACCCTTGACGATGTTATCTAGTGTTTCTGGCTTTTATCTGACATTATACTTTTTAGTTTTGGCTAGTAACTTCCATATTATAGATTATTATGATCATATAAGAATAATCATGTTGAAAAGTTATAGAGAGATAGAGGAAGGTCTTGTAAAAGATACAAGACTGTAAAATGGGAGACTGTAAAATGGCTGTAGGATGAAAAGAATTTGTGTCAATATCAATTATTTCCAACTAAACACTTGAGAAATATTAACAATATATTCTGTCACTGTAATTCTTGCATTCCTCACTCCTCAACTGATCACCATTGATTTTTGGGGTAAGCACTTCCATTATTGTTTCCTAAATCTTGATATAAGGTTGGTTTGGTGGTTTGGGTGGGAGAGTTAAGGAGGGAGAGGGTTCGATTACCTTAACAAAATGCCAGCTATACACAATTTTTCCATTAAGAAAAACTAATCTTGATAGATGAATTGTGTTTTACTATAACAAACTGGCTGTAATGAGGATATAGATTTGTTGTTGTATGCACAAGGCTAGTCTCCACGAAATTCAAACTGCAATTAAAGTCTTAATGTAAAACTTATGCTTTTAAAAAAGGTAGGGTTCACTGTGATATGGGATTTTAAACTAATATAGCTTTACAGTTTGCAGTGCTGTGATGGGCAATGTCATTCTACATTTATTGAATATTTGATTTGGTTTATATTATTCAGATAGAGCGTTATTGTTAATTTTTTTTATGGACTGTTCGCGACTCACCTATTTGTCTTACTCTTATTCTAGAGAGGAAGCATTTGGACCTGTTGCACCCCTTTTGAGATTCAAAACTGAAGAGGACGCAATCAAAATTGCTAACGACACTAATGCAGGTAGTTTTGCATCTCTATTTTTTAATGTGGTTATTTGGAAGTGGTTATTTGGAAGACGGATTTTTCCTCCCCCTCCTATATACTATTGTTGAATGTTACTAACTTTGCTATATCTAATCACACTTGGTTTAATGTTTTTCACATTTTTATAACTACGCGACAATACCTGTAGGCTTGGGTTCGTACGTATTTACAAACAGTATCCCACGTTCATGGCGTGTGGCCGAAGCTCTTGAATATGGACTTGTAGGTGTTAATGAAGGAGTAATTTCAACAGAGGTGAGTCTCATTCCTTGTTTAATGAGATAAGAAGAAATGAGAGATTTTGTTATTCGATTTATTTATGTGTCTGTGATGATGTAGGTGGCTCCATTTGGTGGAGTGAAACAGTCTGGCCTCGGGAGAGAAGGTTCCAAATATGGGATGGATGAATATTTGGAGGTAAGAAAAAAATTCATAACTGTATATTTATTCAACTATTTCATCTGTAGTATTGGTGGAGAATTAGAAAATTCCTTAGCTTTTGTTCAATGCAAGAAGATGAACAACTATGTATTATAGCAGAAAGATATAGTGACATATATATGATGTTAAGTGTTTAGAAAGTATCATAAGTTGTTAAATAGTTCACAGGCTTTATTGTAAATTATTAAACCAATATGTGATTTGTTTTGAGTAGACTCTTCAATTTTTTACTTTCGCAGATCAAGTATGTCTGCATGGGAAACATGAACAAAGATTGAAGTATGAGGCGATGCCAAGGTTATACAGTATTTGGACTTTAGAATGAGTGTGTTTATCAATTGCAGAAGATGCATGAAGCATCACACCAGGGGCCAACTTAATAAATTGAGTTAAATAGCATTTTATAGTCTTTAAAGTTAAAATTTTTGCTATTAAAGTTAAAATAGCAAAATTTTCCCTGTTTCATTTTCATGTCCGACGGTGAATTCAATTTCAGTTTTTACATTTCTTGTAAATTTTATCAGGAAGGATAAGAGTCTAAGATGAAATAATAGAATATCTTTAATTAATATTTAAAATTTTCCGTTAAGAACTGAAGAAAACGAGTCTTAAATTGAAAGAAGAAACATATAAATTATAATTTAAATAAGTTGAATCTGCATAAATACTAAAATAATGAAAATGTTATTATGTCTTAAAAGAATGACTATTAAAAAACATCCGTTGCTTTAATTTCCACTTGTATTATTTATTTTAATTTCTGTTATTTATTTAACTGCCAACATTTATTCAAAAAAATATTCATGGCATAAGGTGATCAGCATGGCAGATCCACCTTATAATGAAGTTTAAAAATTGTTGTGGACTGGGTCTGCCTTTGGTTCAACTACCAGTGAGGTCTAATCTAAGCATGTCAATCTGCTGCGCTGAGCGGTATTTTTCTTGAGCACATCTCGATCACAGATGTCTTGTCGATCAAGACTGTTTCTCGTCGGTGTTCGCAGAGATCATCTCTGACAAACATGCGCTCCCCCCGAGCATCTTTCTCGTAGGGCTGATTTCCAACTTCTCTGGATTTTGCGGAGTCCTCATGGTCTCGGAAAGATTGCATCCCTATTCTCCCGGTCTTGCAGGGAACGTCATCTAGGTAGGGAGCCACATACGGGTCTCCACTACACACGTAGAACCTATCAGTCTCTTTGTTGGGCCTGTTTGATTAGTCCAATAAAGAGACCTTGGTCCAACGCTGGGAACTATAAATATCCTCTGTTCTGAGAGAGTCAGGTATTCAACTCATATCTCAGAACTCATATTTGCTTGCTCATTTCGCTTCTTATTTTGCCATCAGAGTGTCTTGCAGGTATTCCTCCCCCCATCTCATTCAACTTCTGCCCGAGTCAGCTGTGATGGTCCATCTCTGATCCGGTAAGATCAGTGGCGCCGTTTGTGGGAAACTTGTTTCCCCGTCTTCTATTCACTTGAGACCAAAGCTAAATAATTCTCGACTGTCATGGCTAACCAGACTCTTGACAATATGAACGTCTGTGTCATCGACGTTAATAATAACCGTCGACAACAATGCCGACCTTGACAACGTCGGTACCGCCGGCCACAACACAGCACCCGACGTCAATATGCCCGAGCCTTCTGAATACAGAGACGAAGCAACTGCTTCGTCATCATCTCTGCCTCACCGACATGAAGATGATAGGCCACCTCCCCAGAATTACCAACACGTCCAGTTCCACAAGGTCCCCGTCCCCGTCGGGGCAGACGCCACGACCAGGGCACTGTTCGCGGCAATCAATCAAACCAACTAACTAATATTCACCCAGGGAGAAAGACTGAGGGCACTCGAAGACGATCAGAGTCCTCTAAGAAGACACAGGAGACCTCAATCTCCTCCTCCTTGAAAAATAGAGGAACACCCACAATCTCCCCCGCGGAGACATAGCAGAGACATCTCCCGAAGCCCGTCACCCCGACCACTCGGGCGACGACCCCCCTTGGAGAGGGAACAACTCGTTGATGCGGGAAGGCGCGATCATGACCCCTCGCGTCAAGAACGAAGATCCCCTGGAGACAGGAACAGGAGAAACCACCAACAGTCATACCGCCCGAGAACCGCTCCGCGCGACCAGGGCCACCACGACCGCCATTACGTCAGATCTCCGTCTCGCTCGCCCGAACAGAGTGACGAGGAAGACCCCCGCGGTCCCTTGCCACAAGCTATCATGGAGGCACCCATCCCCCCAAGCATGGAGAAGCCTCCCCACCTAAAGGAGTACGATGGCATCACCGACCCTGTCGGCCATATAGACGAGTTTGAAGCCATGCTACACTATCACAACATCGGGGGACCGATCAAATGCCGATTGTTCCCCACGACTCTGAGAAAAGCTGCGATGGATTGGTACAAAGGTCTCGCCCCGGGTCAATTACCTCTTGGCGAAATTTGAAGAACTAATTTATCAGTTCGTTCACTGCTTCGCGACGACACTCGAAGACCGAAGCAATCCTCGAGGCCATCGTCCAAAAACACGATGAGACCCTGAGGGAGTTTATTGACCGGTTCAACCGGGAGGCCATCCAGGTCCCCTGCACGGACCACATGAAAAGATACCTGCTCGAGAGGGGACTCCTCCCGGACACTGAATTCAGAAAGGTTGTAGGCATCGAACCACCCCGGACATTCGATGCCCTCCTCGAAAAGGCCAGAGCTTATATGGACTACGAGGAGAGAGAAGCGGCCAATAGAGCCCGAGATCCCAGGAATCACGGACCTGCCACTAATCCGCGACAAGACACCACCCCTCCTCGACAAACTGAAGAGAAGAGAAGGGACGATAAACCCCGAGACACCCGGGAACAAAGGGGGCCCTCGGGGAGGTTCACTGAATACACTCCGCTAACGGCTTCCCGCGAACACATCTTCGCGGAGTGCATAAATACAGACTTCAAGGACGGCGACATCAAGCGTCCTCGCCCCGCTCCTGCTAAACCCGGGGTAGACCGAAGCAAATACTGCCAGTATCACCGGAGCCACAGGCACTTGACCGAAGATTGCGTCCATCTTAAGGACGCCATCGAGACCCTCATAAAGGGAGGAAGACTCGCGCAATATCGGCGAGGCGACGCTCCTCGTCGAGATGCCCGTGAGACGAGGGAAGTAGAAGAGGATGCCCGACCATCTGACAAGTTGGTTCCCATCCAAACCGCGTTCTCCGTCACGAGACCTGAGGACTTATACATCCCCAAACATCTGCAAGAGCCTTTGTCTACGCACGACAGGTGGGAAAACTTCCCCTCTGCCATGGTCATCAACAGTGGAGGGTTTAATGATTTGACCATAAATCTAGCAAAGAGAAAGCTGGACGAACTGGTCGACGCGGCTCCCCCACAAACGGTGACCTTCGAAAGGGTGAAAGGAAGATAAGAGTCGATCACCTTTTACCTCGAGGAGCTTTCTGGAGGGGCCCCCAATTCGGCCATCCCTCTTCTGATAAGTGCGAGAATGGCCAACTTCGACGTCCATCACGTCCTGGTTGAAGAGGGAAGTTCCGTCGGCGTGATGTACAATCAGCTGTTCAGAACTCTGTAGCTCGATGACTCTCACCTTTCACCATACGTGGGGTCAGACCTGCAGGGCTTTAAGGGCTCGACCTCTAAGCCGTGGGGGTACGTGAAGCTTATGGTCACATTCGGCGATGATACCGCTACCAAGCAGGTCAAGGTCCGCTTCCTCGTCATCGACTGCCCATCCCTCTACAACTGCACCCTCGGAAGATCGACACTGGCAGAGCTGACCGCGGTTCCCTCCACCGTCCACTTAAAGATGAACTTCTACACCAAGAGGGCACGGGTTGCCACTATTCAAGGCGATCTAGCAGCTGCCTAAAGGTGCTTCAACGCGGCGTCCAAGGGACACAACACAATCGACACCGGGACGCGGCCCGCCAAGAAAGCCGTAACTGCGTGATCAGAGCCTCAACGGTCAGAGCCCATCAGAGTGGAAGAACAGAGGGCCCCTCCAAAGGTAGACTCGATCTCGTTGGACACTCACTTCGACCAGGACGAGCCCTCAGCAGCGAGCAGGTGCCCCTCCGACCAATTCTGGATGGGGACTTCGAGCTCGTCCCTCTCGATGAAGACCCAAGCAGAGGAGTGAAGATTGGCACTGGACTCCCCAACTTGGCAAGAAAGCAGATCAAGGCCTGCTTGAGGGAAAACGCAGATCTGTTTGCATGGAGTACTGCGGAGATGCCCGGTCTCGAACCTGAGGTCGCTTGTCATCAACTCGCCATTGATTCAGCCGCTAGGGTAGTAGTACAACGTAGGCGTAGGCAGTCTCCCGAGAAAGTGGAGGCTGCTGAAAAAGCTGTAAAAGACCTCCTAGAGGCAAATTTTATTTCTGAAGCCCGATATTCAACCTGACTGTCAAATGTTGTACTTGTTAAGAAAAATAATGGAAAATGGCGAATGTGAGTTGACTATACTGATCTTAACCGGGCATGCCCCAAAGATGCATTTCCTTTATCTAATATTGATATACTGGTTGACAACTCGGCCGACTATAAAATTTTATCGTTTATGGACGCCTATTCGGGATACAACCAAATCCCAATGGAAATATGCGACAAACACTGCACCACTTTCATGACTAGCTCGGGCAACTATTACTACAACGTAATACCATTCAGTCTGAAAAACACAGGAGCAACGTATCAGCGAGTGATGAACAAAGTCTTCCACAACCAAATCAGAGATATGCTCAAGGTATACATGGACGACATGATCGTCAAGTCCCGAGTAGACACCGACCATGCTGCTCATCTCAGGGAAGTCTTTGCCCAAACAAGGCAATGCAAAAATGAGGTTTAACCCCGAGAAGTGCACGTTCAGGGTCAAGGCGGGCAAGTTCATCAGCTTCTACTTAACAAAACAAGGAATCAAAGCCAACTATGACAAGTGCCGAGCTTTCTCTAACCTCCCTACACCCACGTCGAAACAAATCCATGCAAGTCTTGAATGTCATGCTCGCCTCACTATCCCGTTTCGTTGCAAAATCCACTCAACACACCTTGCCTTTCTTCAAACTCCTTCGCAAGGAGGCAACTTTCGAGTGGACCGAGGAATGCGAACATGCCCTTCTCCATCTCAAACAGAGCCTCTCGCAGCTGCCCGTGCTATCACGACCCGTCGGCGGGGAGACCTTATTTCTATACCTGGCCGTTTTCGTCGAAGTCGTCAGTGCGGCCCTCATTCGCGAGACTAACGACAGACAAAAACCCGTTTACTTCACGAGCAAAGCGCTCCAGGGGCCCGAGGTTAGATACCAACAAATCAAGAAGGTGGCTTTGGCCCTCGTCAATGCAGCGAGAAGGCTCAGACACTATTTCCTCGCGCACACGATCGTCGTACAAAAGAATCAGTCCATGAAACAACTCTTGGGTCGACCATACATGGCGGGCTGAATGCTGAAATGGTCCTTGGAACTTTCAGAATTCCATGTCCAATACGAGAGCAGGAAGACCCTGAAAGCCCAGGCTCTGGCCGACTTCGTCTCAGAGATAACCGCTAATAACCCCCCCCCCCCCCCCCCCGTTGGGAAGGAGCACAAATGGACAATCTTTATCGACGGAGCCTCCAGCTCGACCGAAAGCAGAGCAGAAATCCTCCTTGAGAACGAGGAAGGCGTAGTGATCTAACATTCGCTCACCCTCTCCTCTCCAACCTCAAACAATCAGGCAGAATACGAGGCGTTGCTCGCAGGGCTAAGACTGACCGAAGATTTAGGTGCCTGTAAAATACAAATTTTCACCGACTCCTAACTTGTCACGTCTCAAGTTCAAGGGGGATACCAGGCTAAGAACAACAACCTCATATAATTTTTAAACTTGGTCAGGGAACATATGAAAAAGTTCGACCGGACAGAAATTTCGCACGTACCACGCGAACAAAACACACAGGCCGACATACTTTCGAAGCTCGCAAGCACGAAGAAGAAAGGTGGAAACAAATCTTTCATACAAGAATCCCTGTCTCGCCCGAGCATTGAAAAATTCGTGACTTTACCCGAAGTAAATGCCATCGGGGACAACTCGTGCTGGATGACTCCGGTAGTTAACTTCCTAACGAAAAGGGAACTTCCCCTGGACCAAAGGGAAGCAACCGCGACCAAATGACGAGCATGCTCCTATGTGGTGCTCGAGCAAAAACTATATCGTCGGAGATTTTCCATCCCACTCTTGAAGTGCATCGAAGAATCCGTGGTCCCCGAGATACTACGAGAAATTCACGAAGGGATTAATGCCCAACACATGGGCGGAAAGTCCCTAGCACGGAAAGCACCGCGAGCGGGGTACTACTGGCCGACAATGCAGCAAGACACCAAAGACCACGTAAAGAAATGTGACAAGTGCCAAAGGCATGTCGACATGCATCTCGCCCCGTCGCACGAGCTGAACATATTATCGTCCCCATGGCCATTTTCCTGGTGGGGAATGGACATCCTCGGACCATTCGTACAAGGGACATACCAAAACAAATTCCTCGTCGTGGTCGTAGATTATTTTACAAAGTGGATGGAGGCCGAAGCCCTCGCAAAAATCACCTCGCACAACATTCTGCGTTTTTACAAACGAAAGATGCTCGCTCGGTTTGGAATCCCGCAGGCGCTAGTCACAGACAACGGTACCCAGTTCACTGACCAAGACTTTCAAAGCTTTGTTGCCAAACTCGATACCAAACAACATTTTACATCAGTCGAACACCCCCAGACTAATGGGCAAACCGAGGCCGTAAATAGGATTATCTTGCGAGGACTCAAACGCAGGTTAGGCGAAGCCAAGAGGGGATGGGTCGAAGAATTACACAGCGTCTTATAGGCTTATCAAATAACTCCCCACTCGACTACCAGTGAGACACCATTCTGTCTGACTTACGATACCGAGGCAGTCATCCCAGTAGAAGTCATGGAGTCATCCAGGCGAATTGAAATGCCCCTCGACAAGGAGATGAACGACGAGGCCTTGAGAGACGAGCTCGACCTCGTTGGAGAAATCCTATCAGGAACAGCCCTGCGCGAGGCCACTCTGAAACAGCAGGTAGCCCTACACCACGATAACAAAGTCGTAAAACGCGAATTTTAGGTCGGCAGCCTAGTCTTGCGGAGAAACCAGAAGGATTCCCGCGAAGGGAAGTTGGCCGCAAACTGGGAGGGACCTTATCGCGTCCAGGGAGCTACGGGAACCAGAGCATATTATCTCGAGCAATTAAATGGAGAACCACTACCGCAACCCTGGAATGCTGCAAAGCTAAAACAATATTATAGCTAAAGCCCCTCACCTGTTGGGGACTTTTGCCGTCGAATATTCACCTTCAGTCGACGAAGGGAAAAGCTCGACCACATAGGCTAGTCGAGGTACGGGCCTGACCTACCAACCAACGAAGGCATAATGTTTCTCACTTTGACGAACAACAGACGCGCCCGACAGGGACACCTCGATTGACCTCCGCTGTCAAAGTATCCCAACACGGCAGAACACCCAGCTCGCGATGGGCAGTTCACGCCACGAGCATAGGATCCCGATCGCGATCGCACGCCTGTCCCAAGGATCCCTACTCCGCGCCCTCGACACATTTCGAAGTGCGTCGAACCGACATTAAGGGCGAACGGGTATCTTCATACGAACACGAACTTCGTGAAAAATTCATAACGACCACGATAATGGTCGGGCACGTACATCAAATATTGTTATTCATCAAATAACTACTATAAAAAAAGAATTCATCAAGTAGACAGTCATAAACAAAGCAATCATAATATGTCGACCACAAGGGCCGACATTGTCCAAAATTAAAGTTTAGGCACGACGGCCACAAAACTAAAATAATGATAGCGGGCACGCAGACCCTAAAATAACAGCAGACACGTAGGCCCAAACACACCAATAAAAACATTAATCGCTCCCTTGAGTACCAACTTCGACATCAGGAGAGTCGGGAGGAGGGACCACCCGACCGTCAACAACCTGGGACAGAACCCCAGTCCCTTCAGTATTCAACCCCGGGTTCAGCACGAACAGTTTATTCATAGCAAACTCAAAGTCGTCGGAGAAAGCATCAACACAGTCTGACTCCAGAAGTTGAATTCGAGTGATAAAATCAGCACACGTGCGCAAGTCGGCCACCCATTCAGGCTCGCCCTCCGCGGACAACATAGCGGACCTCAGATCTTCGAAATCTCTCAACAGCTGTTGGTTGTCACTCTCCAATCGCTCCTTATCAAGCTGGAGGCATTCTTTGTCTTCGAGGGCTCTGTCGGACCTCTCCTTCTCCCCCGATAGCACGTCAGACTGCTCCCGAAACATTTCCTCGAATCGTTCAAGAGCAGTCTTCAGTTTGCGGGTTTTGGCCACGAGAGCCGCCTTCTCCGACTCCAGCTCCTTGACCCGATCCGAGGAGTCTGACCCTTCACCTGCAAGGACAACCACCATCTCAGCCATCTTCACCACCCCGATCATGCTGGCAGCGAGGTGCTTCCTCCGACCTTCCTTGTCGAGCTATCTGATGATATCGGCCTCGTTGTCAGATACAATCAAGGGAAACCCGTCAAAGAAGTCTTTTTCCACAAAACAGGGTGGCAGGTTGAAGGCCCGGGCACCCGCCCCTCCATCGGTCACATCGACTCCACCTTCTGGTCGACTCTGTTTCTTGCTAAGCAAAGCAGATTGGCGCTCGATGTCACAAGAACCTGAGGACCCACTGGATCCTTCCCTGGCCGACTCGGGGGTCGGACCCATACGTCTAGCTTGTTGCGGCTTCAACAACCTCTTATTGATCTTCTTATCTTGGGTCAGCTTCAGCAATCTCTCTCGACGTTCTCCCATGTGACATGCAAAGAAAATGTGCTTGGGTTAGCCACGTCGAAGAAAAAAAAGAAGGCTATCAATAGAGTAAGCAAGAAACCTAAGAGCTCTACGGCCTGCCCGTAAGACTGACACTCGATGAGCGCCTTGGTGTTGATCGAACGTGCCTCGAACGCCGGCTCGCCATCCTCATCAAGAATGTCGTTCCCTTCCCTCATAACCCACCGAGGGGGAAAGAAACCGTCAACAAATTTATTCAGGACGCCATATGCCTCCTCGTCCTCGGCGCTCATACCGCCAGCGGGAGTGTGGTAATATCCAGGTCCATGGTCGTAATGGCCCGAACACCAGTGGATGAGAAATTTTGAGACTTTCCCCATCTCGGGATTACCCTCAGAGTCCAAACACGGCTCCCTGTCCCCGTCCACCACGGTAGCCGGTTCGAACAGCGAATCCACGACTGTCTGGGTAGACGGTTGCAAAATATACCACTTATCCTTGAAATCCTAAACATAATCCATGTACACCCTAAACAGTCTTTTCGACTGCTTAAGGGACACCCAACTATGCTTCCCTTCTCGGGATTGCCGTTGCAGGTGAAAAACCCCAAAGAACAGGGGAATCGTTGCCCCGATCCTCAGAAAAAGACATGTAAGTTCGAATGCCCGGATAAAGGCAATTGCGTTGGGATGAATCTGGGAGGGAGCCAAGTTCAAGTGATTGAACACTCCCATCTGGAAGTCGTTGAAAGGAAGTCGAAGCCCAAGATCTTTAAACACGATCTCGTACATAGGGAAGGCGTCCTGAGTAAACTCCGAGCAAATACGAGCGTCCTGTGTCGGCCTCATGTTCTTAAAATTTCTCTGAAATCCCTCCTTGTTGCCACCGTACTCGACGACCGTATAAGCTTGCCTGCCGGTATAGCTATAGATCGAAGCTATCCCTCGGGGTTCCGCACCGACCCAGTCCAGAGTAAGGTCGTCGGCGGTGTCGACCAGATTAATGCTTTCCTCGGCAGTGCTGGTTCCCTCGGTGTTAATGTGTCCGATGACTCGGGAGTATCGACCATTTACCTGCAAAGTATAGGAAACCGGTGAATTCGACAGCAAATCCGCTTTTCCGTGACACAGACGGGGAGAAGTAAGCGACACTCAGACCAAGTCGACAACCATTCACACGAAAGAGGGGGAACACGTGGACCTCGATCAAACACCGATCTTAACGGCGAATATCAATCATAAATATCGCGGGCACAATAAGAATATCGTGAGCAAAGGATGAATTTCACGACCAAGTTCATAATATTGCTATCCAGATACAAGAATGCCACGGGGAAAACTAGCCGATATACTACCGAAAGGGTGAATCTCGCGACCAAGTTCATAAATTTGTTAGCTAAATGCATGAATATCACGGCCATGATCATAAACTGTATGCCTAAACGTATGAACGTCACAGGCATGATCATGAATCAGACGCCTAAAACACTTGAATTCCCCGGGCATAACCCCCAGACACGAAATCCTACCACTAAACACCATTAAAATCTATCTACAACACAAGATATCAAAGAAAAAGAACGCTTACTTGGAGGAAAGATGAGGAGCGACGGTTATCGAGATAAGTACGCGGCGGACTGTGTAGCGGTCTCAATGACACTGGGAAAATGCGTGGTGTTGACGATAGAGAAAATGTGGAAGCGCGAAAATGTGAAAATAAGTTATGGGCCGTAAAGCCCTATTTATAGAGCTGACGTGGAATGTGATACGCCGCATCGAGCAATCACAAGTCTCCTTTCTCCTCGACACCTACTCGCATAGACAATGATGGTCCCTACTCCCTAGGCCATCATTATGGTTTCCAAGAGCCACGCCATGTGTCTGACTAGCGTATCATCCTCTCCCCGCGAGTATTCCTCGAACACTCTTCGACCACTGCACGAAGCAAATCATGAACTAGGCGACGTCTTCCGTCCACGGTAGAAAAACCCCATGTCGCGCAGCGAGTCTCACGAAGGGGAGAACTTGAATCAAGTCATAACTCCTTCACCAGGAGCAACGACTTGGGGGGCTCCTGTTCTGGACTGGGCCTGCCCTTGGCCCAACTACCAGTGAGGCCCAATCCAAGCATACCAACCTACTACGCTGAGCAGTATTTTCCCCGAGCACATCTCGACCACATATGTCTTATCGATCAAGACTGCTTCCTGTCGGTGCTCGCAGAGACCATCTCTGACGAGCATGCGCTCCCCCCGAGCACCTTCCTCGTAGGGCTGATTTTCAACCTCTCCGGATTTCGCGGAGTCCTCATGGTCTCGGAAAGATCGCGTCCCTATCCTCCCGGTCTTGCGGAGGACGTCATCCAGGTAGGGGGGCACGTACGGGTCCCCACTACACACGTAGAACCTGACAGTCTCTTTGTTGGGCCTGTTTGATCAGTCCAATAAAGAGACCTTGACCCAACGCTGAGGGCTATAAATACCCTCTCTTTCGAGAGAGTCAGGTATTCAACTCATATCTCATAACTCATACTTGCTTGCTCATTCCGCTTCTTACTTTGCCATCATAGTGTCTTGCAGGTACCTCCCCCATCTCATTCAGCTTCTGCCCGAGCCAGCTGTGACGGTCCATCTCTGATCCGGTAAGATCAAAAATAAATATTAAAAGTGAACTTTTTTTATGAAAAAATAGAAAAATAAATTGTTTTTGAAAAATAGTTAATGTATCTGCCATAAATTGCTTTTAAAAATGAATATTAAAAGTGAACCTTTTTATTTATGAAATGTACACATAAAAAAGAATATGTTATCCTTTTAAAATTTTCTTTTATTATTTTGAAAAGAATATGTTATCGTTTTAAAATTTCCTTTTAAAAGTGAACCTTATTTGTTAGACTTGTCTTTCTTTCAATATGTTACTAGCATCGTTTTTTAAAGATGATAGGATAACATATGTATTAGTTAGATAGACATTTTTTTTAATATTATATTTGTATACATTTGTTTAAAATTGAATTTTTATCTAAATTAAATAACATATATTTTGAAAGTATGATTTAAATAATTTATATATCTTAATAATAATAATTAAATTGTATCAATTTGCCTAAGGGGAATCTCGTCTATATTTTGCTGCTTTCGTTTTCTAGGCTATGTCTTAAATATTTTACATAATATTTATATGTAAAATATCATATGCAAGAATTTATTATTTGTATTATCATATGTATATGGTTTTACACATTTTTTTAGCTTACTAAAAAATAAAACATTATTTGCAATTGACTGAAATTGAAAAATAAATTTGAATAAAATAAATATGACAATATAAAAAATCAAAGAATGTCACATGAGTATGATTTATTAAAATTGAAAGGATGTTAAGAAAGAGACATTAGGTGTAGAGCTGTGAGTTCAAATCTATAACATCTTACTTATTCATTTATTAAAAGTGAATTTCAATCACCAGGATACATGACCTATGATATATATATATATATATATATATATATGTGTGTGAGGTAGTGATACCGATATCAGATATACTTTTCGGGAAACTCACCTCTAGTGGTGCCACATAGGTAATGCCACTAGGCTTTTGTTCGGTGGGCTTTTGTAGTCATTATGGCGTATTTGCACCAGCCGTTAACACACCTGCGTATATGGATGAATACCATTGCAATGTGCATGTGGGGGTCTTACAGGGCGTTTCCCTGCTAGCCTTTAACACATTGGCGTTCTTGGTATGATGGGGTTGTGACGCCACTTTGGCAAAGTCACAGTAGGTAAACTCATCACAGATGAAATTCTACGTAGGAATGATCTGATTCAACTAGTGGTGCGCATGTGCAAGTCTTTTGACGCGTAGACACAAGAGATAACCCATCGAGGGTGTGAAATGCGTAGTCTAAATAGAAAGGTAGAACTTACTTCTGGATTCCTCGGACATGGGTACGGGTCTGCATATATGTTTGTGGCCTTTACGCCGGTTGTGTTTCTTATTGCCTCATTGGATAGTTATGTGAATTCCAATGATGGTCTACCTCTATTGTGTATTTTCATCCAGTCATGAGGAAACCCCGTATTTTCGGTGAATCTATTTGATGCATGCACCTTGTAGAACCGAGAGAACCCATAAGATAGAGAGACTCACTGAGATTTAGTAATCTCTCCCCAATCCTCTTATTATTTTTTTCAGGAACAGGTTATAGGTAGAAGAGTTTTTAGATGGTCGGTTTTGAAGAGTGCATGTGAGAAAATGGCGGAAAGACCTTTGTAGATGTTATCTTTCTGTTGTGCATTATTGAAGACAAGCTAATTGTATATGTTCTGTTATTATAGTTACGTTGTATACGATTTTAATTTCTTCTCTTTCCCAGCTCTTGTATATTTCTTGTACCATTTTTAGCATCACTACATATTATTCTAGACATATATATATATATATATATATATATATATATATATATATATATATATATATATATAATATGGGGTGTTACAATTGGTATCAGAGCAGGTCGACTCTTGTCCCTGCCATGAAACATCACTAGCAATTCTCTTCTCCATCACATGTCTGTTTTGCTAGCCTAATTTCTACTATCGTAATATTCAGTCGTTGAGACTGGTCATCTCACTGACTGCATATGTGATAGACAGAATCACGATGGAGCCACCACGAGGATGTGTAAGACCCGAAGAGACTCGAGGTGAAGTGGTAGAAACCTGTTGAATTGGGAGAGTGTTGGGACTGTTGAGCGTGAATGAAGTGTTTGACGCGAAATAATTGACAACTTGATTTTTGTGGTGAGATTTAAGACAACTAGGAATTCCTGAGATTTCGACTGGATGAAGTGAAAATTTCTCTGGATCTTGATGGCAATGGAGGAAATTCATGAGGCACTTGAGTAGGACTATGTGATCGGTGAGAATAGAACTGACTGTTTTTAGCTGGTTTGCGAAATGTCGTGGAAGCAAGAGTCGCCACCGTCTTTTATGTTCTCCAACATGGAAAGGACAAAAGCACAGCAAAATTCCTTATTCGAGATGTTTCTCGGTTCGGGAGGTGGATTTATAGAAAGGGAAGGTGTTAGCACCCTTTCTATCCATGGTTATCCATGGGCTCTTAGGTACTTGCTCACTCTTATATTTTCAAAAATTTGTTTACTTTTCAAGTGTGTGTGGGTTTTAAAAAAGTTCGTTTGAAAACTTCTAGGTAACTCTTGTATCAGTCCTCAAGAGTGTATGAAGTATTGTTTGAAAACTTTTTGAAAGTGTAAGGTGTGAAAAGTTGTTTTGTTTTGTTTTGTTTGTTTTGAAAGAGCAAGTACCCATGAGAATCTACCTACCCTAAGGAATTAGGCTGTGTAAGAGTCCTTTAGATAATGCTATCCCACCATTGAGAGGTAGGTAGCACCATCGTTGGAGGTATTCGGGTCAATTCGATTAAGGGACGATGTGGTCACCGAAGCAACAGTAGGACACCTTAGAAGTAATCCTAATGTCCTAGATCCTTTTTATCCGAGGCAACCGTTTTGAAGCAACTGGATCTTAGACAGAAGGGCGACCTCTAAGACACCCTATACTTGATGACCACTTTCGAGGCAACCAGTGAGGCGTACCCTAGGAGTGGCATGTGCCTGTGTGTTGTTTTTCAGTTAATTGTCTTTGTACATGTTATTTGTGAGCTACGGATTGATTTTATTTTACATACATTCTTGCAGGCATATTAGCAGTTAAATGGTTTGCAGGAAAGTAAATTGCAGAAATGTAAATCTAGCTATTACAAGGCGCGGGTCTATACATCGCCAAAAACAAAAACCCGTTTTGTAAAATAAAGTGCGAGAATTTAAAGGAAAACGGTAAATCCCAATTAACTATTACATATCCGGAAACAATTACATAAATAATCAAAATAAGAATAATGCGCGAAAGAATTAAATTGGAACGTCCTTAGGGTGTTGACCCTTTTTTGAATAAGAATTGAATTTTTGTCTTTTTTGCAATTTAATTAAAATATTAAACCTAATACTAATTAATTATTTAATTAAAGAAAAAATGTTTTTTTTTGTGTTTTTTATGTTTTAATGAAATAAGATAAAAAAAGAATTAAAAATGTTTAAAGAAAAAAAAACCTAAGTCTAAATTAATTTTATTTATTGTGAAAAGATTAAAATTAAACCTAATTAAACAACTAAGTTAATTAATGTTAGAATTTATTTACAAAAATAACTAAATTAAGTGAAATTAATAAATAATAATAATATTAGTTTTTTTTTGGTTTTCTGAATTTTATGGAAAAAAATTAGTTATGTTAATTTAGGTGGTAATAATGATAATTAAAAAGAAAATTAATAACTAAATTAGAAAATATAAAACAAAAAAAGAAAAAGAGTGAACCAAGGGGGGTTTGGGCCAGATTGGAGGTGTTAGGCAGCAATTTCAGGCCCACCAAGCTTTTTGCCACGTTTGACTTTTGTAATCAGATGCACAAGCTTTGACTGAGGATCATGGTGGTTACCCTCTCTTGGCCTTCAGATCTGACTTTTGAGACACTTGGCACCCTGATTTGTGAGAGTCCATGGTGAAATGCTCTTCAGCGCCTACACATGATTATATGGGAAAAAAAGAAACAAGGAAATTGGGGGACCTGGGAATCGAACCCAGGTCCCAATGATCACTACACAAGCGCTTGGCCATCTGAGCTGTATGCTTTATTCGTTACTAAAACCAATCATAATTATTATATTAAAGAATCAAAACATAAGCCTGGAAAAAAATATAAAACGCGCACTTTTTGAAACAGCGAATGAGAGGGAGACGCGTTAGCGTCTTCTTCCTTAGTTACTGGTTTTTTTACCTGCAGATTTCTATCCGCAGGAAGTTTCGCAGGCTGCTTCAAAAATGGTCCTCAGGCCATGAAAACGCCACCTAAAGCCATGGACACATTCGTCTTGGTCCCCTAATCACATCCCTACTCATAGTTCGTCTTGATTTCTCCTGAAAACCAAATGCCTAAAAACAACATACACAAACCCTAGGCACGAATTTTGTCATACAAGGCATAAAAATGGAATTGAATAATGCTGTTAGATCAGGAATCAAACAAACAACATGATTATGCCATTATTTTCCAGAAAAAATGCAAGAATAGAGCAACACGATTTCGTGTACAGGGGTGAGTTTGTGATGACTTACAGTGCTTGATATGGAGTCTCAGGGCGTGGTAAAGGTCTCTTTAGCTTCAGGGTATGGCAAAGAAGAGAGTCACATGCTTCTTTGGATCTCAAAATGCTTGTAACAATGTTTTAGAACTCTCACTTTTTTGACAAATTTTGAGTTTTGCTCTGGCCGTTTTTTGTGTCTCTAGGTCGTGAATACTGTATGGAAGGCTTACATATGTATGTTTGAATGAGAATTAAGCCACATGATGAGCCTTAACCATTGCAATGATGTTTTGAGATTCTTCATAACCACCATTAAAGGAACTTGCCATGTTTGTTCAAATTTGAATTTTTATGCTTAAAATGGCCCTAGTACGAAATTGGTATGTGGAATATGCTTCATGAAGGCTAATCAAACCACAAGATACCATTCTCTTAATTTTTTTTATTTTATTTAAATTATTATGGATTAAAATGAATTAAATCCACAAAAATTAAATAAAAATGAAAAAATAAAGATATGGTCTTGAAATTAATCATGGGACACGTGGGTGGCATGACAAGGCTGAATCAAGTGGAAGAAAGTGGGCCCCTTTGTCAAAAATTGGAGTTTTAAGGATAGTTGACTTTTGCCATTTCTCAAAAATTTCCCAACTTCTCCAATGCATATCTTGCTCAATTTTGATCATATGAACATGTTCTTGGACATTTTGGAAAGGTCTTGAAGTCCTCTAACCAATGCCTTTGGTCCCATGTCATTTTGATTTACCAATATCAAGTTATGGTCTTTGACTTAAAATGCCTTTTTGTTGACTTTTGAAAATGACCTATAATGTTGAAATTGATAACTTTTTGTGGGAGCATTTCTTGGACTTGGAATGTGAAGACGAGTTGTAGGAAATGTCATCCCCTTCAAAATGAGCATTGGATGGGATTTTTCTGATGAACCATGAAAAAGTTATGCCTTGGTCAAGTTACAGTTGACTTTTCAGCTGTCCAAAAATAGAAACTTTTGCATCTTGATGATTTTTGAGCCATTCTTGTGGAATCATGGTCAAGACTTGAACAAATGATGATTGTGGCTTCAAAATAATATGTTGACCAAAAAGTTTGACTTTTGACTGCCAAATGACCATTTTACCCCTACAGTTGATTGTGAAGCAATTAGGGCTTTTGACTGTGCAACTTGACCTTGTGAGTCTTGAAACTTGACATGTAGATGCTTGGCAATGTATATAGGCACATGAGACTTGTTTAAGCCGTTGAAAACCTCAACTTCTTTGCAAGAACCAAAACCCTAGTTTTTGACTGGCTTAGGAGATGTTAGGACTGTGCAACCCTTGAGTAAACTTGAGCAAATTGAGATGATGCTTTGTCAAAACTTTGAAGAATATGGGAGGGCAAATTTTGGGGTACAACAGACTATAATAAGGGAATTTGGAGCCATTGGAATTCACTTCTCAATCCTGGTGTTAGTGGCTGATATGGCTTGAGAACCTGTTGGATGGAAGAACCTTTGGGAGTTTAGATGGATAGACCAAACCCTTATGGTTACTCTGGTGTGAGAAGTACTTGGGTGGACGAAGGGCTAGAATTTAACTCGTTTTACTATACCTTGAGTTATGGATAGTTACCCAGTAATGGAGTAATAGAATGTGCAGACCTGGTGATCTATGATCGGGCAAGTATTAGATACCCGGTCAGAGGAGGA
The DNA here is from genome assembly GCA_948472305.1 of Vicia faba. Classification (NCBI taxonomy): domain Eukaryota; kingdom Viridiplantae; phylum Streptophyta; class Magnoliopsida; order Fabales; family Fabaceae; genus Vicia; species Vicia faba. The sequence goes on from OX451736.1 coordinate 691,748,215, forward strand.
ACTACTATATCTCAATTCTTACAAATATGTGCTTAAGTTATAGAACTACGCTAGATGGAAGCTGAACTAAGTAAAAGCGTGAAATGCAGTAACCTAAGTTTTGCTAGTTATGGTTCATCTAATCCCGAGTGAGGCCATAGAACTATACTTCGCGTTGGGGAATTAGATGAATGGAAGCTAGTGTCTGGATTATCATCAAGGTGATTGTAGTTGTATTGGATGTTTGGAACCCTAATTTTCCTATCAAAGAGGATTATCCTTATAATCTCTTATGCATGCACTATGCAAGTGAGTACACGCATAACATAACAATTTGAGCTGAATTCTTATCCAATCTTACCTAGCTTGTTGCTTCCGAGTAAATAAATCCTGAATGTGTGACACTCTTAGGTTTTAGCATCCTAAGGAGTGTGTCTGAAAGGTTTTGAGGAGAGATGACCTCAGTGGAGAGTTGTTCAAACATCTGACGGCTGTGACTATAGAATACAGGTGGAGATCGTTATACACTATAGGGTAGGTTACTTGAGATCATTGTAACACCCGTTTAATTTAATTAATTATTTAATTAAATTATTTTTTGGATTATTTGTTGAAGTTGTAAGATGTTGTGGATTGTTGGTATAAGTTGTTAGATTATTATTAATTAACTAAGTAGTTGATTAATAATAATAATAATGTTAGAATTAATGAAATAATTGTGTTGGACTTATTTTATTGGTTGGAAGTAGTAAAGTGGGGGTGTGAGTGTTAAGCCCAATAGGATTAATGATATATGGTTAAGCTGACACAAGGATTTGATTTAGTTGGTGATTAAGGGTTTGTGCGCTGACCATAAGAGCTGCACGGAGGAAGGAGCAAGTTTCCCGGTGTCGAGCAGAGCAAAGCAATGATTACAGTCAGAGCTTTGGTTGAGCAAACTTCAATCCAGATAAGGGTGGGGTTCTGACCTTATAATGGGATTTATGATGTGTATTGTTGTACCCCAAAATTTGCCCTCCCATAATCTTCAAAGTTTTGACTAGAATCATCCATAATTGGTTCAAGTTTACTCAAGGGCCACACAGTCAAACCATCCTCCTAAGACAGTCAAACTAGGGTTTTGGTTCTCACAAGGAAGCTGAAATTTTCAAGGGTTCAATCAAGTCTCCCATGCTCATACACATTGTCAAGTACCTACATGTCAAGTTTCAAGGCTCACAAGGTCAAGTTGCACAATCAAAAGTCCCATTTGCTTCACAGTCAACTGAGGGGCAAAATGGTCATTTGGCAGTCAAAAGTCAAATTTTTGGTCAACATCTTATTTCGAAGCCACAAACATCATTTGATCAATGCTTGATCATGATTCCTCAAAGCATGGCTCAAAAAGTCTCAAGATGCAAAAGTTTCTATTTTTGGACAGCTGAAAAGTCAACTGTAACTTGACTAAGGCATAACTTTTGCATGGTTCATCAGAAAAATCCCATCCAATGCTCATCTTGAAGGGGAGGACATTTCCTACAACTCATTTTCACATTCCAAGTCCAAGAAATACTCTCACAAAAAGTTATCAATTTCAACATTATAGGTCATTTTCAAAAGTCAACAAAAAGGGACTTTAAGTCAAAGACCATAACTTGAGATTGGTAAATAAAAATGACATGGGACCAAAGACATTGTTTAGAGGACTTCAAGACCTTTCTAAAATGTCCAAGAACATGATCAAAGCTTAAAAATTGAGCAATATATGCATTGGAGAAGTTGGGAAATTTTTGTGAAATGGCCAAAATCATTTATCCTTGAAATTTCATTTTTTGACAAAAGGGGCCCACTTTTTCCACTTGAATTGACTTGGCCATGCTTCCCACGTGTCCCACCTTTTATTTCATATTTTTTAATTAATTTTTCATTTTTAATTGATTTTATTGGATTTAATTAATTTTAAATCTTTTAAAATCAAAAGAAAATCCAAAAGCTTAATTAAAAGGAATATTTGGCCTTAACTAACCTTGACTTATCATTATGCAACTTACCAAATTCGTGCAAAAGGCTAATTGAAGCAAGAATTCAAAAAATGAGTCAAAAAAGGAAGCTTGGTTATGGAGGTTTATGGAGGATCTTGAAATTGAAAGCTTTGCATTAAGAGGCCATAATTCCTCTTGATTCACATTACCTAATGCCTATAGAAATGAGACAAAAACGAAATTGAGGGAGGCTGCACCAGAACACAAGAAAATCACAACCTAAAAAGTCCCCAAAAACGAAAAAACACATTTGAACTTTTCAAGAAAAAAAGCAGAATTGTAAACCTACTTGCAGCACGTTTTAAGCCTCTATTCCAATCAAAAACACATTCCTTGCATTGCCAGGAATCTCCAGCAATCAAAATCAAGCCCAAACGCGCAAAGAAGCATCCCCACGACACCCCACGGTTTGTCCAAAATTTGAAAATCAAAACTCCATTTCCATGCCTTTTTAATTCATTTTAAATATTGCTATGCATTGCTGATGTTATTACCAAGCTTCCCGTATGCTTTAATTTGACTGTAAGGCTACAAAATGCAAATCACCATGGGAGACATCTAGGTTTTCCGAAGCTTTCAATTTGGGGTTTCTCACATACACAAAAATTGGAACCTCAAACTGCCATGGTTGAATTGAGGAAGATGAGACGAATCCAATGGACCCCTCGCGCCTAATTTATGTCTAACGAGGAGCTAATCGCTATTATTTGCAGGCTTGTATTTTGGGGGGGGGGGGTTTAAAACCCCCGCTACATGTTTGTTATTTTGCAGAAAAGGTAGAAGACGATGGCGTGGCAACCGGGCATTAGACCATTCAAAATTCCGCGCACGTTTTTTTAATTCCCAGGATTTATTTGCTTATCAATATAATATTAAGTGTTTATTGTTATGTCAATTGAAACAGCTGGCTCAGATGGCAACGCGTTAGTGGATATTCCCAGAAGGCACGAGTTCGAGTCCTGGTTCAGGCATTTTTTTCACCTTTTTCATAATTAACATGTTTCCTTTGTTTTTCACTTTTTTTTATATTTTTAATCCTAATTTAATTTATATTCAAATAATTTTCTCATGCATTTAAAAACTCACAAAAAATATTTTCCTTTTGCATTTTAATCAGAAAAATGTTTATTTAATTTTTGACATTAAAAATAATATTTTTGCATGCATATTTAATTAATTGTTAAATAATCATTAATTTGACTTTTATTTGCTTTTAGTTATCAAAATTGATCCAAAAAAACACCAAAAAATAATTACTCTATCATTAAATTAATTTAACTAACATTTTCATAAAAAACCCAAAAAAAAATAATATAATTAACACTTTTATTATTATTATCTTTATTTTGTAAATAAACCATAATTGAATTAGTTTTTAATTAGGTCATTTTAACATTCTTTTTAATAATTAAAATAAATTTAGACTTAGCCTTTTCTTTTGACATTTTAATTTCTTTTTCTATTTTATTTCATAAAAAAACATAAAAAAACAAAAACATCAAAAAAATAAAAAATAAAATAACTTCTTTTCTTTAATCATTAATTAATTTAATAATTTCAATTCAATTCCTTAAAGGGTCCAACGCCCTCGCACTCGATTCTTATTTCTTTTCGCACATTTATTTTTATTTCTTTTGTGGATATAATGTATTTGCCCCAAAGCCTTGTAATAGATAATTAGGATATTTACCTTCCGCATTTTACTTATTCAAATCAGGTCTTTATTTAATTTGGCGATGTAGACCCGCGCCTTGTAATAGCGTAGGACTTTTATTTTCCGCACTTTAAATTCCCGCACCTTTAACTGTTAAACAATAACATGAAAGAATGAATGCCCAAAAATGAAATCAAAACGTAGATCACCAATGCATGACAAGACAAACAATAAACTGAAAATGACACACAATTCACACCCCACCCCTAGGGTACGCTTCACTGTTGCCTTGCCCCTCGAAAGGTGATCGTCGAGTAGAGGATGTCTTAGTAAGTCCTCATGATCCGGGAACCTGGCATGAGGGTAGCTTCTAAGGTGTCTTCCCATTGCTCTGGTGATCACCATGTCCCGAACCTCGAATTGACCCGAACACCTCCAACGGTGGTGCTACCTACCTCTCAATGGTGGGATGGCACTACTTTAAAGGACATCTACACAGACGAATTCCTTAGGGTGGGTAGATTCTCATAGATACTTGCTCTTTTCAAAAACAAACAAAATACTTTTCACACCTACACTTTCAAAAAGTTTTCAAACAATACTTCATACACTCTTGAGGACTGATACAAGAGTTACCTAGAAGTTTTCAAAACGAACTTTTTTCAAAACCCACACACACTTGAAAAGCAAACAAACCATTTTTGAAAACACAATGAGCAAGTATCTAAGAGCCCATGGATAACCATGGATAGAAAGGGTGCTAACACCTTCCCTTTCTATAATCTACCTCCCGAACCGAGAGCAATCTCTTTAAGGAATTTTTCTGTGCTTTTGTCCTTTCCATTTGGAGAAAATAAAAGACGGTGGCGACTCTTGCTTCCGCGACATTTCGTGAACCAGCTTTAAACAGTCAGTTCCAGATCCACCGATCACATGTATTATATGGAAATTGTTCGTTTGTATGATTTTTATACGTTGATGTTCCTGAATCTGTTATAGAAGTTACCTGTTTCATCATGATGTGGTCATTTAGGGAGTTACCGTACGACTGTTTAATAAACCTATTATAGGAAGTTGCCCGGTTGTTATGTTGTGGGCGTTTTGAATGGTCTGTATAATTTCCCGGTATAGTCGATGGATAGGTTTAGGTAGTTATCGCCTGTTGATGTAGGCGTTATGATGTTGTGGTATTTCGAGCAGTTGGCGGGAAATTAAGAATTATTGATGTGGTCGTTATGGGAAGGGTTCAGCGTGACTATCTTGTTCAATTAGTGAATCTGTTGAAAGTAGATAGAGTTGCCCGTTGTGGTGGTATTCCGAGGAGTTGGTCGGAAATAATGGATTGTGTTGTGGTGATCGTCATGCTGTTGTATTGTTCTATGTTGTTGGCGGAAATTAATGGTCGAGGAGAATGCTGATGGTGTTAGGTGCTGAGCGGCATTCAGGCTGCAAGGTGTGTCAGGGAATATACGTGTTTGATGTCGAGCGACATTAGGCTGCAAGGCATGCCGAGGAGCAAATTACTATTGTCGAGCTACACAAAGTTGCAGGTTGTGTCGAGGAGCGCAAATTAGTTATATTTTTATCTTGGTTGTTGTGCATGTCGAGGGGCACGCAGTCTCCCTATCCCTTTTGCCCGTACATGTTGTTTTGGTCGATACCAGTGCTGTATAAATTGTTCTGAGTTAAGAAAATGCAGGTTAATGAATTATGTTGAGATGCCTCTAATTATGGGCAGATATTATGTTGTAGGCTTATGGCCAAAGTTGAATTATATTGATGTTGAATTATTGTTGATGTTGTAGGCTTATGGCTAAAGTTGAATTACGTTGATGTTGAATTGTTGTTGATGTTGTAGGCTTATGGCCAACATTGATTTATGTTGAGTTATTGTTTGTTGTTGTTGTTGCTACATTCATGTTGTGTCGCATATATCACAGATCAAGTTGGAGCCGATGCTCGTTAAGTTGGCCTGAATTGGCAAAATATTAAGTTGAAGGCTTATGCCTTGTTGATGCCTCTATTAATTGGCAATTTCTAAGTTGGGAGTTGTGCTTTGTTTTTAAGTTGGGAGTTCTGCTCCATTGGTACCACATGCATGTGGATTTGTAACTCTGATTTATATAAAAGTTGTCGGGTAGAATTGGGGTGTTACAAAGTTGGTATCAGAGCAAGTTGGTCCGTTCGACCAAGTTGTTGATTCAGTAGAGTAGTGTGACAGTTGAATATTGTCGATGTGTTGTTTCTTAGTACGTGTGTGCGACACACTGTCGGTACTTGTTTGCTTTTCCAATCGATTTATTTGCAGGAGTTGGTTTGAAGATAAGTGGGGGGGGGGCTTTGCTTCTCGGATATGTTTCGGTTGTAAGATGTTGGTCCGGTATGGCGATAGTGCAAGTATTGTTGAAGTTTTGTTGTTTCTCGAATCCGAAGGTGACATGGATTCAAGATTTTGTTTGTTAATCAAGTTGGAGCATCTTGAGGGAGGATTATCAAACACTGTTAATGTTTACTTCTTGAAGGATGAGGAGTAATGTAACGGTTATTGATATACGAGTAGGGTGTAAATTCCTGATGTTTCTGGAGGTGATTGTTAAGTAATAAGGATAATTTTTATAAGATGGAATTTAGAAAGTTATGATGTTTCAACACTGCCGGTGGACAGTGAAGTTGTCAGTTTAGGTAGCCCTTGCATAAGGTGTCGACGTTTGAATGATGATAGAGTGATATATTGTTGTAGACCTTTTCGTGGGATTCTCGTGAGTGATTGTAAAAGTTGTTGAAGTTTTTGGAATAATATGGTTGATGCATTCCCATATGGAGGAACCCTGAAGTCGTTTACGGAACTAGTAGCTTTTTGGGCATAAATGATTATTATCGCAGTTGTTCGAGATGAGGTTAAGCATAATATGTTGTTGGCGAATAAGTTGAGAAATGAGATGTTCAACATTAAAAAGGATAGTCGTTCATCATTTCAAGTATGGGATATTGCATGTGAAGAAATTTTTGTAGAATTAAAGAAAAGATTGACGATAACTCTGGTATTGGTTTTGCCTAATCTGAGTGAGTCATTGGTAGTGTATTATGAATACGTCTAAGATGGGACTTAGTGGTTTGATAATGTTGAATGGACAAGTTGTTTCTTGTGCTTCTAAACAACTCATAGTTCATGAGAGGAATTATCCTACGCGTGACTTAGAGTTAGCAGCGATGGTGTTTATGTTGAAGAATTGGAGACATTATCTTTTTGGTTCTAGATTTGAAGTATTTAGCTACCATAAGAGTTTAAAGTATTTATTTGATTAGAAGGAATTTAATATGAGACAACAAAGATGGTTGGAGTTGTTAAAGGATTACGATTCCGGTTTGAATTACCATCTAGGAAAAGTAAATGTGGTGGTTGATGCGTTAAGTCGAAAGACTTTACATATGTCAGCAATGATGGTTAAAGAGTTGGATTTGGTTGAATAGTTAAGAGACATGAGCTTAGTTTGCATAGTGACACCGAAGAGTGTCATGTTGGGGATGTTGAAGATTAACAATGATTTTTTGGACAGTATCAAAGAAGCTCAGAAGTTAGATGCGCAGAGTGTATTGAGATTCTGTAATTGAATTTGTATTCCTGATGATGCGGGGATGAAGAAAGTAATTTTTGAGTTGGAGGATACTTAACCTTCATGTGAGGCTAATTACGTGTAATATGGACCGTGTAATACGTTGAGCGTTGGTGTCTCATCGACAAGATCAAATGAGAGGGAAGCTGTGGGAGTATTCGTAAGCCTCATTGGAAATTATTGGATTATGGTGCTTCAGGTGACTTGAGTACAAGTTCTAAAGGAACGCTATTATGGTTTGGTAACGATGGTTTATACTCCATTATGGTTGTCAACTATCTATTGACAAATTGAGGAACTGATCACCCTCAATCTCTTGTTGATAGTAGACGAGATCGTGTTCGATGGTGTAGACTTATCTTGATATCTTAATGGCGTGTAAAGTGATTGAGGTTATGTCGTGAGGATAGTCGTTCGTCAGTTTGTGTGAAGTAATAGAGGAGTGGCTAGGAAAGAGTTGAGACGTATTGAACAATTCGGAGTAGTGGGTTTATATGCGAGCTAACGTGAAAAGTGAAAGATTAAGAATATCAAGTGAACAACGATTTTATGGTGGGTGTTAAAGAAAGTCTGAAACTAGGTTAAGACTTGTAAATCATATAGTTGACAGAAATTTGGATGAGGATGGTGACTTAAGATGAATGATCAGAGTTGCATCACTGAAGTGTGATGTGGCGCAGTTGTATGCATGTACGACTCGTTAGAAGTGAAGGACTAAATATCAGAAGCCTATGGGAATGATATGTCTTGATCTATATTTTTGATTTGGTGGATTGTTGATATAGGAATGATGTACCAGGGTACTATGTTATCTCGTAAATATTTGCTGATTTTATAAGGATATTAATATGGTTGTTGGTTGATCGTGAGTTGTGAGTATACTTGTTAAGTTATACTGTTAAGTTGACATTTTAATGATTTTATTCCCGTTGCTGTGATGTTGTTGTTGGTTATCGTAAATGATGGATAGTACTCCATAATATGACGAAGTTGATTATGTTGGCTATGTTGATGTCACTATAATGGTGATACGACGATATGACTGGAGTTATTGATATTTTTTTGATGATTGACATTATATATATGAGAATGAAATTGTGTATATGTTTTGGTGTTGAAAATGTTGCTAAGATGATAATGTGATGTTGTATATCCAAGTATAAGTTTGTTATTATTGTTACTACTTTAAATATTGATATGACAAGATATGGTTGAAGTGGTTGATAAGTTATTAACGATTATGTTGTGAAGTGTTGAATGATTAGTATGTGTGTATTTGATTTAAATCGTGTTGAGTTATTGTTATGTCGAGGAAGTAGTGGTCGAAGTGTTTCCAGACGTGACTTGGGAATCAGAGAATGAGATGCAAAATTCGCGTTAAGAGTGGTAGTGTTGTACCCCAAAATTTGTCCTCCTATTTTTCCACAAGAAATCACAGCTTCGGGCTTTTCCTGATTTTTCAGACTGGCTCAAGAATCGGTCAAACAGACTTTTCTTGTCAGTCAGACAAAATTTAGGGTTCTCATTGATTTTAAAGCAGTTCAAGCAGATTGTTAAGGTTTGGTTGAGTTGGCTCAGGTTTTGATCAGGCAGACGCTTCTTTGACATTTAATCAAGAACTAGGGTTTGTGCGCGCAGAAAGAATTAATTCTACAGTGCTTTTCAATTTACTCTGGAATATGGACTGAGGTTTCTGATTGGGAGCTTGCAGTGTTTGATTGAATCATTAAAAGAAAAGGCATGTGGACGTTTTGTTTGATTTACTGTGCATTGCTTTGGATAATTGGAGCGCCGGGTTTATTATTGATTGATGCTAAGACCACCGTGTTTATCAATTGTTTATTTATTTTAAGTTAGAATAATTGGAATCTATTTCCATTTTATTATAATTTAAGAATTATAAACAATTAAATAAACATTTGAAGAAGAATTAAAAAGGAATGTCAATAAAAAGACTTTTTATTTATCTTTAATTATTTGTACAATTGTTATTTAAATACAGTAATTATTTACAAAGTATTTACAATAATAATGTTACAATGATTAAAAGGAAAATAAAATTGCATCCTAAAATTTCCTAAATCTTCATCTTCTATTGCTACTCCTCTTTTGCTCCATTGATTTTTATCTGCAAAACAAAGAAAAAGTCAAAAGCAGATGAAATGAAATTAAAAGCGGACAGTTAATTCAAAAATCATCATAAAAAGCGACTGACCGGAATCAGTTTGCCCTCTCTGCAAATCACAAGATTTCTCTTGGTTCACAAAGAGGGATAGAAGTATGCTTACAATTAAAGTATGAAATGCACAAGTTTACAAATTGCACAAATTCAAAGTTTGTCAAAACATACTGCATAAATCCAAAAATTGTCAACCAAAGTTTCCAAACAGCATGTACAAGTATAAAGGCAAACTGAATCACAATTTCAAACTAAGCCAAAAGCTGTCAAAAATTGTCCAAGGATACCAAAAGATATCAAACTCCAAAAAGCTGTCAATAAAGTACACAAAGTATGCAGGAAATATGGAAAATATGCAGAGGAAAGGGACAAATGCAAGCAATGTTCAGATACATCATCTTCCTAGGCCAATTACTTTTTCAGAAAAGACAAAATTAAGCAATAAAAATGCTTTCTTTAATCTGGAGAGAGAAGAAGAGAAGAAAGGAGCTTACAGTACAGCAGGCTAAAGGCTAAAAAGAAGATATAAACAGGATGTATCAGAACACATAGAGAGAGGAGGCAGAAGGCATACAGCAGAAGAGATCATAAAGAATGAAAACCTCAAGCCTTGCAAACATGTCCAAACATTGGAATCTACACTAAGACCAAATTCAAAAAGAACGAATATACAAAAAATATAACACCTCCTGCCTTTCAAAGACCACAAGGCCAAGACCCTGTAAGATATAAAACAAAAGCATTAGAGCCTTTACTAGACACACAGGAAAAAAAAGCCTTAACCCGCCTCATCCTGCATAACTTGTTTCAAACCAGAAGTGCACAAGCATACTAAAGCCATCAACCTGTTACATAACAAAAACTCAAAAACAAATTTCAAGCCTCAACGCCCTCAAGCCTAACCTGTCTGTAAAACCAGTCAAAACACCCCAGCCCGTCAAAAACAAGCCTATAACCAGTGTCAAGCCTCAAGCCCAAACTGTAACTTAACAAAAGGCACTAAACCAGAAAAAGGCCACAAACTGTGTCAAGCCATCATCCATATCCAACCAAGTTTCTCAGAACCAAAAGAGTTTATCATTGAAAACATATAGAGGCAAGCAACTCAAATCAAACACTGAAGCAATTTCCAACCAAAGCCCTCAGAACTGTGTTCATCACTGGGCCACCATCATCAAGACAACTCAGAATCCAAGTATAGCAGGCATACATAAGCGAAGCAAGTCATCAAAGGAAAAGAAGCAAGTAAGCAGAAGAGGCGTTTAAAGCTAAGGTTTTCAGGACGTTCATCATCAAACCAAAAAAGACAAAAGCACTAGACAAACCATGGAAGCACACAGCATCATCAAGCCTTCGCCCTTGGCCGCCTAGAGCGCCTCCAGCCCCATCCTCCTCCGTCTCCAACGAAGGTAGTATCTCTAATCTTTTTTTTCCCTTTCATGCACCTCAAACAAGAACAACAACAACACTTGAAATCAGCACGAAAAGAATAAAAACATGCTCGAATGAAAACCTAAAAAAATGTGTTGAGAGGAAACGAAGCTACCTTTTTTTCGTGGCCGGAATATCTGTGGAGAGAGGAGGAACGAAGGTGACGCCTGGTGGCCTTGGACGGAGGCTTGTTCAGAGGCATGGTTCAAGCAAGAAGATGAAGAGGAACGAAGCAAAGTGACGAACGACGCCTCTATATTCAGTAACCCTAAGTTCCCAAAATGAGACAATAATCAAACAACCCTAAAACAAAGATGTGTAAAACACAATGGGCCTTGCCCCATTAAGAACTGCTTAAGCCCATTAAACGCTGGTGCACCCCCCCCCCCCCTTTGGCTCTCTTTCACAATCCGTTTTGGGCCAAGAACTAACAAATAGAAGCCCATTCCTTTTTTTTATTTTTTATGTTTGTACATAAACTAACCCTTTTTTTTATTAACATGATTTAATTTTATATGTAGATAAAAAAATAATACATTAGATCTTTTATACAAAATTTTCTTTTTATTTTTATTACATTTAAAAAATATAAAAATATTAGATTTTCCCATTAGGTTTAAGCCATTTCTTTCTTTAGAACCTTTTTTTTAATTAAAGACTTTTGTATAGAAATTAAAATGTAAATAATAATTTTCTCAAACCTAAAACATTTTTTTTCTTTTAATTAGAACTCTTGTGGAAAATATTCATAGAAATACATAAAAAAATAGATTTTCAGGTTGAATTTTTCTTTTTAACTAAAACATTTGTATATAAACATCGATACATAAAAAAAATAGAATTCTTAAACCTTTTCTTGTCTTGTATTAAAATATTTTGTTTATACATATTAACAAAAATACAAGAATACAAAGTAAATAAGTAATACTTAATTTTGCATTAAGTTAACATTCCTCACTTGTAAATAAATCATACACTTACACAAATACATTGATACATTTACATTACTCTATTCTTATACATTGCTATACACTACTGTGATCGATGGATTTAGAACTGACTGTTTAACGCTGGTTCACGAAATGTCGCGGAAGCAAGAGTCGCCACCGTCTTTTATTTTCTCCAACATGGACAGGACAAAAGCACAGCAAAATTTCTTATGAGATAGTTTCTCGGTTCGGGAGGTAGATTTATAGAAAGGGAAGGTGTTAGTAACCTTTCTATCCATGGTTATCCATGGGCTCTTAGATACTTGCTCTTATGTTTTCAAAGTGTTTGCTTTTCAAAATGTGCGTGGGTTTGAAAAAGTTTCATTGAAAGATTTCTGAATGACTCTTGTATCAGTCCTCAAGAGTGTTTGAAAAATTGTTTTAAAAGCTTTTTGAAAGTGTCGGTGTGAAAAGGTTTTTGTTTGTTTTTTTGAAAAGAACAAGTATCCATGAGTCATCTACCTACCCTAAGGAATTAGGCTGTGTAAATGTCCTTAAGGTAGTGCCATCCCACCATTGAGAGGTAGGTAGCACCACCGTTGGAGGTGTTCGGGTCAATTCGAGTGTAGGGACAATGTGGTCACCGAAGCAACAGTAGGACACCTTAGAAGCTACCCTTATGTCCTTGATCCTTTTTTAATCCGAGGCAACCGTTTCGAGGCAACTATTCGAGGCAACTGATTCGAGGCAACCGTTTCGAGGCAACTTGTTTCGAGGCAACTGGATCATGGACATAAGGACCGCTAAAACGTCCTATACTTGACGACCACGTTTCAAAGGCAACATGTGAGGCGTACCCTAGAAGTGGTGTGTGTATTTGTGTGTTGTTTTCAGTTTACATTTATCTTTGAACATACATCATTGTGAGCTACGGGTTGATTTTATTTGTCATACAAATCTTGTCATGTATAATTAACAGTTTAATAATTTGCGGGAAGTAAATTGCGGAAAATTAAATCTAAGCTATTACAAGGCGCGAGTCTATACATCGCCAAAATACAAAGACCCGTTTTTGATAAAAATGCAGAAAGTAAAAAAAAGACCTAATTACTATTACATCCGGAAAGCAGTTACATAATAATTGATAAAGAAAATAATGCACGAAAAGAATAAATTGGAACGTCCGAGGGTTTTGACCCTTTGCTTGAAATTAAATTAAATTAAAGTCTAATTATTATTTAATTAAAGAAAGGTGTTTTTTTTTGTGTTTTTTTGTATTTAATTAATATTAAACCTAAAACTAATTATTTAAATAAAAGAAAAAAGTATTTTTGGTTTTTTAATGTCTTTAATGAAAAATAAAAATAAAATAAAATAAAGTCAAAAGTTAGTAAAACCTAATTCTAATTTATTTTATTTATTATGAAAAAGCCAAAATTAAACCTAATTAAACTAAATTAATTTGTTAGAATTTATTTACAAAAAATAATTAATAGTGAAATTACTAAATAATAATAATACTAAAAATGTTAGTTTTCTGAATTTTATTATGAAGAAAATATTAATTGGTTAGTGATTAATAAAAAGAATAACGATTAATTAATTAAAGGAAAATAATAAAAATAGAGAGAGAGTTTAGGAGTATACGGGCCTGATTGGAGGGGTGAAACAGCTATTGGCGTCATGTGTAAACTGTTTTGTTTTGACCATTTGTGTTTTGACTTTTGGCCATTTGTGTTCTGGCTTTTGGCCATTTGTGTTCTGGCCTCAACGTTCCTTAACCTTCTCAAGATGTCTGCCTCGCCATGTATTAGTGTCATGTGTAAAATGTTCTGTTTTGGCCATTTGGGTTTTGGCTTTTGGCCATTTGTGTTTTGGCCTCAACGTTCCTTAATGAACCTGCATGAGATCCTGTCTAAAATCTGCAGTGTTGAATCTCATGAACACATTAAATAAAATCATAAAATGCAAATAAAGCCAATATATGAAGAAATTTAATGTTTAGGCACAATATGACATGTATGAATGATTATACCCTTTTGATCATGGAGATCAAATCAATCTTACCCTTACTGGAAAAGTAGTGACATGAATGCTTTTATGCCCTTTTGATCATGGAGATCAAGCCAGCCTTACCCTTACTGAAGAAGTAGTGAGATGTTGGTTTGTAACTGAGATGGCTTGTTTGTAGTGAGAGAGAGATTTGTAATAAGGATTTCAAGGTTTTAGGGTTCTTGAAAGAATTTGATATTCTGACAGTGTTGTGGCAATGTTTTTTCTCTCTTTTTTTTCCTCTCTGGTTTGTGTGAAAAGAAGGTGATTATATAATGGAAATTAGGGTAAAGAAAATGGGCTTTGAATGTGCAATTGGGCCTCCAATGTTCACTTGAGTTCGTCACTTTCTAGGCTAAATCGCAGGGACTTAAGTGCAATTTTTGAAGTTGAAATGTGAAAACCAAATGTAGTCGATATCGAGAACTAACTCCTGTCCGAAAATCGGCTCAATCGGATAAACGGTGAATTAGTTATGAATTTTTGAAGTTTCAGCTCAGACAAACTTATTTTGGGCTCCAGTGTCGACTCTGACACGTTCTTCAATAAAAAACTGGTATTGATCGAAACATAATCCGGTCTCGACTTTTGAAGCAAAGTTGTAGATCTATGAGTCAGGGACCTTGTGTAAAAATATGAGCCCAATCCGATAAAAATTGACTGAGTTATGAATTTTCGAAGTTTCGGCCCAGATGAAATAATATTCAGCATTCAGGATTTTCAGCGTGTCACGCACTCTGAGCAAAAAACGAAGGCCTTTTGAATACTGTTTGAACTCAATACCTTATGTGAAAATGTAGCCAACTCAATTTGTGAAATTTTGGCGCCAGAACCAGCTCGATACGATGAAAATCGACCAAGTTATGATTTTCTGAACATGACGCAAATAAACTTCTGTCACAAATTTTCTGTATGAAAATATTTGATAAATCCACATTTTTGAAGACCTTCTGATCGAAATTGGCTTCCAGCTGTGAGAGATGAAAACGTAGATAATGTCAAGATGGAATTTTGGCCACCGGAACGGGTTCAAAACGAGTCACGATCTTCAAGTTATGAATTTTTTTGCGCGTAAAAACTACACTTTCAGCACACTTTTTCACCATATTTCTTTGAGAAAACTCACACAGTCGGATACCATCTTTAAAGAATTGACTCTTGAGCCGAACCTGAATTTGAGAATACGTTATCAGAGATATCTTGGCGAAAGAACACCTGAATATGACGCGTCGGGTTGGACTTGTGAATTTTTCTTGAAATGTTTTGAGAAATATGGGAGGGCAAATTTTGGGGTACAACAGTTGCCCCTGTTCAATCTTCTTAAACCTGAGGATGTAGATTGGCTTGCGTGCCTTTCGTGATCCGAAGGTGGAAGATGATTGAACACTAGAGTGCCCAGAAATTTGCACTCGCATAGTAGAGTATCAGCAACATGATGGCGGGAATGGGCTTACAGATGTCATTTGGAGTTGTGACAGAGCCTTGTCGGGAATGTGCTTATAGATGCCATTTGGAGACTGTTGGTATGTGGATGGGCTTATAGATGCCATCTAGGTGTCGATCGCGTAAGAGATTCCTTAGCAAGAACTTGCGTACCTAAGATAGAAAGATAATTACCTGGCCTGTTACAGGAGTTGATCTTCAAATTCTTTATGTAGATGTGCCCTGGCTGGATACAGGAATCGAATCTTCAAACTCTTCAGACGTGCCCTGGCAGGATACAGGAATCGAGTCCGGAGAATACAGTCGTCAACAGATACACCCTGGCAAGATACAGGAATCGGATCTTCGAACTCTTCAGACGTGCCCTGGCAGGATACAGGAATCGAGTCTGGTAATGTAGTCGTCAACAGATACACCATGGCAAGATACAGGAATCGGATCTTCGAACTCTTCAGACGTGCCCTGGCAGGATACAGGAATCGTGTCTGGTAATGTTAGTCGTCAACAGATACACCCTGGCAAGATACAGGAATCAGATCTTCAAACTCTTCAGACGTGCCCTGGCAAGATACAGGAATCGAGTCTGGAATTAGTCGTCAACAGATACACCCTGGCAAGATACAGGAATCGGATCTTCGAACTCTTCAGACGTGCCCTGGCAGGATACATGAATCGAGTCTGGTAATATTAGTCGTCAACAGATACACCCTGGCAAGATACAGGAATCAGATCTTCAAACTCTTCAGACGTGCCCTGGCAAGATACAGGAATCGAGTCTGGTAATGTTAGTCGTCAACAGATACACCCTTGCAAGATACAGGAATCGGATCTTCGAACTCTTCAGACGTGCCCTGGAAGGATACAGGAATCGAGTCTGGTAATGTTAGTCGTCAACAGATACACCCACGCAAGATACAGGAATCGGATCTTCGAACTCTTCAGACGTGCCCTGGAAGGATACAGGAATCGAGTCTGGTAATGTTAGTCGTCAACAGATACTCCCTGGCGAGATACAGGAATCGGATCTTCGAACTCTTCAGACGTGCCATGGCAAGATACATGAATCGAGTCTGGAATTAGTCGTCAACAGATACACCCTGGCAAGATACAGGAATCGGATCTTCGAACTCTTCAGACGTGCCCTGGCAGGATACAGGAATCGAGTCTGGTAATGTTAGTCGTCAACAGATACACCCTGGCGAGATACAGGAATCGGATCCTCAAACTCTTCAGACGTGCCCTGGCAAGATACAGGAATCGAGTCTGGAATGTAGTCGTCAACAGATACACCCTGGCAAGATACATGAATCGGATCTTTAGTTGCGACTGTTGATAGTAATCATCTTTGTATTAACCTTTGTCCTGAAAAGACAAAACGTTAGTTGTATGCGATGTCATGTTGTATGTCATGCGTGATGAGATTGTATGTTCATGATGCGTATGTGCATGCTATGATGTATGAAGATGTGATGTTCATGAATATATGTTCGTCTAGGAAAATAAATCCTTGACGAGTTCCGGGAATTTGGATCCTGGGCTGATGTTGAGGAGCAGAGCTTTTGTTTCTGCTGGGGATAACGGTTGCAAGAATACCGGTAGGAGAAGATGACTCCGTTGAGGAATAAACTTGGCGAATAGATTACTCTGCGGGGAGTTACTCTGTGGGGAAGAGAGGTATTTTGTTGAGATGTTGATGATAACTCCGCTGGGGGATAGGAAGACTTCGTCGGGGACGATCTTTCCATGGTTATTGGCTGAGGATAACCCAGTTATATCCTGGTGGGGAAATAACCTTCTGAATAAAGCCGGGGGAGCGTTCGTGCTCTGCAGGTGACAAGCTTCCAGAATCTACTGGGGATAAGCTTCCGGCTGGGGAGTTTGATTCAACTCTCCTGGGGAAACTTTTCAGATTGGACTGGACTTTCCTGGGGAAATTTTTGAGATATACTGGGGAAGTGGCTCCACTGAATGTCTGTATACCGCCGGGGAACAATCTTAGATCAAGACTTCCAGGGATGCTTGTTAAGAATGTTTGTATACTCCACTGAGGAATGTTGAGATCTGCTGGGGATACCCAATTTCCTTAAGGTTGCCAGTGAACTAACTCTGCTTGGGGAGAGTATCGCTGACTCGCTGGAGATATTGTGCCTTGTTATGGCTGATGGGAGACCAACTGCTTGGGGAGAATTGTTGAATCTAGGCTCACTCTCTGGGGAATTAAGATATCTTGGTTACGCTCTTCAGCCGAACTTACCTTGGTACCTTGGTGGACAGAGCAACTAAACCGCTTGGACCACTCATTATTGCCCCTGTTTCAGTGGGAGAGGAAGACCTGTGAGGTGCTGATAGTTGTTGATGGACAAACCTTCTTCTAGTAGGCAGGTGACAAGATGATAGGACATAGTCGTACGCTTTTGATCCCAAACTTTTTCCTGGACCGCCCTTTCGGGTTTTCAGCCCACCGGGATACCCATTTTTGCCCAAGCCGCCTTTTCAGGTTTTCGACTTGCCGGGTGTACAGATTTTTTTCATTTCATCCCTTATTTTTTCCCGAACCCTTTTGGTTCGCCGGGAAGCCCTTATTTTTTCCTAGGTGTGTCAACCTAGCGGGTCTTTGGTTTTGCATAGTATTTTTTTCAACTATGTCCGTGCTATTAGGATACAGGAAGTTGTCACTGTTAGTGGTGCAGTGTTACCATACCACCAGAAGATCTTCGTTTAATCGTCCAATGCCCCAAATGATCCGGATGGATATTTGCCCCAAGCTGGTTGGCCTTTTGAGAGATTCTCCGAATCTTGACTTAACTGCCCCAGATGATGGACAATGATCATGTCTTCCCCTTGGTTGGAAGAGCTTTTGTCCATTAGACATTCGTCGTATGAACTCTTATGTTGTTCAAACAAAAAGTCATATCCAAACAAAGTTATGTTAAAAATGCAAAGCTTATGTCTGTTTCGAAGTTTTTGGAAATGCATCCTTTTTTAGTAAAAACAAGTGAATTTTGTAAAACTGTGATGTCAACTCAAGATTTTACAGCGAGCCTTAAGGAGTCAGGATACCTTTGTAACAGTATGCTTTCGAACTAACCCATGCTTCAGCTAGGACTTTTAAGGGTTATAACGTGGCCGGGTTCACGGTTTAAGAAACAAAGGATAAAGGCTCAAAGTATTTGTACCCACCCGTTCTTCGTGATGTTCTTCAAACCTAAACTCAGCTGATCGTGCGTTAGACCTTGTTTGAGTCTTTGCTCTGATTTTCCGGTGATGGTTCGGATATTGACAATTTATTTTGAATAGGCAGTCATCTCTTTTTTGTTGTTGAGGGTTTGTAGGACCTCTTTCTTTTGATTTGATTATCCCTATTTTTTTTGCCTGAACTGTTCTTTTGTGATTACAGTCAGCGGGATGCCCCAGTTTTGTAAGTCTCCTTCATAGGTTTTGACTTATTGGGCTTTTATTTTGAGAGATGACGACTGCCTGTCCTTATGATTATTCGGAACCATCACTGTCTTTTGTTTTGGAAGGACTCCTTTGATGCCGTTCATTGTGCATTTGGATCAACTGAGAGAACTACCCTGCCCCAGGTTATGATTAAGGGTTTTAATTTTTGAAAAGAAAAACTCCTACTTCTTAGGCTCAAAGGGGTTGACGAGGGATTATCTTCCTTATTACTCCAGTGTTTAGGAATTAAAACAATGCCTGTACCTCATCAGCGGGGTCTGTTCAAAAGCATACTGTAAAGATCGTGGTATCTTTTTGTCATCCTCCCTCAAGAGGCTTAGAATTATTAATTGAGAGTTGATCATCACAAAAATATGAAAACAGTTTGAATATAGCGAATGCGAATATATTGGTTCAAAACAGACATATGCGATGCATTAATGAAATAACAGCGTTTGACATGATAATTGTTTGAACAATTAAAAGAAAACAACAACTTGAAAATTCTAATGGACAAAAGTCTTCTCATCTCGGGACTTGTTACTTCAACTGGTGAATCCTGTAGGGATGATAGAAGCACTCAGCCTGACCCACTTGGGTGAAATCCACTACTCCTTCATTAATCAGGTCCTGGATTTTGTTCTTCAGAGCCCAGCAGTCAGCAGTGTCGTGTCCAGGACTATCAGAGTGGTATGCACACCTTTTGTTAGGATGATAGTTAGGAGCAGAGATGTTGGGATTCCGGGGAGGAGCCCTTAGTGTAATCAGATTCAACCTCAGCAGGTGTTGTAGAGCTTGAAACAACGGCATGTTGAGCTGGGTGAACTGCCTCCTGGACCGGCTTGGCTTACTCTGATCAACCTGTTGCTCTGGGCGAGGTTGATGCTCGGCTTTTGAAGTGGTAGAAATTTGGAGAGGTCTATTCTTCACCATACCAGATTCTTATCCTCTTGGAAGCTGATCAAAGACCTGGTCCCTGACTTGGACTGGTTGCTTCATGTTGGATCTGTCTTGGTGGAGTTGACTGATCATGGTCCTCAACTCTTCTTGTTCCCGAGCTAAACCTTGGATGAGAGCCCTTTGCCCCAGCATCTGGGTTTTCATTGTATCTACCTCAGCTTGTAGATGTTTCAGCCGTTCGTCCTTGTCATCATCGGGGCTTTGCTTGGCCAAATTCCCCATAAAGAGTGTCCTTAACTCTTCCTGCCCCTTGGATAGGCTTAGAAAGATCTCTCTGAACTGAGTCTCTTGAGCATGAAGACCCTGGTTATCTTGTTGGGAAGCCATTGCTGAAATAAACAGCGAAGAAGGTGAGTGACCTGCCAAAAAGAGTACCTGTAATGCAACGATATGTATGATATGCATGTAATGTTTTCAAGGATCTCGCGGGGTAGACAAGAAAAATTGTTAGAATTTGAAACCGGTAGCTCGATTGAAGGAACTGCATATTATAGAGAGTCCTTCTTCAAGAGTCAAGGCTCACCATATCGAGTGGGTCATAGCCCCTGACAACCTTGGCTAGAGGAAAATAAATCCCCTTTGCCCCTTGCTGGACAGTTGGTTCATCATGACCTGCATCACAGACCCTTGAGATCCTTGAAATGGGTTAGTCCTTATGTAGGATGTATGCAATGGTATGATGGTATGATGTGCATGGAGTAATGTAGGTAAAACCTGTTATGAGTCCAGATTAAGGACTGTAAACAAAACCTGCAAGAAACTCAAGTGTCAGATAACCAGTATGCAAGTAGTCAAGTTTGAAAGCACACAAGTCACACAAAGAGCCCTTAGAGTTTAGGCCAGCATGAAGTTTGGGGTACTACCCTCTTGAAGTTGGTGGGCTCAAACCTGTCCTATCGAAAGTAACTGGGTTCTAAGGGTCCCAATATCAATGGATTGCTTTCGTTGTTCATCGTTTCGATTTAGCCACTGAACTGGCGACCGAAATATTCCAAGAAAACAACCCTCAATTGAGTGTAGTATCGAGTATTAACCAACCTCGGACTGCACCAAAGTCAGTTATCTCACTACCCTAAAGAGGCCAAGATGGTTCAATTAAGGTTCCTAAGGTCAGTTGATGCTTCACGACACCACGCGGCGGCCCCGTACTCTCCTTGATTGGACTCAAGGGTTACCGGTACTCACCAAAGTGCCACATCAACGTAGCAGACTGCTTCAACCGTGTCGGTATACCCCGCACAGTTCCCTCACAGTCTTGTTGCTACTTTCTAAGAAGGTATCCCCCAGATCCGGGTTAGGATCTATAGAACTCCCAAGACAGTACTCACAATTGAAAAGCAAACACTTTTGAAAACAATTCAAATGATCATAGTCCCGCGATGACGCTTTCGAAAGTTGCCTAAACGAAATGATCATTGTCCCTTCAAACAAAATTGCCAAAGACACTTGGCACCATTGCATTCATGGTCCATACGATGACCCGCGCCTGTCCCGTTAACATCCTAACGCAAGATTGCCCACCAAATACAATGGTGGAACAAAATTTTTAAAAGGGTTAAAACATGAGAAAAACCTTTGAGTAAATTTAGGGGTAGACAACTCTTAGTTACTTGATCAAACTTGCAAAACACGCTTGCCTACTTTTCAAAATCCACTCCACAAACACTTTCAAAACAAACTTCCAAAAACATTTGAAACACCTTTTTGAAAAGATACACACCTTTGTAAAACATTCGAGTAAAGAATTGTTACAACGGTTGCCTAGACAAGGCCTCTTTTTCAAAACATTTTCAAAACACACACACACACACCATCATTTCAAGCAATTGAAAATCAAGGCAAGTGATCTAAAACAAGTAACTAAGAGCCCATGGATAACCATGGATGAAAAGGGTGCTAATACCTTCCCTTTTCATAATCTACCCCCCGAACCCCCGAAACATCTCAAAAGGTTTTTCCTGTGCTTTTTAACCTTTCCTTTAGGATAAAATAAAAAGTCGGTGGCGACTCTTGCTAAACCGAACAAGTGCGAAAACAAACGCAAACCTCAAGTCAGTTCTCCCACCGTATCACATAACTGGCGACTCTACTGGGGAATCTTTTAAAAGTGGGGTTACCTTAGGGTTTAGATCACCTTTACATTCTTGCTTTGATTGCCTTATTTTTGGGTCCTTGTTTGGGTTTGTTGTAAATCCTATACCCAGATTTGGGGACACCTTTTTAGGTAAATAGCAATAAAACTGTGAGGGAACTGTGCGGGGTATACCGACATGGTTGAAGCAGTAAGCTATGTTAGTGTGACATATTTGTGAGTACCAGTAACCCTTGAGTTCAATCAAGGAGAGTACGGGGCCGCTGAGTGATATCGTGAAGCACTAACGAACTCTTAGAACCTTAATTGACCATCTTAGCCTTTTTAGGGGTAGTGAGATGACCGACTTTGGTGCAGTCCGAAGTTGGTAGATACTCGATACTACACTCATTGAGGGTTGTTTTCTTGGAATATTTTGGTCGCCAGTTGAGTGGCTAAACCAAAACAATGAACACAGAAAACAATCCAATGATATTGAGCTCCTTAGAACCTGGTTTCTATTTCTAGGACAGGATGAGCCAACTAACTTCAAGAGGGTACTTACCTACGACCCCATACAAGCCTAAACCTAAGGACTTGTTTGCTTTGTGTGAATATGATTACCTGTATATAAACTCACTTGCTTTCGCATACATGTACATAACATCATGACATCATACCATAGCATTTTCATTAACCTTTTCTAGGATCTCGAAGGTCTGTTGATGCAGGGTCACGTTGAACCAGACGTCTACCAAAGGGCAATAGGTTTCTCCTATAAACAAATGCCATCAAAGATCAAGTGCAACAACTTGAATCAGGGGCTATGACCCACTTGACATGGTGAGCTTGATTCTCGTGGAAAGACATCCACTAGTGCAAAGTTCTCCAATCAAAGATCAAGTGCAACAACTTGAATCAGGGGCTATGACCCACTTGACATGGTGATCTTGATTCTCGTGGAAAGACATCCACCGGTGCAAAGTTCTCCAATCGAAGACCGAAGTTAAACCTCTAACATTCTCTTGTGTTTACCCCAAGAGATCCTTGAAAGCATGCATCCGCATATCATGCATTGCATCTTGACAGTTTTTCCTTTTTCAAGTTTCCTTATTCTTCCTACTGTTTATTTCAGTAAGATGGACATGGAACAAACGGTGAAAGATCTCCAGGCTCAAAACGCTCAATTCCAGCAAATGCTTCTGGATATGAGTAAAGGGCAAGAGGATCTGAAAACTCTCCTTCTCAAAGACAAGGGGATCAGTCTTGAAGAAGACCACAATATGGGGATTGATGAAGCTGACTACTCCGAGGAACAATATCCTCCCGCTGATGACAAGTATAAACAGTTGGAGGATCGCCTCAATGCTATGGAGGTTCAACAAATACCTGGCTTGGATTTAGGAGACATGGGTTTGGTTCCAGGATTGGTCATCCCTCCAAAGTTCAAGGTCCCTACCTTTGCTCTGTACGATGGAGTCTCTTGCCCTAAGATGCATCTAAAGTCTTATGTTCGCAAGATTCAACTATACACAACTGATCCAAGGCTTTGGATTCATTTCTTTCAAGAAAGCTTGGTAGGGGCTCAACTCGAGTGGTTCTATCAATTGGAGGGTTCTCTCATCCACACTTGGAAGGACTTAGCTGTTGCTTTTTATGAGCAGTACCAGTACAATGCTGATCTTGCACCAACTCGTGTGCAATTGCAGAGCATGACCATGGGTTCTGACGAGAGCTTCAAGGGATATGCCCAAAAGTGGAGAGATATGGCTGGCAGGGTGCAACCTCCTTTAACTGATAGGGAGATGATCGACATATTCATGGGAACTTTGACTGGGCCTTTCTTCAATCACTTAATTGGAAGCTCCTCAGCTGGGTTCACCGAGCTAATACTGACCGGCGAGAGGGTCGAGGCTGGCATCAAAAGTGGAAAGATCCAAGGAACTACATCCTCGGATACTCGAATAATTCCCTACAACGGAAAGAAGGAGTCCAATGCTGTGAGCAGTCAAAAGGGTCGTCATGACCAACACGTAGGAGCAATCTTGATCTCTAATCCTACACCTGCTCAACAAAGGCAGGGGCATCAACGTAAGGAGGTCGCAGCTAAGAGGAAGTTCACCAACATCAACATGCCATTGTCTCAAGAACTGCAACACTTGTTGAAGAGGGATCTGATTACATTGAGGGCTCCCCTCCGGAACCCAAATACTTCTGCTCCTACCTATCATCCCAATGAAAGGTGTGCATACCACTCTGACAGTCCGGGACATGACACGAATAATTGTTGGCCTCTGAAGAACAAGATCCAAGACATGATCGATGCCAAGGAGATCGAGTTTTACCCTCCAGAGACTCTAGCATGATCACTCCTCCTATGCCAAATCAATGAGAATGTCTTTCTTTCATTTGAATTTTCAAAGTTGTAATATCTTTTGTTATTCAGACAATTATCTATTAATGTCAAACTTTGTTTCATTAATGCATTGCATATGTTTGTCTTGATTTGATCCACTCATTTTCATTACGCTTGAACTATGCTTTCTACTTTCTTTATGATATTTAACTCTTGATAAAAAGCTGCAAGCCTTTAGAGGGAGGATGGCGAAACAATACCATAATCTCATACTGTATGCTTTTCAACAGACCGTGCTGATGATGTACATGCATTTCTTTCAATTCCCAAACACTGGAGTTATAAGGAAGATAATCCCTAGTCAACCCCTTCGAGCCAAAGAAGTAGGAGTTTTCTGTTCTAAACAATCAAAACCTTTGATATAAACCTGGGGCAGGGTAGTATCTCAGTTAATTCAAAAGGGTGCGCATTAAGGTCGCAAACTCTCAGTTCGTAATACAACGAACGACATCAAAGAATCAAAAGCATTCCTCTGGAATCAAAAGACAGTGATGGTTCCCTATCTCATAGGCAGTCATTATCTCTCAGAAAAAAAAAGAGAAAAGCCCATTGAGCCAAAACCTGTAAAGGAAGCTTAAGAAAGCCGGGGCATCCCGCTGACTGTAATTTCAAAAACGGGAACAGTCAGGCAAAAGTTAGGGATAACAAATCAAAATCAAAATAAAGAGGTCATTACAAATCCTCAACAACATGAAAAATGTTGCAAAGAAAAAAGGAGATGATGACTGCCTCCCAAATTCAATTGGTGAACCATCACCCAAAAGTCGTTCCAAACTCGAATAGAGTGCGACACACAATTAACTGAGATTAGGGTTGAAGGACATCACGAAGAGCGGGTGGGTACAAATATACTTTGAGCCTTTATCCTTTGTTTCTTAAACCGTGAACCAAGCCACGTTACAACCCTTCAAAAGTCCTAATTGAAGCATGGGTTAGATCGAAAGCATACTGTTTCAAAAGGTATCCTGACTCCTGTAAGGCTTTGCTCTAAATCTTGTGTTGATTTTGTCTTATAAAAAGTTTTCTGCTAAAAAACGCATTTTTCAAAACTTCGAGACAAACATGAACTTTGCATTGCTTGGATATCACTGTTTGCATTTGGCTATTTGTTTGACAGCAGAGAAATTCACACGATGAATATCCGATGAACGAAAGCTCTCTCAGTGAACAAAATCACTTCAAAAAGGATGACACTTCCATTACAAACCTCCTAGCAACAAGGGGCATGACATGTCACTATCCAGTTAACCTGGGGCAGTCCAGTCAAGGTTTCAATAGATATTTCAAAGTTCAGTTAACCTGGGGCAGTCCAGTCAAGATTTCAACAAAATCTCTCAATTTGCAGAGTAACCTGGGGCAAGTCTCCTTCATCATCACTTGGGGCATTCGAATGTCAAAACCAAGGTCATCAAAATTCCTTCATCACCTGCTGGAAGTTACAACCACCAACAGAATAACGGACGATTGAAGCTCCTAAAAATCTGTTTCTCTCAAGAATCAAGACTCTCATCCTTGAAGCATCAGAAGATTGGCATACTCCCAATTTCTGACTCAAACAGAATGAAGACTCTCATCCTTGAAGCCTCAAAAGATTGGTATACTCCCAGTTTCTGACCGTTAACAGCATGAAGATTCTCATCAACTCAAAAGATTGGTATACTCTCAATTTCTGACCCTTAACAAAATCAAGATCTAGAAATAGTTCAAGATGTGACCCAGATTTGGCGACATTCCGCAACTTATTCAAGATTTCCTTCTAGAAATAGTTCAAGATGTGACCCAGATTTGGCGACATTCCGCAACTTATTCAAGATTTCCTTCTAAGATAGTTCAAGATGTGACCCAGATTTGACGACATTCCGCAACTTATTCAAGATTTCCTTCTAGAAATAGTTCAAGATGTGACCCAGAGATGGCGACATTCCGTAACTTATTCAGAATTTCCATTCTAGAGATAGTTCAAGATGTGACCCAGATTTGGCGACATTCCGATACTTATTCCAGATTTGCTTCTAGAGATAGTTCAGATGTGACCCAGATTTGGCGATATTCCGTAACTTATTCAAGATTTCCTTCTAGAAATAGTTCAAGATGTGACCCATATTTGGCGACATTCCGTAACTTATTCAGAATTTCATTCTAGAGATAGTTCAAAATGTGACCCAGAGATGGCGACATTCCGATACTTATTCAATATTTCCATCTAGAGATAGTTCAAGATGTGACCCAGATTTGGCGACATTCCGATACTTATTCTAGATTTCCTTCTAAGAGATAGTTTCAGATGTGACCCAGAGATGGTGTGATCGGTGGATCTGGAACTGACTGTTTAACGATGGTTCGTGAAATGTCACGGAAGCAAGAGTCGCCACCGTCTTTTATTTTCTCCAACATGGACAGGACAAAAGCACATCAAAATTTCTTATGAGATAGTTTCTCGGTTCGGGAGGTAGATTTATAGAAAGGGAAGGTGTTAACACCCTTTCTATCCATGGTTATCCATGGGCTCTTAGATACTTGCTCATTTGTGTTTTCAAAAGTGTTTGTTTGTTTTTCAAGTGTGAGTGGGTTTTGAAAAAAGTTTCGTTTAAAGATTCAGATCGACTCTTGTATCAGTCCTCAAGAGTGTTTGAAAAGTTATTTTTGAAAGCTTTTTGAAAAGTGTCGGTGTGAAAAGAAGTTTTGATTTGTTTTGAGTTAGAGCAAGTATCTACGAGTCATCCACCTACCCTAAGGAATTATGCTGTGTAAATGTCCTTAAGGTAGTGCCATCCCACCATTGAGAGGTAGGTAGCACCACCGTTGGAGGTGTTTGGGTCAATTCGGGTTTGTAGGGACAGTGTGGTCACCAGAGCAACAGTAGGACACCTTAGAAGCTAACCTTATGCCATGTTCATGGACATAAGGACTTACTAAAACGTCCTATACTCGACGACCACGTTTCGAGGGGCAAGGCAACAGTGAGGCGTACCCTAAGAGTGGTGTGTGAATTGTGTGTCATTTTCAATTATGTTTTATCTTGATCATGCATTGGGTGAGCTACGCTTTGATTTTATTTCGGCCATTCATTCTTTCATGTGATTAGCAGTTAAGGGGTGCGGAAATTAAAGTACAGAAAATAAAGTCCTACGCTATTACAAGGCGCGGGTCTATACATCGCCAAATTAACAAAGACCCGTTTTTTTTAATAAAATGCAGAAAGTAAATAAATTTCCTAATTATTATTACAAGGCTTGAGCAATTACATAATATTAAAAAGAAAAATAAGAACAAACGCGCGAAAAAGAAATTGGAATCGAATGTTCGAGGGCGTTGGACCCTTTAAAGAAATTAAATGAAATTAAAAGTTAATTAATTATTTAATAAGAAAAAGAAGTTATTATTTTTTATGGTTTTTGTATTTAATGGAAATAAAGAGAATTAATTAAAAGAAACCCTAATTCTAAATATTTTTTAATTATTAAAGAAAAAGATTAAAGTTTTAACCTAATTTATACTAATTATTTAAGTACATGAGTATTTACAAAATTAGTTAATAATTAATAATAATAATAAGAAGAAAAATTTATTTATTAAGAAAAGAGAATAAAAATGCTAAAAACCTAATTTCTACATTTTTTAGTTATTTAAGAAAAACATTAAAATTTTAACCTAATTTTACTAAGTTGATTATTAAATTTATTTACAAAAAATATTAATGCATTAAATATTAAATAAACATATTTTATTTTTTTGATTTCTGATTTTTTTTGTGTTATGAAAATTATTTTGTGAATTAAATAAAACAATAAAGCAAATAAAAGAATAAAAGGAAAATTAAAATAAAGAATAAAAATATGCAAACCATGGGGGTGGCTGACCCAATTTAGAGGTGTATTTGAGAAATTTGGCCCAAGAAATTTGGCCCTTTTTGACTTTCCAGTGATCACGTGCAGAGTGATTGACTAGCGTGTATTGTAGAATCCACATTCTGGCCATTGGATTGATCCCTTGGGACATGTGGCAGGCACATGCGTTGGGCGTTTGGTGGACCACTGGAGAGAAGGAACACCTGAACATATTACAAACAAAATTATTGAGAAATATGGGGGACCTGGGAATCGAACCCAGGTCCCAGTACCTGCATGCCAATGCAACAACCAACTGAACCAACGCGCGTACTTGTTAGTTTAGTGGAACCTGATTAATGTATGTGAAAACAAACGCTATTGGTATAAAACAAAAATCAAGCGCGAAGATTTGAATCTCCCACTCACGTATGGACACGCCAGCTTCGTCTTCACCTTTTTGCCTGTAACATGAACAAATAGCGGGGGTTTTAAACCCCCACTAACTGTAATACACAAAAATAGCGATTAGCATATGAGTAAACATAAAAAGGGCGCGAGGTGGTTGTTCAATTCGTCTTGATGTCCTGATTTCAATGGTACTGGTTTGAATGGCCAATTTTTCCTTATGTATGAAACCCCAAATCAAAGCTTCAGAAACCCTAATATCCGTTCATGGCAACTTTTGACACAGGCAGTATTAATTCAATTAGAGGGCACCAATAGCTTCAGAATGTTCATGTTAGTATAAATCAAACATTAAAAGTCATGAATCATGCATGGAATTCAAAATACGATTATGAATAATTTTGAAAGAAAAGCAATTATGTTATACCAATTCCTTGTGCGTGGAGACTTGGTTTCGATTGCAAAAGTTTCCTGGTAGTGTCAGGATTGTATTGGAATGGCTTTTAGGCTTTGAAACTTGCAGTAGCTATGAAAACAGTTTCCAAATTTTTGTGAAAAAGTGCAAGTTTTTTCTTGGTCTTGGGCGCAGCCTCTGTCCCTGTGAGCATTAGGGTTATGTTCTATATGTATCTGAGCATGATTAGGTTAAGAAAAACAAGCCCAAAGTCTATGCATTCATGATTTGGAGATTTGATTTTTAAGCATATCAATTTCAATCTTTTTCATGCCAATCATGCCAAATATGGAAGATTTTGTTCCCTTGAGAATGTGCACGAAATATTTAGGTCATGATGGAAGGATTTGCTGCACCAAAAAGATTTAAAATCATTATTTAATATTTTTCTCATAATTAAATTTAATTAAATGAATTAATAAGATTAAAAATTCAATTAATTAATTAAAAATAAGAAAATGACTCCCTTTTAGTTTAATGGGTCGTGCATAGCCTTTGGGTGATGATTCATGGAAGAAATTGAGGCCCATTAGCAATTTTGAGGCATTTGAAGTAAAGTTGACTTTTCAAAATTCCCAAAAATTTCCCAACTTCCACAAGGCATACCTTGCTCAATTTTTAAGATTTGATCATGTTCTTGGACATTTTGGAAAGGTCTTGAAGTACTCTAACCAATGCCTATGGTCCCATGTCATTTTGATTTACCAATCTCAAGTTATGGTCTTTGACTTAAAGTGCCTTTTTGTTGACTTTTGAAAATGACCTATAATGTTGAGATGGATAACTTTTTGTGAGAGAATTTCTTGGACTTGAAGTGTGAAGATGAATTGTAGGACATGTCATTCTCTTCAAAATGAGCTTTGAATGGAATTTTTATGATAAACCATGTGGAAGTTATGCCTTGGTCAATTTGCAGTTGACTTTTTCAGCTGTCCAAAAATAGAAACTTTTGCATCTTGAGACTTTTTGAGCCATGCTTTGAGAATCATGATCAAGAATTGATCAAATGATGTTTGTGGCTTCAAAATAAGATGTTTGACCAAAAATTTGGACTTTTTACTGTCAAATGACCATTTTGCCCCTGCAGTTGACTGTGAAGCATTTAGGGTTTTTGACTGTGCAATTTGATGCTGTGAGTCTTGAAACTTGGCATGTGGATGCTTGACAATGTTTATGGTCATGTGGGACTTGATTGGACCCTTGGAAACTTCAATTTCTTTGCCAGAACCAAAACCCTAATTTTGACTGTGTTAGGAGGCAATTGGACTGTGCAACCCTGGAGAGATTTTGAACCTTGATCTTGGCAAACCTTGAAGAATATGGGAGGGCAAATTTTGGGGTACAACAGTTGCCCCTGTTCAATCTTCTTAGACCTGAGGATGTAGATTGGCTTGCGTGCCTTTCGTAATCCGAAGGTGGAAGATGATTGAACACTAGAGTGCCCAGAAATTTGCACTCACATAGTTGAGTATCAGCAGCGTGATGGTGGGAATGGGCTTACAGATGCCATTTGGAGACTGATGGAGTAGGAAGATGGGCTTATAGATGCCATCCGGAGACTGTTGGTATGTGGAGAGATGGGCTTATAGATGCCATCGGGAGGTCGTCGATCGCGTAAGAGACTCCTTAGCGAGAACTTGCGTACCTGAGAAAGAAAAATAATTACCTGGCCTGTTACAGGAGTTGGTCTTCAAACTCTTTGTGTAGATGCGCCCTGGCTGGATACAGGAATCAGATCTTTAAACTCTTCAGACGTGCCCTGGCGAGATACAGGAATCGAGTCCGGAGAATATAGTCGTCAACAGATACACCCTGGCAAGATACAGGAATAGGATCTTCGAACTCTTCAGACACACCCTGGCAAGATACAGGAATCGGGTCTGGTAATGTTAGTCGTCAACAGATACACCCTGGCAAGATACAGGAATCGGATCCTCAAACTCTTCAGACGCATCCTGGCAAGATACAGGAATCGGGTCTGGTAATGCTAGTCGTCAACGGATACACCCTGGCAAGATACAGGAATCGGATCCTCAAACTCTTCAGACGCACCCTGGCAAGATACAGGAATCGGGTCTGGTAATGCTAGTCGTCAACAGATACACCCTGGCAAGATACAGGAATCGGATCCTCAAACTCTTTAGACGCACCCTGGCAAGATACAGGAATCGGGTCTGGTAATGTTAGTCGTCAACAGATACACCCTGGCAAGATACAGGAATCGGATCCTCAAACTCTTCAGACGCACCCTGGCAAGATACAGGAATCGGGTCTGGTAATGTTAGTCGTCAACAGATACACCCTGGCAAGATACAGGAATCGGATCCTCAAACTCTTCAGACGCACCCTGGCAAGATACAGGAATCGGGTCTGGAATCAGTCGTCAACAGATACACCCTGGCAAGATACAGGAATCAGATCTTTAGTTGCGACCGTTGATGGTAATCATCTTGGTATTAACCTTTGTCCTGAAAAGACAAAACGTTAGTTGCATGCAATGTCATGATGCATGACATGCGTGATGTTCTCAACATAAGTGAGATTGTATGTTCATGATGCGTATATGTATGCTATAATGTATGAAAATGCGATGTTTATGAATGTATGTTTTCGTCTTAGGAAAATAAATCCTTGACGGATGCCGGGAAGTTAAATCCTGGGCTGATGTGAATAGCACTCTTTGTTTCCACTGGGGAGTGATGGCTGCAAGGATACCGGTAGGAGAAGATGACTTCGTTGGGGAATAAACTTGGCGAATAGATTACTCTGCAGGGAGAATATTATTCTAGCGACCTTGTTGGGGAACAATACTCTGTGGGAAGAGAGGTACTCTGTTGAGATGTTGATGATAACTTTGCTGGGGATACCATTGATGTATTGGAAGTTTTAATAGACTCCGCTGGGGATGAGAAGACTTCGCCGAGGACGATCTTTCCGTGGCTTTTGGCTGAGGATAACCCAGTTATATCCTGGTAGGGAAATAATTTTTGAATAAAGCCGGGAGACGCGTTCGTGCTCTGCAGGGGGGGAAGCTTCCAGAATCTACTGGGGATAAGCTTCCTGCTGGGGAGATGGATTCCACTTTCCTGGGGGAACTTCAGACTGGACTCTCCTGGGGAAATTTTTGAGATATATTGGGGAAGTGGCTCCACTGAATGTCTGGTGTACCGCCGGGGAACAATCTTAGATCAAGACTGCCAGGGATGCTTGTTAGGAATGTTCGTATATTGCGCTGGGGAATGTTGAGATCTGCTGGGGATACCCAACTTCCTTAAGGCTGACAGTATAACTTTGCTTGGGGAGAGTGCATTGACTTGCTGGCTCACTCTCTGGGGGGTTAAGATATCTTGGTTATGTTCTTCAGCTGAACTTACCTTGGTACCTTGGTGGACAGAGCAATTAGATCGCTTAGACAATTCATTATTGCCCCTGTTTCTAATGTTACCTGTAATTAATCCTTTGTTTCACATGCAATTATTTATGAGTTAGCAATTATTTGTCAAATGCATATATCACAAATTGAACCTTGGACGTTCTTCGCAAAACAAAACAGAAAAAAGGAAAAAGCAAAGGGCAATTTGTCTGAAAAGTGTATTTGTATTGATTTTTGAATTTGCCTGTAAATAGGCGTTTATGTACAAGAGGCTGACGTCCTAGTAAGAGAACGCCGCCGAACAAAAGAGTTTATACAATTTGTACAAAGGGAAAACAAAACAGCTATGTGAAAAGAATAATCCCACTGGGTTCCAACTCTGCTATCGCCTTTATATCTTCGAGCGTCTCATCACTTTGCTGCTCAGTTGACGATGAAGCTGATTGATCGATGCCGTTTGAACTTGATGTTGATACCGGATTCTGGATGCAAAGTGATCCAATGAGACATAGTATTACGCTTTATCTCTAACTTTTGCCTGGACCGCCCTTTCGGGTTTTCGGTCCACCGGGATACCCATTTTTGCCCAAGCCGCCTTTTCAGGTTTTCGACTTGCCGGGTTTACAGATTTTTTCATTTCATCCCTCATTTTGCCCGAACCCTTTTGGTTCGCCGGGAAGCCCTAATTTTTGCCTAGGTATGTCAACCTAGCGGGTCTTTTATCATGCGTAGTATCTTTTTACTATGTCTGCATTGGCAGGGTGAGGAAGGTCGTCACCATCCATGGTGGTTAGGATCATGGCTCCTCCTGAGAACATATGTTTAACCACAAATGGCCCTTCGTACGTAGGGGTCCATTTTCCCCTTGGATCACTCTGAGGAAGGATGATACGTTTGATTACCAGATCCCCAACTTGATACTCTTGTGGTCTGACCTTCTTGTTAAATGCCCTGATCATCCGTTTTTGATACATTTGACCATGACATATAGCAGCGAGTCTCTTTTCGTCAATTAGATTTAATTGATCAAGTCGAGTCTGGATCCAATCATCTTCGCTCAGATCTGCATCCTTCATTATCCGGAGAGAGGGTATCTGCACTTCGATCGGTAAGACTGCCTCCATACCGTAGACCAAGGAAAAAGGAGTTGCCCCGGTTGACGTCCTTGCTGAGGTACGGTACCCATGTAGAGCAAACGGTAACATCTCGTGCCAATCTTTATAGGTCATTGTCATCTTCTGCACAATCTTTTTGATATTCTTATTAGTTGCCTCTACAGCCCCATTCATCTTCGGCCGGTAAGGAGAAGAGTTGTGGTGCTGTATCTTGAATTGCTCGCAGAGCTCAGTGATCATCTTGTTATTAAGATTGGTACCGTTGTCTGTAATGATCCTTTCCGGGACGCCGTATCGACAGATCAAGTTATGCCGAATGAACCGTGCCACAACATTCTTGGTTACAGTGGCGTAAGAAGCTGCTTCAACCCACTTTGTAAAGTAATCAATCGCCACCAGGATGAAGCGATGCCCGTTGGATGCCGTAGGTTTAATCTCGCCGATCATATCTATGCCCCACATTGCAAACGGCCAAGGTGCTATCAGGACATTCAGAGGAACTGGAGGAACGTGCACCTTGTCTGCATATATCTGGCATTTATGGCATGTCCGAGAATGTTGGTAACAATCAGCTTCCATTGTGGACCAGAAATATCCTGCCCGAAGGATCTTCTTTGCCATGGTGTGCCCACTGGAATGTGTTCCAAAGGTACCTTCATGTAGCTCTGCCATGATCCTTTCCGCTTCAGTCTTATCCACACAACGCAATAAGGTCGAATCATAGTTTCGCTTGTACAGGATGCCGTTGCTGAGGAAGAACTTTGCTGCGAACCTTCTCAGAAACTTCTTATCGTTGACAGATGCACCTTCAGGATACTCTTGAGCTTCCAAGTATCTCTTCACCTCATGGTACCGGGGTTTTTTAGTCACTACCTCAGCCTCAAGATCACAACAGTATGCCGGCTCGTCCAATTTCCAAATAATGACCCGGGGAGCCTCATTGTCCCATTTGACTTTGAACATGGAAGACATCGTAGCTAACGCGTCCGCCAACTGA
Source organism: Vicia faba (assembly GCA_948472305.1). NCBI lineage: Eukaryota > Viridiplantae > Streptophyta > Magnoliopsida > Fabales > Fabaceae > Vicia > Vicia faba. The sequence goes on from OX451736.1 coordinate 691,782,579, forward strand.
TTCTCCTCTCTTGGGAAATGTTCAAAAGTTATCTCTGTGAAATGGGGGATCAATGTCAACACACATTCTCTGTAAGGAATAAGATTCGGATGTTTCATATCCCACTCGCCTTTGATCTGATTGATCACGAGAGCGGAATCTCCGAAGACACTCAGAAACTTGATCCTTAAGTCAATCGCAGCTTGGAGACCCATGATACATGCCTCATACTCTGCCATGTTGTTGGTGCAGTTGAAACATAGTCGGGCAGTGAGTGGAGTATGAGTGCCTTGAGGGGATATGATTACAGCGCCGATACCGTTACCCAAAGCGTTGGAGGCTCCGTCAAAGTGCATAGACCATCGGGATCCTTCCTCAGGTCCTTCATCCGGTCCAGGTACTTCACAATCAGTCACAATCATGATGCTCTTGTCCGGAAACTCGAAGTTCATTGACTGATAGTCGTCTACTGCCTGGTGTGCCAAGTGGTCTGCCAGTACACTTCCTTTGATAGCTTTCTGAGTTGTGTACTGGATGTCGTATTCTGTCAAGATCATTTGCCATCTTGCTATTCTCCCAGACAGAGCAGGATTTTCAAATATGTACTTTATTGGATCCATCTTCGAAATCAACAAGGTAGTGTGAGTCAGCATATACTGTCTCAGCCGGCGAGCAGCCCATACCAAAGCGCAGCAAGTTTTCTCGAGCAGTGAGTATCGGGTCTCACAGTCGGTAAACTTTTTGCTAAGGTAATAAATGGCATGCTCTTTTCGGCCAGACTCGTCATGCTGCCCCAGCACACACCCCATTGAGTTGTCGAGTACTGTCAGGTATAGTATCAGAGGTCTCCCTTCAACCGGTGGCATAAGAATAGGTGGTTCTTGGAGATACTCTTTGATTCTGTCAAACGCGGCCCGACATTCATCATTCCAACGTACTACCTGATCTTTCTTCAGCAACTTGAAGATTGGTTCACCGGTGGCAGTTAGATGCGAGATGAATCGGGCAATGTAGTTCAGACGTCCTAGAAAGCCTCTGACTTCTTTCTCTGTCTTGGGAACTGGCATCTCTTGTATGGCTTTAACCTTAGCAGGGTCCACTTGAATACCCTTATCACTTACAACGAAGCCTAGCAACTTTCCAGATCTAACCCCGAAGGTGCACTTGTTCGGGTTCAACCTCAGCTTGTACAGTTTCAAACGGTCAAACAGTTTTTGCAGATGGTCAAGGTGTTCCTCCTCAGTTTGGGATCTTGCAATCATATCGTCGACATACACTTCAATCTCATGATGGACCATGTCATGAAATAAGGCAACCATGGCACGTTGGTAGGTTGCCCCAGCATTTTTCAACCCGAATGGCATGACCTTGTAGCAGAAGGTGCCCCACTGAGTAACAAAGGTAGTCTTTTCCATATCTTCAGGAGCCATCTTGATCTGATTATAACCTGAAAAACCATCCATGAAGGAGAACACCTTGTGTTGAGCAGTATTGTCAACCAGAACATCAATGTGAGGTAGGGGGAAGTCATCCTTGGGGCTGGCCCTGCTCAGATCCCTGTAGTAAACACACATTCTAACCTTACCGTCTTTCTTCGGCACCGGCACCACATTGGCAACCCAATGAGGGTAAGAAGTCACTGCTAGAAACCGAGCGTCAAATTGCTTCATGACCTCAGCTTTGATCTTCTCAGACATCTCTGGACGCATACGGCAGACCTTTTGCTTAACTGGAGGGCAGTTTTCCTTGGTAGGCAAATGATGGACCACAATGTCAGTATCCAACCCAGGCATGTCTTCGTAGGACCAGGCAAAGATCTCCACATAATCATGCAACATCTGAATCAACCGTTGCTTCACGCTGAGCTCCAGATTGGCACCAATCTTGACTTCCTTCCTATCTGTCTCAGTATCCAAATTTATCGTTTCCACTGGCTCTTCATATGGTTGAATTGCCCTCTCTTCCTGGAGTAGCAGTCTTGCGAGCTCACCAGGCACTTCGCAATCATCTTCACCTTCGTCTTCGGCTAAGTTGATCGGATTTTCGAAGTCATAACTGGCAGTAGCAGAGTCGTTACCAGTGAGATCCAGAGTGGATTGAAACCTGTATGGGTGAGTGTGTGTAAATATAGTTGTTTTGCAATATATAAAGAAAGAAAGAAAGAAAGGGAGCACAAGATTTGAAATGCGAAAAAAAAAACGTCCAAGATCTTTATTCATGATATATGTAAATAACAGTTATAAGCCCTCACAAATGAAGCCAACGGTGCCCCGGGTAAGACACCGGGCCATAAAGTTTCAGTTTATTATTTATTACAAATAACAAAAACAAAGGAATTCATTACTGCGTAACAAAAGTAACGGGCAGGTTGTCTTTTGCAATCCAATTGCTAGGTCCACTGTCGGCCGTCGGATAAATCCAGCTGTTGAACTCAGATTCTTCCACTTCATCATCATCCCTGATAGCATTCACTCCATGGTCAGGAAGGGGAGCTGTCACCACATTGGGCTTCTCAGGTGCCTCAAACTGTACCTCCTTCGCATCAATAAGGTCCTGTACCTTGTTTCTCAGGGCCCAGCAGTCATCAGTAGAATGCCCTGGGCTATCGGAGTGATAAGCGCAGCGGACATTTGGATTATACTTAGGAGATGCAGTATTCATAACCTTCGGAGCCTCCCTGACGGTCACCAAGTTGGTCGATAGCAGCTGCGGCAAGATTTGTGACAAGGTCATACTCAGCCAGGTAAATTCTCTTCTGGGTCTCTCACCCCTTGGTTGGTTAGCTTGCCGAGGAGCGGCAACAGGCTTAGCAATCACCACCGCGTTGACAGATTGGCGGCGTTCTGGTTTGTCTTGCCTCCTAGGCCCATACACAGCATTGGCCTCCTTCTTAAAAGGTTTCTTCTCAGCACTTGAAGAAGCACCTTTCTGAATCTTTCCTGACTTCATGCCAGCCTCTATCCTTTCCCCCGTCAGAATGAGATCTGTGAACCCTGCAGACGAGTTGCCAATGAGATGATTAAAGAACGGCCCAGATAGGGTCCCCAAGAACATATCTACCAATTCACAGTCAGTTAATGGTGGCTGCACCCTGCCAGCCAGGTCCCTCCACTTCTGTGCATACTCTTTAAAACCTTCTCCCGATCCTAGCGACATACCCTGGAGTTGGGTACGTGTAGGAGCGAGGTCGGCATTATATTGATACTGCTTGTAAAAAGCAGTAGCCAACTCCTCCCAGTTACGAACCTTGGTTCCATCCAGTTGATAGAACCATTCGAGATGAGTCCCTGAAAGACTCTCCTGGAAGAAGTGGATCCACAAGTTTTTGTCCACTGTGTACGGCTGAATCTTCCGCACGTAAGATCTGAGATGTAACTTAGGGCAGGACGCCCCGTCATACTTTGCGAAAGATGGTGCTTTGAACTTGTGCGGGATGATCACACCAGAAGATAAGCCCAAGTCTCCGAAATCCAAACCAGGCACCTGTTGAATTTCCATGGCATTCAGCCGGTCTTCCAACTGCTTGTATCTGTCTTCAGCTGGAGGATATTGTTCCTCATTAAAATCAGTCTCGTTGTCAGAGACTACCGGACTTGGAGCCCCTCCCCCCTGGGGACTGCCTTTGCCTACAGAAGAACCAGCTTCCTCATTCTGCAGTGTGTTACCAAATCTCCGGCCCGTGTTGAATAGAACAGTTCTCTTCTTCTTCTTCTTCTTAACTAGCAGAGCCTTCAGCTCCTCTTGACCTTGAGCCAAACCCATGATCAGCTCTTGAAATTGTGCGTTCTGCGCCTGAAGGGCTTTGATAGACTGCTCGGTAGATGATTCAGGGTTCATGATGCTGAAATAAACAGCGAAGAACAGTAAGCAACCTAAAAAGAAGAGTACCTTCTATGCACATGATGAATGGAATGCGTATGATTTATGTTTTCAAAGACAATCGGGAATCAACTTCGTAAACAAGAAGGAACACACTTCATTAGATTCAGCTTTGAAATTTAAATTGTTCAACAGGTTGCCCTTAGGCGTTACATAAAAATGGAAATACTAAAAAAGGGAAATAAAACTGTAAAAGACATCAAAAGTTCATCATTTATCCCAGGGTCTCCTCTTCTCAGTACGGATGTAGTCATTCAGAGCTCGCTCATTCTCCAACTGCTTTGTCAGCTTCTGGATCTTCAATTCCTGCTCGTTGAACTTTTCCCGATAAGAATCCCGTTCTTCTCGCAGTTGCGCCCAAGACCTCTTTAGTGTCTCATAATCAGTAGGTATCTGAGGAGGGAGGACAGTTGGAGGAACCCCATCCTTGTCAGGATACTCAAGAATGACGGGTCTGACAACTTCATATGGCATACCTAGCTTCTGAGCACGGATATGGACCCATTTGGAGTAAGCTTCCATAGGTAGAGAAGTCTTTGGTCCCAACTCTTGTGGGTCAGCTTTGTGAATTCTGTCCCAAGCCTTGATGAACCTACGACGCAACTCGTCAGTATCCACCTGAAACTCAAAACTGATGTGAGGTACCAACATTTCATGAGGCCCTGCTCTTCTGGCCCTTCCAAACTGACGGAGCGCTAGACATGGATTATAAGAGATTCCTCCTTGGGTACCAATTAGAGGAACATTAGGGTATTCTCCGCAACGATCAATAACAGCTATCTCATCCAAACCTCTGAGAGTCCAAATGATGTCCTTATCAGTGAGAGACATTAACCTATGAGCCCAACCTCTTCCTTCTTTGTTCTTCAGCACGAACTTAGGGAGGTGCGAAATAAACCACCTCACTAACAAAGGAATGCAACACCACAGAGTTCCTCGTCTTCGGGCAGTACGAGCATAGAGTTGTTGCAGGATGTCACCCAAGAGAGTGGGCACAGGGTTCCGAGACATGAAGATCCTTATGGCAGTGACATTAATGAAGTTATCAGGATTAGGAAATAAGACTAGACCATAGATTAAGAGAGCCAGAATGTCTTCATACGCCCTAAAGTCCAAGTCATTCCAGAAAATGTTAGCTTTACCAACCAAGAACTTGGCTAAGAAACCCTTAACTCCGCTTCTAGTCACCCAGTTGTCCATTACTTCTTGGTGGGTCAAGGGAAGAGCTGTAACAACCTCCTCAAGCCTAAGAGTCTTTTCCCAACCAGTGTAGGGAGTCTGATCCAAGATAGGGATACCAAGCAAATCAGAGAACTCTTCCAGGGTAGGGACCAGCTGGAAGTCTTGAAAGGTGAAGCACTGGTACAAAGGGTCATAGAACTGGGTCAGGACACTCATCAACTGTTGGTCCCACTTTGCCGTGACTAAACTGAGAAGAGAACCATGCCTCTGGATGAAAGAAGTAGTATTTGGAATTCTGCTAACCAACTCTTCAAGTAACTCAGATGGGTGAACAAAGTTGAACCGGATAGTATTCCTTCGCATAGGCATCATGATGTCCTACAAAACAGAGCAAAGGTGAAACCCTCTTGTCTTTGAAATGGTCAGTCCTTATGCAGGATGCATGCAATGTTCATGATGGCATGATGTTATGATAAAGCACACCACAAATATTCACAAAGGCAAACATGATAAGGCACACAAGTCACACAAGACAAGCCCTTAGAGTTTAGGCCAGCATGGGGTCTAGGTATTACCCTCTTTCAGTTTGTTGGTTCAGACCTGTCCTATCAGAAGTAATCGGGTTCTATAGGATCCCAATATCACTGACTACCCTCAATCGGTCATAACTCCAGCATCACAATCTTTTCTTGCGGCCAGAACCATCACGAGAGTTTAGCCTCAATGGGCGTAGCATACTGCTACTGATCTATTGGCCAAGTTGTGTCATTTAAGGTTCTAACGTCGGTTGGTGCTTAATGACTCCTCAGAAGACCCATATTCTCCTCGTTGCAACACAAGGGATATCGGTACAGACTAAGGTGCCACACCAACGTAGCCACTGCTTCACCCATGTCGATCTACGCCGGACAAGTCCCTCACAGCTTATGCTACCTAACAGGGTATCCCCAGACCCGGGTTAGGATCTATGTAACTCCGATGTAACCCACAATTTAAAGCAAACAAAGCACAACAATTGAAAACACAGTTATGAACTATCCTAAGGTACACCTCACTTTATAAGATTCCCCAGCAGAGTCGCCAGTTCTGTGATCGGTGGATCTGGAACTGACTGTTTAACGCTGGTTCGCGAAATGTCGCGGAAGCAAGAGTCGCCACCGTCTTTTATTTTCTCCAACATGGACAGGACAAAAGCACAACAAAATTCCTTATGAGATAGTTTCTCGGTTCGGGAGGTAGATTTATAGAAAGTGAAGGTGTTAGCACCCTTTCTATCCATGGTTATCCATGGGCTCTTAGATACTTGCTCATTTGTGTTTTCAAAAGTGTTTGTTTGCTTTTCAAGTGTGAGTGGGTTTTGAAAAAAGTTTCGTTTAAAGATTCAGATCGACTCTTGTATCAGTCCTCAAGAGTGTTTGAAAAGTTGTTTTTGAAAGCTTTTTGAAAAGTGTCGGTGTGAAAAGAAGTTTTGATTTGTTTTGAGTTAGAGCAAGTATCTACGAGTCATCCACCTACCCTAAGGAATTATGCTGTGTAAATGTCCTTAAGGTAGTGCCATCCGACCATTGAGAGGTAGGTAGCACCACCGTTGGAGGTGTTTGGGTCAATTCGGGTTTGTAGGGACAGTGTGGTCACCAGAGCAACAGTAGGACACCTTAGAAGCTACCCTTATGCCATGTTCATGGACATAAGGACTTACTAAAACGTCCTATACTCGACGACCACGTTTCGAGGGGCAAGGCAACAGTGAGGCGTACCCTAAGAGTGGTGTGTGAATTGTGTGTCATTTTCAATTATGTTTTATCTTGATCATGCATTGGGTGAGCTACGCTTTGATTTTATTTGGGCCATTCATTCTTTCATGTGATTAGCAGTTAAGGGGTGTGGAAATTAAAGTACAGAAAATAAAGTCCTACGCTATTACAAGGCGCAGGTCTATACATCGCCAAATTAACAAAGACCCGTTTTTTTAATAAAATGCAGAAAGTAAATAAATTTCCTAATTATTATTACAAGGCTTGAGCAATTACATAATATTAAAAAGAAAAATAAGAACAAACGCGCGAAAAAGAAATTGGAATCGAATGTTCGAGGGCGTTGGACCCTTTAAAGAAATTAAATGAAATTAAAAGTTAACTAATTATTTAATAAGAAAAAGAAGTTATTATTTTTTATGGTTTTTGTATTTAATGGAAATAAAGAGAATTAATTAAAAGAAACCCTAATTCTAAATATTTTTTAATTATTAAAGAAAAAGATTAAAGTTTTAACCTAATTTATACTAATTATTTAATTACATGAGTATTTACAAAATTAGTTAATAATTAATAATAATAATAATAAGAAAAAGTTATTTATTAAGAAAAGAGAATAAAAATGCTAAAAACCTAATTTCTACATTTTTTAGTTATTTAAGAAAAACATTAAAATTTTAACCTAATTTTACTAAGTTGATTATTAAATTTAATTACAAAAAATATTAATGCATTAAATATTAAATAAACATATTTTATTTTTTTGATTTCTGATTTTTTTTGTGTTATGAAAATTATTTTGTGAATTAAATAAAACAATAAAGCAAATAAAAGAATAAAAGGAAAATTAAAATAAAGAATAAAAATATGCAAACCATGGGGGTGGCTGACCCAATTTAGAGGTGTATTTGAGAAATTTGGCCCAAGAAATCTGGCCCTTTTTGACTTTCCAGTGATCACGTGCAGAGTGATTGACTAGCGTGTATTGTAGAATCCACATTCTGGCCATTGGATTGATCCCTTGGGACATGTGGCAGGCACAGGCGTTGGGCGTTTGGTGGACCACTGGAGAAAAGGAACACCTGAACATATTACAAACAAAATTATTGAGAAATATGGGGGACCTGGGAATCGAACCCAGGTCCCAGTACCTGCATGCCAATGCAACAACCAACTAAACCAACGCGCGTACTTGTTAGTTTAGTGGAACCTGATTAATGTATGTGAAAACAAACACTATTGGTATAAAACAAAAATCAAGCGCGAAGATTTGAATCTTCCAGTCACGTATGGACATGCCAGCTTCGTCTTCACCTTTTTGCCTGTAACATGAACAAATAGCGGGGGTTTTAAACCCCTGTGATACGGTGGGAGAACTGACTTGAGGTTTTGCGTTTTGTTTTCGCAAATGTTTTGGTTGAGCAAGAGTCGCCACCGACTTTTTATTTTATCCTAAGGAAAGGTTAAAAAGCACAGCAAAAACCTTTGAGATGTTTTCTTGGGTTCGGGGAGTAGATTATAGAAAGGGAAGGTATTAGCACCCTTTCTATCCATGGTTATCCATGGGCTCTTAGTTACTTGCTTAGATCAACTTGCCTTAATTTTCAATTGTTTGAAATAGTGCTTTGTGTGTGTGGGTTTTGAAAATGTTTTGAAAAGAGGCCAATGTGGTGGCAACCTTCGTAATGATCCATGTTGGGATGTATACAAAGGTGTATGTCTTTTGAAAAGGTTTTCAATGTTTTTGAAAGTTGTTTTGAAAGTGTAGTGATGTGTGGTTTGAAAAATAGGCAAGTGTTTTGTTTTGCAAGTTGACAAGTAATCAAGAGCTATCTACCCTAAATTTCTCAAAGATCTTTGCTATGTTTTAACCCTTTTAACAATTTTGTTCCACCATTGCATTTGGTGGACAATCTTGTGTTAGGATGTGAAAGGGACGGGCGCGGGTCATCGTTTAGACCATAATTGCAATGGTGCCAAGTATCTTTGGGCAATTTTTCCTTGGAGGGACTTGATCACTTTTAGGCAACTTTCGAAAGCGTCATCGAGGGACTATGATCATTTGAATTGTGTTTGTTTTGCCCAAAGAGACCTAACATGCAATATGGCCCATTATTGAAGGCAACAAGTGGAATACCCTAGGGGTGCAAGTGTGATTAGTGTTGTCCATTTTCATGCTTGTTTATCTTGAATTTAGGTCAAACTATTTTTGTTGTTTTTGATTTGCATACAAAACCCTAATTCTAACATGGCATATTTAGAAAGCATTTAAAGTGTGAAATTTAAAAGTTCTAAGTTATTACACAATGATCATGGGAATGGGGGTACAAATGTTCAAATGGGGATGAGACTTCATAGGAGGATGGTACCCAATATTTACAACCAAATTGAATTGCGCAAATATAAATGTATAGATGTATAAGAATAAAGCAATATGTATGTGAAAGTATTTTTGTGTAAGTGTATATTTTATTCACAAATAAAATAAAAATAATTAAAAGAAAGTTAATTTTTGAATATTTTCATGTTTAGGGCAAAAACCCTAATTTTAACTAAATAAAAGGTATTGTTTATTTATTATGTATTATATACAATATTTACTAATTATATACAAAAATAAATAAAAGAAAAATATATTTGTCAAAAAGGTATTTTAAATGTTAAATATTAATAAAAAAAAAACATATATTTTTGGTATTTTTATCCTAAATATCCTAATAAATATGTAAATATTTATATTATATGATAAATATATTAAATATGTACAAAATAAAATATTTAATATTTACAAAAAAAGTATATTTTCATAAAATATTTTCAAAAGATAAAATAAAATAAAAATCAGAAAATAAAATGTATTGGTATTAATTTTAGTATTTTTAAATAAAAGATATTATGTATTATTTATGTACAAACATCAATTTAAACAAATAAATGCCCAATAAATATAAAAATGGTGTGAAAAATATTTTTAATATTTTTAATATTATGAGAAAAAAATAAATAAGTCAGAAATAAAAAGAAAAGTCAAGAAAATGTCTCAAATAAGCACAATGGGCCAAGGGGGTTCAAAAGTAACAAAAGGGTGCAAATAAGAAAAATGAAACAAAGCCCAGCCCAAAAGACCTTCTTCAACCTCTGGCCAGAATTTGTCAAAAAAACGCGCGCCTCCTATACTGATTCAAACATCTGGATTCCTGGACTTTTAGCACAAACTTACAACATAAAAAATGTTAAGCATCAAGCCACGATTCTGGACATATAAAGAACTCATCCTAACTCTCAGAAATGAGAGAGAATTTCTCCATTCCCAATTCCTGACCTAGTTTTTGTTCCATGTTTAGACATCAAATTCTCATAGCATACATAACATAAATGAAAACTAATTATATGGGCATGTTCAGGGCCATGAATGTGACATAATTTCTTCACAAATCTAAACCTAACAATGCCTGGATTGAGAGATACAAGTTCATGAACTTACCTGTTCAGTTGGAATCGTGTGCAACAATGGAGATGCTTACAAGGCAAGGTAATGATTTGTATAGCTTCCTTGATGTCTCAGTGTTGTACCCCAAATTTTGACCTAAGACGTCGTCTCCTATCTGCATCTTTACATTACATTTGTTTTGATCCATCGATTTTAAATTTCATGACTTTTTCGGGCCAAGAGCTATTTATGCTGAACATTAAATCATTTAATCGATTCGTGCAAAAAATGATGTTTATTAATTATCTATTATCTAAAACTTAAATAATTGAAATTCATTTTTTGATTATTATTTAGTTTAAAGATGTAGGGATAATAAAATGAACATCAGAGAAGAGGCGCATTAATTGTGCGGACGTTTTATTTATTTACTCATTATTTTTAAATTTAAGTAACTAGAATTTATTCTTAGTTATTATATAATTTAAAGGTTATGAATAATATAAATAAGCATTTGAGGAAATTCATTGGTCAATAACGACTGTTTAATCGTTCGTCGTTCTAGGTTAAATAATTGAAATCCTATTTTAATTATTATAATTTAGTTGAGAATGATGGATTAAATAATCGAAGGTATTAGTTGGTCAATGATAATTATTATTTATCTGTTTATTATTTTGAATGTAGGTAATTGGAAATTTGTTTTCAATTATTATTCGTTTGGAGAAATAATAAACGATAAATAAATAAAGAAGAAGAATTAATGGACAAATAGTTTCTTTTATTCATTTTTTTTGGTACAAGTTATTTTGTAAATATTGTATATATTGCAGTAAATTACAATAATGAATTGTCAAAATTAAAATGAAATAAACTAGTCTATCTTAATTCTAAAGCTTCCAATCCAATGCGTTTGTCCGCTCATTTAATTTTACCTGCACAATTAAAAGAAAAGAATTAGAATTCAAATAAATAATTAAATGCAGAAAATAAATTTTAATGTTCATCATTAAATGTAATGGCCGGAATCAGTTATTATTTTTTTGCAAATCACGGGATTACTCCCGGTTCACAAAAAAAAGAAAAGGATTTCAAAGCATATGCATAAATTATTTTCCAAAACTGCATACTTAAGCTAATTACATTTTGTTCAAAATCCCAAATGTAAATTCAAAGCATACAGCATAAGCAAACAATATGCAGTAACCATATGCAAGCATGCCCCTTTTAACGTGGCCTACACATCAGGAAGCAAACAACATTTGGATTAAAAGCAAATATGCAGTTTGACTATTCTTGCAAGCAACAAAATTCCTTTTTCTTTCATCATTTTTCAGCCACTACATTTTCAGAAAATAGACAGCTTATCACTCTTTTGTCAAAGCCATTCTGAGAGAGAAAAAGAGAGGGAGAAGTGTGGGATTTGCAGGCTTAGCTTAGGCAGAAAGAGGTATACAAGACAAACTAAGAAAATATAGCCAGTAAGAATAATAGCACAGAAGAAGAATAAAGGCAAACTGAGGGGACAGTAGTGCAGAATGCTCAGGGAGATCCCAAGGGATTTGTTTTCAAAGTTCCTGGCCTGTAGCGCAAGAGAAGAGAGGAGAACTGTTATATTACAACAAAAGAGAAAACAAAGGATCCCATCTTCAAAAAATAGCATAAAGAGAAAACGAAATATACAAGTTATCAGAACAACATAATCAAAACCCTGCATCAATCTCACACAAACAAAAAATCTCTACCAGCATCATAACCTGCTAATGCCTTAGCTCTTTGTCAACACATAACCCATCACTGAGTTATCCCAAACCAAAACAAAACCTGCATAATCACTGAGAAAACGATTTTCCAAACCATACAAAAAACATTACCAACTGATTGAGCCCCCTATAGCCAATATCACCATCCCCTGTCATCGAAAAACCTCAAGAAACCACACAGAAATTCCACATCCATCATCATGAACAACCAATGCCCAAACCTACGCATTATCCATCCAATAACCTGAAAATTCTACACAACCAACTAGGCCTCAGTGCAACATCATCGGCTTTCCAAAGCGTTCTTTTCTCGAGCCTACATCATTTTTGCAAACCTTTTCTCAGACCAACAAGAGCAAGTGCAGTATCACATTCAATCAGAAGAGGAAAGAAACAAGGTTTGGCTTCAACAAGTTTCAAGAAGAACAAGGTAGCATCATATTCAAGAAGAAGAAGAAAGAGCCAAAGTGCAGTTCAACAGGTTCCAACAATAGCAAACACAGTAGCACGTTCAAGCAAAAGGAAGGGAAAGTTGCAAATACCGTTCACCACCGTGTGCGCCTGCCGTCTCCCTGCTGTCCGGCCTCCATCACCCCAAGCTCCTCCTCCTTCTCCACCTAGGTAACACGCTTTCTTCCATTCTTTTTCCTTAAATGGCATTCAATTAACATGGACAGATAAACATGAAAATTAGTCAGAATCCAACGAAACCGTAAAACCCATAACGAAGCTGTAAAAATTTACACGCGAATCAAACTTAAAATTAACGAAAACGATTTGTCATTACCGTCTCTGCCTAAGCCGCCGCGTCAACAATGGAGGGAAGAGAAGCTTGGTGTGGGTGGCCGGAACAAGGAAATGTCGACATTGGAGGCAAGAAAACGAAGAAGCTGCGCGAGAGAGATGAAGATCGTGAAGAGAGGCGCCGTTCTGCCTTAAGCCAAACCCTAAAATCCTTTTGTACAAACAAACACAACCCTAATCATAACTTAATCCCTTGGACCCTATTCTCAGCTTAAGCCCACGAATTCGTACACCCCCCCCTGCCTTCATCACGCTTGGGCTTTATTCCAACCATCCAGCCCATTCCATTTGCTATTCATCCCATCTTTTATTAGTTTAATTCCTTTCTTTTTCTTAATTAATTTAGATTAGTTAATTTTTCTTAGGAATAACATATAATTTTCAATAGATAATCTTTAATATATTTTACTCAAATCTCATTTAGTTTAAATTTATGTTTATTTAATAATTTTAGTCTTGCTTATTTTTAATTCAATTCATGGTTTAATTTAATTCAAAGAAAATATTTAATATCTCTAAAAAACATGTAAAATGAGAAAACTAAAAGACATTTTATTTTATTCCCCTCATTTTGATTAAATACCAATATAATAAAAACATAAAAAATAGAAACATATAAAATCTAAAAAACATTTCTCTTAATTCTCGTTACCCTTTTATCATTAAAAATGCGTAAAAAAGTGAAAATCAATTAAACTTTTTCTTTTCGCCTATTAAACAAAAAAATCATATAAAATGCATGTTCATATTTAATTGTTGTGTATCATTTTCTGTCAATTATTCCATTGCACTTGTTTATTCTATTTGCACCAATCCAAAGGGAATAGTCTAATTTTTTTTTGTTGACTTCATGTCCTCAAAACGATCGAGCGAATACTCTCATTCATTAAAAACTTAGGTCAATTTTCTTCAAACATTCACATTACTTCAAAATTTCAACCTTTTCAAGACTTATACCTTTTAAGCCAAAAACTTCGACATTAGGTCGTCGTATCTTCAAAAACCCGTCCGTATCCCTTTTCGGCCAAAACAATTTATTTTCAATCAAGCAATCAATTTTAAATAAAACAGATATTTCAAAAGGTTCCTATAGAGTACTATAGATGCATTGGGTGCTAATACCTTCCCATTGTATAACCAACCCCCGAACCATAAGATCTCTTTTCAAAAACGCCTTGTATTCTTATTACTTTTAAAAGTATTATTTACATTGCATATTTAGGGTTTTATTTCGCTCTCTTCCCTTTTCCTTTGGAAACAATAAAGCGCGGTGGCGACTCTTGCTTTTTGCGAGACGAATTAATCAATAATTCGATCTCCGATTTACCCCGCTACATTTTTTATCGCTACAGAATTGGCGACTCTGCTGGGGAATAGATTGACCTCTTGCTGGTCCATCCCTAAGTGGGTTAAGCCTAATTTGTCTTATCTGTTTTATTATTATTTGATATGTTTGATTATGTGTTTAAATTGGGGTGTTTGGGTTTTTTGAAGGACGAATCCTATACCCGGATTAAGTAACACCTAAGGAATAGGACGGGCGGTATAGTCATGTTAACTTTGAGGGAGTAATCCCGAAGAAGGAGGCATGAGATCCCCCACTCAATGGAAGGCCCTCTTGAACTTAATATTTGTTTACCGCGTAATCGGGAAGACATTATTATTTTCGACCTAGGAGCCCGAGAAGTTGAGGACCGTAGAACCCTAACCCATCTTGGCCTTTTAGGTGTAGCGCGGAGACTATCACGGAGTAATTAGGAAGTAGTTGTTACGCGATGCTACGCTCGGACGAGTTTCTCTTGAGAATATTGCTAATTATTGAGTAATCAAGACGTTGGTAATATCCGAAAGAGGGATGCGAACTCTGGGAACTCTTAGAACCTTGTCTTACAGGTGTGATCGAAACATTAGTACATACCTTTGGGTGGGCTTTATCCTCGACTCCATGCTGAACTTTGAACCTTTAAACCCCATGTTTGCAAACTTGTGTGTGACTGTCGCATTATCATTCATTCATGCATTCATCAACATCTTTGTAAAAAAACTCGTTTTTCAAGGAACTTTGGAATGATTTTTGCAAACGTCCTAGGGTACTATGGAACTTGGAAGGAGAAATACTCGAAGCTTCAGCTTCAAAGAGCCTGAAATTGAAGAACTGAAGAGTTTGATTCCGAAGATAGAGAGTCCGACAGATTTTCAGAGGAAATACGGGTCCATCGTACCGCTCATGAAGCGCAAGATGAAGGAAGGCATCCTCAACACTTTGGTCCAGTTCTATGATCCCCTATACCGATGTTTCACCTTCCCGGATTATCAGTTGATGCCTACTTTAGAGGAGTACTCTTATATCCTTGGTTTGCCGATCGTCGACCGTGTTCCTTTTTCTGGATTAGAAGAGGAGCCTAAATCTCATGAGATAGCAGTCATCACCCATCTGAAGAAGTCAGAGATAGAAGAGAATATGACTACGAAAGGAGGAATCCGGGGTTTGCCGGCTCAGTTTCTGTTGAAGAAAGCTCGCCATTTTGCTGATACAAAGGACACCGTTGCCTTCGAGGACGTGTTTGCTTTACTCGCGTATGGTCTTTTCTTATTCCCTAACATTGATAAATTTGTGGATGTCAACGCTATCAGAGTTTTCCTGATTGGAAATCCGGTCCCTACGCTGCTAGGGGACACGTATTACTCTATCCATCTTCGAAACTCTTATCGAGGAGGGATGATCATCTGTTGTGTGCCGTTGCTGTATCAGTGGTACGTCTCGCATTTACCTGGGTCCGATGCTTTCTGGGATCTTGAGAAGGAACCGCGGTGGGCGCCAAAGATTATGGCTCTCACTCATTTCGACATTGACTGGTACAATCGAGCTTACCATGACGTAGAGATCATTGACAGCTGTGGTGCTTTTCCCAATGTACCCCTTCTTGGTACGAGAGGTGGAATCAACTACAACCCTGTTCTAGCGCGTCGTCAGTTCGGGTACCCGATGAGAGATAAGCCGAACAGTATCCATGTGAGTGGTTTCTTTCTTCAGGAAGGACAAGATCATCAGACTGCTAAGAGAGAGATTGAAGGAGCTTGGCGCCATATCCACAAGAAAGGGAGAGATATGCTGGGACATAGAGGTGCCGTTTCTTTGGAACCTTACCTGCAGTGGGTCCGTGCTAGGGCTTATGCTCTCAAGATGCCGTATAAACTTGAGAAACCTTTGTTCCCTGCCATCGCGCCATCATCAGTTGCTATCCCTATCGCAGATGTAGGAGAATATCAGGGGAACCTGGCTAGGATGAAGTCCGAGAGGGATGCTTGGAAGGAAAAGTACCATATGTCCGAATACGAGAATCGAGTCCTGACTCGACAGCTGAAAGAAAAGAAGGAGTTGTTGCTTATTCAAGACGGCCGGTTCGTTGACCACGATGAGAAGCTTCGCCAGAAGGATGCCTTGTTGAAGAAATACGCGAGTGAAAGGAAGAGAAAAAGGGAATGTTCAGTAAACGTGGCTCTCGTTCCTAATCCACAAGAAGAAATCATCGATCGACTGATAGCGGAAAAGAAAGATTTGGAAGACTTTTATGAAGAAAAGATCAAGAAGCTCCGACTACAGCTGGTGTTTGGTCCGTCATCTGAGGATTCTGAATGAGCTTTAGCTTTAGTTTATTTTATTGATGTCATTTTGTAAAACTATTTAAAAGGGCTTCATGCTCCGAAGTTGTAATTTATTGTTTTATTAAGGGCTTCACGCTCCGAAGTTGTAACTTATGGTCTTATTTCGGGCTTCATGCTCCAAGTTGTAATTTACTGCCTCATGTTTTAAAATGTAATTTATCACTTTATTATGGTTTTCAGGTTGCAAGTTGTAATTTATTGCTTTCATTAGTGGATTTGTTATTCCAAGGTTGTAATTTACTATTCCAAATTGTAAGTTGTAATTTATCGCTTTCGATTAACGGATTGAGTTTTTGTTATTCCAAATTCCTTTACCATTGATGTATGCAAAGTTACTAAAGTTCCTTGAAAAACTTTTAAAATGAGTCCTCATTTGCATCACCATCATGCATCATTTCACATTCCACATCACATGTTTTCTAGGGTCTCATTCTTGTTCTTTTTCCACCGAAGGTTGCCAAGCTGTCTCACCAACACGACACTCGGGCCAGCCGTCAGAAAAGAATGGAAGATTTGGAACAGGAAAATCACGAGCTTCGTGGGGAAGTTGCTACGCTTCGTGCCGAGATGGAAAAGTTAACAGCATTGGTGGAAAGTTTGGTGGCTGTTCAGAATCAGCCATCGACTACGGCTGCCGAGATTCAGACTTCAACTCCAGTGGTTTCCGAGATTGTTATCGCTCCTGCCTCCGCAACTCAAATCAACTCTCCGATCCAACATCAGATGCCGAAAGGTTTTCCTTGGGGAATGCCTTACAACTTTATGCCAGAGGGGTGTCAGCCTACCGCCCAACCTATATTTCAGCCTGCATTGTCTCTTCCTCAACCAGAGACGACTGCACTGCCGCCAGTAATTCCGTCGGTAACACCTTTTCCGCAACCGATCATGACGACCGTTGCTCCAGTGGTCCACTCAGTGCCATACTTGAATGAACCAATTTATCCTGCCGAACCTGCTGAAAGTATGGGCCTTTTTGATAGAATGGAGGAATTTCAGGATCAGTTCCAGGAAATGCAGAAAGAGCTTAGAGCCTTGAAGGGGAAGGAGCTGTTTGGGAAGAGCACACATGATCTTTGCCTGGTTCCGAATGTCAAGATTCCGGCGAAGTTCAAAACACCAGACTTTGAAAGATACAAGGGGGATTCGTGTCCTAGAAGCCATTTGACAATGTACGTGAGGAAGATGTCCACGTATTCTGATAATCATGATTTGTTGATTCATTATTTTCAAGATAGTTTGACGGGTGCTGCCTTGAAGTGGTATATGGGATTGGACAGCATTCGAATCCGCAATTTTAACGATCTCAGTGAAGCCTTCGTCCATCAGTACAAGTATAATGTCGACATGGCGCCGGACAGGGATCAACTCCGGGCAATGTCGCAGAGAGACCGAGAATCTTTTAAGGAGTACGCCCAGAGGTGGCGTGAAATTGCTGCTCAGATCCATCCACCTCTGGAGGAGAAAGAGATGACTAAGATATTTTTGAAGACTTTGGGATCCTTTTACTATGAGAGGATGATAGCCAGCGCACCCAGTGACTTTACCGAAATGGTGAGCATGGGCATGCGATTAGAGGAAGGAATTCGCGAAGGACGTCTGGTTAAAGAAGGGAGTACGTCCAGCAGTGTGAAGAAGTTCGGAGGTGTTTTCCCGAAGAGGAAAGAGCAAGATGTTAGTGCTTTATTTCCAGGTAGGCCTAGGAGAGGCTACTCTCACGTCGCGGCAGTCACTCCGGCTGTCCGCCCAGCTTTGGTAGCCCCATCTCATCAGATTCCGCCACCTCAACAACGACCTTTTCAACAGCAGCCTCGACAACAGGCCTATCCGCTCAACAATCAGAACCGTTCGCCCAGAAAGCCGCAGTTTGATGCCATTCCTATGACGTATACCGAACTTTTCCCTGCTCTCATCAGAAAGAATCTCATCACAACCAAACCACCTCCTGTCGCACCGAACAGTGCTTCTCCGTGGTACAAGGCGGATCAATTCTGTGAATATCATCAAGGGTCGCCGGGGCACAACCTTGAGAATTGCTTTGCGTTGAAGGCGGATGTGCAGAGATTAATTAAGAATGGCATCTTGTCTTTTAAGGATGTGAATCCAAATGTCAGAGATAACCCTTTGCCCCGACATGGGGCAGCTTCTGTGAATATGGTGGAGGGTTGCCCGGGGAAGTTCCGAGTTTTCCAAGTCGAGCACATTAGAGAATCATTGATCAGGTTACATCAGAGTTTGAGAAGACTTGCCTTTGTTAGGCACCAACATGACTATGACGTTTGCCAGTTTTGTTCAAGAGAAGAGGATTGTCCTATTGTGAAGGAGGACATTCAGAAGTTGCTAGATCAGAGAATTATTACTATTACCTATGACCGAAATCCTGAAGATGAAGTGAATGTTATCACCCCACAGTTTAATTTGCCAGAATCAGTAGAGATTGCTTACAACAGCCAGACTGCGTCTGCTGAGCCTTTGATTATTTACCCACCCGGCCCTGTGCCTTATAGCTCAGACCAAGCCGTGCCGTACAAGTATAACGCCACCATGATCGAGAACGGGGTAGAGATCCCCATCCCAACTAGACCGTCTTTCGTTAATATTGCCGATGTAAGTAGAGTGACAAGAAGTGGGCGTGTTTTTGCCGCGGTACCGACAAGAAGACCAGAAGTTCAAGTAAGGAGGCCCATGCCGGCGGAGATTCCTGTAAGAAATGAACCAATGGTTGAGATAGGTCGATCCAGTGGACCTATCCCTCACCCTGAAGAAGATGAAATCTTAAAGCTTATCAAAAGAAGCGAGTATAAAATTGTGGACCAGCTTCTGCAAACACCTTCCAAGATTTCCTTGCTTGCCTTATTGAGAGATTCTGGGGCACACAGAGAAGCCTTGATGAAAGTGTTGGACCAGGCGTTCGTAGACCATGATGTGACAGTTGATCAGTTTGACGGGATTGTGGGGAATATAACCTCGTGTAAAAACTTGGGTTTCAGTGATGAAGAACTCCCGGAGGAGGGGAGAAACCATAATATGGCTCTGCACATTTCAGTAAGTTGTGGGAACGATACCTTATCAAGCGTGTTAGTGGATACCGGCTCGTCATTGAATGTGATGCCCAAGACCACGTTGTCTCGACTTTCATATCCAGGTGCTCCTATGAGGCCTAGCGGAGTAATTGTTAAAGCCTTTGATGGTTCCAGGAAGACAGTTATCGGTGAAGTGGATCTTCCCATAGTGATTGGTCCCCATACTTTTCAAATCACTTTCCAAGTGATGGACATCCGTGCTGCTTATAGTTGTTTATTGGGCCGTCCCTGGATCCATGATGCCGGGGCAGTCACCTCCACACTCCATCAGAGATTAAAATTTGTGAGACATGGGAAACTAGTGATGATTGGGGGAGAGCAGGCCATGGTGGTAAGTCATTTATCATCATTTTCTTTTATTGATGCTGACGAGGACGTCGGGACCCGGTTTCAGGGCCTATCTGTTGCTAAGGATACCGTGAAGAAGCAGGGGGCATCCATCTCTTCTTTTGAGGATGCACGGCGAGTAGTGGAGAGTGGTTCGGCCGAAGGATGGGGCCAGGTGTTAACGTTACCCGAGAATAAGTCTGGGGAAGGTTTGGGTTTTCATCCAATAGCTGCGAGGGTCAAGAAAGAGGTGGTTGTTCGTCCAATTCAAGAGGTCTTTCGAAGTGCAGGGTTTGTACATCCTGAGGTTGATGCTGTCATAGATGATGATTCCGAGGAGGATTTGCCCGTGTTTGTGACGCCTGGATTGGCTTGCCAAAACTGGATAGCTGTTGACATTCCCGTGGTTATGCATATTTCCGAGTAATGTTTTGTTTATTTTCCTTTTGAAAAATCGCTCTGCCCAAGGCGAAACATATTTTGTGTCGGGCTATGAAAAATAACCCCTTTTGCTCTGCCCAAAGCAAAAGAGAAATGTCTGGGCTTGTTATTTCAAGTATTTCCTCTTTAATGAATAAAAATGTTATTTTGTCCACTGCTGTTTTATTTTTCATTTTTCGGGAAATAATAATGAAAATTGATTAAGAGCATTTTGTTTTATTTGCACAAATCGATTTCTAAAATAAAGCATAATCATGTGTGCAGATTACTTCATGACTTAACCATCAAAAACAATGATCCTATGCCCTCTCCCAACTTTGAATTCCCTGTGTTCAGAGCCGAAGGAGAGGATGATGAAGAGGTTCCTGTTGAGATTTCCCGTTTGATCGAGCAAGATGAGAAGGTCATTCAACCATTTGAAGAACCTGTAGAGTTGGTCAATTTGGGTGATGAAGAAGTTAGAAAGGAAGTCAAAGTCGGAGCTTTGCTTATCCCGGAAGTTAAGGAGAAGATGTTGGAGCTTCTCAGAGAGTATGTTGATGTGTTTGCGTGGTCTTACCAAGATATGCCAGGTTTGGACAACGACATTGTGGAGCATCGTTTACCGTTGAGACCCGAATGTCCACCGATCAAGCAGAAATTGAGAAGGACTCGTCCTGACATGGCCGACAAGATTAAAGAAGAAGTTCAGAAGCAGATCAACGCAGGTTTTCTTGTGACATCGGTCTATCCTCAGTGGTTAGCCAACATCGTGCCTGTTGCTAAGAAGGATGGTAAGGTTCGGATGTGTGTAGACTACAGAGATCTGAACAGAGCTAGTCCGAAGGATGATTTCCCGTTACCTCATATTGATGTATTGGTCGACAGTACTGCCAAGTTCAAAGTCTTTTCTTTCATGGATGGTTTCTCTGGTTACAACCAAATCAAGATGGCGCCGGAAGATATGGAAAAGACCGCTTTCATTACACCGTGGGGAACTTTCTGTTATCGAGTTATGCCGTTTGGTTTGAGGAATGCTGGTGCAACGTACCAAAGGGCCATGACTGCTTTGTTTCATGACATGATGCATAAGGAGATCGAAGTGTATGTGGATGACATGATTGCCAAATCACAGACGGAAGAAGATCACTTGGAGCATTTGTTGAAGCTATTCCAGCGTTTGAGAAAGTACAAACTCCGTCTGAATCCCAATAAGTGCACTTTTGGCGTTCGTTCAGGAAGACTTTTAGGTTTCATTGTCAGTCAGAAAGGTATTGAAGTAGATCCCGATAAAGTCAAAGCTATTCGGGAAATGCCCGCACCCAAGACGGAAAAACAAGTAAGAGGATTCCTTGGGAGACTGAATTACATTTCTAGGTTCATATCTCACATGACTGCTACTTGTGGGCCAATTTTCAAGCTTCTCCGCAAGAACCAAGGATGTGTGTGGACAGAGGATTGTCAGAAAGCTTTCGATAGTATCAAAGAGTATTTGCTCGAACCTCCCATTTTGATTCCTCCGGTGGAAGGAAGGCCCTTGATTATGTATTTGACCATATTAGAGGATTCCATGGGATGTGTGCTTGGTCAGCAGGACGAGACTGGAAGAAAGGAGCACGCTGTATATTATCTGAGTAAGAAATTCACAGACTGTGAGTCTCGATATTCATTGCTTGAGAAAACCTGTTGTGCTTTAGCCTGGGCTGCTCGCCGTCTGCGCCAGTATATGATTAATCACACTACTTGGTTGATCTCCAAAATGGACCCAATCAAGTATATCTTTGAGAAGCCCGCCTTATCTGGAAGGATAGCCCGTTGGCAGATGTTGTTATCTGAATATGACATTGAGTATCACACTCAGAAGGCAATCAAAGGGAGTATCTTGGCCGATCATTTGGCTCACCAACCAATTGAAGACTATCAATCCATCAAGTTTGATTTCCCCGATGAAGATGTTATGTACTTGAAAGCTAAAGACTGTGAGGAGCCGTTACCTGAAGAAGGACCTGATCCTGAATCCCGATGGGGTTTGATATTTGACGGAGCTGTGAATTCCTATGGAAATGGAATTGGGGCAATCATCGTTACTCCCCGAGGTACTCATATCCCGTTCACGGCAAGACTGAAGTTTGACTGTACAAACAACATGGCGGAGTATGAGGCATGTATTATGGGTCTCGAAGAAGCGGTGGATCTAAGGATTAAGATTCTGGATATTTACGGAGATTCGGCACTGGTGATTAATCAAATTAAAGGAGAGTGGGAAACTCGACATCCTGGTTTGATCCCTTACAGAGACTATGCTAGAAGGTTGTTAACCTTCTTCAACAAGGTGGAATTACATCATATCCCTAGGGATGAGAATCAAATGGCTGATGCTTTGGCTACTTTGTCTTCAATGTTTCAAGTGAATGATTGGAACGACGTGCCTACAATCCGAGTTATGCGCCTCGACCGACCTGCTCATGTGTTCGCAGTAGAAGAGGTCACCGACGACAAACCTTGGTTCTATGACATCAAACGTGTCCTTCAAACTCAAGAGTACCCGCCTGGGGCATCCAACAAAGATAGGAAGACGTTGAGAAGATTAGCAAGCAGTTTCTTTCTCAATGAAGAAGTGTTGTATAAAAGGAATTATGACATGGTCTTGCTCAGATGTGTAGACAGACGTGAAGCAGACATGCTGATGCAAGAGGTACACGAAGGATCCTTTGGAACTCATGCCAATGGACATGCAATGGCTAGAAGGATGTTGAGAGCTGGTTACTACTGGATGACCATGGAATCTGATTGCTGCAAGTATGTGAAGAAGTGTCATAAATGCCAGATTTATGCGGACAGGATGCACGTACCGCCGACCCTCCTCAATGTTATATCTTCACCTTGGCCTTTCTCCATGTGGGGCATTGATATGATTGGGATGATTGAACCCAAAGCTTCAAATGGTCATCGTTTCATCTTGGTAGCGATCGATTACTTTACTAAGTGGGTGGAAGCCGCATCTTATGCTAATGTAACCAGACAGGTGGTAGTCAGATTTATCAAGAATCAGATTATTTGTCGGTATGGTATCCCGAGTAAGATCATCACTGACAATGGGTCGAATTTGAATAACAAGATGATGAAGGAGCTTTGTGAAGAGTTCAAAATCGAGCATCATAATTCCTCTCCTTACAGGCCGAAGATGAATGGGGCTGTTGAAGCTGCTAACAAGAATATCAAGAAGATCGTCCAGAAGATGGTGGTAACTTATAAGGACTGGCATGAAATGCTTCCGTTTGCTTTACACGGGTATCGTACTTCGGTTCGAACTTCAATAGGCGTGACCCCTTTTTCCCTAGTTTATGGTATGGAAGCAGTACTCCCCGTGGAGGTTGAGATTCCGTCTCTGAGAGTGTTGATGGAAGCCAGGCTTTCTGAGGCCGAATGGTGTCAAAGTAGATACGATCAGTTGAATTTAATCGAAGAAAAGAGATTAACAGCTTTGTGTCACGGTCAGTTGTATCAGCAAAGAATGAAGAAGGCTTTTGATAAGAAGGTTCGACCGCGCGAGTTCAGAGAAGGTGACCTTGTGCTCAAGAAGATATTATCTTTCCAACCTGATTCTAGGGGCAAATGGGCTCCTAACTATGAAGGACCGTATGTTGTTAAGAAAGTCTTCTCTGGAGGTGCCATGATTCTCACCAATATGGACGGTGAAGATCTTCCGCGTCCTATGAACGCCGATGCAGTCAAGAAGTATTTCGCTTAGGCAAATTTCTGGTCAAATCAGTCTTGGCATCTGAGCATATTCTGGAATTCAAAGTTGTTAGGGAGAATAGTGATCATTGTTTTTGTATGACCTTTTATTTCACATACTATTTCCCCAAACTTTTGTAAACCGTTGGAGTCGCATTGTTAGCGAACTACCATCGTATTAATGAAATTTGAGCGTTTACCTTTTGTGGGCAAAATTTTAATTTTTATGGAAATACTTGAAACAAATTTACTTAAAATATTCTTATTTCTAAAATGTGTCGTGAATAACGAAAGGAATATTAACAGTCGTTCCGAAGATGGTCAAGCCATGAAATGCAAAACAGTACAGTAATTTATACTTGCATGATGAATTTGTTTTCTTTCAAAATCATCATGAAGTGTTGGCTGTGTACATGCTTGGTGATGGTGGTGCTAAATTTGGTGACTCCCCAGTTGTTCCAGTTAAGTGTGGTTTTAGCTACCTTTGTTTGGGAGATTTTGAAGTGCGGTACACTTCGTCTCATGCCAGTGGATTATTGGTGCTAGAAGATTGGATTTGATTGTTTGTCTCCTCAGAAGACTTGAGCCTTGTAGCGTGACACCTTCCGACGTTGCTTTGTATTCCGTTTATCTTCCATCTTTTCAAGAGTGGCCGAGCATTTACGTTGCTGTGACACCTTATTATCTCCAAGATATCCCATCTGTCTGTTTTGTCAGCATATACACGACATTCATTTATTCATCCACACTCGCATCATGCACACACAGTTGTATTTGTTAATATCATTAAATTCGTACACCTTAGTTGTGTCTTTTTCAAATAACGTATTTGATCTTTCCAAATAGGGTGTCAACTTAAGCATAAAGTGCGCCTCCTTTCTAATTCCCCAACTGAGCTAATCCTCGTGGATGATTTTTTTGATTCAGCTTACCTTGTCCATTTCTGGATAGGATAAAATTCCCCAATCGAGTTACTTTCTCATTGGGTAGAGTCTTGTTTGACTGTTTCTCTGGTTATCCCTGGATGAAGTTGTTGCCTCTTGCATAGGCTATCTCATTGATTTTCCCCAGTGAATTTGCGACCTAGACGGTTGGTGCATTTATTTTGCACAATAAAGTATATGATCTCCTCGGGAGAGATTGATTCGAGTTTCCTTTTGACGAGGATTATATTCTCTGCCAGTACCATCGCAATCCCCCTCTGAATTATGTTGGAAAACGACAAGCGGTAGCTCTTCACGAGCAACTTGTACGTTACTATCTTCGACAAGCGCCGAGCAGTAGTTCTTCATGAACTACTAGTGCGTTATTTTATCTTTCGGAAAGCACCAAGCAGCAGTTCTTCACGAGCTACTAGTGCGTCATTTTATTCCGTTGGAAAGCACCGAGCAGCAGTTCTTCATGAGCTACTGGTGCGTCAGTTATGACTTTGTGAAAGCGCCGAGCAGCAGTTCTTCATGAGCTACTAGTGCGTCATCGTCATTTTATCCTTTTTGGGAAGCGCCGAGCAGCAGTTCTTCATGAACTACTAGTGCGTCTTTTACTCTTTTTGAAAGCGACAAGCAGCAAACTCTTCATGAGTTACCAGTACGTTATTTTCTTTGGACGACAGCAAGTGGTAGCTTCTTTATTTGAGCAACTTGTTCGTTATCGGTATTTTCTTTGGACGACAGCAAGTGGTAGCTTCTTTATTTGAGCAACTTGTTCGTTATCGGTATTTTCTTTGGACGACAGCAAGCGGCAGCTTCTTTATTTGAGCAACTTGTTTGTTATCGGTATTTTCTTTGGACGACAGCAAGCGGCATCTTCTTTATTTGAGCAACTTGTTTGTTATCGGTATTTTCTTTGGACGCCAACAACTGGCAATTTTCTTTATTTGAACAACCTTCGTATCTACAGTCTTATCACCTCAGCATTAATGAGTATATCTCTGAAAATCTCGCAGAGAAGTCTGGTACGAATCTACACCTCCAGAAGTCGGTAACCAGTTATCAGCAATTCGATACTCCCTGTCTACCGTCGACCTTGAGTTGCGAACTCACTGTTTTGGATCAATGACCTGTTATGGCCTATGCAAGATGCTCTCTTTGTTAGGGCTAGAGGTTGTATTCCCTCGATTTTATTCGCTGTCAGGAGTCTGTCGTGGGAAGTCGATAGCTTGTTTCCCCAGTAGCGTATAATTCATGTCTCTGTGTTTTGTTGACGTTCGATTCCCTCAACATTGTCTCGTTTTCACAATATCTTTCTCTGTGAGTTAGATCGCTGCATTCATACCAGACGTGACGACGGCATCTTAGGACAAAATTTGCGTAGTTATGTATTTAAGTACCTTCAATCTCGTCGACACGAAGATTTTAATCTTCATATCTCCGGATAGAAGAAACTTAAATAGGGGCAGCTGTTGTACCCCAAATTTTGACCTAAGACGTCGTCTCCTATCTGCATCTTTACATTACATTTGTTTTGATCCATCGATTTTAAATTTCATGACTTTTTCGGGCCAAGAGCTATTTATGCTGAACATTAAATCATTTAATCGATTCGTGCAAAAAATGATGTTTATTAATTATCTATTATCTAAAACTTAAATAATTGAAATTCATTTTTTGATTATTATTTAGTTTAAAGATGTAGGGATAATAAAATGAACATCAGAGAAGAGGCGCATTAATTGTGCGGACGTTTTATTTATTTACTCATTATTTTTAAATTTAAGTAACTAGAATTTATTCTTAGTTATTATATAATTTAAAGGTTATGAATAATATAAATAAGCATTTGAGGAAATTCATTGGTCAATAACGACTGTTTAATCGTTCGTCGTTCTAGGTTAAATAATTGAAATCCTATTTTAATTATTATAATTTAGTTGAGAATGATGGATTAAATAATCGAAGGTATTAGTTGGTCAATGATAATTATTATTTATCTGTTTATTATTTTGAATGTAGGTAATTGGAAATTTGTTTTCAATTATTATTCGTTTGGAGAAATAATAAACGATAAATAAATAAAGAAGAAGAATTAATGGACAAATAGTTTCTTTTATTCATTTTTTTTGGTACAAGTTATTTTGTAAATATTGTATATATTGCAGTAAATTACAATAATGAATTGTCAAAATTAAAATGAAATAAACTAGTCTATCTTAATTCTAAAGCTTCCAATCCAATGCGTTTGTCCGCTCATTTAATTTTACCTGCACAATTAAAAGAAAAGAATTAGAATTCAAATAAATAATTAAATGCAGAAAATAAATTTTAATGTTCATCATTAAATGTAATGGCCGGAATCAGTTATTATTTTTTTGCAAATCACGGGATTACTCCCGGTTCACAAAAAAAAGAAAAGGATTTCAAAGCATATGCATAAATTATTTTCCAAAACTGCATACTTAAGCTAATTACATTTTGTTCAAAATCCCAAATGTAAATTCAAAGCATACAGCATAAGCAAACAATATGCAGTAACCATATGCAAGCATGCCCCTTTTAACGTGGCCTACACATCAGGAAGCAAACAACATTTGGATTAAAAGCAAATATGCAGTTTGACTATTCTTGCAAGCAACAAAATTCCTTTTTCTTTCATCATTTTTCAGCCACTACATTTTCAGAAAATAGACAGCTTATCACTCTTTTGTCAAAGCCATTCTGAGAGAGAAAAAGAGAGGGAGAAGTGTGGGATTTGCAGGCTTAGCTTAGGCAGAAAGAGGTATACAAGACAAACTAAGAAAATATAGCCAGTAAGAATAATAGCACAGAAGAAGAATAAAGGCAAACTGAGGGGACAGTAGTGCAGAATGCTCAGGGAGATCCCAAGGGATTTGTTTTCAAAGTTCCTGGCCTGTAGCGCAAGAGAAGAGAGGAGAACTGTTATATTACAACAAAAGAGAAAACAAAGGATCCCATCTTCAAAAAACAGCATAAAGAGAAAACGAAATATACAAGTTATCAGAACAACATAATCAAAACCCTGCATCAATCTCACACAAACAAAAAATCTCTACCAGCATCATAACCTGCTAATGCCTTAGCTCTTTGTCAACACATAACCCATCACTGAGTTATCCCAAACCAAAACAAAACCTGCATAATCACTGAGAAAACGATTTTCCAAACCATACAAAAAACATTACCAACTGATTGAGCCCCCTATAGCCAATATCACCATCCCCTGTCATCGAAAAACCTCAAGAAACCACACAGAAATTCCACATCCATCATCATGAACAACCAATGCCCAAACCTACGCATTATCCATCCAATAACCTGAAAATTCTACACAACCAACTAGGCCTCAGTGCAACATCATCGGCTTTCCAAAGCGTTCTTTTCTCGAGCCTACATCATTTTTGCAAACCTTTTCTCAGACCAACAAGAGCAAGTGCAGTATCACATTCAATCAGAAGAGGAAAGAAACAAGGTTTGGCTTCAACAAGTTTCAAGAAGAACAAGGTAGCATCATATTCAAGAAGAAGAAGAAAGAGCCAAAGTGCAGTTCAACAGGTTCCAACAATAGCAAACACAGTAGCACGTTCAAGCAAAAGGAAGGGAAAGTCGCAAATACCGTTCACCACCGTGTGCGCCTGCCGTCTCCCTGCTGTCCGGCCTCCATCACCCCAAGCTCCTCCTCCTTCTCCACCTAGGTAACACGCTTTCTTCCATTCTTTTTCCTTAAATGGCATTCAATTAACATGGACAGATAAACATGAAAATTAGTCAGAATCCAACGAAACCGTAAAACCCATAACGAAGCTGTAAAAATTTACACGCGAATCAAACTTAAAATTAACGAAAACGATTTGTCATTACCGTCTCTGCCTAAGCCGCCGCGTCAACAATGGAGGGAAGAGAAGCTTGGTGTGGGTGGCCGGAACAAGGAAATGTCGACATTGGAGGCAAGAAAACGAAGAAGCTGCGCGAGAGAGATGAAGATCGTGAAGAGAGGCGCCGTTCTGCCTTAAGCCAAACCCTAAAATCCTTTTGTACAAACAAACACAACCCTAATCATAACTTAATCCCTTGGACCCTATTCTCAGCTTAAGCCCACGAATTCGTACACCCCCCCCCTGCCTTCATCACGCTTGGGCTTTATTCCAACCATCCAGCCCATTCCATTTGCTATTCATCCCATCTTTTATTAGTTTAATTCCTTTCTTTTTCTTAATTAATTTAGATTAGTTAATTTTTCTTAGGAATAACATATAATTTTCAATAGATAATCTTTAATATATTTTACTCAAATCTCATTTAGTTTAAATTTATGTTTATTTAATAATTTTAGTCTTGCTTATTTTTAATTCAATTCATGGTTTAATTTAATTCAAAGAAAATATTTAATATCTCTAAAAAACATGTAAAATGAGAAAACTAAAAGACATTTTATTTTATTCCCCTCATTTTGATTAAATACCAATATAATAAAAACATAAAAAATAGAAACATATAAAATCTAAAAAACATTTCTCTTAATTCTCGTTACCCTTTTATCATTAAAAATGCGTAAAAAAGTGAAAATCAATTAAACTTTTTCTTTTCGCCTATTAAACAAAAAAATCATATAAAATGCATGTTCATATTTAATTGTTGTGTATCATTTTCTGTCAATTATTCCATTGCACTTGTTTATTCTATTTGCACCAATCCAAAGGGAATAGTCTAATTTTTTTTTGTTGACTTCATGTCCTCAAAACGATCGAGCGAATACTCTCATTCATTAAAAACTTAGGTCAATTTTCTTCAAACATTCACATTACTTCAAAATTTCAACCTTTTCAAGACTTATACCTTTTAAGCCAAAAACTTCGACATTAGGTCGTCGTATCTTCAAAAACCCGTCCGTATCCCTTTTCGGCCAAAACAATTTATTTTCAATCAAGCAATCAATTTTAAATAAAACAGATATTTCAAAAGGTTCCTATAGAGTACTATAGATGCATTGGGTGCTAATACCTTCCCATTGTATAACCAACCCCCGAACCATAAGATCTCTTTTCAAAAACGCCTTGTATTCTTATTACTTTTAAAAGTATTATTTACATTGCATATTTAGGGTTTTATTTCGCTCTCTTCCCTTTTCCTTTGGAAACAATAAAGCGCGGTGGCGACTCTTGCTTTTTGCGAGACGAATTAATCAATAATTCGATCTCCGATTTACCCCGCTACATTTTTTATCGCTACACTCAGGATGCTATTCCAACCTTTAGTTTGCTTGGAAACCAAGAGAATCGTGCTATGGTACTTCAACTGCAAAACAGAAAAATGAAAATGGTGATGTTATCTAGGGATGTTACAGGTCGTGTTTAGGGCTTGGAACAGTTTCAAGGAATGATGTGGGATGTGTTTGAAGTGGTTTCAGCAAGAATGCACGAATGGATTGAGTTATGGAACTCAATCTGCAGCAGGTGCCCTGTTTTGGCAGTTCTATGGGGTTTCTGTGTTTGAGAAGGCAATGGAGATGGTTGGCTCGTGTTTTAGGTCAGGGTGGTTGTTTAGAATGTGTTCACAATCTTTTTTAAGCTTCTCTTGGCTGTGATGAGAGTTGTGTGTTGTTATGCTAGTTTTCTTCTCACTTGAGCAACAAAAGTTCAAGTTGTGTTCTAGACTGATGCAGGCCCCCAATCTATGCTGCAACCTTTCCCCTTGATCAGTGTGTTTTGCTTCTGAACTTGTGCCCAAAGATATGGCCTTGTACTTCTTGATTTGCAACTTTGACATAAAGCCATACTTTTCTAAAATGGCTAATTTGCTTTTTCTATTTAAGGGTTAAACTTCCATGTAATGACCAAACTCATAGAACAACACCTTGGCACAAAGTATTAGCATTAAATTATGGAGTGTAGATGAGATAAAAGACCTGTAATCTAGCTTAAGGCATGCTGAGTTCAAAAATGCAAGGTTATGGACATGTAACTTGGTCATGAACAAAGTGAGTTTTTCCCAACTTGCCAAATTCGATTCTCCATAACCATGAGGTTGTTTGATGAGTTCTTGGACATTTTGGAAAGCTTGGAATGTGTACTACAATCCATCTTTGAAATTCAAATTGAAATTCCAAGTGGAAGTATGTGAAAAGTGGTCTTGAAGTTAGGCAAAAATCCTGCCTAAAATGGTTCAAAATTTCTCTAAGTTAAGAATGGTTTGGTACCCTTGTTCCAAAAATTGTAACTTGAGATACAAGCTTATTTTGAGAAAACTTTGTGAATCAAAGTTGTAGATTTTGCAATGGACTACAACTTTCATGTTTTGACTTTTCCTTGAATCCAAATGAATCTTGGTGAGAAAGTGGGACAAAGTTAGGAAAAAATTAGGATTTTTCATAACTTAGAAAAATTCTAAGTTATGAAAAATCTTCATTTCAAACCCTAATTTGTGATTCTT
The DNA here is from genome assembly GCA_948472305.1 of Vicia faba. NCBI lineage: Eukaryota > Viridiplantae > Streptophyta > Magnoliopsida > Fabales > Fabaceae > Vicia > Vicia faba. The sequence continues at coordinate 691,813,983 of OX451736.1, forward strand.
GATTTCTTGATGAACAAGTTTCATGATTTGGCATGTTTTGATGAAAAATGAATCTTGACACTTGATTTTGACCAAAAAGTCAAAGTTTGACTTTTCAGTATACAGTCAAAATTGATCAATTGACTGGAAAATTCAACTGTCAATCTTGTGCATTTGGGATCTTTTGAACTTGTTGAGCATGTCAAGACAATTCCATTGGGTCCTTGATGTGAGCTTGGTTTTCCATTGGCTTGGTCAAACAGTCAAAAATTGCCTTTGTGCAGTCAAAACCCTAAAAATGACCATTTTGCCCTTTTGGTGATCTGATCAAATTTCTCGTGGAATTATGATCCAAACTTGATCAAATGGTCCATATGAGTTCATAATGTTGATGTGGGTCAATTTTCATGAGATTTGACTGTCAATTGGCCACCGTTGACTTTTTCCCTAATACAGCTGATTTCTAGGTCAATTGTCCAATTGATTGAGCAAAATTTGGAATCAAGACTTGAAACTTGGTATGGATAAACTTGGGAGTCCAATATGAAGCATGAAAGTCTTCTTAGGCATTTTAGGTCAAAATATCTTTGTGCAAACACAAACCCTAATTTGGGTCAACAGTGCAAGGAGAAGTCTTGCAGAGGAAACCCTAACTGGATCTTGAGCTTCAAGGGTCTTGTGATGAGAAAATGTTGAGAAAATGGGAGGGAAAATTTTGGGGTACAACAGTTGCCCCTGTTCAATCTTCTTGAACCTGAAGAGTTAGATTGGCAAGTTTGCCTTTCGTGACTCGAGGGTAAAAGGAGATTGGACACTAGAGTGCCCGGAAATTTTCACTCGCATGTTGGAGTATCAGCAATGTGATGTCGGGAATGGGCTTATAGATGCCATTTGGAGAGATTGTGGGTAGGGAGATGGGCTTATAGATGCCATCTGAAGGCGTGACAGAACCTTGGTGGGAATGGGCTTATAGATGCCATTTGGAAGTGTTGATCGCATAAGAGATTCCTTAGCGATAACTTGTGCACTTTGAGAAAGACAGATGTTTTCCTGGCTTGTTACAGGTGTTGATCTTCAATCTCATCATGCAGACATGCCCTGGCTAGATACAGGAATCAAGTCTACAATCGGTTGCTCACAGATGTGCCCTGGCTGGATACAGGTATCGAATCTGAAATTAGTCGTCAACAAATATGCCCTGGCTGGATACAGGAATCGAATCTTCAAACGCTTCAGATGTGCCCTGGCTGGATACAGGAATTGAATCTGGAATTGTAACAGTCGATAGATATGCCCTGGCCAGATACAGGAATCGAATCTTCAAACTCTTCAGATGTGCCCTGGTTAGATACAGGAATCGAATCTGGAATTGTGACAGTCGATAGATATGCCCTGGCCGGATACAGGAATCGAATCTTCAAACTCTTCAGATGTGCCCTGGCTAGATACAGGAATCGAATCTGGAATTAGTTGTCAACAGATATGCCCTGGCTAGATACAGGAATCGAATCTTCAAACTCTTTAGATGTGCCCTGGCTAGATACAGAAATCGAATCTGGAATTATGACAGTCGAAGGTAGTTGTCTTTTGGGTTGTCTTTTTCCCTGAAAAGACAAAACATCAGTTGTATGCAATGTCATGATGTATGAAATGCATGATGTCATGATGTTCAAAACGAGATAGTGTTGTATGCACTTTATCATGTATGTAAGTAAGATGTATGAAATGTGAAATGTTTATGAATGTATTTTCGTCTAGGAAAATAAATCCTTGACGATTGGCTGGGAAATTAAATCCTGGGCTGACGTTGAAGAGTAAAGTTCTTCGCTTCCGCTAGGGATGATGTTTGCAAGAATACACCGGTAGGAGAAGATGACTCCGTTGGGGAATAAACTTGTTGGAGAGATTACTCTGAGGGGAAATACTCTGTGGGAAGAGATACTTCGCTGAAGTTTTGATGAGAGCTCCGCTGAGGATTTCGACGATGGACTCCGCCGGGGATAACAATGATAAACTCCGCTGGGGACTGGAAGAACTTCATCGAGGGCGATCTTTCGTGGAAATTAGCTTAGGATAACCCAGTTATAAGCCCTTGTGAGGAATAACTTTGAATAAAGCCCGGGAGAGACGTCCGTACTTTACAGGGGATAAGCTTCCAGAATCTACTGGGGATAAGCTTCAAGACCTGCTGGGGATATGGATTCCAAATTCCCTGGGGAAACTTTCGGACTGTACTTGAAAAATGGTTCCACTGGGGTGTCTGTATTCCGCCGGGGAAAAATCTTAGATCAAGACTGCCGGGGATGCTTGCTGAGAACTGCCTATACTCCGCTGGGGAATGTTGATATCTTATGGGGATACCCAACTTCTTTTAGGCTGACCGTAGACTAACTCTGCTGGAGGAGAGTACTGCTGACTTGCTAGGGGAACATGGTGCCTACTGTAGGGCTGATGATAGACTAACTCTTCCTGGGGAGAGTATTGCTGAATCTTGTCCTACTCTGTGGGGAGTTTGAGATAACTTGGTCACATTCTTCAGTTGAATCTACCTTGGTACCTTGGCGGACAGAGCAACTAGACTGCCTGGACAACTCTACATTGCCCCTGTTTCTGATGTCACCTGTAATTAGTCTTTTGTTTCGTATGCAAGTATTTATGAATTAGCAATTTAACGTCAAATGCATATATCAAAAATGAACATTGGACGTTCTTCGCAAGACAAAACAGAAAAAGGAAAAACAAATGGCAATTTGTTTGGAAAACTGAATTTGTATTGATTTTGAAATTTGCCTGTAAATAGGCATTTTTTGTACAAGAGGCTGGCGTCCCAGTAAGAGAACGCCGCCGAATAACATAAAGTTTATACAACTTTGAAAAGGAAACAAAACAGCTATGTGAACAATATTCCCACTGGGTTCCAACTCTGCTATTGCCTTTATGTCTTCAAGCGTCTCATCACTTTGCTTCTTAGTTAAAGATGAAGCTGATTGATCGATGCCGAAGTCTGAGCCCGATAGTTGATGCCGAATTCTGGATGCAAGGTGATCCAATGAGACATAGTGTTACGCTTTATCCCTAACTTTTGCCTGGACCGCCCTTTCGGGTTTTCAGTCCACCGGGATACCCATTTTTGCCCAAGCCGCCTTTTCAGGTTTTCGACTTGCCGGGTGTACAGATTTTTTTCATTTCATCCCTTATTTTTGCCCGAACCCTTTTGGTTCGCCGGGAAGCCCTTATTTTTGCCTAGGTATGTCAACCTAGCGGGTCTTTTATTCATGCGTAGTATCTTTTTACTATGTCTGCGTTGGCGGGGTGAGGAAGGTCGTCACCATCCATGGTGGTCAGAATCATGGCTCCTCCTGAGAACACATGTTTAACCACAAATGGCCCTTCGTACGTAGGGGTCCATTTTCCCCTGGGATCACTTTGAGGAAGGATGATGCGTTTGATTACCAGGTCCCCAACTTGATACTCTTGTGGTCTGACTTTCTTGTTAAATGCCCTGATCATTCGTTTTTGGTACGTCTGACCATGACAGATAGCGGTGAGCCTCTTTTCGTCAATTAGGTTTAATTGATCAAGTCGAGTCTGGATCCAGTCATCTTCACTCAAGTCTGCATCCTTCATTATCCGGAGAGAGGGTATTTGGACTTCAATTGGCAAGACTGCCTCCATGCCATAGACCAAGGAAAAAGGAGTTGCCCCAGTTGACGTCCTCGCTGAGGTACGGTACCCATGAAGAGCAAATGGTAACATTTCGTGCCAATCTTTGTAGGTCACTGTCATATTCTGCACGATTTTCTTGATGTTCTTATTAGCTGCTTCTACAGCCCCATTCATCTTCGGCCGGTAAGGAGAAGAGTTGTGGTGCTGTATCTTGAATTGCTCGCAGAGCTCAGTGATCATCTTGTTGTTAAGATTGGTACCATTGTCCGTAATGATCCTTTCCGGGACGCCGTACCGACAAATCAGGTTATGCCGAATGAAACGTGCCACGACGCTCTTGGTTACCGTGGCGTAGGAAGCCGCCTCAACCCACTTCGTGAAGTAATCAATCGCTACCAAGATGAAGCGATGCTCGTTGGATGCCGTCGGTCGGATCTCGCCGATCATATCAATGCCCCACATTGCAAAAGGCCAAGGTGCCGTTAGGACGTTCAGAGGAACCAGAGGGATATGCACCTTATCAGCATAGATCTGGCATTTATGACAAGTTCGAGAATGTTGGTAACAGTCGGCTTCCATTGTGGACCAGAAATATCCTGCCCGAAGGATTTTCTTTGCCATGGTATGTCCACTGGAATGTGTTCCGAATGTACCTTCATGCAGTTCTACCATGATCTTCTCTGCTTCAGTCTTATCCACACAACGCAGTAAAGTTGAATCATGGTTTCGTTTGTAGAGAATGCCGTTGCTGAGGAAGAATTTTTCCGCAAACCTTCTCATGAACTTCTTGTCATTGACCGATGCGCCTTCGGGGTATTCTTGAACTTCCAAATATCTCTTTACCTCATGATACCAGGGTTTTTCGGTTACCTCTTCGGCCTCGAGATCGCAGCAGTATGCAAGTTCGTCCAACTTCCAGATAATGATCCGGGGAGCCTCGTTGTCCCATTTGACTTTGAACATTGAAGACATCGTAGCTAGTGCGTCCGCTAACTGATTCTCCTCTCTTGGGAAGTGTTCAAAAGTTATCTCTTCAAAGTTGGGAAGCAAAGTCAACACATACTCGTAAGGAATAAGATTTGGGTGTTTCGTATCCCACTCGCCTTTGATCTGATTGATCACGAGAGCGGAATCTCCGAAGACACTCAAAAACTTGATCCTTAAGTCGATTGCAGCTTGAAGACCCATGATACATGCTTCATATTCTGCCATGTTGTTGGTGCAGTTGAAACACAGTCGGGCGGTGAGTGGAGTATGAGTACCTTTAGGGGATATGATCACAGCACCGATGCCGTTACCCAAAGCGTTCGAGGCTCCGTCAAAATGCATAGACCATCGAGATCCTTCCTCAGGTCCTTCATCCGGTCCAGGTACTTCACAATCAGTTACTACCATGATATCTTCATCTGGAAATTCAAAGTTCAATGATTGGTAATCGTCCACAGGTTGGTGTGCCAAATGGTCTGCCAATACACTTCCCTTGATTGCTTTTTGAGTTGTGTATTGGATATCATATTCTGTCAAGATCATTTGCCATCTTGCTATTCTTCCAGACAGAGCAGGCTTTTCGAATATGTACTTGATTGGATCCATTTTTGAAATCAGCAGAGTAGTGTGAGTCAACATATACTGTCTCAGCCGGCGAGCAGCCCATACCAGAGTGCAGCAAGTTTTCTCGAGCAGTGAGTACCGAGTCTCACAGTCGGTAAACTTTTTGCTCAGGTAATAAATAACGTGCTCTTTTCGGCCAGACTCGTCATGCTGCCCCAGCACACACCCCATTGAGTTGTCAAGTACTGTCAAGTATAGTATTAGAGGTCTCCCTTCAACCGGAGGCATAAGAATGGGTGGTTCTTGGAGATACTCCTTTATCCTTTCGAAAGCGGCCTGACATTCATCGTTCCAACGTACTACTTGATCTTTCTTCAGCAGTTTGAAGATTGGCTCACAGGTAGCAGTTAGATGCGAGATGAATCGGGCAATGTAATTCAGTCGTCCTAGAAAGCCTCTGACTTCTTTCTCTGTCTTGGGAGTCGGCATCTCTTGTATGGCTTTCACCTTGGCAGGGTCCACTTGAATACCTTTATCGCTTACAATGAAACCTAGCAATTTTCCAGACCTCACCCCAAAGGTGCATTTGTTTGGGTTCAACCTCAGTTTGTACAATTTCAGTCGGTCAAACAGCTTCCGCAGATGGTCAAGGTGTTCCTCCTCAGTTTGGGACCTTGCAATCATATCATCGACGTACACTTCAATCTCATGGTGGATCATGTCATGAAATAAAGCAACCATGGCACGTTGGTAGGTTGCCCCAACATTTTTCAACCCGAATGGCATGACCTTGTAGCAGAAGGTGCCCCACTGAGTAACAAAGGTAGTCTTTTCCATATCTTCAGGAGCCATCTTGATTTGATTATACCCTGAAAAACCATCCATGAAGGAGAACACCTTGTGTTGAGCAGTATTGTCAACAAGAACGTCGATGTGAGGCAGAGGGAAATCATCTTTAGGGCTGGCCCTGTTCAAATCCCTGTAGTCGACACACATTCTGACTTTACCATCTTTCTTTGGCACTAGAACCACGTTGGCCACCCATTGAGGATAAGAAGTTACTGCTAGAAACCCGGCATCAAATTGTTTCATAACCTCAGCCTTGATTTTCTCGGACATCTCTGGGCGCATGCGGCGGACCTTCTGCTTTACCGGAGGGCAGTCTTCCTTGGTAGGCAGATGATGAACTACAATGTCGGCATCCAAACCGGGCATGTCTTCGTAAGACCAAGCAAAGATTTCCATGTAATCATGCAGCATCTGGATCAATCGTTGTTTTACGCTGAGCTCTAGATTGGCACCAATCTTGACTTTTTTTCTATCTGTCTCAGTACCCAGGTTCACTGTTTCCACTGGCTCTTCATGCGGCTGAATGGCCCTCTCTTCCTGGAGTAGCAGTCTTGCGAGTTCACCAGGCACTTCACAATCATCTTCACCTTTGTCTTAGGCTAAGTTGATCGGATTCTCGAAGTCATGACTGGCAGTAGCAGAGCCGTTACCAGTGAGATCCAGAGTGGATTGGAACCTGTATAAGTGTGTGTGTGTAAATAAAGCTGTTTTGCAATATATAACACAGAAAGAAAAAGAGCACAAGATTTGAAATGCAACAAACGTCCAATGTTTTGATTAATGATATATGGAAATGTCATACAAAAAGCCCTCAAAAATGGAGCCACGGTGCCCCGGGTAGGACACCGAGCCAATAAAAGTTTCAACATATTGTTTGTTACAAATTGAAAACAAAAGAGTTAATTACTGCGTGACAAATGTAATAGGTGTAAAATCTTTTGCCGTCCAGTTGCTTGGTCCGTTGTTGGTTGTTGGATAGATCCAACTGTCAAATTCTGCTTCCTCTATGTCCTCCTCGATAGCATTCACTCTTGGGTTGGTGATGAACACCGGAGGCTTCCTGATCCTTTCTTTGCGAACAACCCTCTGAGCCTCTGCAGTGAAGCCCAGCCCGAATCTATCGGTCTTTTGAGTGAAGTCAGGAAGTTGACCCCAGTTTGCGCACTTGCCTTTCTCGATTACAGCCCGGGCATCCTTCAAGGAAGCCATCTTCAAAGGAAAGTCTTCTTCAACCACTGTCTCAGCCGACGCCAATGTTGGAGGTACCTCCTCAAAATGTTGAAAGGGGGTTTCAATAAACTCCCCGTCCATCTCGATATACCGGAATGAATTCAAGTGACTAACCATGTATTCCTCCTCACCCTGCACAATAACAATCTTCCCTTTGACAGGGTATTTGAGCTTCTGGTGTAGAGTGGATGTTACGGCCCCAGCCTTGTGAATCCAAGGTCGACCCAGCAAACAGGAATAAGATGGACGAATATCCATCACGTAGAACGTTGAGTCGAAGACTTGGGAACCCACACGAATAGGAATGTCTACCTCACCGTGCACCATCCTTTTAGAACCGTCGAAGGCTCTAACAATGATGTTACTAGGCTTTAATTCCAGGCCCTCAAAATCCAACCGATCTAAGGCCTTCTTGGGCAATACATTCAGGGAAGAACTGGTGTCCACCAACACGTGTGCGAGAGTAGTGCCCTTGCTTTCTATAGAGACATGCAGGGCATCATTGTGATTTTTTCCTTTGGCGGTAAGGTCAGCATCCGAGAAACCCAAACCATTGTCAGCGGTCAAATTAGCCACACAGTCAGTGAACTGATCTGCAGATGTCTCTTGCGGCACATGGGCCATTTTCAGAAATGAAATCAGGGCCTTGGCGTGGGCCTCTGAGCACAGCAGCAAGGAAAGCATAGAGATCTTGGAGGGGGTATGCCCCAGCTGTTCAACGACATTGAAGTCACTCTTTTTAATGATTTTAAGGATTTCCTCCATCTCTTGCTGGGAGGCTTCAACAGCGGTCTTTTTTGGTGCCTCCGTCCGGGCAGGCAAATCGGTAGCAACTTCTTTGCTCCGAGAATCAGAGGACTCGGCGGCAGTAGCAGACACAGGAACTTGATTTGAAACATGCACACTTGCGGGTGTAATGATAAGAGGTTTTCAGATAACTGGTGGTGCAATGTCAGGCGAGAAGAGCCTGCCACTGCGAGTAATCTTGGCGGGACCAGTGATGTTACTGATACTGGTACCGGTGTTGAACTCCTGCTTCACTCCAAGCACATACACGTCTGCCCCATAGTGCCATGGGACAGCCTTGTCAGATTCATAGGGGAGGGGCCCCGGAACAGTAATGGTAATGGGTGCAACAGACATAATTTGGACTGGCTTCCTCGGGAGAGCCTTGGTAGGATTGTTGAAAATTGTGACGATAGATACTTCTTCAGCGGAAACAAACGGAACAGTAGTTTTCTTGAACAGAATTTCTTTGCTATCCATCAGGCTTTGGATGCCTGACTTCAGCAGCGGACAACCGGTAGGGATAACAACACACAGGAGGCAACCCTTGCTACAACCCGGAAATAAACTGGCTAGCAGTAGGTTCCTCTTAACAGTCAATAGAGGGGTAGCAACATCATTTACCGAAACAGCATACAAATCTTCCTCAACGGCATTTACTCTATGCTGGGGCATAGGAGCAGTTACAACATTTGGCCTCTCAGGCGCTTCAAACTGAATTTCCTTCGCATCAATAAGGTCTTGAACCTTATTTCTCAGGGCCCAGCAATCATCAGTAATATGCCCGAGGCTATCGGAATGATAAGCACAACGGGAATTTGGGTTATACTTAGGAGATGCAGTATTCACGACCTTCAGAGCTTCTCTGGTGGTCACCAAGCTGGTTGATAGCAGTTGCGGTAAGATTTGTGACAAGGTCATACTCAGCCGGGTGTATTGCCTTTTGGGCCTCTCACCCCTTTGTTGATTGTACTGCTGAGGGGCAGCAACAGGTTTTGAAATTACCAAGGCATTGACGGCTTGGCGGCGTTCTGACTTAACTTGTCTTCTAGGACCATAGACGGCACTAGCTTCCTTCTTGAAAGGCTTCTTCTCAGTACTTGCGGAGGCACCTTTCTGTATTTTTCCTGACCTGATGCCAGCTTCTATCCTTTCACCCGTCAGGATCAAATCCGTGAACCCAGCGGAGGAATTACCAACCAGATGATTGAAGAATGGACCAGACAAGGTCCCTAGAAACATGTCAACCAGTTCACGGTCAGTCAAAGGAGGCTTCACCCTGCCAGCCAAATCTCTCCATTTTTGCGCATATTCTTTGAATCCTTCGCCCGTTCCCAGCGACATACCCTGAAGTTGGGTACGCGTAGGAGCGAGGTCAGAATTGTATTGATATTGTCTATAAAATGCGGTAGCCAAATCTTCCCAATGTCGAATACTGGTTCCATCTAGCTGATAGAACAACTCAAGCTGTGACCCCGAAAGGCTATCTTGGAAGAAGTGGATCCAAATGTTTTTATCTGCCGTGTAAGGTTGGATCTTCCTTACGTACGACCTGAGATGCAGCTTTGGACAGGAAGCCCCGTCATATTTGGCAAAGGCAGGCGCCTTGAACTTGTGTGGGATTACCACCCCAGAAGATAATCCTAAATCTCCGAAATCCAGCCCCGACACATTTTGAATCTCCATGGCACTCAAGCGGTCCTCTAATTGCTTGTATCTGTCAGCAGCAGGAGAGTATTGTTCGTCATTGTAATCCGTCTCGTTGTTAGAGACTGCAGGACTAGGAGCTCCTCCCCCTTGGGGACTATCTTTCTCTGTAGAGGAAGTAGTTGGATTAGCCTCGTTATGGAGTGTGTTCCCAAACCTGCGTCCAGTGTTGAACAACGCAATCCTCTTCTTCTTCTTCTTCTTCTTTAGGAGCAGAGCCTTTAACTCTTGTTGACCTTGGGCCAGGCTCATGACCATCTCTTGAAACTGGGCATTCTGGGCCTGGAGGGCCTTGATAGCTTGTTCACTGGATGATTCAGGATTCATGATGACTGTTCAAATAAACAACGAAGAAGATTAAGCAACCTGTGGAAAAAAGGATACATGTTATGCATATGGTGCAATGAGATGCGTATGTTTTATGTTTTCAAAGACAAACAAGATTCAACTTTGTAGACAAAAGGGAAACACACTTCATTAGATTCAAATTTTAAATTGTTTCAACAACTTGCCCTTAGGCATTACAGGAATGAAAAAATACTGAAAAGGAAATAAAAGCTGTAAAAGGAAATATTCAAAGCCCATCAGTGCTCCCATGGCCTCCTCTTCTCAGTATGGATATAGTCATTCAGGACCCGCTCCTCCTCCAATTGCTTAGTCAGCCTCTGGATCTTCCGTTCCTGTTCGTTGAACTTTTCCCGATAAAAATCCCGTTCTTCCTTTAGCTACGCCCAAGATCTCTTCAGTGTGTCAACATCAGTGGGTATCTGAGGAGGGAGAACAGTTGGAGGAACCCCATCTTCATCAAGAGACTCAAGAATGATAGGTCTGACAGCTTCGTATGGCATACCTAACTTCTGAGCACGGATGCGAAACCATCTGCAATAAGGTTCCATTGGTAGAGAGGTCTTTGGTCCCAACTCATGTGGGTTAGCTTTGTGAATTCTGTCCCAAGCCTTAATGAATCCATGGCGTAGTTTGTCACTGTCTACCTGAAATTCAAAATGGAAGCGAGGAACCAACATCTCATGAGGCCCTACTCTTCTGGCTCTTCCAAACTGGCGGAGAGATAAACATGGATTATAAGAGATGCCTCCCTGGATTCCGATCAATGGAACATTAGGGTATTCTCTGCAACGATCAATAACAGCTACCTCATCCAAACCTCTGAGAGTCCAAGTGATGTCATTATCAGTGATAGACATTAACCTATGAGCCCAACCCTTTCCTTTTTCATTCTTCAGCACGAACTTAGGAAGGTGCGAAATAAACCACCTCACTAGCAAAGGAGCACAACACCATGGAGTTCCCCGTTTTCGGGCAGTACGAGCATATAGTTGTTGCAGGATATCACCCAAAAGAGTGGGTACAGGATTCCGAGACATGAAGATCCTTATGGCATAAATACTGATAAAGGTGTCAGGATTTGGAAACAATACCAGACCATAGATTAAAAGAGCCAGAATGTCTTCGTACGCCTTGAAGTCTAAGTCATTCCAGAAATCATTAGCTTTGCCAACCAGAAATTTGACCAAAAAGCCCTTAACTCCACTTCTAGTTTCCCAGTTAGCCAATACCTCTTCTTTGGTCAAGGGGAGAACTGCAGCAACCTCTTCAGGCCTAGGAGTCTTTTCCCAACCAGTGAATGGAGTTTGCTCCAACACAGGGATACCAAGCAAAGCAGAGAATTCTTCCAGGGTAGGGACCAGCTGGAAGTCTTGAAAGGTAAAGCAATGATACATGGGATCATAAAACTGGGTCAGGACACTTATCAGTTGTTGGTCCCACTTTGAAGTGATCAAACCAAGGAGAGAACCATGCCTCTTGATGAAGGAAGTAGTGTTTGGAATCCTACCAACCAAATCCTTGAGCAAAGTTGGTGGTTGAACAAAGTTAAGCCGGATAGTATTCCTACGCACGGGCATCATGATGTCCTACAAAACAGAGCAAAGATGAAACTTTTTTGTCTTTGAAATGGGTTAGTCCTTATACAGGATGCATGCAATGGTATGATGGCATGATGATATGATGAAGCACACCACAAGTATTTACACAGGCAAGCATGATAAGGCACACAAGTCACACAAGACAACCCTTAGGTTTCAGGCCAGCATGAAGTTTAGGTATTACCCTCTTTTAGTTTCGTTGGTTAAAACCTGTCCTATCAAAAGTAACCGGGTTCTAGAGGATCTCAAATCATTGACTACCCTCAATCGGTCATAACTCCAGCATCGCAATCTTTTCTTGCAGCCAGAACCATCGCGAGAGTTTAGCCTCAATGAGTGTAGCATACTGCTACTGTTCTATGGCCAAGTTTGGTCAATTTAAGGTTCTAAGGTCGGTTGGTGTTTAATGACTCCTTAGAAGACCCATATTCCCCTCGTTGCAACACAAGGGATATCGGTACAGACCAATGTGCCACACCAACGTAGCCACTGCTTCACCCATGTCGGTCTACGCCAGACAGGTCCCTCACAGATTATGCTACCTAAAAAGGGTATTCCCCAGATCCAGGTTAGGATCTATGAAACTCCGATGCAAAACCCACAAATATAAAAGCAAACAAGGAAAACAATTGAAAACAAAGATGATCTAAGCCCTAAGGTTACTCCACTTTAAAGATTTCCCCAACAGAGTCGCCAGTTCTGTGATACGGTGGGAGAACTAACTTGAGGTTTTGCGTTTTGTTTTCGCAAATGTTTCGGTTGAGCAAGAGTCGCCACCGACTTTTTATTTTATCCTAAGGAAAGGTTAAAAAGCACGGCAAAAACCTTTGAGATGTTTTCTTGGATTCGGGGAGTAGATTATAGAAAGGGAAGGTATTAGCACCCTTTCTATCCATGGTTATCCATGGGCTCTTAGTTACTTGCTTAGATCAACTTGCCTTAATTTTCAATTGTTTGAAATGGTGCTTTGTGTGTGTGGGTTTTGAAAATGTTTTGAAAAGAGGCCAATGTGGTGGCGACCTTCGTAATGATCCATGTTGGGATGTATACAAAGGTGTATGTCTTTTGAAAAGGTTTTCAATGTTTTTGAAAGTTGTTTTGAAAGTGTAGTGATGTGTGGTTTGAAAAATAGGCAAGTGTTTTGTTTTGCAAGTTGACAAGTAATCAAGAGCTATCTACCCTAAATTTCTCAAAGATCTTTGCTATGTTTTAACCCTTTTAACAATTTTGTTCCACCATTGCATTTGGTGGACAATCTTGTGTTAGGATGTGAAAGGGACGGGCGCGGGTCATCGTTTAGACCATAATTGCAATGGTGCCAAGTATCTTTGGGCAATTTTTCCTTGGAGGGACTTGATCACTTTTAGGCAACTTTCGAAAGCGTCATCGAGGGACTATGATCATTTGAATTGTGTTTGTTTTGCCCAAAGAGACCTAACATGCAATATGGCCCATTATTGAAGGCAACAAGTGGAATACCCTAGGGATGCAAGTGTGATTAGTGTTGTCTATTTTCATGCTTGTTTATCTTGAATTTAGGTCAAACTATTTTTGTTGTTTTTGATTTGCATACAAAACCCTAATTCTAACATGGCATATTTAGAAAGCATTTAAAGTGCGAAATTTAAAAGTTCTAAGTTATTACACAATGATCATGGGAATGGGGGTACAAATGTTCAAATGGGGATGAGACTTCATAGGAGGATGGTACCCAATATTTACAACCAAATTGAATTGCGCAAATATAAATGTATAGATGTATAAGAATAAAGCAATATGTATGTGAAAGTATTTTTGTGTAAGTGTATATTTTATTCACAAATAAAATAAAAATAATTAAAAGAAAGTTAATTTTTGAATATTTTCATGTTTAGGGCAAAAACCCTAATTTTAACTAAATAAAAGGTATTATTTATTTATTATGTATTATATACAATATTTACTAATTATATACAAAAATAAATAAAAGAAAAATATATTTGTCAAAAAGGTATTTTAAATGTTAAATATTAATAAAAATAAAAACATATAGTTTTGGTATTTTTATCCTAAATATCCTAATAAATATGTAAATATTTATATTATATGATAAATATATTAAATATGTACAAAATAAAATATTTAATATTTACAAAAAAAGTATATTTTCATAAAATATTTTCAAAAGATAAAATAAAATAAAAATCAGAAAATAAAATGTATTGGTATTAATTTTAGTATTTTTAAATAAAAGATATTATGTATTATTTATGTACAAACATCAATTTAAACAAATAAATGCCCAATAAATATAAAAATGGTGTGAAAAATATTTTTTATATTTTTAATATTATGAGAAAAAATAAATAAGTCAAATAAAAAGAAAAGTCAAGAAAATGTCTCAAATAAGCACAATGGGCCAAGGGGGTTCAAAAGTAACAAAAGGGTGTAAATAAGAAAAATGAAACAAAGCCCAGCCCAAAAGACCTTTGTGATCGGTGGATCTGGAACTGACTGTTTAACGCTGGTTCGCGAAATGTCGCGGAAGCAAGAGTCGCCACCGTCTTTTATTTTCTCCAAATGGAAAGGACAAAAGCACAAAAAAATTCCTTAAAGAGATTGCTCTCGGTTCGGGAGGTAGGTTATAGAAAGGGAAGGTGTTAGCACCCTTTCTATCCATGGTTATCCATGGGCTCTTAGATACTTGCTCATTTGTGTTTTCGAAAATGGTTTGTTTGCCTTTCAACTGTGGGTTTTAAAAAGTTTCTTTGAAAATTTCAGTTCGACTCTTGTATCGGTCCTCAAGAGTGTTTGAAAAGTTGCTTTCGAAAGCTTTTGAAAATGTGTTGGTGTGAAAAGTATTTTTTTGTTTTGTTTTGAAATTAGAGCAAGTATCTAGAGTCGTCTACCTACCCTAAGGAATTCGTCTGTGTAAATGTCCTTTAAAGTAGTGCCATCCCACTATTGAGAGGTAGGTAGCACCACCGTTGGAGGTGTTCGGGTCAATTCGAGGTTCGGGACATGGTGATCACCAGAGCAATGGGAAGACACCTTAGAAGCTACCCTCATGCCAGGTTCCCGGATCATGAGGACTTACTAAGACATCCTCTACTCGACGATCACCTTTCGAGGCAAGGCAACAGTGAGGCGTACCCTAGGGGTGGTGTGTGATTTGTGTGTCAGATTCGTTTATTTTTATCTTGTCATGGTATAGGTGATCTACGCGTTTGTTTTTATTTATTGTCATTCATTCTTGCATGCATTTATTTAACAGTTAGAAAGTGCGAAAAAGATAAAAGTTCTAAACTATTACAAAAGGCGCGGGTCCACATCGCCAAAATTTCCAGAACCCGATTTGACAAAAAATAAAGAAATAAAGCAAAAGTGCGAGTGTTGTACCCCAAAATTTGCCCTCCCATATTCTCCAAGATTTGTCAAGTCAAGGTCACAAAATCCCCAAGGGTTGTGCAGCTCAACTGCCTCCTATACAGTCAAAACTAGGGTTTGGGTTCTGATCAAGGAAAGGAAGTTTTCAAAGGCCCAATCAAGTCTCATATGTCTACAAATGTGGTCAAGCATCCTCATGTCAAGTTTCAAGGCATTCAGCTCAAAATTGCACAGTCAAAACCCTAAATTGCACTACAGTCAACTGTAGGGGCAAAATGGTCATTTGACAGTCAAAAGTTCAAATTTTTGGTCAACATATCATTTTGAAGCCACAAACATCATTTGATCAATGCTTGATCATGATTCTCAAAATTTGGCTCAGAAATCATCAAAGATGCAAAAGTTGCTATATTTGGACAGCTGAAAAAGTCAACTGAAATTGACCAGGGAATAACTTTCACATGGATTATCAGAAAAATTCCATCCAAAGCTCATTTTGAAGAGAAAGACATTTCCTACAATTCATCTTCATATTTCAAGTCCAAGAAATGCTCTCACAAAAAGTTATCAATTTCAACATTATAGGTCATTTTCAAAAGTCAACAAAAAGGGACTTTAAGTCAAAGGCCATAACTTGAGATTGGTAAATCAAAATGACATGGGACCAAAGGCATTGGTTAAAGGACTCAAAGACCTTTCCAAAATGTCCAAGAACATGTGAAAAGCTTAAAAATTGAGCAAGTTATGCCTTGTGGAAGTTGGGAAATTTTTGGGAATTTTGAAAAGTCAACATTGATGCAAAAGGCCTAAAAATGCAAATGGGCCCATTTTTCTTCCAAGTTTCTTCATGCCAAGCCTATGCACGACCATTAGGCCCAAAGGGAAGTATTTTCATATTTTTTAATTATTTATTTGAATTTATATTAATATTAATTCATTTAAATTATTTTAATACATGAAAAATATAAACCTAACCTAAAAAAATCTTTTTATGCATGATTTGGCTTCTATAATTCGTGCACTTGTTAATAGGGAAAGATTTGGTGCTAATTGATCAGATTTGATACAAAATACATGAGAAAAAGATTGGAAAAGATCCTTGAAATCAAATATTCAAAAATCATCAAAGCAATGGATTTTGTCCAATTTTTCTTAACCTAATCACTCACTATATGATCAGGAAGGTAAACCTAATGCAAAGAGACTGCAAGCTGCGCCCCAAGAACCTTTTGCAAATTGAAATTTTTCCATAAAACACAAACACTGAAAACCAGTTTCAAGGTCGATCCAAACTTCAATTTTTGTTCCATCAGCATCCTTAAGCATCCCTGAAGAGACTCCAATCAATATCAACCACAAAAGCTCCAGGAATTGGCGCCTGTGACTCAGACTGCATTGCAAAAAATTCATAATCGTATAGCATTTTTTAAGCACTTTTACAGCATTCTATCCATTGCATCATGTTTGTTTTGAGCTTCTGAAACTAACCCTTATGCTTGATTGAAGTTTTACACGTTGTACACGATTTTGCCATTGCTAAAATTTAGGGTTACAGGTTTCTTGAATTAGGGCTTTTGCGTAGAGGAAAAATTAGGGTTCATGAATACCATGGTTGAACTCAGCGCTTAGAGACGAAGAAGAAGATATACTCGCGAACAATTTATGTGGCCTCCTAGCCTAATCGCTATTTTCTCATATGCCATTTTCTGCAACGGTATCAAAACCGTTGCCTAATACTTTTATGTTTCAGAAAATAAAAAAAGAGAACGAGGAAGATGGAGTCGTGGCAAGGAACGATTGGTCCGTTTGAATTTGTGCGCGCGAATTCATAAACACCGGTTGTTTTCCCATATTATATTTGTTTGTTTATTTTATATTAACAACGTGCAAATGGATCAGGTGGCAAGCATGAAGGCTGGCAAAGCTCTTGACCTGGGTTCGAACCCCAGGTCTACGTTATCTTAATATTGCTTTTTATTATGTATTCAAGTGCAGGCTCCATGCTATGGTCCACCATGTACCATCACAATCCAAGCATTACACGTCATCCTGGGAATCAATCCAAAGGCATAAGATGGATGAATACGCTGAACCCTAGTCAAAGCATCATACAGAATTCCAAAAGTCAATGGACTCAGGCTTAATGGGCCTGAAATGCTAAGGCCCTACCTCCTGAATTGGGACTACCCCCCCTGGTTTGCCTTATTATTTTTATTTTTATTCTTTCTTAAATTTTTCTTTTTATTTCTTTTATTTTGCTATTTATTTAGTTAATTATTTTTACAAAATATAAAAACATTCAAAAATCAGAAAAGACCAAAAATAATAAAGATTTATATTATAATTATTTTCATAAAAAAATGCTTGTAATTATTTAGCTTTAATTTAGATTTATTAAATATTTTTCATAATAAAAATCCAAACATAGAATTTAGGTTTAATAACTTTTTATTTTCTTTTTTTTAATTTTCCTTTTTTTTTTCAGAATAATAATATTATTTATTTATTTTCATAAATTAAAAATTGTACATAAATTAATTTAGAGTTAAATTAGGTTAAAAGTCAATATTTTCATAATGAACTTAAAAAACATTAGAACTAGGGTTTAGCATTTTAATTTTAATTCATTTTTCTTTTTTCTTTTAAATCTAAAAAATACAAAATACCAAAAAAGCATTTAATCATTTAATTTTTAATTCTCATTAACCATTAATATTTTGCAAAAGGGTCCAACGCCCTAGTTTCGTTTCAATTCCTTTACTTCGCGCATTTATTTTACAATCGTTTAAATAATTATGTAATTGTCCCTAAGCCTTGTAACTTTACTTTTCGCACCTTATTTTTCCGCTTTATTTATTTTCCGCTAAATCGGGTCCGGTTTAATTTTGGCGATGTGGACCCGCGCCTTTGTAATAGCTTTAGATTTATTTTTCGCAAACTTTTAACTGTTAAACAAAAGCATGAAAGAATGTATGAACATAAAATCAAGCGTAGAACACTTTAACATGACAAGACAAATAACTGAAACATGACACACAATTCGCACACACCACCCCTAGGGTACGCCTCACTGTTGCCTTTCGAAAGGTGGTCGTCGAGTAGAAAACGTCTTAGTAAGTCCTCATGATCCGGGAACCTGGCATGAGGGTAGCTTCTAAGGTGTCTTCCCATTGCTCTGGTGATCACCATGTCCCTAAAACTCGAATTGACCCGAACACCTCCAACGGTGGTGCTACCTACCTCTCAATGGTGGGATGGCACTACTTTAAAGGACTCTTACACAGACGAATTCCTTAGGGTAGGTAGGTTCTCAAGGATACTTGCTCTAATCTCAAAACAAACTCAAAAAGACTTTTCACACCAACACATTTTCAAAAGCTTTTAAAGCAAATTTTTCAAACACTCTGACGTATGAGTCGATCTGAAATTTTTCAAAAAAACTTTTTTAAACCCACATGGAAAAGCAAGCAAACAATTTTGAAAACACATTGAGCAAGTATCTAAGAGCCCATGGATAACCATGGATAGAAAGGGTGCTAACACCTTCCCTTTCTATAACCTACCTCCCGAACCGAGAGCAATCTCTTTTAAGGAATTTTTCTGTGCTTTTGTCCTTTCCAATTGGAGAAAATAAAAGACGGTGGCGACTCTTGCTTCCGCGACATTTCACGAACCAGCGTTAAACAGTCAGTTCCAGATCCACCGATCACAGCGAGAGATAAATTTACACGGCTTTGGGAGAGGTACATAAATATTAAAAGGAAAAGAAATAAATACGCGAATTGAATTAAAATTAGAAACGAGGGCGTTGGACCCTTTTTAATCAAAATTAAATTAAATTATTAAATTAATTAAAATTAAAGAAAAGGAAATTATTTTTTTAGTTTTTTGCATTTATGAGAATTTAATGAAATTAAAACCTAATTCTACAATTTTTTAATTTATTAAGAAAATATGACAATTATCTAAAATTAAGCCTAATTAATTAATTGATAATTTAATTATAAAAATAAATAATATTTAATTATTAATGAAAAGAAAAGAAAGAAAGAATGAAAAGATTTGAAACCCTAATTCTATCAATTTTTAAGTTTTATTGAAAAAATATTAAAGTTAACCCTAGATTAAAACTAATTAATTAATGAATTTTATTTACAAAAAATATTAATTAAATAAATATATTTTAATTTTATCCTTTCTGATTTTTTTTGTGTTTTTTATATTATTGTGAAAATAATAATTATAAATAATTAAAAGAAATTAATTAAAATAAAGAAAAGAAAAATATAAAAAGAGTAAAAGACACAAACTCTAGGGGGTGCTGTCCCCAAGTGGAGGGTTTGTTGTAGTGATTCAGGCCCATTTATCCTTGGCCTTGTGGACTTTTCCAGGACACGTGTGGGTGCGTTGACTCAGGTTTACCATGCTCTCCAGATCTGGTCCCTTGGATTGGTGAGATTGGCCAGGTGGCGTGTTGGAGATTGTGGACGCATGGTGGTCCTTAGTGCTGAAGCTGCATAGAATCATTAATAGGAAAACAATATTGAAGGGGTGGGGGACCTGGGATTCGAACCCAGGTCCCAGGGGTTACCAGCGTGTCCTTTAACCAGTGGAGCTGTTTCATTTATCTGTATATCATATAACTAACAAATATAATAAAACAAAAAAAAATGTTAGTGCTTCTTTTTCGCGCGAGATTCAAACCAACCAATTGCTGATGGCCACCTAATCGTCCCCTTCCTTGGCTTGTCTTTTCCTGAAAATAAAAAGAAATTGGCAACGGTTTTTGAACCGTCCCCAAAAGCAACATTATGAAAAATAGCGATTAGAGATTCTTGGCTCATAAATTAGGCGCGAGATATGGAATTGGTTGGCCATGGTCTTCTGGTTCTAATGGTCCAAGCCTCATGTCCCAATTTTTCCTTAACTGGGAAACCCCAATTCACAGTTTTGAAAACCCTAGGTCTTGTTCATGGTGAAATCGCGTGTGGTGCATAAAAATTCAATCAAAGTACACCGTTAGCTTCAGAATGATATAATGAATACAAATCCAATGTTAGAATTTACAAATAATGCATGAATTATGTTTCACGAATCTGAAAAAAAACTTGAACCGGTCAAGGTCGTGCTACCTATTTCCTGTGTTAGGGATGGTGATTTTGATCTGTATACGTTCCTTGAAGCCTCAGGAACACAATGGAATAAGTATGGTGGCTTGAATCGACCTGGAAGATGGTTTTCAGATTTGAGTTTTTTTGAGAAAATTCAAGTTTGTTCTTGGCCCTTTTTTGCGCAGCTGGGAGTTCTCTAGGATTAGGTTTGCATTCTATACTTATGTGTGAGTGATTAGGTCAAAGAATTTGGTCAAAAAGATCCATGAATTGATGAATCAATATTTGATTTTTATGGCATTAGTTTTCCAAATCTTTTTCATGCTTTTTAGCTTCAATCACATCCAATCACCTTTGATTCTTTCCTAACCTGATTTGTACAAAATATTGAGTATTTATCATGCATAAAAAGATTGAAAAACCTAGGTTTAGCATTTTTTTATATATTTTAATTAATTAAATGAATTTCTAGCATTTAAAAATTCAAATAAATAAAATAAAAATGATAAAAACTTCCCTTTGGGCAAAATGGTCGTGCACATGCCTTGGATGATGAATTGTGGAAGAAAAAGAGGCCCATTAGCATTTTTAGGTCATTTGAATCAATATTGACTTTTCAAAATATCCAAAAATTTCCCAACTTCCACAAGGCATAACTTGCTCAATTTTTAAGCTTTGCTCATGTTCTTGGACTTTTTGGAAAGGTCTTTGAGTCCTCTAACCAATGTATTTGGTACCATGTCATTTTGATTTACCAATCTCAAGTTATGGCCTTTGACTTAAAGTCTTTTTTTGTTGACTTTTGAAAATGACCTATAATGTTGAAATTGATAACTTTTTGTGAGAGCATTTCTTGGACTTGAAGTATGAAGAGGAGTTGTAGGAAATGTCTTTATCTTCAAAATGAGCTTTGGATGGAATTTTTCTGATAATCCGTGTGGAAGTTATGCCCTGGTCAATTTTCAGTTGACTTTTTTAACTGTCCAAATAAGGAAACTTTTGCATCTTGATGATTTTTGAGCCAAGCTTTGAGAATCATGATCAAGCATTGATCAAATGATGTTTGTGACTTAAAAATGAGATGTTTACCAAAAATTTGGACTTTTGACTGTCAAATGACCATTTTGCCCCTACAGTTGACTGTAGTGCAATTAGGGTTTTTGACTGTGCAATTTTGAGCTGTAAGTCTTGAAACTTGGTATGAGGATGCTTGACCATGTTTGTAGGCATGTGGGACTTGATTGGACCCTTGGAAACTTCATTTTCTTTGTCAGAACCAAAACCCTAATTTTGACTATTAGGAGGCCCTTACACTGTGCAACCCTTGGGGAATTTTGAAGCATGACTTGGCAATTTCTTGAAGAATATGGGAGGGAAAATTTTGGGGTACAACAATTTCCCCTGTTCAATCTTCTTAGACCTGAGGATGCAAATTGGCTGACGTGCCTTTCGTAATCCGAGGGTGGAAGATGATTGAACACTAGAGTGCCCAGAAATTTGCGCTCACATAGTAGTATGATGGTAGGGAATGGGCTTACAGATGCCATTTGGAGATTGACGGATAGGATGATGGGCTTATAGATGCCATGCTAAGGGATGATGGAAGGTGGATGGGCTTATAGATGCCATCTGGATTTTAATCGCATAAGAGATTCCTCAGCGAGAACCTGCGTACCTGCAAAAGAAAAATGAGTACCTGACATGTTGCAGGAGCTGGTCTTCAGATGCTTTGTATAGATGTGTCTTGACTGGTTACAGGAGCTGAATCTGGAGCTTCAAACGATGATGAATGAACCAGGGATGGTTACTACCTCAACAGGAACGGTGAGAGAACCTTGGGTGACTTTAACCTCAACAGCAATCGTTGAGAAAATCTTGGAATACTTCAACCTCAACAGCAATCGTTGAGAGAATCTTGGGATTACCACCTCCACAGTATCGGGGAGAGAACCATAGGCGACTACAACCTCAACAGCAAACATTGAGAGAATCTTGGATAATTTCAACCTCAACAGCAATCATTGAGCGAAATCTGGGATTACCACCTCCGCAGGATCGGGGAGAGAACCATAGGCGACTACAACCTCAACAACAAACATTGAGAGAATCTTGGATAATTTCAACCTCAACAGCAATCATTGAGCGAAATCTGGGATTACCACCTCCGCAGTATCGGGGAGAGAACCATAGGCGACTACAACCTCAATAGCAATCATTGAGAGAATCTTGGATAACTTCACTTCAACAGCAATCATTGAGCGAAATCTAGGATTACCACCTCCGCAGTATCGGGGAGAGAACCATAGGCGACTACAACCTCAATAGCAATCATTGAGAGAATCTTTGGATAACTTCAACTTCAACAGCAATCGTTGAGCGAAGTCTGGGATTACCACCTCCGCAGGATCGGGGAGAGAACCATGGATAACTTCTACTAAGTCTTTATCAGGAAAATCTGTTTGGGATCGATTTAACTAGACTAGAGAAGGCCTTGGACTGGATAAGAAATAGAGAATCTTAGGGTCGATTAACTGAACCGGTCTAGGTCTTGGAATGTCTTCAACTGGGTTTTTATCAGAAAAATCTGTTTGGGGTCGATTTAACTGGACCAGAGAAGGCCTTTGACTGGATAAGAAATCTTTGGAGTCGATTTAACTGAACCGGTCTAGGTCTTGGAATATGATTGAGAATTTAACTGAATCTTTCCTGAAAGGTAAAGGTCAGTCATATGCAATGCATGATATGGATCAAGCAATGATGTTCTCAACATAAATGAGATTTGTAAGATATGATGCGTCTATGCATGCTATAATGATGTATGGAAGTGCGATGTTTATGAATGTATTTTTTTCGTCTTAGGGAAATAAATCCTTGACGAGTGCCGGGAAGTCACTCCTGGGCTGATATTGGAGAATAGATCTTTGCTTCCGCTAGGGATGATAGTTGCAAGAATACCGGTAGGAGAAGATAACTCCGTTGGGGAATAAACTTGGCGAATAGATATTCTGCGGGGAGAAAAGTACTCTGACGATCTTGCTGGGGAGCAATACTCTATGGGAAGAGAGGTACTTTGCTGTGCGTTGATAATAACTTGCCGGGGATACCCTTGTTGTGCTGGAAGTGTTAATAGACTTCGCTGGGGATAAGAAAGAACTGTGTTGACGACGACCTTTCCGTGGCTTTTTGGCTGAGGATAACCCAGTTATATCCTGGTAAGGAAATAACTCTTTGAATAAAGCCGGGAGGCGCGTTTGTGCTTTGCAAGGGATAAGCTTCCAGAATCTACTAGGGATAAGCTTACTGCCTGGGGAGGTGAATTCCAACTTTCCTGGGGAAACTGGATTGGACTCTCTTGGGGAAGTTTTGAACTGCGGGGGAAGTGATTCCTTTGAATGTTTGGTATACCGCCGGGGAACAATCTTTAGGTCAAGACTGTCGGGGATGCTTGTTATGAATATGTGTATGCTGCTGGGGAATGTTGAGCTCTGCGGGAGGATACCCAACTTCCTTAAGGTTCGATAGTAGCTTTGCTTGAGGAGAGTGTACTGCTTGCTGGCTCACTCTCTGGGGAATTAAGACATACTGGTTGCGTTCTTTAGTCGAACCTACCTTGGTACCTTGGAGGATAGAACAATTAGATTGCTTAGACAACTCTTTATTGCCCCTGTTTCTAATGTTACCTGTAATTAATCCTTTGTTTCGCATGCAAATATTCATGAGTTAGCAAATTATTGTCAATGCATATATCACAAATTGAACCTTGGACGTTCTTCGCAAAACAAAACAGAAAAGAAACACAATTGGCAATTTTAACTGAAAAGTGATTTTGTATTGATTTTTGAATTTGCCTGTGAATAGGCGTTTTTATGTACAAGAGGCTGACGTCCTAGTAAGAGAACGCCGCCGAACAAAAGAGTTTATACAAATTTTGTACAAGAGAAAATAAAACAGCTGTGTGAAATGAATGATCCCACTGGGTTTCAACTCTGCTATTGCCTTTATAACTCCGAGCGTCTCATCACTTGATGACCTTGGTTGAAGGTGAAGCTGACTGATCGATGCCGTCTGAACTTGATGTAGATACCGGATTCTGGATGCAAAGTGATCCAATGAGACATAGTATTACGCTTTTATCCCTAACTTTTGCCTGGACTGCCCTTTCGGGTTTTCAGTCCACCGGGATACCCATTTTTGCCCAAGCCGCCTTTTCAGGTTTTCGACTTGCCGGGTGTACAGATTTTTTCATTTCATCCCTTCATTTTGCCCGAACCCTTTTGGTTCGCCGGGAAGCCCTAATTTTTGCCTAGGCATGTCAGCCTAGCGGGTCTTTTTTCATGCGTAGTATCTTTTTACTATGTCTGCATTGGCGGGGTGAGGAAGGTCGTCACCATCCATGTTGGTTAATATCATTGCTCCTCCTGAGAACACATGCTTAACCACAAATGGCCCTTCGTACGTAGGGGTCCATTTGCCCCTTGGATCACTCTGAGGAAGGATGATTCGCTTGATTACCAGATCCCCAACTTGATATTCCTGTGGTCTGACTTTTTTGTTAAATGCCCTGATCATCCGTTTCTGATACGTCTGACCATGACAAATAGCAGCAAGTCTCTTTTCATCAATAAGGTTTAACTGATCAAGTCGTGTCTGGATCCAATCATCTTCGTTCAGATTTGCATCCTTCATTATCCGGAGAGAGGGTATTTGCACTTCGATCGGTAAGACTGCCTCCATACCATAAACCAAAGAGAAAGGAGTTGCCCCGGTTGACGTCCTAGCTGAGGTACGGTACCCATGTAGAGCGAACGGTAACATCTCGTGCCAATCTTTATAAGTCATTGTCATCTTCTGCACGATTTTCTTGATGTTCTTATTTGCTGCCTCTACAGCCCCATTCATCTTAGGTCTGTAAGGAGAAGAATTGTGGTGCTGTATTTTGAACTGCTCGCAGAGCTCAGTGATCATCTTGTTATTGAGATTGGTACCGTTGTCTGTAATGATCCTCTCTGGGACACCGTACCAACAGATCAGATTATGCCGAATGAACCGTGCCACAACAGTCTTGGTTACCGTAGCATAGGAAGCTGCTTCAACCCACTTCGTAAAATAATCAATCGCCACTAGGATGAAGCGATGCCCATTAGATGCCGTAGGTTTAATCTCACCGATCATGTCTATGCCCCACATTACAAACGGCCAAGGCGCAGTTAGAACATTCAAAGGGACTGGAGGAACATGCACCTTGTCTGCATATATTTGACACTTGTGGCATGTCCTGGAATGTTGGTAGCAGTCAGCTTCCATTGTGGACCAGTAATACCCTGCCCGAAGGATCTTCTTTGCCATTGTATGTCCACTGGAATGTGTACCAAAGGTCCCTTCATGTAGCTCTTCCATGATCCTTTCTGCTTCAGTCTTATCCACACAACGCAGTAAGGTTGAATCATGGTTTCGTTTATACAAGATGCCGTTGCTAAGGAAGAACTTCACTGCGAACCTCCTCAGAAACTTTTTATCATTGACAGAGGCACCCTCAGGGTATTCCTGAGCTTCCAGATATCTCTTCACCTCATGGTACCAAGGCTTCTCAGTCACCAATTCAGTCTCGAGATCGCAACAGTATGCCGGTTCGTCCAGTTTCCAGATGATGATCCGGGGAGCCTCATTATCCCATTTAACCTTGAACATAGAAGACATCGTAGCTAACACGTCCGCCAACTGATTCTCTTCTCTTGGAAAGTGTTCAAAGGTTATCTCCGTGAAGTGGGGGATCAAGGTCAACACACATTCTCTGTAAGGAATAAGATTCGGATGTTTCGTATCCCACTCTCCTTTGATCTGATTGATCACAAGAGCGGAATCTCCGAAGACACTCAGAAACTTGATCCTTAAGTCGATCGCAGCTTGAAGACCCATGATGCATGCCTCATACTCCACCATGTTGTTGGTACAGTTGAAACATAGCCGGGCAGTGAGTGGAGTATGAGTGCCTTGAGGTGATATGATTACAGCGCCGATACCGTTTCCCAAAGCGTTGGAGGCTCCGTCAAAGTGCATAGACCATCGGGATCCTTCCTCAGGTCCTTCATCCGGTCCAGGTACTTCACAATCAGTCACAATCATGATGCTTTCGTCCGGAAACTCAAAATTCATTGACTGATAATCGTCGACTGCCTGATGTGCCAAGTGGTCTGCCAATACACTTCCCTTGATGGCTTTCTGGGTCGTGTACTGAATGTCGTATTCCGTCAAGATCATTTGCCATCTTGCTATTCTCCCAGACAGAGCAGGCTTTTCGAATATGTACTTTATAGGATCCATCTTTGAGATCAACAAGGTGGTATGAGTCAGCATATACTGTCTCAGCCGGCGAGCAGCCCATACCAAAGCGCAGCAAGTTTTCTCAAGCAGTGAGTATCGGGTCTCACAGTCGGTAAACTTTTTGCTAAGGTAATAAATGGCATGCTCTTTTCGGTCAGACTCGTCATGCTGCCCCAGCACACACCCCATTGAGTTGTCAAGTACTGTCAGGTATAGTATCAGAGGTTTCCCTTCAACCGGTGGCATAAGGATGGGTGGTTCTTGGAGATACTCTTTGATTCTGTCAAAAGCAGCCTGACATTCATCGTTCCAACGTACTACCTGATCTTTCTTCAGCAGCTTGAAGATTGGTTCACAGGTAGCAGTTAGGTGTGAGATGAACCGAGCAATGTAATTCAGGTGTCCTAAAAAGCCTCTGACCTCTTTCTCTGTCCTAGGAACTGGCATCTCTTGAATAGCTTTAACCTTGGCAGGGTCCACTTGAATACCTTTATCACTTACAACGAAGCCTAACAACTTCCCAGATCTTACCCCGAAGGTGCACTTGTTCAGGTTCAACCTCAACTTGTATAATTTCAACCGGTTAAACAATTTCTGCAGATGATTTAGGTGCTCTTCCTCAGTTTGGGACCTCACGATCATGTCGTCAACATATACTTCTATCTCATGATGGATCATGTCATGAAATAAAGCAACCATGGCACGTTGGTAGGTTGCCCCGGCGTTCTTCAGCCCAAAAGGCATGACCTTGTAGCAGAAGGTGCCCCACTGAGTAACAAAGGTAGTCTTCTCCATGTCTTCAGGTGCCATCTTGATTTGATTGTAACCTGAAAAACCATCCATGAAAGAGAACACCTTGTGCTGAGCAGTATTGTCAACAAGGACATCAATGTGGGGTAAAGGGAAGTCATCCTTGGGGCTGGCCCTGTTCAGATCCATGTAGTCGACACACATTCTGACCTTACCGTCTTTCTTTGGTACCGGCACCACATTAGCAACCCACTGAGGGTAAGAAGTCACTGCAAGGAACCCAGCATCAAACTGTTTCATAACCTCGGCTTTGATCTTCTCAGACATCTCTGGACGCATACGGCGGACCTTTTGCTTAACCGGAGGGCAGTCTTCCTTAGTAGGCAAGTGATGGACCACAATATCGGTATCCAATCCGGGCATGTCTTCGTAGTACTAGGCAAATATCTCCACATAATCATGTAGCATCTTAGTCAACCATTGCTTCACGCTGAGCTCTAGGTTGGCACCAATCTTTACCTTTTTCCTGTCTGCCTCAGTACCCAAGTTTATTATTTCCACTGGCTCTTCATGCGGTTGAATTGCCCTCTCTTCCTGAAGTAACAGTCTTGCAAGCTCGCCAGGCACTTCGCAATCGTCTTCACCTTCATCTTCGGCTAAGTTGATCGGATTTTCAAAGTCATAACTGACAGTAGCAGAGTCGTTACCAGTGAGATCCAGGGTGGATTGAAACCTGTATGAGTGAGTGTGTGTAAATACAGCTGTTTTGAAATATGTATAAAGGAAAGAAAGACAGAAAAGGAGCATAAGATTTGAAATGCGAGAAAACGTCCAAGATTTTCATTTATGATATATGAAATGACAATTTATATGCCCTCACAAATAAAACCACGGTGCCTCGGGTAAGATACCGGGCCATAGAGTTTATTTATTGTTTATTACAAATGACAAAACAAAGAAGTTTATTACTGCGTAACAAAAGTAACAGGAGTATGGTCTTTGACAATCCAATTGGTCAGTCCGCCTTCAGTCGTCGGATAGATCCAGCTATTGAACTCAGCTTCATCCGCTTCATTGTCTTCCCCAACAGCATTCACTCCTGGATTTGTAATGAGCACAGGAGGTCTTCTGGTCTTCGCCTTCCGCATAGCTTTCCGACCCTCTGCAGTAAAACCCAATCCAAATTTGTCAGTTTTCTGTGTAAAGTCAGGAAGCCTGCCACAGTTAGCACATTCACCTTTCTGAACCACAGCCCGGGCATCCTTCAGAGAAGCCATCTTCAAAGGAACATTCTCTTCGACTGTTGTTTCTGCTGCTGCTGAAATTGGAAGCACCTCCTCGAAATGCTGAAAGGGGGTCTCAATAAACTCCCCGTCCATCTCAATGTATCTAAAGGAATTCAAATGGCTCACCATATACTCCTCCTCTCATTGCACAATGACGATCTTCCCTCTGACGGGGTACTTCAGCTTCTGGTGCAAGGTAGAGGTCACTGCCCCAGCTTTATGGATCCAAGGTCGACCCAGTAGACAAGAGTGTGATGGATGGATATCCATCACATAAAAAGTAGAGTCAAACACCTGAGAGCCCACACGAATAGGAATGTCAACCTCTCCATGAACCATCCTCTTGGAACCGTCAAAGGCTCTAACGATGATATTGCTGGGTTTCAGTTCCAGGCCTTCACAATCTAAACGGTCTAAAGCCTTCTTGGGTAGCACATTTAAGGAAGAACCAGTATCCACCAATACATGCGCCAGAGTAGTGCCCCTGCATTCGATAGAGACATGCAGGGCATCATTGTGGTCTCTTCCTTTTGCGGTCAGGTCAGCATCTGAGAAACCCAAGCCATTGTCTGCTGTCAGATTTGCTACGCAGTCAGTGAACTGGACTGCAGATGTCTCCTGTGGCACATGGGCCGTCTTGAGAAATGAGATCAAGGCCTTAGCATAGGCCTCAGAGCATAGCAATAAGGAGAGCATGGAGATCTTGGAGGGCGTATGCCCCAGCTGTTCCACAACATTGAAGTCACTCTTCTTTATTATTTTCAGGATTTCCTCCATCTCTTGTTGGGAGGCCTCAACATTTATAGGTATCGGTGCCTCCATCCGGGCAGGCTCATCTTCAATTCCCTTGCCCCGAGCATTGGATGACTCGGCAGCAGGGGAAACAACTTGATCAGCAACAGGAACAGGTACACTTGTAGGTGTTATAAGGAGGGGTCTTCGAGTAGCGGGCGGTGTAATGTCAGGCGAGAAGAGCCTGCCACTGCGGGTAACCTTGGCTGGGCCAATGATATCGCAGATACTGGCACCAGTGTTGAATTCTTGTTTAATTCCATTCACATATATGTCTGCCCCATAATGCCAGGGGACAGCTTTATCAGATACGTAGGGAATAGGCCCCGGAATAGTGATAACAACAGGTGCGACAGTCATGATTTGGACAGGCTTCTTCGGGAGAGCCTTGATTGGATTATTGAATATGGTAACCACATAAACTTCTTCTACCGGAACCAACTGAACAGAAGACTTCTTAAACAGAATCTCCTTGCTATCCATTAGGCTTTGGATGCCTAACTTCAGCAAGGGACAACCAGATAGGGAAACAGCACAGAACATGCAACCCTCACTGCAACCCGGAAATAAACCGGCCAGCAGTAGATTCCTCTTGACAGTCTTCAAAGGAGTAGCTAGATCATCCACAGAAACAGCGTAAACATCTTCATCAACAGCATTTACTCCATGCTGGGGCATAGGAGCAGTCACCACATTCGGCCTCTCAGGCGCTTCAAACTGTATCTCCTTTGCGTCAATAAGGTCTTGCACCTTATTCCTTAATGCCCAACAGTCATCAGTGGAATGCCCCGGGCTATCAGAATGATAAGCACAACGAGCATTTGGATTGTATTTCAGAGAGGCAGTGTTTACACCTTTGGGGGCCTCTCTGACAGTCACTAGGTTGGTGGATAGCAACTGTGGCAGGATCTGCGATAAAGTCATACTTAACCGGGTGAACTCTCTCCGGGGTCTTTCAGCCCTTTGAGGATTGGTTGGCCGAGGAGCGGCAGCAGGCTTAGCAATCATTACCGCACTGACAGATTGACGGCGCTCAGATTTCTCTTGTCTTCTAGAACCGTACACAGCACTAGCCTCCTTCTTGAAGGGTTTCTTCTCAGAACTAGATGATGCACCCTTCGGAATTTTACCAGACTTCAACCCAGCCTCAATTCTCTCTCCAGTCAGAATAAGATCAGTAAACCCTGCAGACGAGTTATCGATAAGATGGTTGAAAAATGGCCCAGACAGGGTCCCCAAGAACATGTCTACCAACTCCCGATCAGTCAACGGAGGCTGCACCCTGCCAGCCAGATCCCTCCACTTCTGAGCGTACTCTTTAAAACCTTCACTTGAACCTAACGACATACCCTGGAGTTGGGTACGTGTAGGGGCAAGGTCGGCATTATATTGATACTGCTTATAGAAAGCAGTAGCCAACTCCTCCCAGTTACGAACCTTGGTCCCATCCAGCTGATAGAACCATTCGAGATGAGTCCCTGAAAGACTCTCCTGGAAAAAGTGGATCCACAAATTCTTATCCACTGAGTACGGTTGAATCTTCCGAACATAGGACCTGAGATGTAGCTTGGGACAAGACGCCCCGTCGTACTTAGTGAAATATGGTGCTTTGAACTTACGAGGAATAATCACACCAGTAGACAAACCCAGATCTCTGAAATCCAGTCCAGGCACCTGCTGTATCTCCATAGCATTCAACCTGTCTTCCAACTGCTTGTATCTGTCTTCTGCAGGAGGATATTGCTCTTCATCAAAATCAGTCTCGTTGTCGGAGACTACCGGACTAGGACCTTTTTCCGCTTGAGGGGTACCCTTGCCAATGGAAGAACCAGCCTCTTCATTTTGCAGAGTATTGCCAAACCTTCGGCCCGAGCTGAACAGAATAGTCCTTCTCTTCTTCTTCTTTTCCTTCTTCAGGAGCAGAGCATTCAGCTCCTCTTGGCCCTGAGCCAAACCCATGATTAATTCCTGAAATTGCGCATTCTGCGCCTGTAGAGCTTTGATGGACATCTCAGTTGATGATGAGTCAGGATTCATGATGCTGAAATAAACAGCGAAGAACTGTAAGCAACCTGAAAAGAAGAAAACCTGCTATGCACATGATGAATTATATGTGTTTATGCAATGCATTCAAGGGTTCGAAAGTTCAAATTTGTTGTAGACAAAAAGGAACACATGTTATCATTAAGGAAACAATTGTTTAGTACATCAAAGCCTCATGGGCAAAATAATACAAAAACAAATCAATCCCAAAATATACTACGCATCCTCTTTGGAGCTATGTAAGTGTTGAGACTCCTCTCCTCATGCAACAGGCGGGTGAGCTCCAAGACCTTCTTTTCACTAGCATGTAGACTGGTCTCAAGAGAATTCCGTTCTTCCTTAAGCTGGATCCAGCTCTTCCCAGGATGTGGGCATATCAGGGTGCTGAATAGTGTGGGACACTTCTCCTTCCAAGACTGGCTCTTTGATCACAGGGAGCATATGGGGATAAGGCATCACTAACTTCTGGGAGCGGGCTCGTACCCACCTGAGATAAGGTTCCAACGGGATGGAGTTCCTGTGCCCCAGTGTCTTACTGTCTATCCTACTTGGCATCCTCCAGGCTCTGATAAATCTCTGGCGAAGTCCTTGAGTATCGTTGTCGAAGTCAAAAACTATGTCAGAAATTAACATGTCATGAGGACCATCCCTCCGAGCATAACCAAACTGTCTCCAAGCCAGTCATGGGTTGTAAGTAATACCTCCTCTGATTCCAAGTAAAGGAACATTAGGGTACTCTCCGCAACGATCAATGGTAGTGACATCCTCTCTGGACCTAGGGCACCAATGTATATCTGCGTATGTGAGAGTCATCAACCGTTGTGACCATCTCAAACCCCGCTCGTTCTTCAAAACTGATTGTGGAAGGTGCGAAATAAACCACCTTCCCAGGAGAGGAGTGCAACACATAAGGACACCTCTTTTTCTCATGGTTCGAGTGTAACATGAGTGGAGGATGTCCCCCAGCAACGTAGGTATAGGATTCCTGGACATAAAGATCTGGACAACACTGATATCTATAAGCTGATCTGGGTTAGGGAACAACACCAAACCATAGACAAGGAGGGCCACAACTTCTTCAAAAGCTTGTAAGTCAAGGAAGTTCCAACATTCATGGGCCTTTTCAAACAGAAACCTGGCTAAGAACCCTTTGATACCACTTCTAACTTCCCAATGTCCCTTGAGGTCAGATGATTGTAGGTGCAAGGCTTTAGCAATCTCTTCAAGCTTGGGTTCCTTTTCCGTACCGTTGTAGGGTAGTTGATCAAGGATAGGGATCTTCAGGAGCCGGGAGAACTCCTCCAATGTAGGTACCAGCTGATAATCCAAGAAGGTGAAACAGTGATGCAGAGGGTCAAAGAACTGGAACAGGACCTTTATCATATCTTCCTCAATGTTGGTATTGACCAAGCTGATGAGTCTTCCATGTCTTTCACTGAATGAAGAGCTCTCGGGAATCCTGGATATAAGTTCCTTAAGCTGAGGAGGGATCCTTACAAGACTGATTTGAATTGTCTTTCTACGAACAGTTTCCATGTCCTACAAAACAAGAACAAAGATGAAGATTCGAACCCCTGAAATGGTTAGTCAATGCATATGATGCTGGATGATGTCATGATGCTATGTTTAAACACACCACAGATATTTACAAAGACAAACATGTAAGGCACACAAGGCGCACAAGACAAGCCCTTAGGGTTTAAGGCCAGCATGGGGTCTGGGTAGTACCCTCTTGAAGTTGGTGGGCTCAACCTGTCCTATTAGAAGTAACCGGGTTCTAAGGGTCCCAATATCACAGGATTGCTTTCATTGTTCATCGTTTCGATTTAGCCACTGAACTGGCGACCGAAATATTCCAGGAAAGCAACCCTCAATTGAGTGTAGTATCGAGTATCAACCAACCTCGGACTGCACCAAAGTCAGTTATCTCACTACCCTAAAGAGGCCAAGATAGTTCAATTAAGGTTCCTAAGGTCTGTTGATGCTTCACGACACCACGCGGAGGCCCCGTACTCTCCTTGACTGAACTCAAGGGTTACCGGTACACACCAAAGTGCCACATCAATGTAGCAGACTGTTTCAACCATGTCGGTATACCCCGCACAATTCCCTCACAGCCTTGTTGCTACTTTCTAAGAAGGTATCCCCAGATCCGGGTTAGGATCTATAGAACTCCCAAGACAGTCCCACAATTTAAAGCAAGCATAGAAAGCAATTGAAAACACAGTGATCTTAGTCCTAAGGTACACCTCACTTTATAAAGATATCCCCAGCAGAGTCGCCAGTTCCGTGATCGGTGGATCTGGAACTGACTGTTTAACGCTGGTTCGCGAAATGTCGTGGAAGCAAGAGTCACCACCGTCTTTTATTTTCTCCAAATGGAAAGGACAAAAGCACAGAAAAATTCCTTAAAGAGATTGCTCTCGGTTCGGGAGGTAGGTTATAGAAAGGGAAGGTGTTAGCACCCTTTCTATCCATTGTTATCCATGGGCTCTTAGATACTTGCTCATTTGTGTTTTCAAAAATGGTTTGTTTGCCTTTCAACTGTGGGTTTTAAAAAGTTTCTTTGAAAATTTCAGTTCGACTCTTGTATCGGTCCTCAAGAGTGTTTAAAAAGTTGCTTTCGAAAGCTTTTGAAAATGTGTTGGTGTGAAAAGTATTTTTTTGTTTTGTTTTGAAATTAGAGCAAGTATCTAGAGTCGTCTACCTACCCTAAGGAATTCGTCTGTGTAAATGTCCTTTAAAGTAGTGCCATCCCACCATTGAGAGGTAGGTAGCACCACCGTTGGAGGTGTTCGGGTCAATTCGAGGTTCGGGACATGGTGATCACCAGAGCAATGGGAAGACACCTTAGAAGCTACCCTCATGCCAGGTTCCCGGATCATGAGGACTTACTAAGACATCCTCTACTCGACGATCACCTTTCGAGGCAAGGCAACCGTGAGGCGTACCCTAGGGGTGGTGTGTGATTTGTGTGTCAGATTCGTTTATTTTTATCTTGTCATGGTATAGGTGATCTACGCGTTTGTTTTTATTTATTGTCATTCATTCTTGCATGCATTTATTTAACAGTTAGAAAGTGCGAAAAAGATAAAAGTTCTAAACTATTACAAAAGGCGCGGGTCCACATCGCCAAAATTTCCAGAACCCAATTTGACAAAAAATAAAGAAATAAAGCAAAAGTGCGAGAGATAAATTTACACGGCTTTGGGAGAGGTACATAAATATTAAAAGGAAAAGAAATAAATACGCGAATTGAGTTAAAATTAGAAACGAGGGCGTTGGACCCTTTTTAATGAAATTAAATTAAATTATTAAATTAATTAAAATTAAAGAAAAGGAAATTATTTTTTTAGTTTTTTGCATTTATGAGAATTTAATGAAATTAAAACCTAATTCTACAATTTTTTAATTTATTAAGAAAATATGACAATTATCTAAAATTAAGCCTAATTAATTAATTGATAATTTAATTACAAAAATAAATAATATTTAATTATTAATGAAAAGAAAAGAAAGAAAGAATGAAAAGATTTGAAACCCTAATTCTATCAATTTTTAAGTTTTATTGAAAAAATATTAAAGTTAACCCTAGATTAAAACTAATTAATTAATGAATTTTATTTACAAAAAATATTAATTAAATAAATATATTTTAATTTTATCCTTTCTGATTTTTTTTGTGTTTTTTATATTATTGTGAAAATAATAATTATAAATAATTAAAAGAAATTAATTAAAATAAAGAAAAGAAAAATATAAAAAGAGTAAAAGAAACAAACTCTAGGGGGTGCTGTCCCCAAGTAGAGGGTTTGTTGTAGTGATTCAGGCCCATTTATCCTTGGCCTTGTGGACTTTTCCAGGACGCGTGTGGGTGCGTTGACTCAGGTTTACCATGCTCTCCAGATCTGGTCCCTTGGATTGGTGAGATTGGCCAGGTGGCGTGTTGGAGATTGTGGAGGCATGGTGGTCCTTAGTGCTGAAGCTGCATAGAATCATTAATAAGAAAACAATATTGAAGGGGTGGGGGACCTGGGATTCGAACCCAGGTCCCAGGGGTTACCAGCGTGTCCTTTAACCAGTGGAGCTGCTTCATTTATCTGTATATCATATAACTAACAAATATAATAAAACAAAAAAAATGTTAGTGCTTCTTTTTCGCGCGAGATTCAAACCAACCAATTGCTGATGGCCACCTAATCGTCCCCTTCCTTGGCTTGTTTTTTCCTGAAAATAAAAAGAAATTGGCAACGGTTTTTGAACCGTCCCCAAAAGCAACATTATGAAAAATAGCGATTAGAGATTCTTGGCTCATAAATTAGGCGCGAGATATGGAATTGGTTGGCCATGGTCTTCTGGTTCTAATGGTCCAAGCCTCATGTCCCAATTTTTCCTTAACTGGGAAACCCCAATTCACAGTTTTGAAAACCCTAGGTCTTGTTCATGGTGAAATCGCGTGTGGTGCATAAAAATTCAATCAAAGTACACCGTTAGCTTCAGAATGATATAATGAATACAAATCCAATGTTAGAATTTACAAATAATGCATGAATTATGTTTCACGAATCTGAAAAAAAAACTTGAACCGGTCAAGGTCGTGCTACCTATTTCCTGTGTTAGGGATGATGATTTTGATCTGTATACGTTCCTTGAAGCCTCAGGAACACAATGGAATAAGTATGGTGGCTTGAATCGACCTGGAAGATGGTTTTCAGATTTGAGTTTTTTTGAGAAAATTCAAGTTTGTTCTTGGCCCTTTTTTGCGCAGCTGGGAGTCCTCTAGGATTAGGTTTGCATTCTATACTTATGTGTGAATGATTAGGTCAAAGAATTTGGTCAAAAAGATCCATGAATTGATGAATCAATATTTGATTTTTATGGCATTAGTTTTCCAAATCTTTTTCATGCTTTTTGGCTTCAATCACATCCAATCACCTTTGATTCTTTCCTAACCTGATTTGCACGAAATATTGAGTATTTATCATGCATAAAAAGATTGAAAAACCTAGGTTTAGCATTTTTTTTATATATTTTAATTAATTAAATGAATTTCTAGCATTTAAAAATTCAAAGAAATAAAATAAAAATGATAAAAACTTCCCTTTGGGCCAAATGGTCGTGCACATGCCTTGGATGATGAATTGTGGAAGAAAAAGAGGCCCATTAGCATTTTTAGGTCATTTGAATCAATATTGACTTTTCAAAATATCCAAAAATTTCCCAACTTCCACAAGGCATAACTTGCTCAATTTTTAAGCTTTTCTCATGTCCTTGGACATTTTGGAAAGGTATTTGAGTCCTCTAACCAATGTCTTTGGTCCCATGTCATTTTGAATTACCAATCTCAAGTTATGGCCTTTGACTTAAAGTCTTTTTTTGTTGACTTTTCAAAATGACCTATAATGTTGAAATTGATAACTTTTTGTGAGAGCATATCTTGGACTTGAAGTATGAAGAGGAGTTGTAGGAAATGTCTTTATCTTCAAAATGAGCTTTGGATGGAATTTTTCTAATAATCCGTGTGGAAGTTATGCCCTGGTCAATTTTCAGTTGACTTTTTCAACTGTCCAAATAAGGAAACTTTTGCATCTTGATGATTTTTGAGCCAAGCTTTGAGAATCATGATCAAGCATTGATCAAATGATGTTTGTGACTTCAAAATGAGATGTTTACCAAAAATTTGGACTTTTGACTGTCAAATGACCATTTTGCCCCTACAGTTGACTGTAGTGCAATTAGGGTTTTTGACTGTGCAATTTTGAGCTGTAAGTCTTGAAACTTGGTATGAGGATGCTTGACCATGTTTGTAGGCATGTGGGACTTGATTGGACCCTTGGAAACTTCATTTTCTTTGTCAGAACCAAAACCCTAATTTTGACTGTTAGGAGGCCCTTACACTGTGCAACCCTTGGGGAATTTTGAAGCATGACTTGGCAATTTCTTGAAGAATATGGGAGGGAAAATTTTGGGGTACAACAACCTTCTTCAACCTCTGGCCAGAATTTGTCAAAAAAACGCGCGCCTCCTATACTGATTCAAACATCTGGATTCCTGGACTTTTAGCACAAACTTACAACATAAAAAATGTTAAGCATCAAGCCACGATTCTGGACATATAAAGAACTCATCCTAACTCTCAGAAATAAGAGAGAATTTCTCCATTCCCAATTCCTGACCTAGTTTTTGTTCCATGTTCAGACATCAAATTCTCATAGCACACATAACATAAATGAAAACTAATTATATGGGCATGTTCAGGGCCATGAATGTGACATAATTTCTTCACAAATCTAAACCTAACAATGCCTGGATAGAGAGATACAAGTTCATGAACTTACATGTTCAGTTGGAATCGTGTGCAACAATGGAGATGCTTACAAGGCAAGGTAATGATTTGTATAGCTTCCTTGATGTCTCAGGATGCTATTCCAACCTTTAGTTTGCTTGGAAACCAAGAGAATCGTGCTATGGTACTTCAACTGCAAAACAGAAAAATGAAAATGGTGATGTTAGCTAGGGATGTTACAGGTCGTGTTTAGGGCTTGGAACAGTTTCAAGGGATGATGTGGGATGTGTTTGAAGTGGTTTCAGCAAGAATGCACGAATGGATTGAGTTATGGAACTCAATCTGCAGCAGGTGCCCTGTTTTGGCAGTTCTATGGGGTTTCTGTGTTTGAGAAGGCAATAGAGATGGTTGGCTCGTGTTTTAGGTCAGGGTGGTTGTTTAGAATGTGTTCACAATCTTTTTTAAGCTTCTCTTGGCTGTGATGAGAGTTGTGTGTTGTTATGCTAGTTTTCTTCTCACTTAAGCAACAAAAGTTCAAGTTGTGTTCTAGACTGATGCAGGCCCCTAATCTATGTTGCAACCTTTCCCCTTGATCAGTGTGTTTTGCTTCTGAACTTGTGCCCAAAGATATGGCCTTGTACTTCTTGATTTGCAACTTTGACATAAAGCCATACTTTTCTAAAATGGCTAATTTGCTTTTTCTATTTAAGGGTTAAACTTCCATGTAATGACCAAACTCATAGAACAACACCTTGGCACAAAGTATTAGCATTAAATTATGGAGTGTAGATGAGATAAAAGACCTGTAATCTAGATTAAGGCATGCTGAGTTCAAAAATGCAAGGTTATGGACATGTAACTTGGTCATGAACAAAGTGAGTTTTTCCCAACTTGCCAAATTTGATTCTCCATAACCATGAGGTTGTTTGATGAGTTCTTGGACATTTTGGAAAGCTTGGAATGTGTACTACAAACCATCTTTGAAATTCAAATTGAAATTCCAAGTGGAAGTATGTGAAAAGTGGTCTTGAAGTTAGGCAAAAATCCTGCCTAAAATGGTTCAAAATTTCTCTAAGTTAAGAATGGTTTGGTACCCTTGTTCCAAAAATTGTAACTTGAGCTACAAGCTTCTTTTGAGAAAACTTTGTGAATCAAAGTTATAGATTTTGCAATGGACTACAACTTTCATGTTTTGACTTTTCCTTGAATCCAAATGAATCTTGGTGAGAAAGTGGGACAAAGTTAGGAAAAAATTAGGATTTTTCATAACTTAGAAAAATTCTAAGTTATGAAAAATCTTCATTTCAAACCCTAATTTGTGATTCTTGATTTCTTGATGAACAAGTTTCATGATTTGGCATGTTTTGATGAAAAATGAATCTTGACACTTGATTTTGACCAAAAAGTCAAAGTTTGACTTTTCAGTATACAGTCAAAATTGATCAATTGACTGGAAAATTCAACTGTCAATCTTGTGCATTTGGGATCTTTTGAACTTGTTGAGCATGTCAAGACAATTCCATTGGGTCCTTGAGTCCATATGTGAGCTTGGTTTTCCATTGGCTTGGTCAAACAGTCAAAAATTGCCTTTGTGCAGTCAAAACCCTAAAAATGACCATTTTGCCCTTTTGGTGATCTGATCAAATTTCTTGTGGAATTATGATCCAAACTTGATCAAATGGTCCATATGAGTTCATAATGTTGATGTGGGTCAATTTTCATGAGATTTGACTTTCAATTGGCCACAATTGACTTTTTCCCCAATACAGCTGATTTCTAGGTCAACTGTCCAATTGATTGGGCAAAATTTGGAATCAAGACTTGAAACTTGGTATGGATAAACTTGGGAGTCCAATATGAAGCATGAAAGTCTTCTTAGGCATTTTAGGTCAAAATATCTTTGTGCAAACACAAACCCTAATTTGGGTCAACAGTTCTAGGAGAAGTCTTGCAGAGGAAACCCTAACTGGATCTTGAGCTTCAAGGGTCTTGTGATGAGAAAATGTTGAGAAAATGGGAGGGCAAATTTTGGGGTACAACAACCCCCACTAACTGTAATACACAAAAATAGCGATTAGCATATGAGTAAACATAAAAAGGGCGCGAGGTGGTTGTTCAATTCGTCTTGATGTCCTGATTTCAATGGTACTGGTTTGAATGGCCAATTTTTCCTTATGTATTAAACCCCAAATCAAAGCTTCAGAAACCCTAATATCCGTTCATGGCAACTTTTGACACAGGCAGTATTAATTCAATTAGAGGGCACCAATAGCTTCAGAATGTTCATGTTAGTATAAATCAAACATTAAAAGTCATGAATCATGCATGGAATTCAAAATACGATTATGAATAATTTTGAAAGAAAAGCAATTCTGTTCTACCAATTCCTTGTGCGTGGAGACTTGGTTTCGATTGCAAAAGTTTCCTGGTAGTGTCAGGATTGTATTGGAATGGCTTTTAGGCTTTGAAACTTGCAGTAGCTATGAAAACAGTTTCCAAATTTTTGTGAAAAAGTGCAAGTTTGTTCTTGGTCTTGGGCGCAACCTTTGTCCCTGTGAGCATTAGGGTTATGTTCTATATGTATCTGAGCATGATTAGGTTAAGAAAAACAAGCCCAAAGTCTATGCATTCATGATTTGGAGATTTGATTTTTAAGCATATCAATTTCAATCTTTTTCATGCCAATCATGCCAAATATGGAAGATTTTGTTCCCTTGAGAATGTGCACGAAATATTTAGGTCATGATGGAAGGATTTGCTGCACCAAAAAGATTTAAAATCATTATTTAGTATTTTTCTCATAATTAAATTTAATTAAATGAATTAATAAGATTAAAAATTCAATTAATTAATTAAAAATAAGAAAATAACTCCCTTTTAGTTTAATGGGTCGTGCATAGCCTTTGGGTGATGTTTCATGGAAGAAATTGAGGCCCATTTGCAATTTTGAGGCATTTGAAGTAAAGTTGACTTTTCAAAATTCCCAAAAATTTCCCAACTTCCACAAGGCATACCTTGCTCAATTTTTAAGCTTTGATCATGTTCTTGGACATTTTGGAAAGGTCTTGAAGTCCTCTAACCAATGCCTTTTGTCCCATGTAATTTTGATTTACCAATATCAAGTTATGGTCTTTGACTTAAAGTGCCTTTTTGTTGACTTTTGAAAATGACCTATAATATTGAGATGGATAACTTTTTGTGAGAGCATTTCTTGGACTTGAAGTGTGAAGATGAATTAAAGGACATGTCATTCTCTTCAAAATGAGCTTTGGATGGAATTTTTATGATAAACCATGTGGAAGTTATGCCTTGGTCAATTTGCAGTTGACTTTTTCAACTGTCCAAAAATAGAAACTTTTGCATCTTGAGACTTTTTGAGCCATGCTTTGAGAATCATGATCAAGAATTGATCAAATGATGTTTGTGGCTTCAAAATAAGATGTTTGACCAAAAATTTGGACTTTTGACTGTCAAATAACCATTTTGCCCCTGCAGTTGACTGTGAAGCATTTAGGGTTTTTGACTGTGCAATTTGATGCTGTGAGTCTTGAAACTTGGCATGTGGATACTTGACAATGTTTATGGGCATGTGGGACTTGATTGGACCCTTGGAAACTTCAATTTCTTTGCCAGAACCAAAACCCTAATTTTGACTGTGTTAGGAGGCAATTGGACTGTGCAACCCTGGAGAGATTTTGAACCTTGATCTTGGCAAACCTTGAAGAATATGGGAGGGAAAATTTTGGGGTACAACAGATGGCGACATTCCGTAGCTTATTCCGGATCAATACCTGCAAATGATCAAAGGATTCTCAGCCAGAGAACCTTCCAGAATCTAATTCCCCTCAGAATCAAGTTCACAATCCCCAACGGAGCTAAACTTCCAACTATCATTCCCCAAGCAGAGTGAAGACTCTCATTCTCAGTTCCTCACAGAATATTCGAATATTCTCCAATGAAGATTTCATCAATACAGGAATCCCCAGTAGATTGGCATACAGCCCAAGATTCTGATTCCCCAACAGCGGTTCCAGGACTTCTCATTTTCAACGATCAAAAGATTCTTGCCCTCCCCTGAAGCCGTCAAGGATTCGCTTTTCCCGACAGCAGTCAAGATTCTTTTATCTCCAGTCATCCAGGATTCATCTATCCTCAGCAAGACAGCTCATCAGTTTACATACGCATTCATCACATCCATATCATAAACATTGATGTGACATACATTGAATCACGCATCATGACATTGCATACAACTAACCCTTTACCTTTTTCAGGAAAGATCAGTCAAAAATCATCATCTTCCGAGATTCTTTCTAGAAATAGTTCAGATGTGACCCAGATTTGGTGACATTCTGATACTTATTCAGATTCACCCATAGATAGTTCAGATGTGACCCAGACATGGCGACATTCTGATACTTATTCCAAGTTCATTCAGATGCAGCTTTAAACGGATCCATCATCAGGAAACCCTACATCGGTTCCTTATTCAACTTCAAGACTTCTGAAAACAGTTCACAGATTCTTCCCAACAACGGATGTTAATCTATCGCTTGTTCAGATTCTTCAACCTCTGAAAACAGTTTACGGATTCTTCCCAACAACGGATGTTAATCTATCGCTTGTTCAGACTCAACTTTTGAAAATAGTTTACGGACGCTTCCCAACAACGGACGCTGCTCTGTTGCTTATTCAACCTTAAGACTTCTGAAAACAGTTCACGGGTTCTCCAGTAACGGATGTTAACCTATCGCTTGTTCAGATTCTTCTTCAACTTTTGAAAACAGTTTACGGACGCTTCCCAACAACGAATGCTGCTATTGCTTATTCAACTTCAACTCCTGAAAACAGTTTACGGATTCTCCGAGACACGGATGTCAATCTATTGCTTATTCAGACCCCCAGTTTAGAGATGTTCCAAAACACGGATACCTTTCTGATACTCGACATACAATTCAATAATCACCTTCAGATGGCATCTATAAGCCCATCCTCATCAAAACATGTCCAGATGGCATCTTTAAGCCCATCCTCCTACCAGCAACTTCCAAATGGCATCTTTAAGCCCATTTCCAGATGGCATCTCTAAGCCCATCCCCCGACAAGATTCTGTCACATCCCTAGATGGCATCTTTAAGCCTATTTCCAAATGGCATCTTTAAGCCCATTCCCTCTACCATCACATCACCGAGTGCAAATTTTTTTGGGCACTCTAGTGTCCAATCTCCTTTTACCCTCGAGTCGCGAAAGGCAAACTTTTCAATCTAACTCTTCAGGTTCAAGAAGATTGAACAGGGGCAACTGTTGTACCCCAAAATTTTCCCTCCTATTTTTCCATAAGAAATCACAGCTTCGGGCTTTTCCTGATTTTTCAGACTGGCTCAAGAATCGGTCAAACAGACTTTTCTTGTCAGTCAGACAAAATTTAGGGTTGTCATTGATTTTAAAGCAGTTCAAGCAGATTGTTAAGGTTTGGTTGAGTTGGCTCAGGTTTTGATCAGGCGGACGCTTCTTTGAAATTTAATCAAGAACTAGGGTTTGTGCGTGCAGAAAGAATTAATTCTATAGTGCTTTTCAATTTACTCTGGAATATGGACCGAGGTTTCTGATTGGGAGCTTGCAGTGTTTG
The DNA here is from genome assembly GCA_948472305.1 of Vicia faba. Classification (NCBI taxonomy): domain Eukaryota; kingdom Viridiplantae; phylum Streptophyta; class Magnoliopsida; order Fabales; family Fabaceae; genus Vicia; species Vicia faba. The sequence goes on from OX451736.1 coordinate 691,857,281, forward strand.
ATTGAATCATTAAAAGAAAAGGCATGTGGACGTTTTGTTTGATTAACTGTGCATTGCTTTGGATAATTGGAGCGCCGGGTTTATTATTGATTGATGCTAAGACCATAGTGTTTATCAATTGTTTATTTATTTTAAGTTAGAATAATTGGAATCTATTTCCATTTTATTATAATTTAAGAATTATAAACAATTAAATAAACATTTGAAGAAGAATTAAAAAGGAATGTCAATAAAAAGACTTTTTATTTATCTTTAATTATTTGTACAATTGTTATTTAAATACAGTAATTATTTACAAAGTATTTACAATAATAATGTTACAATGATTAAAAGGAAAATAAAATTGCATCCAAAAATTTCCTAAATCTTCATCTTCTATTGCTACTCCTCTTTTGCTCCATTGATTTTTATCTGCAAAACAAAGAAAAAGTCAAAAGCAGATGAAATGAAATTAAAAGCGGACAGTTAATTCAAAAATCATCATAAAAAGCGACTGGCCGGAATCAGTTTTCCCTCTCTACAAATCACAAGATTTCTCTTGGTTCATAAAGAGGGATAGAAGTATGCTTACAATTAAAGTATGAAATGCACAAGTTTACAAATTGCACAAATTCAAAGTTTGTCAAAACATACTGCATAAATCCAAAAATTGTCAACCAAAGTTTCCAAACAGCATGTACAAGTATAAAGGCAAACTGAATCACAATTTCAAACTAAGCCAAAAGCTGTCAAAAATTGTCCAAGGATACCAAAAGATATCAAACTCCAAAAAGCTGTCAATGAAGTACACAAAGTATGCAGGAAATATGGAAAATATGCAGAGGAAAGGGACAAATGCAAGCAATGTTCAGATACATCATCTTCCTAGGCCAATTACTTTTTCAGAAAAGACAAAATTAAGCAATAAAAATGCTTTCTTTAATCTGGAGAGAGAAGAAGAGAAGAAAGGAGCTTACAGTACAGCAGGCTAAAGGCTAAAAAGAAGATATAAACAGGATGTATCAGAACATATAGAGAGAGGAGGAAGAAGGCATACAACAGAAGAGATCATAAAGAATGAAAACCTCAAGCCTTGCAAACCTGTCCAAACATTGGAATCTACACTAAGACCAAATTCAAAAAGAACGAATATACAAAAAATATAACACCTCCTGCCTTTCAAAGACCACAAGGCCAAGACCCTGTAAGATATAAAACAAAAGAATTAGAGCCTTTACTAGACACACAGGAAAAAAAAGCCTTAACCCGCCTCATCCTGCATAACTTGTTTCAAACCAGAAGTGCACAAGCATACTAAAGCCATCAACCTGTTACATAACAAAAACTCAAAAACAAATTTCAAGCCTCAACGCCCTCAAGCCTAACCTGTCTGTAAAACCAGTCAAAACACCCCAGCCCGTCAAAAACAAGCCTATAACCAGTGTCAAGCCTCAAGCCCAAACTGTAACTTAACAAAAGGCACTAAACCAGAAAAAGGCCACAAACTGTGTCAAGCCATCATCCATATCCAACCAAGTTTCTCAGAACCAAAAGAGTTTATCATTGAAAACATATAGAGGCAAGCAACTCAAATCAAACACTGAAGCAATTTCCAACCAAAGCCCTCAGAACTGTGTTCATCACTGGGCCACCATCATCAAGACAACTCAGAATCCAAGTATAGCAGGCATACATAAGCGAAGCAAGTCATCAAAGGAAAAGAAGCAAGTAAGCAGAAGAGGCGTTTAAAGCTAAGGTTTTCAGGATGTTCATCATCAAACCAAAAAAGACAAAAGCACTAGACAAACCAGGGAAGCACACAGCATCATCAAGCCTTCGCCCTTGGCCGCCTAGAGCGCCTCCAGCCCCGTCCTCCTCCGTCTCCAACGAAGGTAGTATCTCTAATCTTTGTTTTTCCCTTTCATGCACCTCAAACAAGAACAACAACAACACTTGAAATCAGCACGAAAAGAATAAAAACATGCTCGAATGAAAACCTAAAAAAATGTGTTGAGAGGAAACGAAGCTACCTTTTTTTTCGTGGCCGGAATATCTGTGGAGAGAGGAGGAACGAAGGTGACGCCTGGTGGCCTTGGACGGAGGCTTGTTCAGAGGCATGGTTCGAGCAAGAAGATGAAGAGGAACGAAGCAAAGTGACGAACGACGCCTTTGTATTAAGTAACCCTAAGTTCCCAAAATGAGACAATAATCAAACAACCCTAAAACAAAGATGTGTAAAACACAATGGGCCTTGCCCCATTCAGAACTGCTTAAGCCCATTAAACGCTGGTGCACCCCCCCCCCCCCCCCCCCCTTTGGCTCTCTTTCACAATCCGTTTTGGGCCAAGAACTAACAAATAGAAGCCCATTCCTTTTTTTTTTATGTTTGTACATAAACTAACCCTTTTTTTATTAACATGATTTAATTTTATATGTAGATAAAAAAATAATACATTAGATCTTTTATACAAAATTTTCTTTTTATTTTTATTACATTTAAAAAATATAAAAATATTAGATTTTCCCATTAGGTTTAAGCCATTTCTTTCTTTAGAACCCTTTTTTTTAATTAAAGACTTTTGTATAGAAATTAAAATGTAAATAATAATTTTCTCAAACCTAAAACATTTTTTTTCTTTTAATTAGAACTCTTGTGGAAAATATTCATAGAAATATATAAAAAATAGATTTTCAGGTTGAATTTTTCTTTTTAACTAAAACATTTGTATATAAACATCGATACATAAAAAAAATAGAATTCTTAAACATTTTCTTGTCTTATATTAAAATCTTTTGTTTGTACATATTAACAAAAATACAAGAATACAAAATAAATAAATAATACTTAATTTTGCATTAAGTTAACATTCCTCACTTGTAAATAAATCATACACTTACACAAATACATTGATACATTTACATTACTCTATTCTTATACATTTCTATACACTAAATATTACATTTGCGATTGATTCGATTTGGTTGTAAATTTATTTGGACACTACCCTCCTATTAAGTCTCATCCCCCATTTGTAAATATTTGTACCCCCATTCCCGGATACTTATTTGTAATAGCGTAGACTTTAAATTCCCGCAATTTATCGCTTTCAAATATACCATGGTTAGACCTAGGGTTTGTATGTACATAAAATCAAACGCTAGATAACCTAATACAAAGACAAATGCATGAAATCAATACACAATTCACACTTGCACCCCTAGGGTAATCCCGCTTGTTGCCTTCCAAAATGGGCCATGCTTTCACGTTGAGTTTCTTTGGCAAAACAATTCAAATGATCATAGTCCCGCGATGACGCTTTCGAAAGTTGCCTAAACGAAATGATCATAGTCCCTTCAAACAAAATTTCCAAAGACACTTGGCACCATTGCATTCATGGTCCATACGATGACCCGCGCCTGTCCCGTTAACATCCTAACGCAAGATTGCCCACCAAATACAATGGTGGAACAAAATTGTTAAAAGGGTTAAAACATGAGAAAAACCTTTGAGTAAATTTAGGGGTAGACAACTCTTAGTTACTTGATCAAACTTGCAAAATACGCTTGCCTACTTTTCAAAATCCACTCCACAAACACTTTAAAAAAAAACTTCCAAAAACATTTGAAACACCTTTTCGAAAAGATACACACCTTTGTAAAACATTCGAGTAAAGAATTGTTACAACGGTTGCCTAGACAAGGCCTCTTTTTCAAAACATTTTCAAAACACACACACACACCACCATTTCAAGCAATTGAAAATCAAGGCAAGTGATCTAAAACAAGTAACTAAGAGCCCATGGATAACCATGGATGAAAAGGGTGCTAATACCTTCCCTTTTCATAATCTACCCCCCGAACCCACGAAACATCTCAAAAGGTTTTTCCTGTGCTTTTTAACCTTTCCTTTAGGATAAAATAAAAATTCGATGGCGACTCTTGCTAAACAGAACAAGTGCGAAAACAAACGCAAACCTCAAGTCAGTTCTCCCACCGTATCACAGGTAGTATTGGGTAGATTTTCGAGGACGAAAATATTCTAAGTCGGGGAGAGTTGTAACGCCCGTTAATTTAATTAACTATTTAATTAAATTATTTTTTGGATTATTTGTTGAAGTTGTGAGATATTGTGGATTGTTGGTATAAGTTGTTAGATTATTATTAATTAATTAAGTAGTTGATTAATAATAATAATGTTGGAATTAATGGAATAATTGTGTTGGGCTTGTTTTATTGGTTGGAAGTAGTAAAATAGGAGTGTGAAAGTTAATCCCAATAGGATTAATGATATAAGGTTAAGCTGACATAAGGATTTGATTTAGTTGGTGATTAAGGGTTTGTGCATTGACCGTAAGAGCTACACGGAGGAAAGAGCTTTGGTTGAGCAAACTTCAATCCAGGTAAGGGTGGGGTTCTGACCTTATAATGGGATTTATGATGTGTATTATGTGGGAATTGGTCGTTTGTATGATTATTGTACGTTGATGTTCCTGAATCTGTTATCGAAGTTGCCTATTTCCTCATGATGTGGTCGTTTAGGGAGTTATCGTATGACTGTTTAATGGACCTGTTATAGGAAGTTGACCGGTTGTTATGTTGTGGGCGTTTTGAGTGGTCTGTATAATTGCCTGGTATAGTCGATGGATAGATTAGGGTAGTTATCCCCTGTTGATGTAGGCGTTACGATGTTGTGGTGTTTTGAGCTGTTGGCAGGAAATTAGGAATTATTGTTGTGGTCGTTATGGGAAGGGTTCAGCGTGACTGTCTTGTACAATTAGTGAATCTATTGAAAGTAGATATAATTGCCCGTTGCGGTGGTATTCCGAGCAGTTGGCCGAAAATCATGGATTGTGTTGTGGTGGTCGTCATGCTGTTGTATTGTTCTATGTTGTTGGCCGAAATTAATGGTCGAGGAGAATGCTGGTGGTGTTAGGTGCTGAGGGGCATTTAGGCTGTGAGGTATTTCAGGGAATATACGTGTTGGATGTTGAGCGACATTAGGCTAAAAGGCGTGCCGAGGAGCACATTACTGTTGTACAGCTGCATGAAGTTACAGGCTGTGTCGAGAAGCGCAAATTAGTTGTATTTCTGTCTTGGTTTCTATGCATGTCGAGGGGCACGTAGTTTCCCTATCCTTTTACCCGTACATGTTGTTTTGGTCAATACCAGTGCTGTATAAATTGTTCTGAGTTGAGAAAATGCAAGTTGATGAATTATGTTGAGATGCCTCTAATTATGGGCAAATATTATGTTGTTGGCTTATGGCCAAAGTTAAATTATGTTGATGTTGAATTGTTGTTGATGTTGTAGGCTTATAGCCAAAGTTGAATTATGTTGATGTTGAATTATTGTTGATGTTGTAGACTTATGGCCAACATTAATTTATGTTGAGTTGTTGTTTGTTGTTGTTGTTGCTACATTCATGTTGTGTCGCATACATCACATATCAAGTTGGAGCTAATGCTCGTTAAGTTGGCCTGGATTGGAAAAATATTAAGTTTAAGGCTTATGCCTTGTTGATGCCTCTATTAATTGACAATTTCTAAGTTGGGAGTTCTTCTTTGTTTTTAAGTTGGGAGTTCTGCTCCATTGGTACCACATGCATGTGCATAGTAATGAGTTTTATTTCACGTTGTATATTCGAGTTGTTGTGTTGATGAGTTATTTGTTATATTTTGTTGATGTTTTGTTGTGATTGAGGTTGTTCAAAGTTGTGAAGTGGTGATTCTGCATAGACTAATTCTAACATAATGTTTATCATACATTCTATTATAATATCTGATATCTCACCCCTTTTGTTTGAATGTTACCCCTATGCTGGTAACGTGCAGGTAATCCAGAGTGAAGGAGGTTTACCTTCAGTAGTTCGAGTCAGTGTCATTGCTTTGATACGTAACACTCGGGGGGATGAACGCTTGCTATTTTATTGTTGTTATATTTTAGTTGTTTCACTTTAAGCTGTTGTTCGTTTAATAACTGTTATTTGAAGTTGTTTCAGTTTGATAAATATGTTATATTCTTTAAGTTGAATATTTGATTTCACTGCGTAGTTATGAAAGTTGTTGGTTTTAAAAGATTAATTTATATTGTTGTTGGTTCATCCAAGTTTAATATGTTATGTATCTGCAATGAATTCCGTTGTTCAAAGTTAAATTTGTAGCATCCCGATTTGGTTGTCGGAATTTTGTAACTCTGATTTATATAATAATTTCAGGGTAGAATTGGGGTGTTACAGTCATCGCCTCGTAGTTGGACCACCATGTTAGTACGACCAAATAGGTTTAATGCCACAATATCGCTATCGTGCACGAGATCTGGCAGATGTGGGACAATGTTGCTTTGGAACTCAAGGTAGGATTCTGATCTGGTATTCATGGAACATGTATCTGAATTCTCATAAGGTAGGCGCGATAAGGACCCACATGTCACTCTTGATAGTAGAGAACTATCCAAGCAGGAAGTAGTAGGATGGAACGAGTTCCAATACTACCTTTTGAGGACCCTGAGTTGTAGTGTCTACGTGGGTGATATCAGATGATACCTTATAAATGTTTCTTGTTTCGTGGAACGGTAAATGGTTAATTGTGTGTGAATTCCTAGGGTGGAACTGGTGTGTGGTCATCATATCCTGACCAACACATAATATCGTTATTCATTAACGTTGGTGATCAGTGTTAGAATAGATGAAGTATATCTTGTGTTAGCCCGCTATGAGATATATCTAGGGGAGTATCTGTAGACTCTCAGGTGTTGTACCCTAATCCCCCCCCCCCTAAGATTCCTTCATCATCTTATATCAATTCAATCACAACAAAATCACACACCATGGTTTGTTTCCTCTCCCTATCTTTGGTATTTCCCTATGAGAAATCACCAAGCACATTGACTTGTATGTTTTATTACTCTTTAACTAACAAATATAATATATGTGTATCCTAATTGTTGATGATGTATGTGGAAGCACAATGCATTCTATCAAAGTCAGCTTTTGGATTCATGAGTTCCTTCTGTGTACCTTCCTCAACAAAGCTTCATTGAGATTCAAGCCTCTATGAAAGATACTTTGAAGTAACATCATGACAAGGTATTTCATGATTCATTATGCCTCAAGTTGTCAAATTTAACTCAAAAGTACAAGGGTTGACTAAAGAAGTTTGACTCAATTGGACAAGTCTTTGTCTCTATTGATTACAAGTGCATATCTCCCTCTATTCTCAATATTTAAAAGTGTTTTTGGTTTCAATGTTTTCTTTTTAACATCCTAAACAACTTATAATCATTTGACAAAGGTATTTGTGCAATAAGATTGATCAAAATTGCAAAGATTTCTCAAGGCATTTTGTTGCTCTAGGAGCTAGGGTTTTGAATTTCAAAGGGGTATATCTTGCCCATCTTTTGGTATTTTTTAGTGGTTCCAAATACATCCTTATCTTGAAAGGGTTATTAACAAATCACTTCAAAAGTCTTAAGGAAATTTTGTGTGTAAGAAACTTGGTGATGAAGAAAGATTACAAGTCCTCCAGATGAACCTTCAAATCCCTTTGTGTGACTTCAAATGATCATAACTTGATCAATTTTCATCTCCTTGAGCCCATTATTTTTCCATAATGATCTTGAATGTATGAACTTCAACCCATCTTCAAAGTGAAAAGTGTGAAAATGGATGGAAGGGGCCTTAAGGATGCAAAGGATTATAGGTTATTTCATGAATTTTTTCCAACTTCAACAAGTCATAACTATCTCAATTTTTGGAGATTTTGAATGGTTCAAATCTAAAAATGTCATTCCAGAGATCTACTTCATTTCATCTTTTTTGGTCATGAATAAATTCCAAGTGGAAGGCCATGTTTAGATGCAAGACATTATAAGTCATTTTTGAAGAAAAACTTAGAAATTTTCTAAGTATAGAAAGTCAACCTCTTTTTCTCAACTTTGACTCATTACAACTTTCAGCTCAAACATCCTTTTGATCTCATTCTTTTTCCATTGCAAAGCTTGTAACCCCGTCTTTCTAAATCTTCAAGAATCATGCCCTAAGACCCCTTGAGCTAAGAGTGCCATTGATTTGAATTTGGTAACTTGAAACTGAAGTTTCATCACAAGTCAGATTTTGAAATCCTTGTTTTGGTTTCTAATCACATATTTTCCAAGCGTTTTTGCTTATGATCATGTTTAGTAACTTTCCAAAGGTGTTTAGCATCATGAAATGCATGATTTAGCTGAGTTTTGATGATAAACAAGTCACACTTTGTTCATGTTGCAGATCCACACGATTTCCCTCCAAATTGCATCATTTCACACGCTTAAGGATCTCATTCATTCTCCTATAAATAGAGGATCATCCCTCATTCATTTCTTCAAGCTTAGACAGCCAAGATCACCCTGCCAAACTCTCTATTGAATCCAATTTCCAGCTACTTCGAATTTGCTTTTGCAGAATCCCTCAATCATTTTTCTTTGTTAATTCACCTTCATTGAACTTCCCTGAAGCTAACCATACAATTACATTCAAGAATCATGACCTATATTGATCCACAGAAGTCCAGTTTCAGAGCTCTGCAACTTAATTTCAATAGGTAGATTCCTTCACCAATTCCCTCAAACTTTGATACTATTGCGAAGCTCTCATCACCCTGGTTCTAGTCGCAACATTTGTTTTTAACTGGAAGCATGTTTTGACCATGAAATTTCAAATCTATTTTCAAAACTTCTCTTCCAAATTGTTTGAGCTACAATTTATATAAATTTTTCATGAAGGTGTGATTGTCTTTGTCTTGATGAGACGAAGTGAATGGTACCGGTCTCGTGCTCTAATTTTACAGTTTGAGCGACCTGGTTTTGGACTGGCTGGAGGTTGAAGATGACCAATGTGTCATCCTTCAACCAATGAAACAACGCCATTTGGAATTTTTGAATTTTTGATTTTATATTGAATCGTGTGCTTTATTCAGTAATGACCATGATATGCACAGCACGCCAGATCCCTTGGATTTGATTACTAACGCATTTTGACTCTCATCCAGTGGTCCACATATTTTAACTTTATTTTTTATTTCTGATTTTTATATTTAATTGTTTTAAATTTCGAAAATTCATAGAAAATTCATTTTAACTCCAAAAAATCTGAAAAAGTATGGAAAATACTTTTGATTTTTCTCTTTCTGATTTTTATTTTTTTTACATTTTTATTTTGTGTTTTGATATTTTTTTATAATTTTCCACTTTATTTGAATTGTTTTAAATGTTTAAAAATACTTTTATGCATTTTTAAATTCTGAAAAAAATAGGGAAGGATACAATGACATTGTGAAAAATATTGGTGACCTCATTGTATATTTTCTGGCTGATCTTGGGTTGAAATTTTGATCATGAACTTTGTTAACATCATTGGATCCATGGTGTTGAGTCTAACTCCATAAAAATGGATGAATGATTTTAATGATAGTTTGATTAAATTTTTTATTCAAATAAGGTTTGTTCATTTTCCCCATCCCTCTTCATCTTATCCCATTCTTATTGTGTTACATGTTATGGGATGATGATCTCTATATAATTTATCAAAACATGAAGTACATAGATTGCTATTGACCGAATTCAAAATAGGTGCAACTTCTATGTAAGTCCACTTTGTAAGTCTCAGAGTGCCTAAGAGGGGGGGGGGGGGGGGTGAATTAGGTCTTATAAAAACTTATTCGGTTTTATGAGAATGCTTGGTAGTATTTTTTTGGTTAAGTGTTTGAAGGTTTTGATTATATCTTTATCTTTTCTTGATTATGGTGATGAAAGCGATAAATGCGGAAAAGTAAAGAACACGGTGATATATCCTGGTTCCCCTCACAATTCGAGAGTACTTCAGTCCCCTTTCCAACACGAAAGAGATTTCACTATAGTTAGAATGATTTTACAGCCTATGCTTACTATCTAACCTATAGGGTGATCAAAGGTTCTTAACACCTTTAAGACCAAACAAACACTAATGTGAATGAAGAACAATCCTCTTCAAATCACAACACTTACTTCCAACAATCCTGGATAGTAAGGAAAAACCTTTAAGTAATACAATGATTTATTTGAAGTAGATGGAGAGCTTTATCAATCTTCAATTGATCTTCTTCTTCAAGATAAAAACAATTCTCAAACAAAGTATATAAATGTTCACAATGTATGAATGACACTTGTAAAGATTTATTGAAAGTGTATATGGTAAGTTTCACAAAATTATGAACACATGAAAGTATGAATTCAAATTTGAATGAATGAGAAAATTGTTTAATGAAGAAGGTTTTTTGTTAATTTGAAAATTGAAGCATTGTTTTTGAAATAAGAAAATCTGCAGCATTTTATAAGTTACAAGAACCTCTTCATTCATGCCAATTCATATGAAAAGTTGCAATGCATTCATGAAAAGATACCACTTAAAAAATGTTTGAAAAACAAAAGAAAAGCTGCACTGGTTCGCTAGGAACCGGTTCCGACACTGATAGAACCCGATTCTTAGTGAACGTTATAAGTCAGATTTCAAAAATATCACGCAGGAACCGGTTCCCCTATTGGTACAACCCGGTTCCTGGTACAAAAACTAGGGATATGTTTTTTGAGAAAGTCTGGAACCCGGTTCCCTGTTAGGGAGGAACCGGTTCCTAAAGGGTTATTTTCAAAAATACTTTTTGAAAAATATTTCAAACAAAGTTTTTCTTGATGTTAAAATTATGGAATATGTATATGTTGATGAATGCATATTTTTGTGAACATGTATATTCAAGATTAAGAATTTATTTATACCATTTGACATTTGATGATTCTTCAATAATTCTTCTTCTAATCTTCAATAATCTTCAAGACTTTTATATGATGTTGATAAGCATTTTGCACATCCTTTGAATGTTGATGTCCATGTTGTCTTCATTAAAACAAATGCTTTAAATATGACTTGAGAAGCTTGCAATTACATTCTCCCCCTTTTTGATGATGAAAACCAAGTCTTGAAAAAAATTCTTGAAATGTTTTATGTTGTTTAGCAAACATGTATAGCAAATGCAAGGCTCCCCCTAAATTGTATGCTCCCCCTAAGTCCATGATTCTTTGAATTTTGGAGTGAGTTTGATAGTTATTTGGGCCTGCAATTTCTTTAAAACAAAACAACACATATGCATATTCTTCTCCCCCTTTGTTAACATCAAAAAGGATGGGGAAAAAGAGTGAAACAAATTTATTTAAAAATTAAGACGTGCATCTTATGAGAAACATTTAGATATCACCTTCATCCAAAATACCAAGTTCTCTTCGGATTTTGAAGAATGGTTCTCGAGCAAGCGGTTTTGTGAAGATATATGCGAGTTGGTTATGAGTATCCACAAAAGTAACTTCGATGTCTCCTTTAAGTACATGATCACGGAGAAAATGATGTCGAATATCTATATGTTTGGTTCTTGAGTGCATGACCGGATTTTTTGTAATATTGATAGCACTTGTATTGTCGCATCGAAGAGGAATGCATCCGAGATCAAGTCCGTAATCAAGGAGTTGTTGCTTGAGCCAAAGAATTTGTGCACAACAACTACCTGCTGCTATGTATTTTGCTTCGGCCGTGCTAAGAGCAACACATGCTTTCTTTTTACAAGCCCGTGATACTAATGCATTTCCAATAATGTGACAAGTACCACTTGTGCTTTTACGATCAGTTTTACAACCTGCATAATCCGTGTCAGAATAACCAATTAAAGTGCAGATACTACCTTTAGGATACCATAAGCCGACATTGGTTGATCCTTTTAGATACTTCATGATCCTTTTAACTGCCATGAGGTGTGATTCCTTTGGATTTGCTTGAAAGCGAGCACACTTCTTAAAAGCTTTAAAAGCATCACTTTTCTCCGAAGCTTTTTGTTCTTGATGGGCCAAAGAGATCCATGTGTAACAATTGTAGTGGCCTTGTAGTAGACACCACATTCTTAGTGTTGTACCCCAAAATTTTCCCTTCCATAATCTTCAAAGTTTTTGACAAGCATCACCTCAAATGGTTCAAAGTCTACTCAAGGGCTATACAGTCAACCATCCTCCTAAGCCAGTCAAACTAGGGTTTTGGTTCTTGCAAGGAAGTTGAAGTTTTCAAGGGCTCAATCAAGTCCCATATGCTCATACACATTGTCAAGCACCTACATGTCAAGTTTCAAGGCTCACAAGGTCAAGTTGCACAGTCAAAAACCCTAATTGCTCCACAGTCAACTGCAGGGGCAAAATGGTCATTTGGCAGTCAAAAGTCAAAAATTTTGGTCAACATCTCATTTTGAAGCCACAATCATCATTTGGTCAAGCCTTGACCATGATTTCACAAGAATGGCTCAAAAAGACTCAAGATGCAAAAGTTTCTATTTTTGGACAGCTGAAAAGTCAACTGTAACTTGACCAAGGCATAACTTTTTCATGGTTCATCAGAAAAATTCCATCCAATGCTCATCTTGAAGGGGAAGACATTTCCTACAACTCATCTTCACATTCCAAGTCCAATAAATGCTCTCACAAAAAGTTATCAATTTCAACATTATAGGTCATTTTCAAAAGTCAACAAAAAGGGACTTTAAGTCAAAGACCATAACTTGAGATTGGTAAATCAAAATGACATGGGACCAAAGGCATTGGTTAGAGGAGTTCAAGAACTTTACAAAATGTCCAAGAACATGTTCATAACTTCAAAATTGAGCAAGATATGCATTGGAGAAGTTGGGAAATTTTTGTGAAATGGCCAAAATCATTTATCCTTGAAATTTCATTTTTGACAAAAGGGCCCCACTTTTTCCACTTGAATCAGCTTGGCCATGCTTCCCACGTGTCCCACATTTTATTTCAAAATTTAAAATTAATTGTTTCATTTTTATTTGATTTTATTGGATTTAATTCATTTTAAATCTTTTAAAATCAAATGAAAATCAAAAAGATTAATTAAGGGACATATCTTGCTTTGATTAGCTTTGAACCACCATTATACACATCCCAAATTCGTGCAAAGGGCTAAAGCTAGCAAGAATTCAAATTTGGCTCAAAAATGGAAGGTGTTTTAATGGAGTTTATAGCAAAATCTTAAGCATGAATGCAAGGCATTATTGGCCATAATTCTTATCAAAACTCATTACATAACACATAGGCAAGACATCACAGGCAAGAACACGACCTAAGAGCTCCAAAAACGGCTATACAAAACTGCAAAATTGTCACACAAACTTGAAAACTGAAAACCCCCTTACAACAAGTTTTAAGTCCCAATTCCCATCCAAACACATTCCTGATATCCCAAGGAAGCTCTAGCAATCAAAATCAAGCCCAAACGCGCAAAGAACCATTCACACGAAGCCATACGGTTTGTCATTTTTTCCAGAAATACATAACATGGTTCATGCATTTTTAATGATTTTTCTTGTTTGATTTGCACTAATGAGGACTCTCTGAAGCTATTGGTACCACCCAATTGAAATATAGGCGCCTGAACAAGAATTCACCATGGATTTTTCTTAGGGTTTCAGAGCTCCAATTTTGGGGTTTTACGCATCTGGAAAAATTGGCCAACCAAAATAGTACCATTGGATTCAGGACATCCAGACGATACTAACCCACCATTCGCGCCCTATTTATGTTTGCATATGAGCTATTCGCTATTTTTTGGCAGGTGTTGTTTTGGGGGGGTTTAAAACCCCCGCTATCTCATTTTGTTATAGGGACAAATAGAGACGAAAGCTAGCGTGGCTTGTTGTCATTGGATGGTTCATAATTCTGGCGCGTTTTTTTGGTTGTGTACCACTAATTCTTGTTTTGTTTTATATTATTTATTTTCCATTTTATATCCAAAACGCGCAAATAGCTCAACTGATAGGCAGATGGCTTGGTAAACACTGGGACCTGGGTTTGAATCCCAGGTCCCCTCAAATTATTTCTATTATTTTGTTTCACATGTTTCCATGCAGTGCACATTCCAGGGCTCACCATACACCCAACGCCTTGGCTTGCCACGCGCCCAGTAAGTCTCATCCAAAGGCCAGAACCTGGAGTCCACCATGCACGCTAGTCAACAGACGCATACGCAACCAGAAAAGTCAACAAAAGGCCTAGCTTGTAGTGGGCCAAATTGCTTCATAACATCTCCTAAATTGGGTCAACACCCCCATGGTTTGCATTACCTTTTCCTTTTTTTTTCTTTTTCTTTTCTTCTTTTTATTTTAATTGTTTTCTTTTGTTTTGTTTAATTCACAAAAAAAATACAATTTTCACAATAATAAAAAATGAGAAATCAAAAAAACTAAAAAAATATGTTATTTAATATTTAGTCTATTAATATTTTTGAAAATAAATCTTTAAATCACAATTTAGTAAAATTAGGTTTTAATTTTAATGTTTTTTCTTAATAACTAAAAAAGGGGTAGAAATTAGGTTTAGCATTTTATTCTTTTCTCTCAATAAATAAATTCTTCTTCTTATTATTATTATTAACTATTAATTATTTTGTAAATACTCATGTAATTAAATAATTAGGATAAATTAGGTTAAAACTTAAATATTTTTCTTAACAATTAAAAACAAACTTAGAATTAGGGTTTTATTTAATTTCTAATTTCAATTAACTCTCTTTATTTCATAAATACCAAAAAAACATAAAAATAATTTCTTTTTCTTTATTTAATCATTAATCATTTTCTAATTTCAATTTCATCTTTAAAGGGTCCAACGCCCTCGCACTCTCGATTCCAATTTCTTTTCGCACGCGTACTCTTATGTTTCTTTTAAATATTATGTAATTTCCCCAAGGCCTTGTAATAATAATTAGAGACTTATTTATTTTCCGCATTTTATTCAAAAAACGGGTCTTTGTTAATTTGGCGATGTATAGACCCGCGCCTTGTAATAGCGTAGGACCTTTATTTTTCCGCACTTTAATTTCTGCATCTTTTAACTGCCAATCGCATGAAAGAATGTATGCCCAAATAAAATCAAAGCGTAGATCACCAAATGTATGATCAAGATAAAACATAATTGAAAATGACACACAATTCACACACCACTCCTAGGGTACGCCTCACTGTTGCCTTGCCCCTCGAAATGTGGTCGTCGAGTATAGGACGTTTTAGTAAGTCCTTATGTCCATGAACATGGCATAAGGGTAGCTTCTAAGGTGTGCTACTATTGCTCTGGTGACCACACTGTCCCTACAAGCTCGAATTGTGGTCGTTGAGTACAGGACATTTTAGTAAGTCCTTGTGTCTGTTGATCCAAATGCCTCAAAACAAGTTGCCTCGGAAAGGTTGCCTCAGGATTAAAAAAGGATCAATGGCATAAGGGTAGCTTCTAAGGTGTCCTACTGTTGCTCTGGTGACCACACTGTCCCTACAAACGAATTGACCCGAACACCTCCAACGGTGGTGCTACCTATCTCTCAATGATGGGATGGCACTACCTTAAGGATATTTACACAGCCTAATTCCTTAGGGTAGGTAGATGACTCATAGATACTTGCTCTAATTCAAAACAAATCAAAAACTTCTTTTCACACCGACACTTTTCAAAAAAAGTTTTCAAAAATAACTTTTCAAACACTCTTGAGGATTGATACAAGAGTCGATCTGAAACTTTAAACGAAACTTTTTTCAAACCCACTCACACTTGAAAAGCAAACAAACATTTTGAAAACACAAATGAGCAAGTATCTAAGAGCCCATGGATAACCATGGATAGAAAGGGTGCTAACACCTTCCCTTTCTATAAATCTACCTCCCGAACCGAGAGACATTCTCAATAAGGAATTTTGCTGTGCTTTTGTCCTTTCCATGTTGGAGAAAATAAAAGACGGTGGCGACTCTTGCTTCCGCGACATTTCGCGAACCAGCGTTAAACAGTCAGTTCCAGATCCACCGATCACACTTAGATTTGAAAGTTGTTTTGGTCTGTTTGCCCTTTTGGCAAGCGCTGCATAATTTGTCTTTGATGAACTTTATCTTTGGTAGACCAATAACTAAGTCATGCTTAACCAATTTGTTCAAGTGCTCCATGTGAATGTGAGCAATCCTCTTGTGCCATAACCAATCGTCATTGTTGTTTACCATAAGACATTGTACCTTCAGAGACAAATCATCTAAAGTAATCATGAAAATATTGTTAGTTCTTATACCTTTGAGTTTTACCTCATTGGTTGCCTCATCCATAATAAGACATTCTTATTTGTTGAATTTGATCTTGAACCCTCTATCACAAAGTTGACTTATGCTAAGAAGGTTGTGCTTTAATCCTTCAACATAGAGAACATCCTCAATTTGAATGGATGGAGGTGTGCCAACTATTCCAACGCCAAGAATCTTTCCTTTGGTGTTGTCTCCATAGGTGACATACCCTTTGGCTTTATGTACTAAATATGAAAATTGGTGTACATCTCCTGTCATATGCTTTGAACATCCACTATCAAGATACCAAACATTTGATGTAGATTTCAAGCATACCTACACAAACAAATTATTCTTTGTTAGGTACCCAAGTTGCCTTGGGTCCTTCATAGTTAGTTCCCTTTTTCACCCACACATAATGCCCACTTGCTATACTAAAGTTTCTAACATAGCAAGCATTAGGTGTATGGCCTTTAATACCACAATAAAAACAAGTAGGTTCAAAGTTACTTCTATATCTAGAAGGATAAGATTTCTTCTTAGGAAATGTTTTCTTTTTCGATACATTAGCCTTTTTATTTTGATGATTATGAACAACTTGCTTCTTTTCTACTTTCTTGGGATTGGAACTATTACTAGCCTTTACAAAAACAGTGGGATTGTTACTTGGTTTCTTAGAATTCACATAACCAAGACCCCTTTTATCATTTGGATAACGTTGTTGGCTTAGTAATCCTTCCATGGGTGAAGCAGTGGCTACATTGGTGTGGCACCTTGGTCTGTACCGATATCCCTTGTGTCGCAATAAGGAGAATATGGGTCTTCTGAGGAGTCATTAAGCACCAACCGACCTTAGAACCTTAAATGACCCAATTTGGCCAATAGAACAGTAGCAGTATGCTACGCCCATTGAGGCTAAACTCTCGTGATGGTTCTGGCCGCAAGAAAAGGTTGCGATGCTGGAGTTATGACCGATTGAGGGTAGTCAGTGATATTGGGATCCTCTAGAACCCGGTTACTTCTGATAGGACAGGTCCTAACCAACAAACTGAAAGAGGGTAATACCTAGACCCCATGCTGGCCTAAACTCTAAGGGCTTCTCTTGTGTGACTTGTGGGCCTTTCAACTTGACTATTTGCATGCTTGTTATCTGACACTTGAGTTTTCTTGCAGGTTTTGTTTATAGTCCTTAATCTGGACTCATAACAGGGTTTACATATATCACTCCACGCATAGCATAACATCATACCATTGCATACATCCTACATAAGGACTAATCCATTTCAAGGATCTCGAGGGTCTGTGATGCAGGTCATGATGAACCAACTGTCCAGCAAGGGGAAAAGGGGATTTATTTTCTTCTAGACAAGGTTGTCAGAGGCTATGACCCACTGGATATGGTGAGCCTTTGACCCTTGAAGAAGGACTCTTAACAATATGAAGTGCCTTCAATCAAGCCACCAGTTACCAGATTCTAACAAGTTTCTTGTTTACCCCGCGAGGTCCTTGAAAACATTACATGCATATCATACATATCTTTGCGTTACAGGTACCCTTGTTACAGGTCACTTACCATCTGCGCTGTTTATTTAAGCAATGGCTTCCCAACAATACAACCAGGGTCTTCATGCTCAAGAGACTCAATTCAGGGAGATCTTCTTAAGCCTATCCAAGGGGCAAGAAGAGTTAAGGACACTCCTCATGGGGAATTTGGCCAAGAAAAGCCCAGAGGATGATAAGGACGAACAGCTGAAACGTCTACAAGCTGAAGTAGATACATTGAAAACCCAGATGCTAGGGCAAACGGCTCTCATCCAAGGTCTAGCTCGGGAGCAAGAAGAGTTGAGGACCATGATCAGTCAGCTCCACCAAGAGAGACACCATATGAAGCAACCTTCCCAAGTCAGGGACCAGGTCTTTGATCAGCTTCCAAGAGGACAAGAACCTGGTATGGTGAAGAATAGAACTCTCCAAATTGCTACTACCTCACAGGTCCAACCACAACCTCGCCCAGAGCAGCAGGTTGATCTGAGTAGGCCAAGCAGGTCCAAGAGGCAGTTCACCCAGCTCAACATGCCTTTGTTTCAAGCTCTGCAACACCTGCTGAGGTTGAATCTGATTACATTAAGGGCTCCTCCCCGGAACCCCAACATCTCTGCTCCTAACTATCATCCCAACAAAAGGTGTGCATATCACTCTGATAGTCCTGGACACGACACTGCCGACTGCTGGGCTCTGAAGAACAAGATTCAGGATCTGATTAATGAAGGAGTAGTGGATTTCACCCAAGTGGGTCAAGCTGAGTTCTTCTGCCATCCCTACAAGATGCACCAGTTGAAGTAACAAGCCCTGAGACTAGAAGACTTTTGTTCATTAGAATTTTTCAAGTTGTAATTTTCTTTTGATTGTTCAAACATTTATTCATGTTAAAACGTTGTTATTTCATTAATGCATCGCATATGTCTGTTTTGAAGCAATATATTCGCATTCGCTATATTCAAACTGCTTTCATTTTTTGATGTCAACTCTCAATTAATAATTCTAATCCTCTTGAGGGAGGATGACGAAAACGATACCACAATCTACAGTATGCTTTTGAACAGACCCCGCTGATGAGGTACAGGCATTATTTCAATCACTAAACACTGGAGTTATAAGGAAGATAATCCCTCGGCAACCCCTCTGAGCCAAAGAAGTAGGAGTTTTTCTTTTCGAAAATTAAAACCCTTTATCATAACCTGGGGCAGGGTAGTTCTCTCAGTTGATCCAAGTGCATAACAAATGGCACCAAAGAGGTCCTTACAAAAAAAAAAGAAGACAATGATGATTCCGAATAATCATAAGGATAGGCAGTCATTATATCTCAAAAAATAAAAACCCAATAAGTCAAAACCTATGAAGGAGACTTACAAAATGGGGGCATCCCGCTGACTGTAATCACAAAAGAAATAGTTCAGGCAAAATTTAGGGATAGAGAAATCAAAAAGAAAGAGGTCATACTGTGATCGGTGGATCTGGAACTGACTGTTTAACGTTGGTTCGCAAAATGTCGCGGAAGCAAGAGTCGCCACCGTCTTTTATTTTCTCCAAATGGAAAGGACAAAAGCACAGAAAAATTCCTTAAAGAGATTGCTCTCGGTTCGGGAGGTAGGTTATAGAAAGGGAAGGTGTTAGCACCCTTTCTATCCATGCTTATCCATGGGCTCTTAGATACTTGCTCATTGTGTTTTCAAAAATGGTTTGTTTGCTTTTCAACTGTGGGTTTTAAAAAAGTTTCGTTTAAAATTTCAGTTCGACTCTTGTATCAGTCCTCAAGAGTGTTTGAAAAGTTGTTTTTGAAAGCTTTTTGCAAAGTGTCGGTGTGAAAAGTAGTTTTTGATTTGTTTTGAATTAGAGCAAGTATCTACGAGAACCTACCTACCCTAAGGAATTCGTCTGTGTAAATGTCCTTTAAAGTAGTGCCATCCCACCATTGAGAGGTAGGTAGCACCACCGTTGGAGGTGTTCGGGTCAATTCGAGGTTCGGGACATGGTGATCACCGGAGCAATAGGAAGACACCTTAGAAGCTACCCTCATGTCAGGTTCCCGGATCATGAGGACTTACTAAGACATCCTCTACTCGACGATCACCTTTTGAAGCAAGGCAACAGTGAGGCGTACCCTAGGGGTGGTGTGTGCGAATTGTGTGTCGTTTTCATTTGTATTTGTCTTGTCATGTTATTGGTGTTCTACGCTTGTTTTTATTTTGTCCATACATTCTTTCATGCTTTGTTAACAGTTAAAAATATTGCGGAAAAAGTAAATTCTAAACTATTACAAAAGGCGCGGGTCCACATCGCCAAAATTAACCAGGACCCGATTTGACAGAAAAATAAAGAAAGTAAGAGTGCGAGAAGTAATTAAAATGTTACAAGGCCTTGGGAGAGATACATAAGTATTATAATGAAATAAAATAAATATGCGAATTAATGAGAGATTAGGAACGAAACGAGGGCGTTGGACCCTTTTGCAAAAATTGAATTAACGCTGAATTAATAAATTAAAAAGAAAGTAAGAATTTTTTTTTTTTTTTGGTATTTTATGTTTTTTAAGATTTAATATGAAAAGGGAGAATTAATTAAAATCAAAATAAGATGCAAACCCTAATTCTAGTTATTTTTTAATTTATTAAGAAATATGTTGAATTTTAACCTAATTTAAACCTAATTTTTATATGCAATTTAATTCATGAAAATAAATATTTAATTATTTTAATTATTATAAAAGAAAAATAAAAAGGATGAAAAACTGTTAATTAAACCCTAGTTCCACATTTTTTAGATTTATTATTAAAAGAATTAAAGTTAACACCTAATTTAAAACTAATTTTATTTACATGCAAATTTATTCATGAAAATATTAAAACAAAAATATTTATTGTGTTTTTCCTTTTTTCTGATTTTTATTGTATTTTGTGAAAATAATAAATTAATTAAACAAGTAATAATTAAAATAAAAATAGAATTAAAAATAAAGAAAGCAAAAATTATGCAAACCTAGGGGGTGGTAGTCCCCAAAGTGGAGGTATGATTATGGAAATTCTGGCCCAACAACCTTGGCCTGTTTGACTGTGGCCAGACACGTGCATGTGCGTTGACTCAACCTCATGGTGTTCCTCCAATCTGTAGCCCTTGGATTGCTCTCAACGTACGCGTGGCATGCTGGATAGAGGGACGTATCATGGACCACAACATTATGCCTGCATATGAACGTAAATTGGGAAAAAACAAATGGAAAGGGTGAAGACCTGGGATCGAACCCAGGTCATTCACTTTACTAACAACTTCATTTGCCACTGAGCCACTACGTATGCGTTTAATATATAATAGGTAATAAACATTATAAAAGAAAAGAAAGTCAGTGGCCCCTAACGCGCGCGAAATTTGAACTGGCCTATCACGTCTTGCCACGATATCGTCTTCTTCACTATTCCTGAAACATAAAACATTAAGCCACGGTTTTATACGCGTTCTGTTAGGTATGCTTTGGAAAAATAACGACTAGCCCTCTGACGCTCATAAATTGAGCGCGAGGGTTCCATTATCCTCGTCCAAATGCGCTAGTTTGAATGGTGATGGTCAGGGGTTCCAATTTTTCCTCGTTTCAAAATCCCTAATCTGAAGCTCTGTAAACCCTAAAAATCAAACATGGCATAATCGCGTGTAGCACATAAACATACAATTAAATATATTGGTTAGCTTCAGAACTTCACAAGGAATGTAAATCAACAATTAAAATGCCATAAGAATTCCTATATGTCAAAACACGATCATGGATTTTTTTCTGTACAGGGGCGGTTCTTGTTACCAATTTCTTGAGCTTTGATAAATGTTTTTGATTGTAATCGCTTCTGGGCAACCTTGGCAAGCTAATGGAACAAGAATTATGCTTTGAATCGCCCTGGAAGTGAGTTTGTAGTTTTGAGTTTTTAGAAAAAAATTTCAAGTTTGATTTTCTGGTTTTTGGGCAGCTGCGTGTGTGTGATCATTAGGGTTTCATTCTAGCTTATGTAGTGAACAAATTAGGTTAAAAATATGGATCCAAATATCTTGCATTCATGATTTTGGAAATTTGATTTTCTAAGATTTTTTCCAATCTTTTTCCATGTGCTTTTTGTTCTCAATCAAGCCAATCAATCCAAATCTTTCCATATTGGTACAAGCACGAAATCTTGAGAGTAAAACATGCACAAAAAGATTTAAAACTTTAGGTTAGCATTTTTCATACATTTATTTTGATTTAAATGAATTATTATAAATAAAAATTCAAATAAATAAATAAAAAATGAATAAAGACTTCCCTTTGGGCCAAGTAGTCGTGCATATGTCATGGATGATGAATTATGGAAGAAAAATGGGCCCATTAGCAATTTTAGGTCATTTGAAGTAATGTTGACTTTTCAAAATATCCAAAACTGTCCCAACTTCCACAAGGCATAACTTGCTCAATTATTAAGCTTTTCTCATGTTCTTGGACATTTTGGAAAGGTCTTTGAGTCCTCTAACCAATGCCTTTGGTCCCATGTCATTTTGATTTACCAATCTCAAGT
Source organism: Vicia faba (assembly GCA_948472305.1). Taxonomy (NCBI): domain Eukaryota; kingdom Viridiplantae; phylum Streptophyta; class Magnoliopsida; order Fabales; family Fabaceae; genus Vicia; species Vicia faba. The sequence continues at coordinate 691,879,488 of OX451736.1, forward strand.
TATGGCCTTTGACTTAAAGTCCCTTTTTGTTGACTTTTGAAAATGACCTATAATGTTGAAATTGATAACTTTTTGTAAGAGCATTTCTTGGACTTGAAGTATGAAGATGAGTTGTAGGAAATGTCTTTCTATTCAAAATGAGCTTTGGATGGAATTTTTCTGATAATCCATGTGAAAGTTATACCCTGGTCAATTTCAGTTGACTTTTTCAGCTGTCCAAATAAGGAAACTTTTGCATCTTGATGATTTCTGAGCCAAACTTTGAGAATCATGATCAAGCATTGATCAAATGATGTTTGTGGCTTCAAAATGATATGTTGACCAAAAATTTGAACTTTTGACTGTCAAATGACCATTTTGCCCCTACAGTTGACTGTAGTGCAATTAGGGTTTTTGACTGTGCAATTTTGTGCTGAAAGTCTTGAAACTTGATATGAGGATACTTGACCATGTTTATAGGCATGTGAGACTTGATTGGACCTTTGGAAACTTCATTTTCTTGATCAGAATACAAACCCTAGTTTTGACTGTTCAGGAGACCTTTGCACTGTGCAACCCTTGGGGAACTTTGAAGCTTGACTTGGCATTTTCTTGAAGAATATGGGAGGGCAAATTTTGGGGTACAACAGTTTCCCCTGTTCAATCTTCTTAGACCTGAGGATGCAGATTGGCTGACGTGCCTTTCGTAATCCGAGGGTGGAAGATGATTGAACACTAGAGTGCCCAGAAATTTGCGCTCACATAGTAGCAGTGATGGTGGAATGGGCTTATAGATGCCATTTAGAGGTTGCTGGATAGGATGATGGGCTTATAGATGCCATCTGGATGTTGATCGCGTAAGAGATTCCTTAGCGAGAACCTGCATACCTGCAAAAGAAAAAATGAGTACCTGACACGTTGCAGGAGCTGGTTTTCAGATGCTTGGTATAGATGTGTCCTGACTGGTTACAGGAGCTGAGTCTGGAGCTTCAAAAGATGATGAATGAACCAGGGATGGTTGCTACCTTAGCATGAATGGTAAGAGAACCTTGGGTGACTTTAATTTCAACAACGCTCGCTGAGAAAATCTTGGTGGGAATTACCATCTTCGCAGTATCGGGGAGAGAACCATAGGCAATTATAATCTGAAAGGGAATTGTCACCTCACTCACCGTCGGAGAGGGAACCATAGGAAATTATAATCTGAAAAGGAATTATCACCTCACTCACCGTCGGAGAGGGAACCATCTGAAAAGGAATTATCACCTCACTCACCGTCGGAGAGGGAACCATAGGAAAGGAATTATCACCTCACTCACCGTCGGAGAGGGAACCATCTGAAAAGGAATTATCACCTCACTCATCATCGGAGAGGGAACCATCTGAAAAGGAATTATCACCTCACTCACCGTCGGAGAGGGAACCATCTGAAAAGGAATTATCACCTCACTCACCGTCGGAGAGGGAACCATAGGAAAGGAATTATCACCTCACTCACCGTCGGAGAGGGAACCATCTGAAAAGGAATTATCACCTCACTCATCGTCGGAGAGGGAACCATCTGAAAAGGAATTATCACCTCACTCACTGTCGGAGAGGGAACCATCTGAAAAGGAATTATCACCTCACTCACTGTCGGAGAGGGAACCATCTGAAAAGGAATTATCACCTCACTCACCGTCGGAGAGGGAACCATCTGAAAAGGAATTATCACCTCACTCACCGTCAGAGAGGGAACCATCTGAAAAGGAATTATCACCTCACTCACCGTCGGAGAGGGAACCATCTGAAAAGGAATTATCACCTCACTCACCGTCGGAGAGGGAACCATAGGAAAAGGAATTATCACCTCACTCACCGTCGGAGAGGGAACCATAGGAAATTATAATCTTAAAGAAAACCCTAAAATGGAAATCTCATGCACCGTCGGAGAGAGAACCAATAGGAAATTATAACCTGGGATAACTTCTACTGAGTCTTTATTAGAAAAATCTGTTGGGAGTCGATTTAGCTGGACTAGAGAAGGCCTGGGACTGGATAAGAAATCTTTGGAGTCGATTAACTGAACCGGTCTAGGTCTTGAAATATGATTGAGAATTTCAACTGCATCTTTCCTGAAAGGTAAAGGTCAGTCATATGCAATGCATGATATGGATCAAGCAATGATGTTCTCAACATAAATGAGATTTGTATGATATAATGCGTCTATGCATGCTATAATAATGTATGTGATGTTTTATGAATGTATGTTTTCGTCTAGGAAAGTAAATCCTTGACGGGTGCCGGGAAGTCATATCCTGGGCTGATGTTGAAGAATAGATTTTGCTTCCGCTGGGGATGGTAACTGCAAGAATACCGGTAGGAGAAGATGACTCCATTGCGGAATAAACTTGGCGAATGGAAGATTCTGCGGGGAGAAAAGATACTCTAGCGACCATGCTGGGAAGCAATACTCTTTGGGAAGAGGGATGCCTTGCTGAGTGTTGATAATAATTTGCTGGGGATACCCTTATTGTTGGAAGTGTTGATGGACTTCGCTGGGGATACCCTTGTTGTTGGAAGTGTTGATGGACTTCGCTGGGGTAAGAAGACTTCGTCGAGGACGCTCTTTCCGTGGCTTTTGGCTGAGGATAACCCAGTTATATCCTGTTAAGGAAATAACTCTTTAAATCAAGCCGGACAACGCGTTCATGCTCTGCGAGGGGATAAGCTTCCAGAATCTACTGGGGATAAGCTTATTGCTTGGGGAGATGACTTCCAACTTTCCTGGGGAACTGGATTGGACTCTCTTGGGGAAGTCTTGAACTATGTCGGGGAAGCGATTCCTTTGAGTATTTGATATGCCGCCGGGGAACAATCTTAGACCAAGACTGCCGGGGATGCTTGTTAAGAATATATGCATACTGCTGGGGAATGTTGGGATCTGCTGGAGGATACCCAATTTCCTTGAGACTTGATAACTCTGCCTGGAGGAGAATGCACTGTTTTGCTGAATCACTCTCTGGGGAATTAATATGTACTGGTCATATTCTTTAGCTGAACCTACCTTGGTACCTTGGAGGACAAAACAATTAGATTGCTTAGACAACTCTTTATTGCCCCTGTTTCTAGTGTCACCTGCAATTAATTCCTTTGTTTCGTATGCAAATATTTATGAGTTAGCAAACTATTGTCAATGCATATATCACAAATTGAACCTTGGACGTTCTTCGCAAAACAAAACAGAAAAAGAGAAACAATTGGCACGTTTAACTGAAAGATATATTTGTATTGATTTTTGAATGGCCTGAAAATAGGCGTTTTGTGTACAAGAGGCTGACGTCCTAGTAAGAGAACGCCGCCGAACAAAAGAGTTTATACAAATTTTGTACAAGAGAAAATAAAACAGCTGTGTGAAATGAATGATCCCACTGGGTTTCAACTCTGCTATTGCCTTTATAGCTCCGAGCGTCTCATCACTTGATGACCTTGGTTGAAGGTGAAGCTGACTGATCGATGCCGTCTGAACTTGATGTAGATACCGGATTCTGGATGCAAAGTGATCTAATGAGACATAGTATTACGCTTTATCCCTAATTTTTGCCTGGACCGCCCTTTCGGGTTTTCAGTCCACCGGGATACCCATTTTTACCCAAGCCGCCTTTTCAGGTTTTCGACTTGCCGGGTGTACAGATTTTTTTCATTTTCATCCCTTCATTTTGCCCGAACCCTTTTGGTTCGACGGGAAGCCCTAATTTTTGCCTAGGCATGTCAGCCTAGCGGGTCTTTTTATGCGTAGTATTTTTTTACTATGTCTGCATTGGCGGGGTGAGGAAGGTCGTCACCATCCATGTTGGTTAGAATCATGGCTCCTCCTGAGAACACATGCTTAACTACAAATGGCCCTTCATACGTAGGGGTCCATTTTCCCCTTGGATCACTCTGAGGAAGGATGATTCTCTTGATTACCAGATCCCCGACTTGATATTCCTGTGGTCTGACCTTTTTGTTAAATGCCCTGATCATCCGTTTCTGATACGTCTGACCATGACAGATAGCAGCAAGTCTCTTTTCATCAATGAGGTTGAGTTGATCAAGTCGTGTCTGGATCCAATCATCCTCGTTCAGATTTGCATCCTTCATTATCCGGAGAGAGGGTATTTGCACTTCGATCGGCAAGACTGCCTCCATGCCATAAACCAGAGAGAAAGGAGTTGCCCCGGTTGACGTCCTAGCTGAGGTACAGTACCCATGTAGAGCGAACGGTAACATCTCGTGCCAATCTTTATAAGTCACTGTCATCTTCTGCACGATTTTCTTGATGTTCTTGTTTGCTGCTTCTACAGCCCCATTCATCTTCGGTCTGTAAGGAGAAGAATTGTGGTGCTGTATCTTGAACTGTTCGCAGAGCTCAGCGATCATCTTGTTGTTCAGATTGGTACCGTTGTCTGTAATAATCCGCTCAGGGACGCCGTACCGACAGATCAGGTTGTGCCGAATGAACCGTGCCACAACAGTCTTGGTTACCGTGGCATAGGATGCTGCCTCAACCCACTTCGTAAAATAATCAATTGCTACCGGGATGAAGCGATGCCCATTAGATGCCGTAGGTTTGATCTCGCCGATCATGTCTATGCCCCACATTGCAAACGGCCATGGCGCAGTCAGAACATTCAGGGGAACCGGAGGAACATGCACCTTGTCTGCATAGATCTGGCACTTGTGGCATGTCCTAGAATGTTGGTAGCAGTCAGCTTCCATTGTGGACCAGTAGTATCCTTCCCGTAGGATTTTCTTAGCCATAGTATGTCCACTGGAATGTGTACCAAAGGTCCCTTCATGTAGCTCTTCCATGATTCTTTCCGCTTCAGTCTTATCCACACAACGCAGTAAGGTTGAATCATGGTTTCGCTTGTACAAGATGCCGTTGCTAAGGAAGAACTTTGCTGCGAATCTTCTCAGGAACTTCTTATCGTTGATAGAGGCACCTTCAGGGTATTCCTGGTCTTCCAGATATCTCTTCACCTCATGGTACCAAGGCTTCTCAGTCACCAACTCAGTCTCGAGATCGCAACAATATGCCGGTTCGTCTAGTTTCCAGATGATTATCCGGGGAGCCTCGTTATCCCATTTGACCTTGAACATAGAAGACATTGTAGCTAACGCGTCCGCCAGCTGATTCTCTTCTCTCGGGAAGTGTTCAAAGGTTATCTCTGTAAAGTGGGGGATCAGGGTCAATACACATTCTCTGTAAGGAATCAGGTTTGGATGTTTCGTATCCCACTCTCCTTTGATCTGATTGATCACAAGAGCGGAATCTCCGAAGACACTCAAAAACTTAATCCTTAGGTCAATCGCAGCTTGAAGACCCATGATGCACGCCTCATACTCCGCCATGTTGTTGGTACAATTGAAACACAGCCGGGCAGTGAGTGGAGTATGAGTACCTTGAGGTGATATGATTATGGCGCCGATACCATTTCCCAAAGCATTGGAGGCTCCGTCAAAGTGCATAGACCATCGGGATCCTGGTTCAGGTCCTTCATCCGGTCCAGGTACCTCACAATCAGTTACTATCATGATGCTTTCATCCGGAAACTCAAAGTTCATTGACTGATAGTCATCTACAGCTTGATGTGCCAAGTGGTCTGCCAATACACTTCCCTTGATGGCTTTCTGGGTTGTGTACTGAATGTCGTATTCCGTCAAGATCATTTGCCATCTTGCAATTCTCCTAGACAGAGCAGGCTTTTCGAATATGTACTTTATAGGATCCATTTTTGAGATCAATAAGGTAGTGTGAGTCAGCATATACTGTCTCAGCCGGCGAGCAGCCCCTACCAAAGCGCAGCAAGTTTTCTCAAGTAGTGAGTATCGGGTCTCACAGTCGGTAAACTTTTTGCTAAGGTAATAAATGGCATGCTCTTTCCGGCCAGACTCGTCATGCTGCCCCAGCACACACCCCATTGAGTTGTCCAGCACTATTAGGTATAGTATCAGAGGTCTCCCTTCAACCGGTGGCATAAGGATAGGTGGTTCTTGGAGATACTCTTTGATTCTGTCGAAAGCAGCCTGACATTCATCGTTCCAACGTACTACCTGATCTTTCTTCATCAGCTTGAAGATTGGCTCACAGGTAGCAATCAGGTGTGAGATGAACCGAGCGATGTAATTCAGGCGTCCTAAAAAGCCTCTGACTTCCCTCTCTGTCTTAGGAACTGGCATCTCTTGAATAGCTTTGACCTTAGCAGGGTCCACTTGAATACCTTTATCACTGACCACGAAGCCTAGCAATTTTCCCGATCTTACCCCGAAGGTGCACTTGTTCGGGTTCAACCTCAGCTTGTACAGTTTCAACCGGTCAAACAACTTTTGCAGATGATCTAAGTGCTCTTCCTCAGTCTGGGACCTTGCGATCATGTCGTCAACATACACTTCTATCTCATGATGGATCATGTCATGAAATAAAGCAACCATGGCACGTTGGTAGGTTGCCCCAGCGTTCTTCAACCCGAATGGCATGACTTTGTAACAGAAGGTGCCCCACTGAGTAACAAATGTAGTCTTTTCCATGTCTTCAGGTGCCATCTTGATCTGATTGTAACCTGAAAAGCCATCCATGAAAGAGAACACTTTGTGCTGAGCAGTATTATCAACGAGGACATCAATGTGAGGTAGGGGGAAGTCATCCTTGGGGCTGGCTCTGTTCAGATCCCGGTAGTCGACACACATTCTGACCTTACCGTCCTTCTTAGGTACCGGCACCACATTAGCAACCCACTGAGGGTAAGAAGTCACTGCAAGGAACCCAGCATCAAACTGTTTCATGACCTCGGCTTTAATCTTCTCAGACATCTCTGGACGCATCCGACGGACCTTTTGCTTAACTGGAGGGCAGTCTTCCTTAGTTGGCAAGTGATGGACCACAATATCGGTATCTAACCCAGGCATGTCTTCGTAGGACCAGGCAAAGATCTTCATATAATCATGTAACATCTTGGTTAACCGTTGCTTCACGCTGAGCTCTAGGTTGGCACCAATCTTTACCTCTTTCATGTCTGTCTCTGTACCCAAGTTTATTGTTTCCACTGGCTCTTCATGGGGTTGAATTGCCCTCTCTTCCTGAAGCAACAGTCTTGCAAGCTCGCCAGGCACTTCGCAATCATCTTCACCTTCGTCTTCGGCTAAGTTGATCGGATTTTCGAAGTCATAACTGGCAGTAGCAGGGTTGTTATCAGTAAGATCCAGAGTGGATTGAAACCTGTATGAGTGAGTGTGTGTGTAAATACAGCTGTTTTGAAAATTATGTAAAGGAAAAGAAAGACAGAAAAGGGAGCATAAAATTTGCAATGCGAGAAAACGTCCAAGATTTTCATTCATGATATATGACATGACAATTTATAAGCCCTCACAAATGAAACCACGGTGCCTCGGGTAAGACACCGGGCTGTAGAGTTTATTTATTGTTTATTACAAAATAACGAAACAAAGAAATTTATTACTGCGTCACAAAGGTAACAGGAGTATGATCCTTAGCAATCCAGTTGTTCAATCCGCCTTCGGTCGTCGGATAGATCCAGCTATTAAATTCCGCTTCATCCACTTCGTTGTCTTCCCCAACAGCATTCACTCCTGGATTTGTAATGATCACAGGAGGTCTTCCGATCTTTGCTTTCCTCATAGCTTTCTGCCCCTCTGTAGTAAAACCCAGCCCAAATTTATCAGTCTTCTGAGTAAAGTCTGGAAGCCTACCCCAGTTGGCACTTTCACCCTTCTGAACCACAGCCCGGGCATCCTTTAGGGAAGCCATCTTCAAAGGAACACTTTCTTCCATTGCTGTTTCTGACGCTGCTGTAATTGGAAGCACCTCCTCGAAATGCTGAAAGGGGGTTTCAATAAACTCCCCATCCATCTCAATGTATCTGAAGGAGTTCAAGTGGCTCACCATATATTCTTCCTCTCCTTGCACAGTGACGATCTTCCCTCCGACGGGGTACTTCAGCTTCTGGTGCAAGGTAGAGGTCACTGCCCCAGCCTTATGTATCCAAGGTCGACCCAATAGACAAGAGTAAGATGGACGGATATCCATCACATAAAATGTGGAGTCAAACACCTGAGAGCCCACACGAATCGGAATGTCAACCTCTCCATGAACCATCCTCTTTGAACCATCAAAGGCCCTGACGATGATATTACTGGGTTTTAATTCCAGGCCTTCACAGTCCAAACGATCTAAAGCCTTCTTCGGTAGCACATTCAAGGACGAACCAGTATCCACCAACACATGTGCCAAGGTAGTGCCCCTGCATTCGATAGAGACATGCAGAGCATCATTATGGTCTCTTCCCTTTGCGGTTAAGTCAGCATCTAAGAAACCCAAGCCATTGTCTGCTGTCAGATTTGCCACGCAATCAGTGAACTGGACTGCAGATGTCTCATGTGGCACATGAGCCGTCTTGAGGAATGAGATTAAGGCCTTAGCATGGGCCTCGGAGCACAGCAATAAAGAGAGCATAGAGATCTTGGAGGGCGTGTGCCCCAGCTGTTCCACAACATTAAAGTCACTCTTCTTTATAATTTTTAGAATCTCCTCCATCTCTTGTTGGGAGGCCTCAGCAGTTATAGGTACGGGTGCCTCCATCTGGGCAGGCTCAACTTCAACTCCTTTGTCCCGAGCATTGGATGACTCGGCAGCAGGAGAAACAATTGGATCAGCAGCAGGAACAGGTACACTTGCAGGGGTTATGAGAAGTGGTCTTCGGGCAGCAGGCGGTGCAATGTCAGGCGAGAAGAGCCTGCCACTGCGGGTAACCTTGGCTGGGCCAGTAATGTCACAAATGCTGGCGCCAGCGTTGAATTCTTGTTTAATCCCATTCACATACACATCTGCCCCATAATGCCAGGGGACAGCTTTATCAGATACATAGGGCAGGGGCCCCGGAATGGTGATAATAACCGGTGCAACGATCATGATTTGGACGGGCTTCTTCGGGAGAGCCGGGATTGGATTATTGAAGATAGTCACCACAGAAACTTCTTCCACCGGAACCAACCGAACAACAGACTTCTTAAACAGAATCTCCTTGCTATCCATTAGGCTTTGGATGCCTAATTTCAGCAAGGGACAACCAGATAGGGACACAGCACAGAACAGGCAACCCTCACTGCAACCCGGAAATAAACCGGCCTGCAGTAGGTTCTTCTTGACAATCTTCAGAGGAGTGGCTAGATCATCCACAGAAACAGCATAAACGTCTTCGTCAACAGCATTTACCCCATGTTGAGGCATATGAGCAGTAACTACATTCGGCCTCTCAGGCGCTTCGAACTGTATCTCCTTCGCGTCGATAAGGTCTTGCACCTTATTCTTTAACGTCCAACAGTCATCGGTAGAGTGCCCCGGGCTATCTGAATGGTAAGCACAACGAGCATTCGGGTTGTACTTAGGAGATGCAGTATTGGGGAACTTCGGAGCCTCCCTGACAGTCACCAAATTGGTGGATAGCAACTGTGGCAGGATCTGCGACAGGGTCATGCTTAACCGGGTAAACTCCCTCCGGGGTCTTTAAGCCCTTTGAGGATTGTTTGGCCGAGGAGCGGCAGCAGGCTTAGCAATCATTACCGCACTGACAGATTGGCGGCGCTCAGGTCTCTCTGATCTCTTGGAACCATACACGGCACTAGCCTCCTTCCTGAAGGGCTTCTTTTCAGAACTAGATGATGCACCCTTCGCAATCTTTCCAGACTTCAACCCAGCCTCAATTCTCTCTCCTGTTAGAATCAAATCAGTGAACCCAGCAGAAGAATTCCCAATGAGATGGTTGAAAAATGGCCCAGATAGGGTCCCCAAGAACATGTCTACCAACTCCCGATCAGTCAAAGGTGGCTGCACCCGGCCAGCCAGGTCTCTCCACTTCTGAGCGTACTCCTTAAAACCTTCACTTGCACCTAACGACATACCCTGGAGTTGAGTACGTGTAGGGGCAAGGTCGGCATTATATTGATACTGCTTGTAGAAAGCAGTAGCCAACTCCTCCCAGTTACGAACCTTGGTCCCATCCAGCTGATAGAACCATTCGAGATGAGTCCCTAAAAGACTCTCCTGGAAGAAGTGGATCCATAAATTCTTATCCGCAGAGTACGGCTGAATTTTCCGAACATAGGACCTTAGATGCAGCTTGGGACACGACGCCTCATCATACTTAGAGAAGGATGGTGCTTTGAACTTATGAGGGATAATCACACCAGTTGACAAACCCAGATCTCCGAAATCCAGCCCAGGTACCTGTTGTACCTCCATAGCTTTCAACCTATCCTCCAGTTGCTTGTATCTGTCTTCTGCAGGAGGGTACTGCTCTTCATCAAAATCAGTCTCGTTGTCGGAGACTACCGGACTAGGAACCCTTGCTTCTGCCTGAGGACTACTCTTGCCAACAGAAGAACCAGCCTCTTCCTGTTGCAGAGTATTGCCAAACCTTCGGCCCGAGTTGAACAGAACAGTTCTTCTCTTCTTCTTCTTCTCCTTCTTCAGGAGCATAGCCTTCAGTTCTTCTTGGCCTTGAGCCAGACCCTTGATTAATTCCTGAAACTGCGCATTCTGCACCTGAAGAGCCTTGATTGATGTCTCAGTTGATGCAGAGTCAGGATTCATGATGCTGAAATAAACAGCGAAGAACTGTAAGCAACCTGAAAAGGGAAAACCTGCCATGCACATGATGAATGATATGTGTTTATGCAATGCATTCAAGGGTTCGAAAGTTCAAATTTGTTGTAGACAAAAAGGAACACACGTTATCATTAAAGAAATCGTTGTTTAATACATCAAAGCCTCATGGGCAAAAGTACAAAAATCAAATCAATCCCAAAATATGTTGCGCATCCTCTTTGGAGCTATGTAAGTGTTGAGATTCCTCTCCTCATGCAACAGGCGGGTGAGCTCCAAGACCTTCCTTTCACTGGCATGTAGACTAGTCTCAAGAGAATTCCGTTCTTCCTTAAGCTGGATCCAGCTCTTCTGCATCTCTTCCCAGGATGTGGGCATATCAGGGTGCTGAATAGTGTAGGACACTTCCCCTTCCAAGACAGGCTCTTTGATTACAGGGAGCATATGAGGATAAGGCATCACTAACTTCTGGGAGCGGGCTCGTACCCATTTGAGATAAGGTTCCAATGGGATGGAGTTCCTATGCCCCAGTGTCTTGCTGTCTATCCTACTGGGCATCCTCCAAGCTTTGATAAATCTCTGGCAAAGTCCTTGAGTATCATTGTTGAAGTCAAAAACTATGTCAGGAATCAACATGTCATGAGGACCATCCCTCCGAGCATAACCAAACTGTCTCCAAGCCAGGCATGGGCTATAGGTAATACCTCCTCTGATTCCAAGTAAAGGAACATTAGGGTACTCCACGCAACGATCAATGATAGTGACATCTTCTCTGGACCTAGGGCACCAATGTATATCTGCATGTGTAAGAGTCATCAACCGTTGTGACCATCTCAAACCTCGCTCATTCTTCAAGACTGATTGTGGAAGGTGCGAAATAAACCACCTTCCCAGGAGAGGAGTGCAACACATAAGGACACCCCTTTTTCTCATGGTTCGAGTGTAACATGAGTGAAGGATGTCCCCCAGCAACGTAGGTATAGGATTCCTGGACATAAAGATCTGGACAGCACTGATATCAATAAGCTGATCTGGGTTAGGAAACAACACCAAACCATAAACAAGGAGGGCCACAACCTCTTCAAAAGCTTGCAAGTCAAGGGAGTTCCAACATTCATGGGCTTTTTCAAACAGAAACCTGGCTAAGAACCCTTTGATACCACTTCTAACTTCCCAATGTCCCTTGAGGTCAGATGACTGTAGGTGCAAGGCTCTAGCAATCTCTTCAAGCTTAGGTTCCTTTTCTGTACCGTTGAAGGGTAGCTGATCAAGGATAGGGATCTTCAGGAGCCGGGAGAACTCCTCCAATGTAGGTACCAACTGATAGTCCAAGAAGGTGAAACAGTGATGCAGAGGATCAAAGAACTGGAACATGACCTTTATCATATCTTCCTCAATATTGGTATTGACCAAGCTGATGAGGCTTCCATGTCTTTCACTGAATGAAGAGTTCTCAGGAATCCTGGATATAAGCTCCTTAAGCTGAGGAGGGATCCTTACAAGACTGATTTGAATTGTCTTTCTACGAACAGTTTCCATGTCCTACAAAACAAGAACAAAGATGAAAATTCGAACCCCTGAAATGGTTAGTCAATGCATATGATGCTGGATGATGTCATGATGCTATGATTAAACACACCACAGATATTTATAAAGACAAACATGTAAGGCACACAAGGCACACAAGACAAGCCCTTAAGGTTTAAGGCCAGCATGGGGTCTGGGTAGTACCCTCTTGAAGTTGGTGGGTTCAACCTGTCCTAATCAAAGTAACCGGGTTCTAAGGTTTCCAATATCACGGGATTGCTTTCATTGTTCATCGTCTCGATTTAGCCACTGAACTGGCGACCGAAATATTCCAGGAAAGCAACCCTCAATTGAGTGTAGTATCGAGTATCAACCAACCTCGGACTGCACCAAAGTCAGTTATCTCACTACCCTAAAGAGGCCAAGATAGTTCAATTAAGGTTCCTAAGGTCTGTTGATGCTTCACGACACCACGCGGAGGCCCCGTACTCTCCTTGACTGAACTCAAGGGTTACCGGTACACACCAAAGTGCCACATCAACGTAGCAGACTGCTTCAACCATGTCGGTATACTTCGCACAGTTCCCTCACAGCCTTGTTGCTACTTTCTAAGAAGGTATCCCCCAGATCCGGGTTAGGATCTATAGAACTCCCAAGCAACCCACAATTTTAAAGCACACAAGGAAAACAATTGAAAACACAGTTATGAACTAGCCCTAAGGTACACCTCACTTTAAGGATATCCCCAGCAGAGTCGCCAGTTCTGTGATCGGTGGATCTGGAACTGACTGTTTAACGCTGGTTCGCGAAATGTCGCGGAAAGCAAGAGTCGCCACCGTCTTTTATTTTCTCTAAATGGAAAGGACAAAAGCACAGAAAAATTCCTTAAAGAGATTGCTCTCGGTTCGGGAGGTAGGTTATAGAAAGGGAAGGTGTTAGCACCCTTTCTATCCATGGTTATCCATGGGCTCTTAGATACTTGCTCATTGTGTTTTCAAAAATGGTTTGTTTGCTTTTCAACTGTGGGTTTTAAAAAAGTTTCGTTTAAAATTTCAGTTCGACTCTTGTATCAGTCCTCAAGAGTGTTTGAAAAGTTGTTTTTGAAAGCTTTTTGCAAAGTGTCGGTGTGAAAAGTAGTTTTTGATTTGTTTTGAATTAGAGCAAGTATCTACGAGAACCTACCTACCCTAAGGAATTCGTCTGTGTAAATGTCCTTTAAAGTAGTGCCATCCCACCATTGAGAGGTAGGTAGCACCACCGTTGGAGGTGTTCGGGTCAATTCGAGGTTCGGGACATGGTGATCACCGGAGCAATAGGAAGACACCTTAGAAGCTACCCTCATGCCAGGTTCCCGGATCATGAGGACTTACTAAGACATCCTCTACTCGACGATCACCTTTCGAGGCAAGGCAACAGTGAGGCGTACCCTAGGGGTGGTGTGTGCGAATTGTGTGTCGTTTTCATTTGTATTTGTCTTGTCATGTTATTGGTGTTCTACGCTTGTTTTTATTTTGTCCATACATTCTTTCATGCTTTGTTAACAGTTAAAAATATTGCGGAAAAAGTAAATTCTAAACTATTACAAAAGGCGCGGGTCCACATCGCCAAAATTAACCAGGACCCGATTTGACAGAAAAATAAAGAAAGTAAGAGTGCGAGAAGTAATTAAAATGTTACAAGGCCTTGGGAGAGATACATAAGTATTATAATGAAATAAAATAAATATGTGAATTAATGAGAGATTAGGAACGAAACGAGGGCGTTGGACCCTTTTGCAAAAATTGAATTAACGATGAATTAATAAATTAAAAAGAAAGTAAGAATTTTTTTTTTTTTTGGTATTTTATGTTTTTTAAGATTTAATATGAAAAGGGAGAATTAATTAAAATCAAAATAAGATGCAAACCCTAATTCTAGTTATTTTTTAATTTATTAAGAAATATGTTGAATTTTAACCTAATTTAAACCTAATTTTTATATGCAATTTAATTCATGAAAATAAATATTTAATTATTTTAATTATTATAAAAGAAAAATAAAAAGGATGAAAAACTGTTAATTAAACCCTAGTTCCACATTTTTTAGATTTATTATTAAAAGAATTAAAGTTAACACCTAATTTAAAACTAATTTTATTTACATGCAAATTTATTCATGAAAATATTAAAACAAAAATATTTATTGTGTTTTTCCTTTTTTCTGATTTTTATTGTATTTTGTGAAAATAATAAATTAATTAAACAAGTAATAATTAAAATAAAAATAGAATTAAAAATAAAGAAAGCAAAAATTATGCAAACCTAGGGGGTGGTAGTCCCCAAAGTGGAGGTATGATTATGGAAATTCTGGCCCAACAACCTTGGCCTGTTTGACTGTGGCCAGACACGTGCATGTGCGTTGACTCAACCTCATGGTGTTCCTCCAATCTGTAGCCCTTGGATTGCTCTCAACGTACGCGTGGCATGCTGGATAGAGGGACGTATCATGGACCACAACATTATGCCTGCATATGAACGTAAATTGGGAAAAAACAAATGGAAAGGGTGAAGACCTGGGATCGAACCCAGGTCATTCACTTTACTAACAACTTCATTTGCCACTGAGCCACTACGTATGCGTTTAATATATAATAGGTAATAAACATTATAAAAGAAAAGAAAGTCAGTGGCCCCCAACGCGCGCGAAATTTGAACTGGCCTATCACGTCTTGCCACGATATCGTCTTCTTCACTATTCCTGAAACATAAAACATTAAGCCACGGTTTTATACGCGTTCTGTTAGGTATGCTTTGGAAAAATAACGACTAGCCCTCTGACGCTCATAAATTGAGCGCGAGGGTTCCATTGTCCTCGTCCAAATGCGCTGGTTTGAATGGTGATGGTCAGGGGTTCCAATTTTTCCTCGTTTCAAAATCCCTAATCTAAAGCTCTGTAAACCCTAAAAATCAAACATGGCATAATCGCGTGTAGCACATAAACATACAATTAAATATATTGGTTAGCTTCAGAACTTCACAAGGAATGTAAATCAACAATTAAAATGCCATAAGAATTCCTATATGTCAAAACACGATCATGGATTTTTTTCTGTACAGGGGCGGTTCTTGTTACCAATTTCTTGAGCTTTGATAAATGTTTTTGATTGTAATCGCTTCTGGGCAACCTTGGCAAGCTAATGGAACAAGAATTATGCTTTGAATCGCCCTGGAAGTGAGTTTGTAGTTTTGAGTTTTTAGAAAAAAATTTCAAGTTTGATTTTCTGGTTTTTGGGCAGCTGCGTGTGTGTGATCATTAGGGTTTCATTCTAGCTTATGTAGTGAACAAATTAGGTTAAAAATATGGATCCAAATATCTTGCATTCATGATTTTGGAAATTTGATTTTCTAAGATTTTTTCCATGTGCTTTTTGTTCTCAATCAAGCCAATCAATCCAAATCTTTCCATATTGGTACAAGCACGAAATCTTGAGAGTAAAACATGCACAAAAAGATTTAAAACTTTAGGTTAGCATTTTTCATACATTTATTTTGATTTAAATGAATTATTATAAATAAAAATTCAAATAAATAAATAAAAAATGAATAAAGACTTCCCTTTGGGCCAAGTAGTCGTGCATATGTCATGGATGATGAATTATGGAAGAAAAATGGGCCCATTAGCAATTTTAGGTCATTTGAAGTAATGTTGACTTTTCAAAATATCCAAAACTTTCCCAACTTCCACAAGGCATAACTTGCTCAATTATTAAGCTTTTCTCATGTTCTTGGACATTTTGGAAAGGTCTTTGAGTCCTCTAACCAATGCCTTTGGTCCCATGTCATTTTGATTTACCAATCTCAAGTTATGGCCTTTGACTTAAAGTCCCTTTTTGTTGACTTTTGAAAATGACCTATAATGTTGAAATTGATAACTTTTTGTAAGAGCATTTCTTGGACTTGAAGTATGAAGATGAGTTGTAGGAAATGTCTTTCTATTCAAAATGAGCTTTGGATGGAATTTTTCTGATAATCCATGTGAAAGTTATACCCTGGTCAATTTCAGTTGACTTTTTCAGCTGTCCAAATAAGGAAACTTTTGCATCTTGATGATTTCTGAGCCAAACTTTGAGAATCATGATCAAGCATTGATCAAATGATGTTTGTGGCTTCAAAATGATATGTTGACCAAAAATTTGAACTTTTGACTGTCAAATGACCATTTTGCCCCTACAGTTGACTGTAGTGCAATTAGGGTTTTTGACTGTGCAATTTTGTGCTGAAAGTCTTGAAACTTGATATGAGGATACTTGACCATGTTTATAGGCATGTGAGACTTGATTGGACCTTTGGAAACTTCATTTTCTTGATCAGAATACAAACCCTAGTTTTGACTGTTCAGGAGACCTTTGCACTGTGCAACCCTTGGGGAACTTTGAAGCTTGACTTGGCATTTTCTTGAAGAATATGGGAGGGCAAATTTTGGGGTACAAAAGTTTCCCCTGTTCAATCTTCTTAGACCTGAGGATGCAGATTGGCTGACGTGCCTTTCGTAATCCGAGGGTGGAAGATGATTGAACACTAGAGTGCCCAGAAATTTGCGCTCACATAGTAGCAGTGATGGTGGAATGGGCTTATAGATGCCATTTAGAGGTTGCTGGATAGGATGATGGGCTTATAGATGCCATCTGGATGTTGATCGCGTAAGAGATTCCTTAGCGAGAACCTGCATACCTGCAAAAGAAAAAATGAGTACCTGACACGTTGCAGGAGCTGGTTTTCAGATGCTTGGTATAGATGTGTCCTGACTGGTTACAGGAGCTGAGTCTGGAGCTTCAAAAGATGATGAATGAACCAGGGATGGTTGCTACCTTAGCATGAATGGTAAGAGAACCTTGGGTGACTTTAATTTCAACAACGCTCGCTGAGAAAATCTTGGTGGGAATTACCATCTTCGCAGTATCGGGGAGAGAACCATAGGCAATTATAATCTGAAAGGGAATTGTCACCTCACTCACCGTCGGAGAGGGAACCATAGGAAATTATAATCTGAAAAGGAATTATCACCTCACTCACTGTCGGAGAGGGAACCATCTGAAAAGGAATTATCACCTCACTCACCGTCGGAGAGGGAACCATAGGAAAGGAATTATCACCTCACTCACCGTCAGAGAGGGAACCATCTGAAAAGGAATTATCACCTCACTCATCGTCGGAGAGGGAACCATCTGAAAAGGAATTATCACCTCACTCACCGTCGGAGAGGGAACCATCTGAAAAGGAATTATCACCTCACTCACTGTCGGAGAGGGAACCATCTGAAAAGGAATTATCACCTCACTCACCGTCGGAGAGGGAACCATCTGAAAAGGAATTATCACCTCACTCACCGTCAGAGAGGGAACCATCTGAAAAGGAATTATCACCTCACTCACCGTCGGAGAGGGAACCATCTGAAAAGGAATTATCACCTCACTCACCGTCGGAGAGGGAACCATAGGAAAAGGAATTATCACCTCACTCACCGTCGGAGAGGGAACCATAGGAAATTATAATCTTAAAGAAAACCCTAAAATGGAAATCTCATGCACCGTCGGAGAGAGAACCAATAGGAAATTATAACCTGGGATAACTTCTACTGAGTCTTTATTAGAAAAATCTGTTGGGAGTCGATTTAGCTGGACTAGAGAAGGCCTGGGACTGGATAAGAAATCTTTGGAGTCGATTAACTGAACCGGTCTAGGTCTTGAAATATGATTGAGAATTTCAACTGCATCTTTCCTGAAAGGTAAAGGTCAGTCATATGCAATGCATGATATGGATCAAGCAATGATGTTCTCAACATAAATGAGATTTGTATGATATAATGCGTCTATGCATGCTATAATAATGTATGTGATGTTTTATGAATGTATGTTTTCGTCTAGGAAAGTAAATCCTTGACGGGTGCCGGGAAGTCATATCCTGGGCTGATGTTGAAGAATAGATTTTGCTTCCGCTGGGGATGGTAACTGCAAGAATACCGGTAGGAGAATATTTGTCCATCGACTGTGTCCCGTCATCTCGTCACTTGTCTACCAAAAGAAGATTTGTCCATCGACGGTTATTAAGCACCTCATAGGCCTCCTTCTCCCACAGAAACAGGGGCAGTAATGAGTTGTCTAAGCGATCTAATTGCTCTGTCCACCAGGGTACCAAGGTAAGTTCAGCTGAAGAACGTAACCAAGATATCTTAAATCCCCAGAGAGTGAGTCAGCAAGTCAATGGGCTCTCCCCAAGCAGAGTTATCCTGTCAGCCTTAAGGAAGTTGGGCATCCTCTAGCAAATATCAAACATTCCTCAGCAGAGTACACAGACATTCCTAACAAGCATCCCCGGCAGTCTTGATCTAAGATTGTTCCCCGGCGGTATACTAGACATTCAGCGGAGCCACTTCCCCAATATATCTCAAAAATTTCCCAAGGAGAGTCCAGTCTGAAGATTCCCCAAGAAAGCTGAATCATCTCCCCAGCAGGTCTCAAAGCTTATCCCCAGTAGATTCTGGAAGCTCCCCCCCCCCCCTGCAGAGCACGAACGCGTCTCCCGGCTTTATTCAAAGGTTATTTCCCTATCAGGATATAACTGGGTTATCCTCAGCCAAAAGCCACGGAAAGATCGTCCTCGGCGAAGTCTTCTCATCCCCAGCGGAGTCTATTAAACTTCCAACATAACAATGGTATCCCCAGCGGAGTTATCAACATCTCAACAAAGTACCTCTCTTCCCACAGAGTATTGTTCCCCAGCAAGATCGCTAGAGTAATTTTCTCCCCGCAGAGTAATCCATTCGCCAAGTTTATTCCCCGACGGAGTCATCTTCTCCTACCGGTATTCTTGCAACCATCATCCCCAGCTGAAACAGCGAGGCTCTATCCTTCCACATCAGCCCAGGATTTAACTTCCTGACACCCGTCAAGGATTTATTTTCCTAAGACGAAAACATACATTCATAAACACATCTTCATACATTATAGCATGCATATACGCATCATGAACATACAATCTCATTCATTCTGAGAACATCTCGCATGTCATACATCATGACATCGCATACAACTAATTTTTTGTCTTTTTAGGACAAAAGATCAGTACAAAGACGATTACTATCAACGGTCGCAACTAAAGATCTGATTCCTGTATCTTGCCAGGGTGTATCTGTTGACGACTACAGTACCAGACTCGATTCCTGTATCCTGCCAGGGCACGTCTGAAGAGTTCGAAAATCCGATTCCTGTATCTTTCCAGGGTGTATCTGTTGACGACTACAGTACCAGACTCGATTCCTGTATCCTGCCAGGGCACATCTGAAGAGTTCGAAGATCCGATTCCTGTATCTTGCCAGGGTGTATCTGTTTACGACTACAGTACTAGACTCGATTCCTGTATCCTGCCAGGGCACGTCTGAAGAGTTCGAAGATCCGACTCCTGTATCTTGCCAGGGTGTATCTGTTGACGACTACAGTACCAGACTCGATTCCTGTATCCTGCCAGGGCACGTCTGAAGAGTTCGAAGATCCGATTCCTGTATCTTGCCAGGGTGTATCTGTTGACGACTACAGTACCAGACTCAATTCCTGTATCCTACTAGGGCACGTCTGAAGAGTTCGAAGATCCGATTCCTGTATCTTGCCAGGGTGTATCTGTTGACGACTACAGTACCAGACTCGATTCCTGTATCCTGCCAGGGCACGTCTGAAGAGTTCGAAGATCCGATTCCTGTATCTTGCCAGGGTGTATCTGTTGACGACTACAGTACCAGACTCGATTCCTGTATCCTGCCAGGGCACGTCTGAAGAGTTCGAAGATTCGATTCCTGTATCTTGCCAGGGTGTATCTGTTGACGACTACAGTACCAGACTCGATTCCTGTATCCTCCCAGGGCACGTCTGAAGAGTTCGAAGATCCGATTTCTGTATCTTGCCAGGGTGTATCTGTTGACGACTACAGTACCAGACTCGATTCCTGTATCCTGCCAAGGCACGTCTGAAGAGTTCGAAGATCCGATTCCTGTATCCTGCCAGGGTGTATCTGTTGACGACTAGCATTACCAGACTCGATTCCTGTATCCTGCCAGGGCACGTCTGAAGAGTTCGAAGATCCGATTCCTGTATCCTACCAGGGTGTATCTGTTGACGACTAGCATTACCAGACTCGATTCCTGTATCCTGCCAGGGCACGTCTGAAGAGTTCGAAGATCTGATTCCTGTATCCTTCCAGGGTGTATCTGTTGACGACTAGCATTACCAGACTCGATTCCTGTATCCTGCCAGGGCACGTCTGAAGAGTTCGAAGATCCGATTCCTGTATCCTGCCAGGGTGTATCTATTGACGACTAGCATTACCAGACTCGATTCCTGTATCCTGCCAGGGCACGTCTGAAGAGTTCGAAGATCCGATTCCTGTATCCTGCCAGGGTGTATCTGTTGACGACTAGCATTACCAGACTCGATTCCTGTATCCTGCCATGGCACGTCTAAAGAGTTCGAAGATTCGATTCCTGTATCCTGCCAGGGTGTATCTGTTGACGACTAGCATTACCAGACTCGATTCCTGTATCCTGCCAGGGCACGTCTGAAGAGTTCGAAGATCCGATTCCTGTATCTTGCCAGGGTGTATCTGTTGACGACTACATTACCAGACTCGATTCCTGTATCCTGCCAGGGCACGTCTGAAGAGTTTAAAGATTCGATACCTGTATCCAGCCAGGGCACGTCAACATAAAGAGTTTGAAGATCAACTCCTGTAACAGACCAGGTAATTTTCTTTCTTTCTCAGGTACGCAAGTTCTCGCTAAGGAATCTCTTACGTGACCGACTCCTCCCGATGGCATCTATAAGCCCATCTCCACAATTATCCATCACAGTTCCAAATGGCATCTATAAGCCCATTCCCGACAAGGTTCTGTCACATCTCCAGATGGCATCTATAAGCCCATCCTCTTATCCACCATCTCTCCAAATGGCATCTGTAAGCCCATTCCCGCTGTCACACTGCTGATACTCAACTATGTGAGTGCAAATTTCTGGGCACTCTAGTGTTCAATCATCTTCCACCCTCGGATCACGAAAGGCACACAAGCCAATCTACATCCTCAGGTCTAAGAAGATTGAACAGGGGCAACTGTTGTACCCCAAAATTTGCCCTCCCATAATCTTCAAAGTATTTGACAAGCATCACCTCAAATGGTTCAAAGTCTACTCAAGGGCTACACAGTCAACCATCCTCCTAAGCCAGTCAAACTATGGTTTTGGTTCTTGCAAGGAAGTGGAAGTTTTCAAGGGCTCAATCAAGTCCCATATGCTCATACACATTGTCAAGCACCTACATGTCAAGTTTCAAGACTCACAAGGTCAAGTTGCACAGTCAAAAACCCTAATTGCTCCACAGTCAACTGCAGGGGCAAAATGGTCATTTGGAAGTCAAAAGTCAAAAAAATTTGTCAACATCTCATTTTGAAGCCACAATCATCATTTGGTCAAGCCTTGGCCATGATTTCACAAGAATGGCTCAAAAAGACTCAAGATGCAAAAGTTTCTATTTTTGGACAGCTGAAAAGTCAACTGTAACTTGACCAAGGCATAACTTTTTCATGGTTCATCAGAAAAATTCCATCCAATGCTCATCTTGAAGGGGAAGACATTTACTACAACTCATCTTCACATTCCAAGTCCAAGAAATGCTCTCACAAAAAGTTATCAATTTCAACATTATAGGTCATTTTCAAAAGTCAACAAAAAGGGACTTTAAATCAAAGACCATAACTTGAGATTGGTAAATCAAAATGACATGGGACCAAAGACATTGGTTAGAGGACTTCAAGACCTTTCCAAAATGTCCAAGAACATGTTCATAACTTCAAAATTGAGCAAGATATGCATTGGAGAAGTTGGGAAATTTTTGTGAAATGGCCAAAATCATTTATCCTTGAAATTTCATTTTTGACAAAAGGGGCCCACTTTTTACACTTGAATCAGCTTGGCCATGCTTCCCACGTGTCCCACATTTTATTTCAAAATTTAAAATTAATTTTTTCATTTTTATTTGATTTTATTGGATTTAATTCATTTTAAATCTTTTAAAATCAAATGAAAATCAAAACGATTAATTAAGGGACATATCTTGCTTTGATTAGCTTTGAAACACCATTATACACATCCCAAATTCGTGCAAAGGGCTAAAGCTAGCAAGAATTCAAATTTGGCTCAAAAATGGAAGGTGTTTTAATGGAGTTTATAGCAAAATCTTAAGCATGAATGCAAGGCATTATTGGCCATAATTCTTATCAAAACTCATTACATAACACATAGGCAAGACATCACAGGCAAGAACACGACCTAAGAGCTCCAAAAACGGCTATACAAAACTGCAAAATTGTCACACAAACTTGAAAACTGAAAACCCCCTTACAACAAGTTTTAAGTCCCAATTCCCATCCAAACACATTCCTGATATCCCAAGGAAGCTCTAGCAATCAAAATCAAGCCCAAACGCGCAAAGAACCATTCACACGAAGCCATACGGTTTGTCATTTTTTCCAGAAATACATAACATGGTTCATGCATTTTTTAATGATTTTTCTTGTTTGATTTGCACTAATGAGGACTCTCTGAAGCTATTGGTACCACCCAATTGAAATATAGGCGCCTGAACAAGAATTCACCATGGATTTTTCTTAGGGTTTTAGAGCTCCAATTTTGGGGTTTTACGCATCTGGAAAAATTGGCCAACCAAAATAGTACCATTGGATTCAGGACATCCAGACGATACTAACCCACCATTCGCGCCCTATTTATGTTTGCATATGAGCTATTCGCTATTTTTTGGCAGGTGTTGTTTTGGGGGGGTTTAAAACCCCCGCTATCTCATTTTGTTACAGGGACAAACGAAGACGAAAGCTAGCGTGGCTTGTTGTCATTGGATGGTTCATAATTTTGGCGCGTTTTTTTGGTTGTGTACCACTAATTCTTGTTTTGTTTTATATTATTTATTTTCCATTTTATATCCAAAATGCGCAAATAGCTCAACTGATAGGCAGATGGCTTGGTAAACACTGGGACCTGGGTTCGAATCCCAGGTCCCCTCAAATTATTTCTATTATTTTGTTTCACATGTTTCCATGCAGTGCACATTCCAGGGCTCACCATACACCCAACGCCTTGGCTTGCCACGCGCCCAGTAAGTCTCATCCAAAGGCCAGAACCTGGAGTCCACCATGCACGCTAGTCAACAGACGCATACGCAACCACAAAAGTCAACAAAAGGCCTAGCTTGTAGTGGGCCAAATTGCTTCATAACATCTCCTAAATTGGGTCAACACCCCCATGGTTTGCATTACCTTTTCCTTTTTTTTCTTTTTCTTTTCTTCTTTTTATTTTAATTGTTTTCTTTTGTTTTGTTTAATTCACAAAAAAATACAATTTTCACAATAATAAAAAATCAGAAATCAAAAAAACTAAAAAAATATGTTATTTAATATTTAGTCTATTAATATTTTTGAAAATAAATCTTTAAATCACAATTTAGTAAAATTAGGTTTTAATTTTAATGTTTTTTCTTAATAACTAAAAAAGGGGTAGAAATTAGGTTTAGCATTTTATTCTTTTCTCTCAATAAATAAATTCTTCTTATTATTATTATTATTAACTATTAATTATTTTGTAAATACTCATGTAATTAAATAATTAAGATAAATTAGGTTAAAACTTAAATATTTTTCTTAACAATTAAAAACAAACTTAGAATTAGGGTTTTATTTAATTTCTAATTTCAATTAACTCTCTTTATTTCATAAATACCAAAAAAACATAAAAATAATTTCTTTTTCTTTATTTAATCAGTAATCATTTTCTAATTTCAATTTCATCTTTAAAGGGTCCAACGCCCTCGCACTCTCGATTCCAATTTCTTTTCGCACGCGTACTCTTATGTTTCTTTTAAATATTATGTAATTGCCCCAAGGCCTTGTAATAATAATTAGAGACTTATTTATTTTCCGCATTTTATTCAAAAAACGGGTCTTTGTTAATTTGGCGATGTATAGACCCGCGCCTTGTAATAGCGTAGGACCTTTATTTTTCCGCACTTTAATTTCCGCATCTTTTAACTGCCAATCGCATGAAAGAATGTATGCCCAAATAAAATCAAAGCGTAGATCACCAAATGTATGATCAAGATAAAACATAATTGAAAATGACACACAATTCACACACCACTCCTAGGGTACGCCTCACTGTTGCCTTGCCCCTCGAAATGTGGTCGTCGAGTATAGGACGTTTTAGTAAGTCCTTATGTCCATGAACATGGCATAAGGGTAGCTTCTAAGGTGTCCTACTATTGCTCTGGTGACCACACTGTCCCTACAAGCTCGAATTGTGGTTGTTGAGTACAGGATGTTTTAGTAAGTCCTTGTGTCCGTTGATCCAAATGCCTCAAAACAAGTTGCCTCGGAAAGGTTGCCTCAGAATTAAAAAAGGATCAATGGCATAAGGGTAGCTTCTAAGGTGTCCTACTGTTGCTCTGGTGACCATACTGTCCCTACAAACGAATTGACCCGAACACCTCCAATGGTGGTGCTACCTATCTCTCAATGATGGGATGGCACTACCTTAAGGATATTTACACAGCCTAATTCCTTAGGGTAGGTAGATGAATCATAGATACTTGCTCTAATTCAAAACAAATCAAAAACTTCTTTTCACACCGACACTTTTCAAAAAAAGTTTTCAAAAACAACTTTTCAAACACTCTTGAGGATTGATACAAGAGTCGATCTGAAACTTTAAACGAAACTTTTTTCAAACCCACTCACACTTGAAAAGCAAACAAACATTTTGAAAACACAAATGAGCAAGTATCTAAGAACCCATGGATAACCATGGATAGAAAGGGTGCTAACACCTTCCCTTTCTATAAATCTACCTCCCGAACCGAGAGACATTCTCAATAAGGAATTTTGCTATGCTTTTGTCCTTTCCATGTTGGAGAAAATAAAAGACGGTGGCGACTCTTGCTTCCGCGACATTTCGCGAACCAGCGTTAAACAGTCAGTTCCATATCCACCGATCACACTTAGATTTGAAAGTTGTTTTGGTCTGTTTGCCCTTTTGGCAAGCGCTGCATAATTTGTCTTTGATGAACTTTATCTTTGGTAGACCAATAACTAAGTCATGCTTAACCAATTTGTTCAAGTGCTCCATGTGAATGTGAGCAATCCTCTTGTGCCATAACCAAGCGTCATTGTTGTTTACCATAAGACATTGTACCTTCAGAGACAAATCATCTAAAGTAATCATGAAAATATTGTTAGTTCTTATACCTTTGAGTTTTACCTCATTGGTTGCCTCATCCATAATAAGACATTCTTCTTTGTTGAATTTGATCTTGAACCCTCTATCACAAAGTTGACTTATGCTAAGAAGGTTGTGCTTTAATCCTTCAACATAGAGAACATCCTCAATTTGAATGGATGGAGGTGTGCCAACTATTCCAACGCCAAGAATCTTTCCTTTGGTGTTGTCTCCATAGGTGACATACCCTTTGGCTTTATGTACTAGATATGAAAATTGGTGTACATCTCCTGTCATATGCTTTGAACATCCACTATCAAGATACCAAACATTTGATGTGGATTTCAAGCATACCTACACAAACAAATTATTCTTTGTTAGGTACCCAAGTTGCCTTGGGTCCTTCATAGTTAGTTCCCTTTTTCACCCACACATAATGCCCACTTGCTATACTAAAGTTTCTAACATAGCAAGCATTAGGTGTATGGCCTTTAATACCACAATAAAAACAAGTAGGTTCAAAGTTACTTCTATATCTAGAAGGATAAGATTTCTTCTTAGGAAATGTTTTCTTTTTCGATACATTAGCCTTTTTCTTTTGATGATTATGAATAACTTGCTTCTTTTCTACTTTCTTGGGATTGGAACTATTACTAGCCTTTACAAAAACAGTGGGATTGTTACTTGGTTTCTTAGAATTCACATAACCAAGACCCCTTTTATCATTTGGATAACATTGTTGGCTTAGTAATCCTTCCAATCCTATTTGTCCTTTTTCATATCGTTCAATGACTCTTTTCAATTGAACAATTTGAAAGACATTTGATTCACACTTGGAGCATGCAAAGTTTTCCTTTTCTTTAATAAAATTCTGTTTTTGAAGATCAAAATCTTTAGTCATGGTGTCAATTTTTTCTAGACAAATTAGAAGTTATTTTTCTTGATTTGACACCTTTTTGTATAAACTTTTGCATTCTTTCAAGAGTTCATCAATAGCACTTTGAACATCATCATAAAAAAGATTAAATTCATTACTAACCTCTTCTTCATCTTCGGAGTGATGTGAAGCCATTAATGCTAGATTTGTACATTCGTCGCTTTCCGAATTGGATGAAGAACTTATCTCATTATCCTCCCAAGCAACATAAGCCTTTTTGTTCTTGAACTCCTTTTTGCCTTTGAATCCATTTTTCTTGGAGAGTTTTGGGTAATCCGGCTTTATGTGGCCTTGCTTTCCACATTCATAGCATGTGACATCTTGTGTTGATGTGGAGGCTTCTTTATCTTTATGATTATAAAATTTCTTCCTTTTGACAAAGTTAGCATTATGAAGATTATTTTTATGACCAAAGTATTTTCCTAACCTTTTTACAAGAAGCAAGAAGTTTTCATCTTCCTCCGATGCATCTTTATCTTGACTTTCTTTTGAATCAACTTTCAAAGCAATGCCTTTGAATTTCTTCTCTAAATTTTCATGTTTTTCAAGTCTACCGAGTTCCGTTTCGTATTCTTGAAGTTTGTCAAATAATGTAGCGGAAGTCATTGCGGAGAGACTTTTCTTTTCCGAGATTGCCGTTACCTTTGGTTGCCATTCCCTAGTCAATGATCTAAGGATTTTCAAGTTGAGTTCATCATTTGTCAAGGTTTTACCAAGAGAATTTAAGTGATTTGTCAAATGCACAAATCTCTTTTGTAAGTCAAGAATGGATTCTCCGGGCTGCATTCGAAATAGTTCATATTCTTGACTCAAGGTATTTAGCCTTGATCTTTTTACTTCATCCGTTCCTTCATGAGTTTGAACCAGGGTATCCCATATTTCTTTTGCTGTTTTGCAGTTTGAGACACGGAAAAATTTGTCCATACTGAGTGCACCTTGAAGAAGGTTTATTGCCTTTTTGTCATAGAGAACTTTCTTTTTATCATCGTCGTCCCATGCAGTTTTGGGCTTTGCAGAGCCAACGCCATTGATTACCGATATCGGGATAAATGGACCATTTTCAACAGCATCCCATACTTCCTCTCCTTGTGCTTCTAAGTGCGCCTTCATGCGTATTTTCCAAAAGTCAAAATATTCAACGCAGAATAGAGGAGGCTTGTTGTTACTACCACCATCTCTGAAAACTGGTTGATGATTTGCGGAAGCCATTCTGGATCTTTAGGAACAAGTTACCTATAACTTGCTCTGATACCAATTGTAAGTCTCAGAGTGCCTAAGAGGGGGGGTGAATTAGGTCTTATAAAAACTTATTCGGTTTTATGAGAATGCTTGGTAGTAATTTTTTGGTTAAGTGTTTGAAGGTTTTGATTATATCTTTATCTTTTCTTGATTATGGTGATGAAAGCGATAAATGCGGAAAAGTAAAGAACACGGTGATATATCCTGGTTCCCCTCACAATCCGAGAGTACTCCAGTCCCCTTTCCAACACGAAAGAGATTTCACTATAGTTAGAATGATTGTACAGCCTATGCTTACTATCTAACCTATAGGGTGATCAAAGGTTCTTAACACCTTTAAGACCAAACAAACACTAATGTGAATGAAGAACAATCCTCTTCAAATCACAACACTTACTTCCAACAATCCTGGATAGTAAGGAAAAACCTTTAAGTAATACAATGATTTATTTGAAGTAGATGGAGAGCTTTATCAATCTTCAATTGATCTTCTTCTTCAAGATAAAAACAATTCTCAAACAAAGTATATAAATGTTCACAATGTATGAATGAAACTTGTAAAGATTTATTGAAAGTGTATATGGTAAGTTTCACAAAATTATGAACACATGAAAGTATGAATTCAAATTTGAATGAATGAGTCAATTGTTTAATGAAGAAGGTTTTTTGTTAATTTGAAAATTGAAGCATTGTTTTTGAAATAAGAAAATCTGCAGCATTTTATAAGTTACAAGAACCTCTTCATTCATGCCAATTCATATGAAAAGTTGCAATGCATTCATGAAAAGATACCACTTAAAAAATGTTTGAAAAACAAAAGAAAAGCTGCACTAGTTCGCTAGGAACCGGTTCCGACACTGACAGAACCCGGTTCTTAGTGAACGTTATAAGTCAGATTTCAAAAATATCACGCGGGAACCGGTTCCCCTATTGGTACAACCCGGTTCCTGGTACAAAAACCAGGGACATGTTTTTTGAGAAAGTCTGGAACCCGGTTCCCTGTTAGGGAGGAACCGGTTCCTAAAGGGTTATTTTCAAAAATACTTTTTGAAAAATATTCCAAACAAAGTTTTTCTTGATGTTAAAATTATGGAATATGTATATGTTGATGAATGCATATTTTTGTGAACATGTATATTCAAGATTAAGAATTTATTTATACCATTTGACATTTGATGATTCTTCAATAATTCTTCTTCTAATCTTCAATAATCTTAAAGACTTTTATATGATGTTGATAAGCTTTTTGCACATCCTTTGAATGTTGATGTCCATGTTGTCTTCATCAAAACAAATGCTTTAAATATGACTTTAGAAGCTTGCAATTACACACTTACGATTGCTTTTGCTCTAAATTTTGTCTCGATTTGAGAAAATGATCATTCATGACCCAAACCTATGTTTGCAAGCCCAAGCATGTTAACTTGAACCCTTTGATTCAATAACCTTGAGATCCATTGTTAGGAGGCTTTGGTTCTACCACTCCTCTAATGGAACTTCAACAATTTTGGTCAAAGTGGATCACTTAAACATCATTGATCATTAAGTTACTTTGAGATTCTCAAAATGGATGACATACTTGTCAAAAAGAAAATTCAACTTGTTGTTGAGAGGATTTGGTTATACCAATCCTCTAATGAGTTTCAAATGCAAGTTTAAAGATGGTCATCCAACTAACCACTAATTCCTAACAATTGACTTTATTTTATGATTTTATTTTATGCTTTTATTTTATGTACCATTTACTTTGGCATTTACATTTCATGATATCTTCATCTTTGCTCACTTGAGCCTTTTACTTTTATGTCATTTTTATTTTGCTCACTTGCGCTTTTCTTTTCCTTTTGAAGAAACTTAATAATCAACATGAACCACAAAAAACATTAATGATACTTGGACTATTTGGTTACTATCCTTGGCATTATGGAGTATTGGACTTCTTGGACTTCTTGGACTTAGGAATAGAAACCTTGACTCGTGTTGAAGATCTTGTGACCTTAATTGATATTTTGTTTGGAGTTCTAGAGGTTTACCTCAAGATATTGGGTTGTTTGTTTGTTTTATGTGCAGGTTATTGTGATTACATACTTTGTTTGTAATCTAGAATTCATCCATATACAGTCGTTACTCTGCCCAATTTTTGTGAAGACTTAATGTATTTGAAGTTTGGTCTTCTCAAGAGGTTTAGTATCCTTTCTTGGTTTCTATCTAAAGAATGAGAATTCTATCTTGACTTATAATGTCAAGTGTTGGCTTTCTTGTTGGTTAGATGGTTATTTTCCTTAGATTTTACCTCTTACTTTAGGACAGTCCCTTCATCTCCTCCCATCTTCTTTAATTTCAAAAATCTCCTCCCTCCTTTTCAAAATTCTTCTTGTTTTAAACTTGAATCATTTTCATAATAAACTTGAACTTAGGTCCATGCATTTTCA
Organism: Vicia faba; assembly: GCA_948472305.1. Taxonomy (NCBI): domain Eukaryota; kingdom Viridiplantae; phylum Streptophyta; class Magnoliopsida; order Fabales; family Fabaceae; genus Vicia; species Vicia faba. The sequence continues at coordinate 691,909,541 of OX451736.1, forward strand.
AAAATCATTTTCTTAATCAAACTTTAATCAACTTAATAATACCTTGACATTTTTGTGAGAAGACTAAAAGTCAATCAATCTCATTAAAACCACTTTGCCATCTTAGTTTTCATCTTTAAATTTTTCTCAAAATATTGGACTCTTGTCAATACTTGTAGTGATGCAAACAACTATACTTCTATAACATGTAGTGAGGTGAGATATTTTCCACTTGGGTGTTGAGTGAGACATTGTTCATTTTAAAATCCAAGCCATATCCTCCACTTTTAGATGATGCAAATTCTCTTTCTTATGATTGCGGATAGTAAGTATGTTTTCCACACGGACAATGACGATGACGTCATATCTTATAAAATTAACTAACACACTTGTGTTCTAAATTTTTTAAAGGTGAACTATGAGTACCCTGATCCCCTATTGCACGGAAGGTGGTATGTATGCACTAAAAGTTCGCAACCGCGACGGGTGCAAAAATAATAAATATACTTCTTTACTCACCTCCACCATCTATTTTATACAACATTTGATAGCCAAAATATACAGATTTTTCAAAGAGGTTCTTGTAGAGTACCGTAGATGTTTCGGGTGCTAATACCTTCCCTTTTCATAACCAACCCCCTTACCTAGAATCTTTCCCCTCTTTTGGGTTATTCGCTCTTTTCCCATTCCTTTGGAAACAATAAAGCGCGGTGGCGATTTTTATTTTGATCTGTACAAGTCTAGTCAATCTAATGGCTTAGTCTTAAATATTTCTACCGCTACATCAGGAGTGAAGCAATGTTAGTCTCAGTAAGCAGAAACACATTGGATTTGGAGTACTGAGAAGTTTCAAAGGAAATATTCGAGGCACAAAGTATGACTCCTTGCATTATAGTCTCACCCTGGACATTAGAAACGCGCATTGGGGGAATGCAACAGAGGAAGTCAGTTTAGTGACAATTTCAGAAAAATGAGGCATATGAGGAACTAGATGCGCATCAAATAAGAAGGATTATGAGGTTGTGCAGGTATGGGACTGCATGGTTTAAGGAAGGTGTATAAGGATTGGTAAGTAGTACCTATATCAACAAGATGTACTTTCTTTTCAGTAGTTTATTCCGTAAAAACTCCACGGTTAAGCGTACTTAACTTGGAGTAGTATTGAGTTGGGTGACCCTCTGGGAAGTTCTCGGAAAGCGTGTAAGTGAGGGTAAAGCATGCTGAGATAATCGGTGTCGGTTTGTAGGGTCATTCGATAATCCCGAAGGCAATCTGAGGCATTATAAATGGCATTAGACAACTACATGGACGAAGTGTAACTGTGAAAGGATTATTGCATTGATTTAGTAGGTTTCAAGAAGTATGTGACTGGTTGAGATCATAGTAGCACAACAGATAGGAGAATAACCAAATAAGTCGGTAGTAGGTGTGATGATGTTGGGTGGAGATATATTCTTGGGAGAAACTCGTCAAAGAAATGTTTTATTCGTCTCTATCTCTCGAGGATCCACCATGATATAGCGAGATGTTGATGATGGAAAGTCATAGAGGAGACTATGTGCCTGAAGACTTAGACGATGATTGTCGGTTAACTATTAGATTTCACCCTTCGTCGGTGGGACATTGTATGGAGTTGTTAGATATTAAGACTATAGTTGTAGGATTGTATATCCTTGTTGCTTCCGATGGAAGTACCTTGTTTAAGGTTGGAGTAAGAATTAAAGTAAGAAGCGTTATGGTATGAAGAAGATAGACTTGGAGCAAGTCAAATTGAGCATCTGGAATTAGAAGTCAGGACCAAGGAATTCTGCAAGCAGTTTTATGACATTGTTTGGCCAAGTGGAAGCGATTCTGAAATGTTGTCATTAGAAGGAGAGGCTATAGCGGAAATGTATGGATTTTAGGTAATGTAAAGAACCAAGGGAAATAAGTTGGACATCAGTGGTATGTGCGAGCAAGGATGAGCTTGGCAAACATTGAGATGAGGAAAATCCAACCAAAATGGATTGTCGATAATTCTGAAACTACACAATCACAATACGAATGAGTAATTGTTGGAGACATCGGAAGGATCAATTTCCAGGTATGCCAAGACGGAGTATCAGGAGAGATGTATTGTGTATGGATTATGGTTTCAGTGAAGGGCGTTAGGACGTAAGTGTATCGAAGGGTTATGTTCCTTGGAAAGAACAACTTTCAGATGAAGTCGCAAGGTTTAACCGAATGAGGAATGCAGGGAATATTTCACCCCTTGTTAGAAGAAGATATGAAGAACTCGTTCTTGCAGAGATTAGAAGGAATTCAAGGGTGAATTCTATTTAAGGGGGTGTGATCGGTGGATCTGGAACTGACTGTTTAACGCTGGTTCGCGAAATGTCACGGAAGCAAGAGTCGCCACCGTCTTTTATTTTCTCCAATATGGAAAGGACAAAAGCACAGAAAAATTCCTTATTGAGATTAGTTCTCGGTTCGGGAGGTAGATTTATAGAAAGGGAAGGTGTTAGCACCCTTTCTATCCATGGTTATCCATGGGCTCTTAGATACTTGCTCATTTGTGTTTTCAAAATGTTTGTTTGCTTTTCAAGGTGAGTGGGTTTGAAAAAGTTCCGTTTAAAATTTCAGTTCGACTCTTGTATCAGTCCTCAAGAGTGTTTGAAAAGTTGTTTTTGAAAGCTTTTTGCAAAGTGTCGGTGTGAAAAGAAGTTTTTGATTTGTTTTGAATTAGAGCAAGTATCTACGAGTCATCTACCTACCCTAAGGAATTAGTCTGTGTAAATGTCCTTGAGGTAATGCCATCCCACCATTGAGGGGTAGGTAGCACCACCGTTGGAGGTATTCGGGTCAATTCGAGTTTAGGGACAGTGTGGTCACCAGAGCAATAGGAGGACACCTTAGAAGCTACCCCCATGCCATGTTCATGGACATGAGGACTTACTAAAACGTCCTCTACTCGACGACCACGTTTCGAGGGGCAAGGCAACAGTGAGGCGTACGCTAAGAGTGGTGTGTGAATTGTGTGTCATTTTCAGATATTATTTGTCTTGTCATGCATTGGGTGTTCTACGCTTTGATTTTATTTTTGGCCATACATTCTTTCATGTGATAGTTAGCAATTAAGAGGTGCGGAAATTAAAATGCGGAAAATAAAGGTCCTACGCTATTACAAGGCGCGGGTCTATACATCGCCAAATTAAACAAAGACCCGATTTGAATAAAAGTACGGAAAGTAAATGTCCTAATTACCTATTACAAAGCTTTGGGGCAGTTACATAAATTTAAAACGAAAAATAAAGACAAGCGCGCGAAAGGAAATTGGAATCGAAAGTGCGAGGGCGTTGGACCCTTTAAAGAAGTTAAATTGAAATTACAAACTAATTAAATTATTTAATAAGAAAGAGAAGTTATTTTTGATGTTTTTTTGGTATTTAGTGAAAATAAAGAAAATTGATTAAAATTAAAAAATTAAATAAAACCCTAATTCTAGTTTGTTTTTAATTATTAAAAAAAATGTTTAAGTTTTGACCTAATTTACATTAATTATTTAATTACAAGTCTATTTACAAAATAATTAAGAATTAATAATAATGAAAAAGGTTATTTATTATGAAAAAGAATAAAAGTATTAAAACCCTAATTTCTACATTTTTAGTTTATTAAAGAAAAAAAAAGTTAAAATTAAACCTAAAATTAAACTAATTTGGTTATTAGAATTTATTTACAAAATTAATAGAAATTAATATTAATAAAACATATTTTTTTGTTTTATGATTTTCTGTTTTTTTTTTGTGTTATAAAATTTATTTTATGAAATTCATTAAGAACAATAAAACAAATTAAAAAGAATTAAAAGGAAAAGAAAGAAAAATTAAAAGGAAGAATACAAACAACAGGGGGTGTCTGGCCCCTTTGGAGGTGTTTTTATGAGAATTTTGGCCCATTAATTCAGGCCTTTTTGGACTTTCTGGGATTGCACGGGGCATGGTTGACTAACGTGCATGATGGTCTCCCCATTCTGGCCATTAGATGGAGCCCCAGGGGCACTTGGCAAGTCTCAGCACTAGGACATATGGTGTGCTGCAGGATGGACGCTACATAGAAGCACATTAGTGAAAAAAATATGGAAATAGTGGGGGACCTGGGAATCGAACCCAGGTCCCAGTACCTGTAGTACACGTCTGCCACCAATTGAACTAGCGCGTTTGTTTGTAAGGTTAATGGAACATGATTAATATGAGAGAGAAACAAGTATTATGCTGGACAATGAAAAAAAGCGCGCCAATGTTTAAACCGTCCAGTCACCGTTCAACACCTCATCGTCTCTTTCCTTGCTTCTTTGCTTTCTCCTGAAAATACAGATGGATAGTGGGGGTTTTAAACCCCCACTAAATGGTACTTACAAAAATAGCGAATAGAGCATAATGAAAAAGAAAAAGGGCGCGAGGTATGGGTTCTACTCGTTTGGAGCTTCTGAATTCAGTGGTACAAGTTTCGTGGCCTAATTTTTCCAGATGAGGAAAGCCCCAAATTCAAACTCCTGAAACCCTAGAATGCTTCAATGGCGTATTCTTGTACAGGCAGCCATTCTTCAATTGAATGGTACCATTAGCTTTGGAATGATCATGTTAGTACAAATTAAACATTAAAATGCATTGATATGGCATGTAAATTCAAATATGATTAAGAAAATTTTCATGAACAGGGCGACTGTGTTCTACCACTTCTTCGAGTATGGAGACTTGGCTTTGGTTGGAAAAGATTCCTGGTAGTGTCAGGAGTCTATTGGAATGCCTTTGAGACCTTGAATCACACTGCAACTATGAAAACAGATTTTAGATTTTTTGTGAAAAAATGCAAGTTTTGATCTTATGCTTGAGCGCAACTTTCTTGTTCTTTGCCTTAGGGTTCTCTTTGCATATGTATGAGGAATCATTCTAGGTCAAAAACAAAGCCCATGATCCATGTATTCAATGCTTTTGAATTTGTGATTTTCCATAATCTTTTTCAATCTTTTTCATTCCTTTTTTATGCCAATCATTGCCAATCATATTGAATCTTTCCTTATTGAATAGTGCACGAAATATTGAGTGAATATGCTGCATAAAAGGATTTGGAAAACATATTTTAGTATTTTTCTTATATTTTATTTTAATTAAATGAATTAATAGGATAATAAACTCAATTAATTAATTAAAAATAAGAAAATAACTCCCCTTTGGGTCAATGGGTCGTGCATGGCTTTTGGGTGATGATTCTTGGAAGAAATTGAGGCCCATTAGCAATTTTGAGGCATTTGAAGCAAAGTTGACTTTTCAAAATTCCCAAAACTTTCCCAACTTCCACAAGGCATATTTTGCTCAATTTTTAAGCTTTGATCATGTTCTTGGACATTTTGGAAAGGTCTTGAAGTTGTCTAACCAATTCCCTTGGTCCCATGTCATTTTGATTTACCAATCTCAAGTTATGGTTTTTGACTTAAAGTGCCTTTTTGTTGACTTTTGAAAATGACCTATAATGTTGAGATTGATAACTTTTTTGTGAGAGCATTTCTTGGACTTGAAGTGTGAAGAGGAGTTGTAGGAAATGTCATTCTCTTCAAAATGAGCTTTGGATGGAATTTTTCTGATAAACCATGTGGAAGTTATGCCTTGGTCAATTTGCAGTTGACTTTTTCAACTGTCCAAATATAGAAACTTTTGCATCTTAAGACTTTTTGAGCCATGCCTTGAGAATCATGATCAAGAATTGATCAAATGATGTTTGTGGCTTCAAAATAAGATGTTGATCAAAAAATTTGACTTTTGACTGTCAAATGACCATTTTGCCCCTGCAGTTAACTATTGAGCAATTAGGGTTTTTGACTGTGCAATTTTGTGTTGTAAGTCTTGAAACTTGGCATAAGGATGCTTGACAATGTTTATGGGCATGTGGGACTTGTTTGGACCCTTGGAAACTTCAATTTCTTTTCCAGAACCAAAACCCTAATTTTTGACTGTTAGGAGGCCATTGGACTGTGCAACCTTTGGGAGATTTTGAAGCATGATCTTAGCAAACCTTGAAGAATATGGGAGGGCAAATTTTGGGGTACAATAGTTGCCCCTGTTCAATCTTCTTACATCTGAGGATGTAGATTGGCTGGCGTGCCTTTCGTAATTCGAGGGTGGAAGATGATTGAACACTAGAGTGCCCAGAAATTTGCGCTCACATAGTAGTGTGATGGTGGGAATGGGCTTACCGATGCCATTTGGAGTTTAGTGGATAGGAGGATGGGCTTATAGATGCCATGTTGAGAGGTGATGGATAGGTGGATGGGCTTACAGACGCCATCTGGGTGTTGACCGCGTAAGAGTTTCCTTAGCGAGAACTTGCGTACCTGAAAAAAGAAAGATAATTACCTGGCCTGTTACAGGAGTTGATCTTCGAACTTTTTATGTAGATGCGCCCTGACTGGTTACAGGAATTGAATTTTTAAATTCTTCAGACGTGCCCTCGACGGGATGGTGAGAGAACCTTGGATGATTACTACCTCAACAGTAACGATGAGAGAACCTGGGGCGATTACTACCTCAACAGTATCGATGAGAGAACCTGGGGCGATTACTACCTCAACAGTAACGATGAGAGAATCTGGGGCGATTACTACCTCAACAGTAACAATGAGAGAATCTCGGATGTCTTCTACTGAGTCTTCATCAGGAAAATCTTTAGGAATCGATTTAACTGGACCAGAGAAGGCCTTTGACTGGATCGGCATCAGAAAAATCTTTAGGAGTCGATTTAACTGAACCAGGCAAGGTCTTGGAATCTTCAACTGGAATAAGAATCAGAGAGATCTTAGGGTCGATCTGACTGAACCAGAGAAGGCCTTTGACTGGATCAGCATCAGAAAAATCTTTAGGAATCGATTTAACTGAACCAGGCAAGGTCTTGGAATCTTCAACTGGAATATGAATCAGGGAGATCTTAGGGTCGATCTGACTGAACCAGAGAAGGCCTTTGACTGGATTGGCATCAGAAAAATCTTTAGGAATCGATTTAACTGAACCAGGCAAGGTCTTGGAATATTCAACTGGAATAAGAATCAGGGAGATCTTAGGGTCGATCTGACTGAACCAGAGAAAGCCTTGGGTTAACTTTGACTGGATAAGAATCAGAAAAATCTTAGAATCGATTTAACTGAACCAGACTAAAGTCTTGGAATCTTCTTTGACTGGATAAGAATCAGAAAAATCTTAGGGTCGATTTAACTGAACCAGACGAAAGTCTTGAAATAACTTCAACTGGATAAGAATCAGAAAAATCTTTAGGAATCGATTTAGCTGAACCAGAGGAGGTCTTGGACATAGCTGAGAACTTAACTGGATCTTTCCTGAAAGGTAAAGGTCAGTCATATGCAATGCATGATATGGATCAAGCCATGATGTTCTCAACATAAATGAGATTGTATGTTCATGATGCATATATGCATGCTATAATGTATAGAAATGCGATGTTTATGAATGTATGTTTTTGTCTAGGAAAGTAAATCCTTGACGGGTGTCGGGAAGTCACATCCTGGGTTGATGTTGGAGAATAGTGCTTTGTTGTTTCTGCTGGGGATGATAGTTGCAAGAATACCGGTAGGAGAAGATAACTCCGTTGGGGAATAAACTTGGCGAATGGATTATTCTGCGGGGAAAAATTACTCTAGCTACCTTGTTGGGGAACAATACTCTGTGGGAAGAGAGGTACGTTATTCTGCTGGGATGTTGATGGTAACTTTGCTGGGGATACCGTTGTTATGTTGGAAGTGTTAATAGACTCTGCTGGGGATAAGAAGACTTCGCCGAGGACGATCTTTCCGTGGCTTTTGGCTGAGGATAACCCAGTTATATCCTGGTAGGGAAATAACCTTTGAATAAAGCCAGGGGACGCGTTCGTGCTCTGTAGGGGATAAGCTTCCAGAACCTACTAGGTGTTGTACCCCAAAATTTTCCCTCCCATAATTCTTCAAAGATTTGCCAAGACAAGCTACAAAATTCTCCAGGGTTTGCACAGTGTAAGGGTCTCCTAAGCAGTCAAAATTAGGGTTTGTGTTCTGATCAAGAAAATGAAGTTTTCAAAGGTCCAATCAAGTCTCATATGCCTACAAATATGGTCAAGCATCCTCATATCAAGTTTCAAGGCATTCAGCACAAAATTGCACAGTCAAAAACCCTAATTGCACTACAGTCAACTGTAGGGGCAAAATGGTCATTTGACAGTCAAAAGTTCAAATTTTTGGTCAACATATCATTTTGAAGCCACAAACATCATTTGATCAATGCTTGATCATGATACTCAAAATTTGGCTCAGAAATCATCAAGATGCAAAAGTTTCCTTATTTGGACAGCTGAAAAAGTCAACTGAAATTGACCAGGGCATAACTTTCACATGGATTATCAGAAAAATTCCATCCAAAGCTCATTTTGAAGAGAAAGACATTTCCTACAACTCATCTTCATATTCCAAGTCCAAGAAATGCTCTCACAAAAAGTTATCAATTTCAACATTATAGGTCATTTTCAAAAGTCAACAAAAAGGGACTTTAAGTAAAATGCCATAACTTGAGATTGGTAAATCAAAATGACATGGGACCAAAGGCATTGGTTAGAGGACTCAAAGACCTTTCCAAAATGTCTAAGAACATGAGAAAAGCTTAAACATTGAGCAAGTTATGCCTTGTGGAAGTTGGGAAATTTTTGGATATTTTGAAAAGTCAACATTGATTCAAATGACCTAAAATTGCTAATGGGCCCATTTTTCTTCCATAATTCATCATCCATGACATGTGCACGACCACTTGGCACAAAGGGAAGTTTTATTCATTTTTTATTTATTTATTTGAATTTTTATTTATATTAATTCATTTAAATCAAATTAAATATATGAAAAATACTTAACCTAAAGTTTTAAATCTTTTTGTGCATGTTTTACCCTCAAGATTTCGTGCATATGCAAATAAGGAAAGATTTGGAGAGATTGGAGATGATTTGAACCAAAAACACATGGAAAAAGATATGGAAATCATGGTGAAAAAATCAAATCTTCAAAACCATGATTGCAAGAGATTTTGAGCAAGTTTCTTGACCTAATGCATTCAGTACAAAAGCCTAAACACAACCCTAATGTTCATACACACTAAGCTGCGCTGAAGAGCATAAATCAAACTTGGAATTTTTGTCTAAAAACAAAAATCTGAAAACACCCTTACAAGGCGATTCAAGGCAGAATTCTTGTTTCAATAGCTTCCTCAAGCATCACTTGACATATTCCAATCACTAACATCCATCAAGACTCAAGGAATTGGTAACACGAGTGCAAACTGTACCAAGAAAAATTCATAATCGTGCATCATGATTTACGCATCCTTTGTAATTTTTAATGTTTGATTCATGTTCATTATGAGATTCTGAAACTAACCATACAAATTAATTGCGTTTTTGTGCTATATACATGATTTTACCATTGATGCAGGCTAGGGTTTCTTGGGCTCCCAATTAGGGGTTTCCTAATACTGTAAAATTCGACCACCACAATGCCATGGATGGATTCAGGGAGTTTGGACGAAAACAATGGCCTCATCGCGCTCAATTTATATGCCAAGGGGACCTAATCGCTATTTTCTCAAAACATACCTAGGAGAACACTTATAAACCGTTGCTCATAATGTTTGTATTTCAGGAAAATAACACTACGCGAAGAAGATGAATTCGTGGCGTCAACGGATTGGCCAGTTTAAAATTTCGCGCGCAGAGATTCACTAACGTTTTGTTTCTTTTATAATATTTTGTTGTTTGTTTAATAATAACAACGCGTGCAGTAGTTCAGTGGCAAGGCGTATGAGCTGTTAGCGTCCATGACCTGGGTTCGAGCCCCAGGTCTTCGTTATTTCCATAATATTTTTCCATAAAAATTCGCGTGCAGGTTCAACATTGGAGCATATCATACACCTTCATGATCTATCCTTCCACGCGTCCAGCTTCATCAGATCAAAGGCCCTGGATTGGAGAGCACCATACACCCTGGTCAACGCATGTGCACGCTGCCTGGAAAGGTCAAACGGACCATGTTTATTGGGCCAGGTTTCTCAAAATTACACCTCCATATTGGGGACAACACCCCCTGAGGTTTGCAATGCTTTTTTTTTTCTTTTTTCTTGATTTTATTATTTTGTTTACTTTCAATTATTATTTATTTTAATTAATTCTATTTAACTTAATTATTTTTTCACAAAAAATCAGAAAAGAGCAAAAATATAATAAATATCTTATTTTAAGTATTTTCATAAATAAATTTGCATGTAATTATTTAGTTTTAATTTAAGTTGTAATTTTAATACTTTTAACAAAAAAATCTAAAAAATGTAGAAATAGGTTTAATTAATAATTTTTTATCCCTTTTTATTTTTTCTTTCATAAATATATCAAATAATTAAATATTTTGCTTTTTATAATTAAATTGCATGAAAATAAAAATTAGGTTTAATTTAGGTTAAAAACTTCAATATTTCTTAATAAAGTAAAAATAATTAGAATTAGGGTTTGCGTCGTATTTTGATTAATTCTTTTTATATTAAATCATAAAATATTAAAAAACACCAAAAAACAAATTTCTTGCTTTCTTTTTAATTAATTAATTTATCGTTAATTCAATTTTTGCAAAAGGGTCCAACGCCCTCGTTCCTAATTTTTATTCTAATTCGCATATTTATTTTATCTCGCTTAAATATTTATGTACCTCTCCCGAAGCCATGTAAATTACTTCTCGCACTTTTAATTTCTTTATTTTTCTGTCAAATCGGGTTCGAGAAACTTTTGGCGATGTGGACCCGCGCCGTTTGTAATAGCTTAGAATTTACTTTTCCCGCAATACTTTTAACTGTTAAATAATGGCATGAAAGAATGTATGGACCAAAATAAAAACAAGCGTAGAACACCAATAACATGACAAGATAAATGCAAATGAAAATGACACGCGAATCGCACACACCACCCCTAGGGTACGCCTCACTGTTGCCTTGCCTCGAAAGGTGATCGTCGAGTAGAGGATGTCTTAGTAAGTCCTCATGATCCGGGAACCTGGCATGAGGGTAGCTTCTAAGGTGTCTTCCCATTGCTCTGGTGATCACCATGTCCCGAACCACGAATTGACCCGAACACCTCCAACGGTGGTGCTACCTACCTCTCAATGGTGGGATGGCACTACTTTAAAGGACATTTACACAGACGAATTCCTTAGGGTAGGTAGGTTCTCGTAGATACTTGCTCTAATTTCAAAACAAATCAAAAATACTTTTCACACCGACACTTTTCAAAAAGCTTTCGAAAGCAAATTTTCAAACACTCTTGAGGACTGATACAAGAGTCGAACTGGAATTTTCAAAGAAACTTTTTAAAACCCACAGTTGAAAAGCAAACAAACCATTTTGAAAACACAAGTGAGCAAGTATCTAAGAGCCCATGGATAACCATGGATAGAAAGGGTGCTAACACCTTCCCTTTCTATAACCTACCTCCCGAACCGAGAGCGATCTCTTTAAGGAATTTTTCTGTGCTTTTGTCCTTTCCATTTGGAGAAAATAAAAGATGGTGGCGACTCTTGCTTCTGCGACATTTCGCGAACCAGCGTTAAACAGTCAGTTCCAGATCCACCGATCACAGAACTGGCGACTCTGCTGGGGACCCTTTATAAAGTAAGGTGTACCTTAGGGCTAGTTCATAACTGTGTTTTCAATTGTTTTCCTTGTGTGCTTTAAATTGTGGGTTGCTTGGGAGTTCTATAGATCCTAACCCGGATCTGGGGGATACCTTTCTTAGAAAGTAGCAACAAGGCTGTGAGGGAACTGTGCGGGGTATACCGACATGGTTGAAACAGTCTGCTACATTGATGTGGCACTTTGGTGTGTACCGGTAACCCTTGAGTTCAGTCAAGGAGTGTACGGGGCCTCCGCGTGGTGTCGTGAAGCATCAACAGACCTTAGGAACCTTAATTGAACAATCTTGGCCTCTTTAGGGTAGTGAGATAACTGACTTTGGTGCAGTCCGAGGTTGGTTGATACTCGATACTACACTCAATTGAGGGTTGCTTTCCTGGAATAGTTCGGTCGCTAGTTCAGTGGCTAAATCGAAACGATGAACAATGAAAGCAATAACGTGATATTGGGAACCTTAGAACCCGGTTACTTCTAATAGGACAGGTTGAACCCACCAACTTCAAGAGGGTAATACCTAGACCTCATGCTGGCCTAAACTCTAAGGGCTCTTTTGTGTGACTTGTGTGCCTTCGTACTTGACTATTTGCATGCTTGTTATCTAACACAGGAACTACTTGCAGGGTTTGCTTATAGTCCTTAATTGGGACTCATAGCAGGGTTTGCTAAGTTTTTGCAGGTTTTGTCCATAGTCCTTAACTAGGACTCATAACAGGGTTTACTGAATTTCCTACAGGTTTTTGTTTTAGTCCTTAACCAGGACTCATAACAAGGTTTACCAAGTTTCTTGCAGGGTTTGTTTTAGTCCTTAATTGGGACTCATGACAGGGTTTACTAAGTTTCTTGCAGGTTTTGTCCTTTCCATTTGGAGAAAATAAAAGATGGTGGCGACTCTTGCTTCTGCGACATTTCGCGAACCAGCGTTAAACAGTCAGTTCCAGATCCACCGATCACAGAACTGGCGACTCTGCTGGGGACCCTTTATAAAGTAAGGTGTACCTTAGGGCTAGTTCATAACTGTGTTTTCAATTGTTTTCCTTGTGTGCTTTAAATTGTGGGTTGCTTGGGAGTTCTATAGATCCTAACCCGGATCTGGGGGATACCTTTCTTAGAAAGTAGCAACAAGGCTGTGAGGGAACTGTGCGGGGTATACCGACATGGTTGAAACAGTCTGCTACATTGATGTGGCACTTTGGTGTGTACCGGTAACCCTTGAGTTCAGTCAAGGAGTGTACGGGGCCTCCGCGTGGTGTCGTGAAGCATCAACAGACCTTAGGAACCTTAATTGAACAATCTTGGCCTCTTTAGGGTAGTGAGATAACTGACTTTGGTGCAGTCCGAGGTTGGTTGATACTCGATACTACACTCAATTGAGGGTTGCTTTCCTGGAATAGTTCGGTCGCTAGTTCAGTGGCTAAATCGAAACGATGAACAATGAAAGCAATAACGTGATATTGGGAACCTTAGAACCCGGTTACTTCTAATAGGACAGGTTGAACCCACCAACTTCAAGAGGGTAATACCTAGACCTCATGCTGGCCTAAACTCTAAGGGCTCTTTTGTGTGACTTGTGTGCCTTCGTACTTGACTATTTGCATGCTTGTTATCTAACACAGGAACTACTTGCAGGGTTTGCTTATAGTCCTTAATTGGGACTCATAGCAGGGTTTGCTAAGTTTTTGCAGGTTTTGTCCATAGTCCTTAACTAGGACTCATAACAGGGTTTACTGAATTTCCTACAGGTTTTTGTTTTAGTCCTTAACCAGGACTCATAACAAGGTTTACCAAGTTTCTTGCAGGGTTTGTTTTAGTCCTTAATTGGGACTCATGACAGGGTTTACTAAGTTTCTTGCAGGTTTTGGTTTGCAGTCCTTAATTGGGACTCATAACAGGGTTACTTACATTACCCCATGCATAGCATAACATCATACCATTGCATACATCCTAACCCATTTCAAGGATCTCAAGGGCTTGTGATGCAGGTCATGGTGAATCAACTATCCCAGCAAGGGGCAAAGAGGATTTATTTTCCTCTAGACAAAGTTGTCAGAGGCTATGACCCACTTGATATGGTGAGCTCTGACTCTTGAAGAAGGTTCCCTTAACCAAGGTTGTTTGGAAATCAAAACCAGACATGATGACTAAAGTCAGGGGCTATGACCCACTGGATATGGTGAGCCTTTGACCCTTGAAGAAGAATTCTCAACGACATGGGTTTCCTTCAATCAAGCTACCGAATCCGAATCCTAACAAGTTTCTTTGTCTACCCCGTGAGGTCCTTGAAAACATTGCATGCATACATACACATCATAACAGGTATCCTTGTTGCAGGTCACTTACCTTTCTCGCTGTTTATTTCAGCAATGGCTTCACAACAAGATAACCAGGACCTTCTTGCTCAAGAGACTCAGTTCGGGGAAATCCTCCTAAATCTATCCAGGGGGCAGAAGGAGCTAAGGACACTTCTCATGGGGACCTTTGTCAGGAACAGCGCTGAGGACGAACGGCTGAAACACTTGCAAGCTGAAATGGATGCAATGAAAGCCCAAATGCTGGGGCAGGTGACTGCCATTCAAAGGTTAGCTCAAAGACAAGATGAGCTCGGGGTTCTCGTCAACCAACTGCTTCAGGGTAACCAACTGGGGCAAAAGTCTAAGGGTAAAAAACTAATCATCGTTCGACCATCTTTGAGACAAAGAGGTAAGGAGAAAGCTCCTCATATGACTTCAGTATCACCAATTCAGTATCAACCTCACCAGCTTCAGCCAGACAAGCCCAAAAGGCAATTCACCAAGCTCAACGTGTCGCTGCCTCAAGCCTTACAACAACTGCTGAGGTTGAACTTGGTAACTCTAAAGGATCCTCCTAAGAATCCCAACAGGACACCTTCAAGGTATAACCCCAACGCTCACTACGCTTATCATTCTGACAGCCCGGGGCATGCTACAGAGGATTGTTGGACTTTGAAGAATAAAATCCAGGACCTGATTGAGGAGGGAGCTGTGGAATTCACCCAAGATGGCCAGGCTGAGTGCTTCTACCATCCCTACAGGAGGCACCATTTGAAGTAACAAGCCCTGAGATGAGAAGAATTTTTGTTCATTCGAATGTTCAAGTTGCAATTTGCTTTTGTTCAAACATTTACTCATTGTTAAACATTGTTATTTCATTAATGCATCGCATATGTCTGTTTTGAAGCAATATATTCGTATTCACTATACGCAAATTATTTTCATATTTTTTCTGATGTCAACACTCGATTAATAATTCTAAGCCTCTTAAGGGAGGATGACGAAAACGATACCACGATCATTACAGTATGCTTTTGAACAGACCCCGCTGATGAGGTACAGGCATTGTTTCAATCCCTAAACACTGAAGTTATAAGGATGATAATCCCTCGTCAACCCCTCTGAGCCGAAGAAGTAGGAGTTTTTTCTTTTCGAAATTTACAACCCTTAATCATAACCTGGGGCAGGGTAGTCTCTCAGTTGATCCAAATGCATAACGAATGGCACCAAAGAGATCCTTACGAAAAAAAGACAGTGATGGTTCCGAATAATCAATAAAGAAAGGCAGTCATTTTCTCAAAAAAATAAAAAAAAACCCATTAAGTCAAAACCCATGAAGGAGACTTATAAAACAGGGGCATCCCGCTGACTGTAATTCCAAAAAAGGAAACAGTTCAGGCAAAAAAAGAAAGGGATAACAAAAAAAATCAGACAAGAAAGAGGTCTTACCAACCCTTAACAAGAAAGGAATGACTGCCTATTCAAAATAAGTTATCAACATCCGAATCATCACCGGAAAATCAGAGCAAAGACTCAAACAAAGGTCTAACGTATGATCAACTGAGTTTAGGTTTGGAGAACATCACGAAGAGCAGGTGGGTACAAATAAAATTTGAGCCTTTATCCTTTGTTTCTTAAACCGTGAACCAGGCCACGTTATAACCCTTAAAAAGTCCTAGCTGAAGCATGGGTTAGTTTGAAAGCATACTGTTATGAAAGGTATCCTGACTCCTTAAGGCTTACGATAAAATAACGAGTTGACATCACGTCTTACAAACATTCACTTGTTTTATGACAAAAAATGCATTTTCAAAATTCAAGACAGACATAGGCTTTTGCATTCTTAAAATAACCTTGTTTGCATATGACTATTTGTTTGAACAGCAGGGAAATTCGCACGATGAACACCTTGTGAATAGAAGTACCTCCAATCAAGGGGCACAGTAGGAGCATTGCCCGTTATCTGGGGCATGGCAAAATACTTCCAACAGGGGCAACTCCCTACATTCTGAGAGCGTGGACATAGTCGAAAAAAATACTGCGTGTAATCAAAGACCCGCTAGGTTGAGACGCCTAGGCAAAAATAAGGGCTTCCCGTCGAACCAAAAAGGTTCGGGCAAAAATAAGGGATGAAAATGGAAAATATGTACACCCGGCAAGTCGGAAACCTGAAAAGGTGGCTTGGGCAAAAATGGGTATCCCGGTGGACTGAAAACCCGAAAGGGCGGTCTAGGCAAAAGTTAGGGATCAAAGCGTACGACTATGTTCCGGTATCTCATCACTTGTCTACCCGAAGATTTGTCAATCACCCACACAGGTATCCTCTTCCCTCATCTCCGAAGCAGAGGCAATAATGAGTTATCCAGGCGATCCAATTGCTCTGTCAACCAAAGTACAAAGGAAAGATCAACATAAGGATGATTACCATCTACCTTTACAAATTCCAGATCGTGGGTTAACATCTGAAACCAAACAGGACAATCATCCACTTAATCAAAATCATGCAACCCTACACCGGTTCCTTCTCAATTTTCAGAAGAAGTTTTACACGAACTTATCCTGCAGTAACCTTACCCCGGTTCATCCAGAAGTTTTACCCGAACTTATCCTGCAGTAACCTAACCCCGGTTCCTCCAGAAGTCTTACATGGACCTATCTCAAGATGACCTAACCCCAGTTCGTCAAAAAGTTTTACCCGAACTTATCCTGCAGTAACCTAACCCGGGTTCCTCCAGAAGTCTTACATGGACCTATCTCAAGATGACCTTACCTCGGTTCGTCAAGAAGTTTTACACGAACTTATCCTGCGGCAACCTAACCCCGGTTCCCCCAGAAGTCTTACATGGATTTAGCTCAAGATAACCTCACCCCGGTTCATCAAGAAGTTTTACATGAACTTACCTCACCAAGCAACCCTACATCGGTTCCCTCTCTTCAGGATGCAGTTTTACATGGACTCGTCACCCAGAAACCCTACACAGGTTCTCCCTTTCCAAGAGCGAAGTTTTACACGAACTCATCATCAAAGTAACCCTACCCAGGTTCCTTCTCCATTTCAGATGCGGTTTTACACGAGCTCATCAGCAGGCAACCCTACATATGTGCCCTCTTTCAACTTACAAAATTACAGTTCAAAATCTCCCCAGGAGAGTCCAATCTAGTTTCCCCAGGAAGCTGGAATTCATACCCTCAAGCTGCAAGCTCATCCCCAGTAGATTCTGGAAGCTTATCCCTCGCAGAGCACGAACGCGTCGTCCGGCTTTATTTAAAGAGTTATTTCCGTAACAGGATATAACTGGGTTATCCTCAGCCAAAAGCCATGGAAAGAGCGTCCTCGACGAAATTTTCTTATCCCCAGCGAAGTCTATTCATACTACCAACAACAAGGGTATCCCCAGCAAATTATTATCAACACTCAGCAAGGCATCCCTCTTCCCACAGAGTATTGCTTCCCAGCATGGTCGCTAGAGTATCTTTTCTCCCCGCAAAATCTTCCATTTGCCAAGTTTATTCCGCAACGGAGTCATCTTCTCCTACCGGTATTCTTGCAGTTATCATCCCCAGCGGAAGCAAAATCTATTCTTCAACATCAGCCCAGGATATGACTTCCCGGCACCCGTCAAGGATTTACTTTCCTAGACGAAAACATACATTCATAAAACATTACATACATCATTATAGCATGCATAGACGCATTATATCATACAAATCTCATTTATGTTGAGAACATCATTGCTTGATCCATATCATGCATTGCATATGACTGACTTTTACCTTTCAGGAAAGATGCAGTTGAAATTCTCAATCATATTTCAAGACCTAGACCGGTTCAGTTAATCGACTCCAAAGATTTCTTATCCAGTCCCAGGCCTTCTATAGTCCAGCTAAATCGACTCCCAACAGATTTTTCTGATAAAGACTCAGTAGAAGTTATCCCAGGTTATAATTTCCTATTGGTTCTCTCTCTGACGGTGCACGAGATTTCCATTTTAGGGTTTCTTTAAGATTATAATTTCCTTATGGTTCCCTCTCCGACGGTGAGTGAGGTGTTAATTCCTTTTTCTATGGTTCCCTCTCCGACGGTGAGTGAGGTGGTAATTCCTTTCCTTATGGTTCCCTCTCCGGCGGTGAGTGAGGTGGTAATTCCTTTCCTTATGGTTCCCTCTCCGACGGTGAGTGAGGTGATAATTCCTTTTTCTATGGTTCCCTCTCCGACGGTGAGTGAGGTGGTAATTCCTTTTCAGATGGTTCCATCTCCGACGGTGAGTGAGGTGATAATTCCTTTTTCAGATGGTTCCCTCTCCGACGGTGAGTGAGGTGGTAATTCCTTTCCTTATGGTTCCCTCTCCGACGGTGAGTGAGGTGATAATTCCTTTTCAGATGGTTCCCTCTCCGACGGTGAGTGAGGTGATAATTCCTTTTCAGATGGTTCCCTCTCCGACGGTGAGTGAGGTGATAATTCCTTTTCAGATGGTTCCCTCTCCGACGGTGAGTGAGGTGATAATTCCTTTCCTTATGGTTCCCTCTCCGACGGTGAGTGAGGTGGTAATTCCTTTCCTTATGGTTCCCTCTCCGACGGTGAGTGAGGTGGTAATTCCTTTCCTTATGGTTCCCTCTCCGACGGTGAGTGAGGTGATAATTCCTTTTTCTATGGTTCCCTCTCCGACGGTGAGTAAGGTGGTAATTCCTTTTCAGATGGTTCCCTCTCCGACGGTGAGTGAGGTGATAATTCCTTTTTCAGATGGTTCCCTCTCCGACGGTGAGTGAGGTGGTAATTCCTTTCCTTATGGTTCCCTCTCCGACGGTGAGTGAGGTGATAATTCCTTTTCAGATGGTTCCCTCTCCGACGGTGAGTGAGGTGATAATTCCTTTTCAGATGGTTCCCTCTCCGACGGTGAGTGAGGTGATAATTCCTTTTCAGATGGTTCCCTCTCCGACGGTGAGTGAGGTGATAATTTCTTTTCAGATGGTTCCCTCTCCGACGGTGAGTGAGGTGATAATCCCTTTTCTATGGTTCCCTCTCCGACGGTGAGTGAGGTGGTAATTCCTTTCCTTATGGTTCCCTCTCCGACGGTGAGTGAGGTGTTAATTCCTTTTTCTATGGTTCCCTCTCCGACGGTGAGTGAGGTGGTAATTCCTTTCCTTATGGTTCCCTCTCCGACGGTGAGTGAGGTGGTAATTCCTTTCCTTATGGTTCCCTCTCCGACGGTGAGTGAGGTGATAATTCCTTTTTCTATGGTTCCCTCTCCGACGGTGAGTGAGGTGGTAATTCCTTTTCAGATGGTTCCCTCTCCGACGGTGAGTGAGGTGATAATTCCTTTTTCTATGGTTCCCTCTCCGACGGTGAGTGAGGTGGTAATTCCTTTTCAGATGGTTCCCTCTCCGACGGTGAGTGAGGTGATAATTCCTTTTCAGACGGTTCCCTCTCCGACGGTGAGTGAGGTGATAATTCCTTTTCCTATGGTTCCCTCTCCGACGGTGAGTGAGGTGATAATTCCTTTCAGATTATAATTTCCTAGGGTTCCCTCTCCGACGGTGAGTGAGGTGATTCCCTTTCAGATTATAATTGCCTATTGGTTCTCTTCCCGATACTGCGAAGATGGTAATTCCCACCGATTTTCTCAACGAGCGTTGTTGAAGTTAAAGTCGCCCAAGGTTCTCTTATCATTCATGCTAAGGTAGTAATCATCCCTGGTTCATTCATCATCTTTTGAAGCTCCAGACTCAGCTCCTGTAACCAGTCAGGACATATCTATGTCAAGCATCTGAAAACCAGTTCTTGCAACGTGTCAGGTACTCTTTTTTTCTTTTGCAGGCATGCAGGTTCTCGCTAAGGAATCTCTTACGCGATCAACATCCAGATGGCATCTATAAGCCCATCATCCTATTCATCAACCTCTAAATGGCATCTATAAGCCCATTCCCACCACACTGCTACTATGTGAGCGCAAATTTCTGGGCACTCTAGTGTCCAATCATCTTCTACCTTCGGATTACGAAAGGCACGTCAGCCAATCTGCATCCTCAGGTCTAAGAAGATTGAACAGGGGCAACTGTTGTACCCCAAAATTTGCCCTCCCATAATTCTTCAAAGATTTGCCAAGACAAGCTACAAAATTCTCCAGGGTTTGCACAGTGTAAGGGTCTCCTAAGCAGTCAAAATTAGGGTTTGTGTTCTGATCAAGAAAATGAAGTTTTCAAAGGTCCAATCAAGTCTCATATGCCTACAAATATGGTCAAGCATCCTCATATCAAGTTTCAAGGCATTCAGCACAAAATTGCACAGTCAAAAACCCTAATTGCACTACAGTCAACTGTAGGGGCAAAATGGTCATTTGACAGTCAAAAGTTCAAATTTTTGGTCAACATATCATTTTGAAGCCACAAACATCATTTGATCAATGCTTGATCATGATACTCAAAATTTGGCTCAGAAATCATCAAGATGCAAAAGTTTCCTTATTTGGACAGTTGAAAAAGTCAACTGAAATTGACCAGGGCATAACTTTCACATGGATTATCAGAAAAATTCCATCCAAAGCTCATTTTGAAGAGAAAGACATTTCCTACAACTCATCTTCATATTCCAAGTCCAAGAAATGCTCTCACAAAAAGTTATCAATTTCAACATTATAGGTCATTTTCAAAAGTCAACAAAAAGGGACTTTAAGTCAAAGGCCATAACTTGAGATTGGTAAATCAAAATGACATGGGACCAAAGGCATTGGTTAGAGGACTCAAAGACCTTTCCAAAATGTCTAAGAACATGAGAAAAGCTTAAAAATTGAGCAAGTTATGCCTTGTGGAAGTTGGGAAATTTTTGGATATTTTGAAAAGTCAACATTGATTCAAATGACCTAAAATTGCTAATGGGCCCATTTTTCTTCCATAATTCATCATCCATGACATGTGCACGACCACTTGGCCCAAAGGGAAGTTTTATTCATTTTTTATTTATTTATTTGAATTTTTATTTATATTAATTCATTTAAATCAAATTAAATATATGAAAAATACTTAACCTAAAGTTTTAAATCTTTTTGTGCATGTTTTACCCTCAAGATTTCGTGCATATGCAAATAAGGAAAGATTTGGAGAGATTGGAGATGATTTGAACCAAAAACACATGGAAAAAGATATGGAAATCATGGTGAAAAAATCAAATCTTCAAAACCATGATTGCAAGAGATTTTGAGCAAGTTTCTTGACCTAATGCATTCAGTAAAAAAGCCTAAACACAACCCTAATGTTCATACACACTAAGCTGCGCAGAAGAGCATAAATCAAACTTGGAATTTTTGTCTAAAAACAAAAATCTGAAAACACCCTTACAAGGCGATTCAAGGCAGAATTCTTGTTTCAATAGCTTCCTCAAGCATCACTTGACATATTCCAATCACTAACATCCATCAAGACTCAAGGAATTGGTAACACGAGTGCAAACTGTACCAAGAAAAATTCATAATCGTGCATCATGATTTACGCATCCTTTGTAATTTTTAATGTTTGATTCATGTTCATTATGAGATTCTGAAACTAACCATACAAATTAATTGCGTTTTTGTGCTATATACATGATTTTACCATTGATGCAGGCTAGGGTTTCTTGGGCTCCCAATTAGGGGTTTCCTAATATGTAAAATTCGACCACCACAATGCCATGGATGGATTCAGGGAGTTTGGACGAAAACAATGGCCTCATCGCGCTCAATTTATATGCCAAGGGGACCTAATCGCTATTTTCTCAAAACATACCTAGGAGAACACTTATAAACCGTTGCTCATAATGTTTGTATTTCAGGAAAATAACACTACGCGAAGAAGATGAATTCGTGGCGTCAACGGATTGGCCAGTTTAAAATTTCGCGCGCAGAGATTCACTAACGTTTTGTTTCTTTTATAATATTTTGTTGTTTGTTTAATAATAACAACGCGTGCAGTAGTTCAGTGGCAAGGCGTATGAGCTGTTAGCGTCCATGACCTGGGTTCGAGCCCCAGGTCTTCGTTATTTCCATAATATTTTTCCATAAAAATTCGCGTGCAGGTTCAACATTGGAGCATATCATACACCTTCATGATCTATCCTTCCACGCGTCCAGCTTCATCAGATCAAAGGCCCTGGATTGGAGAGCACCATACACCCTGGTCAACGCATGTGCACGCTGCCTGGAAAGGTCAAACGGACCATGTTTATTGGGCCAGGTTTCTCAAAATTACACCTCCATATTGGGGACAACACCCCCTGAGGTTTGCAATGCTTTTTTTTTTCTTTTTTCTTGATTTTATTATTTTGTTTACTTTCAATTATTATTTATTTTAATTAATTCTATTTAACTTAATTATTTTTTCACAAAAAATCAGAAAAGAGCAAAAATATAATAAATATCTTATTTTAAGTATTTTCATAAATAAATTTGCATGTAATTATTTAGTTTTAATTTAAGTTGTAATTTTAATACTTTTAACAAAAAAATCTAAAAAATGTAGAAATAGGTTTAATTAATAATTTTTTATCCCTTTTTATTTTTTCTTTCATAAATATATCAAATAATTAAATATTTTGCTTTTTATAATTAAATTGCATGAAAATAAAAATTAGGTTTAATTTAGGTTAAAAACTTCAATATTTCTTAATAAAGTAAAAATAATTAGAATTAGGGTTTGCGTCGTATTTTGATTAATTCTTTTTATATTAAATCATAAAATATTAAAAAACACCAAAAAACAAATTTCTTGCTTTCTTTTTAATTAATTAATTTATCGTTAATTCAATTTTTGCAAAAGGGTCCAACGCCCTCGTTCCTAATTTTTATTCTAATTCGCATATTTATTTTATCTCGCTTAAATATTTATGTACCTCTCCCGAAGCCATGTAAATTACTTCTCGCACTTTTAATTTCTTTATTTTTCTGTCAAATCGGGTTCGAGAAACTTTTGGCGATGTGGACCCGCGCCGTTTGTAATAGCTTAGAATTTACTTTTCCCGCAATACTTTTAACTGTTAAATAATGGCATGAAAGAATGTATGGACCAAAATAAAAACAAGCGTAGAACACCAATAACATGACAAGATAAATGCAAATGAAAATGACACGCGAATCGCACACACCACCCCTAGGGTACGCCTCACTGTTGCCTTGCCTCGAAAGGTGATCGTCGAGTAGAGGATGTCTTAGTAAGTCCTCATGATTCGGGAACCTGGCATGAGGGTAGCTTCTAAGGTGTCTTCCCATTGCTCTGGTGATCACCATGTCCCAAACCTCGAATTGACCCGAACACCTCCAACGGTGGTGCTACCTACCTCTCAATGGTGGGATGGCACTACTTTAAAGGACATTTACACAGACGAATTCCTTAGGGTAGGTAGGTTCTCGTAGATACTTGCTCTAATTTCAAAACAAATCAAAAATACTTTTCACACTGACACTTTTCAAAAAGCTTTCGAAAGCAAATTTTCAAACACTCTTGAGGACTGATACAAGAGTCGAACTGGAATTTTCAAAGAAACTTTTTAAAACCCACAGTTGAAAAGAAAACAAACCATTTTGAAAACACAAGTGAGCAAGTATCTAAGAGCCCATGGATAACCATGGATATAAAGGGTGCTAACACCTTCCCTTTCTATAACCTACCTCCTGAACCGAGAGCGATCTCTTTAAGGAATTTTTCTGTGCTTTTGTCCTTTCCATTTGGAGAAAATAAAAGACGGTGGCGACTCTTGCTTCCGCGACATTTCACGAACCAGCGTTAAACAGTCAGTTCCAGATCCACCGATCACACTAGGGATAAGCTTACTGCTGGTGAGATGATTCAAACTGTCCTGGGGAAATCTTGAACCATGCTGGACTCTCCTAGGGAAATTTTTGAGATACATTGGGGAAGTGGCTCCGCTGGATGTTTGGTAGACCGTCGGGGAACAATCTTAGATCAAGACTGCCGGGGACGCTTGTTAAGAATGTCTGTGTACCCTGCTGAGGAATGTTGAGATTTGCTGGGGATATCCAACTTCCTTAAGGCTGATTGTATAACTTTGCTTGGGGAGAGTGCATTGACTTGCTGGCTCACTCTCTGGGGAATTAAGGTATATTGGTTATGTTCTTCGGCTGAACTTACCTTGGTACCTTGATGGACAGAACCATTAGACCGTTTAGACAACTCATTATTGCCCATGTTTCTAATGTTACCTGTAATTAATCCTTTGTTTCGTATGCAAATATTTATGAGTTAACAATTATTGTCAAATGCATATATCACAAATTGAACCTTGGACGTTCTTCGCAAAACAAAACAGAAAAGAGAAAAACAATTGGCAATTTTAAATGAAAAGTGATTTTTGTATTGATTTTTGAATTTGCCCGTAAATAGGCGTTTTATGTACAAGAGGCTGACGTCCTAGTAAGAGAACGCCGCCGAACAAAAGAGTTTATACAATTTGTACAAAGGGAAAACAAAACAGCTGTGTGAAAAGAATAATCCCACTGGGTTCCAACTCTACTATCGCCTTTATATCTTCGAGCGTCTCATCACTTGATGACCTAGCTGAAGATGAAGCTGATTGATCGATGCCGTCTGAACTTGGTGTTGATACCGGATTCTGGATGCAAGGTGATCCAATGAGACATAGTATTACGCTTTATCCCTAACTTTTGCCTGGACCTCCCTTTCGGGTTTTCAGTCCACCGGGATACCAATTTTTTCCCAATCCGCCTTTTCAGGTTTTCGACTTACCGGGTGTACAGATTTTTTTCATTTCATCCCTCATTTTGCCCGAACCCTTTTGGTTCACCGGGAAGCCCTAATTTTTTCCTAGGCATGTCAACCTAGCAGGTCTTTATTATACGTAGTATCTTTTTACTATGTCTGCATTGGCGGGGTGAGGAAGGTCGTCACCATCCATGGTAGTTAGAATCATGGTGTTGTACCCCAAAATTTGCCCTCCCATATTCTTCAAGAAATTGCCAAGCCAAGTCACAAAATTCCCCAAGGGTTGCACAGTGCAAAGGTCTCCTATACAGTCAAAACTAGGGTTTGTGTTCTGATCAAGGAAAGGAAGTTTTCAAGGGCCCAATCAAGTCTCATATGCCTACAAATAGGGTCAAGCATCCCCATATCAAGTTTCAAGGCATTCGGCTCAAAATTGCACAGTCAAAACCCTAAATTGCACTACAGTCAACTGTAGGGGCAAAATGGTCATTTGACAGTCAAAAGTTCAAATTTTTGGTCAACATATCATTTTGAAGCCACAAACATCATTTGATCAATTCTTGATCATGATTCTCAAAATTTGGCTCAGAAATCATCAAAGATGCAAAAGTTTCCTTATTTGGACAGTTGAAAAAAGTCAACTGAAATTGACCAGGGCATAACTTTCACATGGATTATCATAAAAATTCCATCCAAAGCTCATTTTGAAGAGAAAGACATTTCCTACAACTCATCTTCATACTTCAAGTCCAAGAAATGCTCTCACAAAAAGTTATCAATTTCAACATTATAGGTCATTTTCAAAAGTCAACAAAAAGGGACTTTAAGTCAAAGGCCATAACTTGAGATTGGTAAATCAAAATGACATGGGACCAAAGGCATTGGTTAGAGGACTCAAAGACCTTTCCAAAATGTCCAAGAACATGAGAAAAGCTTAAAACTTGAGCAAGTTATGCCTTGTGGAAGTTGGGAAATTTTTGGATATTTTGAAAAGTCAACATTGATGCAAATGACCTAAAATTGCTAATGGGTCCATTTTTCTTCCACAATTCATCATTCCAAGCATGTGCACGACCACTTGGCCCAAAGGGAAGTATTTTCTCATTTTTTATTTATTTATTTGAATTTTTATTTATATTAATTCATTTAAATCATTTAAATATATGAAAAATATTTAACTCACCCTAACCAATCTTTTTATACATGTTTTAGACTCAATATTTCGTGCACATGCAAATGTGGAAAGATTTGGCTTGATTGGATCCTAATTGACACAAAGAACACATGGAAAAGATATGAAAAAGATCCTTAAAATCAAATTTCCAAAAACCATCATTGCATTGGATTTGATTGAGTTTTGTTAACCTAATGGACTCACTACATATGCCTGATCATAAACCTAATCACAATAGACACGCAGCAGCTCAGAAGAGGCCATTGCAAACTTGAATTTTTCTCTAAAGAACTCAAAACTGAAATCATTGTTACAGGTCGATTCAAAGCACAAAACTTGTTTCAGTAGCTTCCTCAAGGTTCCCTGAACACATTCCAATCAAAAACATCCATTCAAACTCCAAGAACTGGTATATTGAGCCGGAACTGCATCAAGGAAAATTCACAATCGTGCATCATGATTCACGCATCCTTTGCATTTTTTATTCATTGATTCATGTTCATTATGATATTCTGATGCTAACCAACATATTCAATTGCGTTTTTATGCTATGTATACGATTCCACCATGTTTGATTTTTAGGGTTTACAAAGATTCAAATTAGGGATTCTTAAAAGAGGAAAAATTAGCCTCCCAGACCCATGCCATTCTAATCAATGCATCTGGACGAAGAAGATACAACAATCGCGCTTAATTTATATGGCCTTATGGCCTATTCGTTATTTTTTCTAATGGTGCATTATAGAACGGTTCAAAAACCGTTGTCTATTGCTTTTGTGTTTCAGGAAAATCCAACACCATGAAGAAGATGAGTCTGTGGCATGATTTGGTTGGTTGATTTGAAATTCGCGCGTTTTATCCCACTAACGCGTAGTTTCATATTTTATTATTGGCTATTTATTTATTTAACAAAAGAGTTTCATGGTTCAGCTGGCAAGCGCTCATTGTGTTGACATCTAAAACCTGGGTTCGAGCCCCAGGTCTGTATAATTTCCATACTATTTTTCATTAACAATTCCCATGCAGCGCCCAAGGTCAAGACGTACCATGCATCCTCAAGAATCAACAACCACGCGTCCCATGGAATCAAACCAAAGGTTGAGATTGGGAGAGCACCATAAACCCTGGTCAAAGTGCTAACACGCTACTAAAAAAAAAGTCAATGGACCTGAAGCTTGTTGGGCCAGAATTCTTGGATCTTTACCTCCATATTGGGGCCTGAACCCCCCCTGGTTTGCAATTCTCTACACTTTCTTTATATTTTATTTTCAATTGTTATTTTATTTTCTTTATGGTTTTAATTTAATTAATTATTTTTTACAAAATACAAAAACCTCATAAAAATCAGAAAAGATGAAAAAACATAATAAATATTTTTATTTTAATACTTTTCATGAATAAATTGGCATGTAATTAATTAGTTTTAAATTAGGTTACAATTTTAATTCTTTTCATAATAAAATATAAAAAACATAGAATTAGG
This sequence comes from Vicia faba, assembly GCA_948472305.1. Lineage (NCBI taxonomy): Eukaryota > Viridiplantae > Streptophyta > Magnoliopsida > Fabales > Fabaceae > Vicia > Vicia faba. The sequence continues at coordinate 691,936,901 of OX451736.1, forward strand.
TTTAATAAATGTTTTATTCCTTTTTTATATTTCTTTTTCACCATAATGTTATTTCTTTTATTTATTTTCATAATTAAAATTGTAAATTAATTAGGGTTTCATTTAGGTTAAAAAACTTCAATACTTTCTTAATAACTTAAAAATAATTAGAATTAGGTTTAGCATTTTATTTTTATTTTAATTAATTCTTTTTCATTAAATCCTAAAATACATAAAAATACCAAAAAAAAAACAAAAGCAATTTCTTTTCTTAAATTAATTAATTCATGTAATTTAATTTTTGCAAAAGGGTCCAACGTCCTCGTTTCGATTTAATTTCGCATATTTATTTTTATTATGTACCTCTCCCGAAGCCTTGTAACGTTTTAATTACTTCTCGCACTTTACTTTATTTGCTTTATTTATTTTCCGTCAAATCGGGTCCTGGTTAATTTTGGCGATGTGGACCCGCGCCATTTGTAATAGCTTAGGTTTACTTTTCCTCGCAAATATTTTTAACTGTTAAACAAAGCATGCAAGAATGAGTGGCCATAATAAAAACAAGCGTAGAACACCAATAACATGACAAGATAAATGCAAATGAAAACGACACACGAATCGCACACACCACCCCTAGGGTACGCCTCACTGTTGCCTTGCCTTCGAAAGGTGATCGTCGAGTAGAGGATGTCTTAGTAAGTCCTCATGATCCGGGAACCTGGCATGAGGGTAGCTTCTAAGGTGTCTTCCCATTGCTCCGGTGATCACCATGTCCCGAACCTTCGAATTGACCCGAACACCTCCAATGGTGGTGCTACCTACCTCTCAATGGTGGGATGGCACTACTTTAAGGACATTTACACAGACAAATTCCTTAGGGTAGGTAGACGACTCTAGATACTTGCTCTAATTTCAAAACAAATCAAAAATACTTTTCACACCAACACATTTTCAAAAAGCTTTCGAAAGCATTTTTTCAAACACTCTTGAGGACCGATACAAGAGTCGAACTGAAATTTTCAAAGAAACTTTTTAAAACCCACAGTTGAAAAGCGAATAAACCATTTTTGAAAACACAAGTGAGCAAGTATCTAAGAGCCCATGGATAACCATGGATAGAAAGGGTGCTAACACCTTCCCTTTCTATAACCTACCTCCCGAACCGAGAGCAATCTCTATAAGGAATTTTTCTGTGCTTTTGTCCTTTCCATTTGGAGAAAATAAAAGACGGTGGCGACTCTTGCTTCCGCGACATTTCGCGAACCAGCATTAAACAGTCAGTTCCCGATCCACCGATCACAGAACTGGCGACTCTGCTGGGGAAAAAACTATAAAGTGAGGTGTACCTTAGGGCTAGTTCATAACTGTGTTTTCACTTGTATTGATTTGCTTGCTTTACTATTGTGGGTTGCATCGGAGATACATAGATCCTAACCCGGATCTGGGGATACCCTGTTTAGGTAGCATAATCTGTGAGGGACCTGTCCGGCGTAGACCGACACGGGTGAAACAGTGGCTACGTTGGTGTGGCACCTTAGTCTGTACCGATATCCCTTGTGTCGCAACGAGGAGAATATGGGTCTTCTAAGGAGTCATTAAGCACCAACAACCTTAGAACCTTAATTGACACAACTTGGCCTTTAGAACAGTAGCAGTATGCTACGCCCATTGAGGCTAAACTCTCGTGATGGTTCTGGCCGCAAGAAAAGATTGCGATGCTGGAGTTATGACCGATTGAGGGTAGTCAATGATATTGGGATCCTCTAAGAACCCGGTTACTTTTGATTAGGACAGGTATGAACCAACAAACTGAAAGAGGGTAGTACCTAGACCTCATGCTGGCCTAAACTTTAGGGGCTTGCCTTGTGTGACTTGTGTGCCTTACCATGTTTGCCTTTGTATCTGTATGTGGTGTGCTTTATCATAACATCATAGCATCATGAGCATTGCATGCATCCTGCATAAGGACTGACCATTTCAAAGACAAGAGGGTTTCATCTTTGCTCTGTTTTGTAGGACATTATGATGCCTGTGCGAAGGAATACTATCCGGTTCCACTTTGTTCGTTCACCTGAGTTGCTTGATGAGTTGGTTAGCAGAATTCCAAATACCACTTCCTTCATTCAGAGGCATGGTTCCTGTTGTACCCCAAAATTTGCCCTCCCATATTCTTCAAGAAATTGCCAAGCCAAGTTACAAAAATCCTCAAGGGTTGTGCAGTGCAACTGTCTCCTATACAGTCAAAACTAGGGTTTGGGTTCTGATCAAGAAAATGAAGTTTTCAAAGGCCCAACCAAGTCTCACATGCTTACAAAGATGGTCAAGCATCCTCATATCAAGTTTCAAGGCATTCAGCTCAAAATTGCACAGTCAAAACCCTAAATTGCACTACAGTCAACTGTAGGGGCAAAATGGTCATTTGACAGTCAAAAGTTCAAATTTTTGGTCAACATATCATTTTGAAGCCACAAACATCATTGGATCAATGCTTGATCATGATTCTCAAAATTTGGCTCAGAAATCATCAAAGATGCAAAAGTTACTATATTTGGACAGCTGAAAAAGTCAACTGAAATTGACCAGGGCATAACTTTCACATGGATTATCAGAAAAATTCCATCCAAAGCTCATTTTGAAGAGAAAGACATTTCCTACAACTCATCTTCATACTTCAAGTCCAAGAAATGCTCTCACAAAAAGTTATCAATTTCAACATTATAGGTCATTTTCAAAAGTCAACAAAAAGGGACTTTAAGTCAAAGGCCATAAATTAAGATTGGTAAATCAAAATGACATGGGACTAAAGGCATTGGTTAGAGGACTCAAAGACCTTTCCAAAATGTCCAAGAACATGTGGAAAGCTTAAAAATTGAGCAAGTTATGCCTTGTGGAAGTTGGGAAATATTTGGATGTTTTGAAAAGTCAACTTTGATTCAAATGGTCTAAAAATGCAAATGGGCCCATTTTTCTTCCATGATTCATCATTCTAAGCCTATGCACGACCACTTGGCCCAAAGGGAAGTATTTTCTCAATTTTTATTTATTTATTTGAATTTATATTAATATTAATTCATTTAAATTATTTAAATACATGAAAAATAGCTAACCTAACAAAACCAATCTTTTTATGCATGATTTGGACTCAATATTTCGTGCTTGTTCAATTATGGAAAGAATTGGTGTGATTGGAGCCTAATTGACACAAAGAACACTTGAAAAGATATGAAAAAGATATGAAGAAATCAAATATTCAAAAGCCATGATTATGAGAGATTTGATCCAATTTTCTTGACCTAATACATTCACTACAAAGGCCTGAACCTAAACCTAATGGCATTACACAGAAAGTTGCGCCCAAGAACACTTTGCAAACTTGAATTTTTTCCATAAAACACCAAAACTGATTTCAAGGTTACAAGACGATTCAAGCCCTAATCTTGATTCCATTGGCTTCCTGAAGCTTCACTGACCACATTCCAACCATTAACAGCCCTCCAAACGCAAGAGATTGGTATACAAAATGCAAGATACATAGTGAAAAATTCATCATCGTGTTTTGAGATTTACGCATCCTCATAACATTTTGATTATTGATTCTTGTTCCTCATAATGTTCTGATGCTAACCATACCAATTAATTTCGTTTTTGTGCAATATCCATGATTATGCCATTGATGCAGATTAGGGTTCTTCAACCTTAAAATTGGGGTTTTTGCAATCAGGAAAAATTAGAGGCTGGGACTAAGACCATTAAGTTCAACGCGTCTGGACGATTAGAATGGTGTACTCGCGATGAATTTATGACCAATAGAGTCCTATTCGCTATTTTTTGATATGGCCTCTATGGCAACGGGTTAAAACCGTTGCTTTTTGTTTTTATGTTTCAGAAAATAAAAAAGAGAACGAAGAAGAAGACCCGGTGGCAAGACGTGACTGGCTGTTTCAAATTTGCGCGCGTTCCAAGCACTAGCCCACATTATCTCTTTTATTAATTGCCGTTTATTATATGTTAAATATGATTCAAATGGCGTAGTGGTACAGGTGTTGACTGGTAAGGTGCAAGACCTGGGTTCGGGTCCCAGGTCTGTGTAATCTCCAATATTATTTTTCAATGCAAATTCCTATGCAGCGCTTCCATTGAAGGTCTTCATGCACGCTCAAAGATCATTGTCCACGCGTCCAGGAGATGCAGATCAAGGGCTCAGATTCAAGGCCTATGGTAAACGCTGGTCAACACGCTGGCACACAAATTGGAAAAGTCAAATGGATTTCAAGTTATTGGGCCTGATTTGCTGACACAAAACCTCACAAATTGGGACTACACCCCCACCCTGGTTTGCAAATATTTTTATTTTTCTCATATCTTTTTAATTATTATTTTTATTTGTTTTATTGTTTTAATTTAATTCAATATTTTTACAAAACATGAAAACATCAAAAAATACAGAAAAATCAGAAAAGACCAAAAAATAATAAATATTTTTATTATAATTATTTTCTTGTAAATGATTAACATGTGAATATTTAGTTTCTAATTAGGATATAATTTCAATTCCTTTTAAATAACAAAATTGCAAAAAATGTGTAGAAATAGGTTTAATTAATTTTGAGTCCTTTTAATTTCCCTTCTTACAATAATAATATTTATTTATTTTCTATAATTAAATTTTGCATGTAAATTAACTTAGATTTAAATTAGGTTAAAACTTAATATTTTCACAATAAACTTAAAAAACATTAGAATTAGGGTTTGACTCTTCATTTTAATTTTAATTAATTCTTTTTCTCCTCAAATCCTAAAAAACACAAAATACCAAAAACATTTAATTTTAATTTTTAATTCCTTATTAATTTAATATTTTGCAAAAGGGTCCAACGCCCATGTTCATAATTTATTTAATTTCGCGCATTTATTTTATGTCGTTTATTATAATTATGTAATTCTCCCAAAGCGTTGTAACTTAAATTTCTCGCACTTTTATTTCTTTTGCTTTATTTATTTTCCGTCAAATCGGGTCCGGTTTAATTTTTGGCGATGTGGACCCGCGCCATTTGTAATACCTTAGATTTATTTTCCCGCAAACTTTATAACTGTTAAAAAGCATGCAAGAATGAATGTCTTAATTAAAATCGAGCGTAGATCACAATGACATGACCAAAGACAAATATCAATGAAAACGACACACGAATCGCACACACCACCCCTAGGGTACGCCTCACTGTTGCCTTTCGAAAGGTGATCGTCGAGTAGAGGACGTCTTAGTAAGTCCTCATGATCCGGGAACCTGGCATGAGGGTAGCTTCTAAGGTGTCTTCCCATTGCTCTGGTGATCACCATGTCCCTAAAACTCGAATTGACCCGAACACCTCCAACGGTGGTGCTACCTACCCCTCAATGGTGGGATGGCACTACTTTAAAGGACATTTACACAGACGAACTCCTTAGGGTAGGTAGACGACTCTAGATACTTGCTCTAATTTCAAAACAAAATTAAAAAAAAAATACTTTTCACACCAACACGTTTTCAAAAAGCTTTCGAAAGCATTTTTTCAAACACTCTTGAGGACCGATACAAGAGTCGAACTGGAATTTTCAAAGAAACTTTTTAAAACCCACGTTGAAAAGCAAACAAACCAATTTTGAAAACACAAATGAGCAAGTATCTAAGAGCCCATGGATAACCATGGATAGAAAGGGTGCTAACACCTTCCCTTTCTATAACCTACCTCCCGAACCGAGAGCAATCTCTATAAGGAATTTTTCTGTGCTTTTGTCCTTTCCATTTGGAGAAAATAAAAGACGGTGGCGACTCTTGCTTCCGCGACATTTCGCGAACCAGCTTTAAACAGTCAGTTCCAGATCCACCGATCACAGAACTGGCGACTCTGCTGGGGACCCTCTATAAAGGGAGGTGTACCTTAGGACTAAGATCACTGTGTTTTCAATTGCTTTCTTTGCTTGCTTTAAATTGTGGGAATGTCTCGGGAGTTCTATAGATCCTTACCCGGATCTGAGGGATACCTTCTTAGAAAGTAGCAACAAGGCTGTGAGGGAACTGTGCGGGGTATACCGACATGGTTGAAACAGTCTGCTACGTTGATGTGGCACTTTGGTGTGTACCGGTAACCCTTGAGTTCAGTCAAGGAGAGTACGGGGCCTCCGCGTGGTGTCGTGAAGCATCAACAGACCTTAGGAACCTTAATTGAACTATCTTGGCCTCTTTAGGGTAGTGAGATAACTGACTTTGGTGCAGTCCGAGGTTGGTTGATACTCGATACTACACTCAATTGAGGGTTGCTTTCCTGGAATATTTCGGTCGCCAGTTCAGTGGCTAAATCGAAACGATGAACAATGAAAGCAATCCCGTGATATTGGGAACCTTAGAACCCGGTTACTTTGATTAGGACAGGTTGAACCCACCAACTCCAAGAGGGTACTACCCAGACCTCATGCTGGCCTAAACCTTAAGGGCTTCTCTTGTATGACTTGTGTGCCTTCGTACTTGACTATCTGCATGCTTGTTACTTGACACTTGTTTCTTGCAGGACTCATAACAGAGTACCCTAAGTTTCTTGCAGGTTTTGGTTTGTAGTCCTTAATTGGGACTCGTAACAGGGTTACCTACATTACCCCATGCATACCATAACATCATACCATTGCATACATCCTAACCTATTTCAAGGATCTCAAGGGCTTGTGATGCAGGTCATGGTGAATCAACTATCCCAGCAAGGGGCAAAGAGGATTTATTTTCCTCTAGCCAAGGGTGTCAGGGGCTATGACCCACTGGGTATGGTGAGCCTTTGACCCTTGAGGAAGGATTTTCTACAACAGGAAGTCTCTTCAATCAAGTTACCGGTTTTCAACTCTAACAAGTTTCTCTGTTTACCCCGCGAGATCCTTGAAGTCATTGCATGCATGCCATACATCTCATTGCATTACAGGTATCCCTTTGACAGGTTGCTTACCCTTCTTCGCTGTTTATTTCAGCCGATCGACATGAATCCTGAATCATCAGCCGAGCAGTCCATCAAGGCCCTCCAGGCTCAGAACGCCCAATTCCAAGGGCTGATCATGAATTTGACTCAGGGGCAACAAGATCTGAAGGCCCTGCTCTTGAAGAAGGACAAGAAGAAGAAGAGGACTGTTTTGTTCAGCCCTAGACGCAGATCTGGGAACACACCGCAGACTGAAACTGAGAGGACTACCCCATCTGTGAGGGAAAGCAGTCACCATGAGAGAGAGGTGCCTAGTCCAGTGGTCTCCGACAACGAGACAGATTTCAACGACGAACAATACCCTCCGGCTGAGGACAAGTACAGGCAGTTGGAAGACCGTTTGAAGGCTATGGAAATACAACAAGTACCTGGGCTGGATTTCGGAGATCTGGGTTTGTCTACTGGTGTGATCATCCCTCGGAAGTTCAAGGCACCATCATTCACTAAATATGACGGGGCGTCTTGTCCCAAGCTACATCTCAGGTCTTATGTTCGGAAAATCCAACCATACTCAGCAGATAAGAACTTGTGGATCCACTTCTTCCAGGAAAGTCTTTCAGGGACTCACCTCGAATGGTTCTATCAACTGGATGGGACCAAAGTTCGTAACTGGGAGGAGTTGGCAACTGCTTTCTATAAGCAGTACCAGTACAATGCCGACCTTGCTCCCACACGTACCCAACTCCAGGGTATGTCGTTGGGGTCAAGTGAAGGTTTCAAGGAGTACGCACAAAGATGGAGAGACCTTGCTGGAAGGGTGCAGCCTCCGTTAACTGACCGGGAACTCGTTGATATGTTCTTAGGGACCCTATCCGGGCCATTCTTCAATCACCTGATTGGTAATTCATCTGCTGGATTCACCGACCTCATCCTGACCGGCGAAAGAATCGAAGCTGGTATCAAAAGTGGGAAAATTCAAGAGGCCACACCTTCTGATATTCATAAAAAGCCTTACACGGGAAAGAAGGAATCTAATGCTACATACAGTCAAAAGAGTCGCCGTGATCAACATGCAGGGGCAGTCATGATCTCTGGTTCTGCACCACGCCGCCAACCACAAAGGGGAAACCAGCAAAGGCCGGACGGGCCTAAAAGGCAATTCACCAACATTAACATGCCATGGTCACAAGCATTGCAGCACATGTTGAAGATGAACCTGATTGCAGTGATCAACCCTCCTGCCAATCCTAAGACCTCTTCTCCTAGCTACAATCCAGAAGCCAGGTGTGCTTATCATTCTGATAGCCCGGGGCACGATACTGAGGACTGTTGGGCATTGAAGTACAAAATTCAGAACATGATCGATGCCAAAGAGATCGAGTTCGAGCCTGCCGAGACTCCCAACATGATCACTGCTCCATTGCCAAAACATGGCTAGGATCGAGAGATTTTTGTTCATTTGAATTCAAGTTGTATTTTTCTTTTCTTGTTCAGATAAACAATTATCATGTTAAACTCTTTTATTTCATGAATGCATTACACATGTCTGTCTTGATCTAATTATGTTTACTATGCTTAAAACTGTTTTCATATTTTTGCGATGGTCAACTCTTAATTAAAAATTCTAAACCTCTTGAGGGAGGATGACGAAAACGATACCACGATTCTTACAGTATGCTTTTGAACAAACCCCGCTGATGAGGTACAGGCATTGTTTCAATCCCTAAACACTGGAGTTATAAGGATGATAATCCCTCGTCAACCCATCAGAGCCAAAGAAGTAGGAGTTTTTATTTTCAAAAATCAAAACCCTTAATCATAACCTGGGGCAGGGTAGTTCTCTCAGTTGATCCAAGCGCACAATGAATGGCACCAAATGAGTTTTTTCAAAAAAACAAAAGACAATGATGGTTCCGAATAATCGATAAAGACAGGCAGTTATTATCAAATTCATAAACGAAAAGCCCAAAAAGTCTAAGCCTACAAAAGGAGACTTACGAAACTGGGGCATCCCGCTGACTGTAATTCCCAAAAAGGAAACAGTTCAGGCAAAAAAAGAAAGGGATAACAAAAATCAAAGGAAAGAGGTCTTACAAGCCCTCAACAAAAACAAAAATGACTGCCTATTCAGAATAAATCATCAATATCCGAACCATCATTGGTATATCAAAGCAAAGACTCGAACAAGGTCTAACGCACGATCAACTGAGTTTAGGTTTGGAGAGCATCACGAAGAGCGGGTGGGTACAAATAAAAATTTGAGCCTTTATCCTTTGTTTCTTGAACCGTGAACCAAGCCACGTTATAACCCTTAAAAGTCCTAGCTGAAGCATGGGTTAGCTCGAAAGCATACTGTCATGAAAGGTATCCTGACTCCTGAAGGTTTGCTGTAAAATCGTGAGTTGACACCGCACTGTATTACAAAAAATGCATTTTCAAAAATTCAAGACAGACATAGGCTTTTGCATTCTTAAAATAACCTTGTTTGCATATGACTATTTGTTTGAACAGCAGGGAAATTCGCACGATGAACACCTTGGGAACAGAAGTACCTCCAATCAAGGGGCACAGTAGGAGCATTGCCCATTATCTGGGGCATGGCAAAATACTTCCAACAGGGGCAACTCCCTACATCCTGAGAGCACGGACATAGTCAAAAAAAATACTACGCATAATCAAAGACCCGCTAGGTTGACACACCTAGGCAAAAATATGGGCTTCCCGGCGAACCAAAAGGGTCGGGAAAAATGAAGGGATGAAATGAAAAAACATGTACACCCGGCAAGTCGAAAACCTGAAAGGGCGGCTTGGGCAAAAATGGGTATCCCGGTGGACTGAAAACCCGAAAGGGCAGTCTAGGCAAAAGTTAGGGATTAAAGCGTACGACTATGTTCCGGTATCTCACCACAGGTCTACTCGAAGATTTGTCAATCACCCACACAGGTACCCTCTTCCCTCATCTCCGAAGCAGGGGCAATAATGAGTTATCCAGGCGATCCAATTGCTCCGTCAACCAAAGTACAACGGAAAGATCAATATAAGAATGATTACCATCTACCCTTACAAATTCCAGATCGTGGGTTAACGTCCGAGACCAAACAGGACAATCATCCACTTAATCAAAATCATGCGACCCAACACCGGTTTCCTCTCAACCTTCAGACAAAGTCATACACAGACTCCTCCTCCTCAAGATGACCTAACCCCGGTTCATCAAGAAGTTTTTACACGAACTTATCCTAGTAACCTAACCCCGGTTCCTCCAGAAGTCTTACATGGACCTATCTCAAGATGACCTAACCCCGGTTCATCAAGAAGTTTTTACACAAACTTATCCAAGTAACCTAACCCCGGTTCCTCCAGAAGTCTTACATGGACCTATCTCAAGATGACCTAACCCCGGTTCATCAAGAAGTTTTTACACAAACTTATCCAAGTAACCTAACCCTGGTTCCTCCAGAAGTCTTACATGGACCTATCTCAAGATGACCTAACCCCGGTTCATCAAGAAGTTTTTACACAAACTTATCCAAGTAACCTAACCCCGGTTCCTCCAGAAGTCTCACATGGACCTATCTCCAGATGACCTAACCCCGGTTCATCAAGAAGTTTTTACACAAACTTATCCAGGCAACCTAACCCCGGTTCCTCCAGAAGTCTTACATGGATTTAGCTCAAGATGACCTAACCCCGGTTCATCAAAAAGTTTTTACACAAACTCGTCCAGTAACCTTACCCCGGTTCGTCAAGAAATCTCACATGGATTTACCCCAAGATAACCTAACCCCGGTTCCTCCAGAAGTCTTACATGGATTTAGTTCAAGATAACCTCACCCCGGTTCATCAAGAAGTTTTACATGAACTTACCTCACAAAGCAACCCTACACCGGTTCCCCCTATTCAAGATGCAGTTTTACATGGACTCGTCACCCGGACACCCTACACAGGTTCTCCCTTTCCAAGAACGCAGTTTTACACGAACTCATCATCAAAGTAACCTGACACAGGTTCCTTCCCCATTCCAGATGCGGTTTTACACGAGCTCATCAGCAGGCAACCCTACATAGATTCCCTCTTTCAACTTACAAAATTACAGTCCAAAATCTCCCCAGGAGAGTCCAATCTAATTCCACAGAAATTGGAGTCCATCTCCCCAAGCAATAAGCTTATCCCCAGTAAATCCTGGAAGCTTATCCCCTCGCGGCGCACGAACGCGTCGACCGGCTTTAATCAAAGAGTTATTTCCTTAACAGGATATAACTGGGTTATCCTCAGCCAAAAGCCACGGAAAGGTCGTCGTCAACGTAGTTCTTTCCTACCCCAGCGAAGTCTATCAACACTTCCTATACAGCAAGACTTCCTCAGCAAGTCATTATCTACACTCAGCAAAGCATCTCCCCGCAGAGTATTGCTTCCCAGCATGGTCACTAGAGTATTTTTTCTCCCCGCAGAATCTTCCATTTGCCAAGTTTATTCCGCAACGGAGTCATCTTCTCCTACCGGTATTCTTGCAACTATCATCCCCAGCGGAAGTAAAAGCTTATTCTCCAACATCAGCCCAGGATACGACTTCCCGGCATCCGTCAAGGATTTACATTCCTAGACGAAAGCATCCATAAAACATCACATACATACATCATTATAGCATGCATAACGCATCATATCATACAAATCTCATTCATGTTGAGAACATCATCGCTTGATCCATATCATGCATTGCATATGACTGACCTTTACCTTTCAGGAAAGACGCAGTTAAAATGCTCAAACATACTTCAAAGCCTTCTCTAGTCCAGCTAAATCGACTCCCAACAGATTTTTCTAATAAAGACTCAGCAGAAGTTATGGTCCCCTCTCCGGCAAGTGCGTGAGGTGGTAATTCCTTTTTCAGATGTTTCCCTCTCCGACGATGAGCGTGAGGTGATAGTCTCCCATGGTTCCCTCTCCGGCAAGTGCGTGAGGTGGTAATTCCTTTTTCAGATGTTTCCCTCTCCGACGATGAGTGTGAGGTGATAGTCTCCCATGGTTCCCTCTCCGGCAAGTGCGTGAGGTGGTAATTCCTTTTTCAGATGTTTCCCTCTCTGACGATGAGTGTGAGGTGATAGTCTCTTATGGTCCCCTCTCCGGAAAGTGCGTGAGGTGGTAATTCCTTCTTCAAGATGTTTCCCTCTCCGACGATGAGCGTGAGGTGATAGTCTTATGGTCCCCTCTCCGGCAAGTGCGTGAGGTGGTAATTCCTTCTTCAAGATGTTTCCCTCTCCGACGATGAGCGTGAGGTGATAGTCTTATGGTCCCCTCTCCGGCAAGTGCGTGAGGTGGTAATTCCTTCTTCAAGATGTTTCCCTCTCCGACGATGAGCGTGAGGTGATAGTCTCCCATGGTTCCCTCTCCGACGGTGAGTGAGGTGATAATTCCTTTTCAGATGGTTCCCTCTCCGACGGTGTGTGAGGTGACAATTCCTTTTCCTATGATTCCCTCTCCAACGGCGAGTGAGGTGATTCCCTTTCAGATTATAATTTTCTATGGTTCTCTTCCCGATATTGCAAAGATGGTAATTCCCACCAAGATTTTCTCAACGAGCGTTGTTGAAGCTAAAGTCATCCAAGGTTCTCTTACCATTCATGCTAGGGCAGTAACCATCTCTGGTTCATTCATCAGCGTTTGAAGCTCCAGACTCAGCTCCTGTAACCAGTCAGGACACATCTATACCAAGCATCCAAAATCAGCTCCTGCAATGTGTCAGGTACTCATTTTTCTGTTTTGTAGGTATGCAGGTTCTCGCTAAGGAATCTCCTACGCGATCAACATCCAGATGGCATCTATAAGCCCATCATCCTATCCATCAATCTCCAAATGGCATCTATAAGCCCATTTCCATCACACTGCTACTATGTGAGCGCAAATTTCTGGGCACTCTAGTGTTCAATCATCTTCTACCCTCGGATTACGAAAGGCACGTCAGCCAATCTGCATCCTCAGGTCTAAGAAGATTGAACAGGGGCAACTGTTGTACCCCAAAATTTGCCCTCCCATATTCTTCAAGAAATTGCCAAGCCAAGTTACAAAAATCCTCAAGGGTTGTGCAGTGCAACTGTCTCCTATACAGTCAAAACTAGGGTTTGGGTTCTGATCAAGAAAATGAAGTTTTCAAAGGCCCAACCAAGTCTCACATGCTTACAAAGATGGTCAAGCATCCTCATATCAAGTTTCAAGGCATTCAACTCAAAATTGCACAGTCAAAACCCTAAATTGCACTACAGTCAACTGTAGGGGCAAAATGGTCATTTGACAGTCAAAAGTTCAAATTTTTGGTCAACATATCATTTTGAAGCCACAAACATCATTGGATCAATGCTTGATCATGATTCTCAAAATTTGGCTCATAAATCATCAAAGATGCAAAAGTTACTATATTTGGACAGCTGAAAAAGTCAACTGAAATTGACCAGGGCATAACTTTCACATGGATTATCAGAAAAATTCCATCCAAAGCTCATTTTGAAGAGAAAGACATTTCCTACAACTCATCTTCATACTTCAAGTCCAAGAAATGCTCTCACAAAAAGTTATCAATTTCAACATTATAGGTCATTTTCAAAAGTCAACAAAAAGGGACTTTAAGTCAAAGGCCATAACTTGAGATTGGTAAATCAAAATGACATGGGACTAAAGGCATTGGTTAGAGGACTCAAAGACCTTTCCAAAATGTCCAAGAACATGTGGAAAGCTTAAAAATTGAGCAAGTTATGCCTTGTGGAAGTTGGGAAATTTTTGGATGTTTTGAAAAGTCAACTTTGATTCAAATGGTCTAAAAATGCAAATGGGCCCATTTTTCTTCCATGATTCATCATTCTAAGCCTATGCACGACCACTTGGCCCAAAGGGAAGTATTTTCTCAATTTTTATTTATTTATTTGAATTTATATTAATATTAATTCATTTAAATTATTTAAATACATGAAAAATAGCTAACCTAACAAAACCAATCTTTTTATGCATGATTTGGACTCAATATTTCGTGCTTGTTCAATTATGGAAAGAATTGGTGTGATTGGAGCCTAATTGACACAAAGAACACTTGAAAAGATATGAAAAAGATATGAAGAAATCAAATATTCAAAAGCCATGATTATGAGAGATTTGATCCAATTTTCTTGACCTAATACATTCACTACAAAGGCCTGAACCTAAACCTAATGGCATTACACAGAAAGCTGCGCCCAAGAACACTTTGCAAACTTGAATTTTTTCCATAAAACACCAAAACTGATTTCAAGGTTACAAGACGATTCAAGCCCTAATCTTGATTCCATTGGCTTCCTGAAGCTTCACTGACCACATTCCAACCATTAACAGCCCTCCAAACGCAAGAGATTGGTATACAGAATGCAAGATACATAGTGAAAAATTCATCATCGTGTTTTGAGATTTACGCATCCTCATAAAATTTTGATTATTGATTCTTGTTCCTCATAATGTTCTGATGCTAACCATACCAATTAATTTCGTTTTTGTGCAATATCCATGATTATGCCATTGATGCAGATTAGGGTTCTTCAACCTTAAAATTGGGGTTTTTGCAATCAGGAAAAATTAGAGGCTGGGACTAAGACCATTAAGTTCAACGCGTCTGGATGATTAGAATGGTGTACTCGCAATGAATTTATGACCAATAGAGTCCTATTCGCTATTTTTTGATATGGCCTCTATGGCAACGGGTTAAAACCGTTGCTTTTTGTTTTTATGTTTCAGAAAATAAAAAAGAGAACGAAGAAGAAGACCCGGTGGCAAGACGTGACTGGCTGTTTCAAATTTGCGCGCGTTCCAAGCACTAGCCCACATTATCTCTTTTATTAATTGCCGTTTATTATATGTTAAATATGATTCAAATGGCGTAGTGGTACAGGTGTTAACTGGTAAGGTGCAAGACCTGGGTTCGGGTCCCAGGTCTGTGTAATCTCCAATATTATTTTTCAATGCAAATTCCTATGCAGCGCTTCCATTGAAGGTCTTCATGCACGCTCAAAGATCATTGTCCACGCGTCCAGGAGATGCAGATCAAGGGCTCAGATTCAAGGCCTATGGTAAACGCTGGTCAACACGCTGGCACACAAATTGGAAAAGTCAAATGGATTTCAAGTTATTGGGCCTGATTTGCTGACACAAAACCTCACAAATTGGGACTACACCCCCACCCTGGTTTGCAAATATTTTTATTTTTCTCATATCTTTTTAATTATTATTTTTATTTGTTTTATTGTTTTAATTTAATTCAATATTTTTACAAAACATGAAAACATCAAAAAATACAGAAAAATCAGAAAAGACCAAAAAATAATAAATATTTTTATTATAATTATTTTCTTGTAAATGATTAACATGTGAATATTTAGTTTCTAATTAGGATATAATTTCAATTCCTTTTAAATAACAAAATTGCAAAAAATGTGTAGAAATAGGTTTAATTAATTTTGAGTCCTTTTAATTTCCCTTCTTACAATAATAATATTTATTTATTTTCTATAATTAAATTTTGCATGTAAATTAACTTAGATTTAAATTAGGTTAAAACTTAATATTTTCACAATAAACTTAAAAAACATTAGAATTAGGGTTTGACTCTTCATTTTAATTTTAATTAATTCTTTTTCTCCTCAAATCCTAAAAAACACAAAATACCAAAAACATTTAATTTTAATTTTTAATTCCTTATTAATTTAATATTTTGCAAAAGGGTCCAACGCCCATGTTCATAATTTATTTAATTTCGCGCATTTATTTTATGTCGTTTATTATAATTATGTAATTCTCCCAAAGCGTTGTAACTTAAATTTCTCGCACTTTTATTTCTTTTGCTTTATTTATTTTCCGTCAAATCGGGTCCGGTTTAATTTTTGGCGATGTGGACCCGCGCCATTTGTAATACCTTAGATTTATTTTCCCGCAAACTTTATAACTGTTAAAAAGCATGCAAGAATGAATGTCTTAATTAAAATCGAGCGTAGATCACAATGACATGACCAAAGACAAATATCAATGAAAACGACACACGAATCGCACACACCACCCCTAGGGTACGCCTCACTGTTGCCTTTCGAAAGGTGATCGTCGAGTAGAGGACGTCTTAGTAAGTCCTCATGATCCGGGAACCTGGCATGAGGGTAGCTTCTAAGGTGTCTTCCCATTGCTCTGGTGATCACCATGTCCCTAAAACTCGAATTGACCCGAACACCTCCAACGGTGGTGCTACCTACCCCTCAATGGTGGGATGGCACTACTTTAAAGGACATTTACACAGACGAACTCCTTAGGGTAGGTAGACGACTCTAGATACTTGCTCTAATTTCAAAACAAAATTAAAAAAAAAATACTTTTCACACCAACACGTTTTCAAAAAGCTTTCGAAAGCATTTTTTCAAACACTCTTGAGGATCGATACAAGAGTCGAACTGGAATTTTCAAAGAAACTTTTTAAAACTCACGTTGAAAAGCAAACAAACCAATTTTGAAAACACAAATGAGCAAGTATCTAAGAGCCCATGGATAACCATGGATAGAAAGGGTGCTAACACCTTCCCTTTCTATAACCTACCTCCCG
This sequence comes from Vicia faba, assembly GCA_948472305.1. Classification (NCBI taxonomy): domain Eukaryota; kingdom Viridiplantae; phylum Streptophyta; class Magnoliopsida; order Fabales; family Fabaceae; genus Vicia; species Vicia faba. Next base: position 691,953,416 of record OX451736.1, read on the forward strand.
AACCGAGAGCAATCTCTATAAGGAATTTTTCTGTGCTTTTGTCCTTTCCATTTGGAGAAAATAAAAGACGGTGGCGACTCTTGCTTCCGCGACATTTCGCGAACCAACTTTAAACAGTCAGTTCCAGATCCACCGATCACAGTTCCCTTCTCAGTTTAGTCACTGCAAAGCGGGATCAACAGTTGATGAGTGTTCTGACCCAGTTCTATGACCCTCTGTACCAGTGCTTCACCTTTCAAGACTTCCAGCTGGTCCCTACCCTGGAAGAGTTCTTTGATTTGCTTGGTATCCCTATCTTGGATCAGACTCCCTTTACTGGTTGGGAAAAGACCCTCAAGCTTGAGGATGTGGCTGCAGCTCTTCCTTTGACCCATCAAGAGGTAGCAGACAACTGGGTAACTAGAAGCGGAGTTAAGGGTTTCTTGGCCAAGTTTCTAATTGGTAAAGCTAATAATTTCTGGAATGACCTGGACTTTAGGGCATATGAAGACATCTTGGCTCTCCTAATCTATGGGTTAGTCCTGTTTCCCAATCCTGACAACTTCATCAATGTTACTGCCATAAGAATCTTTATGTCTCAGAATCCTGTGCCCACTCTCTTGGGTGACATCTTGCAACAACTTCATGCCCGTACTACCCGAAGACGAGGAACCCTATGGTGTTGTATCCCTTTGTTGGTAAGGTGGTTTATTTCGCACCTCCCTAAGTTCGTACTGAAGAATCAAGAAGGAAGAGGTTGGGCTCATAGGTTAATGTCTCTCACTGATAAAGACATCATTTGGACTTGCAGAGGTTTGGATGAGATAGCTATTATTGACCGATGCGGGGAGTATCCTAATGTTCCTCTGATTGGTACTCAAGGAGGGATCTCTTACAATCCATGTCTAGCACTCCGTCAGTTTGGAAGAGCAAGAAGAGCAGGCCCCCATGAGATGTTGGTGCCTCACATCAGTTTTGAATTTCAGGTGGATAGTGACGAGCTACGTCGTAGGTTCATCAAGGCTTGGGACAAAGTTCATAAAGCTGACCCACAAGAGTTAGGGCCAAAGACCTCTTTACCTATGGAAGCCTACTACAAATGGGTTCGCATCCGTGCTCAGAAGTTAGGTATGCCGTATGAAGCTGTCAGACCCGTCATTCTTGAGTGTCCTGATAAAGATGGTGTTCCTCCAACTGTCCTTCCTCCTCAGATACCTACTGATTATGAGACATTGAAGAGATCCTGGTCGCAACTGCGAGAAGAGCGGGATTCTTACCGGGAAAAGTTCAACGAGCAGGAATCAAAGATCCAGAAGCTGACAAAACAGTTGGAGAATGAGAGAGCCCTGAATGCCTACATCCGTACTGAGAAGAGGAGACCATGGGATCAATAAGGAGCTCCAGATGTGCTTTTACAGTTTTATTTCCTTTCCAGTATTTCCTTTCATGTAACGCCTAAGGGCAACTTGTTGAATAATTTCAGTTGCAAAGTTGAATCTAATGAAGTGTGTTCTTTTTTGTTTACAAAGTTGATTCCCGATTGTCTTTGAAAACATAAATCATACGCATTTCATACATCATGTGCATAGCAGGTTTTTCCCCTTTTCAGGTTGCTTACAGTTCTTCGCTGTTTATTTCAGCATCATGAATACCGACTCTGCATCAACTGAGACATCGATCAAGGCTCTTCAGGTGCAGAATGCACAATTCCAGGAATTAATCAAGGGTCTGGCTCAAGGCCAAGAAGAACTGAAGGCTATGCTCCTGAAGAAGGAGAAGAAGAAGAAGAGAAGAACTATTATGTTCAACTCGGGCTGAAGGTTTAACAATACTCTGCAACAGGAAGAGGCTGGTTCTTCTGTTGACAAGAATTCTCCTCGGGCAGAAGCAAGGGTTCCTAGTCCGGTAGTCTCCGACAACGAGACAGATTTTGATGAAGAGCAGTACCCTCCTGCAGAAGACAGATATAAGCAACTGGAGGACAGATTGAAGGCTATGGAGGTTCAACAGGTACCTGGGCTGGATTTTGGAGATCTGGGTTTGTCAACTGGTGTGGTTATCCCTCACAAGTTCAAAGCACCATCCTTCTCTAAATATGACGGGGCGTCTTGTCCCAAGCTGCATCTACGGTCCTATGTTCGGAAAATTCAGCCGTACTCTGCGGATAAGAATTTATGGATCCACTTCTTCCAGGAGAGTCTTTCAGGGACTCATCTCGAATGGTTCTATCAGCTGGATGGGACCAAGGTTCGTAACTGGGAGGAGTTGGCTACTGCTTTCTACAAGCAGTATCAATATAATGCCGACCTTGCCCCCACACGTACCCAACTTCAGGGTATGTCGTTAGGTGCAAGCGAAGGTTTTAAGGAGTACGCTCAGAAGTGGAGAGACATGGCTGGCAGGGTGCAGCCACCGTTGACTGATCGAGAGTTGGTGGACATGTTCTTGGGGACCCTATCTGGGCCATTTTTCAACCATCTCATCGGGAATTCGTCTGCAGGGTTCACTGATCTAATCTTGACTGGAGAAAGGATTGAAGCTGGGTTAAAGTCTGGAAAAATTCCGAAGGGTGCATCATCTAGTTCTGAGAAAAAACCCTTCAAGAAGGAGTCTAGTGCCGTATATGGTTCCAGGAAATCAGAGAGACATGAGCACCGCCAATCTGTCAGTGCGGTAATGATTGCTAAGCCTGCTGCCGCTCCTCGGCCAAACAATCCTCAGAAGGTTGAAAGACCCCGGAGAGAATTCACCCGCTTAAACATGACTTTGTCGCAGATCCTGCCACAGTTGCTCTCAACCAATTTAGTGACTGTCAGGGAGGCTCCGAAGTTCCCCAATACTGCATCTCCCAAGTACAACCCGAATGCTCGTTGTGCTTACCATTCAGATAGCCTGGGGCATTCTACTGATGACTGTTGGGCGTTAAAAAATAAGGCGCAAGACCTTATCGACGCAAAGGAGATACAGTTCGAAGCGCCTGCGAAGCCGAATATAGTTACTGCTCCTATGCCTCAGCATGGGGTAAATGCTGTGGATGAAGATGTTTATGCCATTTCTGTGGATGATCTAGCCACTCCTCTGAAGACTGTCAAAAAGAACCTGCTGCTGGCCGGTTTATTTCCGGGTTGCAGTGAGGGTTGCCTGTTCAGTGCTGTGTCCCTATCTGGTTGTCCCTTGCTAAAATCAGGCATCCAAAGCCTAATGGATAGCAAGGAGATTCTGTTTAAGAAGTCTGTTGTTCAGTTGGTTCCGATGGAAGAAGTTTCTGTGGTGACTATTTTCAATAATCCAATCCCGGCTCTCCCGAAGAAGCCCGTTCAAATCATGACCGTTGCACCTGTTATTATCACTGTTCCAGGGCCCCTGCCCTATGTATCTGATAAAGCTGTCCCTTGGCACTATGGGGCAGACGTATATGTAAATGGGATTAAACAAGAGCTCAACGCTGGCGCCAGCATTTGTGACATCACTGGCCCAGCCAAAGTTACCCGCAGTGGCAGGCTCTTCTCGCCTGATATTGCACCGCCTGCTGCCCGAAGACCACTTCTCATAACCCCCGCAAGTGTACCTGTTCCTGCTGCTGATCCAATTGTTTCTCCTGCTGCCGAGTCATCCAATGCCCGGGGCAAAGGAGTTGAGGTTGAGCCTGCCCAGACGGAGGCACCTGTACCTATAACTGTTGAGGCCTCCCAACAAGAGATGGAGGAGATTCTGAAAATCATAAAGAAAAGTGACTTCAATGTTGTGGAACAGTTGGGGCATACGCCCTCTAAAATCTCCATGCTCTCTTTATTGCTGTGCTCCGGGCCCATGCCAAGGCTTTAATCTCATTCCTCAAGACGGCCCATGTGCCACATGAAACCTCTGCAGTCCAGTTTACTGATTGCGTAGCAAATCTGACGGCAGACAATGGCTTGGGTTTCTCAGACGCTGACTTGACCGCAAAGGGGAGAGACCATAATGATGCTCTGCATGTCTCTATTGAATGCAGGGGCACTACCTTGGCACATGTGTTGGTGGATACCGGGTCATCTTTGAATGTGCTACCCAAGAAGGCTTTGGACCGTCTAGATTGTGAAGGACTGGAATTAAAACCCAGCAACATCATCGTCAGGGCCTTTGATGGTTCAAAGAGGATGGTTCATGGAGAGGTTGACATTCCGATTCGTGTGGGCTCTCAGGTGTTCGACTCCACTTTTTATGTGATGGATATCCGTCCATCTTACTCTTGTCTATTGGGTCGACCTTGGATACATAAGGCTGGGGCAGTGACCTCTACCTTGCATCAGAAGCTGAAGTACCCCGTCAGAGGGAAGATCGTCACTGTGCAGGGAGAGGAGGAATATATGGTGAGCCACCTAAACTCCTTCAGGTACATTGAGATGGATGGGGAGTTTATTGAAACCCCCTTTCAGCATTTCGAGGAGGTGCTTCCAATTACAGCAGCGTCAGAAACGGCAGAAGAAATTGGTCCTTTGAAGATGGCCTCCCTAAAGGATGCCCGGGCTGTGGTTCAGAAGAGTGAAAATGCCAACTGGGGCAGACTTCCAGACTTTACTCAGAAGACTGATAAATTTGGGCTGGGATTTACCACAGAAGGTCAGAAAGCTATGAGGAAAGCGAAGATCGGAAGACCTCCGGTATTCATTACAAGTTCAGGAGTGAATGCTGTTGGGGAAGACAATGGAGTGGATGAGGCTGAATTCAATAGCTGGATCTATCCAACGGCTGAAGGCGGGTTGAACAATTGGATTGCTAAGGACCATACTCCTGTTACCTTTGTGACGCAGTAATAAATTTCTTTGTTTCGTTATTTTGTAATAAACAATGATAAACTCTATGGCCCAGTGTCTTACCCGAGGCACCGTGGTTCTATTTGTGAGGGCATACAAACTGTCATTTCATATATCATGAATGAAAATCTTGGACGTATTTTTCGCATTGCAGATATTGTGCTCCTTTTCTGTCTTTCTTTTCCTTTACATAATTTTCAAAACAGCTGTATTTACACACACACTCACTCATACAGGTTTCAATCCACTCTGGATCTCACTGATAACAACTCTGCTACTGCCAATTATGACTTCGAAAATCCGATCAACTTAGCCGAAGACGAAGGTGAAGATGATTGCGAAGTGCCTGGCGAGCTTGCAAGACTGTTGCTTCAGGAAGAGAGGGCAATTCAACCCCATGAAGAGCCAGTGGAAACAATTAACTTGGGTACTGAGGCAGACAGGAAAGAGGTAAAGATTGGTGCCAACCTAGAGCTCAGCGTGAAGCAACGGTTAACCAAGATGTTACATGATTATATGGAGATCTTTGCCTGGTCCTACGAAGACATGCCCGGGTTGGATACCGATATTGTGGTCCATCACTTGCCAACTAAGGAAGACTGCCCTCCAGTTAAGCAAAAGGTCCGTCGGATGCGTCCAGAGATGTCTGAGAAGATTAAAGCCGAGGTTATGAAACAGCTTGATGCTGGGTTCCTTGCAGTAACTTCTTACCCTCAGTGGGTTGCTAATGTGGTGTCGGTACCTAAGAAGGATGGAAAGGTCAGAATGTGTGTCGACTATAGGGATCTGAACAGGGCCAGCCCCAAGGATGACTTCCCCTTACCTCACATTGATGTCCTTGTCGATAATACAACTCAGCATAAGGTGTTCTCTTTCATGGATGGCTTTTCAGGTTACAATCAGATCAAGATGGCACCTGAAGACATGGAAAAGACTACATTTGTTACACAGTGGGGCACCTTCTGTTACAAGGTCATGCCATTTGGATTAAAGAACGCTGGGGCAACCTACCAACGTGCCATGGTTGCTTTATTTCATGACATGATCCATCATGAGATAGAAGTGTATGTTGACGACATGATCGCTAGGTCCCAGACTGAGGAAGAGCACCTAGATCATCTGCAGAAGTTGTTTGACCGGTTGAAACTATACAAGTTGAGATTGAACCCGAACAAGTGCACCTTCGGGGTAAGATCTGGGAAGTTGCTAGGCTTCGTGGTCAGTGATAAAGGTATTCAAGTGGACCCTGCCAAGGTCAAAGCCATTCAAGAGATGCCAGTTCCTAAGATAGAGAAAGAGGTCAGAGGCTTTTTAGGACGCCTGAATTATATTGCTCGCTTCATCTCACATCTGACTGCTACTTGTGAGCCAATCTTCAAGCTGCTGAAGAAAGATCAGGTAGTACGTTGGAACGATGAATGTCAGGCTGCTTTTGACAAAATCAAGGAGTATCTCCAAGAACCACCTATCCTTATGCCACCGGTTGAAGGGAGACCTCTGATACTATACCTGACGGTGCTTGACAATTCAATGGGGTGTGTGCTGGGGCAGCATGACGAGTCTGGCCGAAAAGAGCATGCCATTTATTACCTTAGCAAAAAGTTTACCGACTGTGAGGCCCGATACTCACTTCTTGAGAAAACTTGTTGCGCTTTGGTATGGGCTGCTCGCCGGCTGAGACAATATATGCTGACTCACACTACCTTGTTGATCTCAAAGATGGATCCTATAAAGTACATATTCGAAAAGCCTGCTCTGTCTGGGAGAATTGCAAGATGGCAAATGATCTTGACGGAATACGACATTCAGTACACGACCCAGAAAGCCATCAAGGGGAGTGTATTGGCAGACCACTTGGCACATCAAGCTGTAGATGACTATCAGTCTATGAACTTCGAATTTCCGGATGAGAGCATCATGATAGTGACTGATTGTGAAGTACCTGGACCGGATGAAGGACCTGAACCAGGATCCCAATGGTCTATGCACTTTGACGGAGCCTCCAATGCTTTGGGAAATGGTATCGGCGCCATCATCATATCTCCTCAAGGTACTCATACTCCACTCACTGCCCGGTTGTGTTTCAACTGTACCAACAACATGGCGGAGTATGAGGCGTGCATCATGGGTCTTCAAGCTGCGATCGACCTAAGGATCAAGTTTCTCAGTGTCTTCGGAGATTCCGCTCTCGTGATCAATCAGATCAAAGGAGAGTGGGATACGAAACATCCAAACCTGATTCCTTACAGAGAATGTGTGTTGACCTTGATCCCCCACTTCACAGAGATAACCTTTGAGCACTTTCCAAGAGAAGAGAATCAGTTGGCAGACGCGTTAGCTACAATGTCTTCAATGTTCAAGGTCAAATGGGATAATGAGGCTCCCCGGATCATCATCTGGAAACTGGACGAACCGGCATACTGTTGTGATCTCGAGACTGAATTGGCGACTGAGAAGCCTTGGTACCATGAGGTGAAGAGATATCTGGAAGCTCGGGAATACCCTGAAGGTTCCTCTGTCAATGATAAGAAATTCTTGAGGAGGTTTGCAGCCAAGTTCTTCCTTAGCAACGGCATCTTGTACAAGCGAAACCATGATTCAACCTTACTGCGTTGTGTGGATAAGACTGAAGCAGAAAGAATCATGGAAGAGCTACATGAAGGGACCTTTGGTACACATTCCAGTGGACACACTATGGCTAAGAAAATCCTACGGGCAGGATATTACTGGTCTACAATGGAAGCTGACTGTTACCAACATTCCAGGACATGCCACAAGTGCCAGATTTATGCAGACAAGGTGCATGTTCCTCCGGTTCCCCTGAATGTTCTGACTGCGCCTTGGCCGTTTGCAATGTGGGGCATAGACATGATCGGCGAGATTAAACCTACGGCATCTAATGGACATCGCTTCATCCTAGTGGCGATTGATTATTTTACGAAGTGGGTCGAAGCAGCATCCTATGCTACGGTAACCAAGACTGTGGTGGCACGATTCATTCGGCATAACCTGATCTGTCGATATGGCGTCCCTGAGCGAATTATTACAGACAACGGTACCAATCTAAACAACAAGATAATCGCTGAGCTCTGCGAACAGTTCAAGATACAGCACCACAATTCTTCTCCTTACAGACCGAAGATGAATGGGGCTGTAGAAGCAGCAAATAAAAACATCAAGAAAATCGTGCAGAAGATGACGGTGACTTACAAAGATTGGCACGAGATGTTACCGTTTGCTCTACATGGGTACCGTACCTCAGCTAGGACGTCAACCGGGGAATTTCCTTTCTCTCTGGTTTATGGCATGGAGACAGTCTTGTCGATCGAAGTGCAAATACCCTCTCTCCGGATAATGAAGGATGCAAATCTGAACGAAGATGATTGGATCCACACACGACTTGATCAGCTCAACCTCATTGATGAAAAGAGACTCGCTGCTATCTGTCATGGTCAGACGTATCAGAAACGGATGATCAGAGCATTTAACAAAAAGGTCAGACCACAGGAATATCAAGTTGGGGATCTGGTAATCAAGAGAATCATCCTTCCTCAGAGTGATCCAAGGGGCAAATGGACCCCTACGTACGAAGGGCCATTTGTGGTTAAGCATGTGTTCTCAGGAGGAGCCATGATATTGACCAACATGGATGGTGACGACCTTCCTCACCCCGCCAATGCAGACATAGTAAAAAGATACGGAAAGTTGGAATTCATATCCCCAAACAGTAAGCTTATCCCCAGTAAATTCTGGAAGCTTATCCCCTCGCAGAGCACGAACGCGTCGTCCGGCTTGATTTAAAAAGTTATTTCCTTAACAGGATATAACTGGGTTATCCTCAACCAAAAGCCACGGAAAGAGCGTCCTCGACGAAGTCTTCTTACCCCGGCGAAGTCTATCAACACTTCCAGCACAACAAGGATATCCTCAGCAAGTTATCAACAATTCAGCAAAACATCTCTATCCCCACAGAGTATCGCTTCCCAGCATGGTCGCTAGAATATCTTTTCTCCCCGCAGAATCTTCCATTTGCCAAGTTTATTCCGCAACGGAGTCATCTTCTCCTACCGGTATTCTTGCAGTTATCATCCCCAGCGGAAGCAGTAAAGCTTATTTTTCAACATCAGCCCAGGAGCGACCTCCCAGCACCCGTCAAGGATTCACTTTCCTAGACAAAAACATACATAAAACGTCACATACATCATTATAGCATGCATAGACGCATCATATCATACGAATCTCATTTATGTTGAGAACATCATTGCTTGATCCATATCATGCATTGCATATGACTGACTTTTACCTTTCAGGAAAGATGCAGTTTAAATTCTCAATCACATTTCAAGACTTTGTCCGGTTCAGTTAAATCGACCCTAAGATTTTCCTGATGCTTATCCAGTCAAAGGCCTTCTCTGTTTCAGTCAGATCGACCCTAAGATCTCCCTGATGCTTATCCAGTTGAAGATATTTCAAGACCTTGTCCGGTTCAGTTAAATCGACCCTAAGATTTTCCTGATGCTTATCCAGTCAAAGGCCTTCTCTGGTTCAGTCAGATCGACCCTAAGATCTCCCTGATGCTTATCCAGTTGAAGATATTCCAAGACCTTGTCCGGTTCAGTTAAATCGACCCTAAGATTTTCCTGATGCTTATCCAGTCAAAGGCCTTCTCTGGTTCAGTCAGATCGACCCTAAGATCTCCCTGATGCTTATCCAGTTGAAGATATTTCAAGACCTTGTCCGGTTCAGTTAAATCGACCCTAAGATTTTCCTGATGCTTATCCAGTCAAAGACCTTCTCTGGTTCAGTCAGATCGACCCTAAGATCTCCCTGATGCTTATCCAGTTGAAGATATTCCAAGACCTTGTCCGGTTCAGTTAAATCGACCCTAAGATTTTCCTGATGCTTATCCAGTCAAAGGCCTTCTCTGGTTCAGTCAGATCGACCCTAAGATCTCCCTGATGCTTATCCCAGTAGAAGACACCCAAGATTTTTCTCAACGAGCGTTGTTGAAGTTAAAGTCGCCCAAGGTTCTCTTACCCTTCATGCTAAGGCAGTAACCATCCCTGGTTCATTCATCATCATGTGAAGACTCCAGACTCAGCTCCTGTAACCAGTCAGGACACATCTATACCAAGCATCTGAAAACCAGCTCCTGCAACGTGTCAGGTACTCATTTGTTCTTTTGCAGGTATGCAGGTTCTCGCTAAGGAATCTCCTACGCGATCAATATCCAGATGGCATCTATAAGCCCATCATCCTATCCAGCAATCTCCAAATGGCATCTATAAGCCCATTCCCCCATCACACTGCTAACATGTGAGCGCAAATTTCTGGGCACTCTAGTGTTCAATCATCTTCCACCTTCGGATTACGAAAGGCACGTCAGCCAATCTGCATCCTCAGGTCTAAGAAGATTGAACAGGGGCAACTGTTGTACCCCAAAATTTGCCCTCCCATATTCTTCAAGAAATTGCCAAGCCAAGTCACAAAATTCCCCAAGGGTTGCACAGTGCAAAGGTCTCCTATACAGTCAAAACTAGGGTTTGTGTTCTGATCAAGGAAAGGAAGTTTTCAAGGGCCCAATCAAGTCTCATATGCCTACAAATAGGGTCAAGCATCCCCATATCAAGTTTCAAGGCATTCAGCTCAAAATTGCACAGTCAAAACCCTAAATTGCACTACAGTCAACTGTAGGGGCAAAATGGTCATCTGACAGTCAAAAGTTCAAATTTTTGGTCAACATATCATTTTGAAGCCACAAACATCATTTGATCAATTCTTGATCATGATTCTCAAAATTTGGCTCAGAAATCATCAAAGATGCAAAAGTTTCCTTATTTGGACAGTTGAAAAAAGTCAACTGAAATTGACCAGGGCATAACTTTCACATGGATTATCATAAAAATTCCATCCAAATCTCATTTTGAAGAGAAAGACATTTCCTACAACTCATCTTCATACTTCAAGTCCAAGAAATGCTCTCACAAAAAGTTATCAATTTCAACATTATAGGTCATTTTCAAAAGTCAACAAAAAGGGACTTTAAGTCAAAGGCCATAACTTGAGATTGGTAAATCAAAATGACATGGGACCAAAGGCATTGGTTAGAGGACTCAAAGACCTTTCCAAAATGTCCAAGAACATGAGAAAAGCTTAAAAATTGAGCAAGTTATGCCTTGTGGAAGTTGGGAAATTTTTGGATATTTTGAAAAGTCAACATTACTTCAAATGACCTAAAATTGCTAATGGGTCCATTTTTCTTCCACAATTCATCATTCCAAGCATGTGCACGACCACTTGGCCCAAAGGGAAGTATTTTCTCATTTTTTATTTATTTATTTGAATTTTTATTTATATTAATTCATTTAAATCATTTAAATATATGAAAAATATTTAACTCACCCTAACCAATCTTTTTATACATGTTTTAGACTCAATATTTCGTGCACATGCAAATGTGGAAAGATTTGGCTTGATTGGATCCTAATTGACACAAAGAACACATGGAAAAGATATGAAAAAGATCCTTAAAATCAAATTTCCAAAAACCATCATTGCATTGGATTTGATTGAGTTTTGTTAACCTAATGGACTCACTACATATGCCTGATCATAAACCTAATCACAATAGACACGCAGCAGCTCAGAAGAGGCCATTGCAAACTTGAATTTTTCTCTAAAGAACTCAAAACTGAAATCATTGTTACAGGTCGATTCAAAGCACAAAACTTGTTTCAGTAGCTTCCTCAAGGTTCCCTGAACACATTCCAATCAAAAACATCCATTCAAACTCCAAGAACTGGTATATTGAGCCAGAACTGCATCAAGGAAAATTCACAATCGTGCATCATGATTCACGCATCCTTTGCATTTTTTATTCATTGATTCATGTTCATTATGATATTCTGATGCTAACCAACATATTCAATTGCGTTTTTATGCTATGTATACGATTCCACCATGTTTGATTTTTAGGGTTTACAAAGATTCAAATTAGGGATTCTTAAAAGAGGAAAAATTAGCCTCCCAGACCCATGCCATTCTAATCAATGCATCTGGACGAAGAAGATACAACAATCGCGCTTAATTTATATGGCCTTATGGCCTATTCGTTATTTTTTCTAATGGTGCATTATAGAACGGTTCAAAAACCGTTGTCTATTGCTTTTGTGTTTCAGGAAAATCCAACACCATGAAGAAGATGAGTCCGTGGCATGATTTGGTTGGTTGATTTGAAATTCGCGCGTTTTATCCCACTAACGCGTAGTTTCATATTTTATTATTGGCTATTTATTTATTTAACAAAAGAGTTTCATGGTTCAGCTGGCAAGCGCTCATTGTGTTGACATCTAAGACCTGGGTTCGAGCCCCAGGTCTGTATAATTTCCATACTATTTTTCATTAACAATTCCCATGCAGCGCCCAAGGTCAAGACGTACCATGCATCCTCAAGAATCAACAGCCACGCGTCCCATGGAATCAAACCAAAGGTTGAGATTGGGAGAGCACCATAAACCCTGGTCAAAGTGCTAACACGCTACTCAAAAAAAAAGTCAATGGACCTGAAGCTTGTTGGGCCAGAATTCTTGGATCTTTACCTCCATATTGGGGCCTGAACCCCCCCTGGTTTGCAATTCTCTACACTTTCTTTATATTTTATTTTCAATTGTTATTTTATTTTCTTTATGGTTTTAATTTAATTAATTATTTTTTACAAAATACAAAAACCTCATAAAAATCAGAAAAGATGAAAAAACATAATAAATATTTTTATTTTAATACTTTTCATGAATAAATTGGCATGTAATTAATTAGTTTTAAATTAGGTTACAATTTTAATTCTTTTCATAATAAAATATAAAAAACATAGAATTAGGTTTAATAAATGTTTTATTCCTTTTTTATATTTCTTTTTCACCATAATGTTATTTCTTTTATTTATTTTCATAATTAAAATTGTAAATTAATTAGGGTTTCATTTAGGTTAAAAAACTTCAATATTTTCTTAATAACTTAAAAATAATTAGAATTAGGTTTAGCATTTTATTTTAATTTTAATTAATTCTTTTTCATTAAATCCTAAAATACATAAAAATACCAAAAAAAAAAAAGCAATTTCTTTTCTTAAATTAATTAATTCATGTAATTTAATTTTTGCAAAAGGGTCCAACGTCCTCGTTTCGATTTAATTTCGCATATTTATTTTTATTATGTACCTCTCCCGAAGCCTTGTAACGTTTTAATTACTTCTCGCACTTTACTTTATTTGCTTTATTTATTTTCCGTCAAATCGGGTCCTGGTTAATTTTGGCGATGTGGACCCGCGCCATTTGTAATAGCTTAGGTTTACTTTTCCTCGCAAATATTTTTAACTGTTAAACAAAGCATGCAAGAATGAATGGCCATAATAAAAACAAGCGTAGAACACCAATAACATGACAAGATAAATGCAAATGAAAACGACACACGAATCGCACACACCACCCCTAGGGTACGCCTCACTGTTGCCTTGCCTTCGAAAGGTGATCGTCGAGTAGAGGATGTCTTAGTAAGTCCTCATGATCCGGGAACCTGGCATGAGGGTAGCTTCTAAGGTGTCTTCCCATTGCTCCGGTGATCACCATGTCCCGAACCTTCGAATTGACCCGAACACCTCCAATGGTGGTGCTACCTACCTCTCAATGGTGGGATGGCACTACTTTAAGGACATTTACACAGACGAATTCCTTAGGGTAGGTAGACGACTCTAGATACTTGCTCTAATTTCAAAACAAATCAAAAATACTTTTCACACCAACACATTTTCAAAAAGCTTTCGAAAGCATTTTTTCAAACACTCTTGAGGACCGATACAAGAGTCGAACTGAAATTTTCAAAGAAACTTTTTAAAACCCACAGTTGAAAAGCGAACAAACCATTTTTGAAAACACAAGTGAGCAAGTATCTAAGAGCCCATGGATAACCATGGATAGAAAGGGTGCTAACACCTTCCCTTTCTATAACCTACCTCCCGGACCGAGAGCAATCTCTATAAGGAATTTTTCTGTGCTTTTGTCCTTTCCATTTGGAGAAAATAAAAGACGGTGGCGACTCTTGCTTCCGCGACATTTCGCGAACCAGCGTTAAACAGTCAGTTCCCGATCCACCGATCACACATGGCTCCTCCTGAGAACACATGTTTAACCACAAATGGCCCTTCGTACGTAGGGGTCCACTTGCCCCTTGGATCACTCTGAGGAAGGATGATACGTTTGATTATCAGATCCCCAACTTGATATTCTTGTGGTCTGACCTTTTTGTTAAATGCCCTGATCATCCGCTTTTGATACGTCTGACCATGACAAATAGCATTGAGTCTCTTTTCGTAATTAAGTTTAGCTGATCAAGTCGTGTCTGGATCCAATCATCTTCATTCAGGTCTGCATCCTTCATTATCCGGAGAGAGGGTATTTGCACTTCAATCGGTAAGACTGCCTCCATGCCATAGACCAAGGAAAAAGGAGTTGCCCCGGTTGACGTCCTGGCTGAGGTACAGTACCCATGTAGAGTAAACGGTAACATCTCGTGCCAATCTTTATAAGTCACTGTCATCTTCTGCACGATTTTCTTGATATTCTTATTCGCTGCTTCTACAGCCCCATTCATCTTCGGCCGGTAAGGAGAAGAGTTGTGGTGTTGTATCTTTAACTGCTCGCAGAGTTCAGTGATCATCTTGTTATTGAGATTGGTACCGTTGTCTGTAATGATTCTTTCTGGGACGCCGTATCGACAGATCAGGTTATGCCGAATGAACCGTGCCACAACGTTCTTGGTTACCGTAGCGTAGGAAGCTGCTTCAACCCACTTTGTAAAGTAATCAATCGCTACCAGGATGAAGCGGTGCCCATTGGATGCCGTAGGTTTAATCTCACCGATCATATCTATGCCCCACATTGCAAAAGGCCAAGGTGCAGTCAGGATGTTCAGAGGGACTGGAGGAACATGCACCTTGTCTGCATATATCTGGCATTTATGGCATGTCCGAGAGTGTTGGTAACAGTCGGCTTCCATGGTGGACCAGAAATACCCTGCCCGAAGGATTTTCTTTGCCATGGTGTGTCCACTGGAATTTGTTCCGAAGGTACCTTCATGTAGCTCTGCCATGATCCTTTCTGCTTCAGTCTTATCCATACAACGCAGTAAGGTCGAATCATGGTTTCGCTTGTACAGAATGTCGTTGCTGAGGAAGAACTTCGCTGCGAATCTTCTCAAAAACTTTTTATCGTTGACAGATGCACCTTCAGGGTACTCCTGAGCTTCCAAGTATCTCTTCACCTCATGGTACCAAGGTTTCTCAGTCACTACCTCAGCCTCAAGATCACAACAGTATGCCGGTTCGTCCAGTTTCCAGATAATGACCCGGGGAGTCTCATTGTCCCATTTGACTTTGAACATGGAAGACATCGTAGCTAACGCGTCCGCCAGCTGATTCTCCTCTCTCGGAAAGTGTTCAAAGGTTATCTCTGTGAAGTGGGGGATCAATGTCAACACACATTCTCTGTAAGGAATAAGATTCGGATGTTTCGTATCCCATTCCCCTTTGATCTGATTGATCACGAGAGCGGAATCTCCAAAGACACTCAGGAACTTGATCCTTAAGTAAATTGCAGCTTGAAGACCCATGATGCATGCCTCATACTCCGCCATGTTATTGGTGCAGTTGAAACATAGCCGGGAAGTGAGTGGAGTATGAGTGCCTTGAGGGGATATGATTACAGCATCGATACCGTTACCCAAAGCGTTGGAGGCTCCGTCAAAGTGCATAGACCATCGGGATCCTTCCTCGGGTCCTTCATCCGGCCCAGGTACTTCACAATCAGTCACTATCATGATGCTTTCGTCTGGAAACTCAAAGTTCATTGACTGATAGTCATCTACTGCTTGGTGTGCCAAGTGGTCTGCCAATACACTTCCTTTGATGGCTTTCTGAGTCGTGTATTGGATGTCGTATTTTGTCAAGATCATTTGCCATCTTGCTATTCTCCCAGACAGAGCAGGCTTTTCGAATATGTACTTTATAGGATCCATCTTTGAGATCAACAAGGTAGTGTGAGTCAGCATATACTGTCTCAGCCGGCGAGCAGCCCATACCAAAGCGCAGCAAGTTTTCTCGAGCAGTGAGTATCGGGTCTCACAGTCGGTAAACTTTTTGCTAAGGTAATAAATGGCATGCTCTTTTCGGCCAGACTCGTCATGCTGCCCCAGCACACACCCCATTGAGTTGTCAAGTACTGTCAGGTATAATATCAAAGGTCTCCCTTCAACCGGTGGCATAAGAATGGGTGGTTCTTGGAGATACTCTTTGATTCTGTCAAAAGCGGTCTGACATTCATCATTCCAACGTACTACCTGATCTTTCTTCAGCAGCTTGAAGATTGGTTCACAGGTAGCGGTTAGGTGTGAGATGAATCAGGCAATGTAATTCAGGCGCCCTAGAAAGCCTCTGACTTCTTTCTCTGTCTTAGGAACTGGCATCTCTTAAATGGCTTTAACCTTGGCAGGGTCCACTTGGATACCCTTATCACTTACAACGAAGCCTAGCAATTTCCCAGATCTTACCCCGAAGGTGCACTTGTTCGGGTTCAACCTCAGCTTGTACAACTTCAGACGGTCAAACAGTTTATGCAGATGATCAAGGTGTTCCTCCTCAGTTTGGGACCTTACAATCATGTCTTCGACATATACCTCAATCTCATGATGGATCATGTCATGAAATAAAGCAACCATGGCCCGTTGGTAGGTTGCCCCAGCGTTTTTCAACCCGAATGGCATGACCTTGTAGCAGAAGGTGCCCCACTGAGTAACAAAGGTAGTCTTTTCCATGTCTTCAGGTGCCATCTTAATCTGATTATAACCTGAAAAACCGTCCATGAAGGAGAATACCTTGTGCTGAGCAGTATTATCAACCAGAACGTCAATGTGAGGTAGGGGGAAGTCATCTTTGGGGCTGGCCCTGTTCAGATCCCTGTAGTCAACACACATTCTGACTTTACCATCCTTCTTTGATACCGGCACCACATTAGCATCCCACTGAGGGTAAGAAGTCACTGTAAGAAACCCGACATCAAACTGTTTCATAACCTCGGCTTTGATCTTCTTAGACATCTCTGGACGCATACGGCAGACCTTTTGCTTAACCGGAGGGCAGTCTTCCTTGGTAGGCAAGTGATGGACCACAATGTCGGTATCCAAACCAGGCATGTCTTCGTAGGACCAGGCGAAGATCTCCACATAATCATGTAACATTTGAGTCAACCGTTGCTTCACGCTGAGCTCCAGATTAGCACCAATCTTGACTTCCTTTTTATCTGTATCAGTACCCAGATTTATTGTTTCCACCGGCTCTTCGTGTGGTTGAATTGCCCTCTCTTCCTGGAGTAACAGTCTTGCAAGCTCGCCAGGCACTTCGCAATCATCTTCACCTTCGTCTTCGGCTAAGTTGATCAGATTTTCGAAGTCATAACTGGCAGTAGCAGAGTCGTTACCAGTGAGATCCAGAGTGGATTGAAACCTGTATGAGTGAGTGTGTGTAAATACAGCTGTTTTGCAATATATAAAGAAAGGAAAGAAAGAAAAGGAGCATAAGATTTGAAATGCGAGAAAACGTCCAAGGTTTTTATTCATGATATATGTAAATGACAGTTATAAGCCCTCACAAATGAAGCCACGGTGCCCCGGGTAAGACACTGGGCCATAGAGTTTCAATTCATTATTTATTACAAATAACAAAAACAAAGGAATTCATTACTGCGTAACGAAAGTAACAGGCGTATGATCTTTAGCAGTCCAATTGGTCAATCCACCATCAGTCGTCGGGTAGATCCAGCCATCGAACTCTGATTCTTCCACTTCGTCTTCCTCCCCAACAGCATTTACTCCTGGATTGGTGATGAGCACAAGAGGTCTTCTGGTCCTTGCCTTGCGTACAGCCCTCTGAGCCTCTGCAGTAAAACCCAGTCCAAACTTGTCAGTTTTTGGTGTAAAATCAGGGAGCCTGCCCCAGTTAGCACATTCACCTTTCTCGATTACAGCCCGGGCGTCCTTCAAGGAAGCCATCTTCAAGGGAAAGTCCTCTTCAACCACTGTTTCTGCTGCCGCTAATGTTGGAGGTACCTCTTCAAAATGCTGAAAGGGGGTTTCAATAAACTCCCCGTCCATCTCAATATACCGGAAGGAATTCAAGTGACTAACCATATACTCCTCCTCTCCCTGCACAGTGACAATCTTCCCTCTGACGGGGTACTTGAGCTTCTGGTGTAGGGTAGAGGTCATTGCCCCAGCTTTGTGAATCCAAGGTCGACCCAGTAAACAGGAATAAGATGGACGGATATCCATCACATAGAAAGTTGAGTCGAATACTTGAGAACCCACACGAATAGGAATGTCTACCTCTCCATGAACCATCCTTTTAGAACCGTCAAAGGCTCTGACAATGATGTTGCTAGGTTTCAGCTCTAGGCCCTCACAATCCAACCGGTCTAAGGCCTTTTTGGGTAGCACATTTAGGGAAGAACCGGTGTCCACCAACACATGAGCGAGAGTAGTGCCCCTGCATTCTATAGAGACATGCAGGGCATCATTGTGGTTCTTTCCCTTGGTAGTAAGGTCCGCATCTGAGAAGCCCAAACCATTGTCAGCTGTCAAATTGGCTACGCAATCAGTAAACTGATCTGCAGATGTCTCCTGTGGCACATGGGCCGTCTTTAGAAATGAAATTAGGGCCTTAGCATGGGCCTCTGAGCACAGCAGCAAGGAGAGCATAGAGATCTTGGAGGGTGTATGCCCCAGCTGTTCAACGACATTGAAGTCGCTCTTCTTGATTATCTTTAGAATTTCCTCCATCTCTTGCTGGGAGGCTTCAACATTCACAGATTTTGGTGCCTCCATCCGGGCAGGCTCATCATCAATCCCTTTGCCCCGAGTATTAGATGACTCGGCAGCAGGGGCAGCAACTTGATCAGAAGTGGAAACGGGCGCACTTGCAGGTGTTATAATGAGGGGTCTTCGAATAGCTGGTGGTGCAATGTCAGGCGAGAAGAGCCTGCCACTGCGGGTAACTTTAGCTGGACCAGTGATATTGTTGATACTGGTACCAGTGTCGAACTCTTGCTTTATACCATGTACATATACATCTGCCCCATAGTGCCATGGGACAGCCTTATCAGATTCATAGGGGAGAGGCCCCGGAACAGTAATAACAATGGGTGCGACAGTCATGATCTTAACTGGCTTCCTCGGGGGAGCCTTGATTGGATTGTTGAAAATTGTAACGACGGATACTTCTTCCACAGGAACAAACAGAACAGCGGTCTTCTTGAACAGAATTTCCTTGCTATCCATCAGGCCTTGGATGCCTAACTTCAGCAACGGACAACCAGTAGGGGTAACAGCACACAAAAGGCAAACCTTGCTGCAACCCGGAAATAAACCGGCCAGCAGTAGGTTCCTCTTAACAGTCATCAGAGGGGTAGCTACATCATTCACAGAAACGGCATATAACTCTTCATCAATGGCATTTACTCCATGCTGGGGCATAGGAGCAGTCATCACATTTGGCCTCTCAGGCGCTTCAAATTGTATTTCCTTTGCATCAATAAGGTCCTGCACCTTATTCCTCAGGGCCCAACAGTCATCAGTAGAATACCCCGGGCTATCGGAGTGATAAGCACAGCGAGCATTTGGATTATACTTGGGGGATGCAGTATTCACAACCTTCGGGGCCTCCCTGACAGTCACCAAGTTGGTTGATAGCAGTTGCGGCAGGATTTGTGATAAGGTCATACTCAGCCGGGTAAACTCTCTTCTGGGTCTTTCAGCCCTTTGTTGATTGAGTTGCCGAGGAGCGGCAGCAGGTTTAGCAATCACCACCGCGTTGACAGATTGGCGGCGCTCTGGTTTATCTTGCCTCCTAGGCCCATATACAGCACTGGCCTCCTTCTTAAAGGGTTTCTTCTCAGAATTTGAAGACGCACCTTTCAGAATCTTACCGGACTTCATTCCAGCCTCTATCCTTTCCCCAGTCAGAATAAGGTCAGTGAATCCTGCAGACGAATTGCCAATAAGATGATTGAAAAACGGTCCGGATAGGGTCCCCAAGAACATATCCACTAGCTCACGGTCTGTTAACGGAGGCTGCACCCTGCCAGCCAGGTCCCTCCACTTATGTGCATACTCTTTAAAACCTTCGCCTGATCCTAGCGACATACCCTGGAGTTGGGTACGTGTAGGAGCAAGGTCGGCATTATATTGATACTGCTTGTAAAAAGCAGTAGCCAACTCCTACCAGTTACGAACTTTGGTTCCATCCAGCTGATAAAACCATTCGAGATGAGTCCCTGAAAGACTCTCCTGGAAGAAGTTGATCCACAAGTTCTTATCCACTGTGTACGGCTGAATCTTCCGCACATAAGATCTGAGGTGTAACTTAGGGCAGGACGCCCCGTCATATTTGGTGAAAGATGGTGCTTTAAACTTGTGAGGGATGATCACACCAGTAGACAAACCCAAGTCTCCGAAATCCAAACTAGGCACTTGTTGGATCTCCATGGCGTTCAGACGGTCTTCCAGCTGCTTGTACCGGTCTTCAGCCGGAGGATACTGTTTCTCATTAAAATCAGTCTCGTTATCAGAGACTACCGGACTTGGAGCCTTTCCCCCCTGGGGACTGTCTTTTCCTACAGAAGAACCAGCTTCCTCATTCTACAGAGTATTACCAAAGCTCCAGCCCGAGTTGAAAAGAACAGTTCTCTTCTTCTTCTTCTCCTTCTTCAGGAGCAAAGCCTTCAGCTCTTCTTGGCCTTGAGCCAAACCCATGATCAGCTCTTGAAATTGTGCGTTCTGCGCCTGAAGGGCCTTGATAGACATCTCGATTGATGATTCAGGGTTCATGATGCTGAAATAAACAACGAAGAACAGTAAGCAACCTGAAAAGAAGAATACATGCTATGCACATGATGAATGGAATGCGTATGATTTATGTTTTCAAAGACAATCGGGAATCAACTTTGTAAACAAAAAGGAACACACTTCATTAGATTCAACTTTGAAATTTAAATTGTTCGACAGGTTGCCCTTAGGCGTTACATAAAATGGAAATACTGAAAAGGGAAATAAAACTGTAAAAGAACATCCAAAGCTTATTAGTGATCCCATGGTCTTCTCTTCTCAGTACGGATGTAGTCATTCAGAGCTCGCTCATTCTCCAACTGCTTTGTCAACTTCTGGATCTTCAGTTCCTGCTCGTTGTACTTTTCCCGATAAGAATCCCGTTCTTCTCACAGCTGCGACCAAGACCTCTTTAATGTCTCATAATCAGTAGGTATCTGAGGAGGGAGGACAGTTGGAGGAGCCCCATCTTTGTCAGGATACTCAAGAATGACGGGTCTGACAGCTTCGTATGGCATACCTAACTTCTGAGCACAGATGCGAACCCATTTGTAGTAGGCTTCCATAGGTAGAGAAGTCTTTGGCCCCAACTCTTGTGGATCAGCTTTATGAACTCTGTCCCAAGCCTTGATGAACCTACGACGCAACTCGTCACTATCCACCTGAAACTCAAAACTGATGTGAGGCACCAACATCTCATGAGGCCCTTCTCTTCTGGCCCTTCCAAACTGACGGAGCGCTAGACATGGATTGTAAGAGATTCCTCCTTGAGTACCAATCAAAGGAACATTAGGGTATTCTCCGCAACGATCAATAACAGCTACCTCAACCAAACCTCTGAGAGTCCAAATGACGTCCTTATCAGTGAGAGACATTAACCTGTGAGCCCAACCTCTTCCTTCTTGGTTCTTCAGTACGAACTTGGGGAGGTGCGAAATAAACCACCTCACCAACAAAGGGATACAACACCACAGAGTTCCTCGTCTTCGGGCAGTACGAGCATAAAGTTATTGCAGGATATCACCCAAGAGAGTGGGCATAGGATTATGAGACATGAAGATCCTTATGGTAGTGACGTTAATGAAATTATCAGGATTAGGGAACAAGACTAGACCATAGATTAAGAGAGCCAGGATGTCTTCATATGCCCTAAATTCCAAGTCATTCCAAAAACTGTTAGCTTTACCAACCAGAAATTTGGCCAAGAAACCCTTAACTCCGCTTCTAGTCACCCAGTTGTCCATTACTTCTTGGTGAGTCAAGGGGAGAGCTGCAACAACCTCCTCAAGCCTGAGGGTCTTTTCCCAACCAGTGTAGGGAGTCTGATCCAAGATAGGGATACCAAGCAAATCAGAGAACTCTTCCAGGGTAGGGACCAGCTAGAAGTCTTGAAAGGTGAAGCACTGGTACAGAGGGTCATAGAACTGGGTCAGGACACTCATCAGCTGTTGGTCCCACTTTGCGTGACTAAACTGAGAAGAGAACCATGCCTCTGGATGAAGGAAGTAGTATTTGGAATTCTACTAACCAACTCTTCAAGCAACTCAGGTGGGTGAACAAAGTTGAACCGGATAGTATTCCTTCGCATAGGCATCATGATGTCCTACAAAACAGAGAAAAGGTGAAACCCTCTTGTCTTTGAAATGGTCAGTCCTTATGCAGGATGCATGCAATGTTTATGATGGCATGATGTTATGATAAAGCACACCACGAATATTTACAAAGGCAAACATGATAAGGCACACAAGTCACACAAGATAAGCCCTTAGAGTTTAGGCCAGCATGAGGTCTAGGTATTACCCTCTTTCAGTTTGTTGGTTCATACCTGTCCTATCAAAAGTAACCGGGTTCTTAGAGGATCCCAATATCAATGACTACCCTCAATCGGTCATAACTCCAGCATCGCAATCTTTTCTTGCAGCCAGAACCATCACGAGAGTTTAGCCTCAATGGGCGTAGCATACTGCTACCGTTCTATTGGCCAAGTTGTGTCTTTTAAGGTTCTAAGGTCTGTTGGTGCTTAATGACTCCTCAGAAGACCCATATTCTCCTCGTTGCAACACAAGGGATATCGGTACAGACCAAGGCGCCACACCAATGTAGCCACTGCTTCACCCATGTCGGTCTACGCCGGACAGGTCCCTCACAGCTTATGCTACCTAAACAGGGTATCCCCAGATCCGGGTTAGGATCTATGTAACTCCGATGCAACCCACAATTTAAAGCAAACAAGTCAAAACAATTGAAAACACAGTTATGAACTATCCTAAGGTACACCTCACTTTAAGTCCCCAGCAGAGTCGCCAGTTCTGTGATCGGTGGATCTGGAACTGACTGTTTAACGCTGGTTCGCGAAATGTCGCGGAAGCAAGAGTCTCCACCGTCTTTTATTTTCTCCAATATGGAAAGGACAAAAGCACAGAAAATTTCCTTATTGAGATTATTTCTCGGTTCGGGAGGTAGATTTATAGAAAGAGAAGGTGTTAGCACCCTTTTTATCCATGGTTATCCATGGGCTCTTAGATACTTGCTCATTTGTGTTTTCAAAATGTTTGTTTGCTTTTCAAGGTGAGTGGGTTTGAAAAAGTTCCGTTTAAAATTTCAGTTCGACTCTTGTATCAGTCCTCAAGAGTGTTTGAAAAGTTGTTTTTGAAAGCTTTTTGCAAAGTGTCGGTGTGAAAAGAAGTTTTTGATTTGTTTTGAATTAGAGCAAGTATCTACGAGTCATCTACCTACCCTAAGGAATTAGTCTGTGTAAATGTCCTTGAGGTAATGCCATCCCACCATTGAGGGGTAGGTAGCACCACCGTTGGAGGTATTCGGGTCAATTCGAGTTTAGGGACAGTGTGGTCACCAGAGCAATAGGAGGACACCTTAGAAGCTACCCCCATGCCATGTTCATGGACATGAGGACTTACTAAAACGTCCTCTACTCGACGACCACGTTTCGAGGGGCAAGGCAACAGTGAGGCGTACCCTAAGAGTGGTGTGTGAATTGTGTGTCATTTTCAGATATTATTTGTCTTGTCATGCATTGGGTGTTCTACGCTTTGATTTTATTTTTGGCCATACATTCTTTCATGTGATAGTTAGCAATTAAGAGGTGCGGAAATTAAAATGCGGAAAATAAAGGTCCTACGCTATTACAAGGCGCGGGTCTATACATCGCCAAATTAAACAAAGACCCGATTTGAATAAAAGTACGGAAAGTAAATGTCCTAATTACCTATTACAAAGCTTTGGGGCAGTTACATAAATTTAAAACGAAAAATAAAGACAAACGCGCGAAAGGAAATTGGAATCGAAAGTGCGAGGGCGTTGGACCCTTTAAAGAAGTTAAATTGAAATTACAAATTAATTAAATTATTTAATAAGAAAGAGAAGTTATTTTTGATGTTTTTTGGTATTTAGTGAAAATAAAGAAAATTGATTAAAATTAAAAAATTAAATAAAACCCTAATTCTAGTTTGTTTTTAATTATTAAAAAAAATGTTTAAGTTTTGACCTAATTTACATTAATTATTTAATTACAAGTCTATTTACAAAATAATTAAGAATCAATAATAATGAAAAAGGTTATTTATTATGAAAAAGAATAAAAGTATTAAAACCCTAATTTCTACATTTTTAGTTTATTAAAGAAAAAAAAGTTAAAATTAAACCTAAAATTAAACTAATTTGGTTATTAGAATTTATTTACAAAATTAATAGAAATTAATATTAATAAAACATATTTTTTTGTTTTATGATTTTCTGTTTTTTTTTTGTGTTATAAAATTTATTTTATGAAATTCATTAAGAACAATAAAACAAATTAAAAAGAATTAAAAGGAAAAGAAAGAAAAATTAAAAGGAAGAATACAAACAACAGGGGGTGTCTGGCCCCTTTGGAGGTGTTTTTATGAGAATTTTGGCCCATTAATTCAGGCCTTTTTGGACTTTCTGGGATTGCACAGGGCATGGTTGACTAACGTGCATGATGGTCTCCCTATTCTGGCCATTAGATGGAGCCCCAGGGGCACTTGGCAAGTCTCAGCACTAGGACATATGGTGTGCTGCAGGATGGACGCTACATAGAAGCACATTAGTGAAAAAAATATGGAAATAGTGGGGGACCTGGGAATCGAACCCAGGTCCCAGTACCTGTAGTACACGTCTGCCACCAATTGAACTAGCGCGTTTGTTTGTAAGGTTAATGGAACATGATTAATATGAGAGAGAAACAAGTATTATGCTGGACAATGAAAAAAAGCGCGCCAATGTTTAAACCGTCCAGTCACCGTTCAACACCTCATCGTCTCTTTCCTTGCTTCTTTGCTTTCTCCTGAAAATACAGATGGATAGCGGGGGTTTTAAACCCCCACTAAATGGTACTTACAAAAATAGCGAATAGAGCATAATGAAAAAGAAAAAGGGCGCGAGGTATGGGTTCTACTCGTTTGGAGCTTCTGAATTCAGTGGTACAAGTTTCGTGGCCTAATTTTTCCAGATGAGGAAAGCCCCAAATTCAAACTCCTGAAACCCTAGAATGCTTCAATGGCGTATTCTTGTACAGGCAGCCATTCTTCAATTGAATGGTACCATTAGCTTTGGAATGATCATGTTAGTACAAATTAAACATTAAAATGCATTGATATGGCATGTAAATTCAAATACGATTAAGAAAAATTTCATGAACAGGGCGACTGTGTTCTACCACTTCTTCGAGTATGGAGACTTGGCTTTGGTTGGAAAAGATTCCTGGTAGTGTCAGGAGTCTATTGGAATGCCTTTGAGACCTTGAATCACACTGCAACTATGAAAACAGATTTTAGATTTTTTATGAAAAAATGCAAGTTTTGATCTTATGCTTGAGCGCAGCTTTCTTGTTCTTTGCCTTAGGGTTCTCTTTGCATATGTATGAGGAATCATTCTAGGTCAAAAACAAAGCCCATGATCCATGTATTCAATGCTTTTGAATTTGTGATTTTCCATGATCTTTTTCAATCTTTTTCATTCCTTTTTTATGCCAATCATTGCCAATCATATTGAATCTTTCCTTATTGAATAGTGCACGAAATATTGAGTGAATATGCTGCATAAAAGGATTTGGAAAATATATTTTAGTATTTTTCTTATATTTTATTTTAATTAAATGAATTAATAGGATAATAAACTCAATTAATTAATTAAAAATAAGAAAATAACTCCCCTTTGGGTCAATGGGTCGTGCATGGCTTTTGGGTGATGATTCTTGGAAGAAATTGAGGCCCATTAGCAATTTTGAGGCATTTGAAGCAAAGTTGACTTTTCAAAATTCCCAAAAATTTCCCAACTTCCACAAGGCATATCTTGCTCAATTTTTAAGCTTTGATCATGTTCTTGGACATTTTGGAAAGGTCTTGAAGTTGTCTAACCAATTCCCTTGGTCCCATGTCATTTTGATTTACCAATCTCAAGTTATGGTTTTTGACTTTAAGTGCCTTTTTGTTGACTTTTGAAAATGACCTATAATGTTGAGATTGATAACTTTTTTGTGAGAGCATTTCTTGGACTTGAAGTGTGAAGAGGATTTGTAGGAAATGTCATTCTCTTCAAAATGAGCTTTGGATGGAAGTTATGCCTTGGTCAATTTGCAGTTGACTTTTTCAACTGTCCAAATATAGAAACTTTTGCATCTTGAGACTTTTTGAGCCATGCCTTGAGAATCATGATCAAGAATTGATCAAATGATGTTTGTGGCTTCAAAATAAGATGTTGATCAAAAATTTTGACTTTTGACTGTCAAATGACCATTTTGCCCCTACAGTTAACTGTTGAGCAATTAGGGTTTTTGACTGTGCAATTTTGTGCTGTAAGTCTTGAAAATTGGCATAAGGATGCTTGACAATGTTTATGGGCATGTGGGACTTGTTTGGACCCTTGGAAACTTCAATTTCTTTGCCAAAACCAAAACCCTAATTTTTGACTGTTAGGAGGCCATTGGACTGTGCAACCTTTGGGAGATTTTGAAGCATGATCTTAGCAAACCTTGATGAATATGGGAGGGCAAATTTTGGGGTACAACAGTTGCCCCTGTTCAATCTTCTTACATCTGAGGATGTAGGCTGGCGTGCCTTTCGTAATCCGAGGGTGGAAGATGATTGAACACTAGAGTGCCCAGAAATTTGCGCTCACATAGTAGTGTGATGGTGGGAATGGGCTTACCGATGCCATTTGGAGATTAGTGGATAGGAGGATGGGCTTATAGATGCCATGTTGAGAGGTGATGGATAGGTGGATGGGCTTACAGACGCCATATGGGTGTTGACCGCGTAAGAGTTTCCTTAGTGAGAACTTGCGTACCTGAAAAAAGAAAGATAATTACCTGGCCTGTTACAGGAGTTGATCTTCGAACTTTTTATGTAGATGCGCCCTGACTGGTTACAGGAATTGAATTTTTAAATTCTTCAGACGTGCCCTCGACGGGATGGTGAGAGAACCTTGGATGATTACTACCTCAACAGTAACGATGAGAGAACCTGGGGCGATTACTACCTCAACAGTATCGATGAGAGAACCTGGGGCGATTACTACCTCAACAGTAACGATGAGAGAATCTGGGGCGATTACTACCTCAACAGTAACGATGAGAGAATCTCGGATGTCTTCTACTGAGTCTTCATCAGGAAAATCTTTAGGAATCGATTTAACTAGACCAGAGAAGGCCTTTGACTGGATCGGCATCAGAAAAATCTTTATGAGTCGATTTAACTGAACTAGGCAAGGTCTTGGAATCTTCAACTGGAATAAGAATCAGAGAGATCTTAGGGTCGATCTGACTGAACCAAAGAAGGCCTTTGACTGGATCGGCATCAGAAAAATCTTTAGGAATCGATTTAACTGAACCAGGCAAGGTCTTGGAATCTTCAACTGGAATAAGAATCAGGGAGATCTTAGGGTCGATCTGACTGAACCAGAGAAGGCCTTTGACTGGATCGGCATCAGAAAAATCTTTAGGAATCGATTTAACTGAACCAGGCAAGGTCTTGGAACCTTCAACTGGAATAAGAATCAGGGAAATCTTAGGGTCGATCTGACTGAACCAGAGAAAGCCTTGGGTTAACTTTGACTGGATAAGAATCAGAAAAATCTTAGAATCGATTTAACTGAACCAGACTAAAGTCTTGGAATCTTCTTTGACTGGATAAGAATCAGAAAAATCTTAGGGTCGATTTAACTGAACCAGACGAAAGTCTTGAAATAACTTCAACTGGATAAGAATCAGAAAAATCTTTAGGAATCGATTTAGCTGAACCAGAGGAGGTCTTGGACATAGCTGAGAACTTAACTGGATCTTTCCTGAAAGGTAAAGGTCAGTCATATGCAATGCATGATATGTATCAAGCCATGATGTTCTCAACATAAATGAGATTGTATGTTCATGATGCATATATGCATGCTATAATGTATAGAAATGCGATGTTTATGAATGTATGTTTTTGTCTAGGAAAGTAAATCCTTGACGGGTGTCGGGAAGTCACATCCTGGGCTGATGTTGGAGAATAGTGCTTTGTTGTTTCCGCTGGGGATGATAGTTGCAAGAATACCGGTAGGAGAAGATAACTCCGTTGGGGAATAAACTTGGCGAATGGATTATTCTGCGGGGAAAAATTACTCTAGCTACCTTGCTGGGGAACAATACTCTGTGGGAAGAGAGGTACATTATTCTGCTAGGATGTTGATGGTAACTTTGCTGGGGATACCGTTGTTATGTTGGAAGTGTTAATAGACTCTGCTGGGGATAAGAAGACTTCGCCGAGGACGATCTTTCCGTGGCTTTTGGCTGAGGATAACCCAGTTATTTCCTGGTAGGGAAATAACCTTTGAATAAAGCCAGGGGACGCGTTCGTGCTCTGTAGGGGATAAGCTTCCAGAACCTACTAGGGATAAGCTTACTGCTGGTGAGATGATTCAAACTGTCCTGGGGAAATCTTGAACCATGCTGGACTCTCCTGGGGAAATTTTTGAGATACATTGGGGAAGTGGCTCCGCTGGATGTTTGGTAGACCGTCGGGGAACAATCTTAGATCAAGACTGCCGGGGACGCTTGTTAAGAATGTCTGTGTACCCTGCTGAGGAATGTTGAGATTTACTGGGGATATCCAACTTCCTTAAGGCTGATTGTATAACTTTGCTTGGGGAGAGTGCATTGACTTGCTGGCTCACTCTCTGGGGAATTAAGGTATATTGGTTATGTTCTTCGGCTGAACTTACCTTGGTACCTTGATGGACAGAACCATTAGACCGTTTAGACAACTCATTATTGCCCCTGTTTCTAATGTTACCTGTAATTAATCCTTTGTTTCGTATGCAAATATTTATGAGTTAGCAATTATTGTCAAATGCATATATCACAAATTTAACCTTGGACGTTCTTCGCAAAACAAAACAGAAAAGAGAAAAACAATTGGCAATTTTAACTGAAAAGTGATTTTTGTATTGATTTTTGAATTTTCTCGTAAATAGGCGTTTTATGTACAAGAGGCTGACGTCCTAGTAAGAGAACGCCGCCGAACAAAAGAGTTTATACAATTTGTACAAAGGGAAAACAAAACAGCTGTGTGAAAAGAATAATCCCACTGGGTTCCAACTCTGCTATCGCCTTTATATCTTCGAGCGTCTCATCACTTGATGACCTAGCTAAAGATGAAGCTGATTGATCGATGCCGTCTGAACTTGGTGTTGATACCGGATTCTGGATGCAAGGTGATCCAATGAGACATAGTATTACGCTTTATCCCTAACTTTTGCCTGGACCGCCCTTTCGGGTTTTCAGTCCACCGGGATACCCATTTTTGCCCAAGCCGCCTTTTCAGGTTTTCGACTTGCCGGGTGTACAGATTTTTTTCATTTCATCCCTCATTTTGCCCGAACCCTTTTGGTTCGCCGGGAAGCCCTAATTTTTGCCTAGGTATGTCAACCTAGCGGGTCTTTATTATGCGTAGTATCTTTTTACTATGTCTACATTGGCGGGGTGAGGAAGGTCGTCACCATCCATGGTAGTTAGAATCATGGCTCCTCCTGAGAACACATGTTTAACCACAAATGGCCCTTCGTACGTAGGGGTCCACTTGCCCCTTGGATCACTCTGAGGAAGGATGATACGTTTGATTACCAGATCCCCAACTTGATATTCTTGTGGTCTGACCTTTTGTTAAATGCCCTGATCATCCGCTTTTGATACGTCTGACCATGACAAATAGCATTGAGTCTCTTTTCGTCAATTAAGTTTAGCTGATCAAGTCGTGTCTGGATCCAATCATCTTCATTCAGGTCTACATCCTTCATTATCCGGAGAGAGGGTATTTGCACTTCAATCAGTAAGACTGCCTCCATGCCGTAGACCAAGGAAAAAGGAGTTGCCCCGGTTGACGTCCTGGCTGAGGTACGGTACCCATGTAGAGCAAACGGTAACATCTCGTGCCAATCTTTATAAGTCACTGTCATCTTCTGCACGATTTTCTTGATATTCTTATTCGCTGCTTCTACAGCCCCATTCATCTTCGGCCGGTAAGGAGAAGAGTTGTGGTGCTGTATCTTGAACTGCTCGCAGAGTTCAGTGATCATCTTGTTATTGAGATTGGTACTGTTATCTGTAATGATTCTTTTTGGGACGCCGTATCGACAGATCAGGTTATGCCGAATGAACCGTGCCACAACGTTCTTGGTTACCGTAGCGTAGGAAGCTGCTTCAACCCACTTTGTAAAGTAATCGATCGCTACCAGGATGAAGTGGTGCCCATTGGATGCCGTAGGTTTAATATCACCGATCATATCTATGCCCCACATTGCAAAAGGCCAAGGTGCAGCCAGGACGTTCAGAGGGACTGGAGGAACATGCACCTTGTCTGTATATATCTGGCATTTATGGCATGTCCGAGAGTGTTGGTAACAGTCGGCTTCCATGGTGGACCAGAAATACCCTGCCCGAAGGATTTTCTTTGCCATGGTGTATCCACTGGAATGTGTTCCGAAGGTACCTTCATGTAGCTCTGCCATGATCCTTTCTGCTTCAGTCTTATCCACACAATGCAGTAAGGTCGAATCATGGTTTCGCTTGTACAGAATGTCGTTGCTGAGGAAGAACTTCGCTGCGAATCTTCTCAGAAACTTTTTATCTTTGACAGATGCACCTTCAGGGTACTCCTGATCTTCCAAGTATCTCTTCACCTCATGGTACCAAGGTTTCTCAGTCACTACCTCAGCCTCAAGATCACAACAGTATGCCGGTTCGTCCAGTTTCCAGATAATGACCCGGGGAGTCTCATTGTCCCATTTGACTTTGAACATGGAAGACATCGTAGCTAACGCGTCTGCCAGCTGATTCTCCTCTCTCGAAAAGTGTTCAAAGGTTATCTCTGTGAAGTTGGGGATCAATGTCAACACACATTCTCTGTAAGGAATAAGATTCGG
Source organism: Vicia faba (assembly GCA_948472305.1). Taxonomy (NCBI): domain Eukaryota; kingdom Viridiplantae; phylum Streptophyta; class Magnoliopsida; order Fabales; family Fabaceae; genus Vicia; species Vicia faba. The sequence goes on from OX451736.1 coordinate 691,984,546, forward strand.
ATGTTTCGTATCCCATTCCCCTTTGATCTGATTGATCACGAGAGCGGAATCTCCGAAGACACTCAGGAACTTGATCCTTAAGTCAATTGCAGCTTGAAGACCCATGATGCATGCCTCATACTCCGCCATGTTATTGGTGCAGTTGAAACATAGCCGGGCAGTGAGTGGAGTATGAGTGCCTTGAGAGGATATGATTACAGCGCCGATACCGTTACCCAAAGAGTTGGAGGCTCCGTCAAAGTGCATAGACCATCGGGATCCTTCCTCGGGTCCTTCATCTGGTCCAGGTACTTCACAATCAGTCACTATCATGATGCTTTTGTTTGGAAACTCAAAGTTCATTGACTGATAGTCATCTACTGCTTGGTGTGCCAAGTGGTCTGCCAATACACTTCCTTTGATGGCTTTCTGAGTCGTGTATTGGATGCCGTATTCTGTCAAGATCATTTGCCATCTTGCTATTCTCCCAGACAGAGCAGGCTTTTCGAATATGTACTTTATAGGATCCATCTTTGAGATCAAAAAGGTAGTGTGAGTCAGCATATACTGTCTCAGCCGGCGAGCAGCCCATACCAAAGCGCAGCAAGTTTTCTCGAGCAGTGAGTATCGGGTCTCACAGTCGGTAAACTTTTTGCTAAGGTAATAAATGGCATGCTCTTTTCGGCCAGACTCATCATGCTGCCCCAGCACACACCCCATTGAGTTGTCAAGTACTGTCAGGTATAATATCAAAGGTCTCCCTTCAACCGGTGGCATAAGAATGGGTGGTTCTTGGAGATACTCTTTGATTCTGTCAAAAGCGGCCTGACATTCATCATTCCAACGTACTACCTGATCTTTCTTCAGCAGCTTGAAGATTGGTTCATAGGTAGCGGTTAGGTGTGAGATGAATCGGGCAATGTAATTCAGGCGCCCTAGAATGCCTCTGACTTCTTTCTCTGTCTTAGGAACTGGCATCTCTTGAATGGCTTTAACCTTGGCAGGGTCCACTTGGATACCCTTATCACTTACAACGAAGCCTAGCAATTTCCCAGATCTTACCCCGAAGGTGCACTTGTTCGGGTTCAACCTTAGCATGTTCAACTTCAGACGGTCAAACAGTTTATGCAGATGATCAAGGTGTTCCTCCTCAGTTTGGGACCTTGCAATCATGTCGTCGACATATACCTCAATCTCATGATGGATCATGTCATGAAATAAAGCAACCATGGCCCGTTGGTAGGTTTCCCCAGCGTTTTTCAACCCGAATGGCATGACCTTGTAGCAGAAGGTGCCCCACTGAGTAACAAAGGTAGTCTTTTCCATGTCTTCAGGTGCCATCTTAATCTGATTATAACCTGAAAAACCGTCCATGAAGGAGAATACCTTGTGCTGAGCAGTATTATCAACCAGAACGTCAATGTGAGGTAGGGGGAAGTCATCTTTGGGGCTGGCCCTGTTCAGATCCCTGTAGTCAACACACATTCTGACTTTACCATCCTTCTTTGATACCGGCACCACATTAGCAACCCACTGAGGGTAAGAAGTCACTGCAAGAAACCCGACATCAAACTGTTTCATAACCTCGGCTTTGATCTTCTCAGACATCTCTGGACGCATACGACGGACCTTTTGCTTAACCGGAGGGCAGTCTTCCTTGGTAGGCAAGTGATGGACCACAATGTCGGTATCCAAACCAGGCATGTCTTCGTAGGACCAGGCGAAGATCTCCACATAATCATGTAACATTTGAGTCAACCGTTGCTTCACGCTGAGCTCCAGATTAGCACCAATCTTGACTTCCTTTTTATCTGTATCAGTACCCAGATTTATTGTTTCCACCGGCTCTTCGTGTGGTTGAATTGCCCTCTCTTCCTGGAGTAACAGTCTTGCAAGCTTGCCAGGCACTTCGCAATCATCTTCACCTTCGTCTTCGGCTAAGTTGATCGAATTTTCGAAGTCATAATTGGCAGTAGCAGAGTCGTTACCAGTGAGATCCAGAGTGGAGTGAAACCTGTATGAGTGAGTGTGTGTAAATACAGCTGTTTTGCAATATATAAAGAAAGGAAAGAAAGAAAAGGAGCATAAGATTTGAAATGCGAGAAAACGTCCAAGGTTTTTATTCATGATATATGTAAATGACAGTTATAAGCCCTCACAAATGAAGCCACGATGCCCCGGGTAAGACACTGGGCCATAGAGTTTCAATTCATTATTTATTACAAATAACAAAAACAAAGGAATTCATTACTGCGTAACGAAAGTAACAGGCGTATGATCTTTAGCAGTCCAATTGGTCAATCCACCATCAGTCGTCGGGTAGATCCAGCCATCGAACTCTGATTCTTCCACTTCGTCTTCCTCCCCAACAGCATTTACTCCTGGATTGGTGATGAGCACAGGAGGTCTTCTGGTCCTTGCCTTGCGTACAGCCCTCTGAGCCTCTGCAGTAAAACCCAGTCCAAACTTGTCAGTTTTTGGTGTAAAATTAGGGAGCCTGCCCCAGTTAGCACATTCACCTTTCTCGATTACAGCCCGGGCGTCCTTCAAGGAAGCCATCTTCAAGGGAAAGTCCTCTTCAACGACTGTTTCTGCTGCCGCCAATGTTGGAGGTACCTCTTCAAAATGCTGAAAGGGGGTTTCAATAAACTCCCCGTCCATCTCAATATACCGGAAGGAATTCAAGTGACTAACCATATACTCCTCCTCTCCCTGCACAGTGACAATCTTCCCTCTGACGGGGTACTTGAGCTTCTGGTGTAGGGTAGAGGTCACTGCCCCAGCTTTGTGAATCCAAGGTCGACCCAGTAAACAGGAATAAGATGGACGGATATCCATCACATAGAAAGTTGAGTCGAATACTTGAGAACCCACACGAATAGGAATTACTACCTCTCCATGAACCATCCTTTTAGAACCGTCAAAGGCTCTGACAATGATGTTGCTAGGTTTCAGCTCCAGGCCCTCACAATCCAACTGGTCTAAGGCCTTTTTGGGTAGCACATTCAGGGAAGAACCGGTGTCCACCAACACATGAGCGAGAGTAGTGCCCCTGCATTCTATAGAGACATGCAGGGCATCATTGTGGTTCTTTCCCTTGGTAGTAAGGTCCGCATCCGAGAAGCTCAAACCATTGTCAGCTGTCAAATTGGCTACGCAATCAGTAAACTGATCTGCAGATGTCTCCTATGGCACATGGGCCGTCTTTAGAAATGAAATTAGGGCCTTAGCATGGGCCTCTGAGCACAGCAGCAAGGAGAGCATAGAGATCTTGGAGGGTGTATGCCCCAGCTGTTCAACGACATTGAAGTCGCTCTTCTTGATTATCTTTAGAATTTCCTCCATCTCTTGCTGGGAGGCTTCAACATTCACAGATTTTGGTGCCTCCATCCGGGCAGGCTCATCATCAATCCCTTTGCCCCGAGTATTATATGACTCGGCAGCAGGGGAAGCAACTTGATCAGAAGTGGAAACGGGCGCACTTGCAGGTGTTATAATGAGGGGTTTTCGAATAGCTGGTGGTGCAATGTCAGGCGAGAAGAGCCTGCCACTGCGGGTAACTTTAGCTGGACCAGTGATATTGCTAATACTGGTACCAGTGTCGAACTCTTGCTTTATACCATGTACATATACATCTGCCCCATAGTGCCATGGGACAGCCTTATCAGATTCATAGGGGAGAGGCCCCGGAACAGTAATAACAATGGGTGCGACAGTCATGATCTTAACTGGCTTCCTCGGGGGAGCCTTGATTGGATTGTTGAAAATTGTAACGACGGATACTTCTTCCACAGGAACAAACAGAACAGCGGTCTTCTTGAACAGAATTTCCTTGCTATCCATCAGGCCTTGGATGCCTAACTTCAGCAACGGACAACCAGTAGGGGTAATAGCACACAAAAGGCAACCCTTGCTGCAACCCGGAAATAAACCGGCCAGCAGTAGGTTCCTCTTAACAGTCATCAGAGGGGTAGCTACATCATTCACAGAAACGGCATATAAGTCTTCATCAATGGAATTTACTCCATGCTGGGGCATAGGAGCAGTCATCACATTTGGCCTCTCAGGCGCTTCAAATTGTATTTCCTTTGCATCAATAAGGTCCTGCGCCTTATTCCTCAGGGCCCAGCAGTCATCAGTAGAATGCCCCGGGCTATCGGAGTGATAAGCACAGCGAGCATTTGGATTATACTTGGGGGATGCAGTATTCACAACCTTCGAGGCCTCCCTGACAGTCACCAAGTTAGTTGATAGCAGTTGCGGCAGGATTTGTGATAAGGTCATACTCAGCCGGGTAAACTCTCTTCTGGGTCTTTCAGCCCTTTGTTGATTGAGTTGCCGAGGAGCGGCAGTAGGTTTAGCAATCACCACCGCGTTGACAGATTGGTGGCGCTCTGGTTTATCTTGCCTCCTAGGCCCATATACAGCACTGGCCTCCTTCTTAAAGGGTTTCTTCTCAGAATTTGAAGACGCACCTTTCTGAATCTTACCGGACTTCATTCCAGCCTCTATCCTTTCCCCAGTCAGAATAAGGTCAGTGAATCCTGCAGACGATTTGCCAATAAGATGATTGAAAAACGGCCCGGATAGGGTCCCCAAGAACATATCCACTAGCTCACGGTCTGTTAATGGAGGTTGCACCCTGCCAGCCAGGTCCCTCCACTTCTGTGCATACTCTTTAAAACCTTCGCCTGATCCTAGCGACATACCCTGGAGTTGGGTACGTGTAGGAGCAAGGTCGGCATTATATTGATACTATTTGTAAAAAGCAGTAGCCAACTCCTCCCAGTTACGAACTTTGGTTCCATCCAGCTGATAAAACCGTTCGAGATGAGTCCCTGAAAGACTCTCCTGGAAGAAGTGGATCCACAAGTTCTTATCCACTGTGTACGGCTGAATCTTCCGCACATAAGATCTGAGGTGTAACTTAGGGCAGGACGCCCTGTCATATTTGGTGAAAGATGGTGCTTTAAACTTGTGAGGGATGATCACACCAGTAGACAAACCCAAGTCTCTAAAATCCAAACCAGGAACTTGTTGGATCTCCATGGCGTTCAGACGGTCTTCCAGCTGCTTGTACCGGTCTTCAGCCGGAGGATACTGTTCCTCATTAAAATCAGTCTCGTTGTCAGAGACTACCGGACTTGGAGCCTTTCCCCCCTGGGGACTGTCTTTGCCTACAGAAGAACCAGCTTCCTCGTTCTGCAGAGTATTACCAAACCTCCGGCCCGAGTTGAAAAGAACAGTTCTCTTCTTCTTCTTCTCCTTCTTCAGGAGCAAAGCCTTCAGCTCTTCTTGGCCTTGAGCCAAACCCATGATCAGCTCTTGAAATTGTGCATTCTGCGCCTGAAGGGCCTTGATAGACATCTCGGTTGATGATTCAGGGCTCATGATGCTGAAATAAACAGCGAAGAACAGTAAGCAACCTGAAAAGAAGAATACCTGCTATGCACATGATGAATGGAATGCGTATGATTTATGTTTTCAAAGACAATCGGGAATCAACTTTGTAAACAAAAAGGAACACACTTCATTAGATTCAACTTTGAAATTTAAATTGTTCGACAGGTTGCCCTTAGGTGTTACATAAAATGGAAATACTGAAAAGGGAAATAAAACTGTAAAAGAACATCCAAAGCTTATTAGTGATCCCATGGTCTTCTCTTCTCAGTACGGATGTAGTCATTCAGAGCTCGCTCATTCTCCAACTGCTTTGTCAACTTCTGGATCTTCAGTTCCTGCTCGTTGTACTTTTCCCGATAAGAATCCCATTCTTCTCACAGCTGCGACCAAGACCTCTTTAATGTCTCATAATCAGTAGGTATCTTAGGAGGGAGGACAGTTGGAGGAGCCCCATCTTTGTCAGGATACTTAAGAATGACGGGTCTGACAGCTTCGTATGGCATACCTAACTTCTGAGCACGGATGTGAACCCATTTGTAGTAGGCTTCCATAGGTAGAGAAGTCTTTGGCCCCAACTCTTGTGGATCAGCTTTATGAACTCTGTCCCAAGCCTTGATGAACCTACGACGCAACTCGTCACTATCCACCTGAAACTCAAAACTGATGTGAGGCACCAACATCTCATGAGGCCCTGCTCTTCTGGCCCTTCCAAACTGACGGAGCGCTAGACATGGATTGTAAGAGATTCCTCCTTGAGTACCAATCAAAGGAACATTAGGTTATTCTCCGCAACGATCAATAACAGCTACCTCATCCAAACCTCTGAGAGTCCAAATGACGTCCTTATCAGTGAGAGACATTAACCTGTGAGCCCAACCTCTTCCTTCTTGGTTCTTCAGTACGAACTTGGGGAGGTGCGAAATAAACCACCTCACCATCAAAGAGATACAACACCACAGAGTTCCTCGTCTTCGGGCAGTACGAGCATAAAGTTGTTGTAGGATATCACCCAAGAGAGTGGGCACAGGATTATGAGACATGAAGATCCTTATGGTAGTGACGTTAATGAAATTATCAGGATTAGGGAACAAGACTAGACCATAGATTAAGAGAGCCAGGATGTCTTCATATGCCCTAAAGTCCAAGTCATTCTAAAAACTGTTAGCTTTACCAACCAGAAATTTGGCCAAGAAACCCTTAACTCCGCTTCTAGTCACCCAGTTGTCCATTACTTCTTGGTGAGTCAAGGGGAGAGCTGCAACAACCTCCTCAAGCCTGAGGGTCTTTTCCCAACCAGTGTAGGGAGTCTGATCCAAGATAGGGATACCAAGAAAATCAGAGAACTCTTTCAGGGTAGGGACCAGCTGGAAGTCTTGAAAGGTGAAGCACTGGTACAGAGGGTCATAGAACTGGGTCAGGACACTCATCAGCTGTTGGTCCCACTTTGCCGTGACTAAACTGAGAAGAGAACCATGCCTCTGGATGAAGGAAGTAGTATTTGGAATTCTACTAACCAACTCTTCAAGCAACTCAGGTGGGTGAACAAAGTTGAACCGGATAGTATTCCTTCGCATAGGCATCATGATGTCCTACAAAACAGAGCAAAGGTGAAACCCTCTTGTCTTTGAAATGGTCAGTCCTTATGCAGGATGCATGCAATGTTTATGATGGCATGATGTTATGATAAAGCACACCACGAATATTTACAAAGGCAAACATGATAAGGCACACAAGTCACACAAGATAAGACCTTAGAGTTTAGGCCAGCATGAGGTCTAGGTATTACCCTCTTTCAGTTTGTTGGTTCATACCTGTCCTATCAAAAGTAACCGGGTTCTTAGAGGATCCCAATATCAATGACTACCCTCAATCGGTCATAACTCCAGCATCGCAATCTTTTCTTGCAGCCAGAACCATCACGAGAGTTTAGCCTCAATGGGCGTAGCATACTGCTACCGTTCTATTGGCCAAGTTGTGTCTTTTAAGGTTCTAAGGTCTGTTGGTGCTTAATGACTCCTCAGAAGACCCATATTCTCCTCGTTGCAACACAAGGGATATCGGTACAGACCAAGGCGCCACACCAATGTAGCCACTGCTTCACCTATGTCGGTCTATGCCGGACAGGTCCCTCACAGCTTATGCTACCTAAACAGGGTATCCCCAGATCCGGGTTAGGATCTATGTAACTCCGATGCAACCCACAATTTAAAGCAAACAAGTTAAAACAATTGAAAACACAGTTATGAACTATCCTAAGGTACACCTCACTTTAAGTCCCCAGCAGAGTCGCCAGTTCTGTGATCGGTGGATCTGGAACTGACTGTTTAACGCTGGTTCGCGAAATGTCACGGAAGCAAGAGTCGCCACCGTCTTTTATTTTCTCCAATATGGAAAGGACAAAAGCACAGAAAAATTCCTTATTGAGATTAGTTCTCGGTTCGGGAGGTAGATTTATAGAAAGGGAAGGTGTTAGCACCCTTTCTATCCATGGTTATCCATGGGCTCTTAGATACTTGCTCATTTGTGTTTTCAAAATGTTTGTTTGCTTTTCAAGGTGAGTGGGTTTGAAAAAGTTCCGTTTAAAATTTCAGTTCGACTCTTGTATCAGTCCTCAAGAGTGTTTGAAAAGTTGTTTTTGAAAGCTTTTTGCAAAGTGTCGGTGTGAAAAGAAGTTTTTTATTTGTTTTGAATTAGAGCAAGTATCTACGAGTCATCTACCTACCCTAAGGAATTAGTCTGTGTAAATGTCCTTGAGGTAATTCCATCCCACCATTGAGGGGTAGGTAGCACCACCGTTGGAGGTATTCGGGTCAATTCGAGTTTAGGGACAGTGTGGTCACCAGAGCAATAGGAGGACACCTTAGAAGCTACCCCCATGCCATGTTCATGGACATGAGGACTTACTAAAACGTCCTCTACTCGACGACCACGTTTCGAGGGGCAAGGCAACAGTGAGGCGTACCCTAAGAATGGTGTGTGAATTGTGTGTCATTTTCAGATATTATTTGTCTTGTCATGCATTGGGTGTTCTACGCTTTGATTTTATTTTTGGCCATACATTCTTTCATGTGATAGTTAGCAATTAAGAGGTGCGGAAATTAAAATGCGAAAAATAAAGGTCCTACGCTATTACAAGGCGCGGGTCTATACATCGCCAAATTAAACAAAGACTCGATTTGAATAAAAGTACGGAAAGTAAATGTCCTAATTACCTATTACAAAGCTTTGGGGCAGTTACATAAATTTAAAACGAAAAATAAAGACAAGCGCGCGAAAGGAAACTGGAATCGAAAGTGCGAGGGCGTTGGACCCTTTAAAGAAGTTAAATTGAAATTACAAATTAATTAAATTATTTAATAAGAAAGAGAAGTTATTTTTGATGTTTTTTTGGTATTTAGTGAAAATAAAGAAAATTGATTAAAATTAAAAAATTAAATAAAACCCTAATTCTAGTTTGTTTTTAATTATTAAAAAAAATGTTTAAGTTTTGACCTAATTTACATTAATTATTTAATTACAAGTCTATTTACAAAATAATTAAGAATTAATAATAATGAAAAAGGTTATTTATTATGAAAAAGAATAAAAGTATTAAAACCCTAATTTCTACATTTTTAGTTTATTAAAGAAAAAAAAAGTTAAAATTAAACCTAAAATTAAACTAATTTGGTTATTATAATTTATTTACAAAATTAATAGAAATTAATATTAATAAAACATATTTTTTTGTTTTATGATTTTTTGTTTTTTTTTTGTGTTATAAAATTTATTTTATGAAATACATTAAGAACAATAAAACAAATTAAAAAGAATTAAAAGGAAAAGAAAGAAAAATTAAAAGGAAGAATACAAACAGCAGGGGGTGTCTGGCCCCTTTGGAGGTGTTTTTATGAGAATTTTGGCCCATTAATTCAGGCCTTTTTGGACTTTCTGGGATTGCATAGGGCATGGTTGACTAACGTGCATGATGGTCTCCCCATTCTGGCCATTAGATGGAGCCCTAGGGGCACTTGGCAAGTCTCAGCACTAGGACATATGGTGTGCTGCAGGATGGACACTACATAGAAGCACATTAGTGAAAAAAATATGGAAATAGTGGGGGACCTGGGAATCGAACCCAGGTCCCAGTACCTGTAGTACACGTCTGCCACCAATTGAACTAGCGCGTTTGTTTGTAAGGTTAATGGAACATGATTAATATGAGAGAGAAACAAGTATTATGCTGGACAATGAAAAAAAGCGCGCCAATGTTTAAACTGTCTAGTCACCGTTTAACACCTCATCGTCTCTTTCCTTGCTTCTTTGCTTTCTCCTGAAAATACAGATGGATAGCGGGGGTTTTAAACCCCCACTAAATGGTACTTACAAAAATAGCGAATAGAGCATAATGAAAAAGAAAAAGGGCGCGAGGTATGGGTTCTACTCGTTTGGAGCTTCTGAGTTCAGTGGTACAAGTTTCGTGGCCTAATTTTTCCAGATGAGGAAAGCCCCAAATTCAAACTCCTGAAACCCTAGAATGCTTCAATGGCGTATTCTTGTACAGGCAGCCATTCTTCAATTTAATGGTACCATTAGCTTTGGAATGATCATGTTAGTACAAATTAAACATTAAAATGCATTGATATGGCATGTAAATTCAAATACGATTAAGAAAAATTTCATGAACAGGGCGACTGTGTTCTACCACTTCTTCGAGTATGGAGACTTGGCTTTGGTTGGAAAAGATTCCTGGTAGTGTCAGGAGTCTATTGGAATGCCTTTGAGACCTTGAATCACACTGCAACTATGAAAACAGATTTTAGATTTTTTATGAAAAAATGCAAGTTGTGATCTTATGCTTGAGCGCAGCTTTCTTGTTCTTTGCCTTAGGGTTCTCTTTGCATATGTATGAGGAATCATTCTAGGTCAAAAACAAAGCCCATGATCCATGTATTCAATGCTTTTGAATTTGTGATTTTCCATGATCTTTTTCAATCTTTTTCATTCCTTTTTTATGCCAATCATTGCCAATCATATTGAATCTTTCCTTATTGAATAGTGCACGAAATATTGAGTGAATATGCTGCATAAAAGGATTTGGAAAATATATTTTAGTATTTTTCTTATATTTTATTTTAATTAAATGAATTAATAGGATAATAAACTCAATTAATTAATTAAAAATAAGAAAATAACTCCCCTTTGGGTCAATGGGTCGTGCATGGCTTTTGGGTGATGATTCTTGGAAGAAATTGAGGCCCATTAGCAATTTTGAGGCATTTGAAGCAAAGTTGACTTTTCAAAATTCCCAAAAATTTCCCAACTTCCACAAGGCATATCTTGCTCAATTTTTAAGCTTTGATCATGTTCTTGGACATTTTGGAAAGGTCTTGAAGTTGTCTAACCAATTCCCTTGGTCCCATGTCATTTTGATTTACCAATCTCAAGTTATGGTTTTTGACTTTAAGTGCCTTTTTGTTGACTTTTGAAAATGACCTATAATGTTGAGATTGATAACTTTTTTGTGAGAGCATTTCTTGGACTTGAAGTGTGAAGAGGATTTGTAGGAAATGTCATTCTCTTCAAAATGAGCTTTGGATGGAAGTTATGCCTTGGTCAATTTGCAGTTGACTTTTTCAACTGTCCAAATATAGAAACTTTTGCATCTTGAGACTTTTTGAGCCATGCCTTGAGAATCATGATCAAGAATTGATCAAATGATGTTTGTGGCTTCAAAATAAGATGTTGATCAAAAATTTTGACTTTTGACTGTCAAATGACCATTTTGCCCCTACAGTTAACTGTTGAGCAATTAGGGTTTTTGACTGTGCAATTTTGTGCTGTAAGTCTTGAAAATTGGCATAAGGATGCTTGACAATGTTTATGGGCATGTGGGACTTGTTTGGACCCTTGGAAACTTCAATTTCTTTGCCAAAACCAAAACCCTAATTTTTTACTGTTAGGAGGCCATTGGACTGTGCAACCTTTGGGAGATTTTGAAGCATGATCTTAGCAAACCTTGAAGAATATGGGAGGGCAAATTTTGGGGTACAACAGGGGGGAAGAATGTAACATCCCATTTTTTAAGCATGACATGTTAAGAGTTATTAAGAAAGAATGAATGGATTAGTTGGATTTGAACTAATGGCATTTTGGTTAATACTACTTAGTTGAAGTGAAATTTAGTCATTAAACATAAGTACATGGGATCTTAAGGGCATGTTTGCTGGATAACATTAGAAAATCATATTTTTTATGAATATAAAGTAGAGAGAGAAAATAAGTCATATCTCTCATTTCAAAACTTCTTTTTCGTATTCCATGGACACCTATCACTAATCAGGTCATAATTCTCTACTTGTAACTCTGATTTAAGAAATTTTTTAAGTTTTGGAATCTACATGAAATTCTCTTCAATTTGATATATGATTTTGTGTTCATAAGTTTTGTACTGAAAGAGAAAACGCGATTGAAGTTGGAACATTCTTGCTGAAAATGGGTAATAAAGAGTTACGAATTTCATGGTGTTGGAGGTGAAACCTTGGTCAAGAGTGGAGCTCAATGGAAGCATGAACATCATCCAAACCTCTATTAATGCAAGGTGAGTCTCATTATAATAGAGGCTTGGGGAAAAAATTATTTTGGGGAAAATTAGGGAAGAAGGGTTTTGAGTGATACATGCATCATAATCCTTGATAATGCATGATTCTGACTCTAATGGTGTAATAGTATTTTCATGCATCCCTATTTTGACACGTATGTTGTTTATTTCGCATTGCATATGGAATTTGGGCTTTTGGAGATCTAAGTCTGAATTCTGCGTTTTCTTATTTTCTCTATGCAGTATAGTTCGCTTAGCGAACTATAGCTCGCGTAGCTAAAGTCTGAGACTTAAAGAGAAATTATGCAGTAAAGTTCGCTTTGAGAACTATGATTCATGTAGAGAAGTAGCTTTCGCTACAAAGTTCGTATAGAGATAGTATGGGACTGAAGAAAAGAAATTAAATGATTATTCGCTGGTAGTTTACTTAGGGAATCAGACATTCAATGGGAGTTTGCTTAGAGAACTGTGACTTTCATAACTTGGTGAAGCTATTCACCTTGTTCACTGGGACTTCGCTTAGCGAATCGAGCATTCGCTAGAAGTTCGCTTAGCGAACCTGTCCTGACAGAATAACATGATTTTCTCCTCAAGTGCAGAAATGTTCCAAAATCGGGAACGGATCGCCTTAGTAACCATCTAACAATATTGTATGTATGTCTAAGGCTAATGTGTTACCACATATTCTCTTTTAAATTTTCATGGATGTTATTTGTGCCTAATACATGTTATTGTTGAAACGTATTATGTGATGGATAAATGTATGAACATTGTGTTTCCCGTTTGTTCCGGGGTGGACGATTCAGATGGATTGCCCGTGTGTGGCTTGATGAGCTTGATTGCATGATATATGCTTGAATTAAAGTAGACCTAAGCTATTAGGTGGTAAAACGCTTATGACAGTTATTACCGACACGATAAGGTGTGTGATTCTATCAGCGTTATCGGTAAGTCATACACACCTGAGTTACCATTATAATGTGCATGTGGGGGTCTGATAGGGCATTTCCCCACTGTAGCGGTGAAAATCGGAGATCAAGCTATTAATTAACTTGACTCACAAAAAGCAAGAGTCGCCACCGCGCTTTATTATTTCCAAGGGAAAAGGGAAAAGAGCGAAATAAAACCCTAAAATATGCAATGTAAAGTAATATTTAAAAGTAATGAAAATACAATGCGTTTTTAAAAGAGATTGAGAGTTCGGGGGTTGGTTATACAATGGGAAGGTATTAGCATCCACTGCATCTGCAGTACTCCGCAAGAACCTTTTGAAATATCTGTTTTTTATTAAAAGTTGTTTGTTTGATTAAAATTACTTGTTTGGCTAAAGTGGTTTGTTTGGACTTGTTTTGAAGATACGACGACCTAGTGTCGAGGTTTTGGCTTAAAAAAAAGTGTGAGCTTTAAAATTGAGTCTTTTGGGAAAATTATCTTAAGTTTAGCAAAATAGTAAACAAGCAAAAAAATGAATGAAGGGGTTCGCGCAATCGTATGAGATATGTTCGGTGACATGAAGTCAACAAATTTAATTCTTTCCCTTGGAGTAAAACAAAGACTATAGACATAACATTCACCAACAAAGAAAATTATAAGAGAATAAGCAAACAAATTAAATGAACAATAAGGAGAATCAAATGTGAAGACAAAGAAAGTAAAAGTGTGAAATAGAGATATAACTAAAACAAAAGAAATATCCAAGCTAAATTAAAGTTCCAAAGTTATCAAAAGTAATTATAAACTAACTAAAATTCTAAAGTTACTAAAATAGTTTTAAATTAACTTAAGATTACTAAAATAATTCTAAACTAAATAATATTGTAAAAATTGCTAAATTAATTATAAATTAAACTTAAAATTCTAAAGTTACTTAAATAAACTAAATGAAAATTCTATAATTAGTAACTAAACTAGATAAAGATTAAAACTCAAATGATAACTAAATTAAATTAAACTAAATAATAAAGCTAAAAAAAACAAATATTATTATAAGAAATTGAAACTAATCTAACCTAAATTAACTAAACAGAACTAAGAAAAACTAATAAAATTAACTAAATGGCATACGGTATAAACAGAAGAAAAAAAAGGAGGTGAAATGTGAAATTTGATGCTGGGCTGTAAATGGGGTAAGATCCAAGATGCAAAACATAATAAAAAAATTTAAAAAAAAGGAATAAGTAGAAGAAAGCATATGGGCTCGGGTCATGTTGGGAAATTAAGAGGAAGGAAAAGTTTTTGAAAAAAAACCTAATTTGGAAAGAAGGGGCGCCGAAATCTTGTTGGGAAGAGGAAAATTACAGATTCGATTTTGATTCCCCATTAAACTCTACTTCCTATGCTTTATCGATAAACAACATTCTAATACTCTCTCTTCCCTATTCAAAATCTTCAACTTTTATCCTTGCCTCTAACCTTTGTGCGTCTTCACCACCACCATGTACATCCCGAAATCGAAGGCGAAAACTGAAGATTCTGAGCTTTCTTACCCTAATGGAAGTCAAATTTCTCTCCATCGCGGACTCGAAGCCGGCACGGTGGGAGAAAGAGGAAGCTGAGGAAACCCTAAATTAGCAGAATTTGGGGAAAACATTAATCCAGGTGACAACAAAGGGTAAGATGCAAGCTGTAAATTCAAACAACCAAAAGGAACTGGAGAAGACGGCATCTGAAACGGTAACTGTGGTTGAGCCACTAGAGACTGAGCAAGCTGAGCAGGCTGAGCAACCACCTGTTGCGGCGGGGGTTGGTTCTCTTGTTGTTCCGGTTCCTGCTGTGGTTGTGGTTGTTGTTATTCTTGCTCTGGTTGAGGTTGATGCCATGAAACCGGATGAGGAGGAGGCAAAGGAGAAAATCCAGAGAAGCTTTTGGAATCCATGGTGGAGACAAAATTCTGCATATCGCACATGTAAGCGGAGATAGGAGATTCAGCAGCGGCGTGAACGGTGGGAAACGACGGCAACAAAGATAACGGTGCTTGAGGTCTACCAAAGCCAGGAAAGATCTGATTAAAGTTAAGACCGTTAAAGTTAAAGTTATGCGACGGCAGAAGATGAGGACGGGAGTTACTGTTAAGTAACGGCGGCGGACGGTTAGTGATGTGAGGCAACGGAGGCTAAGATACTTTAGTTTTCTTGTTCTATTTCAGATTTTTAATATGATGCTAGTAATGGGTTTACATATTCAAATATGGAAATGGTGAAGTTTAAGGCTTACCTGCGAGACGGAGAATCATATCGGTTATTGTTGAAACAAACTCTTCACGAATGCGTAGAAGAATACCAGAGGGAAATATACATTAGGTACAAATTCTTCTTCTAATTTATTTGACTTCGGTTGCTGCTGTTTCAAAATTATCTTTCAGTCTTTGTTGAAATTGCGTTTTAGTTGCAAGTTGTGTTGAACTGGTACTCTGTTGCAGGCAGCTTGAAGGTGATTGTCGATGGATGTTGGGCGGAATGGGTGTTACGATTTAATAATGGAAATTGAGATGGGTTGGGGAAGGAAGTATACAGAGGGGTTTTGTTCAGTTGAGTGGAAGGGTGGCTAGCTTCAGAGTTGGTCGGAAATGGTGGTGGTGTGGAGTTGTTACGGTTTACCAGTGGCGGTGTTGTTCGTGAGGTGATAAAGGGGAAACAGAAGCAGGTGGGTTACTGTTGTTGAGAGGGGAATGAAGGCGGAGGGAGATGTAATTGAAGGGAGTTAGTTACAGTGGTGAATTGATAGAGGTTGGGTTGTTTGAAGAAGAGGAAACAGGAGGGAGTATCACGCGTTGGAAAGAGAGAAGAGGAAATACTGTAAGTGCAATTGTTTTTTTGTTTTTTTCTTTTGTGTATTTTGTCTGTTAATTTTCTCCCCCTCCTTTTCTCTACTGCCTTCCTATTGTTTTATAGAAGATGGGAGATGGAATTGGAGGGACTTTTGGGGGGAAATTCCAGTGAGTTTGGACTAATATGGTAATCTTTTTTTGGATTTTTGATGCAGATTTGTTATGGTCACTTTCATGTAAATTCTTCTTTGGGTGTATTGTGGTGCAGATTTACATCAAAGCAGTAGCAGGGTGCAGCAGCATGTCTTCACAGGTTTTCGGCAGCATTGCAGCATACTTTTGGAACAGTAGTGCAGCATACTTTTGGCATTATTTGGGCAGAATTTCGGATCAAGAACAAGCCTTAGCTTTAGGTTTAGATTTTTGTTTTCTTGTACAAACACTTGTGTAAGATTGTTGTGGTAACTTGTAATTTTGACTTAGAGCTTGATTGAATGTAATTTGGGAATTTAAACTTGTGCAACTTGCAAATGGATGAGACAAAGGTTATTTGGAACTTTGAAATTATATTTTTGAGATGTCTTGAGAATTGAATGAGTTTGAATAATGGATGATGAATAGTTAGTAAATGATTTGTTTGATATCCGGTTTTGTTATTGATGCAAAAATCATGAACTTGTCCTATGAATAATCGTGTGATGATATTGATGTGGTCCCACTCTGCAATTTTCTTCCTCTATTTTTGACAAAAACAAACAAATAATAACATAATAGTAACAATAATATAAGAAGAAGAAAAAAGTATTAGTAACAATAAATAAAATAAAATAATAAAATGCAACAATGATAATAACAATAATGAGAACAAAAATAAAAATAATTAGTAACAATAAAAGATGAAATAATAAAATGCAATAAAGATACTAATAATAATAATAATAATGAGAAAAAGGGAAAATAGTTAGTAATATCTAAAAGAAATAGAAATAGATTAAAATAAGAAAAAAATAATAATAAGACAGATTTTTGAACTAAAACAAATTCATTGGAAATATGATAGAAAATGCAAATGATAAACTATTTTAATTCTTTTTTTTTTAAATAGAAATTAAAATGATGAATAAAAACAAGAAAGTATGCGAAATGATTGATTTTTCAAATTAACGACAAAATATGCACCAGTCGAAAAAAGTGAAGGGGCGAAAAATGGGGTGCGACAGTTGTGCCTTGATGAATCAGTCTTCGAGAATCCATAATCAACCGTACTTTTGGATTGGGAGACTCAAAACCTTAATTGAGGCGCGACACCTGATGCTCTTGATTCAGACCTGTCTCTGCACATGACACAAAAGAAAACATGAACATACACCTTTGTATGTGATTAGAAATTAGTGATACATATGCTAAAAATGTTCAAAACACTTGACAATCTTTGCATAGCCAAAGCTCGAAGGTGAGACATTAAAACCGACCGTATTTCATGACCTTGACTTATCTTAAAAAATGCAAAAAATAAAAATGGGATCTTAGGTCAAAAATTGGGGTACAACAGCTGCCCCTATTTAAGTTTCTTCTATCTGGAGATATGAAGATTGGGATCTTTATTTCGACGAGATTGAAGGGACTTAAATATAGAATACACAATTTTTGGCCTTAAGATACCGCGATTATGTTAATGATATGAAATGAATGTAATGCTCTGAATTTTATGGGGAATGACGCCATATGAGACAGACTATGCTGGAGAAACCAAGCACATTATACAGTAATCCCACAGAGGAAGAGGTTGTAACTCCACTGGGGAAACAAAGTCATAGACTTCAAATGAGAGACTCTTGAATGATTTACATCAGTATTGAGACTGGAAAAGGTAATGATTTACATCAGTACTGTGACTGGAAAATGATTGACATCAGCATTGTGGCTGGAAAATAAAATGATTGACATCAGCACTGTGGCTAGAAAACAAAATGATTGACATCAGCACTGTGGCTGGAGATAAACATCTCTGATTTCTGAATTTTACCAAGAACGGTAACACATTTCTTCTCTAACCAAGATATCGCTTGAAAAGGATAAAATAACAAACTTCCCCACGGGACTTTTCCGAAAGGGATGCCAGTTGCTGAGTAGACATTATTGTTGGGGATACACAAGCTGCTCAAATAAAGAGGCCGCCACTTGCTTCCTTTCAAAGGTGTCAATAACATACAAGCTGCTCATGAAGAGACCGCCACTTGCTTCCTTTCAAAGGTGTCAATAACATACAAGCTGCTCATGAAGAGACCGCCACTTGCTGTCTTCAAAGAATATTAAAGCACACAAGCTGCTCATGAAGAGACCGCCACTTGCTGTCTTCAAAGAATATTAAAACACACAAGCTGCTCATGAAGAGTCCGCCACTTGTTGCCAAAACCCACAAGCTGCTCATAAAGAAGCTGCCACTTGCTGTCTTCAAAGAGTATCAAAACACACAAGCTGCTCATGAAGAGTCTGCCACTTGTTGCCAATAACCCACAAGCTGCTCATAAAGAAGCTGCCACTTGCCATTTTCAAGGGAACAATAACACACAAGTTGCTCAAATAGATAAGCTTCCACTTGTTGTCTTCCAAAAAACTAACGTACAAGCTGCTCATGAAGAGACCGCCACTTTCCGTTTTCCGTACAAGCTGCTCATGAAGAGACCGCCACTTGCTGTTTTCAAAGGTGACAATAACATACAAGTTGCTCATGAAGAGGCTGCCGCTTGCCGTTTTTTTTCAAGGTATCAATAACATACAAGTTGCTCATGAAGAGACCGCCGCTTGATGTTTTTCAAGAGAAAAATAACACACAAGTTGCTCATGAAGAGACCGCCGCTTGCTGTTTTTAAAAGATAACAGTAACACACAAGTTGCTCATGAAGAGACCACCGCTTGCTGTTTTGTTGAAGATGCTCATAAAAATATCATAAAGATATTACTGGAGGTGAGAAGCAATAATTTCATCGAGGATGGACAAACTGCTCATGAAGAGATCGCCATTTGTCGTAGAGAAATCAGAAATAATCAAACTGCTCAAATAAAGAGTCAGTCGCTTGTTGTCATGTCGATATTCCAGAAGAAGGTTGTGATAACACTGCTGGGGAATAAAGTTCATCTTCAATGGGGAACCATGAATAAATCCTTCTTGGGGAGACCAAGTATTTACGTTGCAAAATAAATGCACTCTCCATCTAGGTTTCACAGCCTAGAGAGATCCACAGGGTATCATTCACAAGAGACAAAGCTCAATCCAGGAATAAACTGGAGAGAAAATAGTCAAACAAGACTCCACCCAATGAGGAAACAACTCAAATGGGGATTTATCCTATCCAGAGATGGAAAAGGAAAGCTAAAGCAAGATTCTTCCACGAGAGTTAACTCAGTGGGGAATTAGAAAAGAGGCGCACTTTCTGCTTAAGTTGACACTCTATTTGGAAAGATCAAATACGCTATTTGAATAGACATAACCAAGGTATACGTACTCAAAGACATCAACAAATACAACTGTGCATGCATGATGCAAGTGTGAATGAATAAATGAATGTCATGTATATGCTGACAAAACAGACAAGGGAGATGGACAGAAAATGATAAGACATCACAGTACAACTCGACACTCGGCTAATCTCAACAGGATGGTAACATTACTGGAGATAGAAAACAAAAGCCATCATTGGAGCAAAGTCCTTTTACAAGGCTTAAATCTCTTTGGAGAGGAAGATATTTTCAGGTAGAAAACCCAAAGTCCAATCTTCTATTGTCGACAATCCATTGAAGGGATAACAACACGAATAATGCTTCAGCTGGAAAAAGTCATGCTTAGCTGGAGATACTGGGAACACCACCCTCTGATAATGTGTGCAATACATATCACATATCTTGACAAATCTAGATTGACCCTGGGACCAATTTTGGATGCCCCAAGTTTACTGCTGATGAGCTGCATGTTGCACGACAATTCTTGCGAATAGCTTCACTTCTAACATGCCCCAAGCTATCTGGTTGATGAGGAGAAATCGTCTCAAGAGGATTTTACAAAAGACCTGGCATTCACCATGCTCTGGTGTCTTCAAACTCTTAGAGGAATTCATCAAATCTCGACGTGATTGCCCCGGATTGACTGTAGTTGGCACAACAAAGTCTTCAAATTTTACCCCAAAAGAGTAAACAAGTTGGGAAAGCATTAATTAGGAGAAGCAACATGTCTGTGCTTAAGGTCTTCAGGTGACATGCCCCTGGATATGATTTTTTCTTGACGTGATCCACCAATTACTCAACATAGTTTCAGGCCTTAAAAGAATAAACTCATCACTGGTGCTTATGTGAGCTTCCTTGATATCAAACAAATGTTTTGCAGTTAGAAAAAGTTTACAATGAGAATGAAAATTCTAATGCAACAGTTATGTAAGTCTTGAAGATTTTGAAAGATATCGCACAAATTTTGCGAGTTAAAGCACCATTTATTTTTGTATAGGAAAAACATATGATACCAACATAACTATTTAGAACATTCATGGGAGTCAGGAACACTATCTCATTGAATTATGCTTTCAAAATAACCTTGCTTCAATTAGGACTTTTGAAGGTTGTAACGTGATCTGGTTCATGGTTTTTAGAAAAAAGATTTTAAGGCTCAAAATATTTGGTGCCCACCCATTCTTCATGATGTTCTCCAACCCTATGTTCAGTTAATTCAACATGAGTGTTCATCTCTCAAAAGGATTTTGTGACGGTCAAGGAAACGACGAGGCTTTTGGAGTAGAAACCACCCTCATGTCTTCGTGTTTGTAGTCACCAATTTGTTCTTTGCCGAGGACTTTTCTTTGCAGTCCTTTTCTTTGCAATTTTTATTTTCCCTAACTTTTGCCTGAACTAATTCTTTTGAATTGATAGTCCAGCGGGATGCCTTAATTTTGCCTAAGTCACACGTTTTCCTGTTTTTTTGACTTAGCAGGCTTTTTCTTTTTCTCGATTTTTGACTTTTTGAACAAAATGTGTGACATTAGCTTGCATTTGCTTATTGAGAAGATTGTGATTGCCTCGTTTCTTGATGAATGAGGGATAACATTGTGATTCCACATCTTCTGGCTTCATTATACATGAAAGATAGCCCTCGTAGTTTCTCTTCAGAAATATCTTCCTAATGAATTTTGAACACTCAATCAGATTAACTAAAAACTACCCTGCCCCAGGTTAAAAGTTGAGGGTTTTTTCGTATAGAAAAGAAACTTCTACTTCAAGGCTCAAAAGGGGTTAGCAAGGGATTATCTTCCTTATATCTCCGGTGTTTAGGGATTAGAAACAATGCCTGTACATCATCAACAAGATCTTATTCAAAAGCATGCAACCAAAGATTTTGTGTTCTTTAGATCATCATCCTCCCTTCAATCTCTGCCTAGGCAAGAGAATGGGCAACAAGTTGGTATCATAATGCCAAAAGAAATTTAAAATTTGAAAACAAATATGAGTGAAACGAATGAATTTCTTCAAGACAGACATACTCATTGTATTAAGATAATCATACAGATGCAAACAAGTTCTTACATGTAAACAATGTTTTGATAAACAAGAAAAATTACAAAAAGCAGAAATAAGTTAATGATCGGGGAAGGCTTTCCATCTGGACTTGAATCACCGAAAACATCCTTCAAAACTCACAGTGACCATCAATCGTGTTTACTCTTCGGCACGTGCTTGATTTGAACTTCAGAACCAACATCCTTGAATGACAAGATACCACTTCTGACCAACTTCTGAACCTCAATATTCAAAGCAAAGCAACCCTCCAAGTCATGCCCAGGAGCACCTTGATGAAAAGTACAAGTCAAATCAGCTTTGTAGTACCAATGTATCTTCTCAGGAACCTTCGGTGGAGGTCGGGTCTGAACCAAATTCCTCTGCATCAGGATAGGGAACAACTCTGTATAGGTAATTGGAATTGGATCAAACTGGGTTTTCCTCTGATTAGGAACTTGCTGATTTTGTTGATGAATAGGAGGAACATGATGATTTTGACGATGAATATTTCTTCCTATGGTTCTCTTCTTGGAAAAGTTATTATCAAACTTCTTCACACCATTAGCTGAGCTACCATCTTCATATGAACATCCCTTCCCAACATCTTCTTCTAGACGCACTCTCACATTCACCTTGTCAGGAAAGTCATTAGGTGCATTAACCATCACCTTCTCATGAGAGAATGATTTTAGAGTTTCAGTGAAGACTTTTATCATCGCTTCGTCCCTCCTAGAAGGATTGATTTGGGTGGCAACCAAAATTTCAACCAAAACAGTTGAGTGATCCATACCAGCTTTCAAAATAGTCATCTCTCTACGGAGTTCAGAAACCTCTTGCTTGATATTCTCCATTTTTCTCTTAGCGCGAGTGTTGTACTGGTGAGACCAAAGGAAAAATAAGACTCGGAAAAAGACCTTTGAAAGTGAAACAAAAAATGTAGAATGATGCATGATATGCAAAAGAGAGTTTTTATTTGATTTTCAAGGAACTCAAGATATTAAGTTGTAAACATCAAAGTATGAAGATAGAAGATGAATTTTAAATTGGCTCCAAACATTGATCAAGTTATCATCAAGATCAATCATCCATTTTGGTGGATTAGGGTTTTCGCCCTATCAACACCCAAGATCCATTGAGCTTGACGAAACTTGTGATGTTTACAAAGAAAGACCTCCAAATTCCTTCAAAGTCAAGTGAAAAGGGTTTTATGGATGCATGAATGCATGGCTATGCAACAACCACAAGCAAGGTCACAAATAAAGTCGAAAGGTTCAACGTCACGAGCATGGAGTCAAGGTAAGGAACACCCCCAAGGTATGTACTAACGGTTTAATCACACCTGTAGAACAAGGTTCTAAGAGTTCCCGGAGTCTACATTCCTCCTTCGGATATTACCAACGTCTTGATTACTCAATAATCAGCAATATTCTCAAGAGAAACTCATCCGAGCGTAGCATCGCGTAACAATTACTTCCGGATTACTCCGTTATAATCTCCGCGCTACACCTAAAAGGCCAAGATGGGTTAGGGTTCTACGGTTCCCAGCTTCTCTGGCTCCCAGGTCGAAAATAATAATGTCTTCCCGATTACTCGGTAAACAAATATTACGTTTAAAAGGGCCTTCCACTGAGTGGGGGATCTCATGCCTCCTTCTTCGGGATTACTCCCTCAAAGTTAACATGACTATACCGCCCGTCCTATTCCTAAGTGTAACTTAGTCCGGGTATAGGACTTGTCCTTTGTAAATATTATCAACACCCAAATAATCATAATATATACATATAATCAAACAATCAAATAATGATAAACAAATAAAACAAATTAGGCTTAACCCACTTAGGGATGGACCAGCAAGAGGTCAATCTTTCCCCAGCAGAGTCGCCAATTCTGTAGCGGTGAAAATCGGAGATCAAGCTATTAATTAACTTGACTCACAAAAAGCAAGAGTCGTCACGCGCTTTATTATTTCCAAGGGAAAAGGGAAAAGAGCGAAATAAAACCCTAAAATATGCAATGTAAAGTAATATTTAAAAGTAATGAAAATACAATGCGTTTTTAAAAGAGATTGAGAGTTCGGGGGTTGGTTATACAATGGGAAAGTATTAGCACCCACTGCATCTGCAGTACTCCGCAGGAACCTTTTGAAATATCAGTTTTTTATTAAAAGTTGTTTGTTTGATTAAAATGACTTGTTTGGCTAAAGTGGTTTGTTTGGACTTGTTTTGAAGATACGACGACCTAGTGTCGAGGTTTTGGCTTAAAAAAAAGTGTGAGCTTTAAAATTGAGTCTTTTGGGAAAATTATCTTAAGTTTAGCAAAATAGTAAACAAGCAAAAAAATGAATGAAGGGGTTCGCGCAATCGTATGAGATATGTTCGGTGACATGAAGTCAACAAATTTAATTCTTTCCCTTGGAGTAAAACAAAGACTATAGACATAACATTCACCAACAAAGAAAATTATAAGAGAATAAGCAAACAAATTAAATGAACAATAAGGAGAATCAAATGTGAAGACAAAGAAAGTAAAAGTGTGAAATAGAGATATAACTAAAACAAAAGAAATATCCAAGCTAAATTAAAGTTCCAAAGTTATCAAAAGTAATTATAAACTAACTAAAATTCTAAAGTTACTAAAATAGTTTTAAATTAACTTAAGATTACTAAAATAATTCTAAACTAAATAATATTATAAAAATTGCTAAATTAATTATAAATTAAACTTAAAATTCTAAAGTTACTTAAATAAACTAAATGAAAATTCTATAATTAGTAACTAAACTAGATAAAGATTAAAACTCAAATGATAACTAAATTAAATTAAACTAAATAATAAAGCTAAAAAAAACAAATATTATTATAAGAAATTGAAACTAATCTAACCTAAATTAACTAAACAGAACTAAGAAAAACTAATAAAATTAACTAAATGGCATACGGTATAAACAGAAGAAAAAAAGGAGGTGAAATGGGAAATTTGATGCTGGGCTGTAAATGGGGTAAGATCCAAGATTCAAAACATAATAAAAAAATTTTAAAAAAAGGAATAAGTAGAAGAAAGCATATGGGCTCGGGTCATGTTGGGAAATTAAGAGGAAGGAAAAGTTTTTGAAAAAAAACCTAATTTGGAAAGAAGGGGCGCCGAAATCTTGTTGGGAAGAGGAAAATTACAGATTCGATTTTGATTCCCCATTAAACTCTACTTCCTATGCTTTATCGATAAACAACATTCTAATACTCTCTCTTCCCTATTCAAAATCTTCAACTTTTATCCTTGCCTCTAACCTTTGTGCGTCTTCACCACCACCATGTACATCCCGAAATCGAAGGCGAAAACTGAAGATTCTGAGCTTTCTTACCCTAATGGAAGTCAAATTTCTCTCCATTGCAGACTCGAAGCCGGCACGGTGGGAGAAAGAGGAAGCTGAAGAAACCCTAAATTAGCAGAATTTGGGGAAAACATTAACCCAGGTGACAACAAAGGGTAAGATGCAAGCTGTGAATTCAAACAACCAAAAGGAACTGGAGAAGACGACATCTGAAACGATAACTGTGGTTGAGCCACTAGAGACTGAGCAAGCTGAGCAGGCGGAGCAACCACCTGTTGCGGCGGGGGTTGGTTCTCTTGTTGTTCCGGTTCCTGCTGTGGTTGTGGTTGTTGTTGTTCTTGCTCTGGTTGAGGTTGATGCCATGAAACTGGATGAGGAAGAGGCAAAGGAGAAAATCCAGAGAAGCTTTTAGAATCCATGGTGGAGACAAAATTCTGCAGATCGCGCATGTAAGTGGAGATAGGAGATTCAGCAGCGGTGTGAACAGTGGGAAACGGCGGCAACGGAGATAACGGTGCTTGAGGTCTACCAAAGCCAGGAAAGCTCTGATTAAAGTTAAGACCGTTAAAGTTAAAGTTATGCGACAGCGGAAGATGAGGACGGGAGTTACTGTTAAGTAACGGCGGCGGACGGTTAGTGATGTGAGGCAACGGAGGCTAAGATACTTTGGTTTTCTTGTTCTATTTCAGATTTTTAATATGATGCTAGTAATGGGTTTACATATTCAAATATGGAAATGGTGAAGTTTAAGGCTTACCTGCGAGACGGAGAATCGTATCGGTTATTGTTGAAACAAACTCTTCACGAACGCGTAGAAGAATACCAGAGGGAAATCTACATTAGGTACAAATTCTTCTTCTAATTTCTTTGACTTTGGTTGCTGCTGTTTCAAAATTCTGTTTCAGTCTTTGTTGAAATTGCGTTTTAGTTACAAGTTGTGTTGAACTGGTACTCTGTTGTAGGCAGCTTAAAGGTGATTGTCGATGGATGTTGGGCGGAATGGGTGTTACGATTTAACAATGGAAATTGAGATGGGTTGGGGAAGGAGTATACAGAGGGGTTTTGTTCAGTTGAGTGGAAGGGTGGCTAGCTTCAGAGTTGGTCGGAAATGGTGGTGGTGTGGAGTTGTTACGGTTTACCAGTGGCGGTGTTGTTCGTGAGGTGATAAAGGGGAAACAGAAGTAGGTGGGTTACTGTTGTTGAGAGGGGAATGAAGGCGGAGGGAGATGTAATTGAAGGGAGTTAGTTACAGTGGTGAATTGATAGAGGTTGGGTTGTTTGAAGAAGAGGAAACAGGAGGGAGTATCACGCGTTGGAAAGAGAGAAGAGGAAATACTGTAAGTGCAATTGTTTTTTTGTTTTTTTCTTTTGTGTATTTTGTCTGTTAATTTTCTCCCCTCCTTTTCTCTACTGCCTTCCTATTGTTTTATAGAAGATGGGAGATGGAATTGGAGGGACTTTTGGGGGAAATTCCAGTGAGTTTGGACTAATATGGTAATCTTTTTTGGATTTTTGATGCAGATTTGTTATGGTCACTTTCATGTAAATTCTTCTTTGGGTGTATTGTGGTGCAGATTTACATCAAAGCAGTAACAGGGTGCAGCAGCATGTCTTCACAGGTTTTGGGCAGCATTGCAACATACTTTTGGAACAGTAGTGCAGCATACTTTTGCATTATTTGGGCAGAATTTCGGATCAAGAACAAGCCTTAGCTTTAGGTTTAGATTTTTGTTTTCTTGTACAAACACTTGTGTAAGATTGTTGTGGTAACTGTAATTTTGACTTAGAGCTTGATTGAATGTAATTTGGAATTTAAACTTGTGCAACTTGCAAATGGATGAGACAAAGGTTATTTGGAACTTTGAAATTATATTTTTGAGATGTCTTGAGAATTGAATGAGTTTGAATAATGGATGATGAATAGTTAGAAAATGATTTGTTTGATATCCGGTTTTGTTATTGCTGCAAAAATCATGAACTTGTCCTATGAATAATCGTGTGATGATATTGATGTGGTCCCACTCTGCAATTTTCTTTCTCTATTTTTGACAAAAACAAACAAATAATAACATAATAGTAACAATAATATAAGAAGAAGAAAAAAGTATTAGTAACAATAAATAAAATAAAATAATAAAATACAACAATGATAATAACAATAATGAGAACAAAAATAAAAATAATTAGTAACAATAAAAGATGAAATAATAAAATGCAATAAAGATACTAATAATAATAATAATAATGAGAAAAAGGGAAAATAGTTAGTAATATCTAAAAGAAATAGAAATAGATTAAAATAAGAAAAAAATAATAATAAGACAGATTTTTGAACTAAAACAAATTCATTGGAAATATGATAGAAAATGCAAATGATAAACTATTTTAATTCTTTTTTTTTAAATAGAAATTAAAATGATGAATAAAAACAAGAAAGTATGCGAAATGATTGATTTTTCAAATTAACGACAAAATATGCACCAGTCGAAAAAAGTGAAGGGGCGAAAAATGGGGTGCTACAGTTGTGCCTTGATGAATCAGTCTTCGAGAATCCATAATCAACCGTACTTTTGGCTTGGGAGACTCAAAACCTTAATTGAGGCGCGACACCTGATGCTCTTGATTCAGACCTGTCTCTGCACATGACACAAAAGAAAACATGAACATACACCTTTGTATGCGATTAGAAATTAGTGATACATATGCTAAAAATGTTCAAAACACTTGACAATCTTCGCATAGCCAAAGCTCGAAGGTGAGACATTAAAACCGACCGTATTTCGTGACCTTGACTTATCTTAAAAAATGCAAAAAATAAAAATGGGATCTTAGGTCAAAAATTGGGGTACAATACCCACTAGTTGTTAACATATTGGCGTGCTTGGTATGGTGAGGTAGTGATACCATATCGGATACACTTCTCGGAAAACTCACCTCTAGTGGTGCCACATAGGCAATGCAACTAGGCTTTCGTCGATGGGCTTGTGTAGTCATTATGGTGTATTTACACTAGCCGTTAACACACATACGTATATAGATGAATACTATTGCAATGTGCATGTGGGGATCTTACAAGGCGCTTCTCCACCAGCCGTTAACATATTGGTGTTCTTGGTATGATGGGATTGTGACGCCACTTAGGCAAAGTCGCAGCAGGTAAACTCATCACAGATGGAATTCTACACATGAATGATCTGATTCATCTAGCGATGCGCATGTCCAAGTCTTTTGACATGTAGACACAAGAGATAACCCATCGAGAGTGTAAAATGTATAGCCTAAATAGAAAGGTAGAACTTACTTCTGGATTCCTCGTACATGGGTACGGGTCTGCATATTTGTTTGTGGCCTTGTGTCAGTTGTGTTTCTTGTGGCCTCACTGAATAGTTATGTGACTTCCAATGGTGGTGTACCTCTATTGTGTATTTGCATCCATTCGTGAGGAAACCCCAAAACTGCGGTGAATCCGTTTTATGCATGCACCTTGTAGAACCGAGAGAACCCGTAAGATAGGAAGACTCACTGAGATTTAGTAATCTCACTCCAATCCTCTTATTATTTTTTCAGGAACAGGTTATAGGTAGAAGAGTTGCTAAATGGTCGGTTTTGAAA